>CM042690.1:604268189-606668189 GCA_023614405.1 Avena insularis | reverse complement strand
ATGCAATGCTTCTTGTCCTATCACTTTGGGAAGACCTTTTCTTAGAACTGTTGGTGCCATTATTGATATGAAAGAAGGCACCATTAAATATCAAATCCCACTCAAGAAAGGTATAGAACACTTCCCTAAAAAGAGAGAAAAGATTTCTTTTGCTTATCCTATGAAAACAAAATTTGGTCTTAATGCTTCTTCATTTGAGAACACTTGATTATTTCTTTGCTTTTTATGCCTAACTTAAAGGCGTTAAAGAAAAGTACTTATTGGGAGATAACCCAAAAGTTTTAGATGAGTCTTGGAAGTTATTACTTCAGTAATAACCGCTCCTTATCCTTTTTATTTGCTTTTTGTGCCAAGAGTAACCTCTAATGAGAGAGAAGTAATGATTGGGAAAGCTGCTGTCCCGAAACAGATTTCTGTGCTTCACCGTAAACATTCGTGTAAAATCTCTGAACGTCTTTTTGCGGCATGAATTTTTTTGCTTCTGCCCCAGGTTGTTATCGAACTTTCGTTAGTTCAACACTTTTTGATTTGAGCAACAGAAGGTCTTCGAAAAAATTCGTCTTTACCTGCTGGTCTGTTTTGACAGATTTCTGCCATTTTCTGCATTTGCTTCTTCTTGGTTCCTTTTTGAGTTCTTTTGGGGAATTGAGCTTTTTGAGGGAAGTGATACAGTATCTAGTGTTCTAATGGAAGTTTATTTGGTGTTAGAACTGAACCTTAAGACTTATTTATCTTGAGTACACTAATGTTGCTAATAAAGATTGTGTGAAGTTTTGTATGAAGGAAAAATTTCAGGTGTATGGAAGGAATGAGTAATGAGATGAAGGATGGACTAAAGCTCAAGCTTGGGGATGCCACGCGTGTCACCCAAAGAAATATCCAAGAAGTACAAGCGTCAAAGCTTGGGGATGCCCAAGACATCCCCTTCTTCATCAATAAAAATCCCAGGTTTCTTCCAAACGCTTCATTTTTATTGTTTCATGCATAGTTGTGTTTTTCTTGGAGCGTCTTCTTTTTTGTTTTCGTTTTGGTTTTTCGTTTGCTTTTGTTTCTTAGTTTTCTGAATAAATTGGTTGGACCCCCTCTTTCATACATTGGTTTTCAAATAGTTTGGTTTGGTTTGGAAAAGAGTAGGAAAGTTCATGCTTATGTGGAAAAAAGAGCTTGTTTTTGACTGTGGCCTATGCTCTGTCATGTCATGCTTGATATTGTTTTGGCTTTATGCTTAGTATTCTTTGCTGTAGCATGACTTGTTTTAAACAATTGAGATTGCTTAATGTGCCTTGGATGAATCATGCGTTGTTTTAGCATATTAAAGCATAGTATAGTGGTATTCTCCTTTGATGCTTTATTTGGGTTGACTTGGCACATGCTCACACCATGTTATGACTTATCTCAAGTCACCATAGCCTTTATGATCCTTTAGTTTTCAACTTGTAGTATCACTTTATGCTTTGATCAATGATGTTTTGTCGCTCTGCATGATTATGGCCATTATTGCTCTCTTAGTTTGTCGCTCCCAGTCTTTTGCTAGCCTCCACAACCAAGTATGAGTTCCACTCATGCATCCAACTCCTTAAACCATGTTATTCCAAAGAGTCCACCATACCTACCTACTAGCATATGCTATTCCAAGTATATTCATGTTTTTGTTTACCTTCCAAATTAAACTTGTTATGAGAAAACTAGTGATTAAATCTCTCACGAACTTGATGGCACACTTTACTTTTCTTGCCCTTAATAAACTTGAACCATTGTGTCTTCTATGTTGTATATGCTTGCACTTATTTGTTGGGAATTAGCAGAACCATGCTTTCATGGGGAACACTTTCAACATTGCACTTGGTACTTGTACCTAGTTGATATCATGCTCTTTGTATATGGATGTCGTCGATTGTGAAATGAAAGGGAGATTGTAAGTCCATGGAGTTATTTATATGTGTTAGAGAAATGCCTAGGCATTGGTCTAATCCATGCTTGACATGGTGGAAACCTGCAGCGTAACCATAATGAGCTATCTATGAAGCATTCTTCTTATAAAAAAAGAGTCCTATATTGAGAAAAAGAGAAAAAGAGAAAAAAAGAGATATTATGAAAAGAGGAAAGAGAGAAAAAAGCATCATATTCCCATGGTAAATAAGAAGATTGCTGAGATGCTCGTTGTCTGCTTGCCTTGTCATTTTGATATGGGGATTCTTAGTATCATCGGAAAGGGTACCCCGTTGGCGGTTCTCTATGATACACATGTACTTACAATGACAAGAACTTACCGGTGACTAAACTTGAGTAGCATGAGGAGCTGCCCACGTATACAAGGGACATGAGATTTCCGACTTATACTTCGTGAGCATGTACACCATAGTTTGTTCACTTTAACCTTAATCACTTCAAGATGCTTATGATAGGGGCAATGAGAGCTGAAAGCTATAAGTACCATAATTTTTGGAAGCTCTTTAAGAGACTTGAATCCCTACTTCCTTTTAAAAAAGGCCTTTCTTCCACCATTATATTGAGTCCCCACCTTCTACCTCTATGCACCTACTTTGAGAGCATAGTGGCCATTCTTAGTTCTATGTGCATTGTCCCAAGACTAGTTGATTGATGCATAACATGATATTACTTGTTTTAAACTATTTGTATCTAGTCACTCTTATGAACTTTGAAGGTGTCCTATGCATTTATATTTGCTACTCTATGAGGGACAAGATGAATACTATTATGCTATGTTTTCTTTATATGAAACAAACAAACGTCTTGCAAAGCATTGTTATTCATGAATCTTTTGTTTGTGCCTTTTCATGTTGCATCATAGTTTCTTTTCTTATTGCTAGAACTTTGTCTTTCATGTTATGATTGAAGTACTATGATCCCAACTTTGAATGTTTTACAAATACTTTGATCAAGTCTTTGATGGTGCATGTCACCTCAAAAATTATTCTTTCTTTTTATCACTTACCTACTCGAGGAAGAGCAGGAGTTAAGCTTGGGGATGTTGATACATTGCAAATGTATCTATAATTTTTGATGTTCCATGCTTAGTTTTATCCACTTTCTTGTGTTTTGTTCCAACTTTGGAGTACTTTCATATGATTTCTTGGACTAACCTATTAACAAGAGCCACAGTGACAGTTGCCTGTTTTCTGCTGTTTTTGGTTCCAGGAAAGTCAGAAAATGAATATTCTCGGAATTGGACGGGACAAAAGCCACAATGCCTATTTTTCCGGAAGTCATCAAGTGCCAGAGTACGAGACGGAGAGAGGCCAGGGGGCCACCACACCACCTGGCCGCGCGACCCAGCCTGGCCCGCGCCAGGGGGTGGTGAGGCCAGCCCTGCACCCCCTCGGCCTACCCTTCCTACTATAAGATGCCCTCGGGACGTAAACCCTAAGTACCCGATCAAAAATCCACGAAAGAGTCTGTAGCCGCTGTCATCTCCATCCCTAGATCGGGAGGGATCTGAAGCTCTTCCCGGCACCACTAGGAGGGAATTCACCCTGGAGGCCTTCTTCATCACCATGCAAGCCTCCGGTGTGATGCGTGAGTAGTTCATCCTTGGACTACAGATCCATGTAGTAGCAAGATGGCTGGTTCTCCTCCTTTGTGCTTTCATGTCTAGATCTTGTGAGCTCCGTTCATGATCAAGATCATCTATTTGTAATTATGCATGTTGTGTTTGCGGGGATCCGATGGATATTGAGATGCTATTTCAGATTTATTATTGATTCTATCATGTCTTTGTTATTTGTGATCTTGCATGCTTTCCGTTGTTAGTAGCTATCTTGGCTAAGTAGATGCTAGCAACTCCAAGAGTTAGTATTTATGCTCGATAGTGGGTTCATGCCTCTGGTAATCTGGGGAAGTGACAGAAATCTCTAAGGTACTAGATGTGCTGTTGCTACTAGGGAGAAAACAACAATCCTTTGTTCATAGAACAATCGTATTGTTTACTTTACACATGATTCAGAAGTAATAATTTGTTGCTTGCAACTTAATACTAGAGGGGGTTCGGATGATAACCTGAAGGTGGATTATTAGTCATAGATGCAGTTGGATGGCGGTCTATGTATTATGTTGTAATGCCCAATCAAGTCTCAAAGGAGTCAAGATGATTAGTATATGCATGTATTGCTTTCTCGGTGTTTGTCAATTGCCCCGCTGTACTTTGTTGACCCAGCATGTTATCTATCTTAAGGAGAGCCACCTCTAGTGAACTATGGATCCTGGTCCTTGTCTTTTCTTTACATACAATCTACAAACTATTTACTTCTTTGTGTTTACTTTCTGCAAACTTTTACTTCTTTCCATTCGATACGTTTAATCCTTTGTTTTCCGCAAAACACGGTGAGATTGACAACCTCATCGCAAGTTGGGGACAAGGTTACGTGGTTGTGTTGTGCGGTATCCACGTTGCTACTAGCACCAGATGGTCGCCAAAGCTCAGCTAGTAACACCTTTGGGGTGTTTCCTTGCTCCTCTTGGTTCGATTAAACCTTGGTTTCATCTTGAGAGAAACTTGTTCTTTGTGCTCATCATACCTTCCTCTTGGGGTTCCCAACGAGCTCTACATCAACACCGCTCCAGCATTTTTCTGGCGCCATACACACAGCCATCAGAACGGAACCTAAACACTTATTATCTTGAGTGCACTAATGTTGCTAATAAAGATTGTGTGAAGTTTTGTATGAAGGAAAAAATTCAGGTTTATGGAAGGAATGAGTAATGAGATGAAGGATGGACTAAATCTCAAGCTTGGGGATGCCACGCGTTTCACCCCAAGAAATATCCAAGAAGTACAAGCGTCAAAGTTTGGGGATGCCCAAGGCATCCCCCTTCTTCATCAATAAAATTTCAGGTTTCTTCTAAACACTTCATTTTTATTGTTTCATTCACAGTTGTGTTGTTCTTGGAGCGTCTCCTTTTTTGTTTTAGTTTTGGTTTTTAGTTTGCTTTGTTTTCTTAGTTTGCTGAATAAATTGGTTGGACCCCCTCTTCCATGCATTGGTTTTCAAATAGTTTGGTTTGGATTGGAAAAGAGTAGGAAAAGTTCATGCTTAAAGTAGTAAAGAGAGCTTGTTTTTGACTGTGGCCTATGGTTTGTTATGCCATGCTTGATATTGTTTTGGCTTTATGCTTAGTATTCTTTGTTGTAGCATGACTTGTTATAAACAATTGAGATTGCTTAATGTGCCTTTGAAGAATCATGCGTTGTTTTAGCATATTAAAGCTTAGTATTGTGGTATTCTCCTTTGATGCTTTATTTGGGTTGACTTGGCACATGCTCACACCATGTTATGACTATCCCAAGTCACCATAGCCTTGATGATCCTTTAGTTTTCGACTTGTAATATCACTTTATGCTTTGATTAATGATGGTTTGTCGCTCTGCATGATTATGGCCATTATTGCTCTCTTAGTTTGTCGCTCCCAGTCTTTTGCTAGCCTCCGTAACCAAGTATGAGTTCCACTCATGCATCCAACTCCTAAAACCAAGTTATTCCAAAGAGTCCACCATACCTACCTACTAGCATATGCTATTCCAAGTATATTCATGTTTTTATCTACCTTCCGAATTAAACTTGTTATGAGAAAACTAGTGATTAAAGCTTTCACGAACTTGATGGCACACTTTACTTTTCTTGCCCTTAATAAACTTGAACCATTGTGTCGTCTATGTTGTATATGCCTGCACTTGTATGTTGGGGATTAGCAGAACCATGCTGTCATGGGGAACGCTTTCAACATTGCACTTGTACTTTGTACCTAGTTGATATCATGCTCTTTTGTCTATGGATGTCGTCGGTGTGAAATGAAAGGGGAGCTTGTAAGTCCATGGAGTTATGTATGTGTGTTAGAGAAATGCCTGGGCCGCTGGTCTAATCCATGTTGTCATGGTGGAAACCTGCAGCGTAACCATAATGAGCTGTCTATGAAGCATTCTTCTTATAAAAAAAGAGTCAGATATTGAGAAAAAAGAGAAAAAGAGAAAAAAAAGAGATATATGAAAAGAGGAAAGAGAGAAAAAAGCACCATATTCCCATGGTAAATAAGAAGATTGCTGAGATGCTCGTTGTCTGCTTGCCTTGTCATTTTGATATGGGGATTCTTCCGTATCATCGGGCAAGGGGTACCCCGTTGGCGGTTCTCTATGATACACATGTACTTACTATGACAAGAACTTACCGGTGACTAAACTTGAGTAGCATGAGGAGCGGCCCTAGTATTCAAGGGACATGAGATTTCCAACTTATACTTTGTCAAGCATATACTCCATAGTTTGTTCACTTTAGCCTTAATCACTTCAAGATGCTTATGATAGGGCAATGAGAGCTGAAAGCTATTAAGTACCATAATTTTTGGAAGCTCTTTATGAAACTTGAATCCCTACTTCCTTCTATGAAGGCCTTTCTTTTACCTTTTTGTTGAGTCTCCACCTTCTACCTTTATGCACCTACTTTGAGAGCACAGTGGCCATTCTTAGTTCTATGTGCATTGTCCCAAGACTTGTTGATTGATGCATAACTTTGATATTGCTTGTTTTAAACTATTTGTATCTAGTCACTCTTATGAACTTTGAAGGTGTCCTATGCATTTATGTTTGCTACTCTATGAGGGACAAGCTGAATGCCACTATGCTATGTTTTCTTTATGTGAAACAAACAAACGTCTTGCAAAGCATTGTTATTCATGAATCTTTTGTTTGTGTCTTTTCATGTTGCAACATAGTTGCTTTGCCTTATTGTTAGAACTTTGTCTTTCATGTTATGATTGAAGTACTATGATCCCAGCTATCAATGTTTTACAAATACTTTGATCAAGTTTATGATGGTGCATGTCACCTCAAAAATTATTCTTTCTTTTTATCACTTACCTACTCGAGGACGAGCAGGAGTTAAGCTTGGGGATGTTGATACGTTGCTAACGTATCCATAATTTTTGATGTTCCATGCTTGGTTTATATCTAATTTCTTGTGTTTTGTTCCAACTTTGGAGTACTTTCTATACACTTTCTTGGACTAACCTATTAACAAGTGCCATAGTGCTAGTTGCCTGTTTTCTGCTGTTTTTGGTTCCAGAAAAGTCAGAAAATCAATATTCTCGGAATTGGACCGGACAAAAGCAAAAGTCGATATTTTACCTGAAGACTCACGGAGCCAGAAGACGAGACGGAGAGGGGCCACATGGTGGCCACACCATATGGTGGCGCGGGCTAGCCCTGGCCGCGCCACCAGGTGGTGTGGGCCCCCTGGCCACCACTGACCTTACCTCTTCTCCTATAAGATGCCTCCCGATGCAAAAACCCTAGATCGTCAAGCCTCCAGCCACGAAAAGTCCTACAGTGCTGCCGCCACCGAAGGGGAGATTCGGGGGATAGAAAGTCTCTATTCCGGCACCCTGCCGGGACGGGGAAGTGCCCTCGAAGCCATCTCCATCGATCTCCACCACCATATCCATCACCGTTGCTGATTCCCATGATGATGAGGGAGTAGTTCTCTCTCAAGTCTAAGGGTTCTACCGGTAGCTATGTGTTCATCTCTCTCTATGCATGATCTTATTGAGATCATGAGCTTTGCAATCAAGTAGATCTACCTTGCTACTCAAGTTCTTTAATAGATCTCTGCTCTCCCCATGTGTGTGAAGTTGACAGTGTGCACACCATGGTGGCACTTAGGCTAGAGATTACAAATACTTGTTATGAGTTATATTTGTAGTTGGATGTCTTTATGAAATTGTGGTGTTTGTTTGAACCATCTAGTGCTCAAGGTGACAGTGTGGGGTTATCTAGATGGGGAAAGTGAACTTTGAGGTGTGTTGTTATAGCCCTACCGTGGATTAGAGTGTCCAACCGGAGAGTAGTTAAGAGTAGTATCATGAAGAGAAAATATTTATATGAGAGTGTTCACTAGTGAAAGTATGATCCCTAGGCCTTGTTTCTAAGCATTGAAACACCGTTTGCAACTAGATCTGTTACATGTTTTCTTGCTTCCATCTTTATTTCAGTTTGCCTTTAGTCTCTTCCACGCCATCAAAGTATTTTCTAGCACCGTTACCACTTATAATTATCCATACCACTTGTATTTCACTATCTCTTCGCCGAACTAGTGCACCTATACACCTGACAAGTGTATTGGGTGTGTTGGGGACACAAGAGACTTCTTGTATCTTGATTGCAGGATTGCTTGAGAGGGGATACCTTTGACCACTTCCTCCCTGAGTTCGATAAACCTTGGGTGATCCACTTAAGGGAAAACTTGCTGTTGTTCTACAAACCTCTGCACTTGGAGGCCCAACAACTGTCTACAAGAATAGAAGTGCGTAGACATCAAGCTCTCACGAATTTGATGGCACACTTTACTTTCTTGCACTTAATAAACTTGACCCATTGTGCCCATCTACGTTACGTATATGCTTGCTCTTTATAAGTTGAAGTTTGCAGAACCATGTATCATGGGGAACGCTTTCAACATTGCACTTATATTCCATTGATATCATGATTCTTTTGCCTATGGATCCCCGCGGTGTGAAATAAAAGGGGAACTTGTAAGATCATGGAGTTTGTATGTGTGTTAGAGAAACGCCTGGGCCGCTAGCCTAAGCCATGCCTAATCATGGTGGAAACTTGCAGCATAACCATAATGATAATTCTATGAAGCATCCTCAATAAAAACCTATGCAAATAGCAAATAAAAAGATCGCCGAGATGCTCATTGTCTATTGCCTTGTCATTTTGATATGGGATAGCTCCTGTGTCATGGGGCAAGGGGTACCCCGTTGGCGGTTCTCTATGATACATATGTACTTACAATGACAAGAGCTTGCTTGTGACTGAAGTTGAGTAGCATGAGGTTCGGTACTCGTAAGAAAGGGGCATGAGATTTTAACTTATAACTTGTCAAGCATATCCTCATATTTGTTCACTTTAACCTTAATCACCTAAAGATGCCTATGGTAGGGGCAATGAGAGCTGAAAACTAATAAGTACCATAATTTTTGGAAGCTCTTTATTAAACTTGAAATCCCTGGTTACCTCTACGAAGGGCCTATCTTTTACTTTTTAGTTGAGTCAGTAAACCCATTCCCTTCTATCTCAGCAAGTATTTTGAGTTGTTGTGTTTCATTCATTCATATGATGATTTATTCAATCATGTTTCTTATGTTCCTTGGTTTGCACATTTCTCTTATCTTAGTGAATATTACTTTGAAAGCTATCATTGAAAACCCTTTATGTGTTAACTCCTGCAAATTGTGAACTATTCTTCGACCAAGAGCTAAGTTTTCGATTACCAATTGTGATTTACCTTGTGTATCTTTATTGTGTTTCCTCTACTTATTGCAAGTTAAGTTGTATAATGGTGAGTTGTCATCTATTATGATTTGTGTATTGATGAATGTGATGCTTCTTGTCCGTATTCTTTTATCGACTCTTCACTCCATAAACCTGAGGTCATGTTTATTGAGCTCAGTTTTCGCTTGGGGACAAGCAAAGTCTAAGCTTGGGGGGAGTTGATACATCCATTTTGCATCACTATTCTATATCATAATTTACTGTTATTCATTGATATATTTCATATTAAGAGATGATACTTATGTTATTTCATCTGTTTTTGCATGGTTGATGACTTTTGGAGCATGGACCGCTGCAGTCAGGATTCTGATGGAAAAGGGGTTGTTTGGAGGCAAAATTCGCGAATATCAGAAAATCTAGGAAAATACATGGAAAATTCTATTTTTCTAGAAGACGAAGGATGCCAGAAGGGGGAGTGGAGATGGGCTACAGGGGGCCCACACCACCCCCTGGCGCGGGTCACCCCTGGCTGCGCCACCAGGTGGTGTGGCCACCCTGGCCCACTCCTGGCTCTCCCCTTTGGCGTATATTATCCCCACGAAACCCTAATACCTAGGGCCGACCACAAAAAGATTCCGTTGCCTCTGCGGGGCGGAAAACTACAGAGAGATAGAAAGATCTCTCCGTCAGACAGAATTCTGCCGGGGGAATTCCTTCCCGGAGAGGGGAGATCGTCGCCATCAACACCACCATCAAGATGGACTTCATCGGGATCATCATCATCATCATCACCATCATCATCTCCATCACCATCATCATCTCCACTCCATACCGCTGTAACAATTGGGTTAAATCTTGCATAGTTCTCAGGGGAAACTTTCCCGGTGTTGATTACTCCTTGTAGTTGATGTTATTGAGTGAACCATTGAATTCTTGTTTATGTTCAGATTGTTACTTATCATTATATCATCTCTGATCTTGATCCATATGGTGTCTTGTGAGTAGTTCGTTTAGTTCTTGAGGACATGGGAGAAGTTCTGTTTTTAGTAGTGGAATTGTGTTGAGAAAGATTCAATGGTTTGATATTTAAGTTGTGGTGTTATTCTTCTAGTGGTGTCATGTGAACGTCGACTGATACGTTGCAAACGTATCTATAATTTTTGATGTTCCATGCTTGTTTAGTATCTACTTTGCTTTGCTTTGTCAACACATTGAGGTATTTTTATATGTTTTCTAGGACTAACCTATTAACAAGATGCCACAGTGCCAGTTGCCTATTTTCTTCTGTTTTTGGTTCCAGAAAAGGCAGAAAATCAATATTCTCGGAATTGGACGGGACAGAAGCCGATATGCCTATTTTTCCCGGAGCAACACGGAAACACGAAGTAGAGACGGAGTAGGGCACCAGGGTGGGCACACCATATGGTGGCGTGGGCTAGCCATGGCAGCACCACTAGATGGTGTGCCCCCCTGGCCGGCCACCGACCTTGCCTCTTCGCCTATAAGAAGCCTCCCGATGCAAAAACCCTAAATCGAACAGCCTCCAGCCACGAAAAGTTCCGCAGCGCTGCCACCACCGAAGGGGAGATTCGGGGGACAGAAAGTCTCTATTCCGGTACCCTGCTGGGATAGGGAAGTGCCCCCGGAGCCATCTCCATCGATCTCCACCACCATCTCCATCGCTGTTGCCGATTCCCATGATGATGAGGGAGTAGTTCTTCCTCAAGGCTAATGGTTCTATCGGTAGCTATGTGTTCATCTCTCTCTATGCATGATCATATTGTGATCATGAGCTTTGTAATCAAGTAGATCTACCTTGCTACTCAAGTGCTTTAATAGATCTCTGCTCTCCCCATGTGTGTGAAAGTGACAGCGTGCACACCATGGTGGCACTTAGACTAGAGATTACAAATACTTGTTATGAGTTATATTTGGAGTTGGATGTCTCTATGAAGTTGTGGTGTTTGTTGGAACCATCTAGCGCTCAAGGTGATAGTGTGGGGTTACCTAGATGGGGAAAGCGAACTTTGAGGAGTGCTGTTATAGCCCTACCATGGATTAGAGTGTCCAACCGGAAAGTAGTTCAGAGTAGTATCATGAAGAGAAGATATTTATATGAGAGTGTTCACTAGTGAAAATATGATCCTTAGGCCTTGTTTCTAAACATTGAAACACCGTTTGCAACTAGATATGTTACATGTTTGCTTGCTGCCATCTTTATTTCAGTTTGTCTATACTCTCTTCCACGCCATCAAGCTATTTTCTAGCATTGTTATATCCATACCACTTGTATTTAACTATCTCTTCGCCGAACTAGTGCACCTATACACCTGACAAGTGTATTGGGTGTGTTGGGGACATAAGAGACTTCTTGTATCTTGATTGCAGGGTTGCTTGAGAGGGATACCTTTGACCACTTCCTCCCTGAGTTCGATAAACCTTGGGTAATCCACTTAAGGGAAACTTGCTGCTATTCTACAAACCTCTGCACTTAGAGGCCCAACAACTGTCTACAAGAATAGAAGTGTGTAGACATCAAGCTATTTTCTGGCGCCGTTGCTTGGGGAGGTAAGGTAAAAGGTACTCACATCCTCCAGTGTGAGTGCTCGAAGTTATTTCCTTTAGATTCTGCAATTTTGTCTTTTTGTTTCTTGTTTTCACTAATTAGGCTTAATGGAAAACAACAACAAAATTAGAGAGCTTTATAGTATTTATCTTGAGTTAGGACATGAAGTGTTTGAAGAGAAAATTAAAAAACCATTGGAACTTTATTTGCATGCTAATAGCAATGTTATTAGTATGAATTCTTTGAACACCATTATTGCTAGTGCTATGGAAAAGTCTAAGCTTGGGGAAGCTAGTTTTGATGAGCATGATATTTTTAGTCTCCCAAGTATGGAGGAGAAAATTTACTTTGATGATACTATGCCTCCAATATATGATGATTACAATGATGAATATCATATTTTCAGTCCACCTACTATTGAGGAGAATTAATTATGATTATAATATGCCTCCTATATTTGATGATTATGGTGATGAGAATAATAATGATAGCTATTTTGTTGAATTTGCTCCCACTACGATTAATAAGAATGACTATGCTTATAGGGAGAGTAATAATTATTTTATGCATGTGGGTCATGATAATAATGTTTTATGTGATAGTTATATTGTTAATTTTATTCATGATGCTACTGAAAGTTATTATGAGAGAGGGAAACATGGTTTTATGCATCTCAATAATATTAAGTTTCCCCTCTTTATATTGAAAGTCTTGAAGTTGCACTTGTTTTGCTTTCCTATGCTTGTTGCTTTGTGCTTTCATGACTTGTTTCTTTACAAGATTCCTATGCATAGGAAGTGGGTTAGACTTAAATGCGTGATACATTGCAAATGTATCTATAATTTTTGATGTTCCATGCTTAGTTTTATCCACTTTCTTGTGTTTTATTCCAACTTTGGAGTACTTTTCATATGATTTCTTTTTGCTTTGTTTGCTTGTTATGTTATTCAAAAACACACACAAAATAGTTCTACTAGTTTGCTTTCTTATTTGAAAACCCAAAACAATGACTACTCTTGAAAACACTAAGTTGTGTGACTTCACTAGCACCAACAACAATGATTTTATGAGCACACCTATTGCTCCACCTGTGCCTAAAGATACTTTCTTTGAGATAAAACCTGCTTTGCTCAATCTTGTTATGAGAGAACAATTTTCTGGTATTGGTAATGATGATGCTACTTCCCATCTAAATAACTTTGTTGAACTTTGTGAGATGCAAAAGCATAGGGATATAGATGGTGATATTATTAAGCTGAAATTGTTTACTTTCTCTTTGAGAGGAAAAGCTAAAGAATGGTTGAATTCCTTAACTAGGAACAATATTGATTCTTGGACTAAGTGCAAAGATGCTTTTATTGGAAAGTATTATCCTCCTGCTAAGATTATATCTATGAGAAGTGAAATAATGAAGTTTAAACAACTTGATAATGAGCATGTTGCTCAAGCTTTGGAAAGAATGAAATCTTTGGTAAAGAATTGTCCCACTCATGGACTGACTGCTTGGATGATCATACAAACTTTTTATGCAGGATTGAACTATTCTTCAAGGAACATATTGGACTCTGCTGCTGGAGGTACCTTTATGACCATCACTTTGGATGCTGCAACAAAACTTCTGGACAATTGATACGTCCATTTTGCATCACTATTCTATGTCTTAATTCACTATTATTCATTGATATATTTCGTATTGAGAGGTGATACTTATGTTATTTCATCTGTTTTTGCATGGTTGATGACTTTTGGAGCATGGACCGTTGCAGTCAGGATTCTGATGGAAAAGATGCTGTTTGGAGGCAAAATTTGCGAAGATCAGAAAATCCCAGAAAATATACAGAAAATTCTATTTTTATAGAAGACTCAAGATGCCAGAAGATGGAGTGGAGGTGGGCCACAGGGGGCCCACACCACCCCATGGCGCGAGAAGGCCTAGGCCGCGCCAGGGAGTGGTGTGGCCACCCTGGCCCACTCCAGCCTCTCCCGTCTGGCATATATCTTCCTCCCGAAACCCTAAGACTCGGGGAGCGACCACAGAAAGATTCCGCCGCCTCTGCGGGGCGGAAAACACCGAGAGAGAAAGATCTCTCCGACAGACATATTTCTGCCGAGGGAATTCCTTCCCGAAGAGGGGAGATCGTGGCCATCTACACCACCATCGAGCTGGACTTCATCAGGATCATCATCATCATCATCACCACCATCATCACCATCAAAACCCTCATCACCATCTCCATATTGCTATAACAATTGGTTGAATCTTGCTATAGTTCATAGGGGAAACTTTCTCGGTGTTGATTACTCTTTGTAGTTGATGCTATTGAGTGAACCATTGAATTATTGTTTATGTTCAGATTGTTATACATCATTATTCCATCTCTGATCATGATCCATATGATGTCTTGTGAGTAGTTTGTTTTGTTCTTGAGGACATGGGAGAAGTCTTGTTGTTAGTAGTGGAGTTGCGTTGAGAAAGATTCAATAGATTGTTATTTAAGTTGTGGTGTACTTCTTCTAGTGGTGTCATGTGAACGCCGACTACATGACACTTCACCTATATGGGCCTAGGGGAATGCATTGTGTATTTGGCTACTAATCATAGGGGTTGCCGGAGTGACAGAAACCTGAACCCCCGTTAGGAAACTATTGCACAAGGGATGTAAGGGTCTTAGAGTTTAAAGTTGTGGTTAGGTTTCTACCTTAATTACTTTCTTGTACTTACAGATGTTTGGAAGGGGGTTTAATCACAAGTATGTATTAAGTCTTGGATGGGACAGTACATTAGCACAGGTTCACCCACACAACACTTAGCAAGCTAGAGAAGATTAATCGACTATATGAAGCGAAAGCACTTGATAGTCTTCCATGTGTCCTTGAGAACGTTTGGTCATCTATAGAAATACAACCGTCTTGTCCTTTGCTGCATAAAGGATTGGGCCACTTGCTGCATTTATTCCTACTGTCTTTTATTTACTCGTACTTTGTTTACTTGCTTTATCGAAAACCCCTAAAAATCCGTTTGCTAAGTATTTGCAGAGAATTCTTGATCCATACCACTAGCCAGCACCTTCTGCTCCTCGTTGGGTTTGACACTCTTACTTATCGAAAATACTGCGATACACCCCCTATACTTGTGGGTCATCAATACTATTTTCTGGCGCCGTTGCCGGGGAGTGAAGCGCTATTGGAGAGTGGAACTGGTAAAGGAAACTTCTACTGTGAGTATTGTTTACTTCTGCTAGTTGCTTTATTTTCATTATGGATAATTCGCTGAGTTTCTTATTTGGTAATGCTACTACCACTGCTAAGGTAGTAGATAAGCCACCACCTGCTGAGAAAGATGTTTTCAAAATACCTACAAGAATTATTGATCGTGTTATGGATAACTACTATGTTGGGGATGGAACTGTCCATCCCGGTGATCATTTGCTCTTTATACACAAATTATGCGGGTTGTTCAAGTGTGCGGGTTTACTACAAATCAAGTTAAGAAGAAGCTATTCTCATTATCACTAAAAGGAATAGCTAAGGAATGGTATAAGCTGCTGAAGAATGGTCAAGCTCTGGAATGGGAGGAAATAGTGCCTCTCTTTTATTCAAAGTTTTATCCTCCTAGTGAGATTCATAAAGATCGGAATCAAATATACAACTTTTGGCCTCTTGATGGAGAGAGTATAGCTCAAGCTTGGGGGAGATTGAAGTTACTAATGCTCAAATGTCCCATTCATGAGCTCCCCAACAATATTATTATCAACAACTTTTATGCAAGGCTCCCTCTACATGATAAAGATTTATTGGATGCTTCTTGAGCTGGATCATTCACTCGCATGGAAGAAGAAGCTAAATGGGACCTTCTAGACCGTATTCAAGACAATGCTGAAGCTTGGGAGAATGACAAAGGTAGAAAGTCAGGTATAAATCATGATTATGAATGCATTGAATCTTTTATGGGAACTGATGACTTTCAAAATACTAGTAATGCTTATGGTCTTGATTTGCAAGTTATTACGAATTGCTTTAGAGCTTTGCCTCTTATATTGAAATTCCGAAAAAGGGATGGAATAAGTACCATGCGCCTTATAAAGATATTGTTGACCATGTTCCTATTGGTAGCACTGAGTGTTGCATTATTAATCATATCCTACCTGAACCTCACATCGAGAAGATTCCCTTCCCAGATAAGGTAAAGGATCATCCTATGATAACTAATGTAATCACTAAAAGTGGAAAGAGAACTGTAAAACCTGATGAACAAATAAACATTGAACCTGTCGTAGCAATTGTGAAAGACCTTGTTACTAAAAGCGTAGAATATGGGCACATAGTCTTTTGTGAAGATGCTTCCAATATTGTTTCACATCCCAATAGATCTAAAAAGGCTAGTGTTCCTGTGCTTTCGGTTAAAATTGGTGATCATTGCTATTATGGTTTATGCGATATTGGTGCAAGTTCTAGTGCCATTCCTTATGAACTTTACAGAGAAATTATGCATGAAATCAGTCCTTGCGAGTTGGAGGAGATTGATGTGGTTATTCACCTTGCTAATAGAGAGACTATCTCTCCAATTGGCATTGTGCGAGACGTGGAAGTCCTTTGTGGTAAGATCAAGTATCCTGCTGATTTTGTAGTACTTGGTTCTGCTGCTAGTAAAACTTATCCTATCATTTTTGGTAGACCTTTCTTGAGTACTTGTGGAGCTATTATTGATTGCAAGAGGGAGAAAATCTTGACTAAGTTTGATGGGGAATCTTATGAGTTTAATTTTTCGAAATTTACTAAAGAACCTTGCGAAGAGGAAACCAATAATGAGGATTTTAGAGTTGAACAACTTGCTTCTATCTCTCTTGCTCCTAACAATGCTTTGCAGCAATTTATGGAAGATCACGAAAGTGAGATCTTCATGGATGAAATGAATGAGATTGACGAGATCCTCCGTCGTCAACCCAGGTTACTTAAACATGACTTGCCTGTAGAAGACTTGGGTACCACTTTTCCACCCAAAAAGGACCCAGTCTTCGATCTAAAACCTCTCCCTGATGATCTTAAATATGCTTTTATTGATGATAAAAAGATATATCATGTTATTATTAGCGCTAAAATTTTAGGGGAGGAAGAAGAAAGATTATTGGAAGTTTTGAAGAAACACCGAGGAGCTATGGGCTATACTCTGGATGATTTGAAAGGGATTTCACCTACTATATGTCAGCATTCTATCAACATAGAACTAGATGCGAATCCAGTAGTGGAGCACCAACGACGTTTAAATCCTAAGATGAAGGAAGTGGTAAGGAATGAGGTATTGAAACTCCTTGATGCTGGTATTATTTACCCTATTGCTGATAGTGAATGGGTTAGTCCTGTTCATTGTGTTCCTAAAAAGGGAGGTATTTCCGTTGTCCCTAATGATAACGATGAGCTTATTCCTCAAAGAATAGTAGTAGGCTATATGATGTGCATCGATTTTAGGAAAGTCAATAAAGTCACTAAGAAAGACCACTACCCGCTTCCTTTTATTGATCAAATGTTGGAAAGATTGTCTAAAAAGGCCCATTTTTGTTTTCTTGATGGTTATTCTGGTTTCTCTCAAATTGCTGTTAAACAACAAGATTAAGAAAAAACTACTTTTACTTGCCCTTATGGAACTTATGCTTATAGACGTATGCCTTTTGGTTTATGTAATGCTCCTGCTACTTTCCAAAGGTGTATGTCTGCTATCTTTCATGGATTTTGTGAGGAAATTGTAGAAGTGTTCATGGATGACTTTTCTGTCTACGGAACTTTTTTTGATAATTGTCTGCACAACCTTGATAAAGTTTTGCAGAGATGTGAAGAAACTAATCTTGTTCTTAATTGGGAGAAATGCCACTTCATGGTTAACGAAGGGATTGTTCTTGGGAATAAAGTTTCTGAAAGAGGCATAGAAGTTGATAGAGCTAAGGTTGAGGCAATTGAGAAGATGCCATGCCCAAGAGACATTAAAGGTATTCGTAGTATCCTTGGTCATGCTGGTTTCTATAGAAGGTTTATTAAAGACTTTTCTAGGATATCAAAACCCCTTACTAATATTCTTCAAAAAGATGTACCCTTCGTTTTTGATGATGATTGTAAGGAAGCTTTTGAAACTCTTAAGAAGGCTTTAACTACAACTCCTATTGTTCAACCACCTGATTGGAGTTTACCATTTGAAATAATGTGTGATGCTAGTGATTTTGCTGTAGGTGCTGTCCTTGGGCAACGTATTGATAAAAAGCTAAACGTTATCCATTATGCTAGTAAGACTTTAGACGCTGCTCAAAGGAACTATGCTACTACTGAAAAGGAATTTCTAGCTGTTGTTTTTGCTTGTGATAAGTTTAGGCCCTATATTGTGGACTCAAAAGTAACCATTCATATTGATCATGCTGCTATTAAATATCTTATGATGAAGAAGGATGCTAAGCCTAGGCTTATTAGATGGGTACTACTTTTACAAGAGTTTGATCTACATATAGTAGATAGAAAGGGTGCTGAAAATCCTGTAGCTGATAATTTATCTCGTTTGGAAAACATCTCTTTCGATCCTATGCCTGTTAATGATAGTATCCCAAATGAACAATTAGCCGCAGTAGGGGTGAACTCGCGAGGAAGCCCTTGGTATGCTGACTATGCTAACTTTATTGTCTCCAAGTATTTGCCTCCAATTTTACAGCTCAGCAAAGAAGAAAGTTCTTTTATGATTTGAGGCATTATTTTTGGGATGACCCACACTTATACAAAGAAGGGGTTGATGGTATTATGCGAAGATGTGTTCTAGAGTATGAACAAAAAGAAATATTGCATAAATGTCACGGGAGCGCCTATGGAGGACATCATGCAGGAGATAGAACTGCACAAAAGGTACTACAATCAGGTTTCTACTGGCCTACCCTTTTTAAAGATGCAAGAAAATTTGTTTTATCTTGTGATGAATGTCAACGTGTTGGTATTATTTCTAGACGCAATGAAATGACTATGAATTACTCTCTAGTTATTGAACCTTTTGATTGTTGGGGATTCGACTTTATGGGGCCTTTCCCTCCTTTGAAGGGTTACACTCATATTCTTGTTGCCGTTGATTATGTTACTAAGTGGGTAGAAGCCATTCCTACGAAAAGTGCTGATGGGGAAACCTCTCTAAAAATGCTTAAGGATGTTATCATTCCTAGGTTTGGAGTGCCTAGGTATCTCATGACTGATGGGGGTTCTCATTTCATCCATGGCGGTTTTAGGAAGACCCTCGCTAAGTATGATGTTAATCATAGAATTGCTTCAGCTTATCACCCCCAAACTAGCGGGCAAGTAGAGTTATCAAATAGAGAAATTAAATCTATCTTGCAAAAGACTGTTAATAGGTCTAGAATAAACTGGGCTAAGAAGTTGAATGATGCTTTATGGGCTTATAGAACTGCTTATAAGAATCCCATGGGAATGTCTCCTTATAAAATGGTTTATGGGAAAGCTTGCCACTTACCCTTAGAATTAGAACACAAAGCTTACTGGGCAGTGAAAGAACTAAATAGAGATTGTAAGCTAGCTGGTGAGAAAAGACTTTTTGACTTAAGATCTTTAGATGAATGGAGGAGTGAAGCCTATGAGAATGCTAGGCTCTTTAAAGAAAAAGTTAAAAGATGGCACGACAAGCGAATACTTAAGAGAGAATTTCATGTTGGTGAGAAAGTTCTATTGTATAGGTCTCGTCTCAGATTTTTTGCAGGCAAGCTACTATCAAAATGGGAAGGACCTTTCATCATTGAAGAAGTATACCGTTCAGGAGCAATAAAAATTTCTTCTCTAAAAGATAATACTACACAAGTAGTAAATGGACAGCGACTCAAACACTATATTACTAGAGATTCTTACAATGAGGATGTTGATGACTTTCAAGTTATAACTCTAGAGAAATTCATTGAGGACCAAATTCAGAGACCTGCAGAGTCCGTTTCCATCTAGGTAACAGTTCTGGTAAGAAAAGTTCCGCAAAAATACAATCCAACTATATTTTTTGCAGTTTTCAGTCAATAAGGAAAGCTACGAAGCGAAAAAGGGACGGAATCGGAGCCAGGGTGGCCCACACCACCCCATGGCGCAGGCCAACCCCTGGCCGCGCCACCAGGTGGTGAGGCCACCCAGGACTCCGTCTCCGACCCGTTTTCTCCTAGTACCTTCCTTTTGTTATGAAACTTCATAATATATAACCCCCCGGATTTTCCGAGGTTCGTATATCGTGTTTTCGTTGTGTTTTTGTTTCGATCTGTTTCTGCCTGGTGTAATCTCAGATTTGGAGCCATAATGTCTTCCTCTGGAACATCCAAGAGAGATCCTTTAGAAGATATCATCAACCCATACATGAGAGAATTGAAGATTCATCCCAAGGAGTTATTGCTCGAAGGTGGGGAGGTACGGATTAAGGAGGTTCAAGGCCCTAAAGGTGAAGGAAATCTGGAGGACAGGATGGAAGCATTGGAGCAAGAAGTCTTTAGGTACCGGAAGATGGCGGAGCGCGAAGTGGACATCATCCACAAGATTTGTTCCGAACTCATCACCGAGAACCAAAAGGAGACTTCTGAACTCAAGGATGAAATCTTCTCACTCCGCCAAACAACCAACGAATTGCAAGCACAGTTCTATGACGTACAAAATCAAAACTGTGAGTATGAGGCTAGATTTAAACGCATAAGTGCTGCTGCAAGTTTCAGGGTGTTGGAAACCACGATGTCCTTTATTGACGGGAAGCCTTTACCCTGGAAGACGGACGAAGATGAGAAGATACCACCACCACCTAAGGAGTAATTCATCATCAGGTTTGGCATCCCCTTGGTTTGTTCCAAGCTTGGGGGAGTGCCGCGGTATCACATCACTATCTTCTATCTTTTTTACCTTATTAGTAGAGTCATATCATGAATAGAGGAGTTATTGTGTAGTATGGTTTGCATTATGGAAGTGTCCCCTCTCTCGTTAGATTTGTATCCCTTGGTGTGAGTTTCTGTTATGGAATATTAATGAGAAGCTCTATCATTCACTCTTTTGCATAGCTTATGTTAGTTTTCAATTCATGGTTATATGATTGATCTTGTTGTTAGTATTGGTAGCACTTTGGGATCATTGAGTTAATTTAGTTGGTTTTGGCAAACCTGGCTCGGTCAGTAGCAACACCTTTTTGAGAGTTGATCGAAAAAGATAGAAGTACTCTAAAGAAAAATAATTTCATCATCTTTCTTTCTTGACTTGCTCATAAGTCTAGTATTCTCTAGTTAAGATCTTTTGTGCTTCCAAGGAAGATTGCATGTTTGTTTTTATCACTTGTATGTTTATTTGTTTCCTTCGACTCTTATACTTGCTACCCAGCCTTGCTAGCCAAAAACCTGTATTGAGAGGGAATTCTTCTCGTGCATCCACCTCCTTTAAACCAAAACCTTTGCCATTTGTGTCCACCATACCTACCTAGTAGCATTATTGCTATTCCAAGTAAATTCTTGTTTTGTCTACCTCCCAAATTAAACTTGTTATGTGAAAATTAGTGATTAAAGCTCTCACAAACTTGATGGCACACTTTACTTTCTTGCATTTAATAAACTTGAACCATTGGGTCCTTCTTTGTTGCGTATATGCTTGCGCTTTATGAGTTGAAGTTAGCCGAACCATGTATCATGGGGACCGCTTTCAACACTTCGTTGGTACTTGTACCTAGTTGATATCATGTTCTTTTGATTATGGATCCCGGCGGTGTGAAATAAAAGTGGAACTTGTAAGATCATGGAGTTTATATGTGTGTTAGAGAAACGCCTGTGCCGCTAGCCTAAGCCATGCCTAATCATGGTGGAAACTTGCAGCATAACTATAGTGAGCATTCTATGAAGCATCCTCAATAAAAACCTATGCAAATAGCAAATAAAAGATCGCTGAGATGCTCATTATCTACTTGCCTTGTCATTTTGATTATGGGATAGCTCCTGTGTCATGTGCAAGGGGTACCCCGTTGGTGGTTCTCAATGATACGCATGTATTTACGATGACAAGAGCTTGCTCGTGACTAAAGTTGAGTAGCATGAGGATCGGTACTCATAAGTAAGGGGCATGAGATTTCAACTTATAACTTGTCAAGCATATCCTCTTAGTTGTGTCACTTTAACCTTAAATCACCTAAAGATGCCTATGATAGGGGCAATGAGAGCTGAAAGCTAGTAAGTATCATAATTTTTGGGAGCTGTTTATGAGACTTGCAATCCCTGCTTCCCTCTGTGAAGGGCCCTTCTTTTACTTTGTAGTTGAGTCAGTAAACCTTTTCCCTTCTATCTCAGCAAGTATCTTGAGTTGATGTGTTTCATTCATTCATATGATGATTTATGCATTCATGTTTCTTATGTTCCTTGTTTTGTGCATTGCTCTTATCTTGAAGTTTACTACTTTGAAAGCTTTCATTCAAAAAACCAGCTATTTGTGAACTCCAGCAAATTATCAACTATTCTTCGACCAAGAGCTAAGTTTGCCATTACCAATGATGATTTACTCTATGTATCTTTATTGTGTTTCCTTTACTCATTGCAAGTTGAGTTGTATAATAGTGAGTTGTCTTCTATTATGATCTATGTATTTGATGAATGTGATGCTTCTTGTCCGTATTCTTTTATCGACTCTTCACTCCATAAACCTGAGGTCATGTTTATTGAGCTCAGTTTCGCTTGGGGACAAGCGAAGTCTTGATACGTCCATTTTGCATCACTATTCTATGTCTTAATTCACTATTATTCATTGATATATTTCGTATTGAGAGGTGCTACTTATGTTATTTCATCTGTTTTTGCATGGTTGATGACTTTTGGAGCATGGACCGCCGCAGTCAGGATTCTGATGGAAAAGGTGCTGTTTGGAGGCAAAATTCGCGAAGATCAGAAAATCCGGGAAAATATACGGAAA
The DNA here is from genome assembly GCA_023614405.1 of Avena insularis. NCBI lineage: Eukaryota > Viridiplantae > Streptophyta > Magnoliopsida > Poales > Poaceae > Avena > Avena insularis. The sequence goes on along the minus strand of CM042690.1, from coordinate 606,645,408 downwards.
ATTCTATTTTTCCAGAAGACTCAAGATGCCAGAAGATGGAGTGGAGGTGGGCCACCGGGGGCCCACACCACCCCATGGCGCGGGCAGGCCTAGGCCGCGCCAGGGAGTGGTGTGGCCACCCTGGCCCACTCCAGCCTCTCCCCTCTAGCGTATATCTTCCTCCCGAAACCCTAAGACTCGGGGAGCGACCACAGAAAGATTCCGCCGCCTCTGCGGGGCGGAAAACACCGAGAGAGAAAGATCTCTCCGGCAGACAGATTTCTACCGGGGGAATTCCTTCCCGGAGAGGGGAGATCGTCGCCATCAACACCACCATCGAGCTGAACTTCATCGGGATCATCATCATCACCACCATCATCACCATCAGCACCCTCATCACCATCTCCATATTGCTATAACAATTGGTTGAATCTTGCTATAGTTCATAGGGGAAACTTTCCCGGTGTTGATTACTCTTTGTAGTTGATGCTATTGAGTGAACCATTGAATTATTGTTTATGTTCAGATTGTTATACATCATTATTCCATCTCTGATCATGACCCATATGATGTCTTGTGAGTAGTTCGTTTTGTTCTTGAGGACATGGGAGAAGTCTTGTTGTTAGTAGTGGAGTTGCGTTGAGAAAGATTCAATAGATTGTTATTTAAGTTGTGGTGTACTTCTTCTAGTGGTGTCATGTGAACGTCGACTACATGACACTTCACCTATATGGGCCTAGGGGAATGCATTGTGTATTTGGCTACTAATCGTAGGGGTTGCCGGAGTGACAGAAACCTGAACCCCCGTTAGGAAACCATTGCGCAAGGGACGTAAGGGTCTTAGAGTTTAAAGCTATGGTTAGGTTTCTACCTTAATTACTTTCTTGTACTTATGGATGTTTGCAAGGGGGTTTAATCACAAGTATGTATTAAGTCTTGGATGGTACGGTACATTAGCACAGGTTCACCCACACAACACTTAGCAAGCTAGAGAAGATTAATCGACTATATGAAGCGAAAGCACTTGATAGTCTTCCATGTGTCCTCGAGAACGTTTGGTCATCTATAGAAATACAACCGGCTTGTCCTATGCTGGATAAAGGATTGGGCCACTTGCTACATTTATTCCTACTGTCTTTTATTTACTCCTACTTTGTTTACTTGCATTATCGAAAACCCCTAAAAATCCGTTTGCTAAGTATTTGAAGTGAATTCCTGATCCATACCACTAGCCAGCACCTTCTGCTCCTCGTTGGGTTCGACACTCTTACTTATCGAAAATACTGTGATACACCCCCTATACTTGTGGGTCATCAACAATATGATGGTTAATTATTCTGAATGGCATACTGAGAGAGCTCCACAAGGTAAGAAGGTAAATTCTATTGAGGAAACCTCCTCCTTGAGTGATAAGATTGATATTATTATGTCTATGCTTGTTAATGGGAAAGCCCATATTGATCCAAATAATGTTCTTTTAGCCTCTTTGGTTGCTCAAGAAGAGCAAGTTGATGTGAACTTCATAAGAAATAACAATTTTGGCAACAATGCTTATGGTAATAATGCTTTTAGGAACAATTTTGGTAACAACAATTATAAGCCATATCCTCCCAACAATGGTAGTGCTTATGGAAATTCTTACAATAATAATAGGAGTGCTCCCTCTGAACTTGAATTTATGCTTAAAGAGTTTATTAGTAAACAAACTGCTTTCAATAAAACTATTGAGGAAAAACTCTCTAATGCTGAAAGAAATATAGCATCTTTGGCTGAAGCTCAATCTTCTTTGAATAAAATGGCAGCTAAACCTGGAACTAACGATAATCCCTTTGCAGCTACTAATGCTATACAAGTAAGAATTGATGAAAATGTTAGACTATTAGTTGAATTACATGCTAAGTGGGAAAGAGAAGATGAAATTGCTAGAAACATTAGTGTTTCTATTATTACCACCACTAGTGTTGAGACTAGTAATAGTTCTACTACTTTAGATGATAAATTTGATTTTGATCTTGATGGGTGTAATATCTCTGAAGTTATTAAGTTCCTACAAAAGCTTGCTAAAAGTCCTAATGCTAGTGCTATGAAGATGGCCCTTACAAAACACATTACTGATGCTCTCATAAAGATTAAAGAAGAAAAGATGAAACATAAAGCTTCTATTCCTATTAAACAAGAAGATGATTGGGAACTCATCATTAATATGAAAGTGAATGACTTTGATTTCAAAGCTTTATGTGATCTTGATAGTAGTGTTTCTATTATGCCTAGAAGGATTTATGATATGCTTGATTTGCCTCCACTTGAAGATTGTTATTTGAATGTCCCACTTGATGATAATGCTAAAAAGAAACTCATGGGGGAGTCTTAATGATGTTCTTATTATGGTTAACAATGCCTATGTCCCCGTTGATTTCTATGTTTTGGATGTTGAATGTAATGCTTCTTGTCCTATTACTTTGGGAAGACCTTTTCTTATAACTGTTGGTGCCATTATTGATATGAAAGAAGGCACCATTAAATATCAACTCGTACTCAAGAAAGGTATAGAACACTTCCCTAAAAAGAGAGAAAAGATTTCTTTTGCTTCTCCTATGAAAACAAAATTTGGTCTTAATGCTTCTTCATTTGAGAACACTTGATTCTTTCTTTGCTTCTTATGCCTAACTTAAATGCGTTAAAGAAAAATACTTATTGGGAGATAACCAAAAAGTTTTAGATGAGTCTTGGAAGTTATTACTTCAGTAATAACCGCTCCTTATCCTTTTTATTTGCTTTTTGTGCCAAGAGTAACCTCTAATGAGAGAGAAGTAATGATTGGGAAAGTTGCTGTCCTGAAACAGATTTCTTTGCTTCACCGTAAAAATTCGTGTAAAATCTCTGAACGTCTTTTTGAGGCGTGAATTTTTGTGCTTCTGCCCCAGGTTGTTATCTAACTTTCGTTAGTTCAACACTTTTTGATTTTAGCAACAGAAGGTCTTCGAAAAAATTCGTTTTTACCTGCTGGTCTGTTTTGACAGATTTCTGCCATTTTCTTCATTTGCTTGTTGTTGGTTCCTTTTTGAGTTCTTTTGGGGAATTGAGATTTTTGAGGGAAGTGCTACAGTATCTAGTGTTCTAATGGAAGTTTATTTGGTGTTAGAACTGAACCTTAAGACTTATTATCTTGAGTACACTAATGTTGCTAATAAAGATTGTGTAAAGTTTTGTATGAAGGGAAAATTTCAGGTGTATGGAAGGAATGAGTAATGAGATGAAGTATGGACTAAATCTCAAGCTTGGGGATGCCACGCGTGTCACCCCAAGAAATATCCAAGAAGTACAGGCGTCAAAGCTTGGGGATGCCCAAGGCATCCCCCTTCTTCATCAATAAAATTTCAGGTTTCTTCCAAGCACTTCATTTTTATTGTTTCATTCACAGTTGTGTTGTTCTTGGAGCGTCTTCTTTTTCGTTTTTGTTTTGGTTTTTGTTTGATTTTGTTTTCTTAGTTTTCTAAATAAATTGGTTGGACCCCCTCTTTCATACATTGATTTTCAAATAGTTTGGTTTGGTTTGGAAAAGAGTAGGAAAGTTCATGCTTATGTGGTAAAAAGAGCTCATTTTGACTGTGGCCTATGCTTTGTCATGCCATGCTTGGTATTGTTTTGGCATTATGCTTAGTATTCTTTGCTGTAGCATGACTTGTTATAAACAATTGATATTGCTTAATGTGCCTTGGATGAATCATGCGTTGTTTTAGCATATTAAAGCGTAGTATAGTGGTATTCTCCTTTGATGCTTTATTTGGGTTGACTTGGCGCATGCTCACACTATGTTATGACTATCCCAAGTCACCATAAGCCTTTATGATCCTTTAGTTTTCAACTTGTAGTATCACTTTATGCTTTGATCAATGATGTTTTGTCGCTCTGCATGATTATGGCCATTATTGCTCTCTTAGTTTGTCGCTCCCAGTCTTTTGCTAGCCTCCACAACCAAGTATGAGTTTCACTCATGCATCCAACTCCCTAAACCAAGTTATTCCAAAGAGTCCACCATACCTACCTACTAGGTTATGCTATTCCAAGTATATTCATGCTTTTGTTTACCTTCCAAATTAAACTTGTTATGAGAAAACTAGTGATTAAAGCTCTCACGAACTTGATGGCACACTTTACTTTTCTTGCCCTTAATAAACTTGAACCATTGTGTCGTCTATGTTGTATATGCTTGCGCTTATTTGTTGGGGATTAGCAGAACCATGCTGTCATGGGGAACGCTTTCAACATTGCACTGGTACTTTGTACCTAGTTGATATCATGCTCTTTTGTCTATGGATGTCCTCGGTGTGAAATGAAAGGGGAGCTTGTAAGTCCATGGAGTTATGTATATGTGTTAGAGAAACGCCTGGGCCGCTGGTCTAATCCATGCTGACATGGTGGAAACCTGCAGCGTAACCATAATGAGCTGTCTATGAAGCATTCTTCTTATAAAAAAAGAGTCCTATATTGAGAAAAAGAGAAAAGAAAAAAGAGATTATGAAAAGAGGAAAGAGAGAAAAAAGCACCATATTCCCATGGTAAATAACAAGATTGCTGAGATGCTCGTTGTCTGCTTGCCTTGTCATTTTGATATGGGATTCTTCCGTATCATCGGGCAAGGGGTACCCCGTTGGCGGTTCTCTATGATACACATGTACTTACGATGACAAGAACTTACCAGTGACTAAACTTGAGTAGCATGAGGAGCGGCCCTCGTATACAAGGGACATGAGATTTCTGACTTATACTTCATCAAGCATGTACACCATAGTTTGTTCACTTTAACCTTAATCACTTCAAGATGCTTATGATAGGGGCAATGAGAGCTGAAAGCTATAAGTACCATAATTTTTGGAAGCTCTTTATGAGACCTGAATCCCTGCTTCCTTCTATGAAGGCCTTTCTTCCACCATTATATTGAGTCTCCACCTTCTACCTTCGTGCACCTACTTTGAGAGCATAGTGGTCATTCTTAGTTCTATGTGCATTGTCCTAAGACTAGTTGATTGATGCATAACTTGATATTGCTTGTTTTAAACTATTTGTATCTATTCACTCTTATGAACTTTGAAGGTGTCCTATGCATTTATATTTGCTACTCTATAAGGGACAAGCTGAATACTATTACGCTATGTTTTCTTTATGTGAAACAAACAAACGTCTTGCAAAGCATTGTTATTCATGAATCTTTTGTTTGTGCCTTTTCATGTTGCATCATAGTTTCTTTGTCTTATTGCTAGAACTTTGTATTTCATGTTATGATTGAAGTACTATGATCCCAGCTATCAATGTTTTACAAATACTTTGATCAAATTTATGATGGTGCATGTCACCTCAAAAATTATTCTTTCTTTTTATCACTTACCTACTCGAGGACGAGCAGGAGTTAAGCTTGGGGATGTTGATACATTGCAAATGTATCTATAATTTTTGATGTTCCATGCTCAGTTTTATCCACTTTCTTGTGTTTTGTTCCAACTTTGGAGTACTTTTCATATGATTTCTTGGACTAACCTATTAACAAGAGCCACAGTGCCACCTGCCTATTTTCTGCTGTTTTTGGTTCCAGGAAAGTCAGAAAATGAATATTCTCGGAATTGGACGGGACAAAAGCCAAAGTGCCTATTTTTCCGAAAGTCATCAAGTGCCAGAATACGAGACGGAGAAGGGCCAGAGGCCGGCCACACCACCTGGCCGCACGGCCAGGCTGGGCCCGTGCCAGGGGGTGGTGTGGTGGCCCCTAGCACCCCCTGGTCTCCCCTTCCTCCTATAAGATGCCCTCGGGACGTAAACCCTAAGGGCCCGATCAAAAATCCACGAAAGAGTCTGTAGCCACCGTCATCTCCATCCCTAGATCGAGAGGGATCTGAATCTCTTCCTGGCACCCTGCCGGAGAGGGGAATTCACCCTGGAGGCCTTCTTCATCACCATGCAAGCCTCCGGTGTGATGCGTGAGTAGTTCATCCTTGGACTACGGATCCATGTAGTAGCTAGATGGCTGGTTCTCCTCCTTTGTGCTTTCATGTTTAGATCTTGTGAGCTCCGTTCATGATCAAGATCATCTATTTGTAATTCTGCATGTTGTGTTTGTGGGGATCCGATGGATATTGAGATGCTATTTCAGATTGATTATTGATTCTATCATGTCTTTGTTATTTGCGATCTTGCATGCTTTCCGTTGTTAGTAGCTATCTTGGCCAAGTAGATGCTAGCAACTCCAAGAGTTAGTATTTATGCTCGATAGTGGGTTCATGCCTCTGGAAATCTAGGGAAGTGACAGAAATCTCTAAGGTACTAGATGTGCTGTTGCTACTAGGGAGAAAACAACAATCCTTTGTTCATAGAACAATCGTATTGTTTACTTTACACGCAGTTCGTAAAGCAATAATTTGTTCCTTGCAACTTAATACTGGAGGGGGTTCGGATGATAACCTGAAGGTGGATTATTAGTCATAGATGCAGTTGGATGGCGGTCTATGTATAATATTGTAATGCCCAATCAAGTCTCAAAGGAGTCAAGATGATTAGTACATGCATGTATTGCTTTATCGATGTTTGTCAATTGCCCCGCTGTAATTTGTTCACCCAGCATGTTATCTATCTTAAGGAGAGCCACCTCTAGTGAACTATGGATCCCGGTCCTTTTTTACATACAATCTACAAACTGTTTACTTCTTTGTGTTTACTTTCTGCAAACTTTTACTTCCTTCCATTTGATATGTTTAATCCTTTTATTTCCGCAAAACACGGTGAGATTGACAACCTCATCACAAGTTGGGGACAAAGTTCTGTGGTTGTGTTGTGCAGGTCTCCACGTTGCTACTAGCACCGGTAGTGCGCCCTGCCAAAGCTCAGCTAGTGACACCTTTGGGGTGTGTCCTTTCTCCTACTGGTTCGATTAAACCTTGGTTTCATACTGAGGGAAACTTGCTGCTGTGCTCATCATACCTTTTTCTTGGGGTTCCCAACGAGCTCTACATCAACACCGCTCCAGCATTTTTCTGGCGCCATACACAGAGCCATCAATGTGCTTTGAATTTGCTTCTTGATGCTCCGTTTTACTTCAATTCATATTTCTTATGTGAGCATCTTCTCAAACTATCAAACCTAACTGAAATGCATTAAAGAAAAGTACTTATTGGGAGATAACCCAAAAGTTTTAGATGAGTCTTGGAAGTTATTACCTCTGTAATAACCGCTCCTTATCCTTTTTATTCGCTTTTTGTGCCAAGAGTAACCTCTAATGAGAGAGAAGTAATACTTGGGAAAGTTGTTGTCCCGAAACAGATTTTTATGATTCACTGTAAAAATTCGTGTAAAAGCTCTGTATGTCTTTTTGAGGCGTGAAGTCTTGTGCTTCTGCCCCAGGTTGTTATCTAACTTTCGTTAGTTCAACACTTTTTGATTTGAGCAACAGAAGGTCTTCGAAAAAATTGGTTTTTAACTGCTAGTCTGTTTTGATAGATTTCTGCCATTATTTGCATATGCTTCTTGTTGGTTCCTTTTTGGGTTCTCTTTGGGGAATTGAGCTTTTTTAGGGAAGTGCTGCAGTAGTTTGTGTTTTAATGGAAGTTTTATTGGTGTTGAAACTGAACCAAAAGACTTATTATCTTGAGTGCACTAATGTTGCTAATGAAGATTGTGTGAAGTTTTGTATGAAGGAAATTTCAGGTGTAGGGAAGGAATGATGTAATGAGATGAAGATTGGACAAAAGCTCAAGCTTGGGGATGCCACCCTATGTCACCCCAAGAAATATTCAAGAGGTACAAGCGTCAAAGCTTGGGGATTCCCAAGGCATCCCCTTCTTCATCAATAAAAATCTCAGGTTTCTTCCAAGGGCATCCCCTTCTTCATCAATAAAAATCTCAGGTTTCTTCCAAACACTTCATTTTTATTGTTTCATGCACAATTGTGTTGTTCTTGGAGCGTCTTTGTTTTTGTTTTTAGTTTTCTTTTGTTTGGTTTGCTTAAATAAGTTGGTTGGATCCCAACACACTTCTTTTGGAGAGACACACACCTCGTTATTCATTGCCTAAAACACTCTAGTTTTCATTCTTATTGTTTTGTGAGTGTTCTCTTTTGCTAGCACTGTGTTTATCCTTAGTTTTCTTGTGCTTTCAGCTTAGAAATTTTTAGTTCTTATTTTTGGATTTGTGAGACAAGATCACTGATCTTTATTTATTATTATCTTTGTGAGTTCTTTCAAATAGGTTGATTTGGATTGGAAAAGAGTAGGAAAGTTCATGCTTAAGTGGTATAAAAGGAGCTCATTTTTGACTGTGACTTAGACTTTATCATGTCATGCTTGATATTTTTTTGGCTTTATGCTTAGTGATTTTTGCTGTAGCATGACATGTTATAAATAATTGAGATTGCTTAATGTGCCTTGAAAGAATCATGTGTTGTTTTAGCATATTAAAAGCATAATATTGTGGTATTCTCCTTTGATGCTTTATTTGGGTTGACTTGACGCATGCTCACACCATGTTATGACTATCCCAAGTCACCATAGCCTTTATGATCCTTTAGTTTTCGACTTGTAATATCACTTTATGCTTTAATTAATGATGTTTTGTCGCTCTGCATGATTATGGCCATTATTGCTCTCTTAGTTGGTCGCTCCCAATCTTTTGCTAGCCTAAATAAAACCAAGTTATTCCAAAGAGTCCACCATACCTACCTATTAGCATTTGCTATTCCAAGTATATTCATATTTTTATCTACCTTCCGAATTAAACTTGTTATGAGAAAATTATTGATTAAAGCTCTTACGAACTTGATGGCACACTTTACTTTTATTGCCTCTAATAAACTTGAACCATTGTGTCGTCTATATTGTATATGCTTGCACTTATATATTAGGGATTAGCAGAACCATGCTGTCATGGGGAACACTTTGAACATTGCACTTGTACTTTGTACCTAGTTGATATTATGATCTTTTGTCTACGGATGTCGTCGGTGTGAAATAAAAGGGGAGCTTGTAAGTCCATAGAGTTATGTATGTGTGTTAGAGAAATGCCTGGGCCGCTGGTCTAATCCATGCTGTCATGGTGGAAACCTACAGCGTAACCATAATAAGTTGTCTATGAAGCATTCTTCTTATAAAAAAGAGTCAGATATTGAGAAAAAAAGAGAAAAAAGAAAAAAAGAGATATGAGAAAATAGGAAAGAGAGAAAAAGCACCATTTTCCCATGGTAAATAAGAAGATTGCTGAGATGCTCATTGTCTGCTTGCCTTGTCATTTTGATATGGGGATTCTTCCGTATCATCGGGCAAGGGGTACCCCGTTGGCGGTTCTCTATGATACACATGTACTTACTATGAAAAGAACTTACCGGTAACTAAACTTGAGTAGCATGAGGAGCGACCCTCGTATTCAAGGGACATGAGATTTCCAACTTATACTTTGTCAAGCATATACTCCATAGTTTGTTCACTTTAACCTTAATCACTTCAAGATGCTTATGATAGGGGCAATGAGAGCTGAAAGCTAAAAAGTACCATAGTTTTTGGAAGCTCTTTATGAGACTTGAATCCCTGCTTCCTTCTATGAAGGCCTTTATTTTACTTTTATGTTGAGTCTCCACCTTATATCTTTATGCACCTATTGAGAGATCATAGTGGCCATTCTTAGTTCTATATGCATTGTCCCAAGACTTGTTGATTGATGCATAACTTTGATATTGCTTGTTTGTAAACTATTTGTATCTAGTCACCCTTATAAACTTTGAAGGTGTCCTATGCATTTATGTTTGCTACTCCATGAGGGACAAGCTGAATGCCACTATGTTATGTTTTCTATATGTGAAAAAAACAAACGTCTTTCAAAGCTTTGTTATTCATGAATCTTTTGTTTGTGCCTTTTTAGGTTATAACATAGTTGTTATGTCTTATTGTTAGAACTTCATCTTTCATGCTATGTTGAAGTACTATGATCCCAGCTATCAATGTTTTACAAATACTTTGATCAAGTTTATGATGGTGACTGTCACCTCAAAAATTATTCTTTCTTTTTATCACTTACCTACTCGAGGACGAGCAGGAGTTAAGCTTGGGGACGTTGATACGTTGCAAACGTATCTATAATTTTTGATGTTCCATGCTTGTTTAGTATCTACTTTACTTTGCTTTGTCAACACTTTGAGGTATTTTTATATGTTTTCTAGGACTAACCTATTAACAAGATGCCACAGTGTCAGTTGCCTGTTTTCTTCTGTTTTTGGTTCCAGAAAAGGCAGAAAATCAATATTCTCAGAATTGGACGGGACAAAAGCCAATATGCCTATTTTTTCTGGAGCAACACGGAAACACGAAGCAGAGACGGAGTAGGGCACCAGGGTGGGCACACCATATGGTGGCGCGGGCTAGCCCTGGACGCACCACCAGGTGATGTGGGCCCCCTGGCCGGCCACTGACCGTGCCTCTTCGCCTATAAGAAGCCTCCCAATGCAAAAACCCTAAATCGAACAGCCTCTAGCTACGAAAAGTTCCGCAGCACCGCCGCCACCAAAGGGGAGATTCGGGGGACAGAAAGTCTCTGTTCCGGCACCCTGCCAGGACGGGGAAGTGCCACCGGAGCCATCTCCATCGATCTCCACCACCATCTCCATCACCGTTGCTGATTCCCATGATGATGAGGGAGTAGTTCTTCCTCAAGGCTAAGGGTTCTACCGGTAGCTATGTGTTCATCTCTCTCTATGCATGATCATATTGTGATCATGAGCTTTGTAATCAAGTAGATCTACCTTGCAACTCAAGTGCTTTAATAGATCTCTGCTCTCCCCATGTGTGTGAAAGTGACAGCGTGCACACCATGGTGGCACTTAGGCTAGAGATTACAAATACTTGTTATGAGTTATATTTGGAGTTGGATGTCTCTATGAAATTGTGGTGTTTGTTGGAACCATCTAGAGCTCAAGGTGACAGTGTGGGGTTACCTAGATGGGGAAAGCGAACTTTGAGGAGTGTTGTTATAGCCCTACCATGGATTAGAGTGTCCAACCGGAAAGTAGTTCAGAGTAGTATCATGAAGAGAAGATATTTATATGAGAGTGTTCACTAGTGAAAGTATGATCCTTAGGCCTTGTTTCTAAACATTGAAACACCATTTGCAACTAGATCTATTACATGTTTGCTTGCTGCCAGCTTTATTTCAGTTTGCCTTTACTCTCTTCCATGCCATCAAGCTATTTTCTGGCACCGTTGTCTTATATCCATACCACTTTTATTTCACTATCTCTTCGCCAAACTAGTGCACCTATACACCTGACAAGTGTACTGGGTGTGTTGGGGACACAAGAGACTTATTGTATCTTGATTGCAGGGTTGCTTGAGAGGGATACCTTTGACCACTTCCTCCCTGAGTTCGATAAACCTTGGGTAATCCACTTAAGGGAAACTTGCTGCTGTTCTACAAACCTCTTCACTTGGAGGCTCAACAACTGTCTACAAGAATAGAAGTGCGTAGATATCATCGACTACATGACACTTCACCTATATGGGCCTAGGGGAATGCATTGTGTATTTGGCTACTAATCGTAGGGGTTGCCAGAGTGACAGAAACCTGAACCCCCATTAGGAAACCTTTGCATAAGGGATGTCAGGGTCTTGGAGTTTAAAGATGTGGTTAGGTTTCTACCTTAATTACTTTCTTGTACTTGCGGATGCTTGCAAGGGGTATAATCACAAGTATGTATTAGTCCTAGGAAGGCCGGTACATTAGCACAGGTTCACCCACACAACACTTAGCAAACTAAAGAAGATTAATCAACTATATGAAGCGAAAGCACTTGACGATATTCTCGTGTGTCCTCGAGAACGTTTGGTCATCTTAAGTAATACAACCGGCTTGTCCTTTGCTAAAGAAAGGATTGGGCCACTTGCTGTATTTATGATTATTGTCTTTTATTTACTCGCACTTTATTTATCTGCATTATCAAAAACCCCTAAAAATCTGTTTGCTAAGTATTTACAGAGAATTCCTGCTCCAAGCCACTCGCCAACACCTTCTGCTCCTCGTTGGGTTCGACACTCTTACTTATCGAAAATACTGCGATACACCCCCTATACTTGTGGGTCATCAGTGCCCTAAATGTGCTATCAAATTGGCTAGCACCGCACTAATGTCTGTCATTGCCAAGTCTACTATATGGTTACCTGTCTATTGTGAATCGTAACTCTATTGTCTGCATCCTTCACCCCAAATAACCATAGGCAACAACTTAGGACAAGTAAACAACCATAGGCAGCAACACATAACGAGTAAAAATCCTAACAAAGCTAACATGTTTATAGCCACCAAATGCATTGCAACAATTCATGTCATGTGGTAACGCCATGAAGGCAGCGAGGCGAAGCTCCCTTGCTCATCTAGTACTCTTTATATTTCAATAAACCCTAAGTAGTTTAATAAAGCTAGAAAAGAATTTATCTTGATTTATAGATGGTTTATCTTAATAGAAGAAAAGGACTTTATAAAGATAACTACAATATTTATTTCTTTATAAATCCTAAAATGACTTAGAATTTTATAATTAGCATTTTTATAAAATAGTAGGTTTATTTTTATGCTCAAAAATGATTTTTAGGACTTTTCCTTATTTTATTATTTGCATTAAGGATTTAGGTAGCTTTAATATTTAGTTGTATTTTATTTAGCTTAAATAAGCAATGTTATATTTTTTCAGAAGTAGAGATTATTTTTTGTGGTCATTTTGATATATTATATGTATGTTTAAGTTTTTTATATATTTTTCTAGAGCTTAATTTGCTCATAGGGTATTTTCGTATTTTCATATCTTTATTTTATATTATTTTCAGAACTGGGCATGGCCCGTGTCCAACTCAGCCCGTAGGACCACAAGGTTGGGTCCAACCCTAAACCTTAGGATTAGGTCGGCCCACCCTGCCCCCATACGCCTGCCCATCACTCTCTTCTCTCTTGTTCTTTCTATATCTCTAGCGCCATGTCGCTGCCACACCTCCCCGCTCGATTCTGGCGAGCCCAAATGACCTAGCTGCCGCCGACGGTCACAATGGATGCTCCAACTTATTCTCTCTCATGCTGCCCCACTCGATGTGGTTTTCCTGCCCTCTCTTGCTCGCTCCCCTCCATCTACTAGCTAGGGTTTATTGACCCCGACCCTTCTGCTCTCAGATGACTCTCGGAAGGTTATGAAAGTGAGGTGTCGGGGTTATAGTGGTGTTGTGATGATGTTGTGGTGGTCAGTAGCCATCGCTATTGCGGCGACGTGCTGGTGCTGCAAGTGTAGCTCGGTGTGATGAGTGTCATGACGCTCCTCGTGTCATCGTGTCGTGGCTGCAGCCGTTAGCCATCCCTGCTTCCTCTTCTTAGGCTTAAGCAAGGACGCCGGGTAAGTTACCCCTTCTCCTTCTCTTCTACCTTCCTCTCTGCCCTGTTGATGTCTCCGCACTTCTATTCTTGTAGACAATTGTTGGGCCTCCAAGTGCAGAGGTTTGTAGAACAACAACAAGTTTTCCCTTAAGTGGATCGCCCAAGGTTTATCGAACTCAGGCAGGAAGTGGTCAAAGGTATCCCCTCTCAGGCGACCCTGCAATCAAGATACACGAAGTATCTTGTGTCCCCAACACACCCAATACACTTGTCAGGTGTATAGGTGAACTAGTTCGGCGAAGAGATAGTGAAATAAAAGTGGTATGGATAATTATAAGTGGTAACAATGATAGAAAATAGCTTGATGGCGTGGAAAAGACTAAAGTAAAACTGAAATAAAGATAGAAGCAAGCAAACATGTAATAGATCTAATAGCAAATGGTGTATCAATGCTTAGAAACAAGGCCTAGGGATCATACTTTCACTAGTGAACACTCTCATATAAATATATTCTTCTTTATGATACTACGCTGAACTACTCTCTGGTTGGACACTCTAATCATTGGTAGGGCTATAACAGCACACCTCAAAGTTCATCTTTCCCATCTAGATAACCCCACACTGTCACCTTGAGCACTAGATGGTTCAAACAAACACCACAATTTCATAAAGACATCCAACTCCAAATATAACTCATAACAAGTATTTGAAATATCTAGCCTAAGTGCCACCATGGTGTGCACACTGTCACTTTCACTCACATGGGGAGAGCAGAGATCTATTAAGCACTTGAGTAGCAAGGTAGATCTATATATTACAAGCTCATGATCACAATATGATCATGCATAGAGAAAGAGATGAACACATGGCTACCAGTAGAACCCTTAGCCTCGAGAGAGAACTACTCCCTCCTCATCATGGGAATCCGCAATGGTGATGGAGATGGCTCCGAGGGCACTTCCCCGTCCCAGCAGGGTGCCGAAATAGAGACTTTCTGTCCCCCGAATCTCCTCTTCGGTGGCGGCGGCGCTGTGGAACTTTTCGTGGCTAGAGGCTTGACAATTTAGGGTTTTCGCATCGGGAGGCATCTTATAGGCGAAGAGGCAAGGTCGGTGGGCGTCCAGGGGGCCCACACCACCTGGTGGCGCGTCCAGGGCTAGCCTGCGCCACCATATGGTGTGGACACCCTGTGGCCCCTATTCGTCTCATCTTTTGGCTCCGTGAGTTTTCCGGTAAAATATCGACTTTGGCTTTTGTCCGGTCCAATTCCGAGAATATTGATTTTCTGACTTTTCTAGAACCAAAAACAGCAGAAAACAGGCAACTGGCATTGTGGCTCTTGTTAATAGGTTAGTCCAAGAAATCATATGAAAAGTACTCCAAAGTGTGGACAAAACACAAGAAAGTAGATAAAACCAAGCATGGAACATCAAAAATTATAGATACATTTGCAATGTATCAGCTGTATGAACCCTAAATAGGGTTTTCTCCTTTGTTCAAGGCTCATATTGCCCTCCAACGACTCACTTGGTATAAGTGTTTAAGCATGATCTATTTTTGTAATGCTATTGAGAATAAAAGTGCAAGTACCAATAAATAAAAGCGCAAGTACCGATAAATAAAGATTTATAGGGAGTAGAGTTGATAATAAGTATATTATGATATTATGTAGTATTCCTTAAAGGATTCTGAAAAGAGTTTCGGAATAGAAGTTAGTTAAGGAACTGGTCCTTGATAACTCAAATTAGGAATATAATTAAGTCTAACATTGATGTTTGAAAGAAAGAAAATGATGATCATCATCCACTATGTTGAGACATAGGTTCTATCTTAAAAAACCATAATGATAACTTAACATAATACATTATCCAAGAATAAACGTTTGAAAAGTGATTAAGTTTGAATCACGGAACATTGAGATGAGGTTTTCCGAACCCTTAAAGGATGGCATATCTTAAAGCATAAAGGGTTATGTTATAAGAGAATATGTTGGAAACTCTTGTATCGATAATATCGACTAAAGTCAAGTAGGAAGCGAGATGAACGAAAACATCGAAAGTTGCATAGGGTGCACTAGTGTTTCGATAATTACATTTATAATAGATAAGGGTACCATCTAAGGTGATGTATAATGTTATGGTGGGGATAGTTCGCTTTTAACGTAGAATGATGTGTCTCAGGGCACAGTGCCCATGAGAAAACCCCCGAGGTTGATATAACATCACTATAGGCCCCTGGAATCCGGCCTCATTCTGCTGCTATAACGACGATGCATACACAAAGATGTTATCATGTGATGATAAAGTATTAATGTCAATCAAGGTGACATTAGTAAGTTGCAAAGGATTTGGATTTGTAAAGCACAGACCCAAGACTCAATCTCTTCCATGAGCAAGCATGTTCAGGGTACCAGGATATATGGTGTCAATGATTAAGAACAAATGCAGCTAGTTTATTTGTACTCTAGTGCAAGTGGGAGACTGTTGAAAATATGCCCTAGAGACAAATAATAATAAGGATTATTATCATATTTCATAAAGTTTATGATTAAGTTTTATATCATGCTGTAACTGTATTGAGAGGAAACGTCAATACACGTGTGATATATAAACAACCAGGGGTTCCCGATGAAACTCTAGTCATTGGTTCATTGGTCAATAGATGATTAAGGTTTCCTGATCATGTGGCATTTATGCCAGTTGGAAATGGAGTCAACTCATTATGAGAATGAGATGATGAACCAATACCCAACCTAAACATTATAACCCGATCATGTCACGAAGTTCAAGTTACGATGATTAGAATAGACCTCGTAGACTATTTCTTAGACCGTGAGACTATATCAATCACTGTCTCCCAAGAATGCTTTGATAGCATCAAACGTCACTTATGACAGAGTGATCATAAAGGTATGTTCAGATATTCGGAGGAACCGTAGAGGCAATATATGTCAAGAGCGGGATTTGTCCGTCCACGTGACGGAAAGATACTCAAGGGCCCACTCAGAGAAGTTGTATCCAATAGCTGCGCATCGTGTGATTTGATCACAGGGACATCACTTGTCGAAACGAGTTAAGTAGCATTGTTCGGTAACAAGATTGAAAACGACATGGTGATGTCATTGATCAGATCTCGGGCAATGCAAGTATCGAGAGACAAAAGGAATAAGACGTGACTGTCCCGATTCAAACGATGAAAGATCTTCGTGGAATGCACAGGGGTCACATGGCCATCCAAGTCCCTCTATCGATCATTGGTCCGAGAGTGTCCCCACCATGTCTGGAGTATTCCCGAACCGTGGGGTATTGCGCTTAAGGGCTTGATGATGCTTAGAGAGTGTTTGGTCGGTAGAATCACCAAAGAAGAGAAGAGAGAAAACCGGAAGGGTTTCGGTAAGTCCAGAGGATGTCCGGAGTGGAGGTGGAAGGTGTTCCATAGCCATGTAGATTAAATAATATGTGAATGAATGTTAAATAATGATTTAATCATTTAATAAAAGAGAAAATCAATTAAAGGTCAAAAAGGATTAATGGGCCAATTCCGGAGGGCGAAGGGCCCATGAGGGAAAGGCAAGAGGAGAGAATGGGGAAGGCGGTGGCCGTCTGGGCCTAGCTCCCCCCCCCCCCCCCGCGTGGGGCTCACTAGGGATGGCCGGCGGGTGCCCCCTCTCCCCTCCTTTAGTCCCACCCCGAGACTTTGAGGGAGGTAGTACTCCCCACCCCCTATATATAGTGGGGTATTTTGACCAGAAAATACACACTATATTCAATAAAGGTTTTCTCACTTTTGGGGAGACCTCCAATTGATATTTCTCTCTCTCTCTCTCTCTCCCGTGACCATAGTCCTAAGTTCGGACTACGCGAACGAGAGACATCTTTACCGCGGAGCGCCGTCGCGCTGCGGGATTTGGATCCAGGAGCTCTACTTCCGCAACTGCTGCTAGATCGGGGAACCGGGAGTCATCGCCAGACAATGGACGTGTTTAACTCCCCGCGGGGTGTCACACTTGGGGCACTAGGAGTCGTTTGAGCCGCAAGAGCATGAGAACTTCAACACGACCTTGAGGTCGGCTTCGGATCGTCTATATCAACCACGCTCTCCTGAGCATTGACAATGCTTTTCGATCTTTAAGAGTAAGTTCGTGAAAAGTACCTCCTGTTACTGTATTACTAATAGATAGGTCCTTGCAACATCAGGGGTTCAGGGGCGTAGGGTAAAATTTTATTATTTTCATACGTGAACCCCTACAGGACGCGCTGCTGATTTGCGGCGCTGGACTTTCTCTCGATCTTGAGATCGGCAAGCATGCGACTATATCATCCACGAGTTCAACCTCATAACACTTTGTCGGTCTTCAAGAGTATGTTCTCTATGGATGTATATCCACCCGTTGTTTGTATCTAGGTAGATAGACTTTGGTGCTCAGTAGTCCCTATCATAGGAGTTTTTTTGTTTTCTATGATGCGAACCCAACAACACGTCGGGCTGCACCTTGGGTGCTGTCATCGAGCACATCAGGATCGGCGACTCTCTCCTTAAGATGCCATCACCACCACGAGCGGCCCATTGGCTTTGACGGAAACATCGTGCTCCTCCTCGTGGTCGTCGTCTTCCTGTAGGCCGACGCGCTCCTGTCGACAGTCCTACTCGCGTGCCTCCCTATCCCGCCCCTAATAGGGAGGTGATGGAGGAGTTCACACAGCTGGCGAGGCGTCGTGGGGAATCGTCATCCGCCCCAAGCCGGAACCAGAGGAGGAGACCTGTGTGGAGTCTACGATGGCTACCTACCTCCGCTAGCAGTGGCTCTTGGTGAGTGCCCACGACCCCAAGGACAGGCCCGACTATGGCACACCGTGGATGGAATCCGTGAACAATCATGAAGCCTAGCGGGGGTCGCTTGAGGAGGCGATCATGGCTTCCATCCGTGACGTCGGTGGCGAGCTCATCGACCTAACGCGCAATGAAGACGATGTTGGGCCCAGCGTCGTCGTCAAGGACGAGCCAGCCGACGAGTTTGGCGAGCGCGGGAAGGGGAAGATCAGCAACGGCGATTACCGCTACTACCATGACAATCATAGATTTGATTAGTTTTTAGTTAAATTTTGTTTGTTTTTGTTAAATTTCATTCAAATCTTGTAAAATATAGCGAAGTTTGAATGAAAATTTAGATTTTCTCCTATATTCAATTTTAAAAACGGTTGGAAACATGCATGCTCTAAACGCGACACGGCACGGCAACTTTCCTACCGGTCCGACGCTTTTGTAGGACCTAATTTAGCGACACGGCACGAGAGCATTCCTAGACGACCGATCCGACGCTTTTGTAAGTCGTAATTTGGGACACGACACAAAATTAATCACACCCCCTGTATAATCATGCATCATATTATCGCCCTATGATCATTTTTAAATCTAGAAATGAGTTTGTCTAATCCTAATTGAAAGATGGTTACGAAGGAACTGAAATGACTCTGCCTATCTCTTTTCTCTCAGTCTGTGTGCTATCTTCTCCAATCTCCCGATCAACAGCCGCTTGCTCTGATACTTTAGAACAGCTACAGCAAGCTAGCACGAGCGGCCACCTCCCCTCGTCTCATCCGCCCACACACCACCAAATCGAGTGGCCATCGGCAACCTCCGCCTCCCCGTTCTCCATTTTTTTCAGGTCGGACGCGGCTCACGGTAGCTGGTAACAGCACAAGTAAGAAAAAGAAGATGGAAGACCTGGAAGATTCCTTCCGATGGCGGCGTCGCAGTACAGGAAGAAGAGGAAACCCCTCGCAGCGCGGGATGGAACGACGCGCGACCACCTTATTGATCTGCCTACCTTCCCCAGGTTCGTAAATTAGGTTCGCACGAGATGTAGTTTGGATTCTCTATTTTTGCCTTGCCCGTTGGCGACTGGGTTAGAGGGTCTTATTTTCGCCCAAAGAAGTTATCATATACTTCGTACTTAATTAATTTCGATTTGATGACACAGATAGCAGCTGTATTAGACTTGATCTAATACACTACTGATCCCAAGACTTCTGCATATATAAATAGAATACGGTAGACAACTGTAAGTTCAACAAAAGTTAGGAAGCTCATTTACATAGCAAGAGTAGAACAAGAAGGCCCTTTTTGATAGTATACAGGAGCAGATCTTACTACCTAGCACATATGAGAATTTTTGTGACGTCAAATTTCACTTCTCCTTGAACTAGCTTTGCACCGGTGAGCATTGCGTATTGACGAGTTGCATTCATCTTCAAGAACTAGTTGTTTTGTGGAACATTTACTTATTCTACGATAACATTACTTTCTTAAGAAGCTTCTGACATCGAATTTCATTCCTCAGTAATTTCCACAATCACCGGCCGTTTTGCTTTTATAGAGTATATAACTATGAATCTGTCATCAGTAGTGTCAATATGTCATCCTAGGACTGATGAATAGCATTACAATACCTGAAATGGATTCTAGCGAATAAGGCTGGATTACCTCCTGGTTCATTGTTGGGATAAACATGCCACAGGAGCTTTTTATACAGAAACTACATTACTGATCCCATGACTTTTGCATATATAAAATCAAGTAAATAGAATACACAGAGAACAACAGTAAGTTCAGAAAAAAGCTCTTTTACACAGCGAGAGTGGAGCTAGATGGCCCTTGTTGATACTCCATCCGTTTCAAAATATAAGATGATTTAGCTTTGTGTATGAAGTGTATGTAGTTCTGTTTTAGTGTCTAGGTTCATCTATATTTAGAGTGAACCTAGACACTAAAATGAGTCTAGATACACTCTTTTCACAAAGCTAAAACATCCTTTATTTTAAAACGGAGGGAGTACTATATAAGAGAAGAGCTTACTCCCTACCACATATGAACCTTGACATGAAGATGTCTCAATGATATTGACAGTCTAACACACTTGTCCCCTTAAACTACATATAAAGGGCAATTTAGCCTGACATAGAGCCTATCACAGATTTAATGTCATTGGCAATATTCTTGGCATCCGCAGAAATACCGGCCAATCCTCTCCTCGCTAACCCAGCACAGTAGAGCCTATTTTCACCTTTCCAATGATTCAGATATTCCTTTCTCAGAAAACCATTGTCATTTAACATGCTCTCATCATTCTCCAGTCACAAATAACATATAACTTGGTTAGAAGATCTAACAATTTTTTATATTAAAAAGAATCCTACTTGGGCAAATAAAATCATTGCTAGTACCTTGAGCCACATATTTGCTGTGCTCTTGTATCCAGTTGCAAACACGACTGCATCAAATGAGATTTCGTCCCCACTTTGAAATTTAACTATATTGCCCATGATCTTACTAATGCTTCCTTGAACCTATAAGAGGTAAATAAATATTAATAAACTAACATAGTAAACTACCGGCCGTTTTGCTTTTATAGAGTATATAACTATCAATCTATCATCAGTAGTGTCAATATGTCATCCTAGGACTGATGAATAGCATTACAATACCTCAAATGGATTCTAGCGAATAAGGCTGGATTACCTCCTGGTTCATTGTTGGGATAAACATGCCACATGAGCTTTTTATACAGAAACTACATTACTGATCCCATGACTTTTGAATATATAAAATCAAGTAAATAGAATACGCAGAGAACAGTAAGTTCAGAAAAAAAAAGCTCTTTTACACAGCGAGAGTAGAGCTAGATGGCCCTTGTTGATACTATACAAGAGAAGAGCTTACTCCCTACCACATATGAACCTTGACATGAAGATGTCTCAAAGATATCGACAGTCTAACACACTTGTCCCCTTAAACTACATATAAAGGGCAATTTAGCCTGACATAGAGTCTATCATAGATTTAATGTCATTGGCAATATTCTTGGCATCCGCGGAAATACCAGCCAATCCTCTCCTCGCTAACCCAGCACAGTAGAGCCTATTTTCACCTTTCCAATGATTCGGATATTCCTTTCTCGGCAAACCATTGTTATTTAACATGCTCTCATCATTATGCACTCACAAATAACATATAACTTGGTTAGAAGATCTAACAATTTTTTATATTAAAAAGAATCCTACTTGGGCAAATAAAATCATTGCTAGTACCTTGAGCCACATATTTGTTGTGCTCTTGTATCCAGTTGCAAACACGACTGCATCAAATGAGATTTCGTCCCCACTTTGAAATTTAACTATATTGCCCATGATCTTATTAATGTTTACTTGAGCCTATAAGAGCTAAATAAATATTAATAAACTGACATAGTAAATTAACCCAAGAGTGGATGGTACATATAAGGTTTATATTATGTCCGAGCATATACTTACTTGGATGATGCCTTTTTTTTATTAACCCAACAGTGCCAACATCGATCACAGCGGATCGGCCGGTTTTTGACTTGAGTATCATTGGACCCATTTTTGGTATTGTGATACCATGCCTTGATAGGTCTCCAAATATGAACTTTGCTGCCATAACAAGGAGGTTATCCACTAGATTGAGTGGAAGGTGATGGGCTAGTGTCATTCCCAACCGAATTAGTTCCTTTGTCATTACATGAATCTGCATCCAATAAAAGGGTCACACATCTTTGCAACATGCAAGATAAAAATAAATATCATTCTAGTATAATAATACTAAGACATTGTATCCCTATTACCATATAAAATTACATAGTGCACATACCGGGCTTCATATAATAATTGAAGTATTGGCACCATGGATCGCAAGGTCATAAGCGATCTCCATCCCAGAGTTGCCAGATCCAATGACCAACACGCTCTTACCGGAGAAGCTCTTGCCTGACTTGTATCTTGACGAGTGGAAGGCCTCACCAGGAAAACTGTCAAGTCCAGGGATCACCAAAATATTCTCTGCACTATTCTCACCACCTGCCACAACAAGGAACTTTGCAATGATATTTATTTATCATTGTCATATGTGGACGACTCCACGCAAGTGAGATACTTGGGTTGAATATTGAAACACACAGTATAGTCATCCAAGTACTTGACAAACAGGGCTTTTGGTATGTATGTTGGTGCATCTGCTGGGTATGACATGTGTGGTAACTCACAGAACCCCTTTGCAAGATGCAGCTTCAAGCGGTCGTATGCACGGTTACACCAGAGTGACGCGCTGCAGTCCTCACGCTCGACTATGACATAGGGAATGGAGAGATGGGTAAGGCACGCTGCCGTCGCGAGGCCTGCTGGACCAGCACCAACAATCAGAATGGTGACATTCTCCATTGTAAAGAAGAGATTTTGCAAAGTTATGGAATTGGGGGTGTGGTGGTAGGCTAGAATGAGAAGAGATGTTTTTGTTTGCTGGGTGTTGACTAGATGAATCTTTGGATGAGATAGTCACATATGAGGCATATATATGTTTTTTGATCTAACGTATCAATTATGTTTTGTGAATGGTTTCAGATTAAGGGCAGTAGAAAAAGGAAATGATCAATTGGCGGATATTACCTGGTCTATCCAGCTCCTTTATTAATTGGAATGTTATAAATGCCAAAGTATGTCCTATTACAGAATAGATAGGAAATGCAACCGGTTATATTCTTTTGAAAATTTACCAGCAAGCCGTATTTGCGTATGTTTAGCGTGTAGTTGATTAGCGAGTATTTCTTTCCTTTCCTATCCTCATAAATGAAATTTCTTATAGGACAAAGATATGTATAGAGTATATATTATCCAAACGTTTCTTACCTTTCCTGGACTTGGTAGGATAAGGATGAGCCAACGTTTCTCAACATTCATCTAAGAAAAAAACGTTTCTCAACATTTTGACAAAAAAGATTTTCCTAACATGCATTTACAGAAAGAATATTATTTGATTATGCTAGTGCCACTATTCCACATTCGTTTACCAGCATTCTGCATTCTAGGCTCTAGCACGGAGAATAAAGTGCATCTTCGCTTGCCAGCATTCTGCATTAGACTAAGTACATTTCTTTGTACCTAACGTCATGCCCGTGTGAATGGACTATTCCACCACGCTACAATCTGAAGACTATTTAGGTGAACTCTGCAGCAACTTATTCTCGTTTTTTCTATTAGTTGATGGATGATCACCGCCTCACTGGCCACGGAGTAAAGATGTGTACTCAAATTTCATATGGTTGTGTGCTAGTCGTGAGAAACGCATGGGAATGTGAGGTTACAGGGGTGATGTAAAGTAGCAACATTAGAATGGTACTGCAATAAAAGAACGAGTATACTTTGTATTTTACATGAAATTTGTATTTTGAAAAAATGACATGCCATGGTTTGTTGACGATAACGACAAATGGACATGTGTGCAATGCATTTCATGGATCCAGAAATAGGAAAAATAAAAAATGTCTTTAAATTATTAAAGTTATTAGCAAGGAACTATCGAATTGGGCATTCCCTTTACTTATTTTGCTACTTGTGGAACACGCGGTGAACAATGAGTAATTAAAGGACCTGAGTTGCATAACAGCATAACCACAACTTACAAAAGAATGCTTGCATTAAAATCTAAAATTAGAAAATTAACTATAAAACCACATAATATTATTGATTCAGACTAGAATTCACATACATACTTGAAATGTATAAGTCAAACACAATTTGAACCAAAAGATTGTTTTGGAGTTTAAAGAATAGTAAAAGAGTCAAGTCCAAATCACGTAATTACAAGTGTACAAGATTATAAGCATGCTTTACTATTACAGATGACCAAATATTTGAAAAGGAAATAGAAAATCCTGAAACTAATCTTGTTCTTCTCCTAGTCTTCTTCTTCAAACCTGCAAAAATATCAAAGACAAAGCACCGGTGATTATGGGTTAACATATGCACCTCTAGTCGATCAAAAATGGGGATCCAGATTTTCCGCCCTCCTCGTCGGCAGTGTCGGTGGTTCGTCCTGCCTTCGGCGGCTCTTGGGGCCAGTTACAGGTGTGCGGACCACGACCCCTAGCGGAGCATCGGGTTAACCAACCTAGACCGTGGCCCAAGCTTCCCTTGAAATATTTCCTTAGAATTATCTATTAATTCAGCCCACTAGGAGAGAAAGGCCCACTATATGTGTGAAACTGGCGTACTCTTGATTGTAAATACTGAAGTGGCCCATTCTTGATATCGCTCCGCCACTCGCGAGTGGTTCCATTAGTTGTTCAGTAGTTCCGGTGTCCTTTTTTGGGATGATGAGATAATTGCGACATCCAGAATTCATAATAAGATCCTCCCTGCTGTATCACCTATCCGGTGGTGCGCATAGCTCTGGCGGAGGCCATGTAGAGTTGTGTGTCCGGTGGATCTTCTAGGATCCGGACTATTTTTATGTTGGTTTGCGCTGACATGTAGAGCATATATACCACAATGAGTTCCTCACGCTATACTGAGCCCATGCGCAGACTGGACCTCGGACATCAGAGGTGCTATAGAGGCAGCAAAGCATGCAGAGGCCTTGCAGGTGTGGCGGATCCAGCCCCTAGCGAGTGTCAAGTTGACCAACCTGGGCCGTGGCCCAAGCTTCCCTTGAAATATTGACTTAGAATCAGCTATTAATTCGGCGCCCTAGAAGAAAAAGATCCACTTTCTGTGTGAAACTGGCCCACTCTTGATTGTAAATGCTGAAATGGCCCATCCTTGATATCGCCCCGACACTGTCTTGCTGGTGGTTTCTATTAGTTGTTGAGTAGTTCGGGTGTCCTTTTTGGGATGGTGACATAACTACGACATCCAGAATTCATAATAAGGTCTTCCTTGCCCTGTCACCCCTTTGATGGTGCGCTGAGCGCCGGCGGAGGCCGATTCTGGGATCTGGTCTATTTTTTGTTGCTTTGCGCTAATAGGGAGAGCATACATACCACACTGAATTCCTCACGCTATGCTGAGCCCTCGCTCAGCCTGGACCTCACACATCAGAGGTGCTATAGAGGCAGCAAGGCATGCAAAGCTGACTGCGAAGATTTAGAGAAGACAGGGGATAACCAAGTCAGATTGCAAAACACATACACTGCTCACATGATGCAAGCAACATGAAGCACTAAGCATAGTACATAAACCAGCAATATATGTTCATGTGCTTATGCCATTGTGCAAACACAATTTAGCAACCTATGAGCAGGGAATAACACACCACATATACAATATCAGAACATGATACAATAAAAATATACCTATTTTTATCTTTTAGTGACTGATATAGTTAGCACGGACAAGTAAGCCATATACTGATCTACACTTTAACCATACAGCAATGATCAGAACCAGAAACAGGATTTTTTCAAATATGACCATTGTGACCAAACAATATAACATACTAAACCCTAGAAACTTAGATAATTAAACATGGAAATTAGCAGAACGTATAGGTATCAATGAACCATGCCATAGCTTCAACATAAGCATATAAGCAAGTAAGTACCACTAGACCTTAGATTATCAAAGCTAAAAGCAAACAATTAACCTTAACAGAGGGCAATTAGCAAACCCTAGCTAATGACTCAAAACTAAGCATGACCATGGTCAATAGACAAAAATAGTAATAGCCCAATAAGCTAAACATGCATAACCCTACTACATAGATGTACTAACTTCTATATACAAAAACTAATGTAGTAACACGTCATTATCGTTTTATGTTCGTGTAATCCAGTCCTCCAATCTAGTGTGCCAATTTACATATCACTCTCTTGATTCAGCTATGTACAAGCCTTCCAGATCACACTACATTCTAGTTAACACCTAAATTACATACAACCATGTCTCAATAAATAATGCCTACGAGTTGCTACCGTAGCTTTCTACCTAAGAACTAGCTTCTGTCTGGTTGCCGACAACTGGACGTCTCCATTCAGGAGGGAAATCACAAATCTTTCAGCTTCTTCCATCGTTAGTTCACCCGTATGCACGACAAACCTCCCTCGACGAGGCTTGTAGGCAAGCAGAAGATTGTCACAAGACTTGTATCCTGACTTGTATCATGTTTGCTGCCGTCGGAGATAAAAAGGCACGCACGCACCATCCATCGCCGCACTCTCTCCTCAGCTCTCACGAAACCCTAGCCGCCACTCGAGCACCAGAGCCACGGTTCCATGTTGAGCAGCAGACGCACGGGAGGCGCCACTACGAATGGCTTAGTACCGCACAACCTCACCGTTGACGAGGCTTGGGCGTTGTACCAAGCACGGTACCCATGTCCAGAGGACTATCGCATCCTAAGGGATGGCTAAAGGATGGCGCCGAACGGCATCGACATACTGCCGGAACCCTGGCCCGACATCAATGCGTGGTGGGGCAGATCCGTGACTACCATCAGAGGCTATCGCCGTAGGAGCGCAAGTCCCCCTTGTGAGCCACCGCCGACAACAAGTGGTGGCGCGATGTCTTCCACGTGCGGTGGACGGAGGTCATGGATGACCATGATGGCCTCATCGGACTGCCGACCACCTACAACACAGCAGGGCGCCTGCGGTGGTGGGGCGCGCCAAGGCTACACCCCGGATGCCGTCATCGAGCACACCAAGATCGGCGATCCCTCTCCCGGAGATGCCGTCACCACCGTGAGCGACTCATTGGCTTCCAAGAGCTTCGATGACAACATCGTGCTCCTCCTCGCGGTCGTCGTCTTCTAGCAGGCCAACGCGCTCCTCCGACCGGTCCTACTCGCGCACCTCCCCTATCCTACCCCCAAAAGGGATGTGATGGAGGAGTTCACACCGTCGGCGAGGTGCAACCCGTCGCGGGGAATCTTCATCCATCCCAAGCGGGAGCCAAAGGAGGAGAATGGCGTCGAGTCTACGCTGGCCGCCTACCTCCGCTAGCAGCGGCTCCTGACGAGCCCCGAAGACCCCAAGGACACGCCCGACTATGACACGACATGGATGGAATCCGTGAACGATCACGACGCCTGGCTGGGTTTGCTCGAGGAGGTTATCGTGATGTCGCGAGGAGCTCGTCGACCTGACGCGCGACAACGGTGGCGCTGGGCCCAACGTTGTCGTCAAGGGCAAGCCAGCCAGCGAGCCTGCCGAGTGCAGGAAGGGGGAGGTCATCAATGCCGACTACTGCTACAACTACGGCGGTGGCTGTTAGATTAGATCAGTTTTTAGTTAAATTTTGTTTGTTTTAGTTAAATTTTGTTTGAATCTTCTAAAATATAACAAGTTTTAATGAAAATTTAGTTTTTCGTCTATATTCAATTAAAAAAAATGTTTGAGACACGCAGCTAGGAACATGCGTGCTCCAAACACAGCACGGGCACGACGGCGTCCTTCAAACGACCGATCTGACGCTTCTGTGGGATGTCATTCGTGAACACGACTGGAATCTAATAGAATGTAGCAATTTCACAAAATCGATGGACGATCGAGCATCCTCACTTGCACCTGGTGGGAGCAATTACCGCTATAAAAAACAGTGCTGATGGTTTCTTTCTGTTAAGCCACTCATTTTTTGCTATCACACGCCTGTATAATTACGCATCATCATATTATTGCCCTATGATCATTTTGAATCTGAAAATGAGTTTGTCTAATCCTAATTGAAAGATGGTTATGAAAAAACTGAAATGACTCGCCCTATCTCTTTCCTCTCTCGGTCTGGGTGCTATGTTCCCCAATCTTTGCGATGAAATTTATTGTTGTGTCCTCCGCCATGTCACGAGCCACGATGGACCAACACTTTTTATCATTGTCATATGTGGGCGACTCCACGCAAGTGAGATACTTGGGATAAATATGGAAACACGCAGTATAGTCATCCAAGTACTTGACAAACAGGGCTTTTGGTATGTATGTTGGTGCATCTGCTGGGTATAACATGTGTGGTAACTCACAAAACTCCTTTGCAAGATGCAGCTTCAAGCGGTCGTATGCGCGGTTGCGCCAGAGTGAAGCGTTGCAGTCCTCACGCTCGACGATGACATAGGGAATGGAGAGATGGATAAGGCATGCTGCCGTCGCGAGGCCTGCTGGACCAGCACCAACAATTATAATGGCGACATTTTCCATTGCAAAGACGAGATTTGGCAAAGTTGTGGAATTGGGGGTGTGGTGGTAGGCTGGAATGAGAAGAGGTGTTTTTGTTTGCTGGATGTTGACTAGATGAATCTTTGGATGAGATAGTCGCATATGAGGCATATATATGCTCTTAGATCTAACATATCAATTCTGTTTTGTGAATGGTTTCAGATTAAGGGCAGTAGGAAAAGGAAATTATCAATTGGCGGATATTTACCTAGTCTATCCAGCTTCTCTATTAATTGGAATGTTATAAATGCCAAAGTATGTCCTGATACAGAATAGGTAGAAAATGCAATCGGTTATATATTCTTTTGGAAACTTACCAGCCATATTTGCGTATGTTTAGCCTATAGTTGATTAGTGAGTATTTCTTTTCTTTCCTATCGTCGTCACTGAAATTTCTTATTGGACAAAGATATGTTCACAGTATATATATTATCCAAATGTTCTTAACTTTCCTGCACTTGGTAGGATAAGGATGAGTCAACGTTTCTCAACATTTTGGCAAAAGGGGTTTCCCAACATGTATTCACAATTTTTTTTATTACGCTAGTGCCACTATGAGGCTCTAGCACGGAGAATAAAGTGCATCTTCGCTTGCCAGCATTCTGCATTAGACTAGCTAACGTCATGCCCGTGCGAATGGACTGTTCAACCATGCCACAATCTGCACAGTACTTAGGGCCCGTGTGAATGGACTATTCCGCCGAGAGAGGATTTGTGGCTCCCGAGCTCTAGTGAGCTCGGTATTTGAAAATTTCAAAATTCGTACTTTTTTGTTTAAAAAATATAAAATTTATTCTGGAAATACATATTTGCGGGCCGAATGACCGTGGCAAGTTTCGGTAAAAAACTCATTTTGTTTTGGGCTATAGAAAAAATCCCAGTTGTATATAGTATATAAAGAAGCACGTATATCTGTCAGAGATTTGTCTTTTTTATATTTCGCAAAATCAAATATATTTTTGTCTGATTTTTTTTGCATACCTTCGGAATGTATAAAGTTTTGTGCGTGTGGAGTCCTAAAATTACCTTTTCTATTTTTTTTCAAAAAATGAGCTCCAGTGAGCTCGGGAGCCACTGGAATTTTTCGCTATTCCACCACGCTACAATCATAGTCCTGGCCTGGTCAGTCCCAAACACAACTGTGGCATAGAACTGTTGCACAAGGGTGATGTTGTAGTCTTCACGGATCTCCATCAAGTTGAACAGCCCCAACTTCTCACTAATCCACAGAGCATCAGAGAAGTAGGGACTCTTCCTCATCTGCTCAACACTCAAGTACTTCTGGGGGCATACAGGAGATCTCTTGAGCACACTGTAAATGTCTTTCATGAAGACAACTTGCTCCTTCCTCCAATAACAGGGGTCATCACTAGTGTGAGGCAATTCATAGAAATTGGTCTTCCGTAGCTCATGGCACTCCTGCTTAGACATGCGAGCCAAATACTGAATGTTATCATATTTTGCCCTCTTGGCACGTTTCTCTTCCTCAGCCCTTTCCTGCTCCCGCTGCATATAGGCTGCATCACGGGCTTGCTGTCTGCGGTTGGATGGGGGCACAATGTACTGACCCTCAGACTCATCATAGCGAGGATCCCCTCTCTTCATCTTGGCCTTGGTGCGAGGAGGACGACGAGAGCCAGAGCCTGTGAAAGGCAGCGAGGGAGATAGCATGAAGGTAAGTATATATGTCCCATGGAGGCAGCATAGAATTATTGAGACCTTGCAAAATGTGTTAGATTCAAACCACATAGGAGTCTCCGGGGTCCACACCGGAGTCTCCGGTCAGGAGACTCAGGGGAAGATCATGGAGGCTCCAATGGGGTTGAATCCAACAGATCGGGCAGGGTAACAATGATAAAGTACACAGGTGCATGCAAACAAGGAATTCCTATGGTCAAAACTAGTACCAATCCTCAAAAACAAGGTAAGGGAAGAACCCTAGATTAAGAAGAGGAGGAGAGGTACCAGATCTATCCATGGAAGGGATTCCACCAGTGGGAATCACCCAATGGTGGAAAGGAGATGATTGGCCGGCGGCACGGCGGATCCCGGGGGCTTCTTGACCTCCGGGGAGAAGATTTGGGAGAGGAGGCGGCGGGGGCAAAGAGGGGAGGACGGGGGTGGATGAATGAAACTGCTATTTTAGTTCACCCCGTCCTCTTTTAAGTAGACAGGAACCGCCCAGACCGGAGACTCCGGTCTACACCGGAGACTCCGGTCCTCCTCGACCAAACACTTCCAAGGTGTGTGTATGGGGACATATATTAGATAGAGTTCAAGACTGAGAGAGGCTTGGGTTAAGATGACATACTGTGAAAAATCAAGAAAACCACGGAAAACTCTTCAAAAGTACATCAAAGTGCCAAATAAATCTGAGCTAAGAACCAACTCTTCGAGTGAGAAGAGGGTGGTGGCCGAAGCCACCATGTAGGAGTTTGTGGCATGGCACCACGAAGAATTATCCTTGGGTTCATAGCCACTACTCATCAATGATGCTCACATATCACTAAAAGATACTAAGAGAATTGAATTTCTTAATGTTGGCATTATGGGGGGAGGGATAGTCCAATGAATTAGAACCGTGCTCTTCCTATCTCCATGCCTACACCTACACCAAATATGGGTCAAGACAGAGGTGAGTATGCAAGGTAATCAAGTCAAGATCCTAGAATCCACGATATTTAGTTCATTCCTCAAATAACAAAACCTTGCTTCATCAAGTGGCTCCGTGAAGATATCGGCAAGTTGGTCTTTGGTTGACACATATGAAAGATCAATATCACCTTGGGCAACATGATCTCTAATGAAGTGATGACGAATCTCAATGTGCTTTGTTCTTGTATGATCCACTGGGTTATATGCAATCTTGATAGCACTTTCATTGTCACATAGAAGATGCACTTTGTCACAATGGACACCATATTCCTTTAAAGTTTGCCTCATCCATAGCAATTGTGTACAAGCACTAGCAGCTGCCACATACTCGGCTTCGGCGGTGGAAAGAGATATACAATTTTGCTTCTTAGAAGACCAACATACCAAGGACCTCCCGAGGAATTGGCAAGCCCCGGAGGTTGATTTTCTATCATCCTTGTCACCAGCCCAATCTGAATCCGTGTACCCACAAAGAGAGAAAGTTGAGCCCCTAGGATACCAAATACCATAGTTTGGGGTATGAACCAAATATCGAAAGATTCTCTTGACCGCCATTAGATGGCTTTCTTTAGGAGCCGCTTGATATCTTGCACACACTCCTACACTCAACACAATATCGGGTCTAGATGCACAAAGGTAAAGCAAAGAGCCAATCATGGACCGGTATACCTTTTGGTCCACATATTTACCATTTGGGTTTAGTTCAAGATGAGTCTTTGTTGCCATGGGAGTGGGAGCTCCATTGAGATCTTTCATATTAAATCTTTTGAGCATATCTTGAGTATACTTGGCTTGGTTGAAGAATGTACCACCTCTCACTTGCTTGATCTCAAAACCAAGGAATACTCTCAATTCTCCCATCATAGACATCCTGAACCTATCAGTCATTAGCTTAGAGAATTCATCATTAAAAGCTTTGTTAGAAGAGCCAAAGATAATGTCATCTACATAAATTTGGCATACAAAAAGTTCCCCATTGACCCTCTTGGTAAAAAGAGTGGGATCGATTTTCTCAACCTCAAACCCACAATCTAACAACAACTCTCTAAGGTGCTCATACCACGTGTGTGGGGCTTGCTTGAGCCCATAGAGAGCCTTATCAAGTTTGTAGACATGGTTTGGAAAGTTGGGATCCTCAAATCCCGGGGGTTATTTCACATATACCAACTCATGCAATGGACCATTGAGAAATGCACTTTCTACATCCATTTGTTGTAATTTAAATTTATGATGTGCCGCATAAGCAAGAAGGATACGGATGGACTCAAGGCGGGCCACGGGAGCATAAGTCTCTCCATAATCAATGCCTTCAATTTGAGAGAACCCTTGTGCAACTAATCTTGCCTTGTTCCTTATCACAATTCCATGCTCATCTTGCTTGTTCTTGAAAATCCACTTGGTGCCTATAACATTGCGGCAATCTTTTGGCTTTTCCACTAACTTCCATACTTTGTTTCTTTCAAAGTTATTGAGCTCTTTGTGCATTGCATCCAACCAATCCGAATCTTCAAGAGCTTCCCATACTTTCTTTAATCCACCATAGAAATGTGAGCTTGGTGCTCACCAAAGTTCTTCAATTGAGCTCGAGTAGATATTCCTCTTCTTAGATCTCCAACATTCTCAAGAGTGTGGTCTCTTAATTCCAATATTCTATCCATTCTAGCTTGGAGACAAGTTTGGATCTCCTTGTTGTTTCTTGGTGGGATCACTTCATCATTTTGGTCCTCGTCTTGACCATTAACTTGACCTTGATCATCATTGGGAACATTCTCTTCTATATGAGGAGAGGATTGACCTTGGTCTTGATCAGTCCCACAACTGGCCAGGTATTCAGCTGTACTTATGGTAGTTTGTATAGATCTTGCTTGTGTAATGGCCTTAGCACCACTGGACATCCTGGCAAACGGAGACTCAAACACCTCTTGGCTGGAGGCATCTTCTTGATCAGTAGGTTGAGGGTCCACAACTTGTCTTTGGCATGGGTCGTTGTCCACCTCGACAGTAGCTTGGTGAAGTTGTGAAGATGAGGGCTCCACGTGAGTAGAGCATAGTTCTTCTCGATCCACCATAAGGGGTTCCTCAACAGGGCGGATGAAACCCACACCCATTCTTCCTATGGCATCCTGAGGCATTTCATCATCTACATCACAAACATCAACACGCCCCGCTTGGGGACCATCATATTCTTCAAACAGCACACTACAAGATTCTATGACAATTCCTGAGAGCTTGTCATAGATTCTATAAGTGTGGGATTTGAGACCATAACCAACAAAAATACCCTCTAATGCTTTGGAATCAAACTTGGATAAACGAATGCCCTTAATGCGATAGAAAGACTTACAACCGAATACTCGGAAGTAAGAGACATTAGGCTTGTTACTGGTAAGGATCTCATATGGAGTCTTGATCAATTCTTTGCGGAGGTAGAGACAGTTTGATGCATGGCATGCGGTGGAGATAGCTTCAGCCAAAAAATTGAATGGAGATTTGAATTCCGCCAACATAGTCCTAGCCATATCAATGAGAGTCCGGTTCTTCCTCTTAGCTACACCATTTTGTTGAGGGGTATATGCAGCGGAATATTGATGTTTTATTCCCTCATCACTAAGAAATCCATTTAATGTGTAGTTCTTGAACTCGGTACCATTGTCACTTATTATTGTTAATACTGGGACATTGTGTTGACGTTGAGCCATGTTGATGAAGTCAATGAAGTTCTCTTGGGTCTCAGTTTTTAACTTGAAGAAATATACCCAAGTGTATCTTGAATAGTTATCAACAATCACCAAACTATATTTCTTCCCACCAAGACTTGCATGAGACGGAGGACCAAAGAGATCCACATGAAGAAGCTCCAAGATCCTCTTGGACTTGATGTAGTTCTTTGGCTTGTGGGGAGAATCATGCATCTTTCCTTCAACACATGCCCTGCAAACACGATCTTTGGAAAAGCAAACATTTTCTTTTAGTCCAACAATATGACCACCCTTGTGGAGGCTTTGCAAAGTTCTCATGTTGACATGGGCTAGACGGCGGTGCCATAGCCAACCCACATTAGCCTCTCCGAATAGGCACATCAGACTTGTAGTGATTTTCCCCGAGAAGTCCACCATATACAAGTCATCCTCGACGTACCCAACAAAAGCAACCTTTAGAGTCTTGCTCCACAAGAGGATCACAATATCAACATCAATGAAGACAGCAAAACCCATCTTTCCTAGAGCACGGACTGAAAGTAAATTATAGCCAAGGGTCTCAACAAGCATGACGTCCACGAGAGTGATATCGTGTGCAACCACAACTTTGCCGAAACCCATTACCTTAGACTTTGATTTGTCGGCATATGTCACCGATATTTGATCAACATTTGGTCTCAATTCCTTGACACTCGAAGCGCTTCCGGTCATATGACTTGTGCATCCACTATCGAGCACCCATTTTGACCCTCCGGAAGCGTAGGTCTACAAAAGATCAAGCTAGTTTTTAGGTACCCATTTCTTAATGGGTCCTCTTTTGTTAGCAACAAGGGTCTTGGGAACCCAAATCGACCATGCAATATAACCATCAAATGGGCCAACATATTGTGCATACACATCACCATAATAATCACGCATTAAGACATAGTGAGGGTTAGCACTACCCGCAAAATCATCATGAGACATATTTTTGCCACTTGTGGTCTTACTTCCCACAATGACCTTGTTCGTTTCTTGAGCGGGCTTGGCCTTCTTATTCTTGTTATTCTTTTTCTTCTTGGCTTTAGAGACAAAGCCTAAGCCCCTTTTTCCACCATTTTACCTTTGCTTGTTTAAGAGGTCATCAATAGACTGGTTTCCTTTGGGAAAGGAGGTCTTAGCTAGCTCCCCCTTCAACCTAGCATGTTCTTCAAGAGTATTTGTACAACTAGAAGGAATGAATGTACTAGGTGAGGGAGTATTGATCAATTGAGTTTGAAGCTTTTCATGAGACTTTGTGAGGGACAAGAGTTCACTTTCCAAGCCCTTGTGGGCCTTGTCAAGTGTCCTAAAGTCCTCGGAAAGTTTTTCATGAACAACATCAAACTCAATCTTATCCTTTTTAGCCTTTTTGTATTTAGAAATAGCATGATCATGTTCCTTGATGACTTTATTAATAATGAGGTCATTAGCTTCATCAAGGCCCTCTAGTTTAGTTTCAAGAGATATTCTAGTTTCTTGTTCTTCTTCTAGAGCATTATTAAGAGCTTCTACCTCAATCATGTGCTCTCTTCCTAATTGGCATCTCTCATCTAGAAGTTCTTGTGTGTGTGAAAGTTGATTTAGGAGGTCCACAACATGTTTCTTGTGTTCCCCTTGCAAGTTCTTCATGAACACATCAAAAGCAACTAATTCCTTTTTGACCTCAAGAGATAACTCATCATCAAAATCATCATTGATTAAGGAAGTGGAGTGTGATGATGATAATACCTCCGTTCCTCTTGCCATAAGGCAAGTGATTTTCTTGTTGGAGATATTCTCATTTGGAGAGTCAAAGAGTGAGAATGAAGGAGTAGAGGTAGTGGCAAGAGCCGCCACACCACTTGGTGTATCCTCTTCTTTCTCTTCATCATCATCATCATCGGAGGAGTACTCTTCATGTGTGATCAAGACAATTTCTCCCGGCTTCTTGTTGGTTGGGTTTCTTTTGATGAAGGGTTTCTGGTAGGGAGTTTTGGAGGTCTTCTTCAACACAAGTTTACCCCCATGATCTTCTCTTTTCTCATAGGGACAAGCTTCAACGAAGTGATAGCGGTCACCACAATTGAAACAAGTTCTCAACTTGGACCCATTGTATCTTCTCCCATTGGGGTTGCTTCTTCGTTGCATTTCCATCTTGGCCTTGGCGGGATCTTTCCAAAAGTTTCTTGCATAGAAGGCCATGTATTCACCATGAGCAGTCTTGACATCGTCAGGGTGGCTAATTGAGGTTCCCTCATCACTTCCTTCATCTTCATCATACTCCACAACCTTGGCCTTCAAGGAAAGATTGGCACCACTACTTATTCCAATGGCACGAGCACGGGCGTCTTTGGCATTCTTGGCAGCAACCTTGAAGGCTGCCATCTCTTGCATCACTTCATTGGAGGTCATGATATGGTAGTTGTGTCTTCTTTGGAGACTCTTCAAGTCAGTAGGCTCGAAGGGCATGAGAGCACTCACATACTTTCTTTTGATCCAAGCGTCATCAATGTGAGAGGCGCCAACATTCCTGAAAGCGGTGGCTGTGGATTTGAGTCTTCGATACATGTCTTCATGATCCTCACCATCCTTCATGAAGAAACCTTCGGCCTCATTGCTTAAGGCATCATATCTATTTCTCCTCATACTCTCATTGCCAATAAACAAGTCAATGAGTGCATCCCAAGCTTCCTTGGCGGTGTTGTAGTGCTCAATGTGGGGAAAATCCTTTGGCCCCACCCCAAGTTGGATCATGTGCAAGGCAGTCGCATTGAGTTGGCTATTGACCACTTCTCTTCTTGTCAAGTTGGTTGGATCCTCAATTTTGAGTCCTTCTTCAATAATATTCCACAAATCAATGCAAGAGCTGCGCACATGAGATTTCATTAACACTTGCCATTGAGCAAAAGTATGTGCAGCTAACTTAGGTGGGTCTCCTCTATTGTTTATATGTGGAAGAGGGATAGGAGGGTCGGGAGAGTACCATCCGGGAACCATATTGAACTCTTCCTTCCCATCACCCTTTTTGGTGGCGGAGTTAGTGGAATTATGTTCATCCCCTACCACTTCCCCCAAAGGCTTTGCCAGAGCATTAGCCTTTGGGTTTAGTGGTGTTTCCACTGGAGAGGGAGGAGGTGAGGTTTGCTTATCTTTAACAAGTTGCTCAACGAGTTGACACAACTGTAGGATTTCGTTGCCCAAGGTAGAGCTCAAGCTTGTTTCCAAATTCTTGAGATCTACCATGGTCACCGAATGGCTAGCCTCACTTTCTCCCTCCTCTGGGTTACCCATAATCTCTTAGGCGGTTAAACTCAAATAAAGAGCCGAGACTCTGATACCAATTGAAAGGATCGTATGGGAACCTAGAGGGGGGGTGAATAGGTGCTACTTCAAATTTTACTCCTTTTCAAATTAGGGTTTGAAAAAAGGTAAATTCTCTAGATTATGCAACTAAGGTGAATTTACCTATATGACAAACAAGCACAAGCTAAACAATAACTAGATAAGTAAAGTGCGGTAAAGGATAGAAGTAACCAAAGTGGAGCACATGGAGACATAAGGATTTGTTTCCCGTAGTTCCTTCCTTTTGAGGGGAAGTACGTCTACGTTTGGAGAGGGGGTGGTTTTGAACCACCACCGCCACGAGAGGCCTCCCTTGTTCTCCGATGAACCTCACCCCAACGGGTTCGATTCACCTCTTCCACTATACGACAACCTTCGAGGTGGAAGCCGGCACCTTTACAACGAGTTCGGGGCACACATCCACAACTTAATTGGAGGCTCCCAAATACAAGCAAGCTGTCAAACAATCAAAGACAAGCTTGTAAGAACCAAATCAAAACTTAGGGTTTCCAATGAAACACTAGAGCATGGGGACCCTCAAGTGAATGAGGGGGAAATGAAGATCTCTCTTGGTGAAGCGGTAGATCAAGGCCTCCTCCTTCGATTCTCCAAAGATCAAAGACTTTGGATGGTTGGATGAAGAGATCTTGTTGATTTGGTGGCTCAAATGGACATGGTGTTCTTGAGGTGGACGAGCAGCTAGAACAAGGGGATAAGGTCCCCTATTTATAGCCCTTCTGTCAGCGAACCGTTTTTCTGACCATTGGAGAAGAAGCGGACCGGAGACTCCGGTCACCACACCGAAGACTCCGGTCTACACCAGAGACTCCGGTCAACCTCCGGACCAGCCTCCGGACCACTTGACAGAATGACCCAGCGCCCTTGGGAGCCAAGAGGACCGGAGACTCCGGTCCCTCTACACCGGAGACTCCGGCCTGAGATAGGGACCGGAGACTCTGGACCAACCTCCGGACCACCTCACTGGCTGACCTAGGCAAGAAAACAGAGGCCACTCCGGAGACTCCTGGGGAAACTCCGGACCACACCGGAGACTCCGGTCTGTGTAGCCGGAGACTCCGGTCTGGAATCCCCAAGATACAAGAACAAATGCAGGGAATAATCCGCAGGCCAATGGTCCTTTTTCCTTTATAGAATATCACCCTGTAGACGATAGCAAACTATAAAAAGGGTCTACTAGTTGTTAACAAACACCAAAAGTGATTATGACAGTAAATGTCCTTTCACTAAGTACATTTATTTGTACCTAATATCATGCCCGTGTGAATGGACTATTCCACCATACTACAATCTGAAGACTACTTAGGTGAACTCTGCAGCAACTTATTCTCGTTTTTGCTATTAGTTGATGGATGATCACCGCCTCACTGGCCACGGAGTAAAGATGTGTACTCAAATTTCATATGGTTGTGTGCTAGTCGTGAGAAACGCATGGGAATGTGAGGTTACAGGGGTGATGTAAAGTAGCATCATTAGAATGGTACTGCAATAAAAGAACGAGTATACTTTGTATTTTACATGAAATTTGTATTTTGAAAAAATGACATGCCATGGTTTGTTGACGAGAACGACAAATGGACATGTGTGCAATGCATTCATGGATCCGGAAATAGGAAAAATAAAAAATGTCTTTAAATTATTAAAGTTATTAGCAAGGAACTATCGAATTGGGCATTCCCTTTACTTATTTTTCTACTTGTGGAACACGCGGTGAACAATGAGTAATTAAAGGACCGATTTGCATAACAGCATAATCACAACTTACAAAAGAATGCTTGCATTAAAATCTAAAATTTGAAATTTAACTATAAAACTACATAATATTATTGATTCAGACTAGAATTCACATACATACTTGAAATGTATAAGTCAAACACAATTTGAACCAAAAGATTGTTTTGGAGTTTAAAGAATAGTAAAAGAGCCAAGTCCAAATCACATAATTACAAGTGTACAAGATTATAAGCATGCTTTACTATTACAGATGACCAAATATTTGAAAAAGAAATAGAAAATCCTGAAACTAATCTTGTTCTTCTCCTAGTCTTCTTCTTCAAACCTGCAAAAATATCAAAGACAAAGCACCGGTGATTATGGGTTAACATATGCACCTCTAGTCGATCAAAAATGGGGATCCAGATTTTCCGCCCTCCTCGTCGGCAGTGCCGGTGGTTCGTCCTGCCTTCGGCGGCCCTTGGGCGATTCACAGTGTCGGACTACGACCCTAGCGGAGCATCGGGTTAACCAATCTAGACTGTGGCCCAAGCTTCCCTTGAAATATTTCCTTAGAATTATCTATTAATTCAGCCCACTAGGAGAGAAAGGCCCACTATATGTGTGAAACTGGTGTGTACTCTTGATTGTAAATACTGAAGTGGCCCATTCTTGATATCGCTCCGCCACTCGCGAGTGGTTCCATTAGTTGTTCAGTAGTTCCAGTGTCCTTTTTTGGGATGATGAGATAACTGCGACATCCAGAATTCATAATAAGATCCTCCCTGCCCTATCACCTATCCGGTGGTTCGCTTAGCTCTGGCGGAGGCCATGTAGAGTTGTGTGTCCGGTGGATCTTCGAGGATCCGGACTATTTTTATGTTCGTTTGCGCTGACATGGAGAGCATATATACCACAATGAGTTCCTCACGCTATATTGAGCCCCTGTGCAGACTGGACCTCGAACATCAGAGGTGCTATAGAGGCAACAAAGCATGCAGAGGCCTTGCAGGTGTGGCGGATCCAGCCCCTAGCAAGCGTCAGGTTGACCAACCTGGGCCGTGGCCCAAGCTTCCCTTGAAATATTGACTTAGAATCAGCTATTAATTCGGCGCCCTAGAAGAAAAAGATCCACTATCTGTGTGAAATTGGCCCACTCTTGATTGTAAATGCTGAAATGGCCCATCCTTGATATCGCTCCGACACTGTCTTGCTGGTGGTTTCTATTAGTTGTTGAGTAGTTCCGGTGTCCTTTTTGGGATGGTGACATAACTACGACATCCAAAATTCATAATAAGGTCTTCCTTGCCCTGTCACCCCTTTGATGGTGCGCTGAGCACCGGTGGAGGCCGATTCTGGGATCCGGTCTATTTTTTGTTGGTTTGCGCTAATAGGGAGAGCATACATACCACACTG
The DNA here is from genome assembly GCA_023614405.1 of Avena insularis. Taxonomy (NCBI): domain Eukaryota; kingdom Viridiplantae; phylum Streptophyta; class Magnoliopsida; order Poales; family Poaceae; genus Avena; species Avena insularis. The sequence continues at coordinate 606,605,211 of CM042690.1, read as the reverse complement.
AATTCATCGCGCTATGCTGAGCCCTCGCTCAGCCTGGACCTCACACATCAGAGGTGCTATAGAGGCAGCAAGGCATGCAGAGCCGACTGCGAAGATTTAGAGAAGACATGGGATAACCAAGTCAGATTGCAAAACACATACACTGCTCACATGATGCAAGCAACAGGAATCACTAAGCATAGTACATAAACCAGCAATATATGTTCATGTGCTTATGCCATTGTGCAAACACAATTTAGCAACCTATGAGCAGGGAATAACACACCACATATACAATATCAGAACATGATACAATAAAAATATACCTATTTTTATCTTTTAATGACTGATATAGTAAGAACGGACAAGTAAGCCATATACTGATCTACACCTTAACCATACAACAATGATCAGAACCAGAAACAAGATTTTTTCAAATATGACCAATGTGACCAAACAATATAACATACTAAACCCTAGAAACTTAGATAATTAAACATGGAAATTAGCAGAACGTATAGGTATCAATGAACCATGCCATAGCTTCAACATAAGCATATAAGCAAGTACCAGTAGACCTTAGATTATGAAAGCTAAAAGCAAACAATTAACCTTAATAGAGGGCAATCAGCAAACCCTAGCTAATGACTCAAAACTAAGCATGACCATGGTCAATAGACAAAAATAGTAATAGCCCAATAATCTAAATACGCAGAACCCTACTACATAGATGTACTAACTTCTATATACAAAAACTAATGTAGTAACACGTCATTATCGTTTTATATTCGTGTAATTCGGTCCTCCAATTCAGTGTGCCAATTTACATATCACTCTCTTGATTCAGCTATGTACAAGCCTCCCAAATCACACTACATTCTAGTTAACACCTAAATTACATACAACCATGTCTCAATAAACAATGCCTACGAGTTGCTACCGTAGCTTTCTACCTAAGAACTGGCTTCTGTCTGGTTGCCGAAAACTGGACGTCTCCATTCAGGATGGAAATCACAAATCTTTCAGCTTCTTCCATCGTTAGCTCACCCGTATGCACGGCAAACCTCCCTCGACGAGGCTTGTAGGCAAGCAGAAGATTGTCACAAGACTTGTATCCTGACTTGTATCATGTTTGCTGCTGCCGGAGATAAAAAGGCGCGCACGCACCATCCATCGTCACACTCTCTCCTCACCTCTCGCGAAACCCTAGCTGCCACTCGAGCACCAGAGCCACGGTGCCATGTCGAGTAGCAGAAGCACGGGAGGCGCCACTACGAATGGCTTAGTACCGCACAACCTCACCATCGATGAGGCTTGGGCGTTGTACCAAGCACGGTACCCATGTCCACAGGACTATCGCATCGCAAGGGATGGCTAAAGGATGGCGCCGAACGGCATCGACATACTGCCAGAACCCTGGCCCGACATCAATGCATGGTGGGAGCAGATCCGTGAATACCATCAGAGGCTATCGCCGTAGGAGCGCAAGTCCCCCTTGTGAGCCACCGCTGACAACAAGTGGTGGCGCCATGTCTTCCACGTGCGGTGGACGGAGGTCATGGATGACCATGATGGCCTCATCGGACTGCCGACCACCTACAACACAGCAGGGCGCTTGCAGTGGTGGGGCGCGCCGAGGCTGTACCCCGGATGCCGTCATCGAGCACACCAAGATCGGCGATCCCTCTCCCGGAGATGCCGTCACCACCATGAGGGGCTCATTGGCTTCCAAGAGCTTCGATGACAACATCGTGCTCCTCCTCGCGGTCTTCATCTTCTAGCAGGCCAACGTGCTCCTCCGACCGGTCCTACTCGCGCGCCTCCCCTATCCTACCCCCAAAAGGGATGTGATGGAGGAGTTCACACCGCCGGCGAGGTGTCACCCGTCGCGGGGAATCTTCATCCATCCCAAGCGGGAGCGGAAGGAGGAGAATGGCGTCGAGTCTATGCTGGCCGCCTACCTCTGCTAGCAGTGGCTTCTGACGAGCCCCGAAGACCCCAAGGACACGCCCAACTATGACACGACATGGATGGAATCCGTGAACGATCACGACGCCTGGTTGGGGTCGCTCGAGGAGACTATCGTGATGTCGCGAGGAGCTCGTCGACCTGACGCGCAACAACGGTGGCGCTGGGCCCAATGTTGTCGTGAAGGACAAGCCAGCCAGCGAGCCTGCCGGGTGCAGGAAGGGGGAGGTCATCAATGCCGACTACTGCTACAACTACGGTGGTGGCTGTTAGATTAGATTAGTTTTTAGTTAAATTTTGTTTGTTTTAGTTAAATTTTGTTTGAATCTTGTAATATATAACAAGTTCTAATGAAAATTTAGTTTTTCGTCTATATTTAATTAAAAAAATGTTTGAGACACGCAGCTGGGAACATGCGTGCTCCAAACACGGCACGGGCACGACGGCGTCCTCCAAACGACCGATCTGACGCTTCTATGGGATGTCATTCGTGGACATGACTGGAATCTAATAGAATGTAACAATTTCACAAAATCCATGGACGATCGAGCATCCTCACTTGCACCTGGTGGGAGCAATTACCGCTATAAAAAAACAGTACTGACGGTTTCTTCATGTTAAGCCACTCATTTTTTACTATCACACGCCTGTATAATTACGCATCATCATATTATTGCCCTATGATCATTTTGAATCTGAAAATGAGTTTGTCTAATCCTAATTGAAAGATGGTTATGAAAAAACTGAAATGACTCCCCCTATCTCTTTCCTCTCTCAGTCTGGGTGCTATGTTCCCCAATCTCCTGATCAGCAGCCGCTTGCTCTGATACTTTCGAACAGCTACAACAAGCTAGCACGAGCGGCCACCTCCCCTCGTCGCATCTGCCCACACACCACCAAATCGAGCGGCCATCGGCAGCCTCCGCCCCCCGTTCTCCATTTTTTTTCAGGTCGGACGCGGCTCACGGTAGCAGCACAAGGAAGAAAAAAAAGATGAAAGATCTGGAAGATTCCTCACGGTCTGCTTGTTATGTCCACGATGAAAGGTTATAAGTCTTGAACTAGCATGAAGCCAGTAGAATTATCAGCCCACAGTTCTTTCTGAATAGTTTACTCCATACCGTTGTGGACACCAGAGCCTCAGGGTTTTCACTGATATTGAACATTCCAAACTTTTAATTCAGCAAAGTGTGAGCATGAATCAAATAGGATGCTAACAAGACCCAATTCCTGTGTAAATTAACTCCCAATTTTTGTACATCACATCTTTCTAGAACAACTATTTTTTGCCTAAATATTAACTCCCAAATTTGTTACACCACTCCGAAATGCTATGTTCTTCATTCTCTGTGAAACTACAGGAAGCTAGGCGGAATGCACTCGCACTAGGCTCGGCTAGAACGGTAGCAGGGGGATGGGTCCGGCAGCGATGAGGACGTCTGCGAGAGGGGGTGGGCGGAGGGTGCTCGCGCTAGGCTCGACTGGCGGAGGAGCTTCGGTGCTCCGATGGCGTGATCGACGAGGAAGAGGCGGCGGAGGGCAAGGTTGACACCGGGGATAGGAACGTGGCGAGGAGGCTGGAGCAGGAACGGGAGCGGAACGGCCTTGCTCCCCCGTGCCAGTACTAGCCTCTGTGCGCCTGGCTTTGCTCGATCCTCCGTCGGCGAGCGGCGCGGCCATAGGAGCTGAGCAGGGCGAGCCCCATGAGAGGCTAACGACAGCGAGCAGGGACAGGTGGGGCGACCCCGCGGGAGGCCTCTGACGGCAAGCGGAGTGACAACGGACTGCCAGGGAGCGGTAGATGGTGGGAGGAAGGAGATGACAAGATTTCAATTTGAAACATCAAATTTAGGGCAAATATGAAAGGTTTTGGATATATTCTGGACTTTTCTGCAAATTAGAAATTGAGCTGCCCCTCCGACATCTTTTATGGGACAGAGGGAGTAGTAACACGTCATCATCGTTGTACATTCGTGTAATCCAGTGTGCCAATTTATATTTCACTCTCTTGATTCAGCTATGTACAAGCCTCCCAAATCACACTACATTCTAGTTTAACACCTAAATTACTTGCAACCATTTCTCAAAAAACAATGCCTACGAGTTGCTACCATAGCTTTCTACCTAAGAACTGGCTTCTGTCTGGTTGCCGACAACCGGACGTCTCCATTCAAGAGTGAAGCCACAAATCTTTCAGCTTCTTCTATCGTTAGCTCACCAGTATGCACGGCAAACCTCCTCCGACAAGGCTTGTAGGCAAGCAGAAGATTGTCAAAAGACTTGTAACCTTTCTTGTCAAATGAGGACAAGAACGCAGATTGGTTGTTCCCATCCAACAAGGCGCAGGCGATTGCATTTCTAGAATTATACCTCTGCCCCCTGACCAGAGTCTTCTAGGATATCTGAATGCAGAAATCACAAGACAAGAATGCATGTGTTAAACAGAGGCTAGGCACAAAGCACAAATAGAGTTATGCTTCTGTCTATCAAACAAAGTTATGCTTCTGTCTATATCATCAAATGAAAGGAGACAAACCTCAGACAGGACGGTCTCCAGCTTTTCCCTGCCTTTGTTTGACTTAAAAACACCAATGATACATACTGAAGCCTTCTCTCCGCAGGTTTCCTCGAAATTGGAAGCTATGTGTAGAGGGATTTTGTTTCCCTTCGGCTCAGGTTTCTTGGCTTGGTTTGATGCTAGCTTCTTATTCTTCTCAAAACTTTCCAGAAGAGTCTTCAATTCTTTGATACCAGATCTGAGATCTTTCACTGAAATACCATCCTTCAGAAGTTGCTCCTCACCATTAATGTTCCGGCCAATAAGTGCAGAAACATTTTTCACGCCAAGCCGTTTGAGCAGTGGAAGAGAAACATCCTTAATTCTTGAAAAGAAAAAAAAGTACTACATTAAATCGATGTTCTTCATAGGTTTTCATACATAGATGATATGTTTCCCCTCCACTGTTCAAGGCCTAATCTACAAATTTACTTTAAAATCTATGGCACATTACATTTATCAGTAACCTATTTTGGTACAAGCAATTTTATTCCTCAATCTATAAGTTTGTCCCCATAACCATTGCTTCAGAAATAAACTATGACGCAAAACATCACTATAGCATGTTATGTAACCAGCCTTCCCATGAAAAGACGGATGCACAGCTTCAGTGACAAAAAAAATTCTCAAGCAGATAAAGAAAAGATAATACTTACCTCTGCATCATAGAAAACTAAGCGATTGCGGAACATTCCACTGACAGCACGCCACATCACTGGTGTGTCCTTCTTTGTTGACAGCAAGAGCATTTGAGGAAGGTTTGGTAAGGCATTGGATGGGAAACTAAATTGTACAATGTCTACACGTTTGGAGAATCTCGGCAGGTGTTCTTGACAGAATATTTTCAGGCTCTTAGCATCATTATCTCCAGAGTACTCATGCAAAGACCCTTTCTCTGAAGTGTTGTACGAATAAATGAAGAGACGAGCCGTTTTTCCTACAGATCTCGTGTTGGGGTTATAATGGTGTTGTGATGATGTTGTGGTGGTCAGCAGCCATCGCTATTGCGGCGACGTGCTGGTGCTGCAAGTATGGCTCGGTGTGATGAGCGTCATGACGCTCCTCGTGTCGTCGTGTCGTGGCTGCAGTCGTTAGCCATCCCTGCTTCCTCTTCTTAGGCTTAAGCGAGGACGCCGGGTAAGTTACCCCTTCTTCTCTTCTTCCTTCCTCCGTGCGCTGTATGAACCCTAATTAGGGTTTTCTCCTTTGTTCAAGGCTCATACTTCCCTCCAACGACTCACTTGGTATAAGTGTTTAAGCATGATCTATTTTAGTAATGCTATTGAGAATAAAAGCGCTAGTACCGATAAATAAAAGCGCAAGTACCGATAAATAAAGATTTATAGGGAGTAGAGTTGATAATAAGTATATTATGATATTATGTAGTATTCCTTAAAGGATTTTGAAAAGAGTTTCGGAATAGAAGTTAGTTAAGGAACTGGTCCTTGATAACTCAAATTAGGAATATAATTAAGTCTAACATCGATGGTTGAAAGAAAGAAAATGATGATGATCATCCACTATGTTGAGACATAGGTTCTATCTTAGAAAACCATAATGATAACTTAACATAATATATGATCCAAGAAGAAACGTTTGAAAAGTGATTAAGTTTGAATCACGGAACGTTGAGCTGAGGTTTTCCAAACCCACAAAGGATGGCATATCTTAAAGCATAAAGGGTTATGTTATAAGAGAATATGTTGGAAACTCCTGTATCGATAATATCGACTAAAGTCAAGTAGGAAGCGAGATGAACGAAAACATCGAAAGTTGCATAGGGTGCACTAGTGTTTCGATAATTACATTTATAATAGATAAGGGTACCATCTAAGGTGATGTATAATGTTATGGTGGGGCTAGTTTGCTTTTATCGAAGAATGATGTGTCCCAAGGCACAATGCCCATGAGAAAACCCCCTAGGTTGATACAACATCACTTGTCGAAACGAGTTAAGTAGCATTGTTTGGTAACTAGATTGAAAACGACATGGTGATGTCATTGATCAGATCTCGGGCAATGCAAGTATCAAGAGACAAAAGGAATAAGACGTGACTGTCCCGGTTCAAACGATGAAAGATCTTCGTGGAATGCAAAGGGGTCACATGGCCATCCAAGTCCCTCTATCGATCATTGGTCGAAGAGTGTCCCTACCATGTCTGGAGTATTCCCGAACCGTGGGGTATCACGCTTAAGGGCTTGATGATCCTTAGAGAGTGTTTGATCGGTAGAATCACCAAAGAAGAGAAGAGAGAAAACCGGAAGGGTTTGGTAAGTCCAGAGGATGTCCGGAGTGGAGGTGGAGGTGTTCCATAGCCATGTAGATTAAATAATATGTGAATGAATGTTAAATAATGATTTAATAACTTAATAAAAGAGAAAATCAATTAAAGGTCAAAATGGCTTAATGGGCCAATTCCGGAGAGAGAAGGGCCCATGAGGGAAAGGCAAGAGGAGAGAATGGGGAAGGGGGTGGCCGTCTGGGCCTACCCCCCCCCCCCCCCCCCGCGTGGGGCCCACTAGGGCTGGCCGGCGGGTGCCCCCCTCTCCCCTCCTTTAGTCCCACTCCGAGACTTTGAGGGATGTAGTACCTCCCCTCCCCCTATATATAGTGGGGTATTTTGACCAGAAAATATACACTACGTGGTTTGGGGCTTTCGAATAAGAACGGATCTTACCTACGAAACTGAACCACAACGTTGGTACAAGTGCTATCAAGTGCAACGTGTAAATTGGATCTATACTATGGTGAGAGAGACAGACACCCGCAAAGCCACTTGTGCAAAGCAAGTTACACGTCAAGCGTGGAGCAAGTCTCATGTGCGATGACATGTAAGGTTACCCGAGCCGCTTCATCCCACCATACCGCAAGATGCAAAGTACACAAAGCAAAAGACGACACGAGCACCAACGCCCACAAAAACATTGTGTTCTACTCGTGCAACAGATCTACGCATAGACACGGCTCTGATACCACTGATGGGTTCGTAGCATGGAAAACAAAATATTTCTACCGCAAGAACGAACAAAACCTAGATCTAATCTAGATAAAAGCCAAGATCTAATCTATTAGACATGTGCAACGAGATAGATCTGTACTAACCCTCATAGATTTGATAAGCCTTGTTCGAGATCAGATCTCGTGGTTGATGTAGTCGATCACTTGCCGATCTCAAGATCGAGTAGATGATCCTTCCGGCGCCGCGTTCCGGCAGCACTTCATGATCGGTCACACGTCGGAGTCGGCAGACCTTCCTCTCCTGTTCCGGTGACGGTGGAGGTAGTAGATCTCTCCACGGAATCCCAGCAGCATGACGACGTGGTGGTGGTGGTGGAGTAGAGAATTCTGCAGGGCTTCGCCTAAGCCAGTGCAGAGGGAAGGAGGAGGAGAGAGGCAATTTGAGATCTAGAGAATAGAAGGGGCAAAGGGGGTGGCGCCTCCACAAGGATTCCTTGATCCTTTCTTGGTTTTCAAGTAAACTCCAAGAAATCTTCTAGAACCTTCCGAAACATTCCGAAACCTTCTAGAATCCCCATACAAATACTCCGGAACATTTCCTAACTTAGAAAATGGTCCCCAATATATGAATCTTATTCTCCGGACAATTCCGGATCTCCTCGTGATGTCCCGAATCCAATCCGAGACTCCGAACAACATTTGGTCTCCAACGCACATTCCATATCTACTTAAAACAACTTCGAACCATAAGTGTGTCACCCTACGGTTCGTGAATATGCAGACATGATGGAGACACCTCTCCGATCAATAACCATTAGCGGGATCTGGAGATCCATAACGGCTCCCACATACTCAGCGATGACTTCGTGATCGATAGAACCATTAACATACGAAACCAATTCCCTTTGCCACGCGATACTCTACTTATCCGAGGTTTGATCGTCGGTATCTCCATACCTAGTTCTACCTCGTTACTGATAAGTACTCTTTACTCATTCCATGATATTTCATCCCTTGTGACCTAGTCACATGCTTGCAAGCTAACTAGATGACATTCCACCGAGAGGGCCCAGAGTATATCTATCCGTCATATGGATGGACAAATCCCAATCTTGGTCCATGTGCTTCAACACATACTTTCAGAATACCCAATGACACCTTTATAACCACCCGATTCTGAGCGGTGTTTGATGTCATCAAAGTATCCATCCGGTGATGGTGATTAACATAACCTCATGGTCGAAGGATTAGGTTACTATGCATTTGAAAGCTTGTAGCAAAACGAACTTAATGACTTGATCTTATGCTATGCTTACTATGGGTGTGTGTCCATCACATCATTCTCCTAATGATATGATCTTGTTATTAACGACATCCAATGTCCATGATCAGGAAACCATGATCATCCATTAATCAACAAGCTAGCTTAACAAGAGGCTTACTAGGGACTCTTTTATGTTTACAAAACACACAAGTATTAATGTTTCCGGTTAATACAATTATAGCATGGGATGTAAACATTTATCATAAACATAAAGATATAATAATAACCACTTTATTATTGCCTCTTGGGCATATCTCCAACACGCCAGCCGAACGACCTGAGGCACACCCTCACTAACCACGGCGACCCGGAACCAAGAGGCTCGCTCAGTCGAGTTGGGCCGCAATGCTTCGGGCCCATGATTTGTGGGGAAAAATACCCCACCAACTTCAAGGCTCCCAAGGAGATCGAGAAGTATGACCCGACGTACGACCCCGCTGTCTGGCTGGACACAGACCTCATGGCAATGGGAATCGCAGGCCACACCGACCTGCTCGCCGCTCGCTACCTCCCCTGATGATGGAGGGTGCGACCCGGCAGTGGATCAACATGCTCCCCGCCGACAACATCGATTCCTGGGAAGAAATGCGGGACGCCTTCGTCAGGCACTTCGAGGGCTCCTACACCAGCGCTAACACCATAGAGGACCTGGAGCGATGCATCCAGGGACAACGCGAGTCGACTCGCTGCTGGATCCAAAGATGGTAAGAACTATGGATAAACGCCTCCGGCATCCACCCAGACACAGCGATACACTGTTTCAAGAACGCGTGTCGGTACGAACCCCTGGTTGCCAAGATCAAGAGGGTCTACCGGACGCTCGACAACATCCCTGACCTCCTCGAGATCGCCAAGTGCTATGCGGAGGAGGACCCCAACAAAGACTCCGACGACGAGTCGGGAGGAAGACGCCGCACTAGCATCCACGACAGCAGGCGCCTACACGACATGCGCTACAGCAACACCCACATCACCGTCAAGCGCCGCACAGACGGGCGAGTCGACTTCGTCGCCAACACCGGCTACGGCCAGCATGACTCCAAGTACTACCGCCGCGACGGAGGAAACTATCGCGACAGCGGGAACTACCGTGCCAACAATGCGACGAGGCCGAAATTCGACCCCGCCGCCCTGCTCAATCAGCCCTACATCTACCATAGCAGGGAGGGAAAACCCGCCACCCACACCACCGCCGATTGCCACTCTCTCAAAGAGATTGAAAAGGCGAGACGAGCAAGGGAGGACCCCAACAACAACCCACCTCGGGACAACGGGAACGGTGGCGGCTTCGGCACCGCCGTCGGCTCGCTACACACCTTCACCGGACTCGGCACCAAGCGCGAGAAGAAGGTGCTCGCCCGCGCGGTCGCCGTCAATGTGGTGACACAGGTCGACATCCCTCGCTTCCTAAACTGGTCCGAGCAGCGCATCACCTGGAGTCGCCAGGACCATGCGCCAAGGATCGAATACCCAGGGCGAGTTGCTCTGGTAGTCAGGCCCAAGGTGGTCGACTACTGGCTGCCCAAGACACTAATGGACGGTGGGAGATCCATCAACATCTTGTACCTCGACACGTTCAAAAGGCTCCAGCTCCCAGAAGCAGCCATTGAGCCAACACTGACGACCTTCCACGGCATTGTCCCCGGTCGGAAGGCATACCTGATCGGGAAAGTGACACTGCCAGTCACCTTCGGCACTCCAGCAAACTACCGCACTGAGAGGATCATGTTCGAGCTGGTGAACTTCCGCAGCCCCTACCACTGCGTCCTGGGCCGCCAGGCATTCACAAAGTTCATGGCGACCGCACACTATACCTACAACATGATGAAGCTCCCTGGCCCAATTGGCATCATCACCGTCCACGGCGACCCTGACATGGCCATGGAATGCGAGGACAAAGGCACCAAGCTCGCCGACGCCGTCATCGCCATGGAGACCGACCAGGCGGAGGATATTGCTAAATACATGGGCAACATCAATAAGGACGACCCCACCATCCTGAAGAAACCAACCGCCGCGAACTCCACGTTCGAGGCAACCACGCACACCCGCACCGTCGAGCTCGTCCCAGGCGACTCCAGCCAGACGGTCACCATTGGGGTGCACATGAGCCCCGCATAGGAAAGTGCGCTCATCGGGTTCCTCCGTGAGAACCGTGACATCTTCGCATGGAAGCCATCTGACATGCCAGGTGTCCCGAGGGAACTCGCTGAGCACAAACTCAACGCCGACCCCAAAGTGCGACCAGTAAAGCAGTCGCCACGGCCCTTCAATGAAGAGCGTCATCGAGCAATAGACGAAGAAGTTCAGCGCCTGCTAGCCGTAGGCTTCATCCGGCCAATCAAGTACTCCAAGTGGCTGGCAAACCCAGTCCCGGTTCTAAAAAAGAACAACACATGGTGAATGTGCATTGACTACACCAACCTCAACAGCGCCTGCCCGAAGGAGGAGTTCATCCTACCGCACATCGATCAGATCATCGACTCGACCGCGAGATTGGAGTCGCTATGCTTTCTCGATGCTTACTCTGGTTATAACCAGATCAAGATGGCGGTCGAGGACGAGGAGAAGACGGCGTTCATTATGCCATTCAGCGCATTCTGCTACACGTCCATGACGTTCGGCCTCAAGAACGCAAGCGCCACATACCAGAGGTGCATGCAGGAGTGTCTAGCGAGCCAAATTAGCCACAACATTCATGTCTACATCGACGATGTGGCGGTAAAATCCACCCGCTAGGAAGACCTGCTCGCCGACCTAGCCGAAACCTTCGCAAACTTGCGGAGGTACAACATCAAGCTGAACCCCAGAAAATGCACCTTCGGCATCCCCACCGGACAACTCCTGGGTTATATAGTCTCCAAGCGACGTATCGAAGCCAACCCCACCAAGATCGACACCATCGCGCGACTCGGGAAACCCGAGTGCCTGCGCGATGTCCAGAAGTTGGCAGGGCGAGTCGCGACCCTCAGTCGCTTATCCCCCGGCTAGGCGAGAAGGCAATGCCCCTCTACCGGCTGACGTGCAAGAACCCCATGTTACAATGGGACGCGGAGGCCGACTGTCGTTGTATTGGGAACGGCAGTACCTGAGAAGGTTAGATAGAGGTGTGGGGACTAGCAGGGAAGCTATCGACGGCGTCCGCAGGCAAGATAGGATACAAGCAATCATAGCTGGACGCAGGAAGTACCCAGGTTCGGAGCCCTCGTGATGAGGTAAAACTCCTACTCCTGCCGGATCTGACTATGGGGGATATACGAACTACAAGTGCTCCCTGAGCTGTATTCTCTAGCTACTGCCTTAAATGCAATGAGACCAACCCTTTACTACTGAGGCCTTGCCTCTCCTTACATAGGCAGAGAGGCAACGGTCTCACTGGCCAATTCGACTGGCGGGCCCCATAGGCGGGTCCCAGCCGACTGGTCATCTGATATCGATGCGGTATGTCCCATCGAATCTGAGTGGTATGGCGTCGTAAAGGCTGATGGACGCCGTCGCGAGCATGTCGTCGACACCGGGCCTTGTTCTGTGTCATCCCATAAAGTCTTGGTATGGCGAGTAGTGGCGGTCTTGTCATCGTCTGAGTATACCGCATCGATACCATGTCGTCATGTCTCCTTGATTGGTTCCGGCTACGTCGCCGTAGCCGGTTGCTTCTTGTTAATCCGGCTACCATGAGGTAGCCGGCCCGCTTCTTTGTCCGGCAGATCCGGTCGACGGACACGATCCACCGCGATTTCTTGTCCGGTTGGGGTATCTGGGGATCATCCCCCTGACACTAGCCCCCGAGCGCGTGCGGATTCCGCCCTTAGGTGAAATGTGCACGCGCTCCCTCCTGGTTTTGAATCTGTGTCCGGCTACGCCTGGCGGTTGCGCTACCCGTGACGTCAGTGCTAACGCCGGCCACGCGCGCATGCACCATCATTGCACTGCGGCGGGCAGGGTAACGTCCTGTCACACATCGCCTCAGGAAACTGCTGCCCGACGCTTCGGTTCTCGCTCCCGGATCTTCTGCGCATCCCGCGTCGGCACATGGGATCTGGGTGGCGGTTGGGGTGAAGGTCGCTCGGATGCGCGCCACGTGGCGCCGTGGACGGTTGCGCTTCCGGTCCTTTAAAGGGACTCCGCGGGGAGCGATTCCTTCGCCGCTCCCGCTCTAGTTTTCCTCTTCCTTCCGCTCTCTCGCCCATTCCTTCGCCATTCCTCTGCTTCGCGCCGCTTGTTCTTCATCGTCGGTGGTACGGGCCAGCGCCACTCCTCCGCCGTCGCACCTCCTTGTCAATCGGTGATGGCAGCCAAACGCGGAGGCTGGTGTGGCTCCTCCGTCACGGAGGACCACATCCAGAAATACCGTGTCCTTCCGCCGGAGGAGGAGGTGGCGGTGTGGCTGGCGCCAGCGGGAGAGGTATCGCCACATCCGGCTGAGGGGGAGCGCGTCATCTTCCTCTCGCATCTGGCGCGCGGGTTCGTGTTGCCGGTGCACCCCTTCTTCCTCACATTCTTGGCCTTCTTCGATCTCCGTCTCCACCATCTCGGCGCCAACGCGATCGGAATGCTGGCGCACTTCATGGCCTTCTGTGAGAGCTATCTCGGGATCCAGTCGGATCTCGGGCTCTTCTGCCGGCTCTTCGGAGTCCGGCCGCAGGTGCAGTACACGAAGGGACCGCTAGTCGTCTGCGGTGGCGCCTCCATATACTCCCGCGTGCAGTCCGGCTACCCAAAGTTCTTGCTGCACGACACGGTACGACTGTGGCAGCAGTCGTACTTCTACGTCAAGAACGTCACCAACATCGACCGGAACAACCTTCTGGCTTTCCAGGATGTCAAGTCCAGCCGGCAGAACCGGGAGCTGAAGATTCATGGTGACAAGGCGGAGTCGGACGCGATGCTGCAGCGTATGCGCTCCCTCGTCACCTGCCGGCTAACCGGCCTGGACATCACCCTCAGTTGGATGTCCTGGCTGATGATGCCGCTGCAGCAGCGAGCGCACAAAATGTGTTACTACTCCGGCCGACTGGACCCGACCCAACTGTCGCGCCGTGATCCCCGCTACCACAACCTGAAGGAGTGGGTGTGGATGATCACGAAGGAGCGGCTGCCGGAGGGCTAGACCTTCAGCCTGGCGCCCTACAACCGGGACAACCGCGCGCCCTGGGTAGGTCCTTTAACCAGAGCTTTCTTTCGTATTTCTTGGCTTTCTTTCTTATTTTGTCCGACTGACCTCTTGTATTCGGCAGATCTTCGCCTGCATCCTTCGCGAGGAGGGTGAGGCTCCTCTCAAGGTGTTTACACCTGACTTGCCCGAGCCGCGTGCTCGGCGGTCTGGCGAGGAGTCGGACGGGGACGGTGATGCCTTCCCCGGCCGAAACGATGAACCGACTGCCGACCCCCACGCGGAGGTTCATGAGGAGGAGGAGGCCACGCCGACCTCTGATCCGGCCCAGCGCCCTGCGACGGACGGCGAAGCTGGCGGGAGCGGCTCCAGCCATTCCAGCTCCCGCCGGCCTGCCGCGGAGGAGCCGGCCACCAAGAGGAGCCGGACCAGCGCCCTTCCGCCGAGTCGCCTGGGCCGGAAGAAGGGGCTGCCTCCGGTTGTGCAGGGGTACGTCCTTCCTCCTCTTCTTTCATCATCTTCCGCTTGTTTCTTTTCCTGCCTTTCTGCCCTTGGCTTATTTGCTTTTCTTTCCTTCCTCTTGTCTTCTGTCTTCTTAGCGTGCTGGTCTCCTTTGGAGCCACGAGCACCAACCGGGTCGCTGCCCCGCGCTCTAACCGCGTTTGCCCGCGCCCCTCCTTATCCCGCGGCGCCTCCTCCGCCCCCACCTCGATCTGAACTGGCTGCCTCGGCCGGAGCAGAGGGCCCGCAACCGGACGTGGTGGCCCAGCCAGAGGCGGAGGATCCTCAGCCGGGTGGCTCTTCCGCGGGCACGGGGGGGGGGGGGGTGCAACCGGCAAGGAGCTCGTGGTTGTCAGCGACGACAACTCCAACAAAGAGCCGGGGGAGGAGTGGAGGACTGTGGTGGTTGTTGCGAAGGAGTCCTTGGCCGTCAACACCGTGGATGACGATGCCTCCTCCGCCGCCTCACTGATGGACCTCGCCACCACCCTCGAACTGGCGATGAAGGAGATCCGGCTGCTGGAGGCCGCAGCCGGCGGGAACCGGTCCTTGGAGCAGAAACTTGCCGCTGCCAACGGAACTTACTCTTTTTTTTGCTGATAGCCGGTTTTGTCGCAGCTATCCTCGTGTGTGCTCAGCGCGAGATCGATCGCTTGAAGAAAGTGAACGACCGGCTAAGCAAGTCCAACTCTGCTCTGCGGCTGCAGAACAAGGATTGGCACGCGAAGGCAGACGGCCTGGAGGCCACCATCAAGTAGCACGACACCTCGCTCGCCAGCCGGACCGACGCCTTTAACCTTCTCGAGGCCCAGAACAAGGACCAAGAGAAAGAGAGCAAACGGCTGGCGACAAAGGAGAAGGCTCTGGTGGAGGAGCTGATGCAGGTTGTCCACACGGCTAAGGGTAAGTTCTTCTTTTCCGTTTCCCTTTCTTTCCGGATTCGGTAGCCGGATCTGACTCTCTTTTCTGACAACGTTTTATCCCGGCATAGACCTGCTAGCATACATCCGGCTGCAGGAGAACTGGCCGGGAGCGCAGCCGACGGCCCAGGAGCTCGTCGTCCTTCTTGGCGAAGAAGCTGGCAAGCTTTGTCAAGCGGCACGGGACGTCTTCTCCTTCCTATTGCCGGATGCTCCGGTTCCGGAGACGATGGCGCAGCTGGCTTCGAAGGTGGGGGAGGTGCCGGCTGTGGGACTTGGCGGCGCGAGCCGGAGCGGAGATGGCTGTGGCTCTTATGCTCTCCCGGTACAAGGACGTCCGCGTCGAGAAGATCGATGGAGGCTTCCGCACCGGCGCCGACCTTGCCGCCATCCGCCAGGCCCATCCGGAGCTCCGACGCTCCGCCATCAAGATTGCCGACTACATGGACCCCGACGAGGTGCTCACCGACTCGGAGTCCGTCGGTACTCCTAAAGTGGAAGCCCCGACGCAGCCGGCTGCGGGCGCCGGAACAGGATCGAGCGCCGCACCTCCTCCTCCGCCTGAAGCTTCCGCCAGCCAAAACGCTCCTCACGACAAGGGTACTGCCGCGTAGCCACTGCCCCGGGATGCCGGGTGTATTTGTCTTGCTTTAGTTCTGTTTGAAACTTGTCCGTCTGTACCGGCTGTCTCTGACGCCGGGTAAACTTATGGGAGCTTCGCTTCCTTTTTTCTTTGCTTGTTAATTTTGAACTGGCTTGAGTTCCCTTCAACTTGTGCTTCGACTTTTCTTTCAACATTTCGCCGGTTGACTTTATCCGGCTAACTTCACCCGGCTACACACCTTTACCCGGGAGAACTACACCTCCAGTGGGGGCGCGCTAGCGCACCCACTGGGTGTAGTCCCCGAGATTCATAGTAGCCGGTGTAGCCAGGTGCTTCGAATCTTCCTTCTTTTCCCCAATCTTCTAACTTTGTCTGACTAGACTAGTCTTAGTCAGTTATTTTCGCTGGCTGAACACCTTTAGCCGGGGGAACTAACATTCCAGTGGGGGCGCGCACTGCACTGGTGTAACCAGATTCGAGTAGTTGGCGAGCAGTGCTTCGAATCTTTCTTGCCTTCTCTTGCTCCTGCCCTTGCCCTCACCTGGGCTCCGAACGGCCGGCTAAACGCCTTTAGCCAGTCGGGAACTACAAGATTCCACTGGGGGCGCGCGAGCGCACCCAGTGGGTGTAGCCCCCAAGATTCGGAGCGCTTGATGAAGGCAAGGACTTCGAATCTTCTTCTCCTTTTCTTCCTGAATTCCGACTCAAGGTAGTCGGACAAGAATATACATACACATATATCCTCACCAGTTAGTAGGTTAGTATGCCAAATTGTAGCCGAAAAACGGATTTGTTTTTTCGAAAACTAGCTTGCCCCGCTCTGGGTTGCGGTCTGCAGCCGGAATCGAAGGGAGCTGACAGTACATTGCGCACGGTACTAACGGCTTAGTAACCGGATTGGCTTAAGCTAGTTGCAAGGTCGGGACGCCCGGTCTGTCGCGTCTCCTCCCTGTTTTTCGCGTGGGATGCCTCGGGCTTTTGCTCTTGCTAGCCGAACAGCCGGGTTCTTGATGACGTAAGAGAGTGGGCCTCTAACATCATCGCACACTACTCAGTCGGATTGTTGACTTAGTAGGCCGGGCCAGCCGGCGAGCCCCCGGGTAGGGGTTGCTGGAGCCAGAAAATCAGAACCGAAAAACAGATGTGAAAACACATTTCTAGCAAGGAGCCCCTGAGCATCTCCCAAGGGTCTGAATTTTCGTTTATAGGGTTTGCGGGATACATACACTGTCTGGCGACTAGGTGTAAAACGGGCGCAGCAAGGCCGCGTTCCAGGGACGCTCGGTCTCCTTGTCTGATTTGTCCATCTTGTTCTTGCACGGCTGTTGCGTGTCAATGAGGTAGTAGGAGTCGTTGGGCAGCGCCTGGCTGATGATGAAGGGGCCCTCCCAAGGTGGCGATAGCTTGTGCATGCCCTTCGTGCCTTGCACCAGCCGGAGGACCAGGTTGCCCTCACGGAACGCGACTGGGCGGATCCGGCCTGAATGGTAGCGGCATAGTCGTTGCTAGTACAGGGTTGACCTAGACAGAGCCAGCTCGCGGGCCTCCTCCAGGAGGTCCACTCCGTCCTCCCGCACCTCCTGGTTGGCCTTTTCGTCATATAGGAGCTTGCACGGTGAGTCGAACTCGATGTCCATGGAGAGGACGGCTTCCGATCCGTAGACCAGAAAAAACAAGGTGTAGCCGGTTGATCTATTCGGCGTGGTGTGGAGGCTCCATAGCACAGCCGGAAGCTCCTCGATCCAGCATCCGGGTGACCGCTCCAATGGCTCAATGAGACACGGCTTGATACCGGCTAGCACCAAGCCGTTTGCTCTTTCGACTTGCCCGTTGGACTGCGGGTGCGCGACAAAGGCAAGGTCCAGCCGGATGCCCTTGTTGCTGCAGAACCGGGCGAAGGCCCCCTTGGCGAAGTTCGTGCCATTGTCGGTGATGATGCTGTTGGGGTAGCAGAACCGGTTGATGATGTCGATGAAGAAGGTGACGGCTGTCACCTCGTTAGCTTCTGGATAGGCTTGGCCTCGATCCACTTCGTGAATTTATCCACCACCACCAGCAGATGGGTCATACCCGCGCGTGCTCGCTTGAAGGGACCGACCATGTCGAGGCACCAAACCGCGAAGGGCCAGGTGATCGGTATGGTCTTGAGTACCGAAGTTGGCATGTGCCTGAGCTGCCCGGCGGCACCCATTACTGCCTGCGGACCAGCTGCTTAGCATCCTCGAGGGCGGTGGGCCAATAGAAACCATGGCGAAACGCCTTGGCGAATATCGCCCTTGACAAAGCGTGGTGCCCGCACTCGCCCTGGTGGATGTCCTTGAGTAGCCGGCAGCCCGTGTCTACATTGACACACCTTTAGAAAATTCCGAATATGCTGCGCTTGTACAGTTCGCCATTGATGATGGTGTACGTGTGTGCGCAGCGCCGGATTTGCCTGGCTTCCACCTCGTCATCCGGAAGTTCTCTGTTGGCGATGTAGTTCATGAAGGGCTGTGCCTAGGATGGCACTTCCCGAATGACGAGGATGCTCCCGCTCTACGGTTGATGGATGTCGGGGGTCGTCCGAGTGACGTACCCGGGACGGTAGCCCCCGAGCTGCTTGACGAACCGGCAGCCCCCGGGTCTTGCGAGCCGGAGGGCACTGCCTTGCTGGAGTTGGTGTGGGTCTTCTTCTTTGGAGGCTCTGCCTGCCCCGCTTCTGCTGCTCCGTCAGCCGGAGCGCTCCCTGCCCAGATGATGGAGTCTGACTCTGGCGACGAGTTGATGGAGGGTTTGCGCAGGTGCTCCAAGGAAACCCCTGGTGGGATCGCCTGCCTGGTGGATCCGATTCGGGCGAGCGAATCAGCTGCCTCGTTGTTGACGCGGGGGACGTGATGAAATTTGCATCCGTCGAAGGAGGCGCTGAGCTTCTGGATGTGGAACCGGTAGAGGGCCATGTTTGCATCTCAGGCGTCCCATTCTTCGGACACTTGCTGCACCACCAGATCCGAATCACCGAAGCAAAGGATCCGGTTGACACCGATCTCCTTGGCTAGCCGGAGTTCGTGCGCCAATGCCTCGTATTCGGCTACGTTGTTGGAGGCCTTGAAGTGCATCTGCAGCACGTACTCCAACCGGTCTCCCTTGGGCGAGGTGAGCACGATGCCGGCTCCCAAGCCCCTGAGCATCTTCGACCCGTCGAAGTGCATCTTCCAATGGTCCAAATCCGGAACCGGTGGAAGATACTGGGTCTTGGCCCAGTCGACGAGGAAGTCCGCCAGCGCCTGTGACTTGATCGTGAGCCGGGGCTCATACTGGATGGAGTAGGCGGCGAGCTCGATGGCCCACTTGGTGACTCGGTCGGTGGCGTCCTTTTTGCCGATGATTTCTGAAAGGGGTGCGGTGCACATGACCTTAATTGGATGCTCCTGGAAGTAGTGCTTGAGCTTCTTGCATGCCAGGTACACGCCGTAGCACATCTTCTAGTAGTAGGGGTAGTTCTTCTTGGAGAGGGAGAGAACCTCGCTGAGGTAGTAGACGGGCCTCTGAACCGGCTGAGCCTTACCTTCCTCGGGGCGCTCCACCACCAGGACGACGCTGACGACCCGGCTGATGGCTGCTATATAGAGCAACATCGGCTCCTTGCTAGCCGGCGTGGCTAGAACCGGCGCTGTGGATAGCATGCGCTTGAGGTCGTGAAACGCGGTGTCGGCTCGCGAAGTCCAGGATAACTTGTCCGTCTTCTTCATCAGCTGGTACAACAGGAGTGCCTTCTCCCCCAGCCGGCTGATGAAACGGCTGAGGGAGGCAAGGCATCCGGTGAACTTTTGGACCCCAAGCAGGCTCCTGGGCGGCTGCATCCTCTTGATGGCCGCAATCTTCTCCAGATTTTCCTCAATGCCTCGTTGTGATACGAGGAAGCCAAGGAGCTGACCGGATGGCACTCCAAAGACGCACTTCTCCGGGTTCAGCTTCATCTGGTACTGGCGGAGGTTGCCAAATGTCTCTCCCAGATCTTCGAGGAGGGTGCGCTTCACCTTGGTCTTGATGACCACATCGTCCACATAAGCATGCACGTTTCGGCCTATCTGCGAGTACAAGCACTTCTACATGCAGCGCTGATAGGTAGCGCCTGCATTCTTTAGACCGAAAGGCATGGTTACGTAGCAGAAAGCCCCGTAGGGGTGATAAATGATGTCTTAATCTGATCACCCGGGTTTAACCGGATCTGATTGTAACCGGAGTAGCAATATAGAAAAGACAACAAATCACAGCCGGCCGTGGAATCGATGACTTGATCGATATGGGGCAAGGCGAAGGGGTCTTTCGGGCACGCCTTGTTTAGGCTAGTGTAGTCGATAGACATGCGCTAGGTCTTGTTCTTCTTCAGCACCAGGACGGGGTTCGCCAACCAGTCCGGGTGGTACACCTCCATGATGAACCCGGCTACAAGGAGCCGGGTGATCTCGTCACCGATTATCTTCCTCTTCTCCTCTGCGAACCGGCGCAGAGGTTGCTTGACCGGCCTGGCATCCGGCCGCACATGAAGTGAGTGCTCGGCGAACTCCCTCGCCACACCCGGCATGTCCTTGGGGGACCATGCAAAGATGTCCTGATTCTCACGGAGGAAGTCGACGAGTGCGCCTTCCTATTTGCTGTCCAAGCCGGCACCAATGGTGACGAACTTAGTCGGGTCGGAGGGGTCGAGCAGGATCCTCTTCGTCTCCTTTGCCGGCTGGAAAGCTCCTTCTCTAGCCGGTTTGCTGCTAGCCGGCATGTCCTGCTAGGCCATGGCCACATTGCGCATGATCACGCGCTTCTCCTCGGCTATGATGAGGGCCTCTGCCAGTTTGGAATCGACTGAGGCACACTCCATCGACCGCCTAAACCAGCCGGCGACGGTGATCACGCCGTTGGGTCCCGACATCTTCGTCTTGAGGTACGCGTAGTGGGGGACGACCATGAACTTGGCGAGGGTGGGGCGCCCGACGAGAGCATGATAGGAGCTCGTCAGGTTTACCACCTCGAACCAGATTGGTTCGCGGCGGAAGTTCTCCTCGGTCCCAAAGATGATGTCCAGCTGGATTTTCCCCAGCGGGGCACAGGCTGGCCCCGGCAGCACGCCATGGAACGTTGTGGTAGTCGGGCATAGGTCGCATTCGCGAATGCCCAGCTTCTCCAGCGAGGACTGGTAGAGGAGGTTGAGGTTGCTGCCTCCGTCAATGAGGACGCGCGAGAATCGGCAGGTACGTGCGTTGGAGACGATGAGGGGGTCGAGCACCATGGCGTAGCCCCCGGGAGTCGGCAGCTGCTCCGGCTGGTCTGCGTGGCTCCAGGTGATGGGGATTTCCGACCAGTTTAGGTACTGGGGGACCGGCGAGACGATGGCATTGACCTCCTTGGAGCGTCGCCTGCGGCTGTGCTTGTCGTCCAGCTCTGTCTCGAAGATGTGGTAGGCGTCATGTGGCTGGGGGTAGCCGTTGTTGTTGTTGCCGCCGTTGCCACTGTTACCATCATTGCCGGCTCCCCTAGCCGGTGGTGGTGGTCCACCAGGAGGGGGCGGGGGGAGACGAGGCTAGTTACCCTGGTCTTTTAGCTGGCGGGTCCAGCTGCAATTCCGAGTGGTGTGCGTAGCCGGTTTGAAGGGACCGTTGTGCCATTTGCACAGGCCGTCAAACATCTGGTCGAAGGTGAGCCGTGGCTTCTGCCTCCTTGCATCGTTAGCCGGTGCGTCGGGCGCACCCTCCACGGCATTGACGTGCCACGCGTGGTAACGGGGCTTCTGCTGTCCGGCTTGGCAGTCCCCATGGAACCGATTGTCGTTGCCGTGGCGCCTGGAGGATCCGCCTTCGCCAGCCGGATTGCTCGGACGGTCGCGAGCCGACTCCATAGGAGTCGGACGCCCGTCAGCATTTACTCGGAGGGGCTTCTTCATGGCGGCATCCGCCGTGGCGTACTGGTCCACAACGTCATGAGCTCCGCCATGGTTTTCGGCTCGTCACACAGTAGCCGGTGGCGAAGCATGGTGCCTTCTCGGCAACCCTCGATGAAGAAACTAATGGCCTGGCTCTCCAGGATGCCCTCGCAGGTGTTGCGCAGCTCCGTCCACTTGGCGAGGTACTTGCGGTCGGTCTCGCGGTCACCCTGGACACACAAGGCCAGGTCGCGTGGGCGCCCCGGATGCTTGTACGTGTCGTTGAAGTTGCGGACGAACACCTTCTCGAAGTCTGGCTAGGCGTTGATGCTGTTGGGCGCAAGGCTGTTGAGCCACGTCCTTGCCGACCCGGTTAGCATCAGGGGGACGTAGCGCACGGCTGTGCGCTTGTTCTGATGGGAGATGCCAACTGCTGTAGCATAGTCGGTCAGCCCATCTTCCGGCTTCATCTCTTTGTCGTGCCAGGGGTGTCCACAGGCAGGAGAACTTATCCGGAAACGGCTCGTTCTGGATGCGGGGTCCGAAACAAACCGGACCGGTTGAATCTTCTTCCTCCATGACGCGCGCTTGAGCGAGGAGCTCGATACGGTCACGGGCATCCGGACAATCCAGGTTGGGCACTCCCACCCGGCCCGAGAGACGGGAACCGGCGGGTCTAGGTGCTCCGGTTGGTGGAGGGGGAGGCGACAGGTTGCTGTTCACCGTCTGCTCCTGGCGTGGCTGGCCCTTGTTGCCAGAGCTGCGATGCCTGCTGTGGGCCTTAATCGGCTGAGGGGAGGACGCATGCTGGGTGTCGCGCAGCGTGCCCCTACTGTTGGCAGGCAGCTTGCTCCCCCTGGAGTAGCTGGGGTCCTCCTGCATCTGCCGGTTGGCGTCAGCCTTCTCGTTCGCGATGCGGAGGAGCTCCTGCACGCGGGCGTGCTGGCGGGCTCGCTCCTCGCCCTTCAGATTGGGCAGTTCCTCTGCCGCGGCTCGCGCCGCGTGCAGGTTCTTGATGGGCGTGCTGTAGGTGGGCCGGATGAGGGCGGGCGCGGGATCCGGCTCCCCATCCTTTTCCATCCTACAGCCTAGCTCGCCGCCCCGGCGCTGTACCTGGCCACGCCGGCTCGGCTCCGCGGTAGCCGGAGTGAAGCCATGCACGCGGTCGTACTCGCGCCGGGTGATCTCGAGTTGCTTGCGGGTTGCCGCCAGCTCCATGGCCTCCTGGAGGAGGATCTGTCTCTCCATGGCGAAGTTGGCCTCCGCCTCCTCCGGGTTATCCCCGAGGTTAACCGGCGTCAGGAGCCGATCAATGGCATCCTCCACCAGGTTCCGAGGCTGCGGAGGGGCGGAAGTTCCAACCTCGTCCGCGCCTCGCTCCCGCGGCTGGCGGGGATGAGAGCTGGAGCCGGCCATCATGACCTCCACGCCGCAGGATGCGACGGAGGCACTACCGCCCGGATGCAGCAGCTCCGCGACGGAGACGATTTCCCTAGGGAAACGCTCCAGAACAGTGGCGACATAGACAGGGAGGTCGCCAAAGAGAGGTTTGGCCGCCTGGGAAGAGGTTTCGAGAAGCGTTGTCGATGACGCAGTCAAATTTGCCGAGCGTCAGCACCAGGCCGGAGGCCACGCGCTCACCGGCTGAAGTGCGGGGTCCCGTGCGGAACGTGACTCCGGTCGAAGCCATGTAGCCCCACGGTGGGCGCCAACTGTCGTTGTATTGGGAACGGAAGTACCTGAGAAGGTTAGATAGAGGTGTGGGGACTAGCAGGGAAGCTATCGACGGCGTCCGCAGGCGGGATTGGATACAAGCAAGCGTAGCTGGACGTAGGAAGTACCCAGGTTCGGAGCCCTCGTGATGAGGTAAAACTCCTACTCCTGCCGGATCTGACTATGGGGGATATACGAACTACAAGTGCTCCCTGAGCTGTATTCTCTAGCTACTGCCTTCAATACAATGAGACCAACCCTTACTACTGAGGCCTTGCCTCTCCTTATATAGGCAGAGAGGCAACAGTCTCACTGGCCAGTCCGACTAGCGGGCCCCATAGGCGGGTCCCAGCCGACTGGTCATCTACAGTATCCGGTACGGTATGTCCCATCGGAGTACGAGCGGTATGGCTGTCGTAGGCACAGTGGACGCCGTGCGAGCATGTCGTCAGCACCGGGCCACTGTTCCCGTGTCATCCCCGCAAAGTCTTCGGTATGGTCGAGTAGTGGCCGGTCTTGTCATCGTACAGGGCGTACCGTGCACTGATACGCAGGTCGTCCTGTCTCCTTGATTGGTTCCGGCTACGTCGCCATAGCCGGTTGCTTCTTGTTGATCCGGCTACCATGAGGTAGCTGGCCTGGCCTGCTTTGTCCGACTGTATCCGGTCAGCCAGACACGATCCGACTGCACAGTTTCTTGTCCGGTTGGGGTATCTGGGGATCATCCCCCGACACCGACGACGCACTCAAAGCACTCAAAGAAGTGCTACTCGCGACATCACTACTCGCCGCGCCACTCGACAAAGAGCCAATGCTCGTTTACGTCGCGGCCTCTACTCGAGCCGTCAGCGCCATGATGGTCGTCGAACGACCGGAAGAGGGCAAGGAGCACCCCATACAACGCCCCGTCTACTACATCAGCGAAGTCCTAACGGACTCACGCCAGCGCTATCCACAATACCAAAAACTGGTGTATGTGGTATTCCGAGCACAGCGGCGACTCCCACACTACTTCCAGGAGCACCCAATCACGATGGTCTCCTCCGCGCCCCTGCAGGACATCATACGCAATCGCGAGGCGACCAGGCGAGTCGCCAAGTGGGCCGTCAAAATCGGCGTCCACAACATCAAATACGAGCCCCGCAAAGCGATCAAGTCACAAGCCGTGGCTGATTTCCTTGCAGACTGGGAAGAAGCACAACAGCCAGAGAAGCTCCCGTACCTCCACTACTGGTCGCTCCATTTTGACGGCTCCAAGAACGCCGACGGCGCAGGGGCTAGGGTCATCCTGACCTCTCCCAAAGGAGACAAGCTCTGCTACTTGCTCGACCTCAACTTCAGGCCCTGCACCGACAACATGGCAGAATATGAGGCCCTCCTTCACGGCATGAGAGCCGCTAAGGAGATGAACGTCAACCGCCTATGATGCTATGGCGACTCTGACCTAGTCACCGGCCAAGTCACCGGGACGTGCGACGCCGTCTCCCCAACAATGATCGCGTACCGCCAAGCTGTCGACCAGTTGGGGGACACTTCGACGGCTACTCCGTCGAGTGGGTCGACAGGCGCAAAAACGAGGAGGCAGACGCCCTCTCCCGCATCGAATCGACCCGACAAGCGCCACCAGTAGGCGTATTCCTCGACATCATCCATAAACCATCGGTCAGCCCACCAAAAGAGATTGATGTCAGGATCCCACTGCAACCAGAACCGGCCTTAGTCGCCATGGTTGTGGAACCTAGTGACTGGACAGCACCATACGTCGCCTTCCTGGAACACAAACTCCTACCGATCAATGAGACAGAGGAGCGAATGATCGTGCGCCGCTGCAAATCCTTCATCATCATCAACGGCGAGCTCCACAAACGCAGCGTGACCGGCGTGTTCCAGCGCTGCGTACAGCCAGAAGAAGGCCGCAAGATCCTCCAGGACATTCACGCTGGCGACTTACGGCCATCACATCGGCGCCAAGTCGCTAGTCGCCAAGGCTATGCGGCACGGTTTCTACTGGCTCACCGCACACACCGACGCCACCAACATCGTCCAACGATGCGTCGGGTGCCAGAAGTACGCCAACCAGACGCACCTCCCTGGCTCGGCACTCAAGACCATCCCCATCATGTGGCCATTTGCCGTATGGGGCATGGACATGGTAGGCTCGTTCAAAAAGGCCCCGTCTAGCTTCACTCACCTCCTGGTCATAGTCGACAAGTTCACCAAATGGGTCGAGGCCAAGCCGATAAAAAAGTGCGATGGCAAGACGGCCACCAAGTTCCTATGCGAACTCATCTACCGGTATGGCTACCCGCACAGCATCATAACAGACAACGGCACTAATTTTGCCAAGGGGGCCATGGCAGAATTCTGTGAAGAACATGGCATCCGACTCGACCTCGCATCAGTCGCTCACCCGGAGTCAAATGGCCAAGTAGAACGCGCCAACCAGAGTGTCCTACATGGGCTCAAGCCACGACTCCAGGTGCCCCTCGAGCGCACCCCAGGATGCTAGGTCGACGAGCTCCCCTCTGTGATATGGGGGATTCACACCTCCGTCAACCGCTCAACCGGGTTCACGCCCTTCTTCATGGTGTACAGCGCCGAGGCCATAATGCCAACCGACCTGGAGCATGACTCACCTCGAGTCGCCAACTACGTCGAGGCGGCCAACGAGGTTGCCCACCAAGATAGCATCGATCAACTCGACGAGGCACGCGACCTGGCTCGCTCCCGTACCACCATATACCAGCAAGGACTCCGCCGTTACCACAGCCACCGAGTGCAAACTCACACCTTCCAGGAAGGCGACCTGGTCCTACGACTGGCCCAAGTTAAGAAGGGCATGCACAAACTCTCCCCCCCATGGGAGGGGTCATTCGCCATAGGCCGAGTCCTTGGCAACGATGCCTACTACCTCATCGACATACGGGGCGATGGCCAACTGGAGGTCGGGAGGCCATGGAATGTAAACCTCCTCAGAAAATTCTATACTTAGAACCTCACATTGTACTCCATTGGAATATATAATGAAATTCATCCGGATCGCACAAATTGTGTCCACTCGCCAAATTCTTGTGCCACTCGCACTTGTACATACTAGCAATACGCTACTTACGGAACTCAACCTCTGGTCGAGCAACCAGCACAACTAAGTAGTGCGGCACAAGGGCACCGGAAATATTCGGGCCTTGGGTCGTCCATGAAAACGCCAACCCGGAGCCGCCATTGGAGTCGCCTAGCCCGACTGGCCCACCGGGCCAAGACAACCGGTACACGCTTCTCACAGCAACCTATCCCTCCCATCCTCGTGCAAAGCGACTCGCACGGTTAAGTACCACGCATGGGGACTCCGCAAAACGGGAACCACCACGCGGCTCGAGAAAACACCAAGTAAGAGAGCTGCCTAGGACTCGCCAAGCGACTGGCTCTCCGGGCCAGGGGAGCAGACGCATTACAAACAACACACTCACAACCTGCAACAGGAGCATGACCAATGTGGTCGGGCACCACGCTCGGGGACTCGCCACTCAGAAGACGCGAGACATAAAAACAATGCATAAACAAAACAATACACAAAAGTATACAATCGAGTTATACCCCATTAAAGGGTGGACGCGCTCGGGGACTCGCTCAATCAAAAACAAACACACCACACATTCCTAGTTGCAATACGAGTCGATTGACTCCCCTTGGCATATATTGCAAAAATATTTTACAACATTTGCCACTTGGCATACATCACAATGTCTACTCCACAGACCCTGATGAAGAAGCAGCACCACCCCTCTTGACGCGAATAAAAGGCTACCACGGGTTCGTCGGGTACGTCATCAGCGACTTCGAAAACAACGACCGGAAGGGCTGCTCCGACTTCATGTCGCGATGCTCTGGCTCGGGGTCGCCAGGCGCCAACACCATCTCCTGGTACGGCAGCAGATCCCCCATCGCCAAGACCCGATCGGCGTATGGGGCAGCCTTTGCAGTCAGCTTCAGCACCTCTGACATCTCCACCGTGCCGGTCGCCGATGGATAGCCACTCGTCACATCGTCAAGGTCGAAGTCATCGGGGAAGTGGGCGAGACCCAAGCTCAACGCTGTGGTGGCCTCGCGCCTGAACACTGAGCGCCTCATCCACTCCACGATGGTAGGCACCTCCTCCAAATAGCGCCACACCTCCGTAAGCCCCCCAGGAATAACTTCGGTGTGGGACATGCCCTGAAGAGCCGCTTGGACGCACAACGCCGAGGCCATGGTCGCGTTCACCACGGCAGTCACGCACTGCGAGGCATTGTAAGTTTGCACCACCGGATCGCTTTGGCCTACCACAACTACAAAGTCAGGTGTCAGTGAAACTATGAAACCCCCAAAACGGGTCAGGCAAAGATAGAGACTCACCAAGGAGTTTGCGGCAGTTCTCCGTGACATGCTTCTCCAAGGCAGTTTGCTCGTTGTGCAGCCCCACGATGATGGAATCCGTGGCTTTGCGTTCTTCCTCGGCCGTAGTGACGGCAGCCTTCGCTCACTCCTACGAAGAAATTGAGGCCACTTTCGCCTCCTCCAAGTCCTGGACCAGGGAGGCTATTCGTCCATTCGCCGCGTCCAGCTCGGCGACTGGAACATACCCTTCACGGGCCTTGGAAATCTCAGCCGGGAAACCATCTGCAAGAGAAACCATCAGCGTACTGTACACGACTAGCTCACACCCGACAGAGGAAAAGAAAGACAAACAGATACTCACCAATAGTTTCCTGAAGCCGTTGGTTCGCCTCATGTGCTTCGCGCAAGTCATGCTCCAAGCGCTCTCTCGCGGCCTGCCGATCGGTCGACTCCCTTTGCAATCCCTACAAACAAACAAATCGCCTCAGCATTTGACAAAACAAAACCCAGTTCCCAGCCACTGAAATTCAGCGACCAGGAACTCGGGGACTGGAGAAGGAAAAAGAAACTCAATTCCTAGCCGCCGAAATTCAGCGACTAGGAATTCGGGGACTGGAGATGGAGAAAGAAACTCAATTCCTAGCTGCCGAAATTCAGCGACTAGGAATTCGGGGACTGGAGAGGAGCAAGAGGTTCAGTTCCCAGCCGCTGAAATTCAGCAACTAGGAACTCGGGCACTGGACATACCTGAATAGCAGCGCCGAGCATCCTGTGAAGTTCTCCAGCGTCAATCGACGGGATCATGAAGGAAGTGCGCCCGTGACGGGACCCAATGTCCGCATCCACGATCTCTGGACTCTGTGGAGACTAGGTGTCCGCCACACCTGGAAACCCCCTCGCCATGAAGCGTGGGAACATCGCCGACGCCCTGGCGGGGGCACTGGTTGTCGGGACCGGCGCTTCCGGCACGGACGCAGCCAAGACTGCACTACAACAGATCCTAGAATCGGTGACGAATTGCCTGGTGACAAAATTCAGAACCGTCACCGAAAGTAACCATAGGTGACGGATTAGTTTTGGGCATCACGTATGCTTGCTAATGCGTGACGGTCGCGTTTTGCGTCACGACAAACTGTCGCCGATTATCCGCATGACGGATTTTAGAGCGTCGTAGATTAAGCCGTCACTGATTGTTCGTGGGACCAACGAGTTAGCAATTGTGTTAAAAACGATAAAAGGGCAAAGATGGGTTTCGAACCGAGGACCTAGTACAAAGTAAAACGTTTCGTTACCGCTGGGCTACCGTTCGGTTTTTGAATTGTTTGATTGGCCTACCATTTTGTAAACTCTATGTGCAGTACGTGGCATGTACAAACACGGATCATTATAGTTAGGACTTGTACGATCTTCCAAATAGTTTTCTTCTCTGTTCTTGCGAACGAGCGCCGTCAAGGGTATCCCTTGTCCAGGCGATCACGACATTCGCTGGCCCTTCATCTACAAGTCCCGGCGACTTGTGCCTACGCCGATCACGACGATCGATCATGATCCTAGCTAGCGAGGCTTCATGGCAGGCCGGCGCACGGTGATAGGAAGCACATTTGAGTTCCTTTGAGATCTGTTATGAAATTGATTTGGATTGGTGTTTATGTTACACATTGTGATTTATTTGGACTTTGGTAAACAATTTTCACATCGATTAGTACAAATTGAATGGCATCATGACTCGAGTGGAACACATTATATATATTTTTGTAGGCGATGGATGGACAGTGGATTACTCATGGGCGCAAGTTCACCCCTTTTTACATACAAGGTGTCCGCGAGTTTATGGAGTTTGCATACCGCAAGAACGAAAGGTGCATCAATATTGTGCCCATGCCAAAAATGCCTTAATATTACGCAGCAGACTCAGGAAACTATTGAGTATCACTTACACGTCAATGGTATGGCCGTTTCATACACAAAGTGGAGTTGTCATAGAGAAGATGATGGTCCTGATGAAAACTATGATCATAGTTTGTATCAAAGCGATGACGATGATGATTATGATGATGGAAATGAGAATCATAATGATCATGTTGACAAGATGTTAGATGAGCTGCATGATTCTGGTGACATAGGCCCAAGCTAAGAAAGAGCTTCACGAGGGATGCACCACTGAGACGAGGTTGTCATTCATTATGAAGATGCTTTATGTGAAATCATACAACCAGGTCATAAATAGAGCTTTTGATCAATTTATGGCTGTCTTATGTGCTGCTTTGCCAAAAGTGAATTTTCCCAAGTCCTATGCTGAAGCTAAGAGTGTTCTTTCCGAGGTTGGGCTTGGTTATGACACAATTCATGTATGCAAGTATGACTGGGCTCTGTTTTGGGGAGACCATGCCAAAAAAACTCATTGTCCCGAGTGTGGATTTTCAAGGTGGAAAGACCCGGAAGCAAAGAGAAAGATTCCCCACGAGGTGCTTCGATACTTTCCTATAATCCCAAGGTTACAGAGATTTTTTGTTTCCAAGGAAGCATCGATGAACACCAAGTGGCACAAGGAGAAGAGGGTTGCACAACCGGATATTTTTAGGCACCCAGCTGATGGTGAAGCATGGAAGCACTTTGACAAGGAGTTTGGATGCTTTGCTTCAGATGCCCGTAACATAAGGCTTGGTATTGCGACAGATGGATTCAACCCATACGGAAACATGAGTAGTTCATACAGTATGTGGCTAGTTTTTGTCATTCCATACAACTTCCCACCATGGATGTGCGTGGATCAATCCAACTTCATGATGTCATTGCTAATCCCTGGAAAAAATTCACCAGGAAAGGATTTTCATGTATTTATGCAGCCATTGATAAAAGATATGATGAAGCTATGGAGTGGCATGGGCACATATGATGCGTGCATAGGTAGAGAGTTTCTGTTGCATGCTGCGTTTCTTTGGTCGATTCATGACTATCCTGGATATGCCACGATGTCTGGCCGTAGCACAAGAGGGTTTTTTGCATGTGCGCACTGCGATAAGGATCCTTGCTACGAGTCTTTGCATAATAAAATTGGTTATATTGGTCATCGTCGATTTCTGCCTCACGATCACAAGTGGAGGAGTAGCAGAGCCTTCAATGGAAAACCTGAACCTAAGGATGCACCAACAAGTTTCACACTTGCAGAAAGAGAGGAGAGGGTACAGAGAGTTCAGGATTACAGGCCAGGGAAAAATCCATCAACTAGGAAGAGAAAGCGTGGCATGACTGGTGAGCCAACCTGGCACCTCAAGATCAGCTCATATGATCTGCCATACTGGTCAAGATTGAAGTTTGTTCACAACCTAGATGTGATGCACATTGAGAATAACATATTGGACAATATCCTTGGAACCCTTCTTGAGCTTGATGGAAAGAACAAGGACATTGTTGGTGGTAGAATGGATTTGGAGAAATTTAATGTCAGGATGAAGTTCTAGATGAAACCTGAGGCCAAGGGTTTTTCAAAGGAGAAAGCACCATGGACGCTTCAAAAGGAAGGCAAACAAAAATTGTGCAAGTATTTGGCCAACACTAGGTTCATAGATGGTTTTGCTGGAAACTTAGCAAGATGTGTGGACATCCCAGGGGGTAAAGTGCACGGTCTGAAGACGCATGACTGCCACATACTTATGCAGCGTGTGTTGCCAGCTGGTCTGAGAGGGATTGCATCAAAGGCGATGTATGAGACCATTGCTGAACTGGGAAACTTTTTCAGGAAGTTGTGTGCCAAAACTCTAAGAGCATCTGTGTTGCGTCGAATGAAGGTTGAAATTGTCATAATTCTTTGCAATCTTGAGCTGCTATTTCCCCCATCATTCTTTGATGTAATGGTGCACCTGGCTATTCATCTACCTGATGAGGCACTTCAGAGGGGGCCTGTTCAATATGGTTGGATGTATCCAGTTGAAAGAAGGCTCGTGTACCTGAAATCAACTGTGCGTAGCAAATCAAGGCCTGAAAGTTCAATTGCTGAGGGATATATCATGGATTAGTGCTTGCATCATTGCTCTAAATTTTTGGGCGATGT
Source organism: Avena insularis (assembly GCA_023614405.1). Taxonomy (NCBI): domain Eukaryota; kingdom Viridiplantae; phylum Streptophyta; class Magnoliopsida; order Poales; family Poaceae; genus Avena; species Avena insularis. The sequence continues at coordinate 606,573,255 of CM042690.1, read as the reverse complement.
CATAGAAACTAGACATAACAAGCCTGAGAGGAACCAAGATAAGAAACAAAGAGTTGATCCGCTAGAGTTTGATATTTTTTCAGATGGGGCCAGAGGTTTAGGACTATCCAAGTTGAAGTTTTTTCCCAAAGAATTTGACAGTATGGTTTGGTATGTACTTCAGAACTGTGATGAGGCACAAAATTATATTCGGTAGGTCTATTTACCTTTTTATTAATCATTCAAAATTTTCAGTAATATTTTGTGTTATAGCAATACCATTACTAATTTGTTTTTGATTTTTAGGAATTTCCGACAACAACTACAGAACAGGGGTGTGAACAACATTGAGGCGGAACTAGAGAAAGAATTCCCTGCATGGTTTAAAAAACATGTCAGTAATTTGGACAATGCTCCAGAAGATTTAAAATCACTAGCACTTGGTCCAGATGCTCGTGTAGTTGTACACCCGATGTGCAATGTAAATGGCGCTAGGTTCCGTTCCGTCGAGCGTGAGAAGAACATGAGGACTCAAAACTCAGGCATAATGACAAGGGGATCCGTTTCTGACGAACAAGATCAAGAATACTACGGTGTGATGAAGGAGGTTCTTGAGTTACAGTACCCGAGAAACAAGCACGGCGACAGATCCGTGTTCTTGTTCCGCTGTGATTGGTTTGACCTTGGAAGTAGGAAAACCACGGAGATGAAGGATGATGGATACTTTAAAAGCATCAATACGTCTGTATTGTGGTACAAGAACGCCCCTTTCATATTAGCTCACCAAGCAGAAACTTGTTTTTACTTGGAAGACACAAAATTTGGTGATCCTTGGAAGGTGGTGCAAACTTTCAAGCACAGGAATGTATACGATGTTCCAGAAAAAGATGATGAAGGCAATGCAGGTGCATACCAGGAAGACCTAGGCTCGGAAGATCCCATTGTTCACCAAATTAAGGACGAGGAAGATGAATATGTTGATGATCATGTAGACGACATGGCTGATCGCTCTGATGATGTGATATTTGTTGACTCTCAGACTGTTAGACAACTAGCAGGGAAAAATGGTGTAAACAATGATATGGACCTGAGCGACGAAGAACAAGAAGACTTGGAACCGGTTGTCGATGAATTTGGGAGGAGCATTTCAGATGTTGATAGTGATATTGACTAGTACCTTGTGAAAATGTGTTACTAAAATACTAGCACGCAGTTGTACTATTTGATACTAGTTATGGAGACTGTTGCATTCAATTCCCAGTAACCATGTTATACACAAAATTATTAATTATAATGATATATATGATCGTACCTAGATGTTTTTGCTTGTTTTTGTCATACTTACTTCGTGCAGCAAAATAGATTTACTGGAGATAGATACTTCTTTATGTGACACAACCTACGTGACAGACATGTCCGTCTAGTAAGTTGTGCACACATAAAATTTGTAGCTCATAAAATATTCATAGATACCGATGAAATGAACTCAATTAACACGATTTCACTATAATTGGCAGCAACGACATGCATAATATATTTCAGCTCATAAAAATTTAATAGTACCATTACACTTAACCATGTCTTCAGACATACTAATGCCACATAATAAAAGGACCGTAAAATATTGTCTTAACATCTCATATTATTAGGTCGACAAATGACCCATGACCATCATAGTGAAAATGATCAAGGCTACTAAAGTTCCACATTTGCAACATACAAGGCAAATAGGAAAGCCCCCTTACGTCCCACGTATAGCATGAAAAACATCTTGTCTCCAATTCGCCGAAAATCCTCCTCCTGTGACATCACTTTCCTCCACCCAGCGCAGCATACTCGGCCATCCTCAGGAGAAATTGAGTATGACCCTTTGACCTTTGTGTATTTATCACACACAATTGTGATATCACCATATTCAGCCATGTCTTCAGGGACAAGGCATCGCGGAAGTTTCTGTTCTTAGTCCACATGCACAATGTGAACATTTGTTAATCGGAAAATTACAGGCACAACAAAGTAGATCACTCATACTTACCAGCTCTTTCTTCCTACAATTTGTCCAGCTTAATGTGTGGATCAGAGACTCACATTTTCCAACTTGATAAGGCCCAGCTCCATGTTCATCAACCAGCGTGTCAATGATGTCAACATTGCTGACCACTGACTCCATCATTCTCCAGTTAATTATGGTTCCATCAGTGGCATGCATAGCGTCAAGTATGCCTTTCTTATTCTAGGTCAGATTGTAATGTGCTGTACAAGTTCAAATACTTAATTAAATGAATATTACTGAATCAAAATTAAGATTAATGCATGGTAGGTACGTCAACATTAAGATTGTTTAGGAACAAGGAAAAAATATCGTGCTAAACACAAAGCAACTACTTCTTTTTTTATAAGGAAAAAACTAGAGACAATTCCATCGGTGACATTCTACACATTACAAAGTATACTAGAAACCGAGCAAAATGGGTGAACCTAAATATTTTAGTGGATCTACATATATACATCCATTTTATACAAACTCATAAACATCGTATATTTGTAAATGGAGGGAGTACTTCAAATAAGCAGTTACTTACATGGGTGGGTGATCGGTAGGTTGATCGACGTCACAAGGGTAGATGGACCTTGTGTGTCGGTAGAGAAGACAAGCTCAGTTCCAACATCCAGATTGTAGACTCTAGCAAATTCTCTCCAATATTGGCCTTCAAGATATGTTCTGCCATCCTTGTTGATACAATCAACGTTGAATTCGAACCCTTCTTTCGTAACCACCTCGACCACAAAATCATTCTCGTGGTCGACAGAGTCGATGGCAAACTTCTTAAGGAAATTCGCTCTAGCATAGCAAGATATTAACTGAAGAAAAATGGAACATGTTTACTACATGACAAACTAACAGATGCTATAATTCATGACAAAAGGGTGGAACAGGAAAGACTGATGATAATACAAAAAATAAAACCAGTTCCATCATTTCTTCAAAATTCTCTACAAGGGTGAGAACGAAAAAGGACTTGATCTTGTCGCCCAGGCCGCATAGATCCTTGGTGTCAAAACACCAAGGACACTACGAATCAAAAAAAGAAAATTTAAAGATCATTGGTCGTACATTTTTGTCCAAATAGATCCAGTACATGCAAACTATATAGGTTAGATTTTTACCGCAACGATCTTGCCCTTCGCCATGCCTCTCTCGATGCATCTGCGCCTAGGCAAAGGTGGTTTAGATGAGCACCGACCAACTATGCCTTTAGGGTTTGTTGGAGGAAGAGCGTATATATATATATATGGTCCGACTATGCTTGCATGCCGGGCCTGGACCCAGTTGTAAGCTTAATTTGTGGGCTCGATGTGATTAGCTTTAGCCATTAGGCAAAACAAGGAAATATATTGATTACATTTAGTGCGCAGAGCAAGGAAATTGATTTGGTTTTTATTGCTCTGACTTAGTCGTCATAGTTAGGTCCTGTAAGATCCTCTAAAATAGAATCTTGAGACTAACAAGGAAAGAATTAGCTATATTAATTAAATCCTTTACTTAGAATATTTTGCAAATTTTATGAAAAGTATTGGAAATAAGGAGTTTGCCTTTCATGTTTATGGTTGTTTTTAGACATTCTGAAGGATCATCAGTATGTAAAGTACATAAATTTCTGGTTTGAGATTGATTTCAAAACATTTTTGTAGTCCAAACTTACTTCAAACTTTCTTAGCTACAAAATAAAGCATCAAACCATCTAATTTAGTAAACAAATGCAGTGTGCATCAACATGAGAATTCAGATAACAAGTGCACCAGTAACGCAACAGCAAACTACATACACATTAACATGGTCTTAAACAACTGGTATGATTTCCCATCTTCCACCATACATAATAAAAACTTAGTCTTCAAACAACACACAGTTTCTCTTCATCTCCAGGGGGACAACACAAACATAAACTAAACTTGTGGAAACAGAACATGAGGGCCAACAGCAGGACCGATAACCGGGATGAGGCCACCCTTGACGTACTTGTCGAGGAATCTACCAAAGGCGGCATGCTTCGCCTTGGTGTGGCCCTTGTGCTTCTGCCTGCTGCCTACGCCAACGCCATCCGCGTGCTGGATCATGCTCTCTAAGTTCTTGGTGATGACCCTACCGCAGAATGGGCAAGATAGCTCCTCGCGGCTATGGAAAGGTATCTGGCCACTCACCAGCCGCTTAAGAACAAAGCGGCTCTTGCGGTCCCTGTCGTCCTTGCCGTGGCCCATGTCGTCAGAGTCTTTCTGTGAATTTTGAAATACGTAAGAAGTGAGATAAACAGGAGCACAATAACGATCAAACAAAATAAGCTGTAAAAAATTAATAATGCTGCCAAAATTATTCTAAATTGTTGCGGTGATAGTACTAACATTTGATGAATCGAGGACAGTTTTGTGTTGCAGTGATAGTACTAACATTTGATGAATGGAGGATAATGTTGTGTGACCAATATTTGATGAATCGAGGACAGTTTTGTCTTATCATGTCTAGTGAGCGCTGGAATGCCTGAGCGTTCATTTCTATCTGCTTCAAAGTCCATAATGGATAATTTATTAAAGAACAATATTCTTTGGGGACATAATTCAAGGCATGTGAACTTTAGGGGCAAATAACCAATTTTGCCTAAATAAAATTCTTGCAATCATAATCACTAGAATAAAAGAAGACTCGGATGAATTTAAGTTTCAAACGCATTGATCATTACACATTAAATTCCAGTCATCAGATCAATCATTTATTCCCAAATAAAATTCTTGTTATCATAATCTCTACAATCAAATTAGACTCAGATGAATTTAAGGCAATTAATGATGAACCATTTACAAGTTAACTACCTTAACATATTCAGAAAGTTATCTGATGACTATGAACCGATAGATATCATATGAGCAATCATAATAAGTAGAATTAAAGAAGCCTTGGATGAATTTAAGTTTTAAATGCATTGATCGTTACACTAAACAGGATATTGATTCAAACACACTATGGAATCATCACATTAATAAGAAGCAAATTTAGATAATGGTAATTATGAATTCCATGCATCAGATCAATCCTTTATTCCCAAACAAAATTCTTGCTATCATAATCTCTACAATCAAATTAGACTCAAATAAATTTAAGTCGCTTGTGTTGATCAATCATGTGCAAGGTAACTACCTTAACACATTCAGAATGTAATCTGATAACTATTAACTGATAGATATCATATGAGCAATCATAATCACTAGAATGAAACAAGACTCGGATGAATTTAAGTTTCAAACACATTGATCATTACACTTAACAGGATACTAATTGATACACACTATGGAATCAACACATTAATAAGCAGCAAATTAAGAAAATGGTAATTATAAATTCTATGCATCAGATCAATCTTTTCTTCCCAAACAAAAATCTTTGTTATCATAATCTCTACAATCAAATCAGACTCGGATGAATTTAAGGCACAACATTCAGAAATTAATCTGATAACCATGAACCCATATATATCATATGAGTAACAATACTATATGGCAGATCAAATCAAAGTCAACTACAAAGGAACCGTACGAACCCTAGAATCAAGAATATCTAGAAGACCACCTAGACAGCACAAATCAATCTACTCTACGAACAAACCCTATGTGAACAGTAAGATGAACAGAGGAGATCGAACAGAACAGCTCAGAACCTCGGTGCCGTCATCGGAGGCCTCCTCCTTGAACGGTACATCTTCTTTGCGGGCTTGTTCATAGAGGTACTCGATGGAGTCAGGGTCTTCGTCGTCGTAGTACTCATCGTCCGGCACGACGATGACCTGGCGGCCTGCATGCGGGTTCTGTAGATCTGCCGCGGGAGCCACGACGTCCTCCTTCTTCTCATCATCGACGGCGACCACGACCGGTACGGTGGAGTCCGCAACGGTCACGGCGCGCCGACGAGCGGCTGGTGCTCCCGAAGAAGACTCCTCGCCCGCCACCGCGGCGACGACCGCGGGTGCATCGCCAGAGCCGCCGAACGCCGACCGGCCTGTTTCATGAAAGGCTTCATCTTGCAGATTCACTAAGGGATGAGATTGGTGGTGCGGTGGTGGGAGCGGATTGGGGTTTTCGACAGATTGGGGAAGAAGTGGACGATGGTGGGAGAGACGATGAGACCGATGTGTTATATAGATGCTGGTGGTTCGGTTTCCTCTGGTGCACACGTGGGTGTGGAATCGTGTAGTCCTGCATGTAGTCCACTTTCCCATTGCTTTCACATTGGACCCACGCATGACATTTGGGAGAGTGGCGCGTTGCAACGGAAATCTCTACAAATTCTATATTATATAAATTCAGAATGTAATCTGATAACTATTAACTGATAGATATCATATGAGCAATCATAATCACTAGAATGAAACAAGACTCGGATGAATTTAAGTTTCAAACGCATTGATCATTACACTTAACAGGATACTAATTGATACACACTATGGAATTAACACATTAATAAGCAGCAAATTAAGAAAATGGTAAAAAAAGTAAATTAAAATTAAGCAAACAGGATACTAATTGATACAAATTAAGCAAATTAAAAAAATCAAAAAAAAGTAAAACATTGGCCATGTGTCTTACATTGTACCCTAGTTTGCACAAAAAATAATAAACCTAGAGTTTGTTGAATGAAAGTTGAGGTTGCTCTCTCACACTTGGTTCCAAGTGTGAGTCTCATGTGTAAGTACCCAAATTACCTAGGAGATGCCCAACTCCATGGCATACTTTCTCAGAATGGTCTAAGATTTGGCATGTAGGTGTATCTTGTCATAGCACACATTTCATCTTTTGGGTTTTTTGTCCAATTATGATTTCAAATACCATTTTCCATTTTAATAATTGAAATTCAACTACATTTTATAAAGGTAGTTCAAAAATTTGAATAAAATTTGTATTTCACCAACATGGTATGGTATTTGGGGTCATTTAGTTGGAATGTGACCACTTTGTTCATTGTCAAATGATTGTTTGCTCAAATTTTACCTCAAGTCAAATTTTGGTCAATATGGTCAAAACATTGAAATATTGATCTACATCTACATCATTGCAACCTAATTTGTTTTGGCAAAAATCATTTTTAGGTCCACAATATGTGGTTTAATCATGGATATATTGTTAGGTCAGCTTGGTTCGTACATATGCGCCCTCTGCGTTCGACGCGAATTTGACCTAAAAATTCAAATTTGGATTTCAGGAGTTGTGTATGTCTGAATTCCATGAGGTTTTCACCATTGTTTGAAGGACTCCAAGGGACACATTTTCCATTTGTAGAGTTTTTTCAGATTCAAAACTTGGTGCATGTAGAAATTTGAAATTTTAGTTATCCAGAAAATAGAAGTAGTCTGCTGAAAAAAATCAGTTTTGTACGGGTGGGTGTCACGTGCGCGGGTGACGTCAGCTGAAACGAACCAACGCGACATATAAGAGCTCCCTCGGCCACTTCGCCTGGCCTCATCCCCACCATTTGCCCCCTTTTTCCTCACCAGATACGGAAAGAAGAGCGCAGGAGAAAACCCTAGCTGTCCCCATCGTCTCCTCCGCCTGAGGCCTTCGAGCTCTCCCATATCGCGATATTTCGATGCCGACTATGGCGGGAGTGGGGTCTGGTAGCGATGCAGGCGATTCTGCAACGGCGGGGTTTGGAGCCGTGAGCCGCCCAGATGCGGTCGAGGTGGTGGAGGGCCATGGCAGTAGAGGAGGTCATCGGTCCGCGCTGGTCGCTCTGGTCGATGCGTCGCTCGGAGAGGAGGAGTTGGTGCATGTGGACCTCGGCGAGGTGGAAATGCTGGATCTGAACGTTCCGGTCGGCGGCGTGGAGGATCTGGCGCCGGTCCAGTCTCCACAGGTCGCCGCGATACAGGTTAGTATTATTTTCTTCTAATTTACGTTCAATCCCTTTAAATTATTTGGAAGTAAGATGTGTTTTGTAGATTCAGCTCTTTCAGTGTTAGGGATTCATATCCTTTAGGATATGTTCGGTTAACCCACCTCTACGTTAGATTGGACTGGATTAGATTGGATTAGAGTATATTTTGACTTAGATAGGATTTAAACCACATCAATCCATGTCAAACCAGGACAATCCAAAGTAAAATGACCGGGGCCTTAGGGATTTATTGGATGGAAGCCTGGGTCTGTAGATTCGTTGTGTAATTTTGTATAGATGACCAATGCTGATAGTCCATTGGTGAAGTTTTTCCAATTAGTAGGAAGATGGTTATTTGTTGTTAAATTGACAGAGTTTAATTTGTAGTTAATTCGTATTATGTTGAAGGAACATGGTTTACATGATTCTCATTTGAGCTGCTGTGACATAATGTGGTTAGTTAGTTTCAACTAGTTAACAGTATGGCTTGTTTTTTTGGTACATGTGGTATAATGTGGTTAGCTGGCTACAACTATTCAACTAGTCTGAATTAGCTGCTGTGATATAATGTGGTTATCTAGCTTGGGTATACTTTTGTAGTTTCCTTTTTTTGCTTTAATTGCTTTTACGGAAAATGTGTTAAAATTACTTATAGAATTTTATTAACTTCTAGCACTAGATCTGAACAATGTGGTTATAACCATATGGCATGTATGTTATTAATTGATTGTAGTGGTGCCTCATAATAGTGTGCAAAGCAGTGATCTGTGTACTTACTTTTGTTTTCCTTTACTTGTACCAATTGATTTTAAGACACATTTCTTTAGATGCTTATGCTTGTATGAACAGATTTGTGTAGACTAATTAGTTTATAGACTTTGTACTACTCTATTTTGACTTGCTGCAGCTTCATGCAACCTGATACTAAACTGATTGATCCTTGATTTTTTTTGTTTGAATGTATAGTCTAGTTTCTTTACCTTCAATTCCAACCTCCAAATAATCATTGTAATTTAATGGAATGTAGTATAAAAAGCATTGATGTAGTTTAATGATTTGTTTCTTGAATCAATGTTGTTTTTATGATCAGATTTGTGAAGTCGAATTATTGTGCTATTAATTTTTGCTAGTGTTTTTCATTTATTAAGTTCATTTATCTTAATTGTCTGGCAGACACCAACCCCAGGTGATGCCTATGATGTACTCTCCCCGTGGCCTGATGAGGAGGTATGTTATTCCAAGCATCTGTAGTGCATTTGGACATGCACAAAAGTAGTCAGTTTTTATATTTAGTAGGCAGTACTAACTGTTTTCTTGTTTTATTTATTGTGCAGTACTTCTCTGGTTCAGATGTTGAAGTGGAGCAATAGACATACAAGTCCTTTGTGAGGAAAGAAGAAAAGAAGCTCAGGCGCAAGGGGATTTCCACACCGCCATTCAGCACCGAGTTCTACAGGTGCCCATTCCACCACTTCAAGCCACATGGGGGATTGAGGGTGGGGCTTGTGCAGCATGTCCGAGAGGTAGCCACTTGTGGACATCTGGGTGAGGACTACTTTGAGGGTGACCTGTGTGATCGTGGCAAGCATGAAGCTCTACTCAGGGTCCTCCAGCCAGATGAGTTTGTGTTCAGCGACTCCGAGACTGAAGAGGAGTGAATATTGACATTAGCTGCTAGTATGTATGGTCACATCATCAGTATAGCGATGATGTTTATGTATATATGGTTAATATGTCGAACTGGTTAACTAGGTAGAAGTGGTTGAGAACAATGTTCTTTTGGTACTGTGGTTAACCTTGTGATGGTAGGGTGAAGTTCCCATAAGACTACTATGTTATTATGCTGCTAGTAAGGTTATGGTTACATACTCTTAATTGCTTGTTTCTTATATATGTATCTGTGTTGTGCTATGATAGTTGTGCTGCCAGTTAGAAAAATGTATTTCATTGCGTCAATTCTAAATTGAAAGGTTTTGATAGGTGTAGCAAATTGTAGTAGTGTTTCAAAATTTGAAATGGTTTGGGCCATTTAAGTGTAGAGATAGTGCTGTATATGTACTATGCCATGTAAATTTGTATTAAAAACGTATGAATTTATGTTAAAATATAGGACAAAAAAGATCAAATAAAGCAAAAAAAAAGGCCACCCACTGGCAGGATATTTCTCAAGGGAATCACGGCCTGCATACGACTAGAAACCAAATGAATGGCCAGGATGCAGGCCCGTGACCTGCCAGTAGGCCCAACGCCCAAAGTAGAATTCCTGATAGCAAGTAAGATAGAACAGAGAGGCTGTTGATAGCGGTTAACGCTGCGACTATTTAAGCTGGTCGGAATCCTCTCCAGTTGGCGAGGTGGGACTAAACTCCCAGCCGTCCGACCCGTCTGACGTCGTGCGGCATTGGGAACATAATGAGCAGAAAGAGGCCTAGTTCGATCGTAGGTATCTTGTCCGGGCAGAAGGCCTGGCTGGGCTGAGTTCCTTTTTTAAAACATTTTGTTATTATTTCAATATTACTTGTAAGTTGTAATATAACTTGTAATAAAGATTCGATAACTGTATGTAAAATAAATGTAATATTTTTATGTACTTAGGTTTTTTACTCTTTTTTTATCATTTTTAAATATTTTGCAGATTCCGACTAGTTTTCAGAATTTTTTGATAAAAATTCAGATTTGGATTTGACGAGTTGTGTTTGTCTGAATTGCATGAGGTTTTTACCAATGTTTGAAGGACTGTAGGGGCCACATTATTTATTTGTAGAGTTTTTTCAGATTCAAAACTTGGTGCATGTACAAATTTGAAAATTCAGTTAAACACATCAAATAGGTGGTTTTGACATGAATTTTAGAAAAATTCAGATTTGGATTTGAGAAGCTATGTTTGTCTGAATTTCATGAGGTTTTCACCATTGTTTGAAGGAATGTAGGGGCCACATTATTCGTTTGTAGAGTTTTTTCAGATTCAAAACTTGGTGCATGTAGAAATTTGAAAATACTAAATCACCTCCAAATCAAATTTGAATTTTAAGCAAGTTAACTTTTAAATTTTGATACCATATTTTTATATGTTGTTAAAATGGAGGTATAGCATGCGGTTTGTACATTGGTAGAACTTTGAAAGAGAGCTTGCACATCATAATGCATTATATTTGTTCGACGCGATTTTGACCAAGCCAAGTTCATGAGTTTGAACATCATGCATCTAAAAAGCTAACACTTGGTCATTCCTATTCGAACAAGGCAGCAAGATGACAACATTGCCAGAAGGAAAAAAATCCATAACAACCTGGCGAAACAAAAGACTGAACAAGTCTAGAAGAACGTACCTCAACATCATGGAAGTATCTTGGCATATAGTAGCGGAAACACTTGGTGCTCGACATCGTGGAAAACACGACTAGCGTCTCTCGTCTGTCGGTTACGCTCAAAACAGGCCAAATCTGGGCGATACGTTGGACCGAACGGGCAAAACGTGGAAACCGGGAGACATCGTGAAAAACAGCCCGACATTGTGGAAAACACGACTAGCGTCTCGCGTGTGTCGGTTACGCTCAAAACATGCCAAACCGGGCGTACGTTGGACGGCAAAAACGTGGAAACCGGACAAAAATCCACGGCTTCGTGGAAACACTTGGTGCTAGCTATGTGGGCCCACATTTGTCATCAGGGTCACTTAAGCCCAATCTTAGTCAAACTGGACCCACAGATGCCATAGGGTCTCACATGCACCGATGCTAGCTATATGGGCCCACATGTGTCATCAGGGTCACCTTAAGCCCAATCTTAGTCAAACTGGACCCACGGATGACATAGGGTCCCACATGCACCGCTGCTAGCTATGTGGGTCCACATGTGTCATCAGGGTCAACTTAAGCCCAATCTTAGTCAAACTGGACCCACATATGCTATTGGACCCACTTGCACCAATGCTTGTGTATGTGGACCCACGTGAGTCATGGTACATTCTATGTGGAAGCTCATATGCGGGATTGTTATTTTGATGAGAATGAAAGGTTTCAAGTTTAAAAAAAATTGTGTCAACTAGTTCAGGTAAAATTTATCAGTGTGTAGGTTTTCAATTTTTATGAGATATTTTGAATTAGTTATGCACTGTACAAGCTTAGGTCAAACTTGAGTTGAAAGTTGTAGGAAAGCTGTGGGTTCAATTTTTGAAATTAAGTTGCAGCCACGACCAGAGGATTGGTGAAAGCCCCGTGCGTTCAATTGTTGAAAGTTTGCAGCCACGACCGGACCGCACCACGCCTACACGCGTCGCATCGTAACAAAACTGATCCTACTATTGCACCGCAATAACCGCATCGCATGCACCACACCTAAACACGTCACACCGTAACAAATTAAAACTTACCCCACTGCACCGCAATAACCGCATCGCACCACTCCTAAACGCGTCGCACCAGAATAAAATCGACCGCCGCACCGCACTAACCGCATCGCACCGTAACGGGTCGACTACATCGATGTACGGGCCCTCCGCCTCGACTCCACCGCCGCTGTAACACCACAATAACTGCAACGTGTCCGCTTCTCGTTTGTTCTTCTTCCTCTCGCGTCTTCCTCCTCCACACGACGGGTAACTCAGCATCCATGGATCCCTATGGAGACATCCTCGATGACGGGAAAACCACGGTTGACATCAAGCCCATCTGTGCCTATGGCACGAAGATTATGGAGGTGGTGTACACCAACAATGTGAACTACTTGAATCACATGGTGGAGAAGTTCAAGCAATTGCTCGAGAAAGAGACTTACAACTTCCTCGGACTCGACCTCGAGTATACAAGGAATAGGCGGGACGAAGCTCCGTCACAAAAGCTCGCCGTCGTCCAGATCGCCCTGAAGGAGACTGTCCTCGTGTTCCACTACTGCAGGTAATATACGTACTAAGGATGGGAATTTCTATTTCAGGCCTCCTTTGATTCAAAGGATTTCCTATGGGTTTGTACATGATTCAATCCCTATGTTTTTTTCATCAGCACATGTTTGATTCATAGGATTGTACCGCATTTAACGTTTTCACATCAGGCCTCCTTTGATGCAGGGCTTGTTTGATTCAAAGGAATCTCATATGAATTTTGGAGGATTTTGATCCTTAGAAATTTTTCCTATGTGCATTGTTTAATTCCTATAGGTTTAAGTCCTTGTGGATTTTGTTAGATCAAGTATTATGCATGATCTATGGGCGTTGTACGTGGCCTAATAGCACGGTTTCGCAATTTCCTTGTTCAACGTTGTCATCAAATAATTGTACACCATCCAAATTATTGTCATGTCATAGTTTGCATCTATACTGCAGGAGAAGGGAGCCTTGTCCGAAACTGGTTATGTGCATATTTTTATTTTCCATTTGAGATCATGTATAATTAGCCAATGCAAATACATTGCTTGCACTCGTTTATTTCAAATACTTAGACATGTTAGTTCAAGTATTATGCATGATCTGTGGGTGTTGTACATGGCCTAATGGTACGGTTATGCAATTACCTTGTTTAGCATTATCATCAAATAATTGTACATCATCCAAATTATTTTCATGTCTTAATTTCCATTTATACTGCAGGAGAAGGGAGCCTTGTCCAAAACTGGCAGAGTTCCTTCAGGAAAAGGGGATCACTTTCGCTAGCGTGGACATCAGGAGTGATAAAGAGAAGCTTGCACATGAGGATATCACCATTCCAGAACAGTACCACATCGACATCCAAGACATGTTTAAGACCAAAGAACGGTTCCATTGGAATCAGCCGTATGACAGGGACGGGATGTTATCTCTAGCAGTGATCATCATTGACAGATCTCGGAATTGCAGGCACTCGGCGGTGGCCACGAAGTATGGGAGAACAAGCCACTTTCCGCGATGAACCTAGAGTATGCAGCAAGAGACGGGTATGTTGCCTACGAGCTGTATCGTAGGCTCATTACCTTAAGGGACAGGCTAGACCGGGGGACTCGCAAGGCTGCAATTAATGCAGCAGAAAAGGCGGCAGCAGCTAAGGCCGAGGCGGCAGCTGCTGCAGACCAGAGTGATGCAAATGACGAGCAGGATGATGCAACGCAGCAGGCTGAAAGGGAACAGGCGATGGCGATCTGGGAAGAGGAGCAGGCGGTCTGGGGAGCGGAAGAGGCAGATGGAGAGGTGGTGCATGTCGCCGAACGCTCACGAGAAGCGGGCAAAGATGACCAGGACAGCGAGTAGAATGACACCACTGGCTAGGGCAACACCACCACCGCTGGCTGGGGCGACACCACCACCACTGCCTGGGGCGACAAAGCCACCGACCCCACCGCCTCCAACGCCACCGTCTGGAATTAATGCACGTTACTAGACTATAGCCAGTTATATTCGTGATGTTGTATGTTGTTTATGTAGTACAAATCGTGGTACTTTGTTGTTGTTTACTTTCTAAGTTGAACTACTTTAGTATGCTTGTTTCTTAAAGTACCATGAGCTAGCAAACATATATATGTAATGTTATATGTGTGTTTAGTTGTGTTTGTGCACTGGCTATACTAGTTCAAAGGAATATGATTGTCAATAGATATAAACTTGCCTTGATGAAAGTCTAGAATTGTAACCACAGATGCCATCGGTACTCACTCAAACTTTTGCCCAAACTCACTCAACATGAAAGTCTATACAATTTCAGTCAAACTTTTGCCCAAACTCACTCAGACTACAACCACAGATGCCATCGGTACTCGCATGCACCGATGCTAGTGTAACTAGACCCACATGTGTCATCAGGTTCAAATTTTTCCCAAACTCAGCCAAACAGGAACCACGGATGCCATTGGGTCCCACATGCACCAATGCTAGTATAAGTGGCTCTGTTTCAAATTTTACTATGTAATATGCACTATGGACTGTCAAACCTGTTATAAGTGAGTTGATCAGAGCATTAATCTGTAAAACTATCAAATATTTGTCAATTATTGATATATATACCAATATGTACTGCTCTTTTTTTAAAAAAAAATCATTATTTAGCAAACCCGCTAAATGGGCATAGCGCACTATATCTCCGCTATAGCTTTTGATAGCTGTTAAAATCGGCGCCGCTAAATCAAATAGCCCGTATTTTAAACAATGATAAGTGGGTCCCACATGCACCAATGTTAGTATAAGTGGGTCCAACATGCACCAATGTTAGTACAAATAATTGTTTACCTAATTGGGGAAAAAATCTATCCCTGCAGATATCCTAGCCCCTGCTCGTACTTTCCCCAAACCTCTCCTCTCCATCCAGATCTCCGCATCGCCGCATCTCCGCACCGCCGTGGCTGCTCAGACGCTTCTCCAGATCGTCCCAGCCACCGACGACCGTATTTCTGCAACCCCGCCACCGCACTTCTCCATAGCCACTCCGCCGCGCATCTCCGCAACGCATCTGTCGCCCGTAACGACGTGCACGTCCACATCGAATCCGGCCACACCACCGCGACGCCGGCCCGTCGGCGTTGACCGCATCTCCGCAACCTTGCTCCGCGCTGAAGGTGAGCCCAATCATGTTGGATTTACTTGTGCTGCCCACTGAAATCATGTCTGCATTGTTTGTCCAGTAGGGTTTTCCACGAGCTATGTGCTGAAGCTAGATTTCCCATGAAAATACACTAGTGTACCTACTAGAATAATTCCTGCACATTACAATCCCATGAATCAAACACTACTGTAAGGAAACATTGCATAAGGTCTGAACTCTACAATGCATGTGTAGGAAAATATATTAGGGCTCGTTTGGCTCCTATGCATTCATTTCATTTGGTTGAAATGAAATCCCCATGTCACTTCATTTGGATGGAATTTAAATTCCTTAATGAATTTTTATGTTTGGCTGCCACCTGGAATTCTGAAATGAAATGATTTACAGCTTCTATTTGGCTACCATTTTAAGCCAATTGTGAAATCAACAACACATTTGGCTTCAAAATTCAATTACATAATGTAAATAAAATATGATATTTTCAAAATAAAAATCAACTACAACATGAATAAAGATCAATGTATCCACAAATACACTTGTCTGCTCATTATATCAACACAGCTTGATCAATGATGTTGTCATTGTTAGCGTTCTCGTCCACCATTTCCGCATGGCTTTCAGCTTCAGTCCTAGCTCCCGCTCAGTAGCTCGATCCCTTGAGTAAAGTGTGCTAATTATATCCCAATACTTGATAACCTTGTATTTATAGGAAGTTGCATCGTTGTGTGCCTGCAAATAAGAGAAACTAGAACATGTTAGAACATGTGCCACTTCTTGAAAATCTTAGCCAAGGGTGAGCAACAGATAACACTTGTGAATAAATGTTTTCCTAATAGGTAGGAATACACTATAGCTATAACTTAGCACATCAAGCATCAAAAAGTAAATCTAATATACAATACTGACAAGCCAGAGATTCAAAGTGAAGTTTGGTGATGGTCCATTTCCTTGGTGCACAATAATGCATCATTCTGCCATGACCAAGATGACCAGATCACATTCATTCTCTCCATCAAACATAACAAGTTTAGCTAGCTACATCTTGATATGAAAAATGGAACTTGTTTGGACACACACATATATAGATGATAAATTAGTTAGGCATGACATGTCTTAAGAAATTGTCGATGCCGGAATTATGGATGGATGTTCATGTGTAGAAAATACCACCTGGCTGTTTTCCTTGTTGCAAGGAAACAACTCGCAGTAAGCAAGGTCCAGAGCATGAATGACAATGAACCAGAAACACATGCCTAGAAAGTATAACCACATGATGCATAGAGGGACAGTTTTGGGGTCGGTTGTACCACATGCAACCACACCATCGGAAAAGGAAGAACCTACACTAACTTGCCATCTCTGATGTGCTAAATCGCTGCAGCATTATATTTTGGTGACTAAAACAGAACATAATTACTAGCTATGATCTGTTTTTATAAGAAATAGGCCTAAACTTCCTAGTCTCCCAAAAAAGATCGGCCATCTAGCTACTATATATGGCAAGAACTAATGTAGTACTTACGATGGTTCTAAAATCCAACACAGCAAAGGTAGTTCTTAGAGAACTTATATCTGACAGAATATGAGTCTGGAGCTTTCCTATGCTATGACTAGTGCTTGTAGCATTGAAATAACTTGCAAGTATTTGCAGAAACAATATTTGTATTGTTGTGATGAAATACGTTGTTGTGACGCTGTAATACCTATAATGTGTTTCCTACACTTTTACCATTTGTTAATGTATGCTAAATTTGTATGCGCAGCCCATTCTTTAACATGGCAGGAGCATCTTCGCAGAAGCGTGATCTCGGACCACTCATCGCCCAAAGATGTCGGCTTACTGAGAGTGAGCAAGAGCATCTGTTGGAACTTCAATCGAACATGGGCAAAATTGTTGGGTTGCCATTCGTAACCCGCTTGACCAAAACGAATCTTAAGCTGTACCACATGGTACATCCATATAACTTTCTTTTAATTCTTTTTTGTTGCCATGCGTGTATGCAGTTTGTCTATGTGGTGTATGACATTGACTTACTAACTTATATATCTTGTTTTGTATTGATCAGAAATTGCCTAAGAAGGTTGTTAATGCTCTACAAATCTGTGAGGGAGGCCCAACTGGAGTGTGTCTTCCTAAAGAGGAGATCATCCCCATCGACTTCAAGATAGAAAAGGATGATCGCCTCTTCTTCGATCCAGATGGGTGGAAGTGTTTCGTACAGAGCACAGATCTAGAAGAGGGACAAGCTGTTCTCATATACTCGAAGAAAGCGCATTCAGAAGGGTGGCGTAACCGAGAGGGTTTCGTCTTCATATTTAGAAGAATAAATGATTTGTCGCCTACGCCGGTGTCCATGCTCAGGGGTGCCAAGGCGACGGCGGGCAGGGGACGTGAAGGACAGACGCGTACGCCGGCAACGCGTGTTGTCAAGAAGAGGCGCCGTCGTACGGGCAGGGGCAGCGGCAAGGGCAGGGCCACTTCTCTATCACCATCGCCATCGCCATCGCCATCGCCGTCGCCGTCACCGTCTCCACCACCCCATCTGCCGCTGTATCCGAACCCCGACTTTATGTTCATCCGCATCCTTCACGAGGACAAGTAGGACAAGCTCTCCCTCTGCCATGCTTTCAAAGATTACATCAGCGGCGACCAGCCCAACACTGTGCGCGTCCGGGAGCGTAACAGCAGGCTGACCTTCGATGTGGAGATGTATTTCAATCATCAAGACGGCCGCTTGTACCTCCGCAGGGGCTGGCCCAAGTTCGTCAAGTGCTACACTATTTCGCTAGGCAACATCCTGGCGTTCGACTACTATGCTGGCAATAGGGAGCTGGTCGTCACAATCTACGGCGGTAGGCTCTCCCGCCGGGAGTACGCCACCAGCAGCAACGATGATGGCAGTGGCGGTGATAGGGACACGCAGACCATGCCCGTCAAGGAGGAGGAGATGTCAGAGGGCTAGTACGGACGTCCAGACCGTGTCCTGACCCTATCAGATTTCCATGACTGCCTCTTCCTAGACTAGGAAGAGGATCTAGGATTAAACTTACCCTGATGCACTCTGTTTAAGTTTTCCTAATACACTATGCTTAAGTCTAATATGTAAGACTAAAAATGCTTTTTCTACCCTGTTGCATGTGCATCAGGGTGTGACCAAGCAGATCCGCCCCTGTTCCTAGTTGCAAAACTATTTCTTTGAGTTTCGGTGTAAAGTCTAATGAGATCACCTACCTTTTGGTGGATGTTAGAAAATTTGCTGGCTACATATCTAATATGTGAAATAATTCTGCTCTTACATTTGTTTTGAATCAATGAGGTTTACTTGTTTAAGTGATATTGTGCTTCACTTTCGAGTTGGAGTTGTGGAATGAAGGAAACTAATGGTATTGTTTGCTCAAGAATCCAAGCTGTTATGTGAATGAACATATTTTGTTTTCCTTTTCATATATAAACAAATGACTTATTCAAATAATTTAATATGGTTCATGGCCAAATAAATTTATAGTACAATGAATAAGAGAAAATCCCGGCTTGTAAACCATATTACAAATTCCGCACGAGAGGTCTAAGTAGTGCCAAAACCTAAACCGTTGCATGTGTTAGGATTTATTTAATTACAATATGTAATTAGAGATAATCCCCGCTTGTAAACCTCCCGTTCCGTTCCCTCTGTTTTTTCCAATCAAATTTACAATGAATGGTTTTCGTTCCCTCCACTTGTGTACCGAAAAATTTCGTTCCCACCTCTTTTGTTTTCCACCCACCCGCCCATTTTGGCGCTAACAATTTGCCGCCCCCACGACACTTTAAAAATGGCGTGCCCCCACCTCCCGCATACCCATCCCCTAATTCCGTTCCTTGTTCACCGCCCACCTAGAACCCTATCGCCACTTTCCTCGACCCAGATCCGTCAAGCAAGGCGTTGGTTGCCGGCGGATTTCTCTGCAATGGCGACATGTCCGGCAGTCTTCGAAGCGGCACACCACGCCGGAATGTGCTACCACCAACACTGAAGCAAAAGCGTAAACGCCCAGGTCATTTTTCTGCCGCCCTAGGTCTATGCCTCTTTCTAGATCAGTCAAGCATGAGTTCTAGTAGATCAACATGTGTAGATCGTTGTTCAAGATGCTGCAGCTTATGTACAAGATCTAGGTTTTAGATCATAGACATGGTTCGAGATGCCTAGCACGTGTTGAACATGACACCCTATGATCTGAATCCTTCGACAATGTGCTTGTCTTGGGTCTTAATTTCATAGATCATTGTTCAAGATGCCATGAGTGTGTTGAGCATGACACCCTATGATCCGATCTTATAACTATGTGTTAGATTTAGGTTTCTATTCCTACATAATGGTTCAGGTAATAGGGCACAACTTGTTGGATAAACCCTGCTGCTTGGCGTCTTAACTGACGCAACTGAACAACTTGATACCTAATACCTTTGAACGACACTAACCGAACTTGTTGATGTAGGGTTTAGACAGTTAACTGAATGACGATACGAGATTTGGAGGCAATAGAATAATGTTTTGTGAGCATGTTAATTTTACAGTATGGATCACATAATTTTTGCTTTAATGATCTTGTCTACTCTGTTTGTACTAATGAGTATGATCATGACTTGCCTTTGCTTGATTGTTTTCAGTTGCTCAAGTCAAAACAGCAGACGCATATGAAAATGTTAGGAAACAAGTGATGGATGAGAACGTGTCACGTATGTCTGAAGCACTAAAGCAGAATGCTATTGAACATGGCAAGGCAATGTTGGATTTCATGGCGATGGTGCGTGAATTTGTGTTTGGTACTGCTAAGAAACCGGTGGCAGTGACAACACGGAAACAGGCACAGCCGCAGGAGAAGGATATCACCGAGGACCCTAATTATTAACCTGATCCTGACGCAGCCTTGATGATGATGTGTTTGTTCCGGATGAAGAGGACCATGATGTTGTTAAATCTTCCTCTAAGGTGAAGAAATGCAGCATTCTCTTGCCTTCACATGTATGATATGTACAAATTCCTTTAATATTTATGGCTTGATCTATTAAAATGCAGGTAACGGAAGGTTCTACAAAAGAAAAGAAGCAGAAGCGCTCAAAAACCTTTGTGCCTCCAAATGTTGTAATAAGGTGAGCAGCAAATGCAGAGACTCAAGATGATGGTGAAACAGAGACCCCTACCCAGAAAGCAGGGGAAGGGGTACTAATGGAAATGAATCCTCGCCCATGCTAATTCAAACCTCTAGGCAAGAACTCACCGAGGAGAATGTACTTGTCCGCGTGAGCGGGAAGGTATTGACAAAGACGTCTTACAATTTATTCATTGGTTTAGTTGCAAAATTTTCAATTGAAGTCTTGACTCTCGTTTGTCACTTGGTTTCGATTGCAATTGTGAACACAGTGCTCTAAAGGAAAAGCGTAATGTATGCAAACCTACTATGGGGCATGGGGTACACGAGTGGTCTAGAAGTAATGGAGGGGCTAAGATGCAGATCAACTTCACTCCTGTCATGAGGAGACCCACTAATCATGTGCAAGCACCAAACTGAGTTCAGAGTGTGGCATTCACATACGCAGCAAGATGCCACTGGCAACCCACTGGAAGCAGTATGGTGACAAGGAAAGTCGTCTGAAAGATACTATTCCGGAAACCGTTAAGTCTATAACTATAAGTCCGTTAACCTCTTATTCATTTTCCATATAAAATGTCTCATTGGTGGATGATTTTTTAACAATTCTGTCATTCGATGCTAATATGAATTTGTGTTCCATGTTATCTGCAGGGAAAATTTGCAATGGACAGAAGTGGTGACCTTGGCAAAGACATTTGCACCGACATTTGACAGAAAGGTATTCGCCAACAACGTTGGAGGCTGAAAAAGGTCTATTGGAAAGATGTTAAAGATCTAACCCGCGAGCAAGCTTTATTGTTGAAACCAAAAGAGGTAGACGAGGAAAGCTGGGCAGAGCTTCTTGATATATGGCCTGATGAGCACTACAAGGTACACGATTCCTGTTGTTTCAGCTACATCTATCGCAGACATACTACTGTACTGTGGAATACTAAATTCATGCATCTGTACATAGGCAATCATGAGTAACAAGAAGAACAGAGATCTTTGATTTAAGAAACACACCACTAGCTCAAGAAGCTTTGTTGCACATTACCATGCACTTGTGAGTATTCGAACTCTTCAGATGCAACACCTACTTCTTTTTGTGAACATGCCATACACACTTATAATTCATCGTGTCATAATTCTTGTAGAAATCTCAGAAGACCGAGGACGTCGATACCTCCCCGATTGCTTTCTTTAAAGCAAGCCACACTAACAAGGATGGTATGATGTCCTAGAAAGCAGCAAAAGCTTATGTAAGTAAATTATTTTATTTGCTACGCATTTCTCATTAGTTTGTCTAATTATTTGATTTCTTCTAACTCTGGACTTGCTATTTTTTTATCCTATTGTAGACTGATATGGTGCTTCAGAAAATGGGACCACAGCTAGAACATTGGATTCCCAAAACTGATCTGGAGATTGTTGAAGAAGTCCTGAGAGACCAGAACAATTCAAGATCAATTACTTTCCTTTCCAGCATCGGAGTTTCATCTGCTTCCAAGAGGTCTAGCGTCTCAGCTGGGCACATCCGTGGTTTAGAAGAAAAGTTATCAAGTCAGGAGCAAGATTCGTTGAATGCAGCTGAAAGGGTTCAACGCGAGATGGAGGAACGGATGCAAGAGCAGGAAAGGAGATTTGAAGAGATGAGAAAGAAGCAGGATGATGAACTTGAAGCAGTGAAAAAGTCCAGCGAAGCGAATCGTCTGGCATTTGAGAAGAGGCAGAAGGAAATGGATGGCATGCTTAGTTACCTGTTGAGGATGTCACAAAACTCCCAGTCCCAGTCCTCGTGACTTGGGCCAAAAATCTTTGCGCGCTAATGGGCCGGGTGGGCCAAAACATTGTTTTTTTATTCCTTTAGTCATTCGAGTTTGATACAGCAGTTTCAGTCTACCAGAATTTTAAAATTTGCATGTGATACAATTCATATTTATAAATTTTCTGCCATTTCAAATATTTGCTTCCATTTAATTTTGTTTCGTAATTTGCATGGAATTTCAATTTTTAATCAAATTTGTCCGTGCAAAAAAATTGGTGACGGCGTCACATTCCTCCCGGCCCACAAGGCAGTTCCGAATGGGCCGGCCCAAAAAATGACACGTCATCATCATGGGCCCCACATGTAGACGCCGCGTCATCGTTGACGGCCCCACCTACATGCTGCCACGTCAGCGTCGCTGGACCCACCTGCCAGCTGCCACGTCATCTCCGCGGGCCCCACACGAAGGTGACACGTCATCGCATTGGCCCCACCTGTCAGATGCCACGTCATCATAGTGGGACCTACCTGCCAGCTGCCATGTCATCATCGTCGGACCCACCTGCCAGCTGCCACGTCAGCATCGTCGGACCCACCAGCCAGCTGCCATGTCAGCATCGTCAGACCCACCTGCCAGCTGCCACGTCATCATCGTCGGACCCACACCCCGCGTCGGCATCGTCGGACCCACAGCCGGATGCCACGTCATCATGGTGGGACCCACCTGCCAGCTGCCACGTCAGCATTGCGGGTCCCACCTGCCAGAATCCTCGTGACGCCATAAATCTTCTGTGACGGCATATTTCGTCAACGAATATGCTAAACGGTGACAGATTTTCCTATTTTAGGTGACGTACAAGGTCCGTCACGGATAACCTATCTTAGGTGACGCTGTAAGGACCGTCACCGAAGCTCAATCTTGCGTGGCGAAAATTTGTATTCCGTCACTATAAAAGAATCTATGATGGACTTAGCGACCACAGTGACGCCATGTTTTAAATCACGAGGGAGTACTTAGTGACGGAAATGGCATTTTCGATGACGAAAGTGATTTGTCACAAAAACTATTTTCTCTTGTAGTGTTGGTTCCGATCGCGTCGCCACCACCTCTTCAGCGACTAACACAGCATCTGGCTCCACGGCGTTGTCCTTGGCCGCGGCGTCGTCGGCACCCCCCCTTCTGCTTCTTCACGACTTCTGCGGTCGCCACATCTCCGGTAGCCTTTTTCTTCTTGGGGAGGTCGCTCTCTCCCGTGGGGGCGGCCAGTGGAATCTTAGCCACCGAAGGACGGCCAATCTTCTTGGCCCCCGACCTGCACGAGTTCCCTCAATCAACATAACAACAATACAAAAGGAGCGAGGCAAATCAGGATGAAGGAGCAGTACTCACTTAGCGACCGGAAGGACGCGAAGCCCGGTGCTGATGTGGGCGGGCTTGTCCAACTCGGGACCCAACTTGCGGGTGAGCCCCCTCTCGAAGACGTCTGAAGCCCACGAAACCGCGGGCTTCCTCGACGATGAAGCCACAGTCGCCGGGATCTCCGGCTCTGACGCGGCCGCCCTTGACGGCTGCGGCGACTTGGACATCATCGCCTTAGCCGCTTATTGGCTTGGAACCCCCGAGGCCATCGGTGCAATCGCCGCCAGGGGAACCTCTACCACTACCTCCGTGTCCTTGCCCTCCAACCCCTTTGTCGGGACTGCATCCTTTGGAGCCTTGTGCGAGACTTCGGGGGAACCCTCATCATCGGAATCGTCATCCGACTCGAACACCACCACCGATTTGGATGATGACGTGGGCTTCTTCGCTGGCTTCTTGGGCTTGCGCGCGGGCTTCGACGGCGTAGCAGTACACCGGGACGTGTGTTCCTGTGCGACCTCGTCGCCCCCGTCGTGTTCGTCCAGGCTGCGGCTTGCCTCGAACTCACGTTGTTTCTGCATGCGGGTCTTGTCAGCCACAGGCGCTGGGGGAGGAACCTCTTCCTCCTCCCCGTCGCTGTCAGAAGAATCTCCCTCGGAGTCTTCCTCCAGTTCCTAGGGAACCTCTTCGTCGAGCGGAGGGAGCCAGCCCTCCAACACCTGAAAAAGCTGAGAACCACCACAAGTAAAACACCAAACACGGAGACTGAGGACTGAAGTATGGACATAGCGACTGGGAAGAGAACTTACTGTGGGGTTTCATTCTTCACAGGAGTGTACGGGGCGACCCCGACCGCCACGTTAGTGAACTCGGCATCGGTGATCTTCTTCAGGGCAGCCTTGTAGTCCTCGGCCTCCCATGATTCCTTGCTGGTTCGGGATGGATCATGCTTCCCGCCGTACTCGTACATCCAGTGCGGCCGAGCCGCCAGCGGAACCAGGCGCCGCTCGAGCCAGTAGTTGTAGAGGTTGATCGGAATCAACCCCTGGTCCTTCAGCTTTTGGATCTGGTCCATCATTTCTGCGACGGCCATCCGCTGATCTTCGGGAAGCTTCTTCGGCACCAACCGGCAAGGCTCGCTCCTCTCGGCGACGAATTCGGGAAGAGCCACCTCGCCGGAGGGAGTGGCCTCTTTGACGTAGAACCAGCTCTTCTTCCACTCGCTGGCGGCCTTCTTTGGCAGGAGGAGCTTGACGAAGTTGGCCTTGGGCTTCAGCTGGAATGTAACGCCACCTGCGGCCAACATCAAGCCACCAGACGCCTCGCGTTCGATGCGGCCGTGGAAGAGTTCCAGCCATAACGGGAAATATAGCCTACAGACGAGGTAGCATTCGCAGAAGGCGACGAAGATCGCCAGTTGCTCGATGCTGTGCGGACTAAGATCCGATGGCTTGATTGCATAGTATGCACAGAAGCGGTGGAAGAAGAGTGAGGTAGGGAATCCCAGACCCCTCTCAAGATGACTGGGGAAGCAGATGAACTCGCCGGGTCGCGGCTTTGGCTCGGTCTCGGAGGAGGGTGGAACCCGCCAGTTCCCCTTGCAGAGTACTCCGGCATCCTCGAAAGATTTAAGCTGGGCTATGGTACATTTGGATTTCCCCCATGAGCCTTTGGGAGGCGCCATCGGGTAGGATGTGGAATCGCACGATGCGGAAAGGACAAGACGGAAGAATGTAGGCAGGGAGATTGGAGACAGGAAGAACGAATGAGGAAGAATGAAGAATGCCAAGAAGGTCTGCAGAGCTGAACCATCACTCCCCTTAATATGGGAACGCCACCCAACAAAATCGGGATAGCCGTTACTCACGGTAATTGCGCCGAAGTTACCGTTGGAAATTCCAACGGATAGTTTGACCAGATTTGACGGTCCAACTCCTTTATGTTACCCGCTACCCGCCAGTCTTTTCCACTCGCCAAGACGACGACTTGGCAGCAATAACGTTCGTTGGGACGGCGAATGGAAACATGGGGAAATTCTCCTTGGTTCTAATGGAGTCCATCGCCGACTCGACCGGACGCCCAAATTGGGCTCGCCTACTCCGAACGCCAAAAGGACGCATGCGCCTGCATCAACGATGGCCTCGAGGACTACTGATGGGGATATGCCGAATGGGGTATGCCAGCAGGGCTCTGATTAGAAGAAGGGTCATGAGTTTGTAAAAAGACGGCGACTGGACTATGAAGGAAGCAAAGGCCCAGCGACTGGCGACTGGAGGCCTAGGAGCATAATAGAAGCCCAGTCGGATTAGGTCAAAACCTCCGGATCCTTATCTTGTTCGGTGGTAACTTGTAAACCCTAGCGAGGTGCCTCATATATAAACCTCCCTAGGGTATCTTAGAGACTTACGTTCCATCATACACCCCCTCAAGCGACTCGCAGCCTAGTTGCCGAGCTCGCCACCCCTGTAACTCGCTCTCCAATAATCTAATCTAGTAGGAGTAGGTCTTTACCCTCCGAGGGGCCGAACCTGGGTAAACCCATGTGCATCCACCCCCATCTCGCACCGCAGATGGCCGCCAACTCTTCCTCATGAAACACTCAATCGTTGCCAGTGGCAGCGACTGCCGTGGCCATTTCCATGATAGGAGGGGTCTACCTCCCTCCTATATAAAGCCCCCCTCTCCCCTCTCACAAACCACACCTCCTCGTGAAGGATCTCTCTCCCCCTCTAGATATTCCCCATGGTCTCAGATTAGCGAGATACATGTTCCCGGTGGCCTTGTGTCTGGAAGGAGTTGCCGCTTCTGCTGATTCGCTGGAGCGAGGAGGTAGAGGTTGTCCGGTAGCTTGAACGTTCGTGCAAGGACGGATGTGCTGCTAATTTGCGGCGCTCGGACTTCCACACGATCTTGAGATCGGCAAGCGTACAACTACATCAACCACGAGTTCCTACTCATTAACAAAACTCGTTGTCTTTGAGGGTAAGTTCTCCATGGGTGTATGTCCACCCGTTGCTCTGTATCTAGTATATAGATCTTGGCGTATAGTTCTCATCGTAGGAAATTTTTTGTTTTCTATGCTGCGGACCCAACAGTGGTATCAGAGCCTGATCTATGCGTAGGTGCTTTGCACGGGTAGTACACATATGTTTATATGTGGGCGATGATGATCATGTTATTGCATCTTCTATGTATTTTGGATGTTGGTGGCATAGTGGGATGAAGCGGCCCGGACCAACCTTACATGTCATCGTACATGAGACTGGTTCCACGACTGACATGCAACTAGTTTTGCATAAGTGGCTAGCGGGTGTTTGTCTCTCCTACTATAGTCAATATCTGATTTACAACGAGTTGCTAATAACTTGGTTATCCTCGTTGTGGTTCATGTTCGTAGGTAAGACCGGTTCTATCTCCGAAAGCCCTAAGCCACGTAAAACTTGCAATTGATAAATTAGAGGCATCTAGTTTAGATCGTTGCTAGGCTAGTGTCTTGATATGGTATTGTTGTAAGTAGATGTATGATAGATACTCTTACAACTCACTTAACGTGTAAGTTCCATAGACCTTGGCCTTACACACAAAGGAATGATAGAGATCATACCACGATGCAAGTGATAGAGATCAAATGCATGGACCATATCATCTCACTTCACACATTAGATGTTAGCATCTTATATTGCTAGTTTGGCGCTTTTGGTAGCATTATAAGATGATCCCTCATTTAGATATCAAGATAAAATGTGTTCTTCCTTAAGTATGCACCATTTTGTGGATCGTGTTTTGAGGCATCACGTGATGATCGGGTGTTCTCGACTCTACGCTTTCATACAACGGGTGTAAGATAGTTTTACACATGCGAATACTAAGGTTCTTACTTGGCGAGCCTAGCCTGTACAGACATGGCCTCGGAACACGAACCGAAAGGTTAAGCATGAGTCATATAGTTGATATGATGCCCATATAGATGCTCGCCTTTGAAGCTACACCGACTCACATGATGATCGGACTTGGTGTAGTGGATCTGGTTCATGTAATCACCAAAAGGACACGAGGGATGTCGTTTTTGAGTGGGAGTTCATTAGTAGTTTGGATTAGTTGAAATCAATCTATCATAAACTTAGTCTAAATATACTTTACAAATTCTGTTGTAGATGGCACCACCTGCTTTTAATTTCAATGTGTTCATGGAGAAAGAGAAGCTTGCTGCGAATGGTAGCAACTTCACCAACTGGGCTATGAATTTGAGGATTCTCCTCACTGCTGCACAAAAGCAATATCTGCTAGAGGCGCCGCTAGGCCCCCCACCATCTCCTGATGCCCCTGACAAGGAAAAGAACATCTATATAACTCGTCAGGAGGACCACAACTTAGTTCATTGTGGCATACTGTATGGGCTAGAGCCAGAACTTCGAAAGCGTTTCGAAAATGGCAATGCCTTTGATACCATGGGAGAATTGAAAATGATTTTCGATACCCATGCTGCCGTAGAGAGTTATATGCTTCTGAAAAGTTCTTTAGCTGCATGATGGAGGAGAACAACTTCGTTAGTGAGCACGTACTCAAAATGTCTGGGTACGCCGATAAACTTATGTCCTTGGGAATAACGATTCCCATTGACTTAGGCATACATCGTGTTCTCTAATCTCTGCCACCTAGCTACAAGAGCTTCGTGATGAACTATAATATGCAGGGCATGAAGAAGTCTCTTCCCAAGCTTATGTCAATGCTTAAGACTGCAGAAGTGGATATTAGGAAAGAACATCAAGTGTCGATGATCAATAAGACCACCGGTTTCAACAAGGACAAGAAAGGCAAGCAGAAGGGAAAGAAGGGTGGCAAATCTGTTGCCGCACCTGAAAAGAAACCCCG
Organism: Avena insularis; assembly: GCA_023614405.1. Lineage (NCBI taxonomy): Eukaryota > Viridiplantae > Streptophyta > Magnoliopsida > Poales > Poaceae > Avena > Avena insularis. The sequence goes on along the minus strand of CM042690.1, from coordinate 606,544,744 downwards.
AGCTGGCCCTAAGTCTGACACCGAGTGTTACTATATCAAGGGGACTGGCCATTAGAAGCGCAACTGCCCCAAGTATTTGGCGGACAAGAAGGCCGGCAAGGCAAACAAAGGTATATGTGATATACATGTTATTGATGTGTACTTGACTAGTACTCGCAGTAGCACCTAGGTATTTGATACGGGATCGGTTGCTAATATATGTAACTTGGTTTAGGGGCTGCGGAACAAGCGACAACTAGCAAGGGATGAGGTCATGATGCGGGTCAGCAATGGATCAAGAGTTGATGTGATCTCTGTCGGAACGCTGCCTCTCCATATGCCGTCGGGATTAGTTATAAACCTAAATAATTGTTATTTGGTGCCTACTGAGCATGAACATTGTATCCGGATCGTGTTTGATGCAAAGTGGTTATTCGTTTAAGTCTGAAAACAATGGTTGTTCGATTTATATGAATAATATCTTTTATGGTCATGCACCTGTGTTGAATGGTTTATTTCTGTTGGATCTCGATAGTAATATTACGCATATTCATAATGTTGATGCTAAAAGGATTAAACTTGATAATGATATATCTGCATATATGTGGCACTGCCGTCTAGGTCATATTGGCGTTAAACGCATGAAGAAACTCCATTCTGATGGAATTTTGGAATCACTTGAGTTTGAATCATTTGATACATGTGAGCCATGCCTTATGGGCAAGATGACTAGAACGCTGTTTTCCGGTTCAATGGAACGGGCGAAAGATTCATTGGAAATCATACATACTGATGTATGTGGACCAATGAGTGTGTCGGCGCGAGGTGGATATCGTTATTTTGTTAGTTTCACGAATGATTTGAGTAGATACGGGTATATCTATTTGAAGAAACATAAGTCTGAAACCTTTGAAAAGTTCCAAGAATTTTAGAATGAAGTGGAAAATCATCATAATAGAAAGATCAAATTTCTGTGGTCCGACCGTGGAGGAGAGTATCTTAGTTATGAGTTTAGCACACATATGAAAGACTGTGGAATAGTTTCACAACTTACGCCTGTCGGAACACCACAACGTAATGGTGTGTCAGAACGTCGTAATCATACTTTATTGGATATGGTTCGATCTATGATGTCTCTGACTGACTTGCCACTGTCATTTTGGGGTTATGCACTGGAAATCGCTGCATTCACTTTAAATAGGGCACCATCTAAATCCGTTGAAAAGACACCGTATGAATTATGGTTTGGAAACAAACCTAGGCTGTCATTTCTTAAAGTTTGGGGATGCGATGTTTATGTGAAGAAACTTCAACCGGATAAACTCGAACCCAAAGCGGAAAAATGTGTCTTCATAGGATACCCTAAGGAAACGATTGGGTATACCTTCTATCACAGATCCGAGGGCAAGGTTTTTGTTGCTAAGAATGGATCCTTTCTTGAGAAGGAGTTTCTCGCGAAAGGTGTGAGTAGTCGGAAGGTAGAACTCGAAGAGGTTATTGAACCTTCTCTTCATGAAATGGCGAGTAGCGCAGCACCGGAAGTTGTTTCGGAGTTGACTTCACCTAATGAGGAGAGAGCTAATGATATTGATCATGAAACAACGAAAGAGGACACTACCAAACCTCGCAGGTCAAGCAGGACACGTGCAGCTCCTGAACTGTACGGCAATCCTGTTATGAATTTCATGATTGATGAAATAGATGACCCTGCGACGTATGAAGAAGCGATGATGAGCCCGGATTCCAACAAATGGCTAGAAGCCATGAAATCTGAGATGGAATCCATGTACGAAAAGCAGGTTTGGACCTTGGTGGACTTACCTCATGATCGAAAGGCCGTTGAGAATAAATGGATTTTCAAAAGAAAAACTGATGTTGATGGTAATGTGACCATCTATAAGGCTCGACTTGTCGCAAAGGGGTTTCGACAAATTCAAGGAGTTGACTACAATGAGACATTCTCTCCCGTAGTGATGCTTAAGTCGGTTAGGATTATGTTAGCAATTGCTGCATATTTCGATTATGAAATATGGCAGATGGATGTCAAAACTGTGTTCCTCAATGGTAATATTGAAGAAGAGTTGTATATGATACAACCTAAGGGTTTTGTCGATCCTAAGGATGCTGATAAGGTATGCAAGCTTCAGCGATCCATCTATGGACTGAAGAAGGCATCCCAGAGTTGGAATCTCCGCTTTGATGAGGTGATCAAAGAGTTTGGATTTGTCCAAACTTATGGAGAGGCTTGTATTTACAAGAAAGCGAGTGGGAGCAATGTGGCATTTCTAATATTATATGTGGATGACATATTATTGATTGGAAATGATATAGATCTTTTAAATAGTGTTAAAAGTTATCTAAATAGCAAATTTTCGATGAAGGACCTTGGTGAAGCTTCATATATATTGGGCATTAAAATCTATAGAGATAGATCAAGACGCCTAATTGGGTTATCGCAGAGTACATACCTTGATAAGATATTAAAGAAGTTTAATATGGACGGAAGTAAGAAGGGGTTCTTACCTATGTTGCAAGGCAAGACATTGAGTAAGACTCAAAGTCTGGCTACGGCGGAAGAAAGAGAGATAATGGATAAGATCCCATATGCCTCAGCCATAGGCTCTATAATATATGCCATGCTATGTACAAGACCGGATGTGGCTGATACATCCATTTTGCATCACTATTATATGTATTAATTCACTATTATTCATTGATATATTCCGTATTGAGAGGTGATACTTATGTTATTTCATCTGTTTTTGCATGGTTGATGACTTTTGGAGCATGGACCGCTGCAGTCAGGATTCTGATGGAAAAGGTGCTGTTTGGAGGCAAAATTGCCAAGATCGAAAATCCGGAAAATATCGGAAAATCCTATTTTTCCGAAGACTAAGGATGCGGAAGATGGAGTGGAGATGGGCCGGGAGGCCCACACCACCATGCGTGGCGACTCTAGGCCGCGCCTGGAGGTGGTGTGGCCGCCCTGGCCCACTCCAGCCTCTCCCCTCTGGCGTATATCATCCTCCCGAAACCCTAAGAGTCGGGGAGCGACCACAGAAAGATTTCGCCGCCTCTGCGGGGCGGAAAACACCGAGAGAGAAAGATCTCTCCGGTAGACAGATTTCTGCCGGGGGAATTCCTTCCCGGAGAGGGGAGATCGTCGCCATCAACACCACCATCAAGCTGGACTTCATCGGGATCATCATCATCATCACCACCACCATCATCACCATCAGCACCCTCATCACCATCTCCATATTGCTGTAACAATTGAGTTGAATCTTGCATTAGTTCATAGGGGAAACATTCCCGGTGTTGATTACTCTTTATAGTTGATGCTATTGAGTGAACCATTGAATTATTGTTTATGTTCAGATTGTTATACATCATTATTCCATCTCTGATCATGATCCATATGATGTCTTGTGAGTAGTTCGTTTTGTTCTTGAGGACATGGGAGAAGTCTTGTTGTTAGTAGTGGAGTTATGTTGAGAAAGATTCAATAGATTGTTATTTAAGTTGTGGTGTACTTCTTCTAGTGGTGTCATGTGAACGTCGACTACATGACACTTCACCTATATGGTCCTAGGGGAATGCATTGTGTATTTGGCTACTAATCGTAGGGGTTGCGGAGTGATGTAAACCTGAACCCCGTAGGAAACCATTGCACAAGGGACGTAAGGGTCTTAGAGTTTAAAGCTGTGGTTAGGTTTCTACCTTAATTACTTTCTTGTACTTACGGATGTTTGCAAGGGGTATAATCACAAGTATGTATTAGTGTTGGATGGGGCGGTACATTAGCACAGGTTCACCCACACAACACTTAGCAAGCTAAAGAAGATTAATCAACTATATGAAGCGAAAGCACTTGACAGTCTTCCCATGTGTCCTCGAGAATGTTTGGTCATCTTAAGTAATACAACCGGCTTGTCCTTTGTTGCATAAAAGATGGGGCCACTTGCTGCATTTATTCCTACTGTCTTTTATTTACTCATACTTTGTTTACTTGCTTTATCAAAAAACCCTAAAAATCCGTTTGCTAAGTATTTGCAGAGAATTCCTGATCCATACCACTAGCTTGACCTTCGCTCCTTGTTGGGTCCAACACTCTTACTTATCGAAAATACTGCGATACACCCCCTATACTTGTGGGTCATCAAGACTATTTTCTGGCGCCGTTGCCAGGGAGTGAAGCGCTATTGGAGAGTGGAACTGGTAAAGGAAACTTCTATTGTGAGTATTGTTTACTTCTGTTAGTTGCTTTATTTTTGTTATGGATAATTCGCTGAGTTTCTTATTTGGTAATGCTACTACCACTGCTAAGGTAGTAGATAAGCCACCACCTGCTGAGAATGATGTTTTCAAAATACCTACAAGAATTATTGATCGTGTTATGGATAACTACTATGTTGGGGATGGAACTGTCCATCCCGGTGATCATTTACTCTTTATACACGAATTATGCGGGTTGTTCAAGTGTGCAAGTATTACTACAGATCAAGTTAAGAAGAAGTTATTCTCATTATCACTAAAAGGAAGAGCTGAGGAATGGTATAAGCTGCTGAAGAATGGTCAAGCTCTGGAATGGGAGGAAATAGTGCCTCCCTTTTATTCAAAGTTTTATCCTCCTAGTGAGATTCATAAAGATCGGAATCAAATATACAACTTTTGGCCTCTTGATGGAGAGAGTACAGCTCAAGCTTGGGGGATATTGAAGTTACTAATTCTCAAATGTCCCATTTCATGAGCTCCCCAACAATATTATTATCAATAACTTTTATGCAAGGCTCCCTCTACATGATAAAGATTTATTGGATGCTTCTTATGCTGGATCATTCACTCGCATGGAAGAAGAAGCTAAATGGGACCTTCTAGACCGTATTCAAGACAATGCTGAAGCTTGGGAGAACGACAAAGGTAGAAAGTCAGGTATAAATTATGATTATGAATGCATTGAATCTTTGGAACTAATGACTTTCAAAATATTAGTAATATTTATGGTCTTGATTGCAAGTTATTACGAATTGCTTTAGAGCTTTTGCTTCCTATATCAAAATTCCAAAAAGGGGATGGAACAAATACCATGCACCTTACAAAGATATTGTTGACTATGCTCCTATTGGAAATGCTGAGTATTGCATTATTGACCACATCTTACCCGAACCTTATATCGAGAAGATTCCCTTCCCCGAAAAGGTAAAGGACCATCCTATGATAACTAATGTAATCACCAAAAGTGAAAAAAAGAACTGTAAAACCTGATGAACAAATAAACATTGAACTTGTGGTAGCAATTGTGAAAGACCTTGTCACTAAAAGCATAGAAGATGGGCACATAGTCTTTTGTGAGGATGCTTCTAATATTGTTTCACATCCCAATAGAACTAAAAAGGCTAGTGTTCATGTGCTTTCTGTTAGAATTGGTGATCATTGCTATTATGGTTTATGTGATATTGGTGCAAGTTCCAGTGTTATTCCTTATGAGCTTTACAGAGAAATTATGCATGAAATTAGTCCTTGCGAGTTGGAAGAGATTGATGTGGTTATTCACCTTGCTACTAGAGAGACCATCTCTCCAATTGGTATTGTACGAGACGTGGAAGTTCTTTGTGGTAAGATTAAGTACCCTGCTGATTTTCTAGTACTTGGTTCGGCTACTAGTAAAACCTACCCTATAATTTTTGGTAGACCTTTCTTGAGTACTTGTGGAGCTATTATTGATTGCAAGAGGGAGAAAATCTTGACTAAGTTTGATGGGGAATATTATGAGTTTAATTTTTCAAAATTTGCTAAAGAACCTTGCGAAGAGGAACCCATAATGAGGATTTTAGGGTTGAACAACTTGCTTCTATTTCTCTTGCTCCTAACAATGCTTTGCAGCAATTTATGGAAGAACATGAAAGTGAAATCTTCATGGAAGAAAGGAATGAGATTGACAGGATTCTCCGTGATCAACCTATGATGCTTAAGCACGACTTGCCTGTAGAAGACTTGGGTACCACGATGCCACCTAAAAAGGATCCGGTTTTCGATCTAAAACCTCTCCTTGATGATCTTAAATATGCTTATATTGATGATAAAAAGATATATCATGTTATTGTTAGCGCTAAACTTTCAGGGAAGGAAGAAGAAAGGTTATTGGAAGTTTTGAGGAAACTTCAAGGAGCTATGGGCTATACTCTGGATGATTTAAAAGGGATTTCACCTACTATATGTCAGCATTCTATCAACATAGAACCAGATGCAAAGCCAGTAGTGGAGCACCAATGATGTTTAAATCCTAGGATGAAGGAAGTGGTAAGGAATGAGGTATTGAAACTCCTTGATGCTGGTATTATTTACCCTATTGATGATAGTGAATGGGTTAGTCCTGTTCATTGTGTTCCTAAAAAGGGAGGTATTACCGTTGTCCCTAATGATAATGATGAGCTTATTCCTCAAAGAATAGTGGTAGGCTATAGGATGTGCATCGATTTTAGGAAAGTCAATAAAGTTACTAAGAAAGATCACTACCCGCTTCCTTTTATTGATCAAATGTTGGAAAGGTTGTCTAAAAGACCCATTTTTGTTTTCTTGATGGTTATTCTGGTTTCTCTCAAATTGCTGTTAAACAACAAGATCAAGAAAAAACTACTTTTACTTGCCCTTATGGAACTTATGCTTATAGACTTATGCCTTTTGGTTTATGTAATGCTCCTGCTACTTTCCAAAGGTGCACGTCTGCTATCTTTCATGGTTTTTGTGAGGAAATTGTAGAAGTGTTCGTGGATGACTTTTCTGTCTATGGAACTTCTTTTGATAATTGTCTGCACAACCTTGATAAGTTTTGCAGAGATGTGAAGAAACTAATCTTGTTCTTAATTGGGAGAAATGCCACTTCATGGTTAATGAAGGGATTGTTCTTGGGCATAAAGTTTCTGAAAGAGGCATAGAAGTTGATAGAGCTAAGGTTGAGGCAATTGAGAAGATGCCATGTCCAAGAGACATCAAAGGTATTCGTAGTATCCTTGGTCATGCTGGTTTCTATTGGAGGTTTATTAAAGACTTCTCTAGGATATCAAAACCTCTCACTAATCTTCTTCAAAAAGATGTACCCTTTGTTTTTGATGATGATTGTAGGGAAGCTTTTGAAACTCTTAAGAAGGCTTTAACTACAGCCCCTATTATTCAACCACCTGATTGGAGTTTACCCTTTGAAATAATGTGTGATGCTAGTGATTTTGCTGTAGGGGCTGTCCTTGGGCAACGTATTGATAAAAAGTTAAATGTTATCCATTATGCTAGTAAGACTCTAGACGCTGCTCAAAGGAATTATGCCACTACTGAAAAGGAATTTCTAGCTGTTGTTTTTACCTGTGATAAGTTTAGGCCCTATATTGTGGACTCAAAAGTAACCATTCATACTGATCATGCTGCTATTAAATATCTTATGACGAAGAAGGACACTAAGCCTAGGCTTATTAGATGGGTACTGCTTTTACAAGAGTTTGATCTACATATAGTAGATAGGAAGGGTATTGAAAACCCTATAGCTGATAATTTATCTCGTTTGGAAAACATCTCTTTTGACCCTATGCCTGTTAATGATAGTTTCCCAAATGAATAGTTAGCTGTAGTAGGGGTGAGCTCGCGAGGAAGCCCTTGGTATGCTGATTATGCTAACTTTATTGTCTCCAAGTATTTGCCTCCAACTTTTACAGCTCAGCAAAGAAGAAAGTTCTTCTATGATTTGAGGCATTATTTTTGGGATGACCCACACTTATACAAAGAAGGAGTGGATGGTATTATGCGAAGATGTGTTCCAGAATATGAACAAAAGGAGATATTGCGTAAATGTCATGGTAGTGCCTATGGAGGACATCATGCAGGAGATAGAACTGCACAAAAGGTACTACAATCAGGTTTCTACTGGCCTACCCTTTTTAAAGATGCAAGATTTTTTTTATCTTGTGATGAATGTCAGCGTGTTGGTAATATTTCTAGACGCAATGAAATGCCTATGAACTACTCTCTAGTTATTGAACCTTTTGATTGTTGGGGATTTGACTTTATGGGTCCTTTCCCTCCTTCGAAAGGTTACACTCATATTCTTGTTGCCGTTGATTATGTTACTAAGTGGGTAGAAGCCATTCCTACAAAGAGTGCTGACGGGGAGACTTCTCTAAAAATGCTTAAGGATGTTATCTTTCCTAGGTTTGGGGTGCCTAGGTATCTCATGACTGATGGGCGTTATCATTTCATTCATGGTGGTTTTAGGAAGACCCTTGCTAAATATGATGTTAATCATAGAATTGCTTCAGCTTTCACCCCCAAACTAGCGGGCAAGTAGAGTTATCAAATAGAGAAATTAAATCTATCTTGCAAATGACTGTTAATAGGTCTAGAAAAAACTGGGCTAAGAAGTTGAATGATGCTTTATGGGCTTATAGAACTGCTTAAAAAATCCTATGGGAATGTCTCCTTATAAAATGGTTTATGGGAAAGCCTGTCACCTACCCTTAGAATTAGAACACAAAGCTTCTTCAAAGTGAAAGAACTAAATAGAGATTGTAAGCTCGCTGGTGAGAAAAGATTATTTGACTTAAGTTCTTTAGATGAATGGAGGAGTGAAGCCTATGAGAATGCTATGCTCTTTAAGGAAAAAGTTAAAAGATGGCATGATAAGCGAATACTTAAGAGAGAATTTCATGTTGGTGAGAAATTTCTATTGTATAGGTCTTGTCTCAGATTTTTTTGTAGGTAAGCTACTATCAAAATAGGAAGGACCTTTCATCATTGAAGAAGTATACCGTTCAGGAGCAATAAAGATTTCTTCTCTAAAAGATAATACTACACAAGTAGTGAATGGACAGCGAATCAAACACTATATTGCTGGAGATTCTTACAATGAAGATGTTGATGCCTTTCAAGTTATAACTCCAGAGAAATTCATTGAGGACCAAATTCAGAGAGACTGCAGTCTGTTTTCATCTAGGTATGATTACGGTAAGAAAAGTTCATGAAAATACAATCCAACTATATTTTTGCAGTTTTCAGTCAATAAGGAAAGTTACGAAGCGAAAAAGGGACGGAAACAGAGCCGAGGTGGCCTACACCACCTCATGGAGCGGGCCCACCCCTAGTCACGCCACTAGGTGGTGAGGCCACCCAGGACTCCGCCTCTGACTTGTTTTCTCCCAGTACCTTCCTTTTGATACGAAACTTCGTAATATATAACCCCCCGGATCCCCCGAGGTTCGTATATCATGTTTTCGTCGTGTTCTTGTTTCGATCTGTTTCTGTCAGGACATACTCTTTAAAAGCTTAGAAGCACAATGGTGTCCACCAAGGATAAAGGGAAGGAGCCTATGGAGGAAGACCTCCAAGACCCCGGGAAGAAGAAGGAGATCAAGAGTGAAGGTGAAGACGAGCAAGGCCAACATCCGCATACCGGCACTACCATTGCAAGCATTGGAGTGGTGGAAAATCCAGCCATTGGAGGGAAGCCTCCTCATCACCGTTCAGATCCCTGGTCACTTCCTCCATGCACCAAGAATCCTTTCCATACCCTTATCCATGAGCATCAATACCAGAATATGCCCAAGGAGAAATTACCCTCCAATTGGGATTTGCCTCGTTCTAGCCATGCAGGAAAAGAAGACTTCAAGGAGGAAGAGTGGGGAAAGAATAGCAAGAGCTAGAATTCTCAACCTGACATGATCATGAGCCGCATTGAGCAAAACTCGCAGCTTATTCGTAATCTCACCTTTGAGATTGAGGACTTGGGGAAACTTATCAAAGAGCTCATTGAGAGGATACCACCACCACCGAAGGAGTAACTCGTCATCAGGTTTGGCATCCCCTTGGATTGTTCCAAGCTTGGGGGAGTGTCGCGGTATCATATCACTATCTTCTATCTTTTTACCTTATTAGTAGAGTCATATCATGAATAGAGGAGTTATTATGTGGTATGGTTTGAATTATGGAAGTGTCCCCTCTCTCGTTAGATATGTATCCCTTGGTGTGAGTTTCCGTTATGGAATATTAATGATAAGTTCTATCATTCACTCTTTTGCATAGCTTATATTAGTTTTCAATTCATGGTTATATGATTGATCTTGTTGTTAGTATTGGTATCACTTTGGGATCATTGAGTTAATTTAGTTGCTTTTGGCAAACCTGGCTCGGTCAGTAGCAACACTATTTTTGAGAGTTGAATTAAAAAGATAAAGGTACTCTAAAGAAAAATTATTTCATCGTCTTTCTTTCTTGATTTGCTCATAAGTCTAGTATTCTCTAGTTAACATCTTTTGTGCTTCCAAGGAAGATTGCATGTTTGTCTTTATCACTTGTATGTTTGTTTGTTTCCTTCAACTCTTATACTTGCTACCCAACCTTGCTAGCCAAAAACCTGTACTGAGAGGGTATTCTTCTCGTGCATCCAACTCCTTTAAACCAAAACCTATGGCATTTGTGTCCACCATACCTACCTAGTAGCATTATTGCTATTCCAAGTAAATTCTTGTTTTATCTACCTCCCAAATTAAACTTGTTATGTGAAAATTAGTGATTAAAGCTCTCACGAACTTGATGGCACACTTTACTTTCTTGCATTTAATAAACTTGAACCATTGGGTCCTTCTTTGTTGCGTATATGCTTGCGCTTTATGAGTTAAAGTTAGCTGAACCATGTATCATGGGGACCGCTTTCAACACTTCATTTGGTACTTTGTACCTAGTTGATATCATGATCTTTTGCTTATGGATCCCGGCGGTGTGAAATAAAAGTGGAACTTGTAAGATCATGGAGTTTATATGTGTGTTAGAGAAACGCCTGGGCCACTAGCCTAAGCCATGCCTAATCATGTTGGAAACTTGCAGCATAACTATAGTGAGCATTCTATGAAGCATCCTCAATAAAAACCTATGCAAATAGAAAATAAAAAGATCGCTGAGATGCTCACTGTCTGCTTGCCTTGTCATTTTGGTTATGGGATAGCTCTTGTGTCATGTGCAAGGGGTACCCCATTGGCGATTCTCAATGATACACATGTATTTACAATGACAAGAGCTTGCTCGTGACTGAAGTTGAGTAGCATGAGGATCGGTACTCATAAGTAAGGGGCATGAGATTTCAACTTATAACTTGTTAAGCATATCCTCTTAGTTGTGTCACTTTAACCTTAATCACCTAAAGATGCCTATGATAGGGGCAATGAGAGCTGAAAGCTAGTAAGTATCATAATTTTTGGGAGCTCTTTATGAGACTTGCAATCCCTGCTTCCCTCTGTGAAGGGCCCTTTATTTTACTTTGTAGTTGAGTCAGTAAACCTACTCCCTTCTATCTCAGCAAGTATTTTGAGTTAATGTGTTTCATTCATTCATATGATGATTTATTCACTCATGTTTCTTATGTTCCTTGTTTTGCACATTTATCTTATCTTGGTGTTTACTACTTTGAAAGCTATCTTTGAAAAATCAGCTATTTGTGAACTCCAGCAAATTTTCAACTATTCTTCCACCAAGAGCTAAGTTTGCCATTACCAATTATGATTCACTTTATGTATCTTTATTGTGTTTCCTTTACTCATTGTAAGTTGAGTTATATAATAGTGAGTTGTATTCTATTATGATCTATGTATTTGATGAATGTGATGCTTCTTGTTTGTATTCTTTTATCAACTCTTCACTCCATAAACCTGAGGCCACGTTTATTGAGCTCAGTTTCGCTTAGGTACAAGCGAAGTCTAAGCTTGGGGGAGTTAATACATCCATTTTGCATCACTATTCTATGTCTTAATTCACTATTATTCATTGATATATTCCGTATTGAGAGGTGATAATTATGTTATTTCATCTGTTTTTGCATGGTTGATGACTTTTGGAGCATGGACCGCTGCAGTCAGGATTCTGATGGAAAAGGTGTTGTTTGGAGGCAAAATTCGCGAAGATCAGAAAATCCAGGAAAATATACGGAAAATCCTATTTTTATAGAATACTAAGGATGCCAGAAGATGGAGTGGAGATGGGCCACAGGGGGCCCACACCATCCCATGGCGCGGGCAGCTCTAGGTCGCGCCTGGAGGTGGTGTGGCCGCCCTGGCCCACTCCAGCCTCTCCCCTCTGGCGTATATCATCCTCCCGAAACCCTAAGACTCTGGGAGCGACCTCAGAAAGATTTCGCCGCCTCTGCAGGGCGGAAAACACCGAGAGAGAAAGATCTCTCCGGCAGACAGATTTCTGCCGGGGGAATTCCTTCCTGGAGAGGGGAGATAGTCGCCATCAACACCACCATCAAGATGGACTTCATCGGGATCATCATCATCACCATCATCATCACCATCAGCACCCTCATCACCATCTCCATATTGCTGTAACAATTGAGTTGAATCTTGCATTAGTTCATAGGGGAAACTTTCCTGGTGTTGATTGCTCTTTGTAGTTGATGCTATTGAGTGAACCATTGAATTATTGTTTATGTTCAGATTGTTATACATCATTATTCCATCTCTGATCATGATCCATATGATGTCATGTGAGTAGTTCGTTTTGTTCTTGAGGACATGGGAGAAGTCTTGTTGTTAGTAGTGGAGTTGCATTGAGAAAGATTCAATAGATTGTTATTTAAGTTGTGGTGTACTTCTTCTAGTGGTGTCATGTGAACGTCGACTACATGAAACTTCACTTATATGGGCCTAGGGGAATGCATTGTGTATTTGGCTACTAATCGTAGGGTTGCCGGAGTGACAGAAACATGAACCCCCGTTAGGAAACCATTGCACAAGGGACGTAAGGGTCTTAGAGTTTAAAGTTGTGGTTAGTTTTCTACCTTAATTACTTTCTTGTACTTACGGATGTTTGCAAGGGGTATAATCACAAGTATGTATTAGTCTTGGATGGGGCAGTACATTAGCAGAGGTTCACCCACAACACTTAGCAAGCTAAAGAAGATTAATCAACTATATGAAGCGAAAGCACTTGACTGTCTTCCCATGTGTCCTCGAGAACGTTTGGTCATCTTAAGTAATACAACTGGCTTGTCCTTTGCTGCATAAAGGATTGGGCCACTCGCTACATTTATTCCTACTGTCTTTTATTTACTCGTACTTTGTTTACTTGCTTTATCAAAAAACCCTAAAAATCCGTTTGTTAAGTATTTGCAGAGAATTCCTGATCCATACCACTAGCTAGCACCTTCTGCTCCTTGTTGGGTTCAACACTCTTACTTATCGAAAATACTGCGATACACCCCCTATACTTGTGGGTCATCAGTGGCACATGCTATTAGTTTGACTAGTAGGTACCAATCTAATCCAGGTTCGGAACACTGGATAGCGGTCAAGAATATTCTTAAGTACTTGAGAAGAACTAGGGATATGTTTCTTGTATACGGAGGTGAAGAAGAGCTAGTCGCTAAGTGTTATGTCGATGCTAGCTTTGACACTGATCCGGATGACTCTAAGTCTCAATCCGGATACGTATTTCTCTTGAACGGAGCAGCAGTTAGTTGGAGGAGTTCCAAACAACCTATGGTGGCTGGATCAACGATGGAGGCGGAATATGTTGCCGCTTCAGAAGCGGCGTAGGAAGCGGTTTGGATGAAGGAGTTCATAACGGAACTAGGTGTGGTTCCTAGTGCGTTGGACCCAATGGTGATCTATTGTGACAACAATGGAGCCATAATAGCCATAAGGAACCAAGGTCTCTAAGAATTCCAAGCATATTAAGCGCGGTTTCACTCCATCCATGGCGTGTCAAGGATGGAGATATAAAGATTTGTAAAGTTCACATGGACCTGAATGTAGCAGATCCGTTGACTAAAGTACTCCCTAGGGAAAAACATGATCAACACCAGAACTCCATGGGTGTTAGATTTATCACTATGTAAACTAGATTATTGTCTCTAGTGCAAGTGGGAGACTGAAGGAAATATGCCCTAAGAGGCAATAATAAAGTTGTTATTATGTATTCCTTGTATATGATAGATGTTTATTTTGCATGCTATAATTGTATTGATAGGAAACGTTAATACATGTGTGTTTAATAAACAAAAAGGGTTCCTAGTTATGCCTCTCTTATAGACTAGCTTGTTGATTAACAAGATGATCAAGGTTTCCTGATCATGGACATTGGATGTTGTTAATAACAAGGTCACAACATTCGTGAAATGATGTGATGAACATTCATCCGAAGTATAGCATTACGATCAAGTCATTATGTTTATATTGCTATAACATCATACGAAGTAGTCTTAGTCCTTAGACCATGAGATCATGTTAATTCTTGACACCGTAAAAGTATCTTGATAACATCAAACGTCACACCGTAACAGGGTGACTATAAAGGTGGGTTCGGTGCTATGAAGGTGTTATGTTGAGGCTCATGGATCAAGAGTGGAATTTGTCAATCCCGATGACGGATAGATATACTCTGGGCCCTCTCGGTGATATCACATTAAGATAGCTTGCAAACAAGTGATGTGATCACTAGAATGTAATATCACGGGAACGAGAAAAGAGTGCATGTCGGTAACGAGATCAAACTAGGTATTTGGATACCGATGATCGAATCTCGGACATGTATTATATCATGAGACAAAGGGATTAAATTACTAGTGTTAAAGGTTCTCATGATCATAGAAGTCATCGTTGAATGTGCAGAGTTATGGATCTCGTGTCCGCTTCGATTATTGATCGAGAGGAGTCTCAATCATGTTCGCATTATTCATGAACCGTAGGGTGACACACTTAAGGGTTGCCAAACACCATTTAGGAGCACATATGTTCCGATAAAAGGTTTGCAAGCGCAGGAAATGTTTCGATAGAAACAGGAATTATTCGATAGAAACCGGAATTGTTTCGTGAAATTGCAGTAAAGTGGTTCTGCATGTGATATTGAAATGTTGCAAGGGGTTTTATGTGAATGTTTGTTAATTAAAGTAATTAACAAAATTCTGAATAAAATAAATAAAAGAGTTTTATTAATTGAGAGTTGCATTTAATTTGGTGGAAATTAAATACATGCGAGTGGGATTTTGGGTGGAGGCCATGTTTATGTGAGTGGAGGTTCACCACATGAATGAAGGAGGGGAGGAGTCCCCCCCGTCATGCGTTGGCTATGGGAGGGGAGGGGTCTCCCTCCCTCCTATATAAAGCCCCCCTCTCCCCTCTCACAAACCACACCTCCTCATGAAGGATCTCTCTCCCCCTTTAGATATTCCCCATGGTCCCGGATTAGTGAGATACATGTTCCCGGTGGCCTTGCGTCTGGAAGGAGTTGCTGCTTTCTCTGATTCGCTGGAGCGAGGAGGTGGAGGTTGTCCGGTAGCTTGAACGTGTGTGCAAGGACAGATGCGCTGCTGATTTGCGGCGCTCGGACTTCCACATGATCTTGAGATCGGCAAGCGTACGACTACATCAACCACGAGTTCCTACTCATTACCAAAACTCGTTGTCTTCGAGGGTAAGTTCTCCATGGATGTATGTCCACCCGTTGCTCTGTATCTAGTAGATATATCTTGGCGTATAGTTCTCATTGTAGGAAATTTTTTGTTTTCTATGCTACGGACCCAACAAAACTATCCTCACATGATCTCTCAAAACTACTAACAAAATTATAGTTACTACTTTAATCCAAAATTATCGTAATATTATGATACCTATGTCTTCTTTCATAGACCTACACTATTCTTTACTTACTGTTACTACAAGATTTGTTACTGCGTACTTGTCCTAATTACAAAGTTATCATGGTCTCGGAGCTATTCTCACCACAAACTTGTTAAGATTTACCTAGTCATCCTGATTGAAGAGCTAATCTCATCATGACGACTCTTCTTCTTAGCTTGTGATAGTTGGTTCCAAACCAAATCGTACTTCATCACGTAGAATTCTCAAGTGAATCCATATGATTTACTTCCCATTACATCTATACCTACTCTAATCGTCTACCTTCTGGGGTATAGTGGTATCAACTAGTGACAAGGTTCTGCTACTTTACAGGGATTCTAGCTTTAGACTCCATCACTAATACTACTCCACATGATCTGCTGATCTTAGCCATAATCTTCTTTAATATTTTACTTACTTAAGGTATTGTAATGGTGTTATACTTATTTAGAGCTCCACTAAAATGATATTTCTCTAGAGAAGATAGATACCTAATCCTTAAGAAAGATAACAAAAGTATCCAACTTAAGTGTGACAAGGTTATCCCCAAGTGAATACCATCACAAATCTTGGTTTAGATAAGATGGCTCCTATAGTCACTACCCAACCTACAGATCTTCCTAAAAGGATTTTAATCCTAAGGTCAAAGCATATGCTCTGATACCAGCTGCAGTGACCATGCATACCACTGCATGATGTAGTACACTATAGTCGCTGACATAACACCAATGAAACACCATTCACCAGTATTACATCCCTTAGAGTGGTACAACAGAAACACAGCAGGTCCAAGACATGACTATAGATTACAATTCGACTCTTTACAAAGGATCTAGAGAACACTCTAGGTTAAAAAGAGAGAAGGAAACTTCTTACAAAGAAGAACCAGAAATAATAACTCAGAACTATCTAATAACTAAGACTAGTATCTAAACTATTTGGCTTGCCATTGCTGCTATTGCAATGCTCTACAGAAATAGGTGTTATGGCTATAGTATCTACTCCTATCTAATCAATATCTTTGCTTTTGCTTCGGTTGATATATGTGTTGACTTCATTGAAGAACTTGAGCTACCGATGATAGTTTCTTGAGCAGAAATTGATGTTGACGTCGTCTTCAACGGCTTAGAACCTAGCAAGGGTTAAGAAGGCACGGTTGAGTACGAGCGTACTCAGCAAGTTCACTAAAAAGGAGTGTTTGATGCACTATCTCTACAGCCATAGAGCAAAGGTCGTAGGCAATGCAGGTTTTCGTAAACATTTCTTCAAAGTTGCTTTTATTCTGAAAACTATGTCCGACAACCTTCATACGTTGACCAGAACCTTCGTGGGGTTCTGATATGTTGCAAACGTATCTATAATTTTTGATGTTCCATGCTTGTTTTATATCTACTTTCTTATGTTTTTTCCACACTTTGGAGTAATTTTTATACACTTTCTTGGACTAACCTATTAACAAGATGCCACGAAGGCTACCATTGCTTTTCTGTTGTTTTTGGTTCTAGGAAAGTCAGAAAATGAATATTCTCGGAATTGGACGGGACAAAAGCCAAAGTCAATATTTCACCGAGGGGGACATGAAGCCAGAATACGAGACGGAGAGGGGCCAGGGGCTGCCCACACCACCTGGCCGTGTGGCCAGGCCTGGCCCGTGCCAAGGGGTGGTGTGGCTGCCTAGGGCACCCCCTCGGCCTCCCCTTTCGCCTATAAGATGCCTCCGATACAGAAACCCTAAGGACCCGATCAAAATTCCATGAAAGAGTCTGTAGCCGCTGTCTCCCTAGATTAGGAGGGACTGAAGCTCTTCCCGGCACCCTGCCGGAGGGGAGAATTCACCCTGGAGGCCTTCTTCATCACCATGCAAGCCTCCGGTGTGATGCGTGAGTAGTTCATCCTTGGACTACGGGTCCATGTAGTAGCTAGATGGTTGGTTCTTCTCCTTTGTGCTACCATGTTTAGATCTTGTGAGCTCTGTTCATGATCAAGATCATCTATTTGTAATCCTACATGTTGTGTTTGCGGGGATCCGATGGATATTGAGATGCTATTTCAGATTGATTATTGATTCTATCATGTCTTTGTTATTTGTGATCTTGCATGCTCTCCGTTGTTAGTAGATATCTTGGCCAAGTAGATGCTACCAACTCCAAGAGGGAGTATTTATGCTCGATAGTGGGTTCATGCCTCTAGTAATCTGGGGAAGTGACAGAAATCTCTAAGGTACTATATGTGCTGTTGCTACTAGGGACAAAAAAGCAATCCTTTGTTCATAGAACAATTATATTGTTTACTTTACACGCAATGCGTAATGCAATTATCTGTTGCTTGCAACTTAATACTAGAGGGGGTTCAGATTGATAACCTGAAGGTGGATTATTAGTCATAGATGCAGTTGGATTACGGTCTATGTATAATGTTGTAATGCCCAATCAAATCTCATAGGAGTCAAGATGATTAGTATATGCATGTATGCTTTCTCGATGTTTGTCAATTACCCCACTGTAATTTGTTCACCCAACATGTCATCTATCTTAAGGAGAACCACCACTAGTGAACTATGGACCCTGGTCCTTTCTTTTACCATCAATCTACAATTATTTACTGTTTTCTGTTTACTTTCTGCAAGCTTTTACTTTCTTCCACACAATACGTTTAATCCTTTGTTTTTAGCAAAACCGGTGAGATTGAGAACCTCACTGTAAGTTGGAGGCAAAGTTCTATGGTTGTGTTGTGCAGGATTCCAAGTTGAAAACAACACCTTGGAGGTGTTTCCTTGCTCCTACTGGTCCGATACCCTTGGTTTCATAACTGAGGGAAAACTTGTTGTTGTGCTCATCATACCTTCCTCTTGGGGTTCCCCAACGAGCTCGATATATTTTGGGCCAACAAGCAACTTTTTCTGGCGCCGTTGCCGGGGAGTCAAGGACATCTTCACAAGGGGAGTCCCTCATAACCAATCTCTTTACTTTGTTTTATTTGTTTTGCTTAGTTTATTTCTGCTTTGTTTGCTTGTTTCTTTATCAAAAACACAAAAAATAGTTGTACTAGTTTGCTTTCCTTATTAAAAACACACAAAAAATATTATTATTTCCTATCTTAAGTTGCCATTATGTCTAACATTGCTCCAATCACTATGTCACCTGAGGAAATGGTTTTCACTTTCAAACAAGGAATTGAAGAGAGTTTCAAAGAAGCTTGGTCTAGAATCTCTGATTTACATGAAAAAACTGAACCTAAAATGACTCAAAGCTTGTTTCTTAGCAGTTTTTACCTTGGAATTGCTCTTTGATATAGATATGCTTTGGATGCTATAGTGGGAGGAGATTTCCTCCAATGCAATGAGGATGATGCTTTTAATGCCATAAAGAAGTTGGTCTTTACTTACAACTTGCCTAGCAAATCCGATTCTTCCTTTATAAACGTATTTGCTAGATTGAACACTCTTGAGACCAACACTGCTAGTTTAAAAGATTGCTATAATACACTTAGAGAGCATCATGACTATGTTCCAATAAATTCTGAACCCTCAAAATGGTTTCCCACAGTAAAGATTGTTATAAATAATGAAACTTTTCATGCTCGCTGTGATATCATGTCTGAATTTTGTCTTATGCCTAAAGATATCTATGAATCTTTGAATCTTTGGGGACTTTCTGAAGGAGGAGAAAAATATTTCTTGCTAATAATGCCACAATATTACCCATTGGAATAGCTGAAGGAGTGTTTACAAAGATCCTAGGGAAAATGGTTTCTACTGATTATCTTGTTATTGAATGTGTAGGAAAAGGACAGATTACACTTGGAAGATCCCTATTAAAACTCCTTGGAGTGATAATAGATGTGGAAAAGGGAACCATGCACTTTGCTTCTCCACCAAACAATCATATGTTCCCCAAGGTTAAGAATAAAAGTAAGAGAGGTAAGTGCAAGAAATTTGGTTTTAATGCTTCTTCATTTGAGAACACTTGATGCTTTTCTTGCTTCTTATGCCTAACTTAAAGGCATTAAAGAAAAGTACTTATTGGGAGATAACCCAAAAGTTTTAGATGAGTCTTGGAAGTTATTACCTCAGTAATAACCGCTCCTTATCCTTTTTATTTGCTTTTTGTGCCAAGAGTAACCTCTAATGAGAGAGAAGTAATGCTTGGGAAAGTTGTTGTCCTGAAACAGAATTTTGTGCTTCACTGTACAAATTCGTGTAAAATATCTATATGTCGTTTTGAGGCGTGAATTTTTGTGCTTCTGCCCCAGGTTGTTATCTAACTTTCGTTAGTTCGACACTTTTCAATTTCAGCAACAGAAGGTCTTCTAAAAAATTGGTTTTTACCTGCTGGTCTGTTTTGACAGATTTCTGCCATTATTTGCATTTGCTTCTTGTTGATTCCTTTTTGGGTTCTATTTGGGGAATTGAGCTTTTCAAGGGAAGTGCTATAGTAGCTTGTAATTTAGTGGAAATTTTATTGGTGTTGAAACTGAACCCAAAGACTTATTATCTTGAGTGCACTAATGTTGCTAATAAAGATTGTGTGAAGTTTTGTATGAAGGAAAAATTTCAGGTGTATGGAGAGAATGATGTAATAAGATGAAGAATGGACTAAAGCTCAAGCTTGGGGATGCCATGCGTGTCACCCCAAGAAATATCCAAGAAGTACAAGCGTCAAAGCTTGGGGATGCCCAAGGCATCCCCTTCTTCATCAATAAAAATCTCAGGTTCTGCCAAACACTTCATTTTTATTGTTTCATGCACAGTTGTGTTGTTCTTGGAGCGTCTTTGTTTTTGTTTTTGGTTTTCGTTTGCTTGGTTTTCTTAGTTTGCTTCAATAAATTGGTTGGACCCCCTCTTTCATACATTAGTTTTCAAATAGTTTTGTTGGATTGGAAAAGAGTAGGAAAGTCCATGCTTAAGTGGTAAAGAGAGCTTGTTTTTGACTGTGGCATATGCTTTGTCATGCCATGCTTGATATTGTTTTGGCTTTATGCCTAGTGATCTTTGTTGTAGCATGACAGGTTATAAACAATTGAGATTGCTTAATGTGCCTTGAAAGAATCATGCATTGTTTTAGCATATTAAAGCATCGTATTGTGGTATTCTCATTTGATGCTTTATTTGGGTTGACTTGACGCATGCTCACACCATGTTAAGACTATCCCAAGTCACCATATCCTTTATGATCCTTTAGTTTTCGACTTGTAATATCACTTTATGCTTTAATTAATAATGTTTTGTCGCTCTACATGATTATGGCCATTACTGCTCTCTTAGTTGGTCGCTCCTAGTCTTTTGCTAGCCTCCATAACCAAGTATGAGTTCCACTCATGCATCCAACTCCAAATAAAACCAAGGTATTCCAAAGAGTCCACCATACCTACCTATTAGCATTTGCTATTCCAAGTATATTCATGTTTTTATCTACCTTCCGAATTAAACTTGTTATGAGAAAACTAGTGACTAAAGCTCTCACGAACTTGATGACACACTTTATTTTTCTTTCCCCAATAAATTTGACCCATTGTGTCATATTTTATATGCTTGCACTTATATGTTGGTGATTAGCAGAACCATGTTGTCATGGGGAACGCTTTCAACATTGCACTTGTACTTTGTACCTAGTTGATATCATGCTCTTTTGTCTATGGATGTCATCAATGTGAAATGAAAGGGGAGCTTGTAAGTCCATGGAGTTATGTATGTGTGTTAGAGAAACGCCTGGGCCACCGGTCTAATCCATGCCTAATCATGGTGGAAACCTGCAGCGTAACCATAATGAGCAATCTATGAAGCATTCTTCTTATAAAAAAGAGATAGAGATTGAGAAAAAGAGAAAAAGAAAAAATATATGAGAAAAGAGGAAAGAGAGAAAAAAGCACCATTTTCCCTTGGTAAATAAGAAGAATGTTGAGATACTCGTTGTCTGCTTGCCTTGTCATTTTGATATGGGGATTCTTCGTATCATCGGGCAAGGGGTGCCCCGTTGGCAGTTCTCTATGATACACATGTACTTACTATGACAAGAACTTACTGGTAACTAAACTTAAGTAGCATGAGGAGCGGCCCTCGTATTCAAGGGACATGAGATTTCCAACTTATACTTTGTCAAGCATATACTCCATAGTTTGTTCACTTTAACCTTAATCACTTCAAGATGCTTATGATAGGGGCAATGAGAGCTGAAAGTGAATAAGTACCATCATTGTTGGAAGCTCTTTATGAAACTTGAATCCATGCTTCCTTCTATGAAGGCCTTTCTTCCACTTTTATATTGAGTCTCCACCTTCTATCTTTATGCACCTATTGAGAGAGCATAGTGGCCATTCTTAGTTTAATGTACATTGTCCCAAGACTTGTTGATTGATGCATAACTTTGATATTGCTTGTTTTTAAACTATTTGTATCTAGTCACCCTTATAAACTTTGAAGGTGTCCTATGCAATTATCATTTGCTACATTATAAGGGACAAGCTGAATGCCACTATGCTATGTTTTCTTTATGTGAAACAAACAAACGTCTTGCAAAGCATTGTTATTCATGAATCTTTTGTTTGTGCCTTTTCATGTTACAACATAGTTGCTATGTCTTATTGTTAGAACTATATCTTTCATGCTATGTTGAAGTACTATGATCCCATCTATCAATGTTTTACAAATACTTTGATCAAGTTTATGATGGTGCATGTCACCTCAAAAATTATTCTTTCTTTTTATCACTTACCTACTCGAGGATGAGCAGGAGTTAAGCTTGGGGATGTTGATACGTTGCAAACGTATCTACAATTTTTGATGTTCCATGCTTGTTTTATATCTACTTTCTTATGTTTTGTCCACACTTTGGAGTACTTTTTATACACTTTCTTGGACTAACCTATTAACAAGATGCCACAGTGCCAGCTGCCTGTTTTCTGCTGTTTTTGGTTCCAGGAAAGTTAGAAAATGAATATTCTCGGAATTGGATGGGACAAAAGTCAAAGTCAATATTTCACCGAGGGGGACATGGATCCAGAATACGAGACGGAGAGGGGCCAGGGGCCGCCCACACCACCTGGCCGCGCGGCCAGTCCTGGCCTGTGGTAGGGGGTGGTGTGGCCGCCTAGGGCACCCTCTCGGCCTCCCCTTTCGCCTATAATATGCCTCCGATATAGAAACCCTAAGGACCTGATCAAAATTCCACGAAAGAGTCTATAGCCGCCGTCATATCCATCCCTAGATCAGGAGGGATCTGAAGCTCTTCCCGGCACCCTGTCGGAGGGGAGAATTCACCCTGGAGGCCTTCTTCATCACCATGCAAGCCTCCGGCGTGATGCATGAGTAGTTCATCGTTGGACTACGGGTCCATGTAGTAGCTAGATGGTTGTTTCTTCTCCTTTGTGCTACCATGTTTAGATCTTGTGAGCTCCGTTCATGATCAATATCATCTATTTGTAATCCTACATGTTGTGTTTGTGGGGATCTAATGGATATTGAGATGCTATTTCAGATTGATTATTGATTCTATCATGTCTTTGTTATTTGTGATCTTGCATGCTCTCCGTTGTTAGTAGATATCTTGGCCGATTAGATGGTAGCAACTCCAAGAGGGAGTATTTATGCTCGATAGTGGGTTCATGCCTCTAGTAATCTAGGGAAGTGACAGAAAATAGCAATCCTTTGCTCATAGAACAATCATATTGTTTACTTTACACGCAATGTGTAATGCAATTATCTGTTGCTTGCAACTTAATACTGGAGGGGGTTCAGATTGATAACCTGAAGGTGGATTATTAGTCATAGATGCAGTTGGATTATGGTCTATGTATAATGTTGTAATGCACAATCAAATCTCATAGGAGTCAAGATGATTAGTATATGCATGTATGCTTTCTCTATGTTTGTCAATTGCCCCGCTATAATTTATTCACCCAACATGTCATCTATCTTAAGGAGAACCACCACTAGTGAACTATGGACCCTGGTCCTTTCTTTTACCATCAATCTACAAATTTTTACTGTTTTCTGTTTACTTTCTGCAAGCTTTTACTTTCTTACACACAATACGTTTAATCCTTTGTTTTCAGCAAAACCGGTGAGATTGACAACCTCACTGTAAGTTGGGGGCAAAGTTCTATGGTTGTGTTGTGCAGGATTCCAAGTTGGAAACAACACCTTGGAGGTGTTTCCTTGCTCCTACTGGTTCGATAACCTTGGTTTCATAACTGAGGGGAAACTTGATGTTGTGCTCATCATACCTTCCTCTTGGGGTTCCCCAACAAGCTCGATATATTTTGGGCCAACAAGCAGGTTCCTTTCCCGCCGCGTTCGTAGCTCCTTCCCGGAACAGGGAGTAACATGTCAGAGTTTTTACACTCTGCAGAGGTGCGTTGCTTTACCCATGAGAGACCTTAGATTTGTAGCACAACCAAGTCTAGAGCTTATCCATACTTCCTTGGTATGGGGCCCAGTCTAAGATCCAAGCCAATCGTTGCTCCCCTTCGCAACCCCGCATGTACCCTTGGTGTATGTCATGCCCACATCTTGAATTACGGCAATGGTTAGTACAAACCGTCAGATGCCAGAACTATCGTGGGACGTTGAGGGATCCCACCCATATGCTGCATATCCTCTACGAATTACTAATAAATGCATGCTACAAGGATAACATCCACGACCTAGCCATCCGGATGCATGCGAGAGGAAGAAGATACAGCTGACTTCTCTGTCCCATTCCAAATCTCATGGTTAACGCGTAATATACGGTGCTAGAATCACTGGCGACATTGGTTGTTAATTCCTAGATGATACATTACTGTACAATGGTGTTTCCATTGCCAATTATGATAGATTAGATGATCACCCTAGATCAGTAACCGATACTTCCAGTTAATTATGAAAATAGTGTTTTCGACCTTTTTGAAATGCAGGTGATGACAACATTTGAGTTACAAGCATAGAAAATAATAAAAGGACATGAGCAAGTGTGAACTTGCCTTTTGTGATTGCAAGATTATGCACTCACGGTCTTCAGACACTAGAAGATCCAAATTTTGTAAACAACATCATTGGTCCGGTAAGGACTAATGTTTAAAGATGCAAGATGCAACAATTCGACAGTAATGTAATGCAATTTGATAAATGCTAACCCCCAGATTAATCGTATTTGATCGAGGGTTTGGAGTTTGTGATGAGTTCTTTGGAATGTGTTGCACTTTTATATCAGCTTCACACTTGTGCTTCTTATTAAGGCTTGTGAGAGTGTGTGTAAAACAATAGGTAAATATAGTAGGTAGCACACCGCACTAAAGCACTCAAGTGTGGAATGGCACATAAAAAATTCTTGATTAAGATTGTCAATTCATTAGAGTCTTCACAAAAATGCTTAAGGATTACTTTTAATAGTTCTTAAAGGAAAAACTTTTGAGGAAAATATTACTTTACAAAGTAAAAAGCATTTAAACCTAAAGCTAACACTTTAAGGTTTTCTTATTAATTACAATTATTAAAGTAGAAAACAATTAGTATTGTTGAATAGCTATTCTACTAGCAAGTGGAGACTTTTAACACTTCATGAAGGAGAAACAAAAGTATTATGCCTTTATGGAAGTGGTGTTCTGTTGATTTTATAAGTGAATAGAATCACTTACTTATGACAGAATTAATACTTATTTCTATAAACATGGGAATGGCATCATATTAAATACTTAAAGATTTTGTTTAGATTTTAAAGTGAATTCCCAAACTTGTAAAAGAATTAGTACTCATTTCTTGATGATGTTATAATTGATAAAATATTTTTGAAGAGTAAGATTTACTTAACTTTTAAATGGTAATTTTAGTAAGTACAACTTAAATTGGTCAGACCTATCTTAACTTCACTTAAACATAACTTGCACTTGTTATTACACTTTTAGACTTTAAACAAATAATGGTAAAGGCAATAATAAAGATTTATATATTTCTAAGGAATTAAAATAAAATAAAAGGGTTTAAACAAGATTTATTAGACCTTTACCTTTTATTTAACCTCTATTATGAAATATGATATTTTTAAGGTGTAGGTTTTATTTTTATGATCATTTTGGTATATTATATGTCTTTTTGTGATTTTTAAATAATAAATTATGGATTTTTATAAGTTCTATCATTTTATAAACTATTAATAAATAATAAATATTAGTTAAGGGATACAAAAATGTATAAAACAAGTTTATAAATTTATATTTTGTTTTTCTAAGAATTTTGATATATTATACCTATTTTTGGGAATTTTAAATAAGAGAACATATATTTTAAAAGATTAATCTTTAATAGGTTTTTTAATAATAATAATAATTTTATTTAAGGTGGAAAATAAAATGCGCTAATAGGTTTATATTATAGAATTTATTTTCCTGGTTATTTTGATAGTAATATATATTTTTCTAAATTGTAAAACAAAAGATATTGAATTTATAAGATTTAACCATTTTCTTAAATTCTTGGAAAATACTTATATTGAATTTATATTTTTTATTCATTTTCTAATTGGACTTTAAACAGAGGAATATTTTTTATACCGCACCTAATCCTAGCCGCAGTCACTGACTAGTGGGCCTGTGGCCACATCATCAGCCACATTGGCGTGGAGTGACGCGAGCGTGATGTCACGCTGACGTCACCTCGCTAGTGAGGTCAGGCAGCGAGCAGTGGTGGCGATCTAGCGCAAACCAGCCAACGCGATTAGGCTAGAGAGAACGAGCGTGGCATGGGGAACCTTATAGTGGCGGCGTCGCTAGCAAACAGTCACTAGAGAGACGATGAAAACTAGCTACTGTGGCAGTGGACGGCGAGCTACAGTGGCAGATCAATTTAGGGCAAGCGGAAGACACTGAAATGGTGCCTGAGCACCGCTGGCTCACCGGGGTCAAAGCGAAGGGTTTGCTGAGGCCAGAGGAGCTCGGAAGACGGTGAATCAACGGCAGCTGGCGTCGGGGCAGAGGTAGCAATTCTGGCGCTCGGGGCTTCTTTGGCTTCCGT
Source organism: Avena insularis (assembly GCA_023614405.1). Taxonomy (NCBI): domain Eukaryota; kingdom Viridiplantae; phylum Streptophyta; class Magnoliopsida; order Poales; family Poaceae; genus Avena; species Avena insularis. The sequence continues at coordinate 606,518,131 of CM042690.1, read as the reverse complement.
GGACCAGGGCAATCGAACAAGAAGACACAGAGGAGCACCGTGGTGGCCTCAGATGGTCTTGGGATGGTCTGGAGCGTCGGCTTCTCCGAGCTCCGGCGAGCTAGGGTTTCGGGCTGCAGGGGAAAAGAGGAAGAGTAAGCGCGAGAGAGGAGGAATGGGGATGAGGACGAGCAAGGGTGTCGCAGTGGCGGTCTTATCCCCTCCCGGGCGATGACGGCGTGCATCACGGCGGTCGAAGCTGGCTGACGCCAGTGATTGGCATCGGGCGGCGCTGGAGCTTCCAGAGAGCTTCTTGTGACGTCAAGGAAGACGACGACAAACCGTTACCTGGGCCTAGGCTGGTGCTGGGATGAATCGAAGTGAGCGGGACGTTTCAAGGCACACACATGGCGACGGTTAGCGTGGAGATATTCTGGGCTGTGGGTCGAGCTACTGCGCTACTTCTTTCCTTTTTCTTTTTCAATTACATTTTCTGTTTTCTTTTCTTTTACAAAACTTTTTTAAATTTGAATTTCTTTAGGGATTTCAATATCTAGAGAGTTTGTAGACCCTCATCTCTTCATTTCTTATTGTGCATTAAAAATATTCATAATTATATGAAAAGTCCTTTTCATTAAGAAATATTAATAAGGATTAGGGTTTTAGGAATTGGTTTCTTATAATAAGCTTTCATAGAAATGATTATGTTTTCACTTGATAAATAATGGTACCGGTTTGAGATGTTTATTGATGTATATAGAATCTTGTTCCTACTTATCTTCATAAAGGATTTATCTATATACATTATAAGGTATTAATCTTTGTGGTTCATAATGGGGTGATATAAGTTTCATGGTCCTCCATATTTGGTGATTTGCCAAATCCAATTCTACTTGGTTTGTAGAGTTTAGAATTACCACATAACACTTTTGGTTAGGTAATGATGAATCAATAATAATCATTGGTGGAGAAATGCCAATGTTTATTCAAATATAGGTATTATGGGTTCTGAGAGGATTTAATAACTCATTTTCAATTAGAGACATGGATGAGTATTAAGGCTATTACATATTGCCATCATGTTTGGTGACCAAGGTGATATCTCAACTTAGAGTGAGCTACAAATATTACTTTCCTAATGTGATCTTGATGGTTCTATGAGACTAGGTTCTTATTAGGGTTTAAGACAATCAGGTGGACAAGGCTTCCATCAATACACTCTCAACTGGTATTCTACTTATCTCTTAGACATTTCATTTGGCTAAGAGATACTATCCATTGATTGCCTAAAAATAGGAATTGGTTTAACTACCTTCTTTATTCTAGGGTTTTAAACAAAGAGGTAGACATGGTTCTGTCATGGTTTGATATGATGTTGGTTAAGGCTTCTAAATAATCCTTACCTTAATACCTCACTAAGATTATCTTTAGATAAGGAATTCCTTTCCTAAATATACTCTATAAATCTCTCTTCTTTTAATCACAAAGATCACATCTTCCTGAATAAGTCAATCATCTGACTCCACCATATCCATCAACATATGATGACATGGTCACGCCACTTCAAGATTACTCCTTCATTCTTCTCCTAGTATATATACACAACTTCCATTTATAAACTACCCTTATTGAATCCATCAAAGTAGTTATTACTAACTTCATTCCATAAACTCCTTCATATTTACCTTGCATCAACTTCTAAGGCTTGCCAGATTACACTTCTCTCTATATCACATGTGATATCAATCCTCTGGAATAAGTATGGTACTACTCTCCACAATACAAGTTTGTTCTTGTATTACCTTGGTTCAACTATTATACTTCCAACTACTCCATACAACTTATGTTATATACTTCATTATACTCTAGCTTGACTTCTCATAATCAAGCTAGATGATTCATCTTACTAGGGCTTTACCTAATTTGGTATACTCACAACTCTTCTTCAACACCTAGTCATCTATTCTAAAGTGACTTGAGAATAATGACCACCATCATTTGATCACACTAAGCTTAGGCTTCTAATTGTCTGATCAAGATCTATTATCCACTAAGTAGTAAACTTGTACTAGTCTTTCTATAAGGCTTATATTGCTAAGTAAACTTACTTGAAGTTTATACCCACTTGGCTTAACAAGATTATTATTTGATATACAAATACTACTAGCTTTCTCATGGCTCCTCAATTACTAGCTTAACTCTTGGGTTTAGGTACTGCTCCTAGTTAACTCATGAGTGAGTTAACTCCTCCAACATCAAATGGTTTGATCACCACTAAGGATCTCATTATATTGATGATGGCATACTTCACCATAGCTAGTTCCTCCTTCTGATTAATTTACTTAAAATCTTTAAAGGTCAATATAATAGGTCAAAGGCTATGAGTCAATAAGTGCTAGGTCAAGAATTGATCACACACATTGATGATCAATAGACACTAGGACTTGGTTAAATAGGATTGTCATCTATTAACATGACACTAAGGGTATGTGATGGATGGTCTTGGTTTGACTTCCCTTTATACTCTATTTGTAATAAGAGTTAATGTTTAAGAACTACCATGGTAACCATGGTAGGAATAACTATGACAAGTAGGTGTATCAAGATTTAGTTATAGAGTTTGTACTTAAGCTATATACTTAACTTGCTATTCAAGGTTTGTGGTAGATAATACCTTGATATCATCTTTACAATATTAAGTCTTCATCCTTGAGTTGTTGCAGGAAATACCATGTCATGATCTCTAGAAGATCTAGTACTCCTTATTAAGTAGTGTGTTGTGACTTAGTTTTATTACATTTGGTCTACCCTTAGATCAAATTATATTACCCAAAGATAAGGTTTTAGCAAAGGTCATATTAAAACTTATTGCAATCAACTTGATGATCTACTTCAGTTCCACCAAGTTAAGAGAAGCTTCAATATCTTTGACAAGTTTTATTTAAAAGGGCGAAAATTATCTGGATTTTCTATGCATGAATGCAATGCACACATCTCATCTCAGCTTATTTCTAAGCTCTAATGCCGGGATGTTACATAAAGCATGAGTCATATGAATGATATGATGAACATGTTGATTGTTCGCCTTTGAAGCTACATCTTCTCTCGTGAGGATCAGACTTAGTGTAGTGGATTTGGTTCGTGTAATCACTAAGGCAACATGAGGGATGTTGTTTTGAGTTGGAGTTCACCTAGTTAATTTAAGAATTAAATTTGAACTCAATTTGTCATAAACTTAGTCTAAACTCTTTGCAAATATGTTGTACATCATGGCGACCCCTCCATCAACTTTAATGCATTCCTAGAGAAAGAAAAGCTGAAAAACAATGGAAGCAACTTCACGGACTGGTTCCGTGGATTGATGATTGTCCTCAGCGCTGGTCAGTTGACCTATGTGCTCGATGCACCGCTAGGTGACCCACCTGTAGAGGATGCTCCCAATGATGTTAAAAATGTTTTCCTCACTCCATCCTGTACGGTTTAGAATCAGAGCTTCAGAAGCGCTTTGAGCATCGCGACCCTTATGATATTATCAATGAGCTCAAAATGATATTTGAAACTCATGCAGCCGTGGAGAGCTATGAAGCCTCCGAGAAGTTCTTTAACTGTAAGATGGAAGAGGGCAACTCTGTTAGCGAGAACGTGCTCAAAATTTCTGGGCAAACTCCAAGATTTGGGAATAACAATTCCTAATGTGTTGGGGATTCATCGTGTCCTCCAATCACTGCCACCTAGTTACATGAACTTTGTGATGAACTACAATATGCAATGCATGAACAAGACGTTGCCTGAACTCTTCTCCATGCTGAAAACTGCTAAAGTGGAAATAAAGAAAGAGCACAAGGTGTTGATGGTCAATAAGACCACCAATTTTAAGAAATAGGGGAAGCCTAAGGACAAGGCCAACTTCAAGAAGGACAGCAAGAAAGCTGTCGCGCCTACTAAGAAGCCCAAGGCTGGTCCTAAGCCTTATACTGAGTGCTTTTTACTGCAAGGGTGAAGGTCATTGGAAGCGCAACTGCCCCCAAGTACCTAGCAGATCTGAAGAACGGCAACATCAAGAAGAAAGGTATATTTGATATACATGTTATTGATGTGTATATTACTAGTAATCGTAGTAGTGCCTAGGTATTTGATACTAGTTTGATTGCTCATATTTGTAACTCGAAACAGGAGCTGCGGAATAAACAAATACTAGTGAGAGACGAGGTGACGATGCACATTGGAAATGGCTCCAAGGTTGATGTGATCACCGTCGGCACGCTCCCTCTTCATCTACCTTCGGGATTAGTTTTAAATTTGAATAATTATTATTTGGTGCCTGCGTTAAGCATGAACATTATATTTGGATCTTGTTTATTATGACACAGTTATTCGTTTAAGTCTGAGAATAATATTTGTTCGATTTATATGAGTAATATCCTTTATGGTCATGTACCTGACATGAATGGTTTATTCTTATTGAATCTCGATAGTAGTGATACACATGTTCACAACATAGATGCTAAACGAATAAAATTGAATGATAATTCCACATACATGTGGCACTGTCATCTTGGTCACATTGGAGTGAAACGCATGAAGAAACTCCATACCGATGGACTTATTGAATCACTTGAAATAAGTGAAGCATGTCTAATGGGAAAAATGACTAAGACTCCATTCTCTGGGATAATGGAGCGAGCTATAGACTTATTGGAAATAATACATGCTGATGTGTGCGGTCCAATGAGTGTAGCATTGCGTGGTGGATATCGTTATGTTCTTACTTTCACGGATGATTTGAGTAGATATGGGCATATCTACTTTATGAAACATAAATCCGAAACTTTTGAGAAGTTTAAGGAATTTCAAAGTAAAGTAAAAAATCAGCATAACAAGAAGATTAAGTTTCCGCGTTCTGACCGCGGAGGTGAATACCTAAGTTACGAGTTTGGCATGCATTTAAAGAAATGCGAAATACTTTCACAATTGACACCACCGGGAACACCATAGTGTAATGGTGTGTCCGAACATCGTAATCGAACTCTCTTAGATATGGTTCGGTCTATGATGTCTCTTATAGATTTATCGTTATCGTTTTGGGGTTATGCATTAGAGACAGCCACATTCACTTTAAATAGGTCTCCATCTAAATCCGTTGAAACGACACCGTATGAATTGTGATTTGGTAAGAAACCTAAGTTGTCGTTCCTTAAAGTTTGGGGCTATGAAGCTTATGTAAAAAAGTTACAACCCGACAAGCTTGAACCCAAAGCGGAAAAATGCGTCTTCATAGGATACCCTAAAGAAACAATCGGGTATACCTTCTATCACCGATCCGAAGGCAAAGTTTTCATTGCTAAGAATGGATCCTTTCTAGAAAAGGAGTTCCTTTCGAAAGAAGTGATTGGAAGGAAAGTAGAACTCGAAGAGGTTGTTGAATCTTCTCTAGGATTTGAGAGTAGTGTAGCACCGGAAGATGTTTCTGTGCCGCCTACACCAATAAGAGAGGAAGCTAATGATTGTGATCATGAAACTTCGAACGAAGTTGCTACTGAACCTCGCAAGTTGACAAGGGTTTGTACCACTCCTGGTTGGTATGACCCTGTCTTGAATGTCATGTTGGTGGACAACACCGACGACCTTGCGACATATGAGGAAGAAATGATGAGCCTAGATTCCAACAAATGGCAATAAGCCATGAAATCCAGGATTAGATCCATGTACAAAAACCAAGTGTGGACTTTGGTGGACTTACAGGATGGCCGCAAGGTTGTTGAGAACAAATGGATATTTAAAAGGAAAACAAACGCCGATGGTAATGTTACTGTTTATAAAGCTCGACTTGTCGCGAAAGGGTTCCGACAAATTCAAGGAGTTGACTACAACGAGACTTTCTCACCGGTAGCGAAGCTAAAGTTTGTGAGGATTTTGTTAGCAATCGCTGCATTTTTCGATTATGATATTTGATAGATGGATGTCAAAACGGCGTTCCTTAATGGTGACATTGAGGAAGATTTGTATATGGTACAACCCAAGGGTTTTGTCGATCCTAAAGATGCTAACAAGGTATGCAAACTTTAGCGCTCCATTTATGGACTGAAACAAGCATCCCGGAGCTGGAATCAACATTTTGATAAGGTGATCAAAAACTTTGGATTTATACAAACTTATGGAGAAGCTTGTATTTACAATAAAGTGAGTGGGAGCTATGTAGCATTCCTAGTACTATATGTGGATGACATATTATTGATTGGGAATGATATAGAACTTCTTGAAAGTGTCAAAGCCTATTTGAATAATAGTTTTTCAATGAAGGATCTTGGCGAAGCAGCATACATTTTAGGCATCAAGATTTATAGGGATAGATCAATACGCTTAATAGCACTTTCATAAAGTACATACCTGGACAAGGTTCTAAAGAGGTTTAGAATGGAAGAAAGCAAGAAAGGGTTCTTGCCCATGTTGCCAGGTAAGACCTTGAGTAAGACTCATAGTCCAGCTACGACAGCAGATAGAGAGAAGATGAGTAATATCCCCTATGCCTCAGCCATAGGTTCTATCATGTATGCCATGTTGTGTACGATACCGGATATATCACATGCTGTTAGTGTGACCAGCAGATATCAAAGTGATCCTAGAATGAAACACTGGACAGCGGTCAAAAATATCCTAAAGTACCTGAAAAGGACTAAGGATATGGTTCTTTCTTATGGAGGCGATGAACAGCTTGTTGTAAACAGTTACACCGATGCTAGTTGGAACACCGATCCGGATGACTCTAAGTCACAGTCTGGATACGTATTTATTTTGAATGGTGCAACAGTGAGCTGGAGGAGTGCCAAGCAAAGCGTTGTGGAGAAATCTTCAACTAAATCAGAAGAAATAGCTACTTCGGAGGCTGCACAAGAAGCAATATGGATGAAGGAGTTCATTACTGAGCTTGGTGTGGTTCATAGTGCGTTGGACCCGATGACCATCTATTGTGACAACATGAGTGCCATAGCTAATGCACAGGATCCAAGGTCACACAAGAAGCTCAAGCACATCAAGCTACGTTTTCATGCTATTCGCGAGTATGTCCAAGATGGTGACATAAAGATTTGCAAAGTACACACTGATCTGAATGTGGCAGATCCGATGACTAAACCTCTCCCTAGAGCAAAACATGACCAACACTAAAACGCCATGGGTGTTAGGTACATTACCATGTAATCTAGATTACTGACTCTAGTGCAAGTGGCAGACTGTCGGAGATATGCCCAAGAGGTAATAATAAAGTGGTTATTATTATATCTTTGTGTTTATTATAAATGTTTACATTCCATGCTATAATTGTATTAATAGGAAACACTAATACTTGTGTGTTTTGTAAACGTAAAAGAGTCCCTAGTAAGCCTCTTGTTAAGACTAGCTTGTTGATTAATAGATGATCATGGTTTCCTGATCATGGACATTGGATGTTATTAATAACAAGATCATATCATTAGGAGAATGATGTGATGGACACACACCTATAGTAAGCATAGCATAAGATCAAGTCATTAAGTTCGTTTTGCTACAAGCTTTCAAATACATAGTAACCCAATCCTTCGACCATGAGATCATGTTAATCACAATCACTGGATGAGTGCTTTGATGACACCAAACGCCACTTCATAACTAGGTGGTTATAAAGGTGTCATTAGGCATTCTGAAAGTATGTGTTGAAGCGCATGGATCAAGAATGGGATTTGTCCATCCAAGTGACAAATAGATATGCTCTGGGCCCTCTTGGTGGAATGTCATCCAATTAGCTTGCAATCATGTGACTAGGTCACAAGGGATGTCATATCACAGTACGAGTAAAGAGTAATTATTGGTAATGAGGTAGAACTAGGTATGGAGATACTGATGATCGAACCTCGGATAAGTAGAGTATCGCGTGACAAAGGAATCGGTATCGTATGTTAATGGTTCTTTTGATCACGAAGTCATCGTTGAATATGTGGGAGCCATTATGGATCTCCAGGTCCCGCTATTGGTTATTGATCAGAGAGGTGTCTCGATCATGTCTACATAGTTCGCGAACCGTAGGGTGACACACTTAAGGTTCGATGTTGTTTAAGTAGATATGGAATATGAGTTGGAGACCGAATGTTGTTCAGAGTATCAGATTGGATCTAGGAAATCATGAGGAGATCCAGTAAGATTCATATAATGGAAGTCATTTTTTGGGGTTCGAAAAAGTTCCGAAGTTTTTGTTTAGAGCTTCTAGAAGGTTTCGGAAGGTTCCGGAAGATTCTAAGAGGATAAACTTGAATCCCAAGATTATAGGGGATAAGACTTGGGGGAAGGAAACTTCCCCCTCCTCCCATGCATCGGCCCTAGGGAAGTGGGGCCAAGGGGGAACCCTAGGCTGCACCCCCTCTATATAAAGAGGAAGGGATGGGCGCCTCCCCCTTGCCCCTTCCACCCTAAACCCTAGCCGCCACTCTCCTCCTCCTTCCTCCTGCTCCGGCTTAGGCGAAGCCCTACATGATTTCTCCTCCATCACCACCACCACGCCGTTGTGCTGCTGGGATTACGAGGGGATCTACTACCTTCGCTACCCACTGTAACGGAGAGAGGAAGGTCTACATCGACTCCGTAGGTGTGACCGAGTATAGAAGCGCTGTCAACGCGGCGCCGAAAGGATCGTATACACGATCTTGAGATCGGCAAGTGATCGACTATATCAACCACGAGATCCGATCTCGCTAAAGGCTTTGGATCTACAAGGGTTAGTTCTCATCTATCTCATTGCACCTATCTCGTAGATTAGATCTTGGCTTTTCCATAGATTAGATCTTGGTTTTGTTCATTCTTGCGGTATTTTTTTTGTTTTCCATGCTACGAACCCTAAATGCCGCCCCTCCGTTCCCGAGCTCTCCCTCTCACCTCCTCTCCCTCAACCCCCTCCACTCACGAGGCCATCGCCTCCCGTCCAGCTCCCGCATCCAACGTCGGCCGCCTCTGCTTCCCCGCCTCGAACTTGCCCAGTACCGATTCAACATCTCCCCCGACCTCTCGCACTCGTCTGCCGCCATGCTTTGCTGGTGGTGAGAAAGATAAGGAGGAGGAGGTCAGTGCGTAGGACGATGGGGGTGAGAGAGGGGGCGGCGCAGGTAGAGACGCTCCTATGCGGGACTACGCGAAGATGTCGCATCATCCTTACCAATTTGACTGGAAAAAATCAGGGATAGATGATGGGAAAAAGGAATTGAAAAGGAGAAGGCCCCTCTGCTCCCGAGCTCTCCCTCTCACTTCTGCTCCTTCCGCCCCCTCCACTCATGACGCCACCGCCTCCCGTCCAGTTCCCGCATCCAGCGTCAGCCGCCTCTGCTTCCCCGCCTCGAAACTTCCCAGTACCGATTCAACACCACCCCTGACCTCGCGCACCCGTCTACTGCCATGCTTTGCCGGTGGTGAGGAAGATAAGGAGGAGGTCAGCGCGTGGGACAGTGGGGTTGACAGAGAGGGGCAGCGCGCGTAGAGACGCTCCTATGCGGGACTACGCGAAGATGTCACATCATCCTCACCGCTTTGACTGGAAAAATCAGGGACGGATGGTAGAAAAATAAATTGAAAAGGTGAAGGCTCGCGAGGCATGCAATGATGCGGCGTAGAGCGATTGGACAGAAGCTGGAATCTAGAGTAACCGAACAGAAGAATTGCTGAACGGAAAGCGTGGAGCGCTAACAGGGCGAGAAATGGCCGTGTTTCATGTTACTTCAACGATTAACATGTATGTATTTTTGAAACAAAGCAGAATAAGCTAATTTTGGCCCCTCTTAGGCTCTGCAACTGAATTTGCTTTTGAATATATTAGCATATCTCGAGAATACATGAGATGATTGTGTAAATTGATACATGTTCTACAATTTCTACACGAGTTAATAATTTTTTTAGTGCCCTTGACTTGGAGCATGCTCTATGATTAATGAACAAGCGGTTCCATCGACTAGGTGGATCCAAAAGAAATATCCTAACTTTTATTTTTTATTTTGATGTACATAAATTATTGAATTTGATTACATATTAGATCTTACGTTTATGTAAAGATTCATGGCAACTTCCAGCCATACCTTCTCTTTTAAACTTTATTGAACTAGTGAATAATTTGGAATATATCAAGTATGACTCCTGCATAGAATTAGTATATATGTAATCTGATTGTCTATATTGACTAAACTAATTATTTAATAATCCCCACTTATAAGTGTTAAATACAAAGTTGTGTCTTCCCTTGGAGATCTGCAATCCAAATGGTTGCAAGCATCGATTTTGAGGCAGTCGAATAAGGTTACCGTGTGATCTTCATAAGTTAGCTTGTTTTGATATTATTATTATTTTTAGTAACTTATTTTGATATTATTATTATTTTTACCTTGATCATGTAACATGCCAGGTTCTTATGTTACTGAACTTTGTCTATAGCTCAATGTATTTTTGTTTGAACTTTGCTCGATGTACCTATTTGTTTACTTGAAAAAACACTGGTACCCCTATATTCTTTATGAGTTTCAATATGAAACAAGGGCCCCTTCTTGCATCTAAGGTCAGATCTTTCAGTTTCAGATATGTTTGACACGTAAATGATATTTGTCTACTGATTAAAACACTCAACCCGCACATGCTCATATATTTAATTTATGGTACACACCAACAAAATATGTTACGAGCAATGAGTACAATACATCTACTATACTCTGCCAAATAGACTGTAGGTGGCACGGCGAGGCGGGTATTTACACCTGTATACTTCACTTTCAATCGCCCTGGACGCCATTCAAGGGCGTCAGTTTCCGTGGAGAAACCTGGTCTAATTTTCTCTACTCCGACAACGATCCATCCACCGTAGTCGGGTACAAACGTCGGGTAAGCACCGCCCAAACGTGTCAGTTCTCACCAGAAAAAGTAAGCCTGATGCTGGTGGAGCGATGGGTGCACTCATGCATTGCCAAGATATCTTTCTACAAGGGTTGCTATCCCAAGTACAGTCCATCAACCAACGCCAAATGGCTGTGGAGTGAAACTCACTTCCACCCTGGCAGCCGGCAAGTATCATGTTGCCTTCACCGACATGACACTGTGTTTTGGTGAAACCTTCAGAATGTGTTGCTAACTATGCATTTGGAAACTCACGAAACAAGGATAGTGGGGCATTGGATGAACAGAACTCATCAATTTGAGATTTTTTTTCTTGTTCTGTAGCTTGCATCGAGACGCAAATGATTGACAATGATCACTCACAGTAGCAGATACAGTTGCAATGCCTGTAATTCCTACAGTGTACCTCCTTACAAGGTTACATCACTGCTGAATACCACTGTCGGTACATCATTAGGCGTACTGGTACATGCAAATCAGGTGGGCTACACACAGATCTTGATGAAGTATCTTCCACACCTCATGTCACCACAGTGCAGGTATGAAGTATTTCCATAAATCAAGTGCTGAACCGAGCTTGGTTAATACTCACCAGGTAGCCAGTTCCTTCTCCTAAAATTTGGCGTTCTACACAAATCACATGCAATCCAAGCATGGAAGCTGAGAACTGAAAACAATTAATTCCTTACATGTGGCAGCAATTCCTTGCATTTTTTTTTCTTAATTGGTACCTTTTGATGTGTTCTTATCTTTAATAACAGTGTCTTCCCCTCAATTTGTTTCCTTCTGTAACATTTTCAGAATCTTCTTCATACATAGGGACTCCTTTTTCTAAACCTACTGTGGTATGTCGTTTTCAGGGTTTAGCTACCGACTATATCTGGTGACATAAACACATGTCCAATGTTGTTCAGACAGGTAGATAAAACTTCACTTGACATCTTCAGAAAGCAGAGGCATTACTTCCACATGGCTTACAGTCGCTATAACATGAGCTATGCTGAGTTCCAAGAATTGTAAACTCATTCAGATCTTGTTTTACTTTTTTGGTCGGCTTTCCTTTTGTTTCCTTTTCTCCCTCTACTTTTCAAGTTTTCACTTGGTCTTATTAGCCAAAGATGTCCCATCCGGCTGGTAAAGGGGTTCCATCTGAGTCCCTTTTACACAAACTTGAGGCAGTAGAAAGCTTACTGCCAAGCTTCACAATCGGAATCTTCACAAAAAGGAAAACACGTTTTGTGAATAGAAGAAATTCACCATGTACCAGGAAAATGACATTTTCAGAGAAATAAGTGAGACCAAACAAGCTTTACCTCTTTGTTGGTGTAGAACAGAACACCGAAGCTGAAGGTAAAATGTCAAAAATATACCAGCCAAGTTAACTGAAAAGTGAAAACAGGCAGCGGTAATTTATGTATGAAGGAATGTAAAATAGTCGTACACAGAAATAAAAACACGTATGCTTGTATGACTGAATTTAGTGAGTTTGACAAATAAGACAGGTACCACATAGCAATCACTTTAAGGACAAGTAATTAGCCTAGCAACAGCAACAAATCTTACCTAACTTCATGTTCCACCAGATTTTGCTTGCACATATCTAAGCTCCTCTTGCCTAGGTTCAAAGAATTGAACTGAACCTCACTTACAGCTCCTATAATGCTCCATGGAGTTCTATGAGTGATAAAATAGGAGAGAAATCAGTGCCACCATACTGAAAGACCACATCCCTTGACGAGGAAGAGATGATGAGGGAGGGCGATCCATGTGTTGTGCTTCTGAGAAGCAAATTCCATGGCCTGGTCGAGAGGAACCGCACTCTGGAAGAGGAGAACAAGCAATTGAGGGATGAAGTCAGCCATCTAAAAGGTCAAGTCTCCTCACTTGAAGGGCAGTATACTGATAGAAAGATGATGTGGAAGAGGCTGGAGAATTTTGCTACCAGCAACAACTACATGGAAAAGCAGTTTGCTCACAACAATGATGATGCGAAGGAGGCTATGGATCTCAACAACTCAGCATCTTACAGCAGGCAGAGATTCTTTAGGACACCAGTAGTGAAATCAAGAGCACCAAGGGTTCCAAATCCACCACCAAGTCCTACATGCATCCAACCGATCATGAAGGTAAAAAAGGAAGGATCCATGGCTCCTCCTCCTCCTCCACCGCCACCTCCCCTACCTTCGAAATTACTGAAGAGCACTAAGTCAGTGCAAAGGGTGCCAGAGGTACTCGAGTGGTACCGGTTGTTAGTAAAAAGAGAAGGCAAAAATGATGGGAAGTCAGGATCTACGGGAGTTCCAGTAGCTGCTAACAGCCGAGACATGATCGGGGAGATAGAGAACAAATCAGCCTATGTTATAGCTGTAAGTGCATATATTTTCAAAGAGACATGCATATAGATATTGTTTATTTAGGTGCCATTCCTAAATCTTTTTCTTTCATTTTTCTTTTGTTTCTGAAATAACAATTGCAAACAAGAGCTTATGAGGGCAGAATAGTCCCGCCTACACAATAGTTGCCAGTTCTTTGTTGGATTATAGACAATATTTTCACTGCAGCAGATAAATTAATTTTGAACATCTCGTCAATTTCATATATAACTAAGGAATTTTTTGCCACATAACATGTTTCTTCATCATTCAAAGCTGCAAACCGAACTACATGATTCTTCTCTTTAACAATCGAAAGCCACTCCATGTGTTATTTTAAAAGCATGCTCTGATTTTTTGGTCTTGTCCCTCCTAGTTGATAATAGTAAGTACAATTTTTTTTATATTTAATGATGCAGCAGTTACAATAAATTACTTACTGATGGATAATTCCTTTCTATGAATAGTGATTTAATTTATAACACCAGAGTTTTTGCTCATATATTGTTCTCTCAGATCAGTGATTACTTCCTGTAACTGCTTTTCAAAACCAAGTAAAAAAATCCCCTTACAATTGTTGTTCCAACAGATTAAATCAGATGTAGAAAATCAGGGTGACTTCATTAACTTCCTGGCAAGGGAAGTTCAGAATGCAGCATACAAGGATATAGCCGATGTTGAAGAGTTTGTGAAGTGGCTTGATGGGGAATTATCATACCTGGTAGATGAAAGGGCAGTGCTCAAGCACTTCCCTAACTGGCCAGAGAAGAAAGCAGATGCCATGAGAGAAGCAGCATTCACCTATCGGGATCTGAAGAACCTGGAAACAGAAGCATCATCATTCCACGATGACAGGAGAGTGGCTACACCTATGGCTTTGAAACGCATGCAAGATCTACAGGATAAGTGAGTAGATGAATATAATGCATTTAATAAAAGAAGGTCACATTGCTAAACTTTCAACAATATGACATGAATCATACTTTCCTTTGTAGAATTGAACAAGGCATTCACAACACCGAAAAAATAAGGGACATTGCAAGTGGAAGATACAAGGATTTTATGATCCCATGGGATTGGATGCTTGACTCCGGAATCATACGCCAAGTATGTACTATGTAGTTCCAAACTTCTAATTCGTGGCTTTATCCTCAGTCTGATGATAATAATAGAGAAGAGATTAACAAACTGCGTTTTACAAAATTGTATTCAACTTGAGCAAACCAACTTATGAGTTAGATTAGGTGCTGCATACTGGAACTATCCCATTATGTTTTCTCTCTCCTGGCTATAGATTCATGTTCTATAGACATATCATGAATGGAGTATCCTCTTACTACCTTGACAGCTAAAGGCCGCTTCACTGAAGCTTGCAAAAGAATACATGAACCGCATTATGAATGCACTGAAGTCAGATCCATTTGCAAATGACGAGGAACTGATTCTGAGGGGTGTCCGCTTTTCCTTCAGAATACATCAGGTAGTTTTGCCACAATCATGAGTTACTTTCTAGTGGTACTGTGAGTTTCTACCTACAAACTAGTTAACTACAGTAATTGCACAAACCAATTCGCAGGTTGCGGGTGGCTTTGATGAAGGTTGCAGGAAAGCATTTCAAGAACTGAAGACATATGCAAGCAAGTCAGAGTGATCTGATAGAGTACACATGGGCTCAAATAAGCATCATTGGTACAGAAAGAACATGACTAAATTTTGTCGAGGTTGGCTCCAGAATGACTCCACTCGTCTTCAGGATACTTTTTGGGAACAATTATCTTATTTTGGTCTGCATCCAAGTTGCTGATCTCTTGGATACGAGATGAAGCCTGATATTCCAAGTCCACCTTCCCACAAGTCTTAATTTAAGTACACCTTATAGAATCATTCTGCAATTTCATTAGAGGGTCTAAATTTTAACTTATCTGATACTCTGTTTTCGCATAAATCAAAGAAAATAAGAGTCCTCTATAATTATTAGGTTGTTGTACCATGAAGTAAACAATGTGCATAACCCCATTATGCAGACATGAAAACAGTAAGTGCCCTTTATTATTCCTAAAGAGTAAAATTGATAATTGTTCCGGCACAGTGAATTTGCCTTTTCATGTTCAAATTTTCTCTGAGGTTCGGTAAAAGAGCAGATTAGTTGCAAATTCTCCAAAACTGGACCACTTCCCAACTCCGCATGACATGTATGTGACAACTGAAATAAAGTATCAGAGAAATCCAGTTTTCCATGACAGAAGACACATCCCCTTTAGTTTTAGAACATCGCTAAGGTGGGACGTCGCCTCTATCTCGACATAGTACCATTATTATCTACTATTATTACAACCATTGGCCCCACCTTTAGATGTGAATTATTGCTGCTGCAGCTAGGTTACGCGTCTCGGTCATAGCTAGTCCAAAATCTCTCTACTGTTGATACAAGCTAGCCCCTCTCTCCATTGGTTTCCCATTAAGCTTCATGGGATGCAGATGCTGTTACTATAAGCCATAGAAAATTTAAGAACTACTATAATCTCAAATCGTGCTTTAGATCAAATGTAGCAGGATCATGTGGTTTTTCCAGCGCCAAAGATGCAGACACGATGAACTTCTACAGAAAATCTACAAGGTTGCTGTTAAGACGGAAAACATGGGCACCTATCAACTTAGCTCTACAGTTTTCATGTAAGGAAAACTTGTTATATGGCGCCTACCATTTCTTTTTGAAACAAGATTTTTTATTTTGAAAGAAGCCTACCATTTCAGATTCTCCTGTTGATTGCTGCATGTCTCGTCCAAAACTCGTTCAATTGATCATCAAATAAACACCTTGTACCTTATTAGGAGCTCTAATCTGTAACTGTAAGCAAGAGAAATAATTTGCACAGTCTCCCGAAGGTTGGAAATAATAACTGTAAGCAAGAGAAATACCAGCTGCTTTGCAAAATGTACACAGAGGCGAGGGAAAGGAATCGCTCCTCCCATCGTAATCAACCACTAAATACCTGGATCGTGGTAACCCCTGATGCTGCAGCGGAAACTCCGGCGGCGGCGGTCGGTCAGCGTCGTGCCGCCGCAGCGCCTACTTCCCCGTAGACATCTAGGAGGCTCTCCTCGCCGCTTTCTCCGGAGGGCCCACAGTCCAGTGAGACACTTCGCCGGCCGTCGCCGCCCCCGGCCAGCCATACTGTTGTTATCGGACAATCTTAGACTGACTAGTGGGTCAGATTGTTCCCCGGCCCCACTCGCTTTGCGGATGACGGACGGATCTACAGTACCACTTTCACGCTACCCTCGTGGTCCCACTTGACAGTCGCACGCACGGGTTACAGAGGCGCTCGCTTCCTTCCGGCACCTTCCAAGTTTACCCCCTTCTGGCCTCCCCGGCGATGGCGACGGCGGCGAGCTCCGGTGGCCATCAGTATGTCTCGGTGAAGTTAGAGAGCGCACGCCTAGCGGCGCTCGACCTCGCCCCTCACCTCTTCGGCTCCCACCCCGTCGCCGGCTCGTGGGACCCTTCCAAAGCCGTAAGCGTCGAATCCTCCCAAGTTCGCGTCTATGTTTCTCGTCCGGGGACTCATGGTTATTCTTTTGGTGGTGTTCGCAGCTGCCGATGGAGAGGGCCGCGGATGCCATTTGGGAGCTCAGCTGTGTCCTCCCTTCTCGCCACGGTGAGTTGGCTGACTTTTATCATGGTGTTTGATGTCTCCTCTTGTGATACTGAGATTCCTTCTTGATAAGCTTTGGGGCAGGATGGTCTAAACTGCTGTGCCATGCTGCTGGGGTGCGCTTGTATTTGTAATTGGGTTGGGATTTTTTTATCTGTGATGTCTGTCCACTGTCGTAATGTGTACATATTATATGACATGATGCTGAGGATAACCAATTGACAATGTAGTACGTGGATTTGCCATTTCGATATGAAATCAAGTGGTTACTTAAATGATCATTTGGTCTGCTCTGGTTAATTTATTCCTTGTTTCTCTATGCAGCTAGATTTTGTTTTGTCTATGCAGCTAGATTTTGTTCAGTTCTCTGAGCATTCTAACAAGCTTTTATGATTTGTTAGAAACAATGGATTTCAAGCTAGTATTGAAACCAAAAGCCGGTAGCTCACAGTGCATTGTTGAGGAGGGGCCGAACCGACCGCTAGGTAGCGGCAGTAATGAAGTGGAAATGACGGACGCGGTCTTTAAACTCAATGAGAAGGATGCACTTGAGTGTAAGGTTTGGGTTGAGACAGAAACGTTGTCCCCATTTGACCTGGCTGCTAGCTGGAAGGCTCATCAGGAGAACCTTCAGCCCTCGAGGGTGCGAGGGACCTATGATGTCGTTATGGGCGCTGACACTAAATCCAGGGCCAAGGTTTGAATTTCTTTTAACTGTTTTATCTTACTTCTGTATTCTGGTGTTGCTCCATGAAATTAGTAAATTGTAAACTTAATCTTCCAATGAATATATAGACACTTATTTTGCAGAAACTGGGTTTGTTTTAAACTAGTGTTTGACCGATCACAGCATCTAGCTTCCAGCCAGTTATTGTTGCTAACAGTCCAATGCCAGAGAGAGTGCTGTGGAATAAGTTGAGAGCTTGAGGTGGCTTGCAACTTGGTTGTGGAACTGGACATCATGTCTGGTTCTGGTTCCTAGCACTCGTTTCAACTACGTACTTCTCATTTCACATTAGTTAATGTAGTAAAATGTCTTTGCTTACTCAAAAGGATAATGTGAAACTGGACAGTACCCAGCAGATTTCAGAACCTTGATCGACAGTATCTCTTATGTCTTACTTTGATGTTACAGTTCTTGTGTATTTGTACAACCTTACCTACTACCTCTGGCCATCACGGTCTTTGAGATGCTTGACCATTAGCTTCCATCATAACACTTAAACTTTATATATTATGAAAGTATTTTTATAAGGAGTTCCCATATTACCCTCATGGTCAAATGTCAAAAAGTTCGATCGCTTGCTTCTCATGGTCACAATAAGTTGTGGGCAGTGGGAGTATTTGAGTAGCATCTTTAAAAACTTAGAACAGTGACGAGTTTTCCTTTAGAAGAGCTGCAAGTGTTTGAATTGTATTAAACCAAGCAGCAAATATTATGGTAAAAAAAATTATGCTGTAGGAGTGCAGGCAAAGACCAAATACATTTAACATAAGGTATTTGAGTACCTAAAAGCTTAGCTGGCCTAACTAATGAAGAAAGCTCACTCATGTCCAAAGCTGTCTTTCTGGGAAGTGTGAGTTCCTGTGTACTTTCAAAAAGAATTGTCTTCGTGCAAGCTTTTGCCTATATTTCTATTTGCACGACAGGTTGTTGCTTCCTTTTCTATTCTGCCAATTTTATATTTTTCCTTCAAGCAGAATGACTTCGCTTCTGGTTTGGAGCTTGATTTAGAGAAGTATGTAGTTCCAACAACACCCAACATGGGCTCAGGTGTTGTTTATGCAGCTAACTTGACTGAGAATCCCCGCTTTTTATTGGACACCGGTATTTCCTCAAACAATGATACCATAAAGGGCATTTCGCACAACTTGGTCAAAGGCGATGCTCCCCTGAATCATTATACTAACGAGATGAAGGTATAACTTAGTTTTCTCTGTTCATTTGACAATTGTATGTTAGCTTAAAATCATGTACTCCCTCCGGTCCATATTAATTGTCGCTGAATCGGATGTATCTAGCACTAAAACATGTCTAGATACATCCGATTCAGCGGCAATTAATATGGATCGGAGGGAGTATTATCTACCATTTTATCGCTATACAGTACATTGGGAATGGTAGTTGGTAGTTTCTATGCCCCTTCTTACTAAAGTATGTGATAAGTTGGCAGCTTGTGATAGAAGTCACTTTGTTTAGTAACTTCATCATAACGCTCACATATTCACTAACAGATGAGCTATTTTCTGTTAGATATTCCGTTCATTCAGAAAATAAAAAAGAGGTTGAATTGATTTAAATGAGATCACGATCCAGGAGAAAGTGTGTTTTATTAACTATTTCAATATTTCTATAAACTGAAACATTCCAATATTTTCTGTAGCAACTGAAGAAGCTACTTTTTTAATGAATTATACTTTTAATTTGTTGTCATTTATGTCTCATGGGGAATGCAAGACTAAAATGTAACCATGGCTAGTAAGACTAGGTTAGTATGACATGAGAGAACTAAACATGCACTTGTTAGGTTTTGTAAGGCTAATGCTCTGGGGGCATGTCCGGGGTCGTATGCGCAATAGGGAGTGTCCCGCTAAGCTGCCCTGGCTGAATCCCCGGTCCGTATACCACTTTTATGTCTTTTGTAGTATGGTCATTTGGTCAACAGTCCAAGGTTCCAAATCCAGATGAAATTTAACTCTTGAAATATACATTTGTAAGTTCTCCTGCATTTTGGTTGAATGAAGTCTATCAATATCAACACTTGGCAGTTGTAATCAAAATAACAAAGAAATGATTTATAACTTATCTCTCAGGATGTAGATGGAAGACATGCACCATCACATGAAGGACAGAGGGCAGTCTTTGTTGATAGAGGTGTTGGTTCTCCAAGGTTTGCTAGAACAAAAAACGAAACCATTTCAATGAGCAACATCAAGCAGGGTTCTGAAGCAAAGGTTGTACTACACAGCATCCCACACAATATACTAAAATATGGAAGTATGCTATGTATTGTTGAGCTATTTGGTATGTGCCAAATAGGTAGTAGCTTTAACTTGGTGAAACTTCCATATCTTCATTATTGCAGTGTATGCAGAGGATATACAGCGAGTAGTTTTCTTTAGTCTTAAACTACAGTACATGCATAGAAATATTTAGGATGTATATATATACTCATCTGTTTGTTCAACCTATTATATATCACATCGAAACTCAATCCATTTGATATTCTTTAGAAATAAGAATTCACCCCCTGTGATGTATCTTTGTACTCTGAAGTTTCTTCACCTGTCAAAAATAGATGTTTTCGTTTCTGTCATCTGAAGTTCTGACAACTTTTGCTATCAGGGCATGCCAGCAGCAGAAGGAGCTGTTGCAGCAGCAGCTGTAGCTGATCAGATGTACGGACCAAAAGAGGATCGGAAGTTGGTCATTGTGCTGGTAATTTTCAAACGTTCAAATGGGTCACTTTACTTAGTACATCTGCTTTGTCAATCGTTGTGGTTATTACTTCTTAGACGACTTTACCTAAGCTACAGAGGTGTATTTGTTTCCATGGACTTTTTTTTCTGTACCCTGCCACTTATATGTTTAACAACTATTCTAACAACGAAGAAGGTGCAGCACTACCTCAGACTTTTCTTTGTATGGATCACTTAGTTATATATTTATGTTATGAGTATAGTTAACTCTGGTAATAATCATTTGTTTAAAATCCTCCGAGCATTTCTTTTGTTTCAACTATCTCGGCTGTCCTTTGTAACCCTATGGTGACATTCTAGGTTGGGCTGCCAGCTCGTGGTAAGACATTTACGGCAGCTAAGCTTACAAGATATCTCCGATGGTTAGGTCATGAAACAAAACACTTCAATGTTGGAAAGGTGAACATTTAGCTTGAGCTAGTTTTGCAGATAACCACACATATTCATGGTAACAGTCACTAATCCTGTGTTTTTTACATTCCAAATGTAGTACCGTCGACTGAAGCATGGTACTAATCAGGTAATTAGATTTTTTATGTGCCTAATCACTGGTAGTGGCAAGTATTTTACACAGTTACAATGTTCAGGTGCTATTGTGAACTGCTAATTTATTTCTGGCAGTTTTCTTGAGGAATGTGGGACTTGTAATTTCCATTCCCACAGCATAGGATTTCATTCACTCATTCATTATTTGAATCTGAGTGAACTCTGAAGTTATGATCCTATTTATGAGTTTTGTTCAGGAAGAATTCTCTAATTGCATTTTTCTTCTTTGAGAAGACTGCTGATTTCTTCCGTGGAGATAACAAGGAGGGTGTGGAAGCACGTAATGAGGTTGGTGCATTGCTACTATCGCCATGTCGATATTCAAAGTTAACAGGGAAATTATAAGCATTTATGTTGAATCTAGAGCAAGGGCAACGCTACTCCCTCTATTTCCAAATGTGGGCGTTTTGACAATGGCACAGTCTAATGCATTATTCTGACTACCAACTTGTATCAAGTATGCTGTTACAATTATGGAAGTAGAGTTCGAGATCCTTCTATATATGTTGATGGTCATACCCCAAAAAAATGATTCCTGAAGGGAACACTTTACTTTCTGTGAATCTAGTTTGCATGCATTTTCAAACATAACAAACCTATATGCTTGCCATGAAACACATATTGCCTACATTTTGTGCTAAATTATGTCTTGCATTTTTCAGGTGGCAGTGTTAGCAATGGAAGATATGCTATCCTGGATGGAGGAAGGTGGCCAAGTAGGGAATTTCTTTGTGCGTTATTCCCTTATGTATTTGGCAATTGATTATTTCTTCCTTTTTGCAGGTTGGTATTTGTGATGCCACAAACAGCACAAGAAATCGGAGGAACATGCTGATGAAAATGGCTGAAGGAAAATGTAAGGTACAATTAAATCAGCGTTAGCTCTTGGGTATTTTCTTGGTTATCTGGACCATTTGAGTCCTGATAGTAAATAACTGTTTTTAATCCAC
This sequence comes from Avena insularis, assembly GCA_023614405.1. NCBI lineage: Eukaryota > Viridiplantae > Streptophyta > Magnoliopsida > Poales > Poaceae > Avena > Avena insularis. The sequence continues at coordinate 606,496,255 of CM042690.1, read as the reverse complement.
TGTTATACTTGTCACTCCACATCTCAATGTCGCTGGCCACATCCCCGGCATTTTTATAAATGGCATGTCAAACCATTTATCATGTGTATACGCTCCAAATAAACTACACGGGCGAATGTTGTTCCATTCCTTGTTAACATTTTTGTTCTTGCTGTGGCTCTTAAATAATTGTGTGCGCACTTAGTGAGCTCATTCTCATTTTAATGTGGGAATTTCTAAACGCATGCTTTTGCAAATTAAGTCAGAAGAAAGTAGCAAAATTTGCTCAAGAGTTCTTACTCATAATTAATAATAGTATATAGTATTATTATTATTATCGCTATCTAGAGTAAATTGACATCGTACCAGCTATTTTGTCTTGAGTTGTATCAAATGCTAGGTCTAAGTAACCTGTTTCATATAACTTTGTATTCTGATTGGAGTTGCATAAAACACCATGTAGATCAAACCCGCTACAAACATATGCACTATGCCAAGATACTGTACAGTTAGTGATCTAATTGGCTGACATATTGGCCATTCCTTCTACTTTCCAGATCATCTTTGTGGAAACAATATGTAATGATCAGGATGTTCTTGAGAGAAATATTCGCTTGAAAGTTCAACAAAGTCCGGATTATGCGGAGCAGTGAGTAACATCTTGCCTACTTGCTTGTCAACATCCTATCAATGCACTTATGTCAGTGATGTTGTTTGTGTTACAGGACGGATTTTGAAGCCGGTGTACGAGATTTCAAAGAGCGGTTGGCCTATTATGAAAAGGTGCATAGCTGCTGAATTGTGCTGTGTGGGGAACTTTCTTATGTATAGAATATGGAAAGGTTATGCCCAACAATTTGAAATCTCTGCAGGTCTATGAACCAGTCGAAGAAGGTTCATACATAAAAATGATTGATATGGTTAGTGGGAATGGGGGCCAATTGCAGGTATGTGAGAACAATCAATCCCACATGTCTTAAATAGAGCCACAGTTCAGTTTCCTTTTGATACTGTTGTGGGCATTGGTATTTGGTGTTTTGTTTTATTTTGCGGCAGCTACATACGCATTAACTATATAGTCTAAACAATCTATTTAAGAGTTGGTTCCCTTCGTGTTTGGCTTATAAAATGTAATATGTGGACTAGATGCAAATACTGTCATGGTGAACATGGTATTAACTTGCAATCTTCGCCAGTAGTTCCAAAGATCTTAATCTATCTACTACTTCTTATGCAGATCAACAATATAAGTGGTTACTTGCCTGGACGGATTGTTTTCTTCTTGGTAATCTGCAAACTATTTGAAACTTTTCTTACCACACTTTGAAGTTCATTATAATTCTAATGTTATCTCAAGTTGTAAACTTGTAATATGATTTATGTTTAGCGATTCAGTAATGCAAGCATCTGCATTGGGTTTCTCTAATTTGCCACACTGCTTTGTGCATATTTTTAACTAGATTTTCCTCATTGTACTCAGTACTTTAAATTGATGTCGTATAAGACCCCAGGGGACTTCATGGGACCATGTTTTGTTTTGGGTATCTTTCAGGCAATTGAGTAATACCACCTAGGCGCCAATACAGCTTCCTGCTTCCCATGTGTCAGTTTTCAAATTGATATTGAATTCATAATACTAATAGTGGTCCTCAACATCATGCTTATTTCTTACTATATTGGGTGAGTTATGTTTATTTCTGATATAACTGACACATTTGTTGTTACAGGTGAATTGTCATCTTACACCTCGTCCTATCTTGCTAACTCGGCACGGGGAAAGTTTAGATAACGTCAGAGGAAGAATCGGTGGAGATTCATCTTTGAGGTCTTTAATATCTTTGTTCCACAGTTTTGTAATTTAGCTTTTGTTCATACTGAGTTAGGTTGGTGCTGAGTATGTGTTTGCTCTTTCTAGTTTTCGAAGTTTTTTTTCTCCTAGTTGAGTGCCTTAATGTTTCTTAGAGTTCTGTTGATGTGCTTTTCTCATATGGCACCTCTTATGTAAGTTGGACTCGTGATTGGTCTGGGTTATACATATCAGTAACCCCTATTGTCTATAGCAAGATTCTAGACATTTATCTATTTTTACATTATTAGAAGGGAAAATAAAAAGGGAAACAAAATCATGGATTATAGCATGTACTGATGGAAGGATAGTACTTCATGCATAAAGATATACAACCTGGTCATTACATGTCTGGGCAAAGTAACTTTCCGTTTATGCTTTTTTCTCATCTATCCTCTATGTAAGCCCTGTTTTATGGCTTCACCTGACTGAAAAATAAATGGTTTGCAGTGAGACTGGAGAGATTTATTCAAGGAAACTTGCAAGCTTTGTAGAGAAGCGACTGAAGTCTGAGAGAACTGCCTCTGTAAGTATGCCTTTTGAGTACCGTTGAGAAACAAACCTACTTGCTAAACTTATGTGCAACCTCCGATTCAGATATGGACTAGCACACTCCAGAGGACAATATCAACAGCACATCCAATCATTGGATTTCCAAAGGTAGGTTTTCATCGATAAATATAATTAACAGAGTCCAGCAGGAATTATCTGCCTCTACTTGTAGCTTGGAAAACTAAATGGCCCACATTTGTAGATACAATGGTGTGCCCTTGATGAGATAAATGCTGGCGTCTGTGATGGTATGACATATGAAGAAGTAAAGAAAAATAAACCTGAAGACTATGAGTACGTAAATCCATTGATCTCATTGCTCCTTTTCTTCCTTGGAAACAAGGCATGTCACAAGTTGTGGACTGATGCACATATAATTTTAGCAACTCTATATCCCACCAAGTAAAACAGATCCTACCATGCCAAGCTTCAGAACTGTGAATTTACCCCTGTAGTATAACTGGTGAACTACACAAACCATGCCTTTGCTGAGCTAATCAAGACCTCAAAAAGCTCAGTGATTTGTAGTAACAGTCTGAGCAACTCCCAGCTACGGATTCTTCTTTTTTATAATGCAAGCTAATTTGAGAATCACACTTCTGCTTATGGGTTGTTCTATACAGTATTTTAGCCTGCAATATTGCACATAAGTATCTTAGATATTGCAGTGAAACGGTTCACTTTGAACGGCATACTATGATAAATGGACATATCATGTATCAGCATATACAATCATCAGTCCAGGGGTCTCTGCACATCCCGTGCCTCAGAAATTTTGTCTGTTATCTTGCCTGTTCCTGATTTTCTTGAAAATTTATTTACCTGTTTGTATCTGTTTAGATCACGTCGCAAAGACAAGCTGAGATATCGTTATCCTAGAGGAGAATCCTACCTCGATGTCATTCAGAGGTTAATCCTGGTTAATATACCGCATGCCTCTTTACATAATTCAACTAGTGTAATTCTTGGCCATGCCTCTCTTAATCTTGACAATCTTCTCTGTTCAGATTAGAACCTGTAATAATTGAGCTTGAAAGGCAGCGTGCGCCTGTGGTAGTCATAGCTCACCAGGTAAGCAGGTCCAGCCTTTTCATTTTTCTTAACATTTTTTACTCCAATTTTAAGGATGCATGTGGGAAACTCTTGCAGGCTGTGTTAAGATCACTATATGCATATTTCGCAGACAAACCACTGGAGGAAGTTCCTAAGATCGAAGTAAGCACGCGTGCAATATCTTATGATATCATCGCTACCTTTGTTCATCGTTTTTTTAGAAACCTTTTGTTCATCGTGACTGAGATCATGTGTTGCTCTAGATACCTCTTCACACAATTATTGAGATAAAAATGGGCGTCACTGGTGTTGAAGAGAAAAGATACAAACTCATGGATGACCCCACCGCTGGGATCTAAGACGTGGCGCGTAGAGTTTGTCTTTTCAAAGCAAACTGCACAAATAAGTCTGCTGATGGTATTATTTTTGTGAAGTCCGTGGATGATCCTCAAATGTATCACTCTAGTCTATAAATGAAAAGTAAAGCTAAGATCAGAATTAAATTATTCCGTGTGTCAAGTTTAGCTCATGGATGACGATTTGAATTTTCAAATTTTGGCTGGCGATGTAAAGGTTCGCTCATTGCAATCCAAACGGATTCAGTCTTTTTTCAGTTATGAATTTATCTGTTCAAGATTTACATGTAGTTGGGCGTGTCAGATAGCCAGATTCAGTCTATAAGATTAAATGGATGTTCAGGTTATAATAAGAACAATATGGGTATTCATTTGAAAATAGTTGGGTGTGTGAAAAGTAAGCGCTACATAGTTTGGTGATGTTGGACCCTAGTCAGAGTATGAAAATAAATCTTGAAATTCAAGTATTGATTAAAGTCAAGGTAACAGATGTCATTCTCTGAACGGTGAGTCGTTCAACATCCGAAAGCCATGTAACGTGCTATGTCTAATGGTTGAGAAAGACGGCATGAGGAGCTTGTGCATTGTAGGTTATACCCTACCTGTAGTTGTATGATCTTGTTTGTTCAGGTAATTAAGATGACTTGTGGGGTCAGTGTTGTCTACATCCTGTGATATACTGATACTGATTTTTCTAGACGCTTTTCGTTTTTACTACTAGTAATTGTTCATTTGTTTTCACTAGTAGCTTCTGTCAGGAGAATTGCGTTGCAGCCCACTGATGTCCACCATACATTAGCAGCCTTCTCCACTCAACGCCCAGAAGCAATGCTAAATCTAGAATAATCGCCATCTTCTCCTCATGCTGTGTTGAGTGAGAGACAGCTGGTTCGGTCCGTGTAGTATATGAGCAGCCGACTCGATCGCCTCGGTGCAGCCCAGCCCAGCCCCCCACAACACCTTTTGTCCGCCATGTCCAGCAGCAGCAAACCGGCCGACCACCGGGGGGCTATCGGGCACTGGAGCGACGGCGAGACCACCGCTCTGGTCCAGGCGTGGGGCCAGCTGTACCTCCAGCACAACCGCCTCAGCGAGGTCGAGTGGCGCGAGGTGTGCGGCGCCGTCAACGCCCACCGCGCCGCCGCCGGGTGCCTCTTCGACCGCAGCGTTGCCCACTGCCAGTGGCGCCTCTACTCCCTCAAGTCCAAGTACAAGAAGGAGGTCGCCAAGGGGCAGCCGACGTCGGGGTGGCGCCACTTTGCCCAGCTCCGGGCATTCCTCGGCGGCCCCGACAACGGCCCGCCTCCCGGCTTCGCCGCCATGACGCCGCCGGCGCCAGTCAAGGAGGAGGAGGTGGAGGTGGAGGAGGCGAGTGGGTCGGTCCCGGCGAAGCGCAAGTTTTCGAGTCTCGAGGACATCCTGGGCCGATCGGGCGGCCCGCCTCCCGGCTTCCCGCCCAGGATGCCGGCGACTGCCAAGAAGGAGGACGAGGAGGAGGTTGTGGGACTGGTAGAGGGGCCACCGCATGGGGTCGCGAGCGCGGAGTGCTTGCCTGGGGCGGTGGTGACGAAGCTGGGGGAGGTGGTTACGAAGCTGGCGGAGGTGTACTTGGAGATGGAGAGGCTCGGCGTCGAGAAGCAGAAGATGGCGATGGAGTGGGAGATGAGAGCCGCCAAGGTGGAGGCCGAGAACCAGCTGGAAGAAGCCGAAGACAGCTAGTAAAACCGATGGTAAGAACAAGCCAGCCTCGCTCTGCGACCTCGATCAGCAAGGTGTTTGTTCATTGTCTTGTGAAGTTTGATTTCGTTCTATTTTTCCGGTGCTGCAGGGACTTAATCCGCTGACGACGTACGGGAGAGAGCACAAGACGACGTTTGGTGTGTCAACGGCTCAAGTAGTCTTGTTTTAGTGTATCTTGTTCTAATAATTGCGTTTAGTTTTAGTCTTGCAAGCAGCTAGTTTTAGTGTCGCTTCATGTATCTTGTTTTAGTTACAGTTTAGTTTTAATCTTGGAAGTAGTAGTGTGGCTTCATCTTGGAAGCACGGAGTACTAGCTAGTAGCTAGAGTAGTGTTGTTTCATGTACTCCGTCGTTCTCCAGCGTTTGGGCAGTCACAGAGTGAAAAAAGTATTTGCCACTTAACCTGATTCCCCTGCGGTACTGTACTGTACGTACCGCCTATCTACTGTCTTCAGCACAGTAGTCGATGCCAAACTGGTCGCGCCATCTTTCTTAGACGATCAGATAAGAGTAAATACACCATTATAAACTCGTGAAAGGAAATATATTTTAATACACTTAGTCAGAAAACGTAGTATTACAAGCCCACCTTTTTTTTCGGGTAAAAGGAAACTTTATTAAACAAGAAGGGTTACAAGCCCACTTAACTGAACGTCTGAACACTTAACTTGGTTCGAAATGTTACCAGCCTGGTGTGCTGACGTGCCTCGATCGGCCGGGGGTTTGGGAAAATTCTATACGATTTTTTGTGTGTGTGCAGAAAGTACTTTTGAATAAATTAGCCCCCAAGCTCTGTTTCTACTCACACATCTAGTTCAACTTCTCTAGCGAGAAGATCAAACCCACACCTCATCGATCTTTTCAATTTTGCAGTGAAGGTATACATACATCTCTCTAGGATTGATTGATGCGAGACCTCCCCGCGGCCGGGGTTAACTCAAGTGCCTGAATCACACCTGCGATGGTGTTATTTCTGTTCTACGATCAAATTTCATGTTTTTGTTCTTCGGTTAGGTGCACTGGGGATGTGTTTGCATCTTTTGGAAGTGGGCGATGGCACATACATGATGCCCTTGATTGCCTCAAGACAGTCCTAGCATTTCGCGGAAACCCCGCTGGACTTCTGCCACTTGTATTGCCTCGCATGCAAAACATGCAGACCAAAGCCATGGCTAACACTGTATGTACTCATCGGGTAAAGATGTTAACGTCACTTGAACAAGTGAACATACGAAATATAAGATGCCATCTTCTCCAAGATGATCATTGTTGCTCATGTTTCATCCTCGAACCGCTAGAAAAAAAGTTTCTCTTTAATTTGGAATGTCGGTCGGGGAAGCAACATGCGTTTTGTAGGCTTCAAATTCGATATCACCGCTCGAGCAACCTCGAGATGGATAAATGGAAAGGAGGAAGTCGTAAAAGAAGGCACAGGTGGCACGCTGACTTGCAAAGAAGTCACCTCTAGATAAGTCAAGAAACCATAGGACCACTATCGCAAGCATCACCGCCCCACCACCACGATGATGTTGTGGTGAACACTAGAACTATGTCCTAATCGCAAATATGAACGAAGAATGGGACTCCCCTCGTCCCAAGACAATAACTGTTAGTATTAATCTTGTGCATCAGTACACCTAATGCACAAACTGGTCACCAAAAGTGCACTATGGATAAATGACAATGGGGATTTAGAATGGACTTACGGGTTGCCATTGCCTGCTTGTTGCAGGCTTGAGGACGAGTCGATGAAGGTATTGTAGATGAAGTGGGGATCCTCCTGATCCCCTCGGGTCTCCACCGGCACTGGCCTAGAACGTCCTGGCGAGATGCAGATTTTCTTGCCATTTTAGCGCCCCCTTTTAGATCGATAAGGGTTTTGGGATTCCGGGAGTTTGTGTGCTAAACGTCAACTGGGTGATCGTTTGCAGTCGGGACTCCTCTTTATATATGACACTGCACGGCTGGGGACCTGAACCATGAGTTTGTTTAGGCACCCCCGATCAGGGCGTGTTTGTTAGTGTATAGGTGAGGCCCCGAACGTTGGTTCGTGGGCCTCCCTCTTTTAATGGCAGTTTGACTTATCTCTTTATCCTCTGATTGTTAACATAACAGATTGTTTTGTTAATCCTGATAGATCGCAAACCAACATTCTCCCCCTTGATCGTTAGGTTTTACTTCATTCGCCCATTTCTCCATGGGAATAATATATCAAAGTGAAGTGTTGCAAAAGCCAATGAAATGTTATTGAACACCTACACTTATGGTACATAAGCCCATTTCAAAATGGATAAAATTTTCCTTATTGGGAGTGGTTCTCTATAGTGTTCTCTTTATTCCGGAATCATAAGGCTTCCACTAATCCCATGCCGGCAACATGCGCACGCAAAATACTAGGTGGTAAGCCTTTAGTTAGCGGATCCGCAAACATATGAGTCATTCGTATATGCTTAACATTAATTGTTTGATCCTGGATCCTATCTTTCACAACATGATACTTAATGTCAATATGCTTGGCAGTGGCACTTGACTTATTGTTACTCGTATAGAAGACTGCGGACTCATTTTCACATTCTAATAAAAGTGGTCTTGAAATGATGTCCACCACTTTAAGTCTGGGTATATAATTCTTTAACCATATAGCCTGCCCAGTTGAAATGGATCGTATGGACACCTAGAGGGGGAGGGGTGAATAGGTGCTACACCAATTTTTTGTTCTTTTTTCAATTTTAGGCTTAACACAAAGGTAAATTCTCTAGATATGCAACTAAGAGGAATTTCCCTATATGTAAACCTAACTACTAAGCGTGTAAAGGCAAAGTGAGTGGAACGAGGTAACCGTAGAGGAGCACACAGAGACATATGATTTGTTTTACTGCACTTCCTTCCTTGTTAAGGGAAGTATGTCTGTGTTGGAGGAGTGGGCGGTACTAAGACCACCACGCCACAATAGGCCTCACCCTGTTCTCTGATAGATCTCGCCACCAAAGGCCTGGTCTACCTTCCACTATTTGTCACCCTTTTAGGCGGGAACCGGTGCCTTTATAACACTAGTGGGGCACACATCCACAACTGAATTGGAGGATCCCGTGATGACAACAAGCTGCCACAAGAACAAGTTAATCAATAACCAAAACTGAGATCTAGATATTTGCAAGAAATCAAGAATCCTTCAAGTGAATGGAGGGAAATTGGAGAGCTTGATTGGTGCCGATGTAGATCGAAGCCTCCTCCTTCGATTCCCCAAAGATCGGAGCCTTTGGGTGGTTGAAAGTGGAGATCTCGTTTTGGGATTGAATGAGCAACACAACACTTTTTTCGAATGAATCAAGAGATCTGACAGGAGGAGCAATTGGGGTATTTATACCCCCCCCCCCCGCCAAAGCCAGCCATTGGAGAAGTTTGGGGCCAGATTATCCGGCCTAAGTGGGGGCCGGATTATCCGGCCGGGGCAAATCTCCGGCCCGGAATCGGATTTTCTAGGCCAAAAATCTGCCCCCATACAAAGTGACACTCCTTGGCTGCCTTTGGAAAAATCCCCGGAGGGCGGATTATCCGACCCCCTTGAGAGGCAGATTATCCGGCCTGTGCGAAAACTCTGGCCCTGTCCGGACAATCCGTGGGAAAATCCTCCCCATATAGGGTGATGCGCCTTGCCCTCCTTTGTCGATCGACCAGGGGTGCATAATCCAGCTCTTGACAGGGGTGGATAATTCGCCCCCCAAAACTCTAGTTTAGCTGCTTTTTGAGTGAACATTAAGCTGCAGCACTAAACACACATTAAACAATCCTTGGTATTGTTATCTAACATACAAAATACTATGGATGATGAAATGTTCTTCCAATCTTGCCCTTTTTGATGTTAGATAACAATAATAGGATTTGCAATAAAGCCCTACTAACAACATCATTCCAAGAAATAAAAAGACTTCCCCTAGATGTGTGCATACAAGAAGTTTGCATTTGAATAAAAATGCACACATGAAGGTACAAGGCTTTTCATGAGTTGGAACCTAAGATCAAATTATGATCTAGGGAAGAATGTATCATACCATCGGAAGATGAAGTCCTCAATAATACAGAGATAGACACTATAATAATCACTTATTGAGACTTCCAAGAATAATACCATTGGGATGCATCCATAAAGATAATACGTGAATTCCATAGCATGGGGATGGATCCATACTCTCATAGAGATAAATCCATAGAGATAATTCCAAAGATAATCGGGATAGATCCATAGTCTCAAACAATCACAAACCAAATAGAAAATTTAAAAGTTCAATGCTAAATGGGCACAAGCAAGGATAAAGGAAACAGTTAAAAATAAAATGTGCTTGTGCTCGACCCATGAAAATCCTCAGCATCCTAATAGAACTACTTCTCCCCCTTTGGCATCGAAACACCAAAAAGGGAAAAGAGTGATGCTAGCGTCCCAAGGGATCGCTCCTCGTCCTCCTCATCATAATATTCCTCCTTATCGTCCTCATCATCAGCAGTCGGAGGAGTAGGTTCCCTCGTAGGGGCGGGGAACAAGTGACGCTCAAGCTCACCATAGTCGGTGCCTGAAGTGTTCCACTGAGCATACGAAGTGGGAACAGCCTGGGTAGGAGGGGGGACTGATGCCCCGGAGACGTGGTGAAGGATAAGCTGCTGAGTGTGAGCAATATCATGGTGCTGCCGGTATGCCTCATACTGTCCCTTGTGAGTATCTACCCCCATGCACATAATGTTACGCTGAAATCAATTGAGTTGCTTCACCTCACGGGAAACAGACATCATAGGAGGCCTTCTCCCACTCGCTCCAGCATCTCTCATAAATGACTCTGGAGCTATAGAGGGGTGAGAGGTCTTCCTAGACTTGTTGTAAATCTTCTTCACTTTGTGTTCACCATCAAGGTTTCCACTGAAATCCTCATGAGGAAGCATATGCTTGATGAGAATCATAATGAACGGAGCATATGTAATGGAAAGCGTGTTGAACATAGCATCAGTCAACTCATGGTAGATAAAGTCCATCACATCCAACCTGTAACTCATAGCCTGGTCTTCATTGGTGGCACATTCATAAGAAAAGGTAAGAAGTTGTACAAGGTGACCATGGATACTATCATTGTTCCCCCCACTCGGAGTGATGGAATCACGGAAAATACTAACCAGCTGAGCATAGAGTAGGGACAGACCTGCCATCTTGCCCACTACACCATTGGGTACATAGCAGGGAGAGAGCAAAGTGTCCTTGTTTGGCTTGATGGGGGTGATGATGCGATGCCCACAAGCATGATCTCGGCCATTGAAGGGATAGCCAAGCACCTGAGAGAATATGCGGAAATCAGCTTGAATAAAATTTCCACCGGTCATCCACTTCATAGTGCGATGCTCATCGCCACAAATTACGAGAGTGGAGAAAAACTGCTTCACCATGGAGGTATCATAGGAGCACTGAAGAGTCATGAGATGGTGCAGCCCCATCCATTCAGTCACAGCTAGAGCATCAACAAGTTGGGACTTACCCCTTACCTCAGTCATATCCATAGGATACATAGGCCGGATCTTCATAGTGGAATAGACATCATAAAAAACACACCAAAAGTTGCAATCCCCAAGCTCCTCATCAATATCAGCCTCGACATACAAATCACGATGATGGATATAAGAGTACTAAATAATGTCCATCTCCTTATAGTTGACCCTGGTTTACTTATCCTTCCTCTTGGAACTAGCCCGAGAAGCCTTTTCTTTCCTTGCATGTTCAACCATTCTGTTAGCCTCTCTATTCTGCCTCCTCAATTCAACCTCGTCCACTAGAACACCCTCTTTGTTGGGCCTTAAATAGTGAGCACGAGGACAACGCTTGTACGTCTGAGAGACACCACGGGAACCACCTGTGAAGTGAATGAGGTAGATAACAAGTAGATAAGAACACCCACAAGTCCGTGAGGATTGCTAAAAACAATAGAAAAACAATTCACAAGCCAAGTATATGTCATACTATAATCTGAGAAAAATGAACCAGGAGCTATCCTTCCAGGCTGGATAATCCGGCCTAGCCAGGGGCGGATAATTAGCCCTGGAGAAAATTTTCAGAACTACTCAGATTGATAGTATCGACATAGATCGGGCAAAGGGGTTGCTAGTCTACAATTTCTAACATGCATATGGAACAAAGGGCAACCTCTAAACCGAGTTTCCACAACAAAAAAACAACTTCCATACAAACAATAGGAATGGGGAAATTACCCTCACTCATTGGAAGAAGCACTCAGAGGAGAAGGTTCCCGGAGGAGTTGCGAAGAAGATCCGGGGGAGGCCCGGAGAATCCGATGGCCAAAGCGGCACCGGGGAGGGTCGAGGAGGCCGACGACAGATGAGAGAGAGGAGGGGGTCAGGGTGGAAGTGGTTGCTCTGTTTGAGCCCTTCCACCCGACGCCCAGCCCTAAGAAGGCAGTTCCGCCCGGGACGGATAATCCAGATCCCACTAGGGGCGGATAATCCATCCCTCTCTGAATTTTCTATTTTACACAGGTTCAGGCCACCACATCCCAAACAACACCCTCGCAAGATTCAACCAAGGACTTGTGTGCAAGATAGATATCTTGGGGAGGGAGAAAGGCAAAACCAAGATAATGAAAAGCCAATTGTTGGTGTGTTTTCCATAAGAACAAAAGATGGTTAAATAAAAACCAGTAAAACCCTCAAAGAACCAACTCTTCATACATAGCCACAACCTAGCCTAGATCTTCGAGAGCTTCAAAAACCTTCTTGGGTTCCACCATGGATATATGTGCTTGATGATCGTTGAACCTTGCTAGTTCGCCCCTTGTGGATACCCTTCTCCTAAGATCACCCACCACTTTATCAAGTGTGTGACCTCTGAGTTTAAGGTTCCATTCATCTCGAGCTTTGCAACAAATTTCAATTTCTTCATTGTTCCTTGGAGGGATAAATTCATCATCTACATGTGTGGCACCATGCTTTCTAAAAGTGGTAGCAATGCCTTTGAGTCTTCTATACATGTATTCATGGTCCTCACCATCTAACATATATAACCTTCAGCTTCATTACTTAGAGCATCATACCTATTTCTTCTCATGCTCTCATTTCCAATGAACAAGTTGGTGAGAGCATCCGAAGCTTCCTTAGCGGTGTTGAAATGTTCAATGTGTGGCATGTCCTTGGGACCCACACCAAGCTGAATCATGTGTAGAGTGGTTGCATTGAGTTGACTATCAATAACCTCTCTCCTTGTCAAGTTGTTTGGATCCCCAATTTGGAGACCAACTTCAATGATTATCCACAACTCAGTGGACAAACTACACACATGCGATTTCATCAAAAAATGCCATTAGTTAAAGGAAGATGCAGTAAGCTTGGGTGGATCACCCCTATTGTTTATATGAGGGTGAGGGATTGGTGGATCAGGTGAATATAACTGAGAAACCTCACTATAGTACTCCTTACAACTTCCCTTTTTTGGAAGAGGAACCTTTAACTTTATCTTCACTCCCCAACTCCTTTTCTTTAGAGTTAGTCTTAGATTTGTCCTTAGAGATAGGAGTTGAAGCCTCAGTGGAAGATGGAGGAAGGGCTGTGGATGGATAGAGACGCGCTATCATTTCACGCATCTCTTGCACTTGGATCTCCACAGTTTTAATCAAGCTTGTTTCCAAGGACTTGAGATCATCCATGGTGACCTTACTCCCAGCCTCACTACCATCTTCCTCAGTACCCATACTCTCTTAGGCGGTAAAGCCCGAATAAAGAGACGAGGCTCAGATACCAATTGAAATGGATCGTATGGGAACCTAGGGGGGTGAATAGGTTCTACACCAAATTTTTATTCCTTTTTCAATTTTAGGCTTAACACAAAGTTAAATTCTCTAGATATGCAACTAAGAGGAATTTTCCTATATGTAAACCTAACTACTAAGCGTGTAAAGGCAAAGTGAGTGGAACGACGTAACCGTAGAGGATCACGCGGAGACATAGGATTTGTTTTACCACGCCACAATAGGCCTCACCCTATTCTCTGATGGATCTCGCCACCAAAGGCCTGATCCACCTTCCACTATTTGGCACCCTTCTAGGCGGGAACCAGTGCCTTTACAACACTAGCTGGGCACGCATCCACAACTAAATTGGAGGCTCCCGTGATCATAACAAGCTGCCAGAAGAATAAGTTAATCAATAACCAAAATTGAGATTTAGATATTTGCAAGAAATACTAGATCAAGAATCCTCGAAGTGAATGGAGGGGAATTGAAGAGCTTGATTGGTTCCGATGTAGATCGAAAACTCTTCCTTCAATTCTCCAAAGATCAGAGCCTTCGAGTGGTTGAAAGTGGAGATCTCGTTTTGGGATTGGATGAACAGCACGTCACTTTTTCAAATGAATCAAGAGATCTGACAGGAGGAGCAATTGGGGTATTTATACCCCTTGCTAAAGCCAGTCGTAGGAGAAGTTTGGGGCTGGATTATACAGCCTAAGTGGGGGGCGGATTATCCAGCCGGGGCAAATCTCTGGCCCGGAATCGGATTTTCTGGGCCAAAAATCCGCCCTCATACAGAGTGACGCGCCTTGGCTGCCTTTGGAAAAATTCCCGGGGTGCGGATTATCCAGCCCCCTTGAGGGGCGGATTATACAGACCGGGCAAAAACTCCGGCCATGGCCAGACAATTCGTGGGAAAATCTGCCCCCATACAGGGTGACGCGCCTTGCCCTCCTTTGTTAATCGACCCGGGGTGGATAATCCGGCTTTTGACAGGGGCGGTTAATACGCCCCAAAACTCTGGTTTAGCTACTTTTTGAGTGAACATTAGTCTGCAACACTAAACACACATTAAATAATCCTTGGTATTGTTATGTAACACACAAAACACTAGGGATCATGAAATGTTCTTTCACCAGTGGCCTCATAACATGCTATAAATTCCGCTTACATCGTAGATGAAGCAATTATTGTTTGCTTGGAGCTTTTCCATGATATAGCTCCTCCAGCAAGTGTGAATATAATCTAATGTGGATTTATTACTATCCATACAACCGACATAATCAACATCTGAGTAACCAATAACTTCTAGGTTATCAGACCTTCTATATGTAAGCATGTCATTTTTCATTCCTTGCATATAACGCAAGACTTTCTTTGCAATCTTCCAGTGGTCTAGTCCTAGATTTGATTGGAATCTGCCAAACATCCCAGTTATAAAAGCCAAGTCAGGGCGCGTACAAACTTGCGCATACATGATGCTTCCGACAGCTGAAGCATAGGGAATCGACTTCATCTGGTCAGTTTCAATTTGGTTCCTTGGACATTGAAAACTCCCAAATCTATTGCCCTTGACTATAGGAGAAGGTGAGGGTGATCACTTTTGCATATTGTATTTCTTTACTCGTCCAAAGTATGCCTTATATGATAGTCCCAACACACCTTTAGACCTATCCCGCTGAATCTCTATTCCAAGAACATACGAGGCTTCACCAAGATATTTCATATCAAAGTTATATGATAGAAAATTCTTGGTCTCATGCAGCATATCCTTATCACTATAGGTCAACAATATGTCATCCATATATAGGACTAATATTGTGAACCTACTACCTTTAAATTTGACATAAATGTAGTTGTCCGCAATGTTTTCTGTAAAACCAAAAGTTCTAATAACTTTATCAAACTTCGGGTACCATTGTCTTGAAGCTTGCTTCAAACCATTAATAGACTTCTTTAATCGACATGCCAAGTGTTCTTTTACTTGTACAACAAAACCTTTTGGTTGAGTCATGTAAACATCTTCATTCAGATCTCCATTTAGGAATGTCTTCTTAACATCCATTTGATGCAGCTCTAAGTCATAGTGAGTTGTCAATGCCATAATGGTTCTAAAAGAATCTTTACTTGACATGGGAGAGAAGGTTGATGACCCACAAGTATAGGGGGTGTATCGCAGTATTTTTGATAAGTAAGAGTATTGAACCCAACGAGGAGCAGAAGGTGTTGACGAGTGGCTTGGAGCATGAATTCTCTGTAAATACATAGCAAACGGATTTTTAGGGTTTTTTAATAATGCAGATAAATAAAGTGTGAGTAAATAAAAGACAATAATAATTACAGCAAGTGGCCCAATCCTTTCTTTAGCAAAGGACAAGCCGGTTGTATCACTTAAGATGACCAAACATTCTCGAGGACACATGGGAATATCATCAAGTGCTTTCGCTTCATATAGTTGATTAATCTTCTTTAGTTTGATAAGTGTTGTGTGGGTGAACCTGTGCTAATGTACTGACTTTCCTAAGACTAATACATACTTGTGATTAAACCCCTTGCAAGCATCCGCAAGTACAAGAAAGTAATTAAGATAACCACAACTTTAAACTCTGAGATCCTACACTCCCTTGTGCAAAGGTTCCTAATGAGGGTTCATGTTTCTGTCACTCCGGCAACCCCTACGATTAGTAGCCAAATACACAATGAATTCCCCTAGGCCCATAAAGGTGAAGTATCACGTAGTCGACGTTCACATGACACCACTAGAAGAATAACACCACAACTTAAATAACAAACTATTGAATCTTTCTCAACACAATTCCACTACTAACAACATGACTTCTCTCATGTCCTCAAGAACTAAACGAACTACTCACAAGACATCATATGGATCAAGATAAGAGATGAAATAATGATAAGTAACAATCTGAACATGAACGATAATTCAATGGTTCCACTCAATAGCATCAACTACAACAAGTAATCAACATCGAGAAAGTTTCCCCTAAGAACTATGCAAGATTCAACCTGATTGTTACAACGGTATGAAGTGGTGATGATGGTGCTGGTGGATATGATGATGGAGATGATGATGATCCCGATGAAGTCCAGCTTGATGGTGGTGTTGATGGTGACGATCTCCCCTCTCCAGGAAGGAATTTTCCCGACAGATTTTTGCCTGCCGGAGAGCTCTTTCTCTCTCTGCAGTTTTCCGCCCCGCAGAGGCGACAAAATCTTTCTATGGTCGCTCCCCGAGTCTTAGGGTTTCGTGGGGATAATATACGCCAAAGGGGAGAGCTGGAGGTGGGCCAGGGTGGCCACACCACCTGGTGGCATGGCTAGGGGTGGCCCGTGCTAGGGGTGGTGTGGCCCCCCTGTGGCCCAACTCCGCTCCCCCTTCTGGCATCCTTCGTCTTCTGGAAAAATAGGATTTTCCATGAATTTTCTGGAATCTGATCTTCACGAATTTTGCCTCCAAATGGCGCCTTTTCCACCAGAATCCTGACTTCAGCGGTCCATCCTCCAAAAGTCATCAACCATGCAAAAACAGATAAAATAACATAAGTATCATCTCTTAATATGAAATATATCAATGAATAACAGTAAATTATGATATAGAATAGTGATGCAAAATGGACGTATCAAAGGTCTCATTGTAATCAATTCCCTCTCTTTGTGTAAATCCTTTCGCAACAAGTCTTGCTTTGAACCTTTCGGCGTTCCCTTTGGAATCATACTTAGTTGTAGACCCACTTACAGCTTGCTCTTTTAGCTCCACTTGGAATTTCTACTAAGTCCCAAACATCATTTGTGCCCATAGAGTTTAATTCATCTTCCATGGCAGCTTCCCATTTAGATGAGTTCTTAGTTTTCATAGCCTCCTTTTAGGAGGATGGGTCCTCCATCTTTCCCATATCATTGACATCCTCACTCATGTAAGTGATATGATCATCTAGGATGGCTTTGTTTCTTCTAGGTTGTGTTTTTCGTAGTGGAGGTAGTGGTGGAGGAGCATTTTCTGGTTGAGGATCTTGTTCTTCTTGAGAGTCATCCTCTGGTTGTGAATCTCCATTTAGTTCAGGATGAAAATTAGTTTCAACATGAGTATTTTCAGTATGTGTATTGCATGTCACGTCAAAATTTCGAAATGGGAAAACAATCTCTTGTATAGTCGGGGATGGAGCACATACCCGCTTCTCTTCAAGATTAATAATCCTTACTCCCTTGACTTTGTTATCCTCAAAAAATACCGCTTGTCTAGTTTCCACGAATTTAGTGGTATGGCCTGTACAATAAAAGCAATATCCCTTTCCCCTATGAGGGTATCCAATAAAGTGATAACTTAATGTCTTCGGATCTAGTTTATTGAGTTGTGGATTGAATAATTTTGCTTCAGCAGGATATCCCCACACACGTAGGTAATTTAAGATCGGTTTCTTTCCCGTCCACATCTCGTAAGGTGTGCTCGGTGCAGACTTAGTGGGAGCAATATTTAGTACATGTGTGGTTGTCTTTAAAGCATCCATCCATAGGCTTACTGGAAAACTTGCGTGACTAAGCATATGCTTCGCACCATGTCCATAAGGGTGTGGTTGCGACACTTAGCTACGCCATTTTGCTGAGGTTCATCAGGCATTGAATAGTGGGCAACAATTCCATTCTCATCCAGGAACTTTGCAAAAGGTCCTCAATTTTTCCCATAAGGAGCATGCCTACCATAACACTCTCCCCCGTGATCAGATCGTACAACTTTAATTTTCTCATTCAGTTGGTTCTCAACTTCGGCTTTGAGCACTTTGAATTTGTTCAAAACTTTCGATCGATCACATGTAGGTAAATATACCCATATCAGGAAAAGTCATTCATGAATGTTATGAATGAATCAAAACCATCCAAGGACTTTACATTAAGGGGACCACAAATGTTAGTATGAATAAGTTCGAGGACCCTCATGGCTCTTACTACTCCCTTCTTAATAGTTTTAGCATATTTTTGTTTAATGCAATCGATGCATTTATCAGCATTTGAGAAGTCTAATGGAAGAAGTATTTCATTTTTAATCAAATGTTCAATTATCCCTCTCGAAATGTGGCCTAAACATTGATGCAAAATAGAATCAATGACAGATAACATATATAGTTTGCCTCATTTGTCACCGAGGCTAATATCTTTATTACAACGCTTTAAAACACATTGATTGTTACCAAATAGACATTCAAATATGTCATCATTTAAACATGAAAATGAAATAAGATTCCTACTTAAGGTATGGACATAGAGAACATTATTCAAACTAAGGAAAAATCTGGTGTCTAGCTCCAGATCGAGAGAGCCCAAAGCTTCACAGTCTTCTTCTTTGCCATTTGACACCTTAAGCCTTATTTCCCCCAGACTTATGGTGTAAGTTGTATGGAATCTTTGCATGGAATTTGCAACATGAACAGTTGCACCTGAGTCAATCCACTATGTATTTCTAGAAAAATCAACATAAAGATATTCATCTATAAATGTGATTTCATCATTACCTTTGTTGGCTAGCCACTTTAGCCATTTTGGGCAACCCTTCCTGTAATGTCCTTCCTTCTTGCAGAAGTTGCACACGATCGATCCAACACCAGCATAAGTAACAGGATCAAAACTTGTGGACCTAGAGCCCTTCCCTTTTGGAGATGTTTTGCCTTGAATTTCTTCTTCTTGGGAGGACCATCCCAAACACTCTTCCTCTTCGAGGTGCCAACTTGTGAGGCTTGATCTTTGATTTTCTTGATAATCCTCTCTTCCTCCTGGACAATTTTTGGAGTCTTCTCAGTCGGTAGCCATTTTCCTTCAGAGAGTTATAGTTTATCTTAAATTGCTCAAATTCAGCTGGTAGCGACTCCAATATCATGACTATGAGTAGGTTCTCACTAAGTTCACATTTTAGAGTTTTAAGCTTTTGATAAGTCACTTTCCTCAGTATGTGAGTCCTAACCTCATCTTTCCTAGTTACGATATATTTCTCGAGGAGCTTATAGAAAATATCATGAGCATAATCTTCTCGAAGCCCTTGAATTGCTCCTCAACAACTGCTAGAAATTTGTTAGCAGTGTCCTTTTTAGGGAGTTTACCAGCAATATCAGGAGATATGGATGCATTCATTAAAAGAAGAGCAATGTGGTTAAAATTCTTCCACTTCTCCATCTTGGAATCATAAGTTTTCTTGAGTTCAGCATACCTTGTTACACCCTGAGTGGGTGCCACAAGTTTTTCTTCTACCAAAGCATAATCAAGACCATTACAACCCAAGATAACTCAATGCCTGACTTCCAGCGCGGGAAATTTCTTCCCGTGAGTTGTTCAACATCCTCATATCGAAAAGGGTCCGATGTTGTCATGATGGTATAACAAAACAACATTAGTCAATTGCATGAGAATAAAAATACGTTGGTAAATAAAATAAACATGCAATACAACAACATATAATTCTATGTCACATCAACGTTTGGCAGAAATGACAAAGAACTCAAACAACATAAAGAGCAACTCATAAAAGTAAAACAACGTTGGTCAAAATTAATTTTAGAGCCTAAAATTTATCAATTTAAAACATCAAAATCATACATAACATCATTGATGTTTTTAAAGATAAACGACATACAAACATATTACAAATTCTAAATAAAATATCTCGTTGGTTCAATTTTATTCAGAACAGTAACATGCTTCAAATCATATTTTAGGCAATTAATTTCTATATAAAACAATGCAAGAACTTAAAATTATCAACATAATAAAAAAATACTTCACTGGAAAATACATGAAAAATAAAAGAAAACGTGACTGGCCCAGCTATGTTTTCTAACTGGGCCGTAATCCTGCCTTGAAAGGAAGCCCATTAAGCGATTGAGGCCCATAACCACCTCTGCCTTGCTCTTGGCCGTTGGATGCATCCAACGGCTGTCATCGAGCTGAGACAGGGTAAAAGCGGTGCCCCGCCCTAACCCTAGCCACACTTACTCCTCACTCCCTCCGCTCCCGTTCTGAGACAGAGATAGTGGCGGCACGCTCGCACACACGCTCGCTCGCGCATAGCGGCGGCGTCCAACCAACTACGGTGGCGCGCAAAGTGGCGAGGCTGCCCTTCTTAGCTCCCCATTCTGGCCTCTCTTGGCCTCTCCTCTTTCTTCCGCGCCAGTGAGAAGGAGCGGTGGCGTCAGCGACACGCCACCCCACGGCGGCTATGCTCGACGGAGCAGCATGCGAGGACTAGGTCATGCGTGCTCCTTCGCCGAGCGTGGCCTTTGGTGCCCACCTTGTTTTCTAGCGATCTCGAGTGAGCGTTTCTGTGAACCGGCGTCGATTTTTTTAGCGGTGCGGCGAGCGGCTGGTGACACACACGTCCATCCCGCACCGAAAGTGTGTCCGTTCCACCCGAGCGTGTGTCCGTCTCATCTTCTTCAACGGCGTTTGGGCATCTCCTTCCGCCAGCTCTCTCCAGTAGGAGGGAAGCGATGGTGCAACATTGTTGCCCTCATGCAGCGGTGGGCGCTGCACGGGTCCCGGAGGGAAAAGGCGATGCCATTGGTAAGTGCCCAATTCGTGTGTGCTCCAAAAATTAGGGTTAGGGTTCTAACCAAAAAAATTGAGGATTTATTTCTAATGTGCAAAACAAGCTCCACTGATTCAATTGCTTGGAGATGTGTAGCATTAGATCAATAATAAACAACGTGTACATAAGTGGGTTAGCATTAACCGAGGCATAAACATCAATCTCAATTGCTAATGGCTAATTAACCGAGGCTTATACATTAATCATAGGCATGCCTTAATTAATTTTATCTTGACCATTAACGCTGCCATGTTTAGGGAGTAAAAATGATCTAATCTTACGCCAAATTAATCACAATTCTCTTAACATGATCCATGCATGGAAACTTGATCAACAGATTGCAACCCTAATCAAAATAAAAGGGCTAGGGCACTTATGATGATCAGATCTTGCTCTGATACCATTGTTAAACTACTAGGAAACAGCCTATAGATAGACAAGATGTTCAGTGGCGCATAAGCCAACCTATGCGCCACAGGAAGACATCAGTGACGCACTAGAAAGCATGCGCCACAGAAGTTTGGAAGTTCTGTGGCGCATTACGAAATATGCGCCACAGAAGTTGCAACTTCTGTGGCGCATATTTGCTCATGCACCACAGAACATGGAGGGGGGCCCCACCACAGAATCTAATTCACCCAAGTTCTGTGGCGCATGTTGACATATGCGCGATAGATGTGTTTCACTTCTGTGGCACATATCCCAACATGCGCCACAGAACTTGGAGGTGGGCCCCATAGAGAAATCTTATTCACCCACTTCTGTGGCGCATATGGGGTTATGGGCCACAGAAGTTTCAGCATCTGTGGCGCATTTCCTCCCTATGCGCCACAGATGAGGGCGTCTAGATCCATGTTAAAAAGGTGACAAGAGCTAGCTTTCTTATCTATCTATCCCACCACCACCCATTTCACATCTCTACCTCCTCCCAACTCGTCTTCCTCCTCCCTCACACCCCATCTTGCCCATAGTTTCTCCATTTTCTTATATCTAAACCTACTTTAATCCATAGATTGATAAGTAGAAGCTTCGCTCCAACTTCTAGATCTAGTTCCTTACTTTTCTCTCTCACATCTCTCTATTTGTTTACTAATTTCCTCTCCACCAACTTGCATTGTAGATCTATTTGTCCATACTCTCTCATCGCGCGGTCTCATCTCGCTATTATTGTGTCTACTATAGGTGAGTACTTGGCCATCATGAACATGTAGGTGAAGCTTGTCGCGCGGGCGGTGTGTGTGTGCGATTCATGGCGAGATGATGCTTGTGTGTGGTGCATGAATGTTTGCAATGGGAGGAAGTTTTTTGTTGTTTGCTTGTTATTGTCGGGCCCAACTGGTGTGGTTGCATCGATGTTTGCCGAAATGTTGATTCATTTCCATTTCGGCAAATTTTTGCACTACCCATATGTCCTAATTTTAGGAAAGGTCATGCCGAATTTTTTCGGCTAGCATTCATGCATGTGTGTGTTCATATGGTGTGGTTCTCACCTATACTCTCTGTTTTGACCGCTCAGGCAACCATGGTCCTCACGATGAGCGAAGGTCGAATTGCTAGGTACAAGAAAGGCGCGAAGGAGGACATGATTCTAAACAACAAGACCATGATAAGATGTCCATGTCGAACATGCAAACTGCAGCGCTGGATCGACCCTGAATCTGGACAATTGGAGGGTCACCTGCTTAGGCAGGACATGGTGGTGGTCACGAAGACGTGGGCGGGCGAGAAGACGAAGAGTCTACCGGGCATGATCATCATGACGAAGGAGATGCCAGCGGGCATGATCATCATGACGAAGGAGATGTCGGCGGGCATGATCAGCATGGAGAAGGAGATGACGACGGGCATGATCATGAAGAAGGAGAAGACGCGAACACACAAACGCTACTAACTTCGATCTTGCAGGACCCTCATGTTCAAGAACTGCTCCTCAAGGAGACGAGCAATGACAAAGCTGCAGCCAGAGAGAAAGCCAAGCTGGCCCAAATGGGGTAGACGAGATGACTCCATTGTATCCTGGGTGTCGCCCCGAGGATACACGTTTGAGTGTAACGCTCAAGGCTCTAGAGATGAAGGCCGAACACAAATGGACCGATGTGAGCTTCAACGCGAACATGGAATACTGGCACGGCCGACTTCCTAAGGGGAACACATTGCAATAAGTATCGAGGAGGCCAAGAAAATCGTGTGCCCTCTCGACCTACCACACATTAAATACCACGCATGCATCAATGATTGCGCACTTTATCAGAACGAGTACGCGGATAGAACCACTTGTCCGGTGTGTGGCCAAGGACGATACAAGAGATGGAACAAGAAAGTTCCTCGAAAAGTGGTATGGTACTTTCCTATCACCCCTCGTCTGCAGCGGTATTTCATAGATCCTAAGGAAGCAAAGCTCATGCAATGGCACGCGGAAAGAGAGAAACCCGAAGATGATCCAGAGAAGGGCAAGATCCTGACACACCCTTCAGACGCTAGCCAGTGGAACGCATTAGACATCGAGTTCGAAGAGTTCGGGGGCGATGCAAGGAACATCAGGCTGGGTATGAGCACCGATGGACTCAATCCTTTTGGAAACCAGAGTAGCACGCATAGCACCTGGCGTGTTTGTATGGCCATACAACCTCCCCCCGTGGATATGCACGAAGAAAAGGTATGTACACATGAGCATTCTTATTCAGGGGCCGAAACAACCAGGTATCGATATGCATCTGTATCTCAGGCTATTGAGAGAGGAGTTAGCCAGCTTGTGGGAGACGCCGGCCCGTACGTGGGATGCCTACACTAAAGAATATTTCCATCTGAGAGCCGTGTTGCTCATGACCGTGCAGGACTATCTTGGTTACGCATATGTATCGGCCCAGATGAACCACGGACACAATGCATGTGTCAAGTGCATGGATGAGACACCGCATCTCCAGCTACCAAGGGATCCCGAGTCTTCGAAAACCGTGTTCCAAGGTACTCGAAAGTGGCTCCGCATGGATCACCCGTGGAGAAAACGTGGTGACCTGTTCAATGGTAAGGACGAGCTTGAAAGAGCCCCGCGTCAGGAAGCGAAGAAATCGAGGAGCTTTTGAATAATTGGGTAGATTGCCTGCGCTGGAAAAAAAGCGACCGAGGACAAAGCCGCTGGGTGTATGGAAAGCAAGGTCTTTTACGGGACCTGTATTGGAAGGTCCTTCACACTCCCCATAGCCTCGATGTAATGCACATCACGAAGAGCGTTACCGAGTGCGCTTGGCACTCTCTTGAACATGCGGAGAGGACCAAGGATGGGCGAAGAAAGGACCTTAAATTGCTTGGCATAAAGAAAGATCTTCAGTACCCTGATAGTGATGATGATGATGATGATGATGATGATGATGATGATGATCAGGAAGGGACTCAAGGTCGCCACAAAAGAGTTAAGAAGAATGAGGTGGTGCTTCGTGCTGCCAGCTTCACTCTGAGTCTGGAGGAGCTCGAGCAGTTTTTCAGGTGCCTCTTAGGGTGAAAGTTCCTCCAGTTACTCGGGAAGATAAGCGGATATCTAGGCGTGGCGAAGAAGAGGTTCAGCGGTATGAAGTCTCACGACTGTCACGTGCTAATGATGCAGATACTCCCCGTTGCGATCCGTGGGATAATGGACGAGCATGTCCGTGAGACGTTGTTTGGCCTCTGTAACTTTTTCGACGTCATATCTAGGAAGTCGATCGGTGTGAAGCAGCTCGACGACTACGAGGAAGAGATCGTGATGATACTATGCAAGCTTGAGATTTACTTCCCCGCATTCTTCGACATCATGGTGCATCTGCTTGTACATGTCGTGGATGACATCATCCAGCTCGGGCCGACATTCCTGCACTACATGATGCCGTTTGAAAGGCTAAACGGTGTCATCAAAGGATTCGTTCACAACAGGTCTCGTCCAGAGGGAAGCAGAGCCAAGGGCTTTCTGATCTCTGAGTGCATCTCCTTCGCGAATTATCTGACCACAGAGAACGAGGATGTTGGAATACCCATAAAGAAGCACCTCGGCAGGCTCGGTGGATATAGTCATCATGAGGCCGCTCACTACATGTCGGCATTGATGGTCGATGCACTGATTTTGAAAGGGCACACAGTCGCTACAACACATTGAAGTGGTCGCCCTTGGGTGAAGAGCACAAAAGCTTAATCGGCGAGAATCGTCGACCAGGCGGCAGAGGAAGAAGGGAGACGTAACCAAGAGCACAACTCCAGCTTCACGGGTTGGTTCAAGAAAAGGCAACTGGACAATACCCACAGGCGCCTTCTACGGAAGATCAAAACTCATATTCTCCTTGTCGAGGGCCCGGGCACAACCTAAGGACCTATCGGTCATACGACATAAGCGGTTCTGATTCTACACCGAGGAAAAGGACAAGAATAGTGAATATCAAAACTCAGGAGTAACTATGTTATCCTTTGCTGATGACAAGACTACTGTGATGGAAAGATTCTACGGAAGGATCGAGGAGATATGGGAGCCCGACTACTGTGGAGAGATCGTACCGATGTTCCGTGTTAGATGGGCCAAGAACGTGGAAAAAGAAGGCCGCTATTTCACCACAATGGTTATACCAGATGCCAAATCAACAAAGAACGCCTCTGCAAAAAATGAGCCTTGGGTACTCGCTAGCCAAGTTGATCAATGCTTTTTTATTACCGACCCGTCAAAGCCCAACCGTGTTGTAGTTAGGAGGGGCAAGAGGAGCATCATCAGAATGGAAGGAGCCGCCAACGAGCAAAACTTCGACAAAAACGGCGACCCGAAGATCGAAGAGGAATTCGACAAGTACTTTGACATGCCTACTACTACTAAAGTAAGGAGGACCACACTGCCTACTAAAGGTTGTCCATTCACAAGAAGAAATCTCAAAGTGCACGGGCTAAAGTATTCAACCGCAATGAAAAAGGGCAAGAAGATTGTGAAGAGACGCTAGCTCGACACATCACATGATTGTGTATGTTTGGGGAGAGAGAATTTTGAATAAATATGAATGTTTGTATATGTTCTTGCTTTATTTTAAACATATATATAATTAAAAACACATCACATGAATGTATATGTCCGGGGAGAGAGTTTTTTGAATAAATATGAATGTTTGTATGTGTTCTTGCTTTATTTTAAATATATCTATAACTAAAAAAAAAATTTTTAAAAAAGGAAAAAGTTTGAGACAGCCAGGGATTCAAACCTGGTTGCCCCAGGTTTACAATGGCACAAGCAAGCAGAGACCACTAAGGCAAGTGTGTGATCTTGTCATACTACCACGCGCGCTGTGTTTTGTACTAAGTCCACAAGTTCTGTATGCATTTCGGGCAAGATGCGCCACGAAGTGACTTCAATGCGCATATCGCCGAAATCGCCGTAACTGTGGACTTAGCCAAATAAACGGTTCGCCCTTTCCCCTGCTAATCCCCTTCTCCATTCTATTCTTCACACAGTTCCTAGCCTCGCTCACCGCGCACAAACCCTAGCTAGCCTAGCCGCCCTCGCTGCCGGAGCCGCCACCGCCGCGCTAAAGCCCGTGGAGGAGGAGGCCCGTTGCTGGAGCCGCGTTGAAGCCCGTGGAGGAGGAGGCCGCCACCACCGCACCACCACCACGCTAGATCCCATGGAGGAGGAGGCTTGCCGCAGCCCCGCCCGCAGCAAGAGCACCGCCGCCACCCTCGTCGTCGACGATCACCGCAGCAGCAGCAGGTACCCTCGACACTAGAATTACATGCGCTCTCTCATGCATGCGCTCTGCTCTCTGTTTTGTACTTGTACTTGTACTCTGCAAGCTTTAGAATCGTGTATATTTAGATAGAATTCAGTGTATATTCAGATAGTACTTGCAAGCTTTAGAATTGTGTATATTCATATAGTGTATATTCAGATAGTACAAGGTACTCTGCAAGCTTTAGAATTTTGTTTGCTCTGCTCTGTCTGCTTTGTACTTGTACTTGTACTAGAATTCAGTGTATATTCAGATAGTACTTGTACTCTGCAAGCTTTAGAATTGTGTAGATAGTAGCTTCAGAATTCAGATAGTAGCCAATGTCAAGCAGTTGAACCGCAAAGGGCTTCAAGCAAGTTCTTTCACCATCTTGTACTGCCTGACAGTATTGTTGTTAGGGATCGCTCTCAAAAGTTGCTAGACAGCAAGAACATATACCATAAAAAGTTGTACTTGCTTCTGAATCTTTGAGGCAGAACATATACCATAAAAAGTTGTACAGCCTAAACACATGCTTTGAGGCAGAATTTTTCTCTAGAGGGGTACCTCTGCCTGCATTGTTTCTCTAGAGGGGTGAATTTTAATTGGTTACCAATCCCTTTTAGAGATGTGTAAATGTGCCTTTATTTACCTGAGGTAAAAACCTTGGCTAAAATGTTCTGGTTTATTTTATGCTTTAGTTATACACAAACCATGGATTTTATGCTTCATTATCTCTTGTTGCTTTCTATCATATTCCTGGAGTGTAATTAGTTCATGGAGTATGTATATAGGCACAAAATCCATCATCAGTTCAGCATGATAATGAAGTTCTTTGTTCTTGACAGAGCCATTCTTTGCATGTGTACATATCTAGCTTGAGTGTGACCTAATCCTTTTGCTAGATGCAATGCAAGTGCATATCTATCACAACTCATTCCTTTCCAGAACTTGCCTTAATCTGTGTTGTCACTGCTGTGATTGTCAAGTCCTTTTGCCTCTGGAACTCTGTGTTGTCATTTAGGATTTTTATTACCTTGAGAAGTTTCTTTCAGCATAGATACGATTAGTTGCTCACTTAGCTTATATTATGATGTTCCTGAAGTTTGAGTGTTAAGGTGATGGTTATATATGGAACATTATGTTTGAGTGTTCCAGGTTGCACAAACATGCAGAGTGTTAAGGTGATGGTTATATATTATGATGTTCCTGAAGTTTGAGTGTTAAGGTGAGGCATGCAGTCAGTTGTAGATGTTCTTGTTTGGTAACAACAATAGTAGATGAACTGTAGAAATCAGAATCAAACATTGTTCATTTGTAGTAAGTTAAGATGAGTAAGACAAGGGGAAATGGCATGTGTCTCCAACTGAAAGACTAATACACATGCCTCTGTTTACCATACTTCTATTACACTTCTACAGCAAATACTACTGTTGTTACACTTCTGCTGTTCAGCAAGTACTACTATATCTGTTATATATATACATGGGGTTGTGATGTGATGATGGACTAGTATATCTGCTATATATACTGCACGTGGATGATGGATATGATGGATGCTGGGGTCAATATGGGGATGGGGTGTTTTGTCTTGCAGGGATTTCATTTGAGTTGCCATTTCTCCCGAAGTGTTGATTCACTTCCGTTTCGGTTGAGAAATTGGCACTCCTAGGTCAAAAAATTAGCAAAGGTCATGCCGAATTTTTCGGTCGAGATTTGTGCTAACATTTTGCCTCTTTTAAATAGAGTAGTGCAAACATGTCGGGCAACAAGGAGTCTGGCCCTTTTAAGCACATGATCAGTGTCGAAGAACAAGCTAGACAGGCCAACCAGTCATTCTAGCAGGGGTCCCAACAGGAGGAGGAGGAGGAGGCGATGAGGATGACACCACCACCGGAGGAGGAGGCGACCGTCGCCAGAGCTGCTGGGGCCAATGAGGGCGGAGATCCTGATTACGAGGGGGACGAAGACGACTACGATGGAAATAGTGAAGGCGGCGACAAAGAGGATGACACCACCGATGGCGGTGCCCGCATCGATGGTGGCGAGAGGACGGATGGTGGTAGCGGCAACCCGGCCGCTTCTCAGAAGAAGAAGAAGGAACAGAAGGAGCGGAAGGTGCCAGTGCTCGCCACCGTCTGCGATGAGTTCACTGAGGTCACAGAAAGTGGCCAACCCATTGCGCCAGAGGCGATTGCTAAAGGGTACAGCCTGCAACTCGGGTGCATCGTCCTGGAAAGCATGTCAATCAACACGAAGTACATCAGACATGCTGACCATGCAGCTTTGGTCGATAACATCCTTAAGAAGCTTCACAAGCGATACAGATTCCCAGAGCAGTTTAGAAACCTCGAGAGAAATAAGAACCCGGTGGACAGACTAGCCCTCACAAAGATGAGCAACGCCTTGAGCAGCTAGAAAACCCGGGTGAAGAATAGCATTGACAAAGGTGACAGCTGGGAGGTTATTAGTAAGAAAAATCCGATGCTCGACGAAGAGGAGTTTAGGATATTCAAGGCAGATATAGCTACCGCTGATGCTATAAAATGGACTCAATGGGGAAGGAGTATGCGAGAACAGAACATAGGTAACCACCACCTTGGAAGCGGCGGTTACAGGGGGAAACAGGCCATTTGGGACAAGGAGGACACCGATCTTGAACGCCTTGGTAAAGACAACCCTTGGCTTAAAATCACGGACTTGCAGCTTAGGTAATTTGTTCGGGCCCGCTACTACCTGGACAAGGAAACATGGGAGTTCATCACCGACGATCCGGAGGTGAAGGAATTCGAGAAGAATCTGGTAAGGAATTTATCGCTGATCTCAAGTCTATTGCGTTCTAATTAAGATAATGAAGCCAAGAATCTAAATGGGTTCACCTTTCCTTGTCTCTGCAGGAGGAGGAACTGAACGCTACTGCCACAGAGTCGTCCCAGGATTCGACGGAGCCGTGGGACACGGTTTTCAACAAGGCGACCAATGCTTACAAGAAGAGGGACAAGGGGTTGCCGCCGTCCTCAGCTGGCCGTGTGTCCGGCTTCGGTACGAGCATGAAGTTCAAGGAGTTCTACCAAGAGGACGCCAAGAAAAGAAGGGAGAGGAAGAACCAGGATAAAGCCGCTGTTGCAGAGCTGAAGATGAAGGTGCAGACACTGGAGGAGAAGGCGGTGGACCAGAAAACGGTGGACAAGTTAGTGGAAGAGAAGCTCCGCTCGATGATCCCCCCTGAGTTTTTCGAGGGGCTTACTGCTTGGAATGCGGGAGGTCGACAGGGGGCGATACATCTGCCTAGCTTAAGCGGCAGCAACTCGGGCATCAATGTTACCGTGTCGCCAGACCTGGTGACCCCGCCGGCCGTCAACGTTGGGACGCAGCCCCTCGTTTTGGTCACACCGACGCCCCCTCCCGCCAAAGATACCAATAAGGCGCAGCCGACGGCGGTGGTGCTTCATGAGGCACCCAAGCGGGAGATTGCAGATGATGATAGGTCGGCCGCCGGCATCCGTCGTGTCTCTACATTAGCCGAGATCCATGCCATCATCAAGGTAACTAATTAGTTAGTGCATGTCATCTTCTTTATGCCTTTGATGCATGACTGTTGCCATCTCATGATGCCCAACAACATGTTTTTGCCTCAGGACACTTCTTGCGTACTCCTTCTTAAAGATGTCGGCGGTGAGTTGAAGGTTGTTGCCAAGGGCACTCTTATACAACCGGCGAGCCGCACGATGCACAACAATCCAATGGATGATGACGTGATGAGGGTAAGGTTGGCTCGGGTGTTGCCAGGGTGCGATGACATGGACCCCCCTTTCAACCTCAGGGAGCCGACGAACACAAGACCCTTGTGGAATGCTACAACTGGCCATTGACATGTACGAATGTGGCGCCCCGCAAAAACCACTACTAGAAAATCGCGTTGTTTTTGTGCATTGCATCATCATGACCGCATGCTCATGTCATCATGCCACCTTGCATTGAGCATCGTCATGTCATCTTGCATTTGTTTGCATCAAACTACTTTCGAAAAGCCTGTTTTGTTTTCTAAACGCCCCGTCTTGATTTCAAATTAAAACCCGGGTCTCCGGAATATTTTGTTACGTCTACCAACGGTTTGCAAAAGCCCCGTTTCAAATAATAAAATATTTCTTTTATTTTTAGGAGGCAGCCCGCCAGGCCCGAAAGCCCAGCTGGCCACCTCCAGATAAAACCCTAGCTACCCCAAATCTTTTCCTACCTAATCCTAATCTACCCATCCCCAGCCACATCACCCCGGCCAATCACCACCCGCCACCTCACCACTTCCTCCACCCCATCCACTCCTAACCTGCCACATCACCCCAACCCCCTCCACCCCTTCACAGAGCCCCCACCTCTCTCACCCCCACTCCCCACTCCCTCCGCCGCCGGACCCGCACAACGCCACACACGCACGCACCAGCCGCCAACTCTCCTCACTCCCACCACCTGGCCCCAATCGCCTTCCCCGCCTTCCCTCTTTTTCTTCCTCTGGTCCCACTGAGACCCGTCGACAGGCAGTACCTCGGGTCCTCCCCGCGGGCCCACCTCCCCCTGCCGCGCCTCCTCCCACGCGCGTGGGCCCCTTGTCCCCGCTCGCCTCGCCCCGATGCAGAGCTCCGGCCGTGCCGCCGCGGGACCCCGCGGTAGCCTCCCCCAGGCACGCCTCCCCCGCTCTCTATCTCCCCTCACCGACGGGTCGCCACCGCCGCGCCCGGCGCTCGCCGCCTCCCTCCTCCACCATCTCCGGTCGCCTCCTCCACGCGACACCGCTCCTCTGCTCTCCTCCCTCACTGCGTCTCCCTCCTACCGCTGCAGGCCCCGCCGCCCCTCTCCTCAAGCGGATCCTCCGCCGCTCGCCGGCCCTGCTTCCTCCCAAGCCCGCCGTCGGTAGCCGCCCTCGATCCCGCAGCGCCGCCTCTCTCCTCTGTGTCGGCCATGTTGACGTCTTCCTCCCGGCCGGTGAGCCCCATCCTCATGGACCTCGTCGAGCCCCGCGCCCCGGCCGCCGTGGCCTTCTCCTCCAATCCGTCCAACCCCGCCACCGTGGAATCCATCACCAGCAGCAGCCATCTTGGCTGGCCTCCCTTCTCCCGAGCACCTCTCAAGCGCGCGCGTTCGCCCGCGTCGGCCTCACCCCATTCAAGGCCTGGGGCCTTTTCATCAGCAACTCGACCCATCTTCGACACGCCCGACATCGCCGGCCCGGTCCTCCCTCGCCTTGACGTCCCTACCCCTGTGCTTCCTGCCGCCATCATGGGCCACCAGCATCGCCTCCCCGAGCTTCGTGTGTCGGCAAGGGCAACCTCAAACCGCAAACCCCTTGTGTCAAAACCAAGTCCGTCAACGACACGAGAAGTCAGGAGCCGAAGAGGATGTTCTCAAACTCCGAAGCCTGATCTCGAAGCCCGATCCCTCGTCGAACTCCGAAGCCCGATCCTGAAGCCCGATCCCTCGTCGAACCCCGAAGACCGAACCCGAACCCCTCCGACCCCAAGATCTTCCGACCCAGATGTGTGACCCCTTTATCCGAGACCCTATTTTTATAATATTACATTATCATCTTGTTGCATATTAATTGTTCATCTCGCATGCATATCATGTGGGGGGGCATTATGCCGATTCACCTCATAATTTAATATGGATTCTATATGCGGGATGCTTTTGTCTTATTCCGGACTCCATTTAAATTGGTGTAGCAAACCGATGCTATGTTTTGTCGTGTTAATGCAACATTTAAATTGCGGGAGTTCTAAATAACTTGAACCATCTAATTAATTGTCGGGACCCCGGTTCCGCTTAATATTGCCTAATTGCATCACATCTTTGCCATGTCATACATCATACATGCATCATGCCCGATCTTTTGCCGTAGTATTAAATAGTGCATCCGGTGTTTCTTCTAGTGCTTTGCTTCTTCACGGATTAGAACGATGAGTTGATGCGAGTGTCGACCCGATCTTGGATGAACCTTCGGCAATGTTTTCAAAGTAGCATCTCCCCTTTCTACCTATCTTACTTTTATAGTATTTATTCCCTCCTGTTGATCTATTGCTATCTGTGTTGCGATGCTCTAGTTTTCGTGCCCGTGATATCCCTTGCAGCCTTATATTGCCTTGGACACATCCTATTACCTGTTGTTTGGTAGATAGTTGGACTTGCACGTCGTAGTCGCTTGCTCAAGTGCTGTTGCATGTCGTCCAGTACCACAGCTGTTGGAAGGCTGCCATATGCTTTATGTTGGAGATGATCATAGCTTTAATTATTGTTTAATAACTAAAATTGAAGTAGGTAAATGCAGAGGCACTGGTGGGTAATAGACAATATTTGGTTTTAATCGCTCACGGTGCCCGTGGGACCTCGAAGTTCTTGACACTTGTTCGAGATCGAGCGCTAACCATGTGGGGTGTGTGGGCACCCCATCGATTTAGTACCTGATTCCAAATCTTGTCTTTGGGGGCCACAAAGTAGTTTGGGGCTTTATTACTATCCTGTACTTATGCCATGCTTTATCGCTTTATTTAAGATTGTGCGTGGAGCACCTGTGCTGTTAGGACCGTGACACGTTTTACCAGATCGACAAGCCCAGTCACATTTTCGGGTTCCCGATCGTTTCTACCGTCGACACAAACCCCGAGTCCGTCTCGAGACCGGCCGACTTCTGGGTAGCTTAGTGGGGTGGCCCCCCGTGCTTGCTTTGGGTCTGGGAAACGTCGTGTCCGAAACCCCGTCGACATACCGTTGGGTGTATGTTTTGTGATCTTGTACCTACCTGATCTGACAACAAGGGTGTAGGTGCGTGTGGAAACTTGGTGCACCCCTGTAGGGTTTAATCTTTTCGAGAAGCCGTGTTCGCGGTTATGGACGACTTGGAGCACAGTTCTCGATCATAGACAACTATAACTAAAGTTTACTGTTATAATTTGACTTGTATCCGATATGACTAGTAATCAGCTTCACTGCAACGGAATTGCTAAATAAAAGTACCAACAAGCCTGGGTTTGGGATATCTCATGCTAATTGTATCTGACTAGTAAGTGTTGCAACTACAATGGAATGGTTAACTAAAAGTGCCCACTGCTTATTATATCAGGATGACTATCTATACCTGACTAGTAATTGATGCAACAATAACTAAATAGATAAAACTGCCAACGGTGTGAGTTCCTCGGTTGACTTCCTCGTCTGGTCTCGAGGGGGTAATACCAGGATGGGTATGTTTGTTGGTAGTATCAGGTTGGTTCCGAATAGGTCTTTCTTACCCCTCTCTGATAGCCGCTTTTTGTATCGAGTCTCTATAGGTTGTTTAGTGCATGCCGCGCTGCCGCTCCAGTCCACCATACCTATGTAGGCGAGGACCGCCGAATTCTAGTCTCGCCATGTACTGGCCTCAGTACTGACCGCTCTCTTTTTCCTTTGCCCTTTGTCGGCACCCCTTTGTCTTTAGCAGGTTTTGAGGTCGACGTCGTTAGCAGGGTTACCCTTCCGGCTTGGCCTGGGCAGGGTTATGGATGCCATTGATTATTCTTCAGGGCTCTTAGCTCAATTTGCATCTTGTCCGTACTCGGACGCTGTATTGTTTTCAAGGAGATTTGGATCTTTGTACTGAAAATCTGTATTCTTGACTCTTTGAGTCGCTGTTGTATATATATGTTTTGTGGGTTCCATCGAGGACTATTGTGTAATGATATTACTTCGTTTTCCACCCGCACGCAAGTGCCTGGTGGGCACCTTTGAATCGTTTCTATGCGGGTTTGGCGGGAAGCGCTGAAACTTGCATAGGGCCGATTCTGAGGGTGTTCTGAGTGGTATCGAGCACGATTCTGATACCCACAAGTCCAGCCTGTAGGATAACCTAGCTAACGGCCGAAATAGAGTGTCGAAACTATTTTTGCAAAATCGGTTGGATAGATCTGATTAGGTCTGATTTTACTCCTTACCCCTCTGCTGTTCTCCTCTTACCTCTGCGTGTTTGAATCTGTTCTCTTCTCTTTCTTCGAGTCCAGGAATTCTCGTGGTTGGGTTTCCGTCGTACCTTCAGGGTTTCGCTTCCTTCTTTGGTAACGGTGCTTCTACATCCGGTCTTCGTGCTATCTGAGAGATCCTTTATCTGTGGTACCATTCTTTGTTCCTTGTTTGTGCCTTCCGGTGTTTTCCGACGCGACGACATCATCTATGCCAGATCCGATGCAGAGTCTGCATCACTCCTTTGTTTCTGAACCTCGATTGTCGAGATCTTTAGTCTGATTCCGAGAATGGTTGCACGCTTTTCTACCGATTGTGCGGAGTAATAGTTTGGGTGCGTGATGGATTGGCCCCATGCCGACTACCCCTTCTATTCGCTTTTGTACATTGAAGTGGATGAGAATGCATCGGTTCCCTCTTTCTATCGAAGCTAGAGGTGGCTTTATTTGTTGATACCTCTACCTTCGACCTTTTGTTCCCGGAGTGTTCTCTCGACGATCACGGACAACGACCTATTGTTAGTGGTGTCGCGAGGATCTACACGAAGCGAGAAGACGCAGATCGCCGACCTTCTTTCCGGTACCATGAGGCGGATCTCGAGGGCGAGATCCATTGTTAGTGGTGTCGAATTGTGGCGCCCCACAAAAACCACTACTAGAAAATCGCGTTGTTTTTGTGCATTGCATCATCATGACCGCATGCTCATGTCATCATGCCACCTTGCATTGAGCATCGTCATGTCATCTTGCATTTGTTTGCATCAAACTACTTTCGAAAAGCCTGTTTTTGTTTTCTAAACGCCCCGTCTTGATTTCAAATTAAAACCCGGGTCTCCGGAATATTTTGTTACGTCTACCAACGGTTTGCAAAAGCCCCGTTTCAAATAATAAAATATTTCTTTTATTTTTAGGAGGCAGCCCGCCAGGCCCGAAAGCCCAGCTGGCCACCTCTAGATAAAACCCTAGCTACCCCAAATCTTTTCCTACCTAATCCTAATCTACCCATCCCCAGCCACATCACCCCGGCCAATCACCACCCGCCACCTCACCACTTCCTCCACCCCATCCACTCCTAACCTGCCACATCACCCCAACCCCCTCCACCCCTTCACAGAGCCCCCACGTCTCTCACCCCCACTCCCCACTCCCTCCGCCGCCGGACCCACACAACGCCACACACGCACACACCGGCCGCCAACTCTCCTCACTCCCACCACCTGGCCCCAATCGCCTTCCCCGTCTTCCCTCTTTTTCTTCCTCGGGTCCCACCGGGAGACCCGTGCGACAAGACTGGGTCCTCCCCTGGCCCACCTCCCCCGCGGCCTCCCACGCCACAGGCCCCTTGTCCCCGCTCGCCCATGCGATGTAGCTCCGGCCGTGGCCATGGGACCTCATGCAGAGCCTCCCCTGCACGCCTCCCCGCCTCTATCTCCTCACCGACGGAATGCCCGCCCAAGGCCGCCTCCTCCTCCACCATCTCCGGTCGCCTCCTCCACGCGACACCGCTCCTCTGCTCTCCTCCCTCACTGCGTCTCCTACTCACTGCAGGCCCCGCCGCCCCTCTCCTCAAGCGGATCCTCCGCCGCTCGCCGGCCCTGCTTCCTCCCAAGCCCGCCGTCGGTAGCCGCCCTCGATCCCGCAGCGCCGCCTCTCTCCTCTGTGTCGGCCATGTTGACGTCTTCCTCCCGGCCGGTGAGCCCCATCCTCATGGACCTCGTCGAGCCCCGCGCCCCGGCCGCCGTGGCCTTCTCCTCCAATCCGTCCAACCCCGCCACCGTGGAATCCATCACCAGCAGCAGCCGTCTTGGCTGGCCTCCCTTCTCCCGAGCACCTCTGGCCACGACCGCGTCCGCCGCCATCGGCCTCACCCCATCTCAAGGCCGCTGGGGCCCTTCATCAAAGAGCTCGACCATTGTCTTCGACAATGCCAGACATCGCCGCGGTCCTCCCTCGCCTTGACGTCCCTACCCCTGTGCTTCCTGCCGCCATTGTGGGCCACCAGCATCGCCTCCCCGAGCTTCGTGTGCCGGCAAGGGCAACCTCAAACCGCAAACCCCTTGTGTCAAAACCAAGTCCGTCAACGACACGAGAAGTCAGGAGCCGAAGAGGATGTTCTCAAACTCCGAAGCCCGATCTCGAAGCCCGATCCCTCGTCGAACTCCGAAGCCCGATCCCGAAGCCCGATCCCTCGTCGAACCCCGAAGACCGAACCCGAACCCCTCCGACCCCAAGATCTTCCGACCCAGATGTGTGACCCCTTTATCCGAGACCCTATTTTTATAATATTACATTATCATCTTGTTGCATATTAATTGTTCATCCCGCATGCATATCATGTGGGGGGGCATTATGCCGATTCACCTCATAATTTAATATGGAGTCTATATGCGGGATGCTTTTGTCTTATTCCGGACTCCATTTAAATTGGTGTAGCAAACCGATGCTATGTTTTGTCGTGTTAATGCAACATTTAAATTGCGGGAGTTCTAAATAACTTGAACCATCTAATTAATTGTCGGGACCCCGGTTCCGCTTAATATTGCCTAATTACATCGCATCTTTGCCATGTCATACATCATACATGCATCATGCCCGATCTTTTGCCGTAGTATTAAATAGTGCATCCGGTGTTTCTTCTAGTGCTTTGCTTCTTCACGGATTAGGACGATGAGTTGATGCGAGTGTCGACCCGATCTTGGATGAACCTTCGGCAATGTTTTCCAGGCGAGCATCTCCCCCTTTCTACCTATCTTACTTTTATAGTATTTATTCCCTCCTGTTGATCTATTGCTATCTGTGTTGCGATGCTCTAGTTTTCGTGCCCGTGATATCCCTTGCAGCCTTATATTGCCTTGGACACATCCTATTACCTGTTGTTTGGTAGATAGTTGGACTTGTGCAAGTGCTTGCTCAAGTGTCGCTATGCGTGTCGCCCAAATCTACAGCTGTTGGAAGGCTGCCATATGCTTTATGTTGGAGATGATCATAACTTTAATTATTGTTTAATAACTAAAATTGAAGTAGGTAAATGCAGAGGCACTGGTGGGTAATAGACAATATTTGGTTTTTAACCGCTCACTAGTGTCCCGTAGGACCCCGAGTTCTTGACACTGCTCCAGATCGAGCGCTTAACCACGTGGGGTGTGTGGGCACCCCATCGATTTAGTACCGATTCCAAGTATCGCATGGGGCCACAAAGTAGTTTGGGCCTTTATTACTATCCTGTACTTATGCCATGCTTTATGCTTTATTTAAGATTGTGCGTGGAGCACTGTATCGCTTAGGACCGTGACACGTTTGTCAGACGACAAGCCTACCACATTTTCGGGTTCCCAGTCGTTTACAACCGTCGACACAAACCCTGAGTCCGTCTCGGAGACCGGCCGACTTTGTTACGGGTAGCTTAGTGTGGTGGCCCCCCGTGCTTGCTTTGGGTCTGGGAAACGTCATGTCCGAAACCCCGTCGACATACCGTTGGGTGTATGTTTTGTGATCTTGTACCTACCTGATCTGACAACAAGGGTGTAGGTGCGTGTGGAAACTTTGGTGCACCCCTGCAGGGTTTAATCTTTTCGAGAAGCCGTGTCCGCGGTTATGGACGACTTGGAGCACAGTTCTCGATCATAGACAACTATAACTAAAGTTTACTGTTATAATTTGACTTGTATCCGATATGACTAGTAATCAGCTTCACTGCAACGGAATTGCTAAATAAAAGTACCAACAACTGCTGGGTTTGGGATATCTCATGCTAATTGTATCTGACTAGTAAGTGTTGCAACTACAATGGAATGGTTAACTAAAAGTGCCCACTGCTTATTATATCAGGATGACTATCTATACCTGACTAGTAATTGATGCAACGATAACTAAATAGATAAAACTGCCAACGGTGTGAGTTCCTCGGTTGACTTCCTCGTCTGGTCTCGAGGGGGTAATACCAGGATGGGTATCTTTGGTGGTAGTATCAGGTTGGTTCCGAATAGGTCTTTCTTACCCCTCTCTGATAGCCGCTTTTTGTATCGAGTCTCTATAGGTTGTTTAGTGCATGCCGTACGCTCATCCACCATACCTATGTAGGCGAGGACCGCCGAATTCTAGTCTCGCTGCAATCGCCTCAAGATCGACCGCTCTTTTTCCTTTGCCCTTTGTCGGCACCCCTTTGTCTTTAGCAGGTTTTGAGGTCGACGTCGTTAGCAGGGTTACCCTTCCGGCTTGGCCTGGGCAGGGTTATGGACGCCATTGATTATTCTTCAGGGCTCTTAGCTCAATTTGCATCTTGTCCGTACTCGGACGCTGTATTGTTTTCAAGGTGATTTGGATCTTTGTACTGAAAATCTGTATTCTTGACTCTTTGAGTCGCTGTTGTATATATATGTTTTGTGGGTTCCATCGAGGACTATTTTGTAATGATATTACTTCGTTTTCCACCCGCACGCAAGTTCCTGGTGGGCACCTTTGAATCGTTTCTATGCGGGTTTGGCGGGAAGCGCTGAAACTTGCATAGGGCCGATTCTGAGGGTGTTACACCAAAGACCCAGATTCGTCTTGCGGGGGGAGCACCGACGCCACCTCTCGACCGATCATCGCCTGGCTACCACCTCGAAAGCCAGTAGCCGCCGTTGTCGCCACCACTAGCCGTCACCATCAACTCTTGGCAGCGTGTGCACCGCCACATGGCAAAGACGTTGTGCCGCAACCGCCGTCGCCCCCGCTACCACCACCACATGATGGCACCCATGAAGATGATGATGAATTGGTCAACGTTGATGACTTCATCAACACCGGAGCCGCCAAAGGATTGTATATGCCTTCTGTGGATGAAGAACCCTTCGCAGCTCGCGACGACCATCAAGCTGGTCGGTCCAATACATGCATGCAGCGCCTGGTCTTCCATGGTCTTTCTCAAGAGATGCCTCCAGCCGCCGATCCACCATAAGAGAAACCGGGATTGGTTTTCAGCCCCAACACACTCCGAAAGGCGACTGATGAGCAGATGGCAGTGGCTGACACTATTGTGAAGAAGAAGCACTACAGGAAGAGAGGTAATAATAATAATAAGAAGGGTTCGAGCCAGCCTCTTCCGAAGAGGATCCGGGGTCAGGACGCCGTCGTCGTACCATCCACACAATTTGGCTTGCCCCGAGTGCATGTAGCTGGTGATCCGATATTGACTCCGGATATGATCCACATTGCGGTTGGAGCCATGTTAACTTTGCACGAGGGTGTCAAGACACTAGAGGCCCTCCTTCTTAAAGAGGACGATCCAAATTACCCGGTTTTCACGGGCAAGGTGCCATTAGACGTGGGCTTCGTCGATGAACCCCCCGCGGATATATTCTTCATAGCGTTCGAGGACATATTCAAGCTATTTCTCACGAAACGGCTGGACTATAAATTGGTCCGCCTATACGCGCTCAATCTGGCGCTCACGATCAAGAGAGAAAGTACCCCGAAAATCGCGATAGTGGATCCCTACTACATGCGGGACAACCAGTTGGTCGAAGGATCAGAGACACGGACAAAGGCAATGGCGTACCTCGAGAAGTTCATGGTGGACAACAAGAGGAAGGGCACACTTCTTTTGCCTTTCTTTCCCGAGTAAGTACACACACTCGCTCATCGTCACCGTAACTTATGCATTTCTTTCCTTTGCTCTTTTTCCAACATTGCGTTCCAATTGTGTTGCGCAGAGACAAATACTGCACACTCATCGTCCTTGCCCCGAGGTATTCGCTAGCCACGTATTTCGACTCGGGGAGTTTGACGAAGAAGAAAGACTACACTAGAATAAGGGGTGTTCTCAATGAGGCTCTCGAGGGCTACACCAAGAAGGGATGCACCTTCGTAGATAGGGGGGAATGTATCAAGGATGGCAAACACGTGTTCAAGCACGTGCTCGACTTCCCCTGTGTCAAGCAGTCGACTGCTGGTGCCAAGGAGGCCTTCTACGTCCTCCATCACCTTAAAGGCTATGTTCGGGATTGCCATAACCTAACGCTGCCATCTAGTCTCTGAGGATGGGCCGAAACTTTGGCGAAAATCAACGATGTTGATCTTAGAGAAGACTTCCATCGCATTCAGATGAAGTTGTCGCAAATCATCATTGAAGATGTCAACACAAGGGGCGGTGCCCTACAACAAGCCAGAGGGTTGAGTAAGAGGGAGATCGAAGAACGCCTCCGTAAGCAGGGTGACACAAGGACGTGGATGACGAAAGGGGGCTATCTACCGTTTCCAAAGCCGTGCCAGAAGAGGAAGTCTTCATCATGATCGATGTGTGCCTCTAGCATGATCCAGTGTGTGTATATTCTTGATGGACGCCTGCTGTATTAGTGTGTGTGTCATAAAATTTACTATCTCGTGGTCGAAATGGTCATTGTTGTTAGACTTAAACTACCTTGTGGTCGTGCTATCGTTGAACTTATTGCTTCTATGATGATCTAACTTTTAGGTTTATGGATCCTTTGTTTTATATTCTATGAACATATATATATATATGGATGTGAACCCTTTATTCATTTTTTCCGTTGTATTTTTACTAATATGCCTTGTCGTCTATAGAGATGGCGACGAGGTGGTATGTGGTGTACATGGGTAGGGTTCCAGGAGTCTACGAGGAGTGGGAGGATTGCCACAAACAAGTGAACAAGTTCAGCGGCAACATCTACAAAGGATACGCGACTAGAGAGGAGGCGATAGCCAAGTGCAGGAACCACTTGTGGAAGAAGAACCGGATGAAGATATTGGTCGGGCTAATGCTCTTGCTCACCATTATCACAGTTGTATTCTATTTGATCCTAGTGTAGGCGGCGGTGGCCACTTCATATTTGTAATGTGAGATGATATGAACTTTGTATTTGGCGCTTGTGTTCGATCGGGCTCTAAGTGTTTGTATTATATATATGTCGGTTTTCATGCATCTACTACTTGTGCAATGTATTTTATACTCATCTGGATAAATCCTATATAAATACCTGATTATACACCAGAAAAGTATTTTACTTCAAATACGTGTTACGCAATCAGTGACGCATATAATTATATAGTCAGTGGCGCATGGGCTTTCTGTGGCGCATATATGTAAATGCGCCACAGAAGTTCTTCATGTGATGCATATGAAGAAATGCGCCACAGAAGTCTGGGACTTCTGTGGCGCATATCCATATGCGCCACAAGAAGTAGTTATCAGTGGCGAGATAACAGTGGCGACTAGGATATGCGCCACAGAAGTCCAATTTCCATGCGCCACAAATGGCTAGTTTCCTAGTAGTGTTAGTATTAATCTTGTGCATCAGTACACCTAATACACACTGATCACCAAAAGTGGACTTATGGGTTGCCATTGCCTGCTTGTTGCAGGCTTAAGGACGAGTTGATGAAGGTGTTGTAGGTGAAGTGGGGATCCTCCTAATCCCCTCTAGTCTCCACCGGCACTGGTCTGGAACAGCCTTGCAAGATGCAAGTCTTCCTGCCGTTTCAGCGCCCCCTTTCAGATCGGTAGGGATTTTGGGATTTCGGGAGTTTGTGTGCTAAACGTCAACTGGGTGATCGTTTGCAGCCGGGACTCCTCTTTATGTATGGCGCTGCATGGCAGGAGACCTGAACCATACATGTGAGGTCTTGAACGCTGGTTCGTGGGCTCCCTCTTTTAACGCCAATTTGACTTATCTCTTTATCCTCTGATTGTTAACGTGACATTGTTAACGTGACAGGTTGTTTTGTT
Organism: Avena insularis; assembly: GCA_023614405.1. NCBI lineage: Eukaryota > Viridiplantae > Streptophyta > Magnoliopsida > Poales > Poaceae > Avena > Avena insularis. Next base: position 606,453,956 of record CM042690.1, on the reverse strand, counting down.
AATCCCGACAATCACAAACCAACAATCCCTAAGGAGCTCTAAACTCTCTGGTTTTGGCAAGCCGTGGTTGCTCCAAGCGTTCACGCCAAATTTAGGGCCCACCTGTCGGCGCGTTTGATACTAGTTTCCTCACACGTATGTTGGTGTCGTGTGTGTGTACGTGATTGACTGTCGTGGCGTAAGTCGGTTCAGTTGAAAGGCAACCTCCTGTCAAAATGGAAGAACAAATCTTCTCCCTTCCCCGACACCAATTGCCACCGACGAAACCATCCCCTCTTCCAGAGGCGCTAGGACACGAGAGCGGACGGAGCCTGGCATGTTCGGCCCGAGACGTAGGCAAGGCCAGCTCCAGATCGACGCGGAGGTGGGTCCGTGCCACACCACGAACGGCGGCGAGTTGGATCCGGTCAGAGGCGAAGGCCCATCAATGCCGGCATCTCTAGCCTTCGTTGGAGACGACGTCGGGCGAGCGAGGCTAGGTTGCACATCTATTGACTGCGTCGGCGGCGAAGTCAGCGAGTATTTAGCGACGTCTACTGTCCCGGAGAAGATGAAGGAGCAGCCAAATTGAGGCGATTCTCACCTCCTATCTATCTTCTCCTCTCTGGTCGAATTTGTCAGCGTTCCTTTTTCATATTAAACTGAAGTTTGCTGCATCTATGTATGGTTAGCTCTCTTTTCTAGATGCGCTTGATTTGGTAGTGTACGTCAAAAAATTCGAAGGCATTTCTTGATGTTTCTCCCGGTGGGGTGTTTGGTTTCTTCTCTCGGTCAGAAACATAGGTAGCATGTTTAAGAAATCGATTGGTCATTCCCTTTATCATCTATCGTCTCTCAGCCTCCGTTGCATATTTAGAATTTAGATGCTAGCACGTAACAATTCGAAGACAAACTCTATTTCTTATCGCCAAACCTTTATCTGTCAGCCTCTGTTGCATATTTAGAATTTAGATGATGTAAGAATTCAGAGACAAACTCGATTTCTTATCGCCAAACCTTTATCTTTCTGTTTGTAACATAGGTAGGCTACAAACTACTACGGTCGAGCTGAATTTCACCAGCTCGCTCCTACCCAAGAAATTTGCTGCCTACACCTATTACAGGACAGATGGAGGTGCAAGAGACGGACGACAATTCGGGGGATTTTATAATTTGTCACACTGTACTTTTCAGTTTTATTATTTGCCACACCATGTGTCATTGACATATGATGGTAAATGTGGCAAATTATAAAATTTTGAAGTAAAGTGTGGCAAATAATAAAATATTCCCAACAATTCTCTGTTTTGTTGAGCCTATCTAATAGTATACGATAACAACAAAACAAATATCCATATGTTCATAACTGAGTAGTGGGTATCTGAGTTAGATACAATTTTACAAGGAAGCAGTACTAATCTTATTCTCCGATTCTGGCAACTTCTTATTTTAGTGGACCAGATTGATAATTTGCGACGACAGAAATTTTCTTCTGCATTTAGTTTATCGTGTTAATATTTGCCAGTATTGCCGAAGGCTGGAATTAGTGTTGTAATGTATTTTTTACAGGAGAATTATTGTAGAATAACATACTTGACTCATCATTGTTGACCTCACCATATTGAACTGATAAAGAAAATAAAAATGATAACCAACCAGGAAGTGAAAATTATATGGCCAGTCTATGCTTTGTGCTGGCTAGGTGAGCTTTTTGGACCGTTATACTTGCCTTAAGAGAGTGTATTTTTCCTGATATCAAATGCTCATTTGTATTTCTCTGAATAAACAATTCTTTGAATTTCCTGCGGTAAGAAATAAATATTGCTTGCTATATGACCATATGGGCACTTGCGTCAACCGCCAGTACATTGTTGAAGGAAATTCGTTAGTCTGATAAGATACCCTCTCTGTTTCAAAATATAAGATGTTTTATCCTTTTTCTAAAACACATGTATGTAGACACATTTTACTACGTAAATCTACTCATTTTGGTCTTAACCTACACACTAAAAAATATCTAGATACATGCATTTTAGAAAAAGGCTAAAACATCTTATATTTTGAAAACAAAGAGTAGTATTTAGTGGTGACCAGTTTAGTCGAATGGGGCAGTAGGTTCAAACTTCCACACATTATGCAATATAGCTATACACATATGAATCATTAGGCACATTATGTTCTGCAAGACGTCTCCATTATCCTATTTTTTTTGCAGATTAATTTACCATCTACCTTTCTCTGTTTTATTGATAGGTCTCTAATATTTTTGTTGTTGAAATATGCTTCCTTTATATTATCAAGTACGGTTTGCAAGAGGTGGCTTCTACTAATGGTAGTTAATTATCCGGTATTAGTTTATTTGAATAAACTAGAGTACATGTAGCTGATAGTTTGTTGCAACAATTTTATCATAAGGTATCATGTTGTGGCATGTCTACCTGGACCTAGCACCTCATGCATTATCCTTTTAGTATTGTTCTTCCAAATTTTATGTACTCTAAAAAGGAGAAGTCTTTATTTATATTTAAATAATCGGCTGTAATTTTTATATTGGTGATAATACTTTTTTTTGCATGCATTCGGTGGCTTGGTTGTAAAAGATGATATACCTTGGAGAGTGTCCGCAGGTGGTTTCCGGCTGAACTGTCCCATGCCAATAGTACTTCTGAACCCGGTCTGATAGTTCCTAATTTCTGTGCCGATTGATGGGTGTCAGCTAATACAACATTCGGGTGGATGGATTATACATTGTGGAGGTCCAAGGGAAGTCGGTTACTTCCGTTCATGGTGAGCTCTATTGCATGATTTAAATGTTAGTATTTTGGTGTCGATGAGCTGCTCAATTGTGCAAGAAAATCAACTCCTTGATTACATGTAAGATACATCATGATTCAGGTCAAAAGAGTGATTACCATGTTCTGTTGTTTTGTATGTATATTTGATTTGAAGATTCTATTATTTCTTTCTTTCCAAATGCACCATGAGGAAAGCATGAGGAATACAGAGATTTTCCTTGTGTCGATGAATTAGGGTTGAGGTGGATTGAATCCACCAGTCCAACAGAGAGCAGTCTTGGACTTTATCCCAAACAGCTTGGTGAAGGGCAGTAAACAAGACGGGGTGACACTGTCTCTGGGTGGGCTAAGCATATAGGGCAGATGGGGTTATGAGGCCATCAACGCTCAGAATGATGCCGATACCAAGGACTCCATCTGGTTTGAGATGATCGGCTGGAATCAGGGGCGGAGCTCCCCTTTGGGCAAGGTATGGCACATGCCTTACCATGTTTTTTTGGAAAAAATCGCATATATATATGCATCTCTTCGTTATACATACAAATTTCAGCAATATATGTACGTTTTGGAGAAAAAACAAACAAAACTGAGAAAATGGGCCGCGTTTTAAGTGATTTCCGACTTGCTGGGCCTTGCTGGGCCGCATTGTTCCCATCCAGTGCCTGTTCAACTTCGTTCCGATCGTGGCCTGATCGAACGAGGCAGGCAGGAGCGCTGCGCCGCCAGGTTTCCTCTCGATCTCGAGTCTCGATCGCTCAAACCTCGAAGCCTCGAACCAGAATTGGCGGCTCCCGCTGTTTCCTAGGACTGGCTTCCTCCGTTCCTCCTCGGCTCGTCGTGACTCTCCCGTCGCCCGCCGGCCTGCTGCAGACTGCGGTGCTGCTGCTGCCACCTGCCAGTACTTCCCACCATCACCGCCCGCCGGTACGCCCCCACCCTCGCGGCCCCGCCCCTGCACGGTTGACGGCAGGAAGGAGCGCTGCGCCGCCAGGAACGAGGCAGGCAGGCAGGTCCGCATCCATCTTCTAGCAAGTTGCAGGCAGGAGGTTTGTTCACCAATTATCTAAGACTGTTCACCAATTATCTCAATAACTCGGTCTACAGTACTGTCTACTGCTCGCGCTCGGCGCTCGGCTGTATCTATTTATCTAAATTGTACTACTGCTTGGCTAGGGCTAGGAAAGGCCTCTTTAGGAATTAGGATGGACAAGGACAAGGGAAAGAAATTTGCGGCTACAAAGGGTGCAGGTATAAAGTATAATTTTGATCTTGTTGTCAAAAGGCTTGAATTTGTGAATTGGTAAATTGGGCATAATACTCATATCTGATATCTTGAATGTTTTCAATTCAATTTCAGCTTTGAAAAGGTTATGGAACAAGATAAAGAGCTCTAACCCAAGCACCCATGATGAAAGTGTAAATGTTATGGGTATGGCACAACAAGATCAAGAACAAGAAGTGGGAGGAGGAACGGAAAATAGCTCTAAACCAAGCACCCATGAAAGTGCAAATGTTGGCCAAGAGAAAGAGCAAGAAGTGGAAGGAGGGATCCGAAATTCTATGGCCAGCCACATGGAACAAGTGGTACATTCCGTTGAAGCCGGAGTAGAAGAGAATGTTGTGGTTCTAGAAGCTGGAGGTATAACTGATTTCATAGAGTATATTAAACTTGATCTAGGACTTCGCATTCAAATTGATGAATTTGCTCCCAATGTTAGAGAAAACGTTAGATTTGCTTACTTAAAGAATGATGCAACACAACCAACTCAACATAATTTCCCCCTAAATAGAGATAAGAGATCCTTTCTACCAAAATGGTATAAGCAATATGATTGGTTGGAATACAGTGTGGACAAGGATAAGGCTTATTGCTTCTATTGCTATCTTTTCAAACATATTGGGCATGAAAAAATTGGGCATGATGTCTTCAACAAATTGGGATATGACAATTGGAAAAATGCGACAGAAGCATTTCGTAAGCATGTTGGTGGGCCATGTAGTATCCATAATATTCCAAGGACAGCATGTGATGATTTTAAGAATCAAAAGGCAAGTGTGAAAAGCAAAGTTACAACTTATACTAGTGATTCACGAGTAAAATATGAAACTCGTGTGGATACTTCTTTGGGTATTGTAAGTTATCTAGCATTGCAAGGTGAACCATTTCGTGGACACGATGAATCTGCTTCTTCTTTAAACAAAGGAAATTTCTTGGAGATGCTTGATTGGTATAAAGAAAGAAATAGGGAAGTGAAGCTTGCATTTGATGAGCTATGTCCTAAGAATGCCAAAATGACATCCTCAACTATTTAGAAAGTACTTGCCAAACACTGTGCGCAGGCGGTGACCAAATCCATCAAAGAGGAGATGGATGGTTGTCGTTTCTCTGTTCTTATTGATGAATCCCATGATATATCTGTCAAAGAACAAATGGCCGTGGTTGTGAGGTACGTGTTGAAGTACGTTAAGTACTTGTGTGTTTATTTCTTTTCTATGTAGTGTTATTCAAATGATTGTATCACCTTCTTGTAGGTATGTGAACAAAAGTGGTGATATTATTGAAAGATTTTTGGGTATTCAGCATGTCCCAAACACAACATCTCCAGCTTTAAAGAAGGCACTTTTAGAGGTTTTTGCTAAACACGGTCTACTTATTGCAAGACTACGAGGGCAAGGGTATGATGGAGCATCTAATATGAGAGGAGAATTTAATGGCATTCAGAAATTAATCTGTGATGAGAACCCAAATGCTTTTTATGTTCATTGTTTTGCTCACCAGTTGCAGGTCATTGTTGTTGCTTTATCGAGATGCTGCAAAGGTCTTGAGGATTTCTTTGATGATGCGAAAGAGATTGCCAATCTCTCTAGTTCATCTTGCAGGAGGAAGGATATATTGCTCGATAAGCACAAAGAGATTCTTTTAGCTAAGATAAAAAATGGTGAAATGCCCACAGGAAGAGGGAAGAACCAAGAAACATCCTTGTGCCGACCCGGAGATACAAGATGGGGTTCTCACTACACAACCTTATGTCGTATTGAATCAATGTGGGATGCAGTGATAGAAATTTTGGGCATTGTTGAGGATGATTCTCGTAATCCAAGTAAGGCGGGAGGTTATGTTCATAGAATGGAGACTTTTAACTTTGTGTTTATCATGAAGATGATGATAAAACTACTTCGTATGACAAATGATGTATCTCTTTTACTGCAAAAGAAGGATCAGAATATTATTCAGGTATGTGGTAAAGTTTAATGGTTCTACTTTTCCTATGTATATTTTGTTGATCTAAACTTCTAATTGTATAATTTCAGGCAATATTTTTGGTTACAGATGTGAGAACACGTTTGGTAAATTGGAGAAACCATGGTTGGGAGTCACTCTTGGAAGATGTCAAATCATTTTGCATTGAAAATGAGATCATAATCCCAAGTATGGATACCATGGTAACAAAATGGGGTAAAACAAGAAAAGGGGGAAGGCACGCTGTCACCACTGATCATTTTTATCGTGTTGACACCTTCTATGTTGCTATAGACTCCATTATCACATAGCTTGATCATCGCTTCAATGAGGCATCTTCAGAGGTTCTTCAGAACTTTTCTTGTCTTGATCCAACAAACTCATTTGCTAGGTTCAATGTGAATATGCTTGCTCGGTTTACAGAGATTTATCATGAGGATTTCTCTGATTATGAGCGTGAGCATATACAAGATACCCTTGAGCTATTCATTGTTCATATGAGGAGAATTGAAGATTTCAGAGTTTGTATTGATATTGCAAGCCTAGCTAAAAAGATGGTTAAACTTGATAGGCATATCATGTTTCCTACAGTCTACCGCCTTATTGAGTTGGCAATGCTTTTACCTGTGGCGACGGCAAGTGTTGAAAGGGCCTTCTCAGCTATGAAGATCATCAAGACCGAGTTGTGCAACAAGATGGCTGATGGTTGGCTTAATGATTTGATGGTGTGCTATATCGAGCGAGGGATATTCAAAAGTCTAGATCTTGGTGAAATTAAAAAAGATTTTCAGAAGGAAGGTAGAGCTTTACTGTTGCCGGGAACTTCTAGACGGCATTAAATCTTTATCGGTACGTTCGCATGTTCTAATTTAATTTAAATATTTTTTTATTGTCATTGCAATAAGCGATTATGCTATTCTCATTGTATCGACACAATTTTATTTTATTTTCATCAATTTTTCTTAATGCTTTAGTGGTCGGCTGACCTCAAGTTTTATTCGTCCTTCGCCACTAGCTGGAATCAGGTTGGGTTTAAGGCCGACAAGTATTTCAACCCACTTCATTTCTCTCTGATGTAACAGTTGGTGACTAAAATAGTTGCACCACGCACCGTAGAGTTCGTTAGCATTCTTTTCCAGTTTTCCTTTTTCTTTTACATCTATGTACCCGATTTTCTCTAAAAGTAGCCGCAGCTGCATTTCTATTTTGCTAAAAAAGGGCTTCAAGTGGGTTGTGTACACTGTGAACGGATTATAACAGTTTTTAGTTCAGTCATATATACAATGCCCAGAGTGGCTGATTTTTTCTGCTTCTTAATTAGATGTCAAGTTTGTACCCATCATCTAATAAAATATCATGTGTAGTTACAATCTGACAAAAGGGGGTATAGATGGTGCGGAAAAATTAAACGACAATAACAAAGAACGGCACGTGGCAAAGCGCGCTAGGTCCTTATAGTAACAACTATCACTAGTGAGATGTACTAACTCCAGGGCCAGCGGAGGATTCATTCATGTTTTCTTTCAGGAACCACTCGACACATCCCCTAGTGGATTTGATTGATAAACTGCATGTAATCTAGAGAGCGTCTCTCGTTTGCTCCGTGGTACTTCTGTATCCGTGGCATTGATCAACGGATCAGCCAATAAATTAGAGGATCACGATCCTATCTAATTAATAAAAGGATATATCACAATCACTCACTAGAATCAGGAAAAAATAATACCTATCCGATTCTATATTTAATAGTGCCTAGGTGGTTCGGTACGTGTAGCATACTACTAGTAGTATATGAGCAGCCATGCTTCATGGCACTACACAGTGCAAACGTCTGGCTCAAAGTTTCAGCACAGCGACTCCACGGTCCACACTTGACACTTCCACCACCACTGAGCAGCCCAGTCCCTCCACCTTTTGTCCGCCATGTCCAGGCAGTCCAGCGACCGGGGGGCCAGCGAGCACTGGAGCGACGGCGAGACCGCCGCTCTGGTCCAGGCGTGGGGCCAGCTGTACCTCCAGCGCAACCGCCTCAGGGACGCCGAGTGGCGCGAGGTGTGCGGCGCCGTCAACGCCCACCGGGCCGCCGCCGGGCGCCATTTGTACCGCACCGTTGCCCGGTGCCAGTGGCGCATCTACTCGCTCAAGTCCCAGTACAAGAAGGAGGTCGCCAAGGGGCAGCCGACGTCGGGGTGGCGCCACTTTGCCCAGCTCCGGGCATTCCTCGGCGGCCCCGACAACGGCCCGCCTCCCGGCGTCGCCGCCATGACGCCGCAGGCGCCAGTCAAGGAGGTGGAGGTGGATGAGGCGAGTGGTGGCGCGAGTGGGTCGGTCGGGAGGAAGACGGTCCCGGCCAAACGCACGTTTTCCGGTCTCCAGGGCATCCTGGACCGATCGGGCGGCCCGCCTCACAGCTTCCCGCCCAAGATTGCACCAACGACTGCCAAGAAGGAGGTGAAAGAGGAGGAGGTTGTGGGACTGGTAGAGGGGCGGGCGCATGGGGTCGAGAGCGCCGAGTGCTTGCCAGCTGGGGCGGTGGCGACGAGGCTGGCGGAGTTGTACTGGAGCTTGGAGATGGAGAGGCTCGGCGTCGAGAAGCAGAGGATGGCGATGGAGTGGGAGATGAGAGCCGCCAAGGTGGAGGCCGAGAACGAAGACAACTAAACCCATGGTAAGAACAAGCCAGCCTTGCTGCGAGCTCGATCAGCTAGGTGTGTTTTCATTGTCTTGTCAAGATTGATTCGTTTCTTTTTTTGGCTGGCGCAGGGACTCTGTTGACGACTTGAGAGCAGAAAACGTTTGGTGTACGAAGGGCTAGCTGAAGTACTCTTGTACTAGTGTATCTTGTTCTAATTACGCTTAGTTTTAGTCTTGGAAGCAGCTATTAGCTAGAGTAATGTATCTTGTTTTAGTTACCGCTTAGTTCTAATCTTGAAAGTAGTAGTAGTAGACAGACTGCTTCATGTATCTTGTTTTAATCACGCTTAGTTTTACTGCCGCTGACAGAGACATTCAGCACTGTATTGCATCTGTACTGTACTGAGCTTCTACTAGTAGTTGATTAGTACTAGCACCGAGTACTAAATTTGTGTAACTCGTACAGATTTCAGTGGTCATGACCGGTCTGTGTTAATTTCTTCTGTATAAGATAAGATGGGCCGGACGTGAGCAGCCGCGGTGAACTACTACTGCTACTGTATGTAACCTTCCGTCGTTCTCCACGATTCGGCCAGTGACAGAGTGAAAAACGTATTTGCCGCTTAACCTGAATCCCCTGCAGTACTGTACTGTACTGTACGTACGGCGTATCAACTGTCTTCGGTACGGTAGTCGATCGGTACCCAAACTGGCCGCATGCTTTCGCAACAGAAGGGAATGACTAGCCGGCCCGCCGAAGCATCTTTCTTAGACGATCAGATAAGAGTAAATACACCATTATAAACTCGTGAAGGGAAATAGTATATTTTGGTCAGAAAACGTATTACAAGCCCACTTAACTGAACGTCTAAACCACTTTGGTTCGAAATGCGACCAGCCTGGCCGGAGGTTCGGGAGCTACTGGTACGATTTTTTGTATGTGCAAAAAGTACTTTTGAATAAATTAGTTCCTAAGTTCTGTTTCTACTCACATCTAGTTCAACTTCCCTAGCGAGAAGAACGAACCCACACCTCATCGATCGTTGCAATTTTTTGGGTGAAGGCACACTACACATACATATCTCTGCTATTGATGCGAGACCTCCCTGCGGCCAGGGTTAACTCTGTTGGATATATAAGTGATCTACAATTTTCTGTAATTAAATAAGTTAAGTTAATGTCAATTAAGAGGCTGTTAAATAATAGTCATTGGATTCTCTGATCAGGGACATCCTGACCATCCATTTTGGGGTGTTGGTGCCCTTAGTGCAAGTGCCTATATAAGGGGCTCTAGGGTTTTGAGGTGATAACAGTGATACATACGGATGTGCTCTCTCTCCTTCTCCATTCCCCTGCTTACTGATCAAGCAAACACCAAAAACACTAGGAAGATCCACTCGCATCTACATCAACAAGATTCAGGTGAAGTGGAGCTAAAGGAGGTCATGGCTGGACCTCCAGATCAAGGTACACATCTCTGATCTTCTTTTCCGTGGCTCAGTCTTTAACAAGGTGATCCTATGGATCTAACAGTTGTATCAGAGCAACCTAGCTGCAAGTTTGAGCCCTAATTTTGTTAAGTTCTTGTGATCAAGTTTAAGTTTTTGTTGCTGGAATTTTGATTTCGATCAAGTTCTTGCTCAAAATTGGATAAGGTTGGTGTTTTAGCCTCAATTTTCACTAAGTTTAAGCCCTAAGAGATGAATTAGTGGATCAAGGTTTTGGATTATGCTCTTCTAATGTGGGGATTTATGTTTTTTGGTGCAAACCTAATCGAAATCCCCAATTTACTATAGAACCCTAACCCTAGTTCATCAACTTTAAGAACCCTAACCCTAAATTTCCCAATTACTTAAGAACCCTAACCCTAATTCCCAAACCTAAGGAACCCTAACCCTAATCTAATGACTAAGTGGTGGTGGAAGTGTACCTTATGGGTCTCGTCGCCGTCACTAGCCATGACGGCGCTGGAGCCACTCTCCTAAGCCGGTAGAGACGCTCAGGCATCTGCATGTGTGGCCTCACCGTCCACCACACTGGACCGTGGCGGTGCTTCCTCTGGCGCTTGTCATCATCGAGGCTCGTCACGGTGCTGGCCTAGCGTGGCGCTATCGACGCCAGTGTAGGGACGCCTCCTCGTCACCGTCATCTCCGCACAGAGGGTGCAGTCTAGAGCCACTCGACGGAGGTGCGCTAGCCAAAGCTGCATGCAGCTCTGGCGAGGGGGCCTAGCCGACACCATTATCGTGTCTTCTCCTCCATGGCGCTGGCGCTCGTCGCCGCCGCTCATCATGCTCACGTCGCTCACGTCAGGAGGCATAGAGGAAAAGGAGGAAGGGCGAATGGGGGCTAGGGTTGGGGTGGGGCGTCGTCTCGCATTGGTCTCGATCCAACCGGGCCTGCCCTTCATCCGTTGGATCGCATCCAACGGCTATAGCTTCGTCTTCTTGATGGGACAGATGGGCCGCTAAAGCTAGCTAAAGGGAGACGGGCTAGGCTAGTTTTGGCCTAGTCCAGAAGTGCTTTACTTATTTCCAATAAAAAGGGAAGAAAGAAGTTTTGGGTTTTTGGGCCAATTTTTCCTTTTTTGGGCCCAGATTATGAATTGTAATATTTTAGTATTAATGTTTATGAGTTAGGGCTAATATAAATAAGTTTTTGTGCTAAAATTGACATATAGCCCGTATGGGCATCGTCATATAGCCTGCTTGGGCAAAGTTGACATATAGCCTGCATATGCCAATCCGACATATAGCCTCCTTGGGCAAAGTTGACATATAGCCCGCATGAGCATCGTATATAGCCTACTTCACTACAAGAAAAGTGTCCATCCACAGCGACTTAGCCCGTTGGTTGTCATAGAAGGCGCGTCTTCCACGACAAATTTCTCGGCTCGACCGTGGTCGATGGAATTTTTTTTCTGGTTTCACGGCCCTCTACTACGACGAAACCGCTAAAAACATAGAGAAAGCTCGACTAGCGCGTGACAGAAGCAAGATTTTTGGTTCCTCACGTGATGTTGACATGCCGAAGTCTTTTGAGGCGTGTGGGTCCCGGGTGTCAGTGTCTAGCATACCATACTTTTCGGTCACGCCTCCCTGATTTGAACTCGATAACGTTGCTTGATGCGTCTATCGTTTAGTCAGGATGCTGGGTCCCACATGTTAGCCTCTCATTAGAAGAATCGTGTGTATGATGGAAGTTTTTCCTTCGCTCGCGCTACCCTGTTCTGAACTTGATAGTGTTGCTCGATGCATCTACCGTTTAACCAGGTCCTGAGACCCACATGTCATCCTCTCATTAGAATAAATGTGTATATGATGGAATTTTATCCTTTGCTCACGCTACCCTGTTCCAGACTTGATAGCGCTGCTCGATGCATCTACCGTTTAATCACGCTGCTGGGACCCATATGCCATCCTCTCATTAGAAGAAACATGTATATGCTGGATTTTTTTACCCTCGGTCACGCCTTCATATTTTGAACTTGATAGCGTTGATCGCTGCATCAGCCGTTTATTTAGGCTGGTGTGTTCCTTATGTCAGCCTCACATTAGAAGAATCGTGGGTATAATAGAATTTTCTTCTTCTCTAGCACTACCCTGTTCCGAACTAGATAGCGTTGCTCAACGAATCCGTCGTTTGATTATGCTACTAGGTTCCCCATTTCAGCCTCTCATTACCAGAAACATGTGCATGCTGAACTTTTTTCTCGCTCGCGCCACCTTGTTTCGAACTAGCAACGGTGCTCGATGCAGCATCTGTATAAGGTCGTGCTGCTGAGTCCCACATATCAGCCTCTCTGTAATTGAAACGTGTGTATGATGCACTTTTTTCGATGCGTCCGCGGTTTTGACCTTGGCAACTTGCTGGGTCCCAGATGTCAACCTCCTCTATGCAGGAAGTGTGTCTATGCTGGGTCCCAGATGACATCCACTATTTGAAAGAAACGTGTGTATATTGGACTATTTTTGGGTCCCAGATGTCAGCCTCAAAGTACAAAAAATGTTGGTCCACAATAACACGAATTGCCTAGGATTAGAACTCGAGGCCTCGATCAGTAGCAATAAACTGCATGCCTTGCCACTACGTGAGAAACACTTCATACACTAGAAACGTTAAACGGCATCACTATAACTTATGAATTTATCTCCTAAAAAAGACTTTCTTTGTCCATGTTTATCTCCCTTCAAATAATAAGGGTGAGGTAGGAGTTGACCCACCCGAGTGACGTCGGCCTGGCAGGGTAGAAGCTAGAGGGCAGCGAGATAGGCCGGTCGGGAGTGGAGCGGCATAGCCGGGTTTCAGTGATCTCAGTCCGAGGTGGATGGGTGACGACAAGGTGGCAATGAGGCCGGGATATAGAGCGGCCAAACCAAGAGCGACCCAGCCGGGTTGCGGTGGAGTTGGTCTGAGATGGGATGCTACTGAGATGGGCCGACCAGGATTTAAGCGAAGCTAGCCCAACCGGGAAACAAAGCTAGCCCAGCCGGGGGCATAGTAAGGGCGAGGCCCACCCAGGATTGAGAGTATTCCGGCCTGGGCTGGTTCTGTGCCTAGGTAAGCTTCTGTTTGCAAGGTATGTCGGCCTGGAGGAGTATGGAGCAGGCCGATTTGACCTCATGTTGGCTTGGGTAAGCTTTTTTCCTTTTCTTTATATTTAGTTGCTTCAATTTATGCCTTCTCTCTAGATGTATCACTTATATTCCAACTCTGGGGTACCCGGGGTTATATCCCTCACATCATTGGTTATCCTAAAAAATCTAAGGCATATCGTTTCTATTGTCCAAAGCAATTCACTAAGTTTGTGAAACAAGACACATTGTGTTCTTGGAAAGTGATGTGATGAGACTCCCAGGGAAATAGCCTTGGAGGAAAGCATGAATATGTCTCGATACCTATGATCCAAGAGCCAATATTTCTAGTTAATGTTGAGGTTACACCTCCAATTGAGAGGATTGCTAATGCTACACCTGCTGAGATACCTATAACTCCTTTAGAGTCAATACCTAATGATACCTCTATGGAAGATGCTCAGCAGCCTGAAGTTGTGGTTGATGTACCAAATAATTAACCTCTCAGAAGATCAAAGCGGGCTAGAAAGTCTGCTATTCCTGATGATTATGTCACTTATATGAGTGAGGATATGAATAAGTCGATGTTGGATGATGATCCTGCATCATTTAAGGAATCCATACAAAGTGATCATTCATTTAAGGAAGCCATGAGCATTAATGATGTATGGGACTTAGTAGAAATTCCTGAAGGAGCCAAAACTATGGGCAGCAGATGGGTCTATAAGACCAAAAGTGACTCCAAAGGTGATATCGAAAGGTTCAAAGCAAGGCTTGGGGCTAAAGACTTTACTCAAGGAGAAGGCATTGATTATAATGAGATTTTTTCACCTATCTCTTCTAAGGACTCATTCAAAATTATTATGGCACCTGTGGCTCATTATGATCTAGAGTAGCATCAGATGGACGTCAAAACGATATTTTTGAATGGTGACTTGCATGATGATGTTTACATGGCTCAACCAGAAGGTTTTGTTATGGAAGGAAAGGAACATTTAGGATGTCGTCTTAATAAATCCATTTATGGATTAAAGTAAGCCTCAAGGTAATGGTACTTCAAGTTTGATCAAGTCATAAAGAATTTTGGTTTCAAAGAGAATAAAGTGGGCAATTGCATCTATGTGAAGTTAAGGGGGAGAAACTTTGTCTTTTTGATACTATATGTTGATGACATACTCTTAGCTAGTAGCGATAAGAATATGCTGCTGGAAACTAAAAGGTTTCTCTCTTCAAAGTTTGACATGAAAGATCTTGGTGAAGCCGCTTATGTGTTAGGCATTCAAGTTCACCGAGATAGATTCAGAGGAATCTTGGGGCTATCACAAAGAACGTATATTGAGAATGTACTAAAAAAGTAGATATGCATAAGTTCTTAGCCTTGCCTACTCCTATTTTCAAGGGCGATAAGTTTGGGACTTTCCAGTGCTCAAGTAATGATTATGAATCTGCTCAGATGAAGTCAATTCATTATGCTTCAATCATTGGAATTATGATGTATGCACAAGTGTGCACTCGCCCTGACTTAGCATTTATAACCAGGATGCTTGGCAGATATCAGTTCAATCTAGGGATGGATCACTAGAAGGTTGCTAAGAAAGCTTTGTGTTATTTGTAAGGTACTAAAGGCCTCATGCTCACATATAAGAGAACTGATAACCTCAAGGTAGTGGGTTATTCAGATGCTGGTTTTGCAGGGTATGTTGACACTAAGAAATCCACATTGGGTTAGTCACCCTAGCAGAAGGAGCTATTTCTTGGAAAAGCACTAAGCAAAGTGTTACTGCATCATCAACAATGCAGGAAGAGTTCGTGGCATGTTATGAGGCGACCGGACATGTAGTATGGCTGAAGAATTTCATTCCAAGTTTAAGGGTGATTGATAGTATATCTGAGTCACTCACTCTTTTCTGCAATAATCAACCTGCAGTGATCTACTCGATTAACAACAATTCAAGTGGTGCTGCCAAACACATTGACATCAAGTATCTGTAGGGGTTCACGTATGAAAACAATAAATTTTACCCTACGCCCCTAAACCCCTTTTTTTGCTAGGACCTATCTATTAGTAATGCAGTAACGGGAGGGGCTTTTCATGAACTTACCCTTGAAGACCGAAAAGCAGTGTCAACGCTCGGGAGAGCATGGTTGATGTAGAAGATCCGAAGCTGACCTCAAGGCCGTGATGAAATCCTCGCGCTCCTGTGGCTCCAACGACTCCTAGTGCCTCAAATGTTGCACCTTGCAGGGAGTTACATGCATCCGGTGCCTAGCGACGACTCCCGCTTCCCTGATCCAACATTAGTTGCAGAAGTAGAGCTCCTAGATCCGAATCCCGTAGCACAACAGTGCTTCGCGGTGAAGATGTCTCTAGTTTGCGTAGTCCGAACTTGGGACCATGATCACGAGAGAGAGAGAGAGAATATCAATTGGAGGTCTCCCCAAAAGTGAGGAAACCTTTATTGAATATTGTGTTATCTTATTTGGTCAAAATACCCCACTATATACAGGGGAAATCCCACCCCAAACCAACTAGCTTAGCCATGTGGGACTAAATGAAGGAGGGGAGGGGGGGGGTAGCCGTCGGCCGGCCAAGGAGGCCCAAGTGGTCCCCACGCGGGTGGCCAAGGCCTAGCTGGCCACCCCTCCTCCTTCCTCCTTTGGTTTTTCCCTCTTGGGCCTTCCTCCGGATTTGGCCCAATAAGGTATTTTAACCCTTTAATTGATTTCTCTTTTATTAAATAATTATGAATAAATGATTAAATCAATATTTAACATTCATTCACATATTATTAAATCTCCATGGCTATGGAACACCTTCCACCTCCACTCCGTACATACTCTGGACTTACCGAAACCCTTCCGGTTTCTCTCTTCTCTTTCTTCGGTGATTCTACTGATCCTGTAAACACTCTAAGCATCACCAAACCCTTAAGCGTGATACACCACGGTTCGGGAACACTCCATACATGGTCGGGACTCTCCCGGACCAATGACCAATAGAGGGACCTGGATGGCCATGTAACCCCTGTGCATTCCACGAAATATTTCATCGTTTGAACCATGAACGTCGTGTCATATTCCTTTTGCCTCTCGATACTTCTGTTGTCCGAGATATGATCAATGACATCACCATGTCGGGTTCAATATTGTTGCTGACAAATGCTAGTTGACTCGTTCCGACAAGTGATATCCCCCGTGATCAAATCACACGCTACACAGCTATTGGATATAACTTCTCCGAGTGGGCCCTCGAGTATCTTTCTGTCACGCGAACGGACAAATCCCGCTCTTGACATATATTTCCTATACGGTTCCTCCGAATACCTGAACACACCTTTATGATCATTGTTTAACCAAGTGATGTTTGATGATATCAAAGTACCCTAGAGAGACAGTGATTGATATAGCCTCACAGTCTAAGAAATAGTCCACTAGGTCTATTCTAATCATCATAACTTGAACATTGTAACATGATCGGGTCATGATGTTTATGTTGGGTATTAGTTCATCATCTCATTCTCACAATGAGGTGACTCCATTTCCAACTGTCATAAATGCCACATGATCAAGAAACCTTGATCATCTGTTGACCAATGAACTAGTGACTAGAGTATCATCAGGAACCCTTGGTTATTTATATATCACACATGTATTGACGTTTCCTTTCAATACATTTATAGCATGATATAAAACTTAATCATAAGCTTTATGAAATATGATAATAATCCTTATTACTAGTTGTCTCTAGGGCATATTTCCAACAGTCTCCCACTTGCACTAGAGTACAAATAAACTAGCTGCATTTGTTCTTAATCATTGGCACCATGTATTCCGGTACCTTGAACATGCTTGCTCATGGAAGAGGTTGAGTCTTGGGCCTGTACATTACAGTCCCAAATCCTTTGCAACTTAGTAATGTCACCTTGATTGACATTAATACTTTATCATCACATGATAACATCTTTGTGTATGTATCGTAGTTATGGCAGCAGAATGAGGCCGGTTTCCAGGAGCCTACAATGACTTTAGATCAACCTCATGGGCTTTCTCATGGGCACTGTGCCCTGGGACACATCATTTTGCGTTAAGGACCAACTAGTCCTGCCAGAACAGTATACATCACTTTAGACGGTACCCTTATCTATTATTATAAATGTAATTATCGAATCACTAGTGCACCCTGTGAAACTTTCGATGTTTTTGTTCACCTTTCTTCCTACTTGACTTTAGTCGGTATTATCGATATAGGAGTTTCCAATCTTCTTACAACATAACCCTTTATGCTTTTAAGATATGTCATCCTTCATGGATTTGGAAACATGTCTATAGTTCTCAATTAGAAACTGTGGACAAACTTAGATCAACATTCCATGATTCGTGTTCAATCACTTTTCAAACGTTTCTTCTTGGATCATATACTATGTTAAGTTGCCATCATGGTTTTCCAAGACAGAACCTATGTCTTCAACATAGTGGATGATGATCTCCTTTCTTTCTTTCAACCATCGATGTTTAACTTAATGCTATTCCTAATTTGAATTGATCAAGGACTAGTCATGAATCAATTCATATTCTGAAACTCTTTTCAGAATCCTTTTTTGGAATACTACATAATATCGTAATCAACTTCTAAACTCTGTAAATCATTATTTATCGGTACTTGCGCTTTTATTCTTAGTGTGTCATGTACGCACTTAAGAATCACTCTTTAAGCTCCCACTCAAAATATGTTCCCAACATACTTGTGTTCGAGACCTATATTGCTCCCATTCAAAATGTGTTCCCGCCATATTTGATTCCGAGACTTATATTGCTCCCACTCAAAAATATTTCATTCACATATTGTTTTAGGAAGACTTTCATAGCTCCCACTCAATTTCATGCAAATTGCATACCCAATCACTAATTTTTGAACACCTTTAAAATCCTTTGATCAATTATCAAACTAAGAGATTTATTATGGGATATTAGTACTTACTAGTATTAAATCCACTAGACTTTCAACACTTCTGAATCAAATTCATTTGAATTTGTCTAATACATTTATTCATGACAAATTGTGCCTTTGTCATTCAGCTTTCCTTCATGACTTTGCAGTCGTTTTGGAAAATCCAAGTAACCACTTTACTTATTAAGATTCAGCAATAAATTGCTTTCTAATCTTAAGTGAATTTTGTCTCTAGCATTTCTCATAATTTTAGTTTACCATTAATTCCTTAGTAGTTCGTAGGTATGTCATATTCCGGTAATCATGACAAATGATTCAAAAATTTCTCCATATAGGATATAGGGTACATTTTGAATCCTACTTCATGTAGTGAAAACACCAGTGGGGAAAACACAATGATCATCATCATTGATTCTTTCCTTTGTGAAGAGAATCATCCAGGAACGCTTTCCGTTGCGCTTCTCAACACTCTGATGCAGGGTTTTGAATCCTCATCGTGTTTTCCACTATTTTCCAAAAGCTCCTTATTTGAGAACACAGACTTTCTCGAAAAAGTACCAAAACTTTAAGCAATACTAGTTTTGCCTTTCTTTTGGTTCTAGCCATGGAATTAGTATTCAAAGTTTCCAATGAATACTCTACAAGGACTTATTCGCTATTGCTTTGGTTATATCGAATAACCCCAAAACTTTCCCGACGATCCATACAATATATGGCGCCAATCTCACGAATTCATATGGTTCACTATATATTCTAATTGAGTGCTAACTATTTCTAACTAATGGTCTTTACGTCTACACTACAACGACTTATTCGGTGCCATCTATTCACCACTTGATATCTAATATCACATTGTGATTCTTTGCATCTTGACATTTCAAACGGAATGTATTTCACAATTCCTTATGCCAATCTTATAAAGTCGATTTTCATTACTATTGATCAAATTGTAGTAATTAGATTCTCTTTTATCTTTATACCCTTGGATGATAAAATATTTTGATCATATCAAATAGTTTCATACTCATGTTTCCTTTGGTAAACTCTTTACACAATCTAAACAAGCATGTAATGATAATCACCATTTTGTTAAAATACAATACATCGAATATGTATTCTCTTTCAACAATTCATCAAACACTTTCTATTCATGCAATACACGGTGTTTAAGTTATCTTTGCCGAACTTAGGCATGATTCATATGTGACAAGAAAACAAGTTTCTTTCACATATTATCAATATAACTTTGATTTTTAAACAATGGTTTCATTCAGTAATGAATATATCATTAAGTTGGGTAATTTTCAAGGCATTTTCAATATTTTACAAATGTTCATGTATTATCAATTAGTTTCATAACCAGGATAATTCACACATAATCGAACAAGATATGAACACAAATAGAAATCATTCATAAAAGCAGAAAAAACTGTTTATTACAAGCTCATATGAATAACCATCTCACGAAGTGTGAGACACACTAAAGAAGTTCACGATCTATCAATTACAATAATCATCCAATGTGAAACTAAATGATAAATATCGAGGGAGAGTGTCATTGTCCATCCTCATCATCATGCTCACCATCAACACGCAACGTCACCTCCTCTCCAGCAAGCAACTCTCATGCAGAAGGACCTGTTTTCAGCAAAACATAATAAGTATCAAATACCTTAACACTACAATATGTGTTTGCAGGATTATAACATTTATAAAACTGTATATCAAGTATATACCTTTGTCATTGATGACCTCTCCGACAACAGGTTCAACCTTCACATTCCTGAAATGTGATATGAACTCGTGGAAATCCTGCGTTTCCGCATCGCCTCTCATAATGCAAATCCTGTCATGTGCTTGGTAGCTTGGTGGGAGTGATCGCAACAACACGCCTATTGGAAAAGAGCTCACGAACCAGTTATCCAGGAAGTATCCAATCCTCATGCATGCATCATGTATGCGCACCAAGTGATCGTCAAGAGAAGAGTTCTCCTCCATCTTAATGGAGAGGAAATCTCCCATGAGCTCATGCTCCCATATGCACACTTGTTCGACGAAATATGATCTAAGTTGTGCCATAAACGTTTGAGGGTTAATTCTACCCACAATTGGCCACAACTCATCAACCATTCCGAAGCGCATTGTCATTGATATGAAGAGAGACATCACACGATGACAGCAGCGGTGATCCCGCTGCTCTGGGGTCTCATCGAAATAGGGCTGCTCCAAATACATCTCGTAGAGTATGTAGTCGACCACGTCATTCTCGCTAAGGAGAACATGGCGACACGCAATCCACATAGAAAAGTTGGATCCATCTAGTCTAAGCTTCTCTCCATCTAACCAATCGTCAATAGGGAAGGTAGCATCGGGGAGAACCATTTTCTACATTTACAATTGCAAAAGGAATTTAGACTAAGTTTAGAATTAAATGAGTTAAATAATAAAATAACTCCACTTAAAACACCTATCCCCTGAAGGGTTCTAGTGATTACACGATCCCTTTTCCCCACATCTCCCCCGATCGTCACGGCCATCAATGTGGGTGCTAGGGTGGACGCCTAAACATTGATCACATCATCCATGCGACTCGTTCTTGGTCTTTCGACCATCCGTGTTCCAAGGCCATGTCTACACATGCTAGGCTCGCCAACTCAACCTTAGTGTATTCGCTGTGCAACATGGCTTACACCCACTGTATGCGAACGTAGATATGTCTGACACCCGATCGTCTTGGCCTGCCTCATACCGAAGAACTTTCTTGGTAGTGCACACTAAGGTAGAACACAATCATTGGTATTTTAATTAGGGATCATCTTATTAGGCTACCGTCGAGTATCTAATACTAACACACAATAAGATATACAAACAATAAACATTGAATGTAAATGTGATGTGATATAGTCCTTCATGTCGTGACCTCCATCCGGCGTCACCGGATTCCAGCGCCAGGGATTCAGCGTCGTAGGCACCAGGGTACCGGTGCCTTCCGATGTGGTAGTCCGTCACCTCCGTGACTGTCTACTACTACTTAGAAACTTAAGTAAACTACTTTACCTTTGCCACAACCATATCACAAAGCAACGCCCCTTGCAAAACAAAGTTAGACGCTTCTACTTTATCTTTGCATGTTTTACGTGGTTGAATGGGCTTTCGGACAAGAACCGTTCTTACCTACGAACTTTCACCACAATGCTAATCGAGTAGTTGTCTCTAGTACACCCCTTTCGGAGCCCTCCGTTGCAAATGGCATACCAACTAATGCGAGAGAGACAGACACCCCCCAAAGCCACTTTATACGGTACAAGCCGTATGTCAAGCATGGACCAGTCTCATGAGTGAATGCATAAAGTCGGTTGGGGCCCGCTTCATCAAGCATTGTTGCGGTATACACAAGTACACGTGGGAGGATAACAACTAAAAGATCAACGCCCATACGCTACATCTCATGTGTTCTACCCGTACTAGCAATAATATGCATAGATCTAGCTCTGATACCACTGTAGGGGTTTGCGTATGAAAACAATAAATTTTACCCTATGCCCCAGAACCCCTTTTGTTGCTAGGACCTATCTATTAGTAATGCAGTAACGGGAGGGGATTTTCGCAAACTTACCCTTGAAGATCGAAAAGCAGTGTCAACACTCGGGAGAGCATGGTTGTTGTAGACAATCCAAAGCCAACCTCAAGGTCGTGATGAAGTCCTCGTGCTCCTGTGGCTCCAATGACTCCTAGTGCCTACCTTGCAGGGAGTTACTAATACATTCGATCTAGATTACGGATGTAGTATAGCTTCTTTTTCCCTAGTAGACCTAGGTTTATCAAATCATCGGGAAGCAGATGCGTAGTGAAGTTACTTTAACGGACCTTCAGGAGTTTTAGAATTCCTTTTGTGTTTTTACCGGACCAAGAGTTTGTGTATTTTTGTTGTTGTCGATGATGGAGAGAGAGGGCCTAGGGTGTTCGGTTTCACATGAAGCTGTGCAAAACTTCTGATGGAAATAAAAGATAGAAATAAAGTATGCTTGTAATTGTTAGAGCAAGATAAATTATTTGTGGGTAGTGCATCCATAATTGCTATTGCCTCCGCAACCGCTTATAGCAATAACCTACTAGTCTCATCCATAGAAGAAAGAGAACTAATGATATGCATAGTGATGTCACCATTAATCCCAAGTAAATCCCTCACATACAGCCGTACTACCCCTTCTGTCACTAGGGTTCCCAACCAGTCATTACTCATACTCCCTATACCTGGCTCAATTCTCGGGGTCTTGGGTACCTGACAAGTCCTTAGATTGATGCAATAGAGGATAGAATAATCACCATGTCATACAAACTAATACATGATCCCATCTATGATAAATAACATGCACAAACGCTACATGGCTAGGCCGAAGCCCTTAGCCCAAGGAGAATTACTCACACATAGAGATGAGATCAACAGTCACAAACATTGTAATGGAAATCATAAGATTGATAGCAAATAGTCTTACAATGTCGCCAATCGAAGATGAGATCCACTATTACAAGTGGTGGAATATGGCTATGGAGATGGAGAAGGGCTTTGGAGATTAGATCTAAGTCTATTCTTCCGGCGGCTTTTCGGTGTGGTGGATGGAGATCTGGAGGCAGCTGATGATCTGGGGCAGGGACTCTCGAGGCTCTTTTCTCATCGCCCGAGGCTTCTTTATATAGGGGTCCCTTCATGAAAGTTGTTCTGTTTGACCTAGCGGCGTCATTGGCAACTATACTGCCGGAATTTTATTCCGGTCGTATAATTGGTCGTTAAAGCATCTGCCTCTGACCCACGACTCCTGGTTTCTTCTGGTTGTTGGAAATCTCGTATCTTTGACTTTAATGTAGTGATTCCCATCATTAAACATCATTATTTGTGCAAGAAAAAATAGAAAGAAAGGATAGCATACCCCTTTGAATATTAGGCATTAGTGGCAGGGTTTAGAGAGATATTTCGTCAAAAATATGAATAATATCAGATTTAAATGTGGATGTTGATGACTACAAGTGCACAAATTGTTTGTAGCTAGTTTCAAAATAAAGATATCGATCCTACAGGTAGTAGGAGTCTGAAGTCTAATAACTCTTAAAATAAAAATTACGATAGAAATGGTAAATAAAGTTCTAAATAACAAGATAAAATGCGAGTATTTTGTAAAAGGGTGTTTTGGGGTTTTAGGTATAAGAGCAACAATAAAGTAAAGTAAAACAACTGAATACAGGAAGTAAGTATCGTGTATGTAAGAGAGATTGCAACTGCAATAGGGAAAAGCGTTCTCAGGGAGTAGCGGATACACCACTAGCATTATAAGGAGCTAAGATAAAGATTATTATCATGAACATTCTCAACTATGTATGTGTGGGAGGAACTTCGTATTTGGACAAATAGGCAGCAACCGCTGCTCACATCATCCTCATAACCACAACAGACAGCAATCGACATTAATCGAGTTACTATGCTATTAAGGGACGTAATCCCGTAGGACGTATCCCATGGCATGGATAGTGTTCCGCGAGTTTCCTCGGTTTCCCAAGTTGTTATGTAAGGGGTGCCAACAGCTTTATAGTCACTGTAAGTGCTAGCACACCTCCGTCTACCAACAAGTAGTTCCCTCCATCAAGGCCCCATGAGAGGAAAATATTGAGAGGTCGACTTCTCTCAACATCAAGATGTAGAAAATCTAACACAT
This sequence comes from Avena insularis, assembly GCA_023614405.1. Classification (NCBI taxonomy): domain Eukaryota; kingdom Viridiplantae; phylum Streptophyta; class Magnoliopsida; order Poales; family Poaceae; genus Avena; species Avena insularis. Next base: position 606,430,077 of record CM042690.1, on the reverse strand, counting down.
GGTCACAATGATAAATATCATAATAGACTTTATCTTATTTAAATCTCATGCTAGGGTTTCTCCATCTCTCCAAGAACTAATGATCTACCCAGACATGGAGGCAATGAACATCATGGTAATAACAATGGAATCTATCATAGATGAATAGTACTTGTATAAATCCACAACGAGTACGGAAATTACAACAAGATCTAGATAAGATGTAGATGGGACGGATGGAGATGGTGGTGATGCAGTGGTGGATGATGAAGATCGATGCCTTAGCCTCTCGAATCTGCGCAGGGCGAAGATGGATCCCCGGTGGATGAGTTCCCCCTCCATATGCCTTTCGGAGGTGAGGTTTTTGTGATTTCTGGGTGTTCTGTATGTCGTCTCCCTGATCCAGTTGCATGGGGTGAAACTATTTGAGGAGGCGGAGACAACGCCAACTATGCGACCAGAGCTATAAGGCCGGAAAATTTTCTCCAGTCGTATAGTTGGTCGTTGAACCCCCGGTCTCCTTTGTTCACTTCTGGTTTACTTCTGGTATTATTAATATTTCCCAAATAAGCGATTTACGTTGTTTTTGACGCCTTTTCTCCTCAGTACAACTGCTTCAAGAATTGTATCCATTGGATCCATCATCTGTCCTGATCCTGGTGAAAATAGACATAAAATGTGCATGCGAGCGCCGTAAAATACCAAGATCCTACATCTATAATGCAAAATAATAATGTAAAACATGATGCAAATATGCACTCATCAACTTCCCCAAGATTAGACTCTTGCTCATCCCGAGCAGGTTTAGCTTAATGGATGTGATCCTCAAATTCACGAAGCTGAGTAGATAAAATAAATGAGGCAGTTGCAACATGTGTTTATAATATACGATACATAGGAATGAGTTCATGAATAGTACCTTACTCGAACCATCTGAATAATATTAGCAGGCTTCCACACCTTAGTGATCAACAGTTCATAAAAGATGAATCTCAACATAATGTAAAAGTATCCGGTTCAACTGAATGAGTTAGAGAGGTAGTCCCAAGTGTTTTAGGATCAACGTATTCACTTGGGATTCAAAATCTCGAAAGTGTTTCTTTGTCATACTAAAATACAGTGGTATATGCCTACTTGCTCTTTGCACACTCGTGCTTTTTCTTCTTTCTTTTCTTTTGTATATATGCTCACACTTTTGTTTAAGTGATGTGTAAAGGAGATAGCCATACATTCCACTTCATGCAGGAATTCAAAGTTTAACAATCTCAATTATCAAATTCCAATTGTATATGAAGCATTCTTATGACTTGAAGATTCTACCTCGACTTGTTCTCACTCTATTTTGATAGCACTTTTATTTTCCTTTGTTCAAGGTTTATTTTTCAAATTAACTGTATAGATAATTTTTCCTTTGTAAATCAAACCGCAGACTTACAACGTATTGACCAAACAATCCTTATGTGTTCCATTAATACCAATGGTGTGGAAGACTCCTATTACTATCATCAAGTGCAAGTAAAATTATATTCAAGCCATTCATATATCAATAAAGCAAACACAAACTCAATATTGCTCCATATATAATAATAAACTCGGAATTCATAAAAGGGATCGACTATTCCTGAAGGGAATTCTAATGATGCAAACTTTATTGATAGATTGAAGTAATGCAAAAATAGTAATAAAAACTTATAGGATAGATTACAAGGTCTTAAAGATCTCCCCAAGCTAGGAATCAAGCCTGGCGGGATCAAATAATCCCTTGCGATTATTTGATACCGTGATTGTTGTAGATCATTGTAGCTCCATGGCATGTAACACCACGGTGCATAGCTTCTTGTTGGTATCCTCTAGGGAAATGATGCGGCTGTAGCACCTCCGCAAATCAGATTGCAGAGTGTCCACTCTATCTGCAAGCTTAGTCACCAATGGAAGGAGGTCTTCCTTATTCTCCATCTCATTGAGACGGTGACGGACTTCAACACGATGGAGTAGCTCCTGCTTCTGATATATCTCCAGTGCTTGCACGCGATCCTTGGTCCTAGGGACAACTTCTTCTTCCTCATCCATAATTGATGGATCGAGGAAGTGGAAACCGTACCTCCACTCTTCTTGAGGCTTAACCTTCATATGGGCACCAATGGTTGGCTTCGAGAGTGGTGCCTTCGCTTCCTTGCTAGCAGCTGCACCAATATTTGATAATTCCTTACGCTTGTGTGGCCTTGGATCCGTGGTGATGAACTTGACCGTCTCCACACACCCTTTTCCATGTGTCTTGCGATCTTCTCTCTCTTGTTGAGCTTTCTTCATCGTCGCCCAATCGATCTCCGGTGGATCATAGACGTCACGGTGGATGTAGACGTCAACCACATCATCATCATAATCGTTTTTGTTGTAGCTTGGCTCGACGTACTCCTTGTACCTCGGGCTAAACCTCTCCACCTCCTCGTCATTGTCCTCCATGGATGGGCTACTAGAGCGGTCCCTGGAAGGAGCAATGAGCCCCATGGGTTTCCCATGGCCTGGGACGGGATATCGCATTGCTAGATTGGCTCCTGGAGATTATCATTAGAGAGAGAGACAATGGCAGTATATAAGGGGGGTAGAGGTTGGTAAAACTCGTGAGAAACACCAAATTTTCGCCCTAGAAAAGAATCTTAACGAAACAGGGAAAGAAATCACGGATTTGGAAGTGTCCTGCCGTGTAATGACCAACTATATGGGCGCGACCAGTATAGCTCCGACCGTATAGTTGGTTCTGGGAAGATATTTCCAAATATCTCGAGTCCAGGTCGATTAATCACAACTCAGAACCGACAATAACATTCTTTTTTTAGATGAATAAAAACGAAAAGTCAAACGAAAAGTGTTTGAGAGTTTAACGACCAACTATACTACTGGAAATTTGGCTCCGGTCGTATAGTTGCGATCGTATAGATACAGACATCAAAAATCAAAAGTGTTTGAGAGTTTAACGACCAACTATATGGCCGAAATTTTGGCTCCGGTCGTATAGTTGCGACCATATAGATACTGACATCAAAAACAATTTCACAATGGTGATACAAAGAGTTTAACGACCAACTATACAGCGGGAGCTTCCTCTCCGGTCGTATAGTTCCGCCTGTATAGTTGGTAAAAACCCTCAAAAACTCCAGAAAAACACAAGGATTTCAAAGGCAGAATTTTCAAAAGTAAAAATTGTGAAAACAAATCACTTATTTGGGTAAGAACACTTACCATTTGCTTATTCGGTAATGAAAAGCTCCTCCAACAACAAAGACTTCTTTTCTTTTGGAGGAATTGACCTTAGTTCATTGAATAATTCTCGTAAACGAAAAACACCAGAACTAAAGTTCCTCTCAACAAGATTGGTGTGTTGCTAGGCAAACATGGACACTGCATCTAACATCTTTATTTCTTGCCTCTGCATGATCTGCAACTCAAATTCTTGAAGTGAAAGAATCCAACGGATCAGTCTTGGCTTATGGTCTTTCCTCTCAAGGAGTTCTTTTAAACCATCATGATCCGTATGAACTCTTACCTTTGCATCAACTATGTAAGAACAAAATTTATCACAAGAGAAAAATACAGCAAAAAGTTCCCTTTCTTCCTTAGGGTAATTCTTTTGATCACCATTTAGAGTTCTACTAGCATGATGTATAATATTAAATCCGCGACCAATGTGTTATCCTAGAGTTACTCCTACAGCAACATCACTACCTTCACATATTAAGTCAAAGGTTGTATCCCAGATAGGTGGCTTAATAATAGGAGCATGGGATAAAGCATTTTTGAGTTTATCAAAGGCTTCAAGACATTTTTCATCAAAATTAAATCTTACTCCCTTTTGTAGGAGGTTAGTCAAAGGTTTAGATATTCTAGAGAAATTTCTAATAAACCTTCTATAAAAACCCACATGACCAAGGAAACTTCTTATACCTTTAATATCCCTTGGTTGTGGCATTCTCTCTATTGCCTCAACCTTAGCTCTATCCACTTCAATTCCCTTACCTGATACCTTGTGTCCAAGTACTATACCTTCTTTGACCATAAAATGGCACTTCTCCCAGTTTAGAACAAGATTAGTTTCTTCACAACGCTACAAGAATATTTTGAGATTATCCAAGCAACTAGCAAACAAAGATCCATAGACAGAAAAGTCATCCATAAATACATCCATTATAAGTTCTATAAAATCTGCAAAAATAGTAGTCATGCATCTTTGAAAAGTAGCTGGAGCATTACATAAACCAAAAGGCATACGTCGATAAGCATGTAAACCATAAGGACTAATGAAAGTTGTTTTAAGTTGGTCATCCGGATGAATAGCTATTTGAGAAAAACCAGAGTATCCATCCAAGTAACAAAAATGAGTATGGTTTGCTAACCTTTCTAAAGTTTGATCTATGAACGGTAAAGGATAGTGATCTTTCCTAGTTTCTTTATTTAATTTCCTGAAGTCTATGCACATCCTATGCCCAACAATAGTTCTAGTAGGTATCAATTCATTGTTTTCATTAGGAACAACAGTAAAACCGCCCTTCTTAGGGACACAATGAACAGGACTTACCCATTCACTTTCTTTAATAGGATAGATTATACCTGCGTCTAGTAAGCATACAATTTCTTTTCTTACCACTTCCTTCATTTCAGGCTTCAATCTTCTATTAAATTCTGCAATTGGTTTAGCACCTTCCTCCATGAATATTTGATGGATGTCTATCATGGGACTGATGCCCTTCAAGTCATCCATTGAGTACCCAAAGGCTTTGCAATGCTCCTTAAGTATCTCCATGAGTTCTTCTTCTTCTCCTGAAAGTTTAGCACTAATAATAACAGGAAATTTATTTGTATCATCTAGAAACCTATATTTAAGATTAACTGGTAGAGTCTTCAACTCCGGGGGTGGTAATTCTGTGGGGCCCCTGGATTAATCCTCCGAGAATCCCTGTTATGCATACAACCACGATCCCATGATCAGATAGTCGTGGCACATAACTGACAAGTATCAAAGTAAACATCCAATACATAACGAATACCTGTCATACCTTATTTGCCATTATGGATACATCGATCAACATCAGCGGAACTTCATCAAGCGTGGATCCCGAGCCATGCCTTAACCTACAGGCAACTGACTGGGAGAACGTCCTAGCTCGCATAGTCGTCCACCTCACCTTCTTCTCGATATCTGACCAAGTTAATAGCCAGGGACAATGCCAGTGATTACTTTGAATGTACTCGCAAACCACCTTAAGATAACAATAATAACAAAAGGATATGCATTATGGTTGTGGTAGTAGGAGGGCTCCAAGAGAGGTTCTTTTCTCAAATAGTTTCTCTTGTAGATATAGCATCTACATATCTTTGTTGAAAACTTTTGTAAACCATTTTGGAAACCTTTTGAAAAGTTTTGTAAACACTAGGACTGGGGTACCCATTTGTTCCCATCTTCAGGTCGTCCCACGAACAAACTCCTTTTTCCTCCTTCCGACCATCCCATGGTCAAAACCTTTCTCCTTGACGACCATCCCATGGTCAAAACATTTCCAAAGCTATTTATTTTCCAAAATCCTTTTTGAAAACAAAACCAGCACCGCTCTACAACAACCTTCCCAACCGTCCATGACCGCAGACACGGCTATTCGAATAGATTTACACTCTGCAGAGGTTGTACACTTTACCCACACCATCCGGGTACACTACCCTGATCTACACCAATCGTGGGTCGAGTAACCGATCAAGACTCTCCGGATGCCCACTCCAATATAAGTGCCTACCCTATGAGTGTTGTTCCCCTCAACACCGGGACATCAGGTACTGAGGACCAACCGGAGCGCATTTTGCACTTCCCATGTGTGCGCTTTCAATGAGGGGCACATAGTAACGCGTGGAGGTCCGTAAACCCTTCGTTCCTTCTCCAGGTCGATGTCTCACATGGACCCTTATGTGATAAGGCCCACACTCCAGGGATTTTTATCTCTTGTAGTTGTTGCGAGGCAGCTTATACCAGAATAGACAAACATCAAATCCAGCCCTGTCCCATTCCAGAGTAATGTGGTTGCACATGGTTAATTATTCTAGCAAAACTGCAAAGAATCGGGTGCATTTTTGTAAACCTTTTTCCTCCATCTTTCCTCCAGGATTTCGTAAAACAAAACCTTTTTCTTTCTCACCATCTATTGGGAGGTCCCACCTCACCAAGGTTTTATCATAAAACATTTGGTAAAACTTTTTCCGGGGTCTTCCCATCCTCTAGCTTTGTTTTGGATAAAACAGGGTCTCTAGAGGGTTATGGTGATATACACCATCTATTCTACTAGGGACAAGTAGGTGTCATCAAGGGGGCTGTACTTAATAGTACAAATGTGTAATAGTTTTGAGGAGCCAAACCACTACCATATATACATCAACATATAGTAAACAATACAGTTTTGATACACAGTAGATAAAACATGCATAAGTAAAACAGTAGGACAAGGCTTATGAGCAAGAAGGTGGCTTGCCTGTGATCAGCAATATGGCATAAATGTCCCTGGAATTCTTCTTTAGATAACCAAGAATACCAATACCAATAATAATAAGATCTCTTCTTCTCGGCGTCAATGCAAGCGCAACTATCGTCGTCATCGAGTATACATGCAAGCAAGCAAGACCACAATCAAAACAAGGCATTCAAACATCAATACATACAGCAAGCAATGAACAATTCAAGTTTACAAATCAGTAGGTCTTAGGAAGAATGGATTAATAAGATTGGCCTTGTCTTGGAAATATGGAAGAAATCCCTTGGGATTTATAGTCTAGAAACTACCTAAGAGACGGATTTTGGACCAAGACCATATCCTGTATGGTCTGATTGTATGAAAATGGTACCATCAGATAGGTTTCGATAGAATGAAGCAAGCAAAAGTGGTTTTACTATTTTATCAATCTCCCTTGATTTAATAAGCATCTTCTAGTGATTAAAACTCTAGTTTTAGGAAATAATTCACCAAAAAAGTTTTCGAGCTCCAAACATTAATTCCTTGGATGATTCAGTAGGGTTTTATATACTGATTTAGGGAGAGTTGGTTTCACTTTAAAATAATTAGCAGAATGCCCTCAGGAAATTCCCAAAAGAAGTCCTGTAGATAACTTGTCTTTTTCACTAGATTAAATATGCAGGGTCATTTGATATGAGACAAAAGGCAATGGGTAGGTATTGAAAATACCCTCTAGTAACAATTGGAAATACTAATTTTGGAGTTGTAGAGCTACTGCAATGATTTATGTAGTGATAAATCCACACGCAGAAGTGTTTAATTCACTACAAATCTACAGAAGCTCAAAAATTAGTAATCTCCTGGGGTTGGGTATATATGGATGTAGCTCAACCAAGAGAGTTGGAATTGGGTCAATTGGACTCAAGGTTTGGTCTAGGGAATTTCCTAAAGTCAGATTGGTCTTGTTTTTGTTATTTTGGCTACAGTAATGATAATGCTCCATTTGGCATGAGTCCAAAGCCATGAGATGGGTACATGTAATACCTACTAGGAGCAGTTGGTTTTACTCCCAATGGAGTTGTGAAACTAACAGAAAGAATTTATTAGTGGAAAGTATACATTTGAGGGTTTATTTTTCAAATAACATCCTAGTCAATATTTTTAGTTACTTTCTATTCTGCATGTTGCACAAAATACACAGGAATATGGTAGGATTTATATCTAGACATTTCAAATAGTTTTACATTTTTGTTTTGAATTAAAGCTAATAGGCAGAAAAGTAGATCTGGAGTTCTAATTAAAAGAAAAGGAAAAGAGCAAGGGGGCGCGGGCCAGATCTGCTTGGAATTGGGCCGCACTGGGGCGAGCCGGCCCAGCTCACCGCCGGCGGGAGCGCGCGAGACCGCGGGTCAAACTGGCCTTGCGGGCCCGCCTGTCATGAACGTGGGGCACCGAAGCGGTAAGGAGGCTCGGGGGTCGTCCGATCAAGTGGAGATAGATGGTCCACCGTCGTCTCTCTCTACGGACACCACCGACAGCGCGGAAACCATAGGTGGCGGCAGAGAGGCTTGGTGGCTCACCTGGGGGCATGGAGAGGTGGAGCCGAGGTTGCAGAACGACTCGACGCACTGAGGGGAGCACATCGAGGGGATGCGTGGTGGGTTTTGACGACGGGGTGATGCTCGCGTGAAGACGACCGAGGCTAGCTCACCGGAGAACATCGGTGCAGCTTCGAGGAGGCGGTCCTGGGCCAAAATAAAAGAAGGGTGAGATACAGTGGGACGGGGAGATCCTGGTAGGGTGGCATGAAGAGGGAGTAGAGCAGGAGGGGGAGAGCTACGCTCAGATCTTGTAGATGGCCGAGGGGACTTTCTTCTCTTCTCCTGGCCAGTACAGAGCAAGGGAGGGAAAGTGGAGCTAGGGGGTGGTGAGTGGAAGGGAGAGGAAGCAAATGAGGGGAAGAGGGAGTGGCTGGGGTGGCCTGGGATCTTATCCCCGAGGGGTGAGGTCCACGGTGCACTTAGTCCATCTTTGGGCAGTGGAGGAGGGCGACAGTAGGGGAGTGGTCGAGAGGGGTGGTGGGAGCCCGTGGTGGGGTTGTAGGTACGCTCCTCCCGTGAAGCCTCACATCCAAGGGCACATGGTACGGAGGTGGGTCGTAAAACTAGTGCATGCCCGAGAGGACGTGGCCATCATCGGTTGGGGGTGTCCAGGGGTGCTGGAGGAGGTAGGGTGGAGGAAAGTCGGGCCTAGGAAGTTGTGGCAGCTTAGGGAGGTGGGCCAAGTCGAGAAGACAAGAGAGAGGGGTGTGGGAAGGATTCATCGTGGCCTTCTTATGCCATCTCTCTCCCTCTCATATGGCCGCATCAGAAAGGGAAAGGAGGGGAGGTAGTACACGACCAGGAGGGAGTGAGTTTGATGTGCAAGATGGGTTGATCAAGTAGGTTGGTGTTTGATGGGGTTTACCTTGGGGTTTTGCTTGGTTTGCTCGAATTTGCTCCAATGGTGCTTGTGAAGGAAGTTCAAAATTTTGCATAGGACAAGGTGGTAAGATGGTACTGGTAGATAGATGAGGTCAAGGTAGATATCCAGGAATTATTTGGGATTTTTCAGAGGAGTTTTAGTCCACTTAAATCCATTTATTCAAATAGTGCAGAAATGAAGTATTGGAGCTCATTTGATTAATTTACATTGTTCATAGTTGGATTTTGATGTGAGATGGTCCCAATTGTGAATACACACTTAGGGGAATTTTCCCAAGATTTATTGAGACTTAAAAGTATTTAAAACAATTATTAATCCATTTCTGCCATTTAAGAAAAAGGGCAGAAAGAACTAATAAAGGATCTCAAAAATATTTATTTTTGAGAAGGGAATGTAGGGTAGGATATATGGACCTCAAATGAGCAAAAATTTGGAGAAGTGCTTTGGCAAAAACCAAACTTTCCTTTATGGAAGAAGTTTTGGAGATTTTGACTATTAAAGAGATTATTTAGATTTGGAGCCAAAATAATTATGGATAATATTTGATAAATATAGATGACCATGGTAGATGATGTACACAATGTGTAGCAAGCATTTTCAACCTTGGGAATTGGAAATCCAACTTTAATTAGATGGAAAACAAGGAGTTGTGGATCTAGGGTGATGTTATTTTTATATCACCAAAACCTTGTCGAATCTTGGAGCTAAGAGCTCACCTTGATGCAAGGGATGGATGGGTAGTTAGACCAAGTCCTATAAATGATCAAGGCAGAGGGAGTTTGGATTGTTTACATTTGAGGTGGTCTGGAAGTGATGGCAAACTTTGTTGAAAATAAGGCTGCCATACCAGATGAGTCATAATACCTTATAAACCATGTTGGTTTAAGAAGCACAAAGATCCACTTGGAACAAGTGAAGTAGATATTGATAGACCTATATGAGTATAACACAACCATGCAAGGACTTGGTCCAAATAAGGTGAGATGGTGGTGTGAGATTCTATCAAAGTAGGCATGTTGACTAGATTTGCAGGAATAGTTATTTTCTTGCCTGCAAAACCATCAAGAACAAGTGGGTTGGAGGATGATCTAACCAAGGGCAAGAGTGGCAATTGGTAGTCCTTAGGATGGTTAAAAATAATGTTCAAGTGCATTACCAAAAATGCACAAGGGTTGAGAAGGGGAGACATCAAAAGGGTGATGTTGAAACAGATTTCAGACTTAGCCAAATTTGGCAGATTTAGGGTTTTTGACTAGAATGTGGGTGGTGATGGTTTTGATGGGTTGCAAGGTACCCAAGCATCATCAAGTGGAGGATGTTGGAGTGTAGTTTGAGAATAAAGGATCCATTCTTGATATTGGTCTTCATTGACTTGGAAGCTTCTAGAAGGGATATCTTCAGAATTGATCTAGTTAAGGGTTTTAGATGATCAGCTAGTATCTAGAGATTAGATCCTGCTTTGTATTCTTGCTTAGGGTGTGGTGATTTGGAAACCCCTCGATCCTAGTGATGATCTCCTAGAGTAGCTCATACTATCTCCTAAGCAGACAAGTCAAGCAGGAGATCAAGGCAATTCATTAGGTAGCAGATCAAGGCAACTCATCTTATAAACTAAGCAGACCTACTACTAGGGTTACCATAAAGATTAGCTCGAGGTAAGGATGGGTATTTTGAAAAGGTTGTGGTTTGGATAAGATGAGAGTCCTTGGTATCTCTACCAAGAGTAGAATTCAAAAGCTTTTAAAAGGAGGTTTTGGGAAACCTAGAGATAAGAATGGTTGAAGATTCTGTCTATAAAACATAAGGAGATTATAATAGGTTTCTCTCCATAGTTTAGGGAAATAGAAGCTACTAAAATAGCTGGTTTGCAAAGGCTTATTGGCTCAGGTTTTGAAATGCTAGAACATTTGAGAATATGGAAATTAAGCCAAGACAGTTTTAGGAAGTACTTTTGTCAACTAGTGTTGAGGTAAGGAGGATATCATCTAATACACACTCATAGGCATAGACATTGTCAAACAACAGACAAACACTTCATCACTAAACAAGAAAAAGTTTTTGTTCCTGATACATTGCAAATGTATCTATAATTTTTGATGTTCCATGCTTGGTTTTATCCACTTTCTTGTGTTTTGTTCCAACTTTGGAGTACTTTTCATATGATTTCTTGGACTAACCTATTAACAAGAGCCACAGTGCCAGCTGCCTATTTTCTGCTGTTTTTGGTTCCAGGAAAGTCAGAAAATGAATATTCTCAGAATTAGACGGGACAAAAGCCAAAGTGCCTATTTTTCCAAAAGACTTCGAGAGCCAGAATACGAGACGGAGGAGGGCCAGGGGCTGGCCACACCCCCCAGGCGCGGGCTAGGCCTGGCCACGCCAGGGCCTGGTGTGGTGGCCCTAGGCACCCCCTCGGTCTCCCTCTTCACCTATAAGAAGCCTTCTGACCTAAAAACTTCACGGGGTTCGACGTTTTTCCACGAAAAGTTCCACACTTGCCGCCACCGAAGGGGATTCGAGAGACAGAAAGTCTGTTAGGCACCTGCGGGACAAGGAAGTGCCCTCGGAGCCATCTCCATCGATCCCCACCATCATCTTCATTGACCATCCATGTTTCTCCTATCTATGAGTGAGTAATCCCCCGCTGTAGTCTATGGGGATGGTAGGGATTGGATGAGATCGTTCTTTAATGGCGTCAGATTGTTAGGGCATAGTGCCTAGTATCTCTTATTAGTGCTTTATGACTTTGTTGCGACTTGTTGTGCTTAATGCTTGTCACTAGGGCCCGAGTGCCATGATTTCAGATCTGAACTTATTATTGATTCATTATGATAATATTGTTTCTGGTCTTATCTACAAGTTGTATACACACGTCGTTGTCCTGAACCTATGGTCCCGAAGTGACAGAAATCGGGATAGCCGGAAGGGAAAGGCTTTGATGTGAGGATCACATGTGCTCACAGAGTGTTAATGCTTTGCTCCGGTGCTCTATTAAAAGGAGCACCTTAATTGCCAGTAGTTCCCTAGAGGCCCCGCTGTAAATGGGCTGGCAGGACAAAAGATGTTGTGCAAGTTCTCATTGCGAGCACGTATGACTATATATGGAACACATGCCTAGGATTGTCTAGTACTTGGATGCTTTATCTTATTTATCTGCAATTGCCCTATGTTCTGATTGCTATGTGAATTGTCTTGTCCATGTAATGCCCGTTCATCCATCCCTATGCCTACCACACTCGAATCCCACTGTTACTGCTTTTGTTACTACTGTCTTTGCTTTACTACTGCTGTACTTTGCTATTCCTACTACAAAACTGTTGCTACTGATAAACTGCTGTGATCAAGATTGTTTCCAGGTGTAGCTAAATTGACAACTCAGTTGTTAAGGCTGATAAATATTTTTTGGCTCCCCTTGTGTCGAATCAATAAATTGGGTTTCGCTTCCCTCGAAAATACTGCGATACACCCCCTATACTTGTGGGTCATCAAGACTATTTTCTGGCGCCGTTGCCGGGGAGCATAGCTTTATTTATCAAGTCCACTTGGATTCACTATTGTTCAAGCTAAGTTTATTTCTTCCTTGTTTGCTTCTTTCTTTATTGAAAATACAAAAAAATTAGTTCCTACTCTAGTTGTTATTTTCGTTGGTCTATTATTGTCTTGCCTTATCATGCTTGTTGTCAATGGTTGGTTTCTTTGAAACTGAAGCTTATTGGCAAGGTGGGTTCACGGAAGATCAAAAATATTATTATAAGGAACACCGCTTGTCACAAAAAGGGAAACACTTATGGGAACAAATTGATAGATTTTATACCATTGCTAGAAATGTGTGCTCTACTTATAATGTTACTTATTGCTGTGATGAGTCTTGTTGCAGAAAGATGTATAAACACCTCCCTTTTCAATGTGAGTATAGTGATAATGATACCATATCTTCCTATGCTAAAGGAATTTATGACTTTTATGATGCGGAACAAATTGAAGAATTTATTGCTTGGAAGGGTGCTTTTGAACTTGCTAGTTTGCTTGAAAATATTGATGAAATCACCTTATAAGTATGAGGTTTATGGTATACTTAAATTTTGCTTTGATAATTACAAGGATGGAAATAGCTATATCCTTGAATATTTTAATAGATGCTTTCCACAAATGGAAGAGACTAATGCCTTGCAGGACCCTATGGAAGAGACTAATGCCTTGCAGGCTCCTATGGAAGAAGAAGTTGATGAACCTGAAATCTTATTAGATGAAAAAGAGGAGGAGAGTGATGAACAAAAGGAGGAAGAATGGATTAGATACCCATGCCTACCTTCTAATGAGAGTAACTCTTTATCCCTTACATTATTTGATTGTCCTCCATGCTTACTAAAGGAGGATAAATGTTATGTTCTTGAGGTTTCTCTTGAAAATGTTTATAATAAAGCTCTAGTGCTTGTAGATCATGAAGAGCATGCTTTAGGTGATAGTTATATTGTTGAGTTTATTCATGAGGCTACTGAAAATTATTATGAGAGAGGAAAATATGGTTGTAGAAGTTTTCATGGTATTGAAACACCTCTCTATGTGCTGAAAGTTTTGAAGTTACTCTTGTTTTATCTTCCTATGCTTGTCACTTTGTTCTTTGTGAATTTATTTGCATACACGATTCCTATGCATAGGAAGTGGGTTAGACTTAAATGTGTTTTCAATTTGCTCCTTGATGCTCTCTTTTACTTCAACTCATATTTCTTATGAGAGCATCCTCTCAAACTATTATGCCTAAAGATGATAATATGTCTATTATGCTTGGGAGACCTTTTCTTAAATACTGCAGGAGCTGTTATCAATTGTAATCAAGGGAAGGTGACCTTCAATGTTAATGACAAGGAACACACTGTCTATTTCCCCAAGAAGATTGAAAGGACTTATGGTTTGAATACAATTGAATATGTTGAGGGCATTCAAGTTGGAGAAATATATTGTCCCCTACCAAGAGAAAAATTTGAAACTATTATGATTGGGACCATTGCTATCAAGGTTGAGGTAACATAATCATTAGTGGAATACAAAGTTTTGTATCATATGAAATTGTTTTGGTAACAAGACCTTATCAAACTTGTTAACAAAAAGATTTCATTGAACAAAACAATGTTTCCACCATGATTATCTTCGCTTACTTCCATTTTATCCATTTTTAGTTTTTGCTTTTGCCTAACTTAAAGGCGTTAAAGAAAAGTACTTGTTGGGAGATAACCCAAGAGTTTTAGATGAGTCTTGGAAGTTATTACTTCCGTAATAACTGCTCCTTATCCTTTTTATTTGCTTTTTGTGCCAAGAGTAACCTCTAACGAGAGAGAAGTAATGATTGGGAAAGTTGCTGTCCCGAAACAGATTTTTCTGCTTCACCGTAAAAATTCCCGAGAGATCTCTGTATGTCGGATTGAGCTGTAATTGTTTGTGCTTCTGCCCCAGTTTGTTATCTAACTTTTGTTAGTTCAACACCTTTTGATTTGAGCCACAGAAGGTCTTCGAAAAAATTCGTCTTTACCTGCTGTTCTGTTTTGACAGATTTCTGCCATTTTCTGCATTTGCTTCTTGTTGGTTCCTTCTTGAGTTCTTTTGGGGAATTGAGCTTTTGGAGGGAAGTGCTACAGTAGCTAGTGTTCTAATGGAAGTTTATTGGTGTTAGAACTGAACCTTGAGACTTATTTATCTTAAGTGCACTAATGTTGCTAATGAGATTGTGTGAAGTTTTGTATGAAGGAAAATTTTCAGGTGTATGGAAGGAATGAGTAATGAGATGAAGGATGGACTAAAGCTCAAGCTTGGGGATGTCACGCGTGTCACCCCAAGAAATATCCAATAAGTACAAGCGTCAAAGCTTGGGGATGCCCAAGGCATCCCCTTCTTCATCAATAAAAATCCCAGGTTTCTTCCAAACACTTCATTTTTATTGTTTCATGCACAGTTGTGTTGTCCTTGGAGCGTCTTCTATTTCGTTTTTGTTTTGGTTTTTAGTTTGAATGGTTTGCTTAGTTTGCTGAATAAATTGGTTGGACCTCCTCTTTCATACATTGGTGTTCAAATGGTTTGGTTTGGTTTGGAAAAGAGTAGGAAAGTTCATGCTTATGTGGTAAAAAGAGCTCGTTTTTGACTGTGGCCTATGCTTTATCATGACATGCTTGATATTGTTTTGGCTTTATGTTTAGTATTCTTTGCTGTAGCATGACTTGTTATAAACAATTGAGATTGCTTAATGTGCCTTGGATGAATCATGCGTTGTTTTAGAATATTAAAGCATAGTATAGTGGTATTCTCCTTTGATGCTTTATTTGGGTTGACTTGGCGCATGCTCACACCATGTTATGACTATTCAAAGTCACCATAGCCTTTATGATCCTTTAGTTTTCAACTTGTAGTATCACTTTATGCTTTTATCAATGATGTTTTGTCGCTCTGCATGATTATGGCGATTATTGCTCTCTTAGTTTGTCGCTCCTAGTCTTTTACTAGCCTCCACAACAAAGTATGAGTTCCACTCATGCATCCAACTCCCTAAACCAAGTTATTCCAAAGAGTCCAGCATACCTACCTACTAGCTTATGCTATTCCAAGTATATTCATGCTTTTGTTTACCTTCCACTTGTTATGAGAAAACTAGTGATTAAAGCTCTCACGAACTTGATGGCACACTTTACTTTTTGCCTCTAATAAACTTGAACCATTGGGTCCTTCTTTGTTGCGTATATGCTTGCGCTTTATAAGTTGAAATTAGCAGAACCATGTTTCATGGGGGACGTTTTCAACATTGCACTTGTACTTTGTACCCTGTTGATATCATGTTCTTTTGCTTACGGATCCCGACGATGTGAAATAAAAGTGGAACTTGTAAGATCATGGAGTTTGTATGTGTGTTAGAGAAACGCCTGGGCCGCTAGCCTAAGCCATGCCTAATCATGGTGGAAACTTGCAGCATCACCATAATGAGCACTCTATGAAGCATCCTCAATAAAAACCTATGCAAATAGCAAATAAAAAGATCGCTGAGATGCTCATTGTCTGCTTGCCTTGTCATTTTGATTATGGGAAAGCTCCCGTATCATGTGCAAGGGGTACCCCGTTGGCGGTTCTTAATGATACACATATACTTACAATGACAAGAGCTTACTCGTGACTGAAGTTGAGTAGCATGAGGATCGGTCTTCATAAGTAAGGGGCATGAGATTTCGGTTTAAAAACTTGGCAAGCATATCCTCTTAGTTGTGTCACTTTAACCTTAATCACCTTAAAGATGCTTATGATAGGGGCAATGAGAGCTGAAAGCTATAAGTACCATAATTTTTGGAATCTCTTTATGAGACTTGAATCCCTACTTCCTTTTAGAAAAGGCCTTTCTTCCACCATTATATTGAGTCTCCACCTTCTATCTTTATGCACCTACTTTGAGAGCATAGTGGCCATTCTTAGTTCTATGTGCATTGTCCCAAGACTAGTTGATTGATGCATACTTTGATATTGCTTGTTTTAATCTATTGTATCTAGTCACTCTTATGAACTTTGAAGGTGTCCTATGCATTTATATTTGCTACTCTATTGAGGGACAAGCTGAATACTTTTATGCTATGTTTTCTTTATGTGAAACAAACAAACGTCTTGCAAAGCATTGTTATTCATGAATCTTTTGTTTGTGCCTTTTCATGTTACATCATAGTTTCTTTGTCTTATTGCTAGACCTTTGTCTTTCATGTTATGATTGAAGTACTATGATCCCAGCTTTGAATGTTTTGCAAATAGTTTGGTCAAGTCTTTGATGGTGCATGTCACCTCAAAAATTATTTCTTTTTATCACTTACCTACTCGAGGACGAGCAGGAGTTAAGCTTGGGGATGCTGATACATTGCAAATGTATCTATAATTTTTGATGTTCCATGCTTGGTTTTATCCACTTTCTTGTGTTTTGTTCCAACTTTGGAGTACTTTTCATATGATTTCTTGAACTAACCTATTAACAAGAGCCACGATTGCGGCTACTGTTTCCGCTGTTTTTGGTTCCGGAAAGTCGAAAATGAATATTCTCAGAATTGACGGGACAAAAGCCAAAGTGCCTATTTTTCCGAAGACTCGGGAGCGAGAATACGAGGCGGAGGAGGGCCGAGGGCTAGCCACACCCCCAGTGCAGGCTAGGCCTGGCAGCTGACCTGGTGTGGTGGCCCAGGCACCCCTCGGTCTCCTCTTTGCCTATAAGAAGCCTTGACCTAAAAACTTGGGGGTTGACGTTTTCCACGAAAAGTTCCGCTCTTGCCGCCACCGAAGGAGATTCAGAGGACAAAAGTCTCTGTTAGGCACCTGCCGGACGGAAATGCCGGAGCCATCTCCATCGATCCCCACCATCATCTTCATCGACCATCCATGTTTCTCCCATCTATGAATGAGTAATCCCCCGCTGTAGGCTATGGGTATGGTTGGGATTGGATGATATCGTTCATGTAATGGCATCAGATTGTTAGGGCATAGTGCCTAGTATCTCTTATTAGTGCTTTATGACTTTGTTGCGACTTGTTGTGCTTAATTCTTGTCACTAGGGCCCGAGTGCCATGATTTCAGATCTGAACTTATTATTGATTCATTATGATAGTATTGTTTCTGGTCTTATCTACAAGTTGTATACACACGTCGTTGTCCTGAACCTATGGTCCCGAAGTGACAGAAATCGGGATAGACGGAAGGGAAAGGCTTTGATGTGAGGATCACATGTGTTCACGGAGTGTTAATGCTTTGCTCCGGTGCTCTATTAAAAGGAGCACCTTAATTGCCAGTAGTTCCCTAGAGGCCCCGCTGCAAACGGGCTGGCAGGACAAAAGATGTTGTGCAAGTTCTCATTGCGAGCACGTATGACTATATATGGAACACATGCCTAGGATTGTCTAGTACTTGGATGCTTTATCTTATTTATCTGCAATTGCCCTATGTTCTGATTGCTATGTGAATTGTCTTGTCCATGCAACGCCCACTCGAATCCCACTATTACTGCTTTTGTTACTACTGTCTTTGCTTTACTACTGCTGTTACTTTGCTATTCGTACTACAAAACTGTTGCTACTGATAAACTGCTGTGAGCAAGATTGTTTCCAGGTGCAGCTGAATTGACAACTCAGTTGTTAAGGCTGATAAATATTCTTTGGCTCCCCTTGTTTCGAATCAATAAATTGGGTTTCACTTCCCTCGAAAATACTGCGATACACCCCCTATACTTGTGGGTCATCAGTTCCCCCTGATTTTTGCATTCTGGACAACTAATCAGGGTTGTGGAAGTTGGGATGTTACAGACCTTTCCCCCTTAAAAGAATCTCGTCCCAAGATTCAGGAGAGTAGGGTTAGGGGATTTAGAGTCAAGGTTAGCGCTACTGGTTTCAAGCATGCTATCTTACGGACTCCGTCTTTGAAAGTGACTACTCTGTCGATGAAGTTGAGCTTCAGCCTTTGGGGATGCGTGGAGAGTTGAGCAGAGTCTAGTCCCGATTTTGAGGGATGACCTTCTTTTCCTTCCGGACTCTATATCTTGAGGGCTTAGACTAGGCGGACTGTCTCGATGCTGAACTTCACGGGGTACTCGCCGGAGGATAGAATCTGCGCCTTGGTGTACCTTTGTCTGAGGGTCCACGACTCTTCTTTAGGGGCGTAGCATATCCTAATTACATATTTTACGGTCGATACTCCTGGGTTTGCTTCTAGTGAAGGGTTACTCTATTTTGGTGGGAAAGACGCAATCATTCCCCCTTAGGATTAAACTAGGGTAGAAATCTAGGAGTGGAAGTAATCCTTCCTTCTTGGAGTCGCAGATGGAGGTTTTGAAGGCTGTCGTCACTCCTTCTCCAAGAGTTGGAATCTTCCGATGACATCCGCGAAGGTAGGTCCTACGGGGCTTATGTACTACGATTATTCGTACTTAGCTAGTTGGAGTCTCAAATCCTCTAAGCGATTGGAACTGAGCGGTTAGCGATCTTGTGGTCCTTCGGATAGGTTTTCAGCTGACGTAGCCGAGGCTTCATAGAATCTTCAGTTAGTTTCTCCTCTGATAACTTCCGGGTTGTTGTTTGGAGGGAAGGCGTCTAATTCTGGAGGTCTTCTGAAGTATCCTCCGGTAGACAGTCTTCTGGAGTTTGAGTGGAAAGACGCAGTATTTCCACCTTAGAGCTTCACTAAGGTGCTTCGGGAGGGGTGCGGATCTTCTGTTTTGAAGCAGTGGCGTGATGCGAAGGGAGGCTGTATCTCCTTGGGTCTTGATATGAGGTCCTTGAGTGAAGTTCTATTGATTCAACCCTTGCTTGGGTGGCTTCCTATCGAAGTTTGATGGGTTTAGCTTAGGGCAAGTTAGCGGTTACGGCTCTCTTGCTAGTCTTCGGACAAGGTAGGGTAGCTAACGTCATAGAAAACATCTTCACTTGAACTCTTTGCGTTGCTTTTGCTCGATGGTGGAGTAAACTCGGTGTCTTCATGCGTCCTTGTCTTCAGGGAACTAAGGTATTCTGGCCTTCTGGTGAGGAACTTCCCGTTGGTTGGGCAGAGGGATCTATTACTAGTTAGTCTCTCGGGGTTGAAGGAAGTCCTAATATACCAAGGGTTAGCGGAGTCAGGTTTTCACTGCTTGTCTTGGTTGACTTATCGGGTGGTTTTTTGTGAATATTGAGGATCCTTTGGTGATTGGCTTCCGGCTTCAACGAGATTTTTACTGTAGTAGACTGAGGAACAAGGGAGTCTAGTGCTATTGACGAGTCTTGCAAGGTGAGTTTGACGAGGTATGCCGTCCTGCTGAGGTGAAATCTTCGAGATGATTCTGACTTGATGATGTTGAACTCCTGGTTCTTGCGATGCTTTTCCTCTCATGTACTCTCGAGGTTAGTCTGGGTCCCATTACCGACAGCAAACATAGGGGTTTCCCGAGTTACTAGGTGGGCTAGCGCTCCTCGAGTCACATTTTTAAGGAGGTCAAAGCAAAGCAGAACATACAAACAAGGGGAACATAGCGAGGGGATCTCAATGTCCTCGGCAAACAACACACATCAAGCAACACAGGATGCACTTAGGCAAGCAAACACAGTCAACGCTAGGGAACCAAGGAGTTAACTACTCGTGATGTAGGGGAATCCTATTCTTAGGACTATCGACCCTAGATATCGTCTTTCTTCAAGTCGGAGTCACTATCTTCCAGATGAAGCCTTCATCGTATCTTGGACGCTTCTTGATAGTGCAACAGCCGATGTGTTCTGATTGTAAGGATTCCGCGGGTAGGGCAATATTGTAGTCTCCTTGTGTTTGCTGTAGTTGCTTATCTTCATCTTGTTCTCATTGTCTTCACCTGGTTCTAGATCCTAGTTATTTAAAATCCGTAGGTTTGAAGTTTGGACGAGGAGGAAACCATTTTCGAAAGCATTCACTTAGAGTAAGAGAAGAAGTAGAACTTTTTGAAACTCATTGAGAAACTAGTTTTCGAAAGCCGGGGTTATCAAAATAAGGTTCCTGTCTAGCGACCATGCTAACTAAGGTTCTCCTACAGTCAGGATGGCTCTGATACCAAGTTTGTGGGGCCCCCGGATTAATCCTCCGAGAATCCCTGTTATGCATACAACCACGATCCCATGATCAGTTAGTCGTGGCACATAACCGACAAGTATCAAAGTAAACATCCAATACATAATGAATACCTGTCATACCTTATTTGCCATTATGGATACATCGATCAACATCAGCGGAACTTCATCAAGCGTGGAGCCTGAGCCATGCCTTAACCTACAGGCAACTGACTGGGAGAATGTCCTAGCTCGCATAATCGTCCACTTCACCTTCTTCTCGATATCTGACCAAGTTAATAGCCAGGGACAATGCTAGTGAGTACTTTGAATGTACTCGCAAACCACCTTAAGATAACAATAATAACAAGAGGATATGCATTATGGCTGTGGTAGTAGGAGGGCTACAAGAGAGGTTCTTTTCTCAAATAGTTTCTCTTGTAGATATAGCATCTACATATCTTTGTTGAAAACTTTTGTAAACCATTTTGGAAACCTTTTGAAAAGTTTTGTAAACAGTAGGATTGGGGTACCCATTTGTTCCCATCTTCAGGTCGTCCCACGACCAAACTCCTTTTTCCTCCTTCCGACCATCCCATGGTCAAAACCTTTCTCCTTGATGACCATCCCATGGTCAAAACATTTCCAAAGCCATTTCTTTTCCAAAATCCTTTTTGAAAACAAAACCAGCACCGCTCTACAGCAACCTTCCCAACCGTCCATGACCGCGGACACAGCTATTCGAATAGATTTACACTCTGCATAGGTTGTACACTTTACCCACACCATCCGAGTACACTACCCTGATCTACACCGATCGTGGGTCGAGTAACCGATCAAGACTCTCCGGATGCCCACTCCAATATAAGTGCCTACCCTATGAGTGTTGTTCCCCTCAACACCGGGACATCGGGTACCGAAGACCAACCAGAGCGCATTTTGCACTTTCCAAGTGTGCGCTTTTAATGAGGGGCTCATAGTAACGCGTGGAGGTCCGTAAACCCTTTGTTCCTTCTCCAGGTCGATGTCTCACATGGACAATTATGTGAGAAGGCCCACCCTCGAGGGATTTTTATCCCCTGTAGTTGTTGCGAGGCAGCTTATACCAGAATAGACAAACATCAAATCCAGCCCTGTCCCATTCCAGAGTAATGTGGTTGCACAGGGTTAATTGTTCTAGCAAAACTGTAAAGAACCGGGTGCATTTTTGTAAACCTTTTTCCTCCATCTTTCCTCCAGCATTTTGTAAAACAAAACATTTTTCTTTCTCAACATCTCTTGGGAGGTCCCACCTCACCAAGGTTTTATCATAAAACATTTGGTAAAACTTTTTCCGGGGTCTTCCCATCCTCTAGCTTTGTTTTGGATAAAACAGGGTCTCTAGAGGGTTATGCTGATATACACCATCTATTCTACTAGGGACAAGTAGGTGTCATCAAGGGGGCTGCACTTAATAGTACAAATGTGTAATAGTTTTGAGGAGCCAAACCACTACCATATATACATCAACATATAGTAAACAATGTAGTTTTGATACACAGTAGATAAAACATGCATAAGTAAAACAGTAGGACAAGGCTTATGAGCAAGAAGGTGGCTTGCCTGTGATCAGCAATATGGCATAAATGTCCCTAGACTTCTTCTTTAGATAACCAAGAATACCAATACCAATAATAATAAGATCTCTTCTTCTCGGCGTCAATGCAAGCGCAACTATCGTCGTCATCGAGTATACATGCAAGAAAGCAAGACCACAATCAAAACAAGGCATACACACATCAATACATACAACAAGCAATGAAAAATTTAAGTTTACAAATCAGTAGGTCTTTGGAAGAATGGATTAATAAGATTGGGCTTGTCTTGGAAATATGGAAGAAATCCCTTGGGATTTATAGTCTAGAAACTACCTAAGAGATGGATTTTGGACCAAGACCATATCCTATATGATCTCATTGTATGAAAATGGTACCATCAGATAGGTATTGATATAATGAAGCAAGCAAAAGTGGTTTTACTATTTTATCAATCTCCCTTGATTTAATAAGCATCTTCTAGTGATTAAAACTCTAGTTTTAGGAAATAATTCACTAGAAAAGTTATGGAGCTCCAAAAATTAATTCCTTGGATGATTCAATAGGGTTTTATGTACTAATTTAGTGAGAGTTGGTTTCAATTTAAAATAATTACCAGAATGCCCTCAGGAAATTCCCAAAGGAAGTTCTGTAGACAACTTGTCTTTTTCACTAGATTAAATATACAGGGTATTTTGATATGAGACAAAGGGCAATTGGTAGGTATTGAATATACCTTCCAGTACCAATTGGAAATACTAATTTTGGAGTTGCAGAGCTACTGTAGTGATTTATGTAGTGATAAAGCCACATGAAGAGGTGTTTAATTCACTACAAATCTACATAAGCTCAAAAATTAGTGATATCCTAGTGTTAGGTATATATGGATGTATCTCAACCAAGAGAGTTGGAATTGGGTCAATTAGACTCAAGGTTTGGTGTAGGGAATTTCCTAAATTCAGATGGGTCTTGTTTTTGTTATTTTGGCTACAGTAATGATAATGCTCCATTTGGCATGAGTCCAAAGCCATGAGATGGGTACAGGTAATACCTACTTGGGGCAGTTGGTTTTACTCCCAATGGAGTGGTGAAACTCATAGAAAAAATTTATTAGTGAAAAGGATACATCTAAGGGTTTATTTTTCTAATAACATCCTACTCAATATTTTTAGTTACTTTCTGTTCTGCATGTTGCACAAAACACACAGGAATATGATAGGATTTATATCTAGACATTTCAAATAGTTTTACATTTTTGTTTTGAATTAAAGCTAATAGGCAGAAAAGTAGATCTGGAGTTCCAATTAAAAGAAAAGGAAAAGAGCAAGGGGGCGCAGGCCAGATCTGCTTGGAATTGGGCCGCACTGGCGAGTAGCCCAGCTCACGCCATGGAGGCGCGAGACCATGGTCAAACGCCTTGCGGGCCCGCCTGTCATGGACGTGGGGCACCGAAGCGGTAAGGAGGCTCGGGGGTCGTCCAATCAAGTGGAGATAGATGGTCCACTATCGTCTCGCTCTACGGACACCACCGGCGGCACGGAAACCCTAGGCAGCGGCGGAGAGGCTTGGTGGCTCACCTGGGGGCACGTGGAGGTGGAGCCGAGGTTGTAGAACGACTCGGTGCACTCAGGGGAGCACATCGAGGGGCTGCGTGGTGGGGTTTGACGATGGGGTGATGCTCGCGCAAAGACGACCGAGGCTAGCTCGCCGGAGCACGTCGGTGCAGCTTCGAGGAGGCGGTCCTGGGCCTAAAGAAAAGAAGGGTGAGATGGAGGGGGACAGGGAGATCCTGGTAGCGTGGAATGCAGAGGGAGTGGAGCAGGAGGGGAGAGCTACGCTCAGATCTTGTAGATGGCCGAGGGGACTTTCTTCTCTTCTCCTGGCCAGTACAGAGCGAGGGAGGGAAAGTGGATCTAGGGGGTCGTGAGTGGAAGGGAGAGGAAGCAAATGAGGGTAGAGGGAGTGGCTGGGGTGGCCTGGGATCTTATCCCCGAGGGGTGAGGTCCACGGTGCACTTAGTCCATCTTTGGGCAGTGGAGGAGGGCGACAGTAGGGGAGTGGTCGAGAGGGGCAGTGGGAGCCCGTGGTGGGGTTGTAGGTACGCTCCTCCCGTGAAGACTCACATCCAAGGGCACATGGTATGGAGGTGGGTCGTAAAACTAGTGCATGCCCGAGAGGACGTGGCCATCATCGGTTGGGGGTGTCCAGGGGTGCTGGAGGAGGTAGGTTGGAGGAAAGTCGGGCCTGGGAAGTTGTGGCAGCTTAGGGAGGTGGGCCAAGTCGAGAAGACAAGAGAGAGGGGTGTGGGGAGGATTCATCATGGCCTTCTTATGCCATCTCTCTCCCTCTCATATGGCCGCATTATAAAGGGAAAGTAGGGGAGGTAGTACACGACCAGGAGGGAGTGAGTTTGATGTGCAAGATGGGGTGGTCAAGTAGGTTGGTGTTTGATGGGGTTTACCTTGGGGTTTTGCTTGGTTAGCTCGAATTTGATCCAATGGTGCTTGTGAAGGAAGTTCAAAATTTTGCATAGGACATGGTGGGAATATGGTACTGGTAGATAGATGAGGTCAAGGTAGATATCCAGGAATTATTTGGGATTTTTGAGAGGAGTTTTAGTCCACTTAAATCCATTTATTCAAATATTGCAGAAATGTAGTATTGGAGCTCATTTGATAAATTTACATTGGTCATAGTTGGATTTTGATGTGAGATGGTCCCAATTGTGAATACACACTTAGGTGAATTTTCCCAAGATTTATTGAGACATAAAAGTATTTAAAACAATTATTAATCCATCTCTGCCATTTAAGAAAAAAGGCAGAAAGAACTAATAAAGGATCTCAAAAATATTTATTTTTGAGATGGGAATGTAGGGTAGGATATATGGACCTCAAATGAGAAAAAAGTTGGAGAAGTTCTTTGGCAAAAACCAAACTTTCCTTTATGGAAGAAATTTTGGAGATTTTGACTATTAAAGAGATTATTTAGATTTGGAGCCAAAATAATTATGGATAATATTTGATAAATCTAGATGATCATGGTAGATTATGTAGACAAGGTGTAGAAAGCATTTGCAACCTTGGGAATTGGAAATCCAACTTGAATTATATGGAAAACAAGGAGTTGTGGATCTAGGGTGATGTTATTTTTATATCACCAAAACCTTGTTGGATCTGGGAGCTAATAGCTCACCTTGATGCAAGGGATAGATGGGTAGTTAGACCAAGTCCTATAGATTATCAAGGCAGAGGGAGTTTGGATTGGTTACATTTGAGGTGGTCTGGAAGTGATGGCAAACTTTGTTGAAAATAAGGCTGCCATACCAGATGAGTCATGATACCTTATAAACCATGTTGGTTTAATAAGCACAAAGATCCACTTGGAACAAGTGAAGTAGATATTGATAGAACTATATGAGTAGAACACAATCATGCAAGGAGTTGGTCCGGAGAAGGTGAGATGGTGGTGTGAGATTCTACCAATGTACGCATGTTGACTAGATTTGCAGGAATAGTTATTTTCTTGCCTGCAAAACCATCAAGAACAAGTGGGTTGGAGGATGATATAACCAAGGGAAAACGTGGGAATTGGTAGTACTTAGGATGGTTAAAAAGATGGTTCAAGTGAATTACCAAAAATGCACAAGGGTTTAGAAGGGGAGACATCCAAAAGGGTGATGTTGAAACAGATTTTAGACTTAGCCAAATTTGGCAGATTTAGGGTTTTTGACTAGAATGTGGGTGGTGATGGTTTTGATGGGTTGCAAGGTACCCAAGAATCATCAAGTGGAGGATGTTGGAGTGTAGTTTGAGAAGAAAGGATCCATGCTTGATATTGGTCTTCATTGACTTGGAAGCTTCTAGAAGGGATATCTTCAGAATTGATCTGATTAAGGGTTTTAGATGATCACCTAGTATCTAGAGATTAGATCCTACTTTGTATTCTTGCTTAGGGTGTGGTGATTTGGAAACCCCTTGATCCTAGTGATGATCTCCTAGAGTAGCTCATACTATCTCGTAAGCAGATAAGTCAAGCAGCAGATCAAGGCAATTCATTAGGTAGGAGATCAAGGCAACTCATCTTATAAACTAAGCAGACCTACTACTAGGGTTACCATCAAGATTATCTCGAGGTAAGGATGGTTATTTTGAAAAGTTTGTGGTTTGGATAAGATGAGAGTCCTTGGTATATCTACCAAGAGTAGGGTTCAAAAGCTTTTAAAAGGAGGTTTTGGGAAACCTAGAGATAAGAATGGTTGAAGGTTCTGTCTATAAAACATGAGGAGATTATAATAGGTTGCTCTCCATAGTTTAGGGAAATAGAAGCTACTAAAATAGCTGGTTTGCAAAGGCTTCTTGGCTCAGGTTTTGAAATGCTAGAACAATTGAGAATATGGAAATTAAGCCAAGACAGTTTTAGGAAGTAGCTTTTGTCAACGGGTGTTGAGGTAAGGAGGATATCATCTAATACACACTCATAGGCATAGACATTGTCAAACAACAGACAAACACTTCATCACTAAACAAGAAAAAGTTTTTGTTCCCCCTGATTTTTGCATTCTGGACAACTAATCAGGGTTGCGGAAATTGGGATGTTATAGACCTTTCCCCCTTAAAAGAATCTCGTCCCGAGATTCAGGAGAGTAGGGTTAGGGGATTTAGAGTCAAGGTTAGCGCTACTGGTTTCAAGCTTGCTATCTTACGGACTCTATCTTTTAAAGTGACTACTCTGTCGATGAAGTTGAGCTTCAGCCTTTGGGGATGCGCGGAGAGTTGAGCAGAGTCTAGACTCGATTGTGAGGGATGACCTTATTTTCCTTCCGGACTCTATATCTCGAGGGCTTAGACTGGGCGGACTGTCTCGATGCTGAACTTCATGGGGTACTCGTCAGAGGATAGAATCCGCGGCTTGGTGTACCTTTGTCTGAGGGTCCACGACTCTTCTTTAGGGGCATAGCATATCCTAATTACAGATTTTATGGTCGATACTCCTGGGTTTGCTTCTAGTGAAGGGTTACTCTATTTTGGTGGGAAAGACGCAGTCTTTCCCCCTTAGGATTAAACTAGGGTAGAAATCTTGGAGTGGAAGTAATCCTTCCTTCTTGGAGTCACAGATGGAGGTTTTGAAGGCTGTCATCACTCCTTCTCCAAGAGTTGGAATCTTCCGATGACATCCGCGAAGGTAGGTCCTACGGGCTTATGTACTACGATTATTCGTACTTAGCTAGTTGGAGTCTCAAATCCTCTAAGCGATTGGAACTGAGCGGTTAGCGATTCTGTGGTCCTTCAGATTTGTTTTCAGCTGACGTAGCCGAGGCTTCATAGAATCTTCAGTTAGTTTCTCCTCTGATAACTCCCGGGTTGTTGTTTGGAGGGAAGGCATCCAATTCTGGAGGTCTTCTGAAGTATCCTCTGGTAGACAATCTTCTGGAGTTTGAGTGGAAAGACGCAGTATTTCCACCTTAGAGCTTCGCTAAGGTGCTTCGGGAGGGGTGCGGATCTTCCGTTTTGAAGCACTGGCGTGATGCGAAGGAAGGCTGTATCTCCTTGGGTCTTGGTATGAGGTCCTTGAATGAAGTTATATTGATTCAACCCTTGCGTGGGTGGCTTCCTATCGAAGTTTGATGGGTTTAGCTTAGGGCAAGTTAGCGGTTACGACTCTCTTGCTAGTCTTCGGACAAGGTAGGGTAGCTAACGTCATAGAAAACATCTTCACTTGAACTCTTTGTGTTGCGTTTGCTCGATGGTGGAGTAAACTCGGTGTCTTCATGCGTCCTTGTCTTTAGGGAACTAAGGTATTCTGGCCTTCTGGTGAGGAACTTCCCGTTGGTTGGGTAGAGGGATCTATTATTTGTTAGTCTCTCAGGGTTGAGGGAAGTCCTATTATACCAAGGGTTAGCGGAGTCAGGTTTTCACTGCTTGTCTTGGTTGACTTATCGGGTTGTTTTTTGTGAATATTGAGGATCCTTTGGTGATTGGCTTCCGGCTTCAACGGGATTTTTACTATAGTAGACTGAGGAACAAGGGAGTGTGGTGCTATTGACGAGTCTTGCGAGATAAGTTTGACGAGGTATGCCATCCTGCTGAGGTGAAATCTTCGAGTTGATTCTGACTTGATGATGTTGAACTCCTGGTTCTTGTGATGCTTTTCCTCTCATGTACTCTCGAGGTTAGTCTGGGTCCCATTACCGACAGCTAACACAGGGGTTTCCTGAGTTACTAGGTGGGTTAGCGCTCCTCGAGTCACATTTTTAAGGAGGTCAAAGCAAACCAGAACATATAAACAAGGAGAACATAGCGAGGGGATCTCAATGTCCTCGGCAAACAACACACATCAAGCAACACAGGATGCACTTAGGCAAGCAAACATAGTCAACACTAGGGGACCAAGGAGTTAACTACTCGTGATGTAGGGGAATCCTATTCTTAGGACTATCGACCCTAGATATCGTCTTTCTTCAAGTCAGAGTCACTATCTTGCAGATGAAGCCTTCATCGTATCTTGGACGCTTCTTGATAGTGCAACACCCGATGTGTTCTGATTGTAAGGATTCCGCGGGTAGGGCGATATTGTAGTCTCCTTGTGTTTGCTGGTAGTTGCTTATCTTCATCTTGTTCTCATTGTCTTCACATGGTTCTAGATCCTAGTTATTTTAAATCCGTAGGTTTGAAGTTTGGACGAGGGATAGAGGAAACCATTTTCGAAAGCATTCACTTAGAGTAAGAGAATAAGTAGAACTTTTTGAAACTCATTGAGAAACTAGTTTTCGAAAGCCGGGGTTATCAAAATAAGGTTCCTGTCTAGCAACCATGCTAACTAAGGTTCTCCTACAGTCAGGATGGCTCTGATACCAAGTCTATGGGGCCCCTGGATTAATCCTCCGAGAATCCCTGTTATGCATACTACCACGATCCCATGATCAGTTAGTCGTGGCACATAACCGACAAGTATCAAAGTAAACATCCAATACATAACGAATACCTGTCATACCTTATTTGCCATTATGGCTACATCGATCAACATCAGTGGAACTTCATCAAGCGTGGAGCCTGAGCCATGCCTTAACCTACAGGCAACTGACTGGGAGAACATCCTAGCTCGCATAGTCGTCCACCTCACCTTCTTCTCGATATCTGACCAAGTTAATAGCCAGGGACAATGCTAGTGAGTACTTTGAATGTACTCGCAAACCACCTTAAGATAACAATAATAACAAGAGGATATGCATTATGGTTGTGGTAGTAGGAGGGCTCCAAGAGAGGTTCTTTTCTCAAATAGTTTCTCTTGTAGATATAACATCTACATATCTTTGTTGAAAACTTTTGTAAACCATTTTGGAAACCATTTGAAAAGTTTTGTAAACACTAGGATTGAGGTACCCATTTGTTCCCATCTTTAGGTCGTCCCACGACCAAACTCCTTTTTCCTCCTTCCGACCATCCCATGGTCAAAACCTTTCTCCTTGACGACCATCCCATGGTCAAAACATTTCCAAAGCCATTTCTTTTCTGAAATCCTTTTTGAAAACAAAACCAGCACCGCTCTACAGCAACCTTCCTAACCGTCCATGACCGCGGACACGGCTATTCGAATAGATTTACACTCTGCAGAGGTTGTACACTTTACCCACACCATCCGGGTACACTACCCTGATCTACACCGATCGTGGGTCGAGTAACCGATCAAGACCCTACGGATGCCCACTCCAATATAAGTTCCTACCCTATGAGTGTTGTTCCCCTCAACACTGGGACGTCAGGTACCGAGGACCAACCAGAGCGCATTTTGCACTTCCCAAGTGTGCGCTTTCAATGAGGGGCTCATAGTAACGCGTGGAGGTCCGTAAACCATTCGTTCCTTCTCCAGGTTGATGTCTCACATGGACCCTTATGTGAGAAGGCCCACCCTCCAGGGATTTTTATCCCTGTTAGTTGTTGCGGGGTAGCTTATACCAGAACATACAAACATCAAATCCAGCCCTGTCCCATTCCAGAGTAATGTGGTTGCACATGGTTAATTGTTCTAGCAAAACTGCAAAGAACCGGGTGCATTTTTGTAAACCTTTTTCCTCCATCTTTCCTCTAGCATTTTGTAAAAAAAAACCTTTTTCTTTCTCAACTTCTCTTGGGAGGTCCCACCTCACCAAGGTTTTATCATAAAACATTTGGTAAAACTTTTTCCAGGGTCTTCCCATCCTCTAGCTTTGTTTTGGATAAAATAGGGTCTCTAGAGGGTTATGGTGATATACACCATCTATTCTACTAGGGACAAGTAGGTGTCATCAAGGGGGTTGTACTTAATAGTACAAATGTGTAATAGTTTTGAGGAGCCAAACCACTACCGTATATACATCAACATATAGTAAACAATACAGTTTTGATACAAAGTAGATAAAACATGCATAAGTAAATAGTAGGACAAGGCTTATGAGCAAGAAGGTGGCTTGCCTATGATCAGCAATATGGCATAAATGTCCCTGGACTTCTTCTTTAGTTAACCAAGAATACCAATACCAATAATAATAAGATCTCTTCTACTTGGCGTCAATGCAAGCGCAACTATCATCGTCATCGAGTATACATGAAAGCAACCAAGACCACAATCAAAACAAGGCATACAAACATCAATACATACAGAAAGCAATGAACAATTCAAGTTTACAAATCAGTAGGTCTTAGGAAGAATGGATTAATAAGATTGGCCTTGTCTTGGAAATATGGAAGAAATCCCTTGGGATTTATAGTCTAGAAACTACCTAAGAGACGGATTTTGGACCAAGACCATATCCTGTATGATCTCATTGTATGAAAATGGTACCATCAGATAGGTATTGATAGAATGAAGCAAGCAAAAGTGGTTTTACTATTTTATCAATCTCCCTTGATTTAATAAGCATCTTCTAGTGATTAAAACTCTAGTTTTAGGAAATAATTCACTAGAAAAGTTCTGGAGCTCCAAACATTAATTTCTTGGATGATTCAGTAGGGTTTTATGTCCTAATTTAGTGAGAGTTGGTTTCAATTTAAAATAATTAGCAGAATGCCCTCAGGAAATTCCCAAAGGCAGTTCTGTAGACAACTTGTCTTTTTCACTAGATTAAATATACTGGGTCTTTTGATGTGAGACAAAGGGAAATGGGTAGGTATTGAAAATACCTTCCAATACCAATTGGAAATACTAATTTTGGAGTTGCAGAGCTACTGCAGTGATTTATGTAGTGATAAATCCACATGCAGAAGTGTTTAATTCACTACAAATCTACATAAGCTCAAAAATTAGTGATCTCCTAGGGTTGGGTATATTTGGATGTAGCTCAACCAGGAGATTTGGAATTGGTTCAATTGGACTCAAGGTTTGGTCTAGGGAATTTCCTAAAGTCAGATGGGTCTTGTTTTTGTTATTTTGGCTATAGTAATGATAATGCTCCATTTGGCATGAGTCCTAAGCCATGAGATAGGTACAGGTAATACCTACTAGGGGCAGTTGGTTTTACTCCCAATGGAGTTGTGAAACTAACAGAAATAATTTATTAGTGAAAAGGATACATCTAAGGGTTTATTTTTCTAATAACATCCTAGTCAATATTTTTAGTTACTTTCTATTCTGCATGTTGCACAAAACACACAGGAATATGGTAGGATTTATATCTAGACATTTCAAACAGTTTTACATTTTTGTTTTGAAATAAAGCTAATAGGCAGAAAAGTAGATCTGGAGTTCTAATTAAAAGAAAAGGAAAAGATTAAGGGGGCGCGGGCCAGATCTGCTTGGTGGAGCGCCGGGAAGCGAGACCATGGTGAAACTGGTTTTGGGGGCCTGTCATGGACGCGGGGAACCGAATCAGTAAGGAGGCTTGGTGGCCGTATGATCAAGTGGAGATGGACAGTCCATCGTCGTCTCCCCGACGGACACCACCGGCAGCGCGGAAACCCTAGGCAGCGGCGGAGAGGCTTGGTGGCTCACCTGGGGGCACGGGGAGGTGGAGCCAAGGTTGCAGAACGACTTGCCGCACTGAGGGGAGCACATCGAGGGGTTGCGTGGTGGGGTTTGACGACGGGGTGATGCTCGCGCGAAGACGACCGAGGCTAGCTCGCCGGAGCACGTCGGTGCAGCTTCGAGGAGGCGGTCCTGGGCCAAAAGAAAAGAAGGGTGAGATACAGGGGGACGGGGAGATCCTAGTAGGGTGGAATGCAAAGGGAGTGGAGCAGGAGGGGGAGAGCTACGCTCAGATCTTGTAGATGGCCGAGGGGACTTTCTTCTCTTCTCCTGGCCAGTACAGAGCGAGGGAGGGAAAGTGGAGCTAGGGGGTGGTGAGTGGAAGGGAGAGGAAGCAAATGAGGGTAGCGGGAGTGGCTGGGGTGGCCTAGGATCTTATCCCCGAGGGGTGAGGTCCACGGTGCACTTAGTCCATCTTTCGGCAGTGGAGGAGGGAGACAGCAGGGGAGTGGTCGAGAGGGGCGGTGGGAGCCCGTGGTGGGGGTGCAGGTACCCTCCTCCCACGAAGCCTCACGTCCAAGGGCACATGGTACGAAGGTGGGGCGTAAAACTAGTGCATGCCCGAGAGGACGTGGCCATCATCGGTTGGGGGTGTCCAGGGGTGCTAGAGGAGGTAGGGTGGAGGAAAGTCGGGCCTGGGAAGTTGTGGCAGCTTAGGGAGGTGGGCCAAGTCGAGAAGACAATAGAGAGGGGTGTGGGGAGGATTCATCGTGGCCTTCTTATGCCATCTCTCTCCCTCTCATATGGCCGCATCAGAAAGGGAAAGGAGGGGAGGTAGTACACGACCAGGAGGGAGTGAGTTTGATGTGCAAGATGGGTTGATCAAGTAGGTTGGTGTTTGATGGGGTTTACCTTGGGGTTTCGCTTGGTTTGCTCGAATTTGATCCAATGGTGCTTGTGAAGGAAGTTCAAAATTTTGCATAGGACAAGGTGGGAAGATGGGACTGGTAGATAAATGAGTTCAAGGTAGATATCCAGGAATTATTTGGGATTTTTCAGAGGAGTTCTAGTCCACTTAAATCCATGTATTCAAATAGTGCAGAAATGAAGTATTGGAGCTCATTTGATAAATTTACATTGGTCATAGTTTTATTTTGATTTGAGATGGTCCCAATTGTGAATACACACTTAGGTGAATTTTCCCAAGATTTATTGAGACTTAAAAGTTTTTAAAACAATTATTAATCCATTTCTCCCATTTAAGAAAAAGGGCATAAAGAACTAATAAAGGATCTCAAAAATATTTATTTTTGAGATGGGTATGTAGGGTAGGATATATGGACCTCAAATGAGCAAAAAGTTGGAGAAGTGCTTTGGCAAAAACCAAACTTTCCTTTATGGAAGAAGTTTTGGAGATTTTGACTATTAAAGAGATTATTTAGATTTGGAGCCAAAATAATTATGGATAATATTTGATAAATCTAGATGATCATGGTAGATGATGTAGACAAGGTGTAGCAAGCATTTGCAACCTTGGGAATTGGAAATCCAACTTGAATTAGATGGAAAACAAGGAGTTGTGGATCTAGGGTGATGTTATTTTTATATCACCAAAACCTTGTTGGATCTTGGACCAAAAGCTCACCTTGATGCAAGGGATAGATGGGTAGTGAGACCAAGTCCTATAGATGATCAAGGCAGAGGGAGTTTGGATTGGTTACATTTGAGGTGGTCTGGAGGTGATGGCAAACTTTGTTGAAAATAAGGCTGCCATACCAGATGAGTCATGATACCTTATAAACCATGTTGGTTTAATAAGCACAAAGATCCACTTGGAACAAGTGAAGTAGATATTGATAGAACTATATGAGTAGAACACAACCATGCAAGGAGTTGGTCCAGAGAAGGTGAGATGGTGGTGTGAGATTCTAGCAATGTACGCATGTTGACTAGATTTGCAGGAATAGTTATTTTCTTGCCTGCAAAACCATCAAGAACAAGTGGGTTGGAGGATGATATAACCAAGGGCAAAAGTGGGAATTGGTAGTACTTAGGATGGTTAAAAATATGCTTCAAGTGCATTACCAAAAATGCACAAGGGTTTAGAAGGGGATACATCCAAAAGGGTGATGTTGAAACAGATTTTAGACTTGGCCACATTTGGCAGATTCAGGGTTTTTGACTAGAATGTGGGTGGTGATGGTTTTGATGGGTTGTAATGTACCCAAGCTTCATCAAGTGGAGGATCTTGGAGCGTAGTTTGAGAATAAAGGATCCATGCTTGATATTGGTCTTTATTGACTTGGAAGCTTCTAGAAGGGATATCTTCAAAATTAACCTGGTTAAGGGTTTTAGATGATCACCTAGTATCTAGAGATTAGATCCTGCTTTGTATTATTGCTTAGGGTGTGGTGATTTGGAAACTCCTTGATCCTAGTGATGAGATCCTAGAGTATCTCATACTATCTCCTAAGTAGACAAGTCAAGAAACAGATCAAGGCAATTCATCAGGTAGCAGATCAAGGCAACTCATCTTATAAACTAAGAAGACCTACTACTAGGGTTACCATAAAGATTAGCTCGAGGTAAGGATGGGTATTTTTAAAAGGTTGTGGTTTGGATAAGATGGGAGTCCTTGGTATCTCTACCAAGAGTTTAATTCAAAAGCTTTTAAAAGGAGGTTTTGGGAAACCTAGAGACAAGAATGGTTGAAGGTTCTGTCTATAAAACATAAGGAGATTATAATAGGTTGCTCTCCATAGTTTTGGGAAATAGAAGCTACTAAAATAGCTGGTTTGCAAAGGCTTCTTGGCTCAGGTTTTGAAATGCCAGAACATTTGAGAATATGGAAATTAAGCCAAGACAGTTTTAGGAAGTAGCTTTTGTCAACTGGTGTTGAGGTAAGGAGGATATAATCTAATACACACTCATAGGCATAGACATTGTCAAACAACAGACAAACACTTCATTACTAAACAAGAAAAAGTTTTTGTTCCCCCTAATTTTTTGCATTCTGGACAACTAATCAGGGTTGCGGAAATTGGGATGGTACAAATTCCCCGTCCCCTCTCTTTTTTGGCTCTTCAAAAGCCTCATCAGTTGGAGGTCCGATAATGGGAAGTGAATCGAATTCGT
This sequence comes from Avena insularis, assembly GCA_023614405.1. Taxonomy (NCBI): domain Eukaryota; kingdom Viridiplantae; phylum Streptophyta; class Magnoliopsida; order Poales; family Poaceae; genus Avena; species Avena insularis. The sequence continues at coordinate 606,394,932 of CM042690.1, read as the reverse complement.
CTTCTAGTTCTCCCAGGGACTTGTCCTCCATAACTATCTCTTCATAATTTGGATCTTCATTTATTTATTCTTCTTGATTACTAAAGAAAAGAGCCACCATTTCCTCAATAGTTCTCTCTCCCTCTTCTTCTTGTATTTGTGGAGGCCTGTCTTTAAGTTTGGAAAAGTGGAATTCATTTTCCACTCCCCAAGCTTAAGAGACACAATCTCCTTAAAATTAACATAGGCACCTATATCACCCAAAAAGTTCCTTCCAAATATAATTATGCAAAGAGTGTCAGCTGGCATATCAACAACTACAAAATCGATAGGAAAGTTTTTATTGCCAATTGTGACAGTTGCATCTTCAACTACTCCCATTGGAATTCTAAGATTTTTATTGGCTAACATAATTGTCATATCAGTATTTTCAATTGTAGCCGGTTTTATTTCTTCTTTTATTTCTAAATAGAAATCATAAGATATAACATTAACTTTGGTGCCAATATCACATAAACCATAATGCAAGGTTTCTTTAAATATGCAGGGAAGAATAGGCTTACCCACATTTTTTACCTTTGTTTTACCTTCAACCAATACGGAAGTCTCTTCATCAAGTTCAACTATGTTACAATGTGCGTACATGGCCATAATTGCTTCCTTGGTTACCTCTTCATCTTTGGTTTCTTCCAGATATTTCACGACTTCTGGCATACTTTATTCTTCCTTCTTCTCCTGTACTGCTTTTACCTGCTCATATTCAAGAATATGCTTTTGTGCAGTGTTAGGGAAAGGCATCTCATTTATTGGTTCTAGGGAGGCCAGTGTTTCTTTATCTTCTCTTTTCTTCTCAGGTTCGGGTGGTGGATCATACTTAACCAGACCCTCTTTTGGAGCTTTTATATGTTCTGTAAAAGCTTTAACAACTTGCAACACAAGATCCGAATCTAAATAAAGTTCTTTAGATAATTCTTTAACATGGCCTTTTTTTATTGTAGTCATGAATACAATCATGTTCTATTTCTACACCTCCTTCACTTCCTAGACCAAAATTCCATGAAACTCTAAGATCACGAATTCTATTAAGTAAAGCCCAGGCTTTAGGTATAGGAAGATTCATAAAGGCTCCTTCCGTGAAAGATTCTAGTTCAATTTTATTAGGTTCAATTAAATTGCCATAAAAGATATGCAATAAATACCATTCAGGTAAATCATGATGAGGACATAGACATAGTAAATCTTTAAATCTGATATAATCTCTTACTAGTCCTTCATTAGAGAGATTCTTCCAAGTCATTATAAGATGCCTGATTCCAAAAGATTTTGATAATGGTAATATTTTACTAGAAATTCATAGGCTAGATTATCCCAAGTAGTAGTGGCTTCAGGGGGTAGAGATCTATACCATGAGAGAGCTGAGCTAGTCAAAGTCTGACTATAAAGTTTAACCCTTACCTCATCAGTGGTATATCCCGTCAATAGAAAAGTACCACATATATCTTTGAAACATGCAATATTCTCATATGGATCAGGATCTTCTTCATCTCCAGTAAATTTCTTCTTATGTATAATACCAAGTAGTAGAGGATTTATTTCAAACCCCCTTGTCTTCTCATTGGAGTTATCTCTTTTATAAATATCATAGGGCTTCCCAAAGTAGTTGAGTGGGTTAGCACTAGCCATATGCTCAAAGTCCATCATGTTGGTGGAAACCTGTAAATCAAAATAAAATTTAGCAAGACAAAAATAAATAAGCAAAAGCTAAGAGACCTATAATGCTTAGCTCCCTGACAACGGTGCCAAAAAATAGCTTGATGACTGCAAGTGCACAAATCGTTTGTAGCTAGTTTCGAAATAAAGATATCGATCCCATAGGGAGAAGGAGTCCAAAGTCTAATAACTCTTGAAATAAATATTATGATAGAAATGCTAAATAAAGTTCTAAATAACAAGATAAAATGCGAGTATTGTGTAAAAGGGTGTTTTTGGGTTTTAGGTATAGGAGCAACAATAAAGTAAAGTAAAACAACTAAATACAGAAAGTAGTATCGCATATGTAAGAGAGATTGGAACTACAATAGGGAAAAAGCGTTATCAGGGAGTAGCGGATACACCACTAGCATTATAAGGAGCTAAGATAAAGATTATTATCATGAACATTCTCAACTATGTATGTGTGGGAGGAACTCCGTATTTGGACAAATAGGCAGCAACCGCCGCTCACATCATCCTCATAACCACAACAGTCAACAATCGAGTTACTGCGCTATTAAGGGACATAATCCCGTAGGACGTATCCCATGGCATGGATAGTGTTCCGCGAGTTTCCTCGGTGTCCCAAGTTAATACGTAAGGGGTGCCAATAGTTTTATAGTCTCTATAAGTGCTAGCACACCTCCGTCTACCAACAAGTAGTTCCCTCCATCAAGTCCCCCATGAGAGGCAAATATTGAGAGGTCGACTTCTCTCAAAATAAAGATGTAATAAATCTAACACATGGTCACAGTGATGAATATCATAATAGACTTTATCTTATTTTAATCTCATGCTGGGGTTTCTCCATCTCCCCAAGAACTAATGATCTACTCATACATGGAGGCAATCAACATCATGGCAATAACAACGGAATCTATCATAGATGAATAGTACTTGTATCCACAACGAGTACGGAAATTACAACAAGATCTAGACAAGATGTAGATGGTGGTGATGCATCGGTGGATGATGAAGATCGATGCCCTAGCCTCCTGGATCTATGCAGGGCGAAGATGGATCCCCGGTGGGTGAGTTCCCCCTCTAGATGCCTTCCGGAGGTGAGGTTTCTGTGATTTATAGGTGTTCTGTATGTCGTCTCCCTGATCCAGTTGCACGGGGTGAAACTATTTGAGGAGGCGGAGGCAGCGCCAACTATACGGCCGGAGCTATATGGCTGGAAAATTTGCTCCGGTCGTATAGTTGGTCGTTGATGACTATGATATACAACACTTTTTAGCAATATAAATTGTGTCATTTGCTTATCATATCATGCTCCATCTATCTATTGATATGCCTGATATGCATGATTACTTGTTTTTATTAAATTCAGTATGAGCTTTGGACATTTAGTAGTTTAGGTAGAATTTTATCCCTCTTCCTTGTCTTTGACATGTGTGTAGTTCTTGATGATGATTATGGAGAAAACAAAGGAAAAATAAACAAAGAAGAGCATGGTATGGATGAGCTGCAGGGACCAAACTTAGCCATTTGAGGTGTTGGAAAAGTGAATTTTTCCAACTTCTCAAAATAAATATCCAAGATCACAGGGTTGTAGCCCTCGATGATACGAACTCAACGAGCCCAAGAACACCCAAAGCGGAGTTCGTATGAAGAAATGGCAGCCAAAATACTAAAGCATGCAAAGAATTTAACGAGCAACTATACGGCCAGAGCTATATTTTTGGTCGTATAGCTCCGCCCGTATAGTTGCCAAAAATGACGGAAACGATGGGATTTCGCCCTAGAAAAGCTCCAGAACCTTCCCTAAGTCATATGACGGTATTGGGGGAACCCTAGGGCACCCCCAAGGCCTATATAAAGGAGGGAGGACCCAAGAGAGAGTCGCCAAGCCATAACACTTCAGGGACAGAGCTCTGCCGTCGCCACCTATCCGATCTCCATTGTGGCGGAGCTCTGCCTCAACCACACCTCCGAGATCTAGATCGCCGTCAACACCATCACCATCAAGGCATCCAAGCAAGAAGAAGGGGAGGAGAAGGAAGACATCACCATCACCACACATTGATCTCCATCTCCATCATCATCTCCATCTCCCTTTCTCTCTTGTGTTTAGTAATTGTAAGATTGAACACGGTTGTGATATCATTATATATTTATTTATGTTTTGCTATTTATCCATGTGTGAGTGATTGATTCAATTCTAGGTTGAGGTATGATCTAGTGCGCTAAGTTAGAATTTATTGTGATCTAAGATGAGTTTATGTGATCCTTTGGTCCTGAAGTGCCTTTTGCCTTATGGTGGTGCGTGAGAACCATGCATAGTGCACATAGTGTGACAGTCCGGTAATCAATTGGGGAACGTTTATTTGTCTGAGAAATCTCTTATAGATCACACATATATTTCCCCTTCTAGCACTAGTGAGACCGAAGCCTAGAAGCCCTTTCTCATTCCATTCAATCCTAGAACTACAATCTTTTTAATTCAGTTCATATTCCTATTTACTCTCAGCCTTAGTTTATTTTGTTCTTGTTAAAAGTTCTTTGTTATTAGATACTTTAAACCTCTCTCAATTATCACTATTATAGTAACTTATAGAATAGGCTATTTGTAAACCACGGTTTGGGTGCGAAATGTGGCCGGATTGACAACGTGGCTGTGGGGTCGTGTTGTTTCCGTTCAACGATCTTCCATCGGGACAAACTCTTAAATATTTGCTGCTACAAGTACTATAATAACCTTGTTGTTGGTGCAGGAATCCAGTCATCAAATTGGCGTTGTTGCCAGGGAGATAAGCGTCTGGTTATTACCTTCCTACTCATACATAGTTTATTTCCATTTGTTGCTATTTATTTTACTGCTTTTGATTATTTGAAAAGAACAAAAAAAATAGTTTACCTTTTGTTAGCAGTCTTGTTATTTATTTTAGTTACAGGAAATTCAAAAACATAGGAACTATGGAAAGCAAAAGTATTGCAGAGTATGGTGCTCCGAGTGTTGATCATTTACATGCTCTTATTGTTCAGCCTGCTATTGATGTGGATGAATATGAGATTAATCCTATGTGGATAAATATGATCATGGAAATAGCTTTTGCTGGAGATCCGGACAATGATCCATATGATCATATTGACAAATTTACTTCATTGTGTTCTACGATGAAGGCAAATGGATGGACAAATGATAAGCTGAAGTTATATCTGTTCCAGTTCTCGCTGAAAGGAAAAGCTAAAGGTTGGCTAAGATTGCACCCCGTGGGACACTTCAATTCATGGAAAGGTATCTCCGAAGCTTTTATCAGTAAGTATTTCTCACAAAAGCAAACTTATGAGCGTAGGCTTCATATCCTGAATTTCAAGCAAAGCAACAATGAGGATTTAATACAAGCTTATAGTAGGTTCTCAAAATTAATGCATTATTGTCCACATCATAATTTACCTGATTGGGTATTGTTGAATCACTTTTATGGAGGCTTAAATCACTCTTCTAAGGATAAGCTATATATGATGTGTGATGGTGCATTCCTTGGAAAAACTTTGGAAGAAGCTTGGCAACTCTTAAGAGATATACATAATAATTTTCATCAATGGCAATGTGAAATTGTGCATGAAGAAAAACCTCTCCCTACTGATCTAGAGAACTTGGTCAATGAGTTTCTTGAATATGAAAATAGAAGAGGAAAAATTCCTTATGATGATACCTTAGTTAGAGATGTTATTTCTAAAGCAATGCCTTTCATAGCTGATTAGTTTAATCATATTAGAATTGCTGCTACTAACGATGGAGAACAACTCTCTACTGTTACTCCCATATCTTCCACTTGTTGCATCATTGAAGCAGGAAAGAAGGGTAAATCCAGGAAGCCTAAAACTAGGAAAAATAAAAATAAGAAGCCTCGTGTTGAATATCCCACACATCTGACATCTTTAGATGAAGTGAAACAGCTTCATGAAGAGTATTAGGGACACAACAAGAAGAAAGAAGAAAAAGAAATCAAGGAATAGAATAAATTGAAAGCCGCTCTCAAACCTGATCCCCCACTTATTCCTGATCCTTATTATTCTTCTGACTTTAGTGACGATGAGGACTTCAATTATTCTAGAATCCCTGATAATTGCCCTAAAGAAGTTTTTGATGATTCTAGTAGTATCTGTTTAAATACTCTTTTCGGGGAAATCAATTATGATGAGCCAAAGCCGAAACCCTGTGTGCCTCCCATATATGTTTGCCATGACTTTTGTTTTACTAATGAGGTGCAGGAAATTCCGGTGGCAAAGACCAAACTACTGGATCCAAAAGAACATTATGAGCTATACCCTCAAAATAGTACTCAAGGTAAAGATTCAAAGTTTGATAATAAATCTTTAACACCCTCTATGCAGGAAGGAAAGAATACATATTTACCGAGCTTGGTGCATCCATCCTCATGTGGCAATGAGAACACTTACAAGATACCGATGCACCACAAGCGGGTACATCTTAGAGGAAAAAAGTATGATATAAATCCTGAAAACACTTGTTGGAGGTAAGCAAAATTACTCCTATAACTGCCTCCATTGCTAATAAATGTGGATTATTAAAGCCTGGCTACTTAGTTATAAGAAAGCGCTTCCCAGGAGGCAACCCGGAAGTCATTAGGCGTCTTTCTTAGTTTTTTTTGTCTTGAGTCTAGTTGCATTCATGTTGCATTGGCACTTTTATTCTTCGCATGTCTTGCTATTAGAGTAATCTTGTTGAAGTTTTCAAAAGGTAGAATTTATTGTCACCATATTATGTGTTGCAAAAAGGAAGAGAAAATCAGTTTCAGGTGAATCCTTCAATTATATGTATTTGTTGGTCGAAAATTAAAGTTCTTATTTTACCATCAAAACAAGGTATTTCACTAAGTTACAGGATAAGAAAGAATTCATGAAGAAATAGAAATTTTCTGATGTATACAGAAGGTTTAACGACCAACTATACGGCGGGAATAAAAATTCCGGTCGTATAGTTCCGGTCGTATAGATATCTTTGCCATCGATTTTTTTCTTTCATATGTACTAAGAGTTTAACGACCAACTATACGCAGGAATAAAAATTCCGGCCGTATAGTTCCGGTCATATAGATATTGGTGCCTTCGTATAAATTCTTTTCTAATGTACTAAGAGTTTAACGAGCAACTATACGGCGGGAATAAAAATTCCGGCTGTATAGTTCCGGTCGTGTAGATATCTATGCCTTTGTATATTTTCTTTCCTAGGGACAGACAGTTTGACGACCAACTATACAGTGGGAACATTTTGTTCCGGCCGTATAGTTACACCCGTATAGCTGCGCCGCCAGGAGGAAATCCTAAAATTTTGACAGAAGGCCAACTATACGGCGGGAACACATTGTTTGGGCCGTATAGCTGCGCCTGTATAGTTGGGAAAACTCCTCAAATGCCAACTAGAAGGTAACCATTGCTCAAAATTTCATTATTTCTTCTTCCTTCTTCTAAAAACCTCGAAGCACCACCTGGAAGCTTGTCCCATGTTTTAGAGAAGCCGAGCATATGTAAACAATAGATTTCTATCTTAGAAATTCCTTAAGTTGTAATTCTCTTTAGTAGTTGATGTTTTCTTTTTGTTTTCTTTCATTAGTAGGGTGAACAAACTTTGTTCGTACACCAAACCGTTGTCTTTTATTTTGTGTGTTATTTTCGTAGGGACTTGAACCTTGTGTGATGACGTGTACGGTAGTGTCAACCGTGCAAACACTCGCATGAGCCACCTGGTTTCTTCAATTCAACGTTTCAACAATTAGTGTGTAGTAAAACCTTCCAACTCGAACCTCTTTTAAATAAGCACATAGGGGCTGCACACTCGTGTCTCGTATTCTATTTCACTTGCACCTCATCACAATCTAGCAGACGCCACTTATAGAACTAGTTTGTTGACTTAGGAGTGGTGCTTAGGTTGATGAACTGACTCAGTGGGACTTGTATTTTTATCACTTGTGAGCTAAACCCATTTCTTCAAGAACACAAAAATATTCTGTCTTCTTTCTAGTCTTGTTCCTACCAGGTTCTTAAGGAAGGCATACACCGGATCGTGAAGCATTCATTGAAGCAAAGGTTCTTTGTCCATCAAAATAGAGGTTAAAAGCACCTCAACGGTAAAGTGTGTAACCCTTGTTTTAACTTAAGATTGCGGAGGTAACCACTTCTTATACTCTATTTCGATAACTGCATTTTCTCTTTTGTTTTCATGATCTTCTCAAGTGGATACTTGGAAAATTCTTAGCTTGGGGAGGTTATTTTGCATGTGTGGAGTCTTGTGCAAAGTTCATGCTATTGTGTATGTCTCTGTTTTTGAATGCTTGCTTAGGTGAGATTTTATTCATATTTATATAAGGGATATACTTGGTCATGTTAGGCCCCATAGGAGACCAGCCATAGCTTTGATGCACCTTGTTCTACTTTTATCTAGCTTGTGAAAAATATTGTGATCCTCTAAATATACATTGCCATGTTCTCTACATTTTGAAAAGAAAAAATATAATAAAGAGTCTTCGAAACATGCTAGTTGTCACTGTTCAGAATTTTCTTAAGTGAATGGTTATCGAGTAGCACGACCCCATAGTGTTGGAAATGATGGTCTTAATAGAGGCTTACTAAGTGAGTTGTGAAATAAGAAATGATGTTTCAAAGTTTCGAGATTACACATGCCAAAATTTGGTCTTGGAAATCAAAGTGAGATATTGCTTTATGCGTGTCTTGCGCCACTGTCGCACATGGGATGCTAACAACTCCGATGGCCTATAAACAATCCAAAAAGAGGAAACTCTTGGAGTTTGGCTATGGGTTGCCCAACATATGTAGCAAAAATGCTATATTTGAATATGCATTGGTATTATCATGGGCCTGCGTTAAAAGCAAAAGTCGGAATACTCCTCTAACCATTATGAGAAATCATTATACCGAAAAGTGAAACCTTGGTAATGGTCATGAGTGTCCTTCCTAGCTTGCACAGTCTCAATTGAACATATACCACTCTTTTGGCTTGGTCTCGTTACTAAGAAATATATTTTCTATAAGCTCAACAATCGAAGTTTGCACTTGAGAGACTTTAATAGATGGCATGAGTGGGCAGCATTGGAAAACTCTATTTCTATTTATGATTGACAACTAACCGTGTTCAGCTTTGCCTTATACAAATAAAAATACAAAAATAGAATAAAGTGCGTATAGAAGCATCACACACTATAAGAAAAGTTGGCTTTTACAACGGACGATTTTCGTGGTTGAAGGCCCATTTGTCATGGCCGAAGAGTCTTGCGCGACGGATGGCCTTCGTGGTTAAAGCCCCGTCACAAATGAATTAACCACGGTTTTTTTCGCCCGTGGCGGATCGCACCCTTCAGCAACGAAAACATGTTCCGTCGTAGATCTGTTCGCCAGCCACACTGACGGCTGATGTCATGTAAACTGCCACGTGGCAGCCGCCGTTAGTGGCCGGTTACCGCTGTTAACAGTCATAGAAACCATGGCAGAAGCCAGCCCAGCCAAGGCCTGCTAAGTACTAACTGGGCCAGCCCATCAGCGGAGCCCAATAAGAAGATGGACCGTTACTGTTTTGTCCTGCACTATTTGAAATAGGCCCAGAGATGTGGCCAGCGAACTTTCAGGCCCGATTCGGTTTCGGCCTACAGAAGGCCCATGTTTGTCCAACACTGTGCTGCCACTTGAGGCCTGCACAAGTCCGCCCATGCACTGTTCAGGCCTGTTACCAATTTACCCTTTTACTATTCAGTCCTGTTACTGTTTCAGCCTTTTAGGAATTTTGACCCGTTATTGTTTAAGCCCTTTAGTGTTTGGGCTTTTGCCTGTTAAGGCCAACACTGTTTGGCCTGTTACTACACTAGCCTGCCACCGTACTGGCCTTTTGCTGTTGATACCTTTTATGGTTCCAACCTTTTACTGTTCCGGCCTTTTCACCATTCTGGTCTTTTACTATTCTGGCCTTTTAGGGTTTTGTCCTTTTACTGTTCTGGCCTTTTGCTGCTACGGCCTTTTATTGTTCTGGCCTTTTACTGTTATGGTCCTTTACTATTCTAGACTTTTACTATTCTGGCCTTTCACTATTCTGGCCTTTTACTATTCTGGTCTTTTACTATTCTGGCCTTTTACTATTCTGGCCTTTTACTGTTATGGCTGCTTTGGGCCGTCTATGCGCACGTTGTTACTGTTACGGACTTTTTTGCTAGTGCCTACTTTTCGCAGAACGGGTGAATATCAAGACATCAATTAATAAACACACCGAAATTAACATTACTTATTACACAACAATAAAAGTTTGTTACAATAGGTTATACAACAAGATCGTAATTCTGACAAATTACAACGTGTCAGTACCATCAATAAGAGATCGGTACATGGCGATTCGCTTCACTGTATCATCTGTCCTCTTCATCAATATTTCAGCTACAGATCTAAGAGCAGCTACACCCTTTCGTTCTGCATGCAATACAACATTTATATATTTATCACATGCAGGAGTTGTTCTAGGTGGACAGTTAAGTAAGTTTGCTTCGGCAATGCAATGGGAGGATGAATGGGATGAGGGATCACAACTTTTAGTCCTGCCTTCCAAGGACTCCTGCTGGGTTTTAACGACAGTCCGCTAAAAAATGGTGAAATAGGTTAAAACAAACAACAAGGGAAACAAGTAGTATTATATAAAGTAGAGATCATTTAAAGTAAGTATGAACTTATAGTAGCACGTTCAGGATGATAGTAGCTCCTTCTCAAGCGGGTGCGACTCCTGGTCAATCTACCAGAAGTATCTGAGCAGAGTAGTTGGAACTCTGGTCCTTGTACTCCATTGTCATTTCTCTGCATGACATTTCAAACCAAGTTGGTTGGTTTGTAAGGATGAAAACTCTTGAAAAACACCAAAAATATAGCATTAAAATTTACCAGACGTATGTTTCAAACTAGATAGCTTGTTTGGAAGGATGAAAGCAGATGAAAACACCAACATATAACATTAAAAATGACTAGATATATCATCCAAACTAGGTGGACATTTTACGAATTAAGCATTCACACATATATTCACAATTGAACATAAATGCAAATGTCATGGCAAGTTCTTAGGTAGAATGACAACTAATTAACATGACAAGAAACTGTCCTAAGTAACACAAGGAAACCTCATGATTCAGCCTTGCTGGGCGTCAGATTGTCAGTGTTGGATCCTCTATGAGCTGTTTGCATGACCCGTGCGAGCGCTCGGAAAGAATAGAATCTATGAGTTCATGTTGGAGGATTAAACCGATAGCGTGAGAATAAAGAAAGGGAATAAAAGCAAGAAACTAATGAGGTGGATAGGACCTACAAGATGAAGGGTGCAAATGAAATGGCAATAACATCCAGGATATTGAGCAACATCCTGAAGATTTGGTAGCTTACGAGTAACAAAAATATAGCAAACGGGCAAGAGAAATTACAGCTACACGACGAGGACGGGTGGGACGGGCAAGTGGGTGGTGGGGGCGGCGGCTCGACATTTCAGGGTCAGCAACAAATGATTCAGTGAACCGTCCCTAGTAGGGTAGACGACGACGTTGGCGAAGCAGATCCGGTGCCGCGAGGGAGTCGGTGAAATAGTTCTAGTAAAGAGTGCCTGTAGTGGAACTCCGGTGTGGAGGAGAGGGCCAGCGGTGAAGCAGCTAGAGGAAGGTCGAGGTTAGAGGGGTGTGGGCGGCTAAGAGATGATGGGGGGGGGGGGGTAATATAGGTGGGATGACGCACATTTACGACCTATACCCCTCTATTATTGCAGTACTGCCACGGTCCTTGTTTTTGGAGCAGGGATAGAAGAGGAATTTTGCATTTGCAAAAAGCGGGGCGGGAAATTTGAATAGATGCGCGGGATATTTGAATAGATGTGCGCATGATGTTTCGGCGCCATGCGGAAATTTTTAGGTTGAAGCTTCCGACATACGCTACTCCAACACGGCCGCTCTCACGTGTTGGCCCCGTCTAGACCCACACGCCAGCGACAGTATGCTTACCAACATATAAATGAGTTTCCACACATTTGTCGAAATTGATAAACAATATATTTTGAAGGCCTTCATACAAGATGACTAAGGTCACGGCCATATCTCTGTTATAGTTTTTAATAGCGTGTCTATATCTGGTAGATAGCTGCATCTTGGCATTTCAAAAGAAGATTCTAGATTTGATGGACAATGCCCAACTTTCATGAATTTCCAAACTTTCTAGTTAAATCTATGCAATAAAATGACTTTTTGACAATCTAAAGTAAATATGTCTAATTTCGAACTAGAACTTGTGTGATATACCTTGCTCTTGACTTTTTAAAATAATTCAAAGATATCAAGTAATCTAATATTTGAGAACCACCGAGAGTTTTGGAAAATTCAACTTTTTGATATGAATAGTAATGACACCGAATTTCAGCCATTTCAAAAAATACAAAGAAACAAAATATAAAAATAAATGCATCCATTATTTTCTCTATTCGTGTCTCACTATGTGCACTAGCTAGTTTCCATGGAAAAATATAATCTTAAAATTTGATAATTTTTGAGAAAAAATTGTATCACAATACATATGGAGTACTACCATGTAAGAATATGCATGGCTTTCAAACCAGATGACCAAGGTCATGGCCATATCTTTTCTATAGTTTATAATAACCTATCCATATTTGTTATGGTGTGTATTGGCATTTAAAATATTATTTATAAAGGAAGCTTCTGAATTGGAAGTTATTTCAATTTTCTAATGCACAACAATGGCTTTAGTCATTAAGCTACTACAAAACATGGCTTTAAATCTCACTGCCCCGGTTTTCACTCAAAGTATATATAGCCTAGGGTTAATTAAGTTGAGGTTTCAGGGTTTATGGTTTAGGATTTTAGGGTTTAGGCTTTTAGGGTTTAGTGGTTTAGGGTTTAGGGTTGTTCAAGGTTTTAGGGTTTATGATAGTTTAGGTTTTAAGGTTTAGGGAATTTTCAATAATAATGTTCAAGCTTTATATATATGGTTATATTCATGGAATAGAATGGCGTTATCGCAATTTAATAAAAGTATTTCAAAATTTGATCTATAAGTGCATTATATCTCCTTGATAAGGGTTTAGGGTTCTAGGGTTAGAAAGTTAGAGTTCTAGGGTTAGGAGGTTATTATGTTTTATGTTAAAGGGTTTATGATTTTCAATAATGTTCAAGCTTTATGCTTATATTCATGTAATAGAATGGCGTTACCACAATTTAATGGAAGTATCTCAAATTTTGATCTATAAGTGCACAATACCTGCTGGTTTAGGGTTTATGGGTCGATGATTTAGGGTTTCACGGATTAGGTTTTATGGGTTGTTTAGGGTTTAGGGATTAGCGATTTTTCAATAATTCTCAAAGATTTATACTTATATTTGTCAAATAGAATGGCGTTACCTGCTTTAATGAAAGTATCACAAATGTTGATCTATAAGCGCATGATACCTGCTTGGTTAGGGTTTTACAGATTAGTTTTATCATTGTATAGGGTTTAGAGTTTAGCGAATTTAGAATAATGCTCAAGCTTTATTGTTATATTTTTCAAATAGAATGACATTACCTAATTTAATGAAAGTATCTCAAATTTTGATCTATAAAGTGCATGATACCTGCTTGGTTAGTGTTTATGGGTTGAGGGTTTGGGGTTTTAGGGTTTAGGTTTTAGGGGTTGTTTAGGGTTTAGGTATTAGGGAATTTTCGATAATTCTCAAGATTTATGCTTATATTCGTCGAATAAAATGGCGTTAGCAAATTAAACGAAAGCATATCAAATTTTGATCTATAAGTGCATGCTACGTGCTTGGTAAGGGTTTAGGGTTTTAGGGGTTTTAGGGTTTTGGGTTTTGGGTTTTAGGAATTTTCAATAATGTTCACATTGCTTTATGCTTATATTCTTTGAATAGAATGGCATTACATCAATTTATTGAAAGTATCTCAAATTTTAGTGTATAAGTGCACAATACCTGCTTGGTCAGGGTTTAGGGGTTTAGATTTTATGGTTTAGGATTCCGTGAATTCTAAATAATATTTTCAAACTTTATGGTTATATATATTCGTGGAACAGAATGGTGTTACCGCAATTTAATGAAAGTATCTCAAAAATTGATCTACAAGTCGATGATATCCTGCTTGGTCATATTTTTTGTTAAATAAAATTGGTTGGGCTGTTTGGTTGGGCTCGAATTCTGGCTCTTGATTTTTGGCTTATAATGCTACGGACGTGTTTCTGGCTTTATTTTTTTAGCTTTTACTCTGACATAGTGGAATGATAGTATAAGCCAGGTTGGATGATTTTAACGATTTTATCTCGGTTTAGCAAAAATGTTCGAATTTTGAACAACAAGCGATGTGAATCTCTACTTCCCGTAATTCTGGCTCACTGACATGTGGGTCACTTGCATAGTGGGTCAAAAAAGTCAGTGTAGGTCGGAGTGGGCGGGCAGGTAAATATTGAAGAAGGGCTGGGAAACATGGATGGGGTGATGCACTTGGGAGAACGCAAATTTACCACCTATATCCCTCTGTTATTGCAGTGCTCCCTCGGATTCTTGTTTCCGGAGCAGGGATAGAAGAAGAATTTTGCATTCTAGAAAGAGGTGAAGCTTGTTTGAATGGATGCGCGGGATATTTTAATGGATGGGTGCGATGTTTGGGCGTCGTACCAAATTTTGAGGTCGAAGCTTCTAGCATACGCTACTCCGGCGTGGGGCCTCTCACACGCGCTGTCACTGTTTAGGCCCACACGCTAGCGAGAGTTGCTTCCCAGCATTTAAACGAGTTTCTAGGCATTTGCTGAAATTTTTGAACAATTTAAGGCTTTCGAGAAGATGACCATCGTCCAAAAAAAAGGTGACCAAGGTCATGGAAATAGTTTATGATGACGTGTCCGTATTTGGTAGATCGGTGCATCTTTGCAAATCAACCAATATGTCTGCTTGCAAATTTGAAGTTTGTTTTCGAATTTCCAAGTAACAACAATGTGTTTTGTTGTGAAGCAACTACAAAGATGATGGCTCAAAATGCCACCGCCCCCTTTTTTCACACAATGTATAACACCCTTTCAAGCTTCCAGGCTAAATTTGTGCAATAAAATAATTTTTGGGGCTGGATGTTTTTTTTGGGGGCTGGATGTTTGAATGGATGGGCGGGATGTTTGATGGGTGGGCAGGATATTTCGGCGCTCTGCTGAAATTTTGAAGTTGAAGCTTCTAAGGTACGCTACTCCCACTTGGGATGTGTCCCCATCAGATAGACCCACATGCCTGTATGCTTTCCAGCATTTAATGAGTTTATAGACATCTGCCGAAATTAATGAACATTAATTCAAGGCTTTCAAACAAGAGGAGCAAGGTCACAGCCATAGTTTCTGTACCTTTTTCATCTTTTATACTACTCCGTACATTGAAGCATCTTTGCCAAACAAGCTTACAAACCTGGCCATATTTGGTAGATCGGTGCATCTTGGCATTTCAAGCAATTGTTTACAAAGGAGATTCCAGATTTGATGGATAATGCCCTACTTTCATGAGTTTCCAAACTTCCTAGCTGAAGATGTTGAAATTAAATAACTTTTTGACGATTGAAAGTAAGTATATTTATGTACTACAAAGTGTGTGATATAACTTGCTCTTGACTTTTTAAAAATAGTTTAAAGGTACCGAATTAGTCAAATATTGGAGAACCACCAAGAGTTTTGCAAGATTTCAATTTTTTGATATGAATAGTAATGACACCAAATTTGGGCCAGTCTTTTTAAAGAAATAAAGAAACAAAATATAAAACAAAATACAACCATTCGTTTCTCCGTTGGTGTCTCACTGTGTGCATTGGCTAGTTTCCACGAAAATATATAAAATTCGACAACTCTTGAAAAACTCGTTTCACAATATGGCATACCATGTTTGAACATTAATGGATTTCGAAAACTAGATGACCAATGTCAAGGCCATATGTGTTACCTTCTTTATGATAATGTAACCATGTTTGGTAGATTGGTGCATATTGGTATTTCAACATTGTTTAGAAAAAGAGCTTCCATATATGAAGTTATTTTAAAAGCTCCAATTGATAATAATGGCTTTAATTTTGTCATATGATATATGGCGTACCATGTATGAATTTGCATGGCTTTCAAACCAGGTGACCAAGGTCATGGCCACACCTTTGCTATAGTTGATGACCCACAAGTATAGGGGGTGTATCGCAGTATTTTCGAGGGAAGTGAAACCCAATTTATTGATTCGACATAAGGGGAGCCAAAGAATATTTATAAGCCTTAACAACTGAGTTGTCAATTTAGCTGCACCTGGAAACAATCTTGCTCACAGCAGTTTATCAGTAGCAATAGTTTTGTAGTAGCAATAGTAAAGTAGCAGTAGTAGTAAAGTAAAGACAACAGTAACAATAGCAGTAAACAGTAGGATTCGAGTGCGTTGCATGGACAAGACAATTCACATAGCAATCAGAACATAGGGCAATTGCAGATAAATAAGATAAAGCATCCAAGTACTAGATAATCCTAGGCATGTGTTCCATATATAGTCATACGTGCTCGCAATGAGAACTTGCACAACATCTTTTGTCCTGCAGCCCGTTTGCAGCGGGGCCTCAAGGGAACTACTGGCAATTAAGGTGCTGTAACACCCTCGAATCGGCCCTATGCAAGTTTTAGCGCTTCCCGCCAAACCCGAATAGAAACGATTCAAGGACGCCCACCAGGGGTGCAAGTCGTCCATAACCGCGGACATGGCTTTCAGAAAGATTTACCCTGCAGGGGTGCACAAATAGCAACACACACACGATCAACCTCGGAATAACCAAATCAAAACCCAACGAGGCTTTCACGACAAAGAAATCACAGGATTCATAAAAATATTTTAGGGGTCCACCCTACTAAGCTACCCGCAACGAAGTTGGTCGGCTCCAGAACGGACCCATGGTTTGTGTAGACGGTGGTAAACGACTGGGAACCCAAAAGTGCGACTGGGCTTGTCGATACAGCGAAAACGTGTCACGATCCAAAACAGTACAGGTGCTCCACTCACAATCGTAAATAAAACAGTAAAGCATGGCATAAGTACAGGATAGTAATAAAGCCCCAAACTAGTTTGTGGCCCCAAGAAATAAGAAATGAATCAAGCTCTGGCTAAGGGGGATTCATAGAGTCTCCCGTATGTTGATAGTGCGAATATTCAAGGAACAGGTATCAAGTACTCGGGGCCTACGGGACACAAGTGGACATGAAAAAACAAATAGCATATATTGCCCACCGGTGCCTCTTTCATTAGTTATCCAGCAATTTAATAGTTGTATTTAAAGTCATGATCCTCTCCACCATAAAGCATATGACAAAATTCCAACAACTGTGTGGTACTTCACGACACGGGATCGCACCTGAGCAAGCGACTACGACTCGCAAGACCATCTATCTACCAAACAACAGGTAATAGGAGGTGTCCAAGGCAATATAAAGGCTGCACGGAATATATCTGGTACAGAACACTAAAGCATCGCGACACGGATAGCAATAGATCAACAGGAGGAAATAAAGACTATCAATGCAAAATAGGTAGAAAGGGAGAGAATGCTCGCCTGGGAAACACTACCAAAGGTTCATCCGAAGAACTTGTCGATACTCGCTCAACTCGACGGCCTAATCCGCGAAGAACCAAAGCACTAAAAGAAACACCGAATGTACTATTTAATACTACGGCAGAAGATCAGACATGGTGCATGTATGATGTATAGCATGGCAAGATGCGATGCAACTAGGCAACATTAAGTGGAACCGAGGTCCCGACAATTAATTAGACGGTTCAAGTTGTTTAGATACCTCGCAATTTAAATGTTGTATTAACAAGCAAAACATGACATCAGTTCGCTACACAAATTTAAATGGAGCCAATATAAGACTAGATTAGTCCGCATATGGTCTCCATATTTAATTTAGGTGAAACATCGAAATAGCCCCAAACAAATAAACATGTATGCGAGTATGGATGATTAAATATGCAATGAGTTTATATGACATTTATAAAATAAGGATAGATAGGGGTCACACATTGGTGTTTGGCGATCTTGGTTCGAGGTGGTTCGGGTTTGGTCTTCGGGTACGGGGATGGGGCTTCGGACATATGCTCCGTGTAGAAGAGCATTGCGTTCCGCATCGAAGGCCTTGGAGTTCCACCTTATTCATCGATGGCGGACTTGGGATCGGTGTCGGGGTCCTCGGGGGTGCCATCATAGCCGAACTTGTCGATGCGGATCTTTGTTTATGGCGCTGACTCGAAGAGGATGTCGAGTATAGAGGTACCAACACATGGAAGGCAAACTGACCAAGGCCAAGATCAACCGTGTCGCAATATCAGTGGCTCCAAACAGATCTTCAACAGCAGTGTCGTGCACGACAAAACAAAGGCAGGGAAGCTGCTCCTGGTAGGAGTTGCAGACACCAAAAGGTGGGCGAGCTTGAGCAGTGGTCGATGGAGCACATGCGACAGGGCGAGGCGCTTCTACGGAGGACTGCTACCAGCGTCCGGCAGCGCTGCGGGAAGAAGGCCGAGCAGATGGGCGCTCGCGGCAGCGTGCGGTGCTCGCAGGAGGGTGCGCGGGACGGCCGGAGACGGGGAAGGCAGGGCCGGCTCCAGAACAGGGCGTGGGTCGAGATCAGGCACACGATGGCGGCACGTACTAGAGCACCTGGTGGCGTTGGCTTCCGCGACGGCGGCAGGAAGCACGCGAGGAGGCGGGCGCACGATGGCGGATATCAAGGCCGGCGGTCGGCACCTCTGCGGAGGAAGAGGAAGGCGGGCCTGCATGAGCTCGCAGGGGATGACCCAGGGAAAAGAGGGCCACAGGGAGGGCGTTGGTGACTACGTCGGTGGCGCGGCGCCCGACACAGAGGGGTGAGGTCGCGCAGGGAGCAGAGCGGGGCCAACGGCAGGTGTTGCGGCAGGAAGGAGAGGCTCGCCGGCCGGGACGCAGCAGGGAGGCGTAGGTCTAGGACACGCGCGACGATGATGCGCGGGATCTCGAGGCAGGGACATGGCCGCTGGTGACGGCGTACGGGGCTGGTGCGGCAACGGCCGGGCTCGTCGGTGGTCACAGCACAGGCGGAGCTTGTCTTGGATGACGGGGAGGTGCTCGGGCACAGTAGCGCAGGGGCAGGGCTCGGGCTCGAAGCAAGGTGAGGGAGGGGTAGCGGCGAGGCCTGGAGGAGATCGAAGCGGGGCAGAGGCGCGAGAGGGTATCGCGTGGTCGCGAGGTAGGTGGGGGACGACGCGGTCTCCAGATCGGGAGTGCCACGAGGTGGGGCCAGGGTAAGAGCGACGTGTCATGCGGCGTGGACGCGGTGGAGTGCGGTGCACGGGGCTGGGAACATGCAGGGGATGTGACAAGGGAAGGGGCCATGCGCAAAGACGCCAGGGGAAGGTGGGGTTAGTGGTGGTGCCATGGTGTGCTATGCGTGTCACGTTGTGCTCCTGCGTGTGCGTGCGTTCCTGTGGTCAGTGGCAGCGGCGGCTATGTGCGGCATGGGTGTGTAGCGGCTAGGTGGACCGGTTAGGCTAGGGTTTGGGTCTGGTCTAGGGTTTGGCAAGATTTAGTTTTAGTTAGCTGGGCCGAGGTTGTAGGTGGCCTGGCCTAATGGCTGGGCTGCCTCCCCCGGTGCACATAAAATAGTTTTATTTTATTTTTTAAAAGATTTTTGCAAATAGTTTTTAGACAAACAAAAGATCTAAAAAGACCGTGGTTTAGATTTAAAATAAGACAGAGGATATTTAGAAAACAAAGATAGGCTTTTAGAAAATTGTTTTAGGCAAACCATGCATGATGACATGATGATGCTCAAATGCATTGTGGCATGATGACATGAGCATGCGGTCATGATGATGCACAAAATAAAAACAACAAGTGATTTTCTAGTAGTGGTTTTACCCGGGTGCTACAATTCGACACCACTAATAAATGGATCTCGTCCTCGAGATCCACCTCATGGTACAGAGAAGAAGGCCGACAATCTAGGTCTTCTTGCTTCGTGTATATCCTCGCGACACCACTAACAAAGATTCTGCTCCATCTTAAATTCGGCGACACCACCAACAAGGGGTCGTTGATCATGTTCGTTGAGAGAACACACCGGAAAAACAAAGCTGAAGGTCAAGGTCTCAAAAGGTAAGGCCACCTCGAACTTCCGTGGGGGAGTAAAATCGCATTAATCCACCATTCAATATATGAAAGCGAATGATAAGAGTAGTGGTATGGTAGCTACTCCATCCCACAGTCAAAGCATTACTCTGTACATGAACAAAAGAATCGTGCAGTTAACTCTCGGAGTTTAGACTATAGATCTCAATAAACGATGTCCGAAGAACAAAGGAATGATGTAGGCTCTTCATCAGATCTAACGCCGATGATGTCGTCGCATTGTGAACCACCGGAATATCCAAAAGAAATTGTATGAAAAGACACAATGATTAGGTTCCGCAATAGTTCTATTGGCATGAACAACACATGCTCAAGGTATACTCCAACTTCACCAATGCTCATCCTTCTCATATGTTTTTCAGCGATACAGATATCCGTTAAGGTGCAGATACAGATAAAGAGTACCAGGACCCAAAAGATTAGATGAAAGGTACACCAAACGAGATGCAGATTGATGATTCTAGCTCCACCGTTATCAGAGGGAGGAAGCAAAACCCTGAAGGTATGATGGAAACCCAACCACGAGAAATCATGGACTCAAAGAGAAGATAAGAGTAGATTCAAAACACATAAAGGTAAGAGGAGAATAGCATAGGGGTAAGGAGTAAAAACAGAATTAGTCAGATCTAGGAAAACGATTTTTCAAAATAGATTTGACACTCTACAACGTCCGTTAGTTAGGTTATCCTACAGGCTGGACCAGTGGGGTATCGCAACTGCTGAGCTCTGATACCACTTGGTAACACCCTCGAATCGGCCCTATGCAAGTTTTAGCGCTTCCCGCTAAACCCGCATAGAAACGATTCAAGGACGCCCACCAGGCACTTTCGTGCGGGTGGAAAACGAAGTAATATCATTACACAATAGTCCAGGATGGAACCCATAGAACAGATTTATATACAGCAATGACTCCATGAGTCAAGAATACCGATATACAATACAAAGATCCAAATCACCTTGAAAACGATACAACATCCGAGTACGGATAAGATGCAAATGGGGCTAAGATCCCTGAAAAATAACCAATGGCGTCCATAACCCTGCCCAGGCCAAGCCGGAAGGGTAACCCTGCTAATGACGTCGATCTCATACCTGCTAAAACAAAAGGGATGCCGACAAAGGGCAAAGGAAAAAGGGAGCGATCAGTACTGAGGCCAGTACACGGCGAGGCTAGAATTCGGCGGCTCTCGCCTACACAGGTATGGTGGACTGAAGCGGCAGCGAAGCATGCACTAAACAACCTATAGAGACTCAATAAACTGTCGGATATTAGAGAGAGATAAGAAAGACCTATTCGGAACCAGCCTTATACTAACACCAATCATACCCATCCTGGTATTCCCCCTCGAGACCAAACGAGGAAGTCAAACCGAGGGACTCACACAGTTGGCAGTTTTATTCATTCCATTGGAGTTGCGATACTTACTAGGTAAGTATAACATGACACGATACACCCCAGTTCCACCAGTTGTTGGCACTTTTATTATCCATTCCATTGTAGTGAAGCTGATTACTAGTCACATATTAAGTAGCACTACTTTAGTTATGCTTGTCTATGATCGAGATACTGTGCTCCAAGTCGTCCATAACCGCGGACATGGCTTTCAGAAAGATTTACCCTGCAGGGGTGCACAAATAGCAACACACACACGATCAACCTCGGAAAAACCAAATCAAAACCCAACGAGGCTTTCACGACAAAGCAATCATAGGATTCATAAAATATTTCAGGGGGCCACCCCACTAAGCTACCCGCAATGAAGTTGGCCGACTCCAGAACAGACCCAGGGCTTGTGTAGACGGCGGTAAACGACTGGGAACCCGAAAGTGTGACTGGGCTTGTCGATACAGCGAAAACGTGTCACGATCCAAAATAGTACAGGTGCTCCACGCACAATCATAAATAAAATAGTAAAGCATGGCATAAGTACAGGATAGTAATAAAGCCCCAAACTAGTTTGTGGCCCCAAGAAATAAGAAATGAATCAAGCTCTGGCTAAGGGGGATTCATAGAGTCTCCCGTATGTGGATAGTGCGAATATTGAAGGAACATGTATCAAGTACTCGGGGCCTACGGGACACAAGTGGACATGAAAAAACAAATAGCATATATTGCCCACCGGTGCCTCTTTCATTAGTTATCCAGCAATTTAATAGTTGTATTTAAAGTCATGATCCTCTCCACCGTAAAGCATATGACAACATTCCAACAACTGTGTGGTACTTCATGACACGGGATCGCACCTGAGCAAGCGAATACGACTCGCAATACCATCTATCTACCAAACAACAGGTAATAGGAGGTGTCCAAGGCAATATAAAGGCTGCACAGAATATATCTGGCACAGAACACTAAAGCATCGCAACACGGATAGCAATAGATCAACATGAGTAAATAAAGACTATAAATGCAAAATAGGTAGAAAGGGGGAGAATGCTCGCCTAGTAAACACTACCAAAGGTTCATCCGAAGAACTTTTCGATACTCGCGTCAACTCGACAGCCTAATCCACGAAGAACCAAAGCACTAAAAGAAACACCGAATGTACTACTTAATACTACGGTAGAAGATCGGGCATGGTGCATGTATGATGTATGGCATGGCAAGATGCGATGCAACTAGGCAACATTAAGCGGAACCGAGGTCCCGACAGTTAATTAGACGGTTCAAGTTGTTTAGAAACCCCGCAATTTAAATGTTGTATTAACAAGCAAAACATGGCATCGGTTCACTACACAAATTTAAATGGAGCCAATATAAGACTAGATTAGTCCGCATATGGTCTCCATATTTAATTTAGGTGAATCATCGAAATAGACCCAAACAAATAAACATGTATGCGAGTATGGATGATTAAATATGCAATGAGTTTATATGACATTTATAAAATAAGGATAGATAGGGTTCACACATTGGTGTTTGGCAATCTTGGTTCGAGGTGGTTCAGGTTTGGTCTCCGGGTGCGGGGATGGGGCTTCGGACATATGCTCCATGTAGAAGAGCATGGTGTTCCGCATCGAAGGCCTTGGAGTTCCACCTTATTCATCGATGGCGGACTTGGGATCGGTGCTGAGGTCCTCGGGGGTGCCATCATAGCCGAACATGTCGATGCGGATCTTTGTTTATGGCGCTGCCTCAAAGAGGATGTCGAGTACAGAGGTACCAACACAGGGAAGACAAACTGACCAAGCCCAAGAGCAACCGTGTCGTAATATCGGTGGCTCCAAACAGATCTTCAACAGCAGTGAGCTGCACGACAAAACAAAGGCAGGGAAGCTGCTCCTGGTAGGAGTTGTAGACACCAAAAGGTGGGCGAGCTCGAGCAGGGGTCGACGGAGCACATGCGATAGGGCGAGGCGCTTCTGCGGAGGACTGCTACCGGCGTCCGGCAGCGCTGCAGGAAGAAGGCCGAGCAGATGGGCGCCCGGGGCGTCATGCGATGCTCGCAGGATGTTGCGCGGGACGGCCAGAGACGGGGAAGGCAGGGCCGGCTCTAGAACAGGGCGTGGGTCGAGATCAAGCACATGATGGCGGCACGTACTGGAGCACCTGGTGGCGTTGGCTTCCACAGCGGCGGAAGGAAGCACGCGAGAAGGCGGGCGCACGACGACGGAGATCAAGGCCGGCGGTCGGCACCTCTGCGAAGGAAGAGGAAGGCGGGCCTACGCAATCTCGTAGGGGATGACCCGTGGAAAATATGGCCACGGGGAGGGCGTTGGTGACGACATCGGTGGCACGGCGCCTAACACGGAGGGGTGAGGTCGCGCAGGGAGCAGAGCGGGGCCAGCGATGGGTGTTGCGGCAGGAAGGCGAGGCTCATCGGCCGGGACGCAGCAGGGAGGCGCAGGTCTAGGACACGCGCGACGACGATGCGTGGGATCTCGAGGCAGGGCCATGGCCGCTGGTGAAGACGTACAGGCCGGCGCAGCAACGGCCGGGCTCGTCGGTGGTCGCAGCACAGGCGGAGCTTGTCTTGGATGACGGGGAGGTGCTTGGGGGCACCAGGCGCAGGGCAGAGGGGCTCCGCAGCGGCTTGAAGTGAGGTGAGGGAGGGGTAGCGGCGAGGCCTGGAGGATATCAAAGCGGGGCAGAGGCGAGAGAGGGGATCGCGCGGTCGCGAGGTAGGTGGGGGACGACGCGGTCTCCGAATCGGGAGTGCCACGAGGTGGGGCCAGGGTAAGAGCGACGCGTCACGCGGCGTGGACGCGGTGGAGTGCGGTGCACGGGGCTGGGAACATGTAGGGGACGTGACAAGGGAAGGGGCCATGCGCAAAAACTCCAGGGGCAGGTGGGGTTAGTGGTGATGCCATGGTGTGCTGCGCATGTCATGTTGTGCTCCCGCGTGTGCGTGCGTTCCTATGGTCAGTGGCAGCAGCGGCTGTGTGCGGCACGGGTGTGTAGCGGCTGGGTGGACCGGTTAGGCTAGGGTTTGGGTCTGGTCTAGGGTTTGGCAAGATTTAATTTTAGTTAGCTGGGCCGAGGTTGTAGGTGGCCTGGCCTAATGGCTGGGCTGCCTCCCCCGGTGCACATAAAATAGTTTTATTTTATTTTTTAAAAGATTTTTGCAAATAGTTTTTAGACAAACCAAAGATCTAAAAAAGACCGTGGTTTAGATTTAAAATAAGACAGAGGATATTTAGAAAACAAAGATAGGCTTTTAGAAAATAGTTTTAGGCAAACCATGCATGATGACATGATGATGCTCAAATGTATTGTGGCATGATGACATGAGCATGTGGTCATGATGATGCACAAAATAAATACAACAAGCGGTTTTCTAGTAGTGGTTTTACCGGGGTGCTATAGGTGCTCCTTTTAATAGAGCACCGGAGCAAAGCATTAACACTCCATGAACACATGTGATCCTCACATCAAAGCCATTCCCTCCGGTTATCCCGATTTCTGTCACTTCAGGGCCATTGGTTCTGGACAACAACGTGTGTATACAACTTGCAGGTAAGACCAAAAACAATACTATCATAATGAATCAATAACATGTCCAGATCTGAAATCATGGCACTCGGGCCCTAGTGACAAGCATTAAGCATATCAAGTCGCAACAAAGTCATAAAGCACTAATAGAAGATACTAGGCACCATGCCCTAACAATCTGATGCCATTACATGAACGATCTCATCCAATCCCTACCATCCCCATAGCCTACAGCGGGGGATTACTCACTCATAGATGGGGGAAACATGGATGGTCGATGGAGAAGCGATGGTGATGATGATGGCGATGATCTCCTCCATTCCCTTTCCCGACAGGGTGCCAGAACGGAGTTTCTGGTGCTGCTTCATGGAATCTGGTGGTGGCGGCGGAGCTATTCCTTGTGGAAAAACATCAAACCCCTAGAGGTTTTAGGTAAGAGTTTTATTATAGGCGAAGAGGGAGACCGAGGGGGTGTCTGGGGCGGCTAGACCACCCCCTAGCGCGGCCAGGCCTAACCCTTGTGGCCAGGTGGTGTGGCCTGGGCCCAGCCCCCCTCCGTCTTGTATTCTGGCTCCGGGAGTCTTCTGGTGAAATAGGATTTTCGGCATATTTTCCGGGATTTTTCCTAATAGTTGATTTTATGCACAAAAAGTAGACACCAGGGCAATTCTGCTGAAAACAGCGTCAGTCCGTGTTAGTTGCATCCAAATCACACAAGTTTAGAGGAGAAACAATAGCAAAAGTGTTCGGGAAAGTAGATATGTTTTGGACGTATCAATAGTTTATAACAACATGTTTGTATTTGGTAGATTGGTCCGTATTATTGGCATTTAAAATATTATTTACAAAGGAAGCTTCTGAATTTGAAGATATTTTCAATTTTTCAAGCGACGACAATGGATTTTGTCATGAAGAAACTACAAATAAGTATGGCTCAAAATCCCATTGCCCTAGTTTCCACACAAGATATATATATAGCCTAGGGTTTAGGGTTCGTGTTTTTTGGGTTGAGGGTTTAGGGGTTTAGGTTTTATGGTATATGATTTAGGATTTCAGGGTTTAGGGCTTAGGAGTTTAAGGTTGGTATTTAGGGTTTAGGGTTTTAGGGTTTAGGGTTTTCTAGGTTTTAGGGTTTATGAATTTTCAATAATAATGTTCAAGCTTATATATATGCTTATATATATTCGTGGAATAGACTCATGTTATCACACTTTAATGAAAGTATCTCGGATTTTAATCTATAAGTGCATCATACCTACTTCGTAAGGGGTTGAGGGTTTAGGTATTTTATGGTTTTGGGGGTTTAGGTGTTTAGGGTTTAGGTTTTTTGGGAATTTTTGATAATTTTCAAGCTGCTTTATATATGCTTATATTCATGTAATTGAATAGCGTTAGCACAATTTGAGGAATGTTCATCTGAAATTTTGATCTACAAGTGCATGTGATACCTCATTTGCCAATGTCGTTTAGTCGGGGTTGAGGGTTTAGGGTTTTAGGGTTTAGGGCATTTTTGATAATGTTCAAACTTTATTGTTATATTCGTGTAATAGAATGGCGTTACCGCAATTTAATGAAAGATCGAATATCAAATTTTGATCTATAAGTCCATGATACATGCTTGGTTAGGGTTTATATGGGTCGAGGGTTTAGGTTTTTATGGTTTTACGGTTTTACGGTTTAGGTTTTATGGACTGAATAGGGTTTAGGGGGTTTATCGAATTTTCAATAATATGCTTATAGTCATTGAATAGAATATGGCGTTACCTAACTGAATGAAAGTATCTCAAAATTTGTTCTATAAGTGCATGATACCTGATTGGTTAGGATTTATGAGTTGAGGGGTTGGGGTTTTAGGTTTATGTTCAAGCTTTATGCTTATATTCGTGGAATAGAATGGCTTTACCGCAATTTAATGAAAGTATCTCAAATTTTGATATATAAGTGCATGATACCTGCTTGATCAGGGTTTATGGGCCGAGGGTTTAGGGTTTTACATTATAGTTTTATGGGTTGTTTCTGGTTTTGGGTTTAGAGAATTTTTGGTAATGCTCATGATTTATGCTTATATTCGTCTAGTAGAATGGCGTTACCTGACTTAACTAAAGTATTTCAATTTTTGATCTATAGTTGTGCGATACCTGCTTGGTCAGGGTTTAGCGGTTTAGATTTTATGGTTTAGGATTCCGTGAATTCTCAATAATATTTTCAAACTTTATGGTTATATATATTCGTGGAACAGAATGGTGTTACTGCAATTTAATGAAAGTATCTCAAAATTGATCTACAAGTCGATGATATCCTGCTTGGTCATATTTTTTGTTAAATAAAATTGAATGTACCCGGGTACTAAAACAAGGGAGAAACATGAAGAGTTCCTTGAGATTTAGGCGCTGTTTGGTTGGGCTCGAATTCTGGCTCTTGATTTTTGGCTTATAATGCTACGGACGTGTTTCTGGCTTTATTTTTTTAGCTTTTACTCTGACATAGTGGAATGATAGTATAAGCCAGGTTGGATGATTTTAACGATTTTATCTCGGTTTAGCGAAAAATGTTCGAATTTTGAACAACAAGTGGGAATCTCTGGTTCCCGTAATTCTAGCTCACTGACATGTGGGTCACTTGCATAGTGGGTCCAAAAAGTCAGTGTAGGTCGGAGTGAGCGGGCAGGTAAATATTGAAGAAGGGATGGGAAACATGGATGGGGTGATGCACTTGGGAGAACGCAAATTTACCACCTATATCCCCCTGTTATTGCAATGCTCCCTCAGATTTTTGTTTCCGGAGCAGGGATAGAAGAGGAATTTTGCATTCTAGAAAGAGGTGAAGCATGTCTCAATGGATGCGCGGGATATTTTAATGGATGGGCGTGATGTTTGGGCGCCATACCAAATTTTGAGGTCGAAGCTTCTAGCATACGCTACTCCGGCGTGGGGCCTCTCAGACGCGCTGTCACCGTCTAGGCCCACACACCAGCGAGAGTTGCTTCCCAGCATTTAAACGAGTTTCTAGGCATTTCCTAAAATTTTCAAACAATTTAAGGCTTTCAATAAGATGACCACCGTCCAAAAAAGGTGACCAAGGTCATGGAAATAGTTTATGATGACGTGTCTGTATTTGGTAGATCGGTGCATCTTTGCAAATCAACCAATATGTCTGCTTCCAAATTTGAAGTTTGTTTTTGAATTTCCATGTAACAACAATGTGTTTTGTTGTGAAGCAACTACAAAGATGATGGCTCAAACTTCCACCGCCCCCTTTTTTCACACAATGTATAATGCCCTTTCAAGCTTCCAGGCTAATTTTGTGCAATAAAATAATTTTTGGGGCTGGATGTTTTTTTGGGGGTTGGGTGTTTGAATGGATGGGAGGGATGTTTGAATGGGTGAGCGGGATATTTCGGTGCTCTTCCGAAATTTTGAAGTTGAAGCTTCTAAGGTATGCTACTCCCACTTGGGATGCTGTCCCCGTCAGATAGACCCACAGGCCTGTATGCTTTCCAGCATTTAATGAGTTTATAGACATCTGCCGAAATTAATGAACATTAAATCAAGGCTTTCAAACAAGAGGAGCAAGGTCACAGCCATAGTTTCTGTACCTTTTTCATCTTTTATACTACTCCGTACATTGAAGCATCTTCGCCAAACAAGCTTACAAACCTGGCCATATTTGGTAGATCGCTGCATCTTGGCATTTCAAGCAATTGTTTACAAAGGAGATTCCAGATTTGATGGATAATGCCCTACTTTCATGAGTTTCCAAACTTCCTAGCTGAAGATGCTGAAATTAAATAACTTTTTGACGATTGAAAGTAAGTATATTTATGTACTACAAAGTGTGTGATATAACTTGCTCTTGAATTTTTAAAAATAGTTTAAAGGTATCGAATTAGTCAAATATTGGAGAACCACCAAGAGTTTTGCAAGATTTCAATTTTTAGATATGAATAGTAATGACACCAAATTTGGGCCAGTCTTTAAAAAATAAAGAAACAAAATATAAAACGAAATACAACCATTCGTTTCTCCGTTGGTGTCTCACTGTGTGCATTGGCTAGTTTCCATGAAAATATATAAAATTTGACAACTCCTGAAAAACTCGTTTCACAATATGGCGTACCATGTTTGAACATTCATGGATTTTGAAAACTAGATGACCAATGTGAAGGCCATATGTGTTACCTTACTTTATGATAATGTAACCAAGTTTGGTAGATTGGTGTGTATTGGTATTTCAACATTGTTTACAAAAAGAGCTTCCATATTTGGAGTTATTTTAAAAGCTCCAATTGATAATAATGGCTTTAATTTTGCCATATGATATATGGCGTACCATGTATAAATTTGCATGGCTTTCAAACCAGGTGACCAAGGTCATGGCCACCCCTTTTCTATAGTTTATAACAACATGTTTGTATTTGGTAGATTGGTCCGTATTATTGGCATTTAAAATATTATTTACAAAGGAAGCTTCTGAATTTGAAGATATTTTCAATTTTTCAAGCGATGACAATGGATTTTGTCATGAAGAAACTACAAATAAGTATGGCTCAAAATCCCATTGCCCTAGTTTCCACACAAGATATATATAGCCTGGGTTTAGGGTTCGTGTTTTTTGGGTTGATGGTTTAGGGGTTTAAGGTTTATGGTATATGATTTAGGATTTTAGGGTTTAGGGCTTAGGAGTTTAAGGTTGTTATTTAGGGTTTAGGGTTTTAGGTTTTAGGGTTTTCTAGGTTTTAGGGTTTATGAATTTTCAATAATAATGTTCAAGCTTATATATATATATATGCTTATATATATTCGTGGAATAGACTCCTGTTATCACACTTCAATGAAAGTATCTCATATTTTAATCTATAAGTGCATCATACCTGCTTGGTAAGGGGTTGAGGGTTAAGGTATTTTATGGTTTTGGGGGTTTAGGTGTTTAGGGTTTAGGTTTTTTTGGGAATTTTCGATAATGTTCAAGCTGCTTTATATATGCTTATATTCATGGAATTGAATAGCGTTAGCATAATTTGCGGAATGTTTATCTGAAATTTTGATCTACAAGTGCATGTGATACCTCATTTGCCAATGTCGTTTAGGCGGGGTTGAGGGTTTAGGGTTTTAGGGTTTAGGGCATTTTTGATAATGTTCAAACTTTATTGTTATATTCGTGTAATAGAATGGCGTTACCGCAATTTAATGAAAGATCGAATCTCAATTTTTGATCTATAAGTCCATGATACATGCTTGGTTAGGGTTTATGTGGGTCAAGGGTTTAGGGTTTTATGGTTTTACGGTTTAGGTTTTATGGACTGAATAGGGTTTAGGGGGTTTATCGAATTTTCAGTAATACTCGAGCTTTATGCTTATATTCGTTGAATAGAATATGGCGTTACCTAACTCAATAAAAGTGTCTCAAAATTTGTTCTATAAGTGCATGATACCTGATTGGTTAGGATTTATGGGTTGAGGGTTTGGGGTTTTATGTTTAGGTTTTATTAGGGGTTGTTTAGGGTATTTTCGATAATGCTCAAGATTTATGCTTATATTCATCGAATAGAATGGAGTTACTAGTTTAATGAAAATACATCAATTTTTGATCGATAAGTGCATG
Source organism: Avena insularis (assembly GCA_023614405.1). Classification (NCBI taxonomy): domain Eukaryota; kingdom Viridiplantae; phylum Streptophyta; class Magnoliopsida; order Poales; family Poaceae; genus Avena; species Avena insularis. The sequence goes on along the minus strand of CM042690.1, from coordinate 606,364,449 downwards.
CTACATGCGGTGTTGAGGGTCTAGGGTTTTAGGGTTTAGGGCGTTTCCAATAATGTTCAAACTTTATTGTTATATTCGTGGAATAGAATGGCGTTACCGCAATTTAATGAAAGATTGAATCTCAAATTTTGATCTATAAGTCCACGATACCTGCTTGGTTAGGGTTTATATGGGTCAAGGGTTTAGGGTTTTAGGGTTTTACGGTTTAGGTTTTATGTACTGAATAGAGTTTAGGGGGTTTATCGAATTTTCAATAATACTCAAGTTTATGCTTATATTTATCGAATAGAATATATATGGCGTTACCTAACTCATTGAAAGTATCTCCAAATTGGACTTATAAGTGCATGATACCTGTTCAGATATGGTTTATGGGTTGAGGGTTTGGGATATTTCGGCGCTTTGTCGAAATTTTGAAGTTGAAGCTTCTAAGGTACGCTACTCCCACTTGGGATGCTGTCCCCGTCAGATAGACCCACAGGCCTGTATGCTTTCCAGCATTTAACGAGATTATAGACATCTGCCGAAATTAATGAACATTAATTCAAGGCTTTCAAACAAGAGGAGCAAGGTCACAACCATAGTTTCTGTACCTTTTTCATCTTTTGTACTACTCCATACATTGAAGTATCTTCGCCAACCAAGCTTACAAACCTGGCCATCTTTGGTAGATCGGTGCATCTTGGCATTTCAAGCAATTGTTTACACAGGAGATTCTAGATTTGATGGATAATGCCCTACTTTCATGAGTTTCCAAGCTTCCTAGCTGAAGATGCTGAAATTAAATAACTTTTTGACATAAAGCCATTCGTTCACAAAGTGCAATGCTATGTGCATTAGTTTCCATGGTAAAACATAAACTTGTATATTGACAAGTTTTGGATCAATTTTGATCTATGGTGACTGGCAGGTGGGCCACGTATATGGTGGTGCCCAAAGCAGGGTAGGTCAGAATTTGCAAAGTTATCCCTCCACAGTTCGCACCCCTTCATGCTGTGTATTAACTTCCACCCTCCGCCGCCTAGGCCTTACCCCTTCCCCACAAAACAGACGCGCTTACGGCCACTCCTCATCACCAACGTGCACGAAGAAGCTTTCCCTACCCATCGGTCTTTTTGAGATGCACCGGTGGGCACGTGGATCCCACGGTAGTCCTTCTATCTCTAGCTCGACCTGGTTGGCATTTTTATTGCCCTTTCAAATACTCCTACGTAGTTTTATTTGTCCTCAATCTGCATGGTCATAGTTTATTCTGCGCTGGATCTTTGTTCCTAAATACCTTCGGCGATTTTTTCTGTCAATATATTTGCTGAAATGCATAGGCATATATAGTTTTTGTACTTCATCTATATGTTTCGTGCTTTTATTTTAATAATAACCAACCATGTATGTCATAATTAAACAGATGGGTAGATTTTGGATAGAGATTGCTCCATTAGGCAGCGCTAAACGTATCCTTGATGTTCTACGATTTATGGGATTCGTTAGAGCTCATTGTGACAACTCAAAAGTACATTGCCCCCGCCGGTTGTGTGCGAATCGTAGGGTGCTGCCACAAAGTATAGTGGAAGACCATATTTTTACATTTGGGATGCTTATCACATATGTTAGATGGGTATTTCATGGTGAACCATATGATCCTCCATCTGAACCGAGGGAAGCACATCTTTATCATCAATTCAAGTAGGGGAAGCAGATGTGAATCAACTAGATCAACTGAAAGAGGCAACTCCTGAGCATCTACATCAACTTGGAGAAGGGGGAGGAGAGAAAAAGTGCAAGATGCATGAAACATGATTCATTTCTCGTACTATCACTATGCAAGATGACAAGGTATATCTGTAGAACGACAAATGTTCAGGTTGTGTGTCTTTGATGTTTGTCTATAAACGTATTTGTTAATCTACTAATCGCAGAAGTAGACGACCGAAGAGGACTTTGATGGTAATGACGATGACCTGTTCATTGATGAGCCTGTACCTGAGGCTATGGATCAGGTACACTGCGTCTGGATGGATTTGATGCAGGGCTGCGGATCACCAGGGGTGTACTTTTGGTGCCATTCATGACCACTAGCCCAACTGCAAAACTCTTGGGGTGTAGAGCTATCCCATGATTGGTTTGCTACTATCGTAGTTCTGTAATATCCAGCTACCTTATTATGATTTCTAGGCCTTTGTTAGTAGAACTGTAATTGGAAACTATTCTGTATATTAGTATATACGGAGTATATGTGTGTTTGTGTGTGTTTCTAGTCTAAAATCCGAGCTTATCATTTTATCGGTTCCTAAACTGTTTTTGAGGCCCCAGCGCTGGTGCCCTATGCTGCAATTATCGCCATCTTGTCCACTGCTCCATGAGACGAATCAACAGAAGGATAATAAGCTGGCACCAATTTGATTCGAAGAGGGGCGATTTTCTCTGACCTTGGAGAGGAAACCGGGAGAACTAGTACTAGTACCAAGGGAAGGAGGAGGTTGGCTCGGTCAATTATCTCACCCACTTGATGTGGGACCTGCTTTAACTCACCCCTGATGTGGGTCCCGCTTTAAACAGCTGTAGGCCACCATGTGATAGCTGGGATCAAAAATTCGGGATTCTCTCCCGCCAAAATGTTCCCGCCACTACCACTTAAAAATACTTACTGTAGAAAAAAGTGTACTGCCTATCCCTACTATTGCTAGTACTACTACTCCCCTGCCCATGCCTTTCTACCGACGACAAGAAAAGAAACCATCACTAGCTAGCTCACATCCAGCAAGCAACTGTTGGAACTGGTGCAACCTCCGATTGGGGAGTTCTTGTTGAAATAGGTGGGTGTATTTGCTCACCTCGAATTCCGGCTTTGCTTAATTTGCTTCCGATTGGGCCATTGGGGGTACTATTAGTACTAGGAGTAGTAGTATTCGGTATGCTTTGATTGTGGAGTTCTTGCTTTATTGCTCACCTCGGGATCACCTAATCAGGATATTTTTCCTCTTCTCTAATCGATTGGGTCATTTTGGTGGGGTGGGGGTGGTAGTGGGATGGGGGATGGGGTGGGGGGAGGTGGTACTAATAACGTATGGATTCCGGATCAGGGCATGGTCACCGCTGTTCTAATTGGGGCATTTGGTTGGGTTTGATTTCGGTGTTCTTCACTTCTGTAACCTTTAGTTGCTACTTGTAATGTGCAATGTATTTTGCGTCAGATTCTGTATGGAGAACTATGGGTTAGTGGCGCGCACGGCCACTATGGACAGGGATGGTCCCGTCAGTTCCCTTAAAAGTTGCCTAAAAAAGGTAATGTAGCAGTATATTCGTTGCGTTCTTCCATTCTTTCTAATGCTGAAAGTGGTTGGCTGCAACCTGGATGTATCCCTGTGCTCAAAGTTGTCTTTGTCTGCATCCTATTTTTGTGGAAGCCTCTATGACACCATCTCTTCTTCATTTATTGTAGCATGGTGGTACATACCTACGAACATGCGGTGCTCCAGGTGCGACAAACAGGATGGTACCCCCACATGCCGTAGGATCCGGCGAGTACCACTACTCACCAAAAAATAAGCGCAAGGCCACCGACCAGCTGGGAGGGCCCAGCTTAAAGAGAAAGGTATTTGTTCTTAATACCCTTATTACCATGGTGCAGACAGATTTAAGTATTACCCGCTTGGTGTGATGCATGCTTATTAGATGTTCAGAAACATATGTCTGATTTTATTAATTCTAGAATTGTGTTTATGTGAATCCATATCTGGATCTATCATACTGTCTCATACAGTCAGTATATGACTACTATGTACTGTACTCCCTCGTCCCAAGGCTTAGGCATATACTGTTTTTTTGAAAAGTCAAGCGACGGAAAGTTTGACCAAACTTTACATAGTATTGAACTGTTGAGCTCTGTTGCTATTTATGCAGATTGAAGGTGCTACTGCGGAGGCTGAGGCTGCTGTAGAGGCTAGTAGATTTCTGATGCCTGCACCAAAAGAGGACATCCTCTACACAACGAGGAAGCGCCAACACAGTACCCAGGTGGGCAGTGACCGCTCTAAGAAGTGGGTATAATTTGGAAATCCACAATTTCACATGTTATGATTTTCCATGTTATTTTTATCAGCTAGTACTATATGTTTATGCTCATTAGAAGTTCACAAAAATAAAATCTATTTGCTTTACATGCAATGGTTTTTTCTTATATTATTAGATTCACTTGTTGTTTACATAATTTAACCTTTCCACTTAATTTCAATCAGTACCACGCACCAGCTACTCAGCCCTTTCTGCTACCCTCCTCTTGTCAAGCTTGTGGATTGAAAGGGGGCCCTGTATGCCATTCTAAAGGCAGAGGGATGAAAAATGGTGCATGGCCACCCTTTGCAAAGGGTACCCATGGTATCAGGTATGGATTCCAAGTGGTCTAGACCAACTTGATGTAAGATCTTGTATCTCACTTTTTTTTGCTGTCGCCTTACTTCTCTATCAATTTTCTCATGAAGGTTGTCCCTTGTGTTGCTCGCCCCATTATAAACAAGATGTTCAGAAACGACAAGTTTCTAACTCTGTATAGCAAGGGTCCTAAAGGCATGCGGCAACTATATGATGTGGATGTCTCCCAGAAGATGGCCACCACCTATTTGGGTGGCCGAGGTTGGTCCAAGTATGTCCGTGAGAATGGTCTGAAGCAGGGGGACGAGGTAACATTCGATTTTAGCAAGCCTGGTCAGATACTTGCACGCCATCGTACACCTGTTGACCGAAGGACCAAGAACAGAGGTAGTACTAATTAATTTGATTCTGTACTCATCACAACCTCTAATGATTTTCTTGCGACTAACTATTCTGCACCATTGTCTTTAATCATCATATGACCCTGACCACTTCTGTAGTCCGCTTCCCCTTATGTACAACCCAGAAGGGTGCCAGCATCAAGCTCTTTGGCACCGCTTTCTCATCAATTTCGGCACCGACACCGACACCCCACTTCTGAAGGCGGCACCTGTTGACCTCAGTAGGAGAAAGAATAGAGGTAGTAACTTAATTCGCTTGTATACTCTCATCTCTGTCTAGGAGTTACTATTGTATAAGAAACCATTTTGCTTGTCCACATCTCATATGCCTCTCTGACCACTCCTGCAGTCCCCTTACCTACCCCTTAGAAGGTAACCAGCACCAAGCTGCTGGCACCCCCAATGGCACTGGCCCTAGTTCCTGCTTCGGCACCTATTGACCAAGTAGAAAGAATGGAGGTAGTAACTTAATTTTCTTGTATACTCATCATATCCTCTGATCACTGTCTTGTGAGTAACTGTTGTATAAGAGACCATTTTGCTTGTACACTTCTCATCTGCCTCTACCATCCCTATAGTCAGCTTAGCTACCCCTCAGAAGGAATCTAGCATCAAGCTGCTGGCGCCGACACCGCTTCTAGGCCTTATGGCTCCTGCACTAGCCCCTCTACAATTAGTGGCACCATCCCCTGCACCAGCAAGCACCTGACCACACAAGCTCCTTCATCACCCCGGGCAGCACCTTGTCAGACCATATCCTACACATGTGTCATCACATGGTCGCACCAGATTATGTTTGTGAGTATATGGCGGCAGATAAACTGTTCTGAATGTCTTCTCAAGTTTCACATGATTTAGTGCATCGATCTTAGTAATTATGCATCTATCTCTTGCTTTGACTCAAAAATTGCCTAAGAGTGCCACAAAGAAACTCCAGTCCAGACGAAAGGGCACAATAGTCTTCACGATGCAGAGCGAAGAATTGCTTATCGAAGGATGCTACGCCATTAACTCGACTGATGGGAGCTTGGCAGCTACTTCTAGGTGGATCAAGTTCCGGAAAGCAGCCAAACTTACTATTGGAAGAACGGTCAAGGTCGATGATGTATCTCGCTGCCCTGAATGCGGTATGTTGTTCATGAACTTCCTAGTTGTCTAGCTCTTTGTCGGCATGCTATTGTAATTAATTATGTGGTTGTCTTATCTCCACTGATCATATATGGGTGGTAAAACCGTGATAACCTTTTGCTGGATTGGATCTATGACTAGTACATACTGGTATGGTATATCTGTATCTATATGTCGGTTCCCTATATGAGCAAATATTATGACAATGATTGTGTTGTGATCGAGTGTGTTTGGAGAAAAGGGAAAACTGATCGTGTGGCATGATTTTTAGAGCTGAAACAAGAACTATCTCTCTCTGTAGTGATATTGAATTTCAGTGTTTGTATTGCTAAATCAGTCACTTTGAAATGCTTCTGAATTGGTCAAGTGCTGCTGAATATGAACTAGGAATCTGTCGATTTTTTATGTCTTATTATTCTGTACTCCTTAATCTTTCAAATGGTATTGAATTTGTCAAAAGTTCTATCATTGCTGCCGGCTGCTTGCTCTAGAGCTTTTGCCTTTGTGTCATCGGAACCGTTGGATGCATTTTGGACAGAGATGAGAGGGTAAAGATATACAACGTGATTTCACCAAGTGAAGTCATTGAGTACCAGCCCTATTTTGGTGCATGTGGTGTGTGTTCATTAGATATTTTTACATGAATATCTGTCAAAGGAATTATCCTTTTTTCCTCCCTCGAAGAGGTCTGTGTTTGAATCTGGCGAGACACAGCCCAGTAAAATTTGAGATAGGAGCCCATTAACCATAGCCCAAAAACTTTTTAATTTGGCCTTTTTGGCAGTGCCCCCCACCTCTAAAAAAACTCTGCCTACCCATGTTTTTAAGAAACTAATCTATTATGTGGCTTTTTATAAATCGAGGTTCCAGTAGCACTGCTCTTTTATTTTAAGAGAGATAACATGGAAACGCAACAATATTTATTAGAAGACTGATACATAAGTTGTAGTACTAATACATGTTTAATGATTCAATTTCTATTAGTATCTTTAGTATTATGGCAAAACATTCATTTTATGTCTATTTGATTTGATTTGAAGGTCTTTAGTTCGAATCCACTACGTGTACATATTTATATATATCTTGGGTTTATTTTTTAGAAAGGGTTTACTTTTTAATATCGCATTACGGAGAGGCTGACATCATGGACCCACCAGCCTGTAGCATCCCTCGAGTTTAATGGTCGGGTTTGAAAAAAATTTAAATACTTGTACATAGAGGTTGGCATCAGGGACCCACCGGCCAGAACATACCAGAGAGGGTGACATGGGGGCCTTAGCAGCAAGACCATACACGGCTGCCACATCGAGCAACATTGCCAAGGTCAAAACAGCGGACACGGCCAAAAAAAGTCCATCATACGCAGGTTTGATATACAGAGAGGCCGGAATGTGGGACCCAATAGCGCGGCCTTATATAGGTTCTGTCTCGAGCGACGTTGCCAAGTTCGAAACAGGGAGGCACGAGCGAGAAAAAAGTCCAGCATGCACACCTTTCTTCTAATGAGAGGCTCACATGGGGGACTCAGCAGCCTAGAAAAACGACTGATGCATCGAGCAATGCTATCAAGTTGGAAACACGAAGGCACAACCGAGAGCAAAAATTCCATCATACACACACTTCTTCTTATGAGTGTATGACATGTGAGGGTGGGGCCCTGGATCATGATTAAACGGTAGATGCAGCGAGCAACGCTATCAAGTTCGAAAGACGGAGGCGCGACCGAGGGAAAAAATTCTATCATACACACGTTTCTTCTAATGAGAGGATGACATGTGGGGTCTAGGAGTTTGATTAAACGGCTGATGTAGTGAGCAAAGCTATCAAGTTCGGAACACGAAGGCGCAATAGAGGGTAAAAAATCCATCATACACATGTTTCTTCTAATGAGAGGATGACATGTGGGGCTCAGGAGGTTGGTTAAACGGTAGATGCGTCGAGCAGCGCTATCAACTCGGAACGGGGTAACGCGAGCCAAGGAAAAAAATCCATCATACACACGTTTCTTCTAATGAGAGGATGATATGTGGGGCTCAGGAGGTTGGTTAAACGGTAGATACGTCGAGCAGCGCTATCAACTCGGAACGGGGTAGCGCCAGCGAAGGAAAAAAATCCATCATACACATGTTTCTTCTAATGAGAGGATGACATGTGGGGCTCAGGAGGTTGGTTAAACAGTAGATGCGTCGAGCAGCGCTATCAACTCGGAACGGGGTAGCACCATCGAAGGAAAAAATTCCATCATACACACGTTTCTTCTAATGAGAGGATGACATGTGGGGCCCAGCATCGTGATTAAACGGTAGATGCATCGAACAGTGCTATCAACTTCGGAACAGGGTAGCGCCACCGAAGGAAAAAATATCCATCACGCACACGATCCTTCTAATGAGAGGCTGACATGTGGGACCTAGCATCCTGACTAAACGGTAGATGCATCGAGCAACATTTTCGAGTTCAAATTAGGGAGGCACGACCGAAAAGTATGGTCCGCTAAAGACACTGACGTCCGGGACCCACACGCCTCAAAAGACTTCGGTGAGTCAACATCGCGCGAGGAAACGAAAATCTTGCTTCCGCCACGCGCCAGCCGAGCATCCTCCATGTTTTTAGCAGATCCGTCATAGTAGAGGGCCACGAAACCAGGAAAAAAAAGTTTTCCATCAGCCACAGCCAAGCCGAGAATTTGGTGAGACGCGCCTTCTACGATGACCGTCGGGCGAATTCGTTGCGGAAGGAAACTTTTCTTGTAGTGACAAGTTTACTTGCAATCTTGATTTAACTTTGACATGTGGCATACAAGTTTTTGACTAATCTCTAGTGGTTTGGAATTGTTAGGGATACCCCGGGTAGGAATCACTCGGGGTATAAGGGCCGAGTTAGCCGAGGTTCGGCAAGGTCAAAGCGGATGCTGGCCGAGTCACCTCAAGGCAGGACGGATCACAGAGTAACCCGGACCAGGGGGGGTCGCCTAACATTGTCTCATCCAACTTAAGGAGTAAGTCGGAAGTGCTTGTCTAACTTATATGCAGGAACAGGTGTGGCTGGATCTACCATGATTTGGATCCTCGCTTAGCTTCTAGGAGAAGGAAGGCATCTCTCTGGTCAAAAAAGAAGGTCCGGTACGCACCACATGAGCGAATAAAGCAAGGGCAGGACCACCGGGTCATGGCCGACAAGGGTGACGACGCTCACGTCGGCTGACGCGGGCGCCGCAGAGGCTTACGTCGCTAAAGCATGTGTGACGCGGGGAAAAAGCACCAGTTGGCCAAGTTACCACTTTGGGAGGGGCATATTCTTAGGAATATGCCTCCACGTATGCCCTAGGCCAGGACCAAACCTCCTCTATATAAGGGGGGTTAGGGTTCTGGTAGAGGGGTTGGTTGAGTTCTAGTTGGATGTGCACTAGTTGATCTAGGGTTCTAGGGAAAAATAGTGGGCAAGGGTAAGAGAGCTCCTTCTTCCTCCTCTCGCCACTACAGCTCAAGGAGCACTTGTAATCTTGGAGATCTAGCAATACAAACTTCTGGGTGGAGAATCACTCCATTATCCCTCCCTGGATTCCCCTAGCGCATATTAGTCCCCACCTTTAGCCTATCCATGGCATCTGCCGTGACACCACCACGACAGTTGGCGCCCACCGTGGGGCTAGCGGCGCTAGCAGGGGTGAAGATCCGGACGGGAAACCTCAACGGCACCAGCAAACGCATCGTCTCCGGGCTCGTTCAGCGCTTTGGAGTGCTGGATTTCGTCAGCGACAACGCTGGCTGCTTTGGCACGCGCCCGCTTCCGTGCAACAGCCTCTTCGTCAAGCTCGGCGCGCACAAGGTCTATGTTGCTGTGGATGTCTCGTGCATTCATCCGCGCCGCGTCATCGATGCGGGGGAACCACCCCTCACTGTGGCTCGCGGGGCGCGTATCGCTCGCTCCTCGGACTATGCGGAGGTGATGATGACTGCGGCAGGTGCAAGCGCAAGCAAGGACCCAGCGCCAGACCCAGAGGTAACACCTAAGGCACCAAGGAAAGGTAGAGGACCTCCACTAGAGGCTGAGAAGCGTCTTGAGGAAGCTATGGATAGCTTGGCTAACCCGGTAGCAGCAGTGGTAGATCCGGCTCAGGCACAGGCCGAGCTAGAGGAAACTCGGCAAAAGATACTGGAGGGCGCAAAGAAAATAGCCGCGGCTCAGCAGTCGCTGAACATGACACTTCGTGTGTTTGCAAAGGCAAACAAGGTTGATGCAGTAAAGGTAAAAGGGAGAAATCTCATAAGTGAGATGAACAGAGAAGGTGATGATGGAGCAGAAGGGTCGGAAAACTATCTGTCTGTGGTGTTGCCGAAGTATAGTACCCTGGCGAAAAACCTCAGAGCAGCAGATGCGGCTGCGTCCAAGCTAGAGGGTCTGATGGGTGAGGCCCGTCAGAGACAGCAAGACAGGGTTACCGAGCTGGTTCGGATCGCGAACAGGCAGAACGAGGAGCTGCTGAGAGCTAACCCGGAGAGAGCTGGGCTTCAAAGATCGTCCATTCGGTAATGGGTAACCCGGAGAAATCCGCTGGAGCCGCATAATCGCCTCATGGCGGTCCAAGGAGAGAAGAGGTAGTAACCTCGGCCAGACGGAACAAACAGATCGCCCCGGACGACCCAACGCGTGCGGGAAAAGAAAAAGAGATGCGGAAAGGTGATGATCGACGGAGTGTGAGCCGAGGTGAAGCTGGCCGAGGTAATCACGACCAAGGCAATGCCGGTCAAGGGAACGCTGCCAACGGAAATGCCGGACAGCGCAACTCCGCAGCAGCAGGACAACCGCAGCAGCGGAATATACCGAGGCAAGAGCAAAGCGCCGGCCGAGGTATGCAGCAGAAAGGTGCGCAATGAGAGAAAAACCGGTACAACGACGGTGATTCGGAGATGGTGAACGCAGGGTACCCCAGACCAGACTATCATGTGATAGGGTCAAGATTGGGAAGCAGGGATTTAATGCCGGATGACGCCAGGTTAAAACTGGATCGCCTGTATAGGTCGGAACAGATCGAATGTCAAGGTCCTCCGGGTCCAGCGTGGTTTGGACCCCGGATCATGAAGGAACCACTGGTACCCAACTTCCAGTTACCCAGAAGCACGAAGACGTATGACGGCAGTACCAAGCCGGAGGATTGGCTGATAAACTACGCTTCTGGCGGTGAAAATTGCAACGCAACTTGAGATGGGCAGACGTTACGTGCCCCGGATGTTGGAAGGCTCGGCCAGAGTATGGCTGAATAATTTACCACCTGGAAGCATCAACTGCTGGATAGATTTTGAAGAAATGTTTATCAGCAACTTCTCGAGTACGTATCAGAGACCGAATAGACCGCAGATCCTGGCAATGTGCAAGCAAAGACCTAATGAGACGGATCGTGAATTCTTGACCCGGTGGTGTACCGTGAGAAACTCGTGTGAAGGTGTCATAGAATCATAGGCCATAGCGTGGTTTGCGCAAAGGGTGCGAATCTGGCGAGCTGTGGATGAAGTTGCAAAGGAAAATGTCAGTTACGCTGGCAGAAATGATCCGGATTGCTGATTCGTATGCATTGGGCGATCCGACTCAACCTAGGCTCGCGTCAAGTGAGTCAAACAAGGAATACTATCAGAGGAATGGGCAGGTCATCCGGAGGAATGATTAAAGAGGAAAGAGGAGAGATGATAGACCGGACCATCGTTACGGTTCGCAACAAGTTGTAGCCGTGAATCAAGATCAACCCGGATCAGGGAGTAACCAACGCCAGAGAATTGGAGGGCAGTGGACTCCGACAAATGATGGCAAGAAAACATGGACTCCGGAGCGTAAGAAAAGCAAGGTGGGAAAAGAAACACCGTCCGAGGTATACCTATGAGTCGATGCTGGACCAGCCGTGTAAGTTTCATACGCCAAATCCGAATAGCCCGGCGGGTCACACGACGAGGCAATGTGAGTGGGTGCGAAAGATAGAGCAAGGTGGTCTGGGGAATGCTCAGGCACCCTGGAATGATCAACCTCGACAGGAGTTACCCCGGCAGCAATTACTCTCCAGAGCAAACACACAGCAGCTAATGTTGCCTCCCCCTCCGCCGAGGTATGACAACAATGAGAGAAGGGATGCAGTGCATCAGGTGGAAAATCAGCAACAACCGGATCATAGGTACCTCGGAAACGAGGGAAGGAATGAGTACAGGGAACATCACCAGAGTTATTGTGTGTTCACGACTGAGGAAACAGATAGAAAGAGCTTGCAGCGCCGACATATGGAGGTCAATGCGGTCATGCCCGCAGTGACGAGGTACATGCCTTGGTCGGACCAGGAAATCACCTGGAACATCAAAGATCACCCTAAACTTATGCCGAGTCCAGGTTCGTATGCGCTAGTACTAGATCCGACATTCATTAGACCGAACATCAACGTGAGGTTCTCCAAGGTTTTGATTGATAATGGGAATAGCATTAACATCATGTATGCGGACACGATGCGCAAATTGGGCATCTCGGAGAACATGCTCCAGGCTATGAGAACAACTTTCCATGGCATTGTACCAGGCATTTCTTGTGAGCCCATAGGTAAAATCCGGGTCGACGTGCTATTCGGCAAAGGGATAACTGCCGAACTGAAAATCTGGAGTTCGAAGTGGTGAACTTGGAAAGTGCGTATCATGCGCTACTCGGAAGACCAGCGTTGAACAAATTCATGGCAAGCTGTCACATCAGTTATCTGAAGATGAAGTTGCCCGGGCCAAATGGAGTGATTACCATTGCTGGAGATTTCTGACGTTCCATGGAGTGTGCTTGAGCCGGGTCTAACCTAGCCGAGTCACTCGTGATTGCGCAAGAGAAAAGAAAAATCCAAGAGGTGGCGGCATTAGCTCAGTCCAGCAGCAATATATGCGGCATTAAGTAACCCGCATGGCAGCGTTTCATTTCAAGCCGCAAAGGACACCAAGAAGATTCCAGTTGATAACATGTTTCCGAGCGCACCGTAACAATTGGTGGGTTAAGCGACAAATAGGAAAGCGAGCTTGTCAACTTCCTCCATGAGAATCGGGATATTTGTGCTTGGTCTACACAGGACTTGCAAGGTGTTCCGAGGGAGTTGGCCGAGCACTCTTTGAACGTAAGACCCGGAGCAAGGCCGGTGAAGCAACCTCTCCGCCGCTTCGCCGAGGATAGGAGAAAAGTCATTGGAGACGAGATAGCTCGGTTACTAGCAGCAGGATTTATCATGGAGGTACTATATCCGGATTGGCTCTCCAATCCAGTGCTGGTAGAAAAGAAGAAGGACGATCTGAACGTGGCAGTGGTTTGGCGCATGTGTATCGATTACACGAACCTGAACAAGGCGTGTCCAAAAGATCCCTTTCCACTGCCGAGGATAGATCAGGTCATAGACTCAACCGCGGGATGCGAACCGTTATCATTCATTGATGCATATTCTGGCTTCCACCAGATACCTCTAAACCCGGATGATCAAATAAAAACGGCGTTTATTACCCCGCACGGGGCTTACTACTATCGCACTATACCGTTTGGTTTACGTAATGCAGGTGCAACGTACCAAAGATGTATGCAAAAATGTTTGCACAACCAAATAGGTCAAAACGTACAAGTATATGTGGATGATGTGGTTATCAAGACCAAGGAAAGCACAACGCTCCTTGACGACATAAGGTAAACATTCGCGAACTTGAGAAGGTTCCGGATGAAGCTGAACCCGGAAAAATGTACCTTCGGTCTCCCGGCTGAAAAATTACTTGGATTTCTCGTCTCCAGCCGAGGTATTGAAGTTAATCCAACTAAGATCCGAGCCATCGAACGAATGGAGCTGCCGAAGTGTCTCAATGATGTCGAGAAGTTCACTGGATGCCTGGCATCGTTGAGTCGGTTTGTATGTCGGTTGGGAGAAAAGGCACTGCCTCTCTACCAACTCATGAAAAAGTCGGATAAATTCGTTTGGACGCCACAGGCCGATAAAGCCTTTGCCCACTTGAAAAAGATATTGGCCCGCAAGGTGTTAGCCTCTCCACTATCAAAGGAGCCAATGTTGCTCTACGTATCCGCAACCAACCGAGTTGTAAGTGCAGTAATCATAGTGGAACGCAATGAAGAGGGTAAGTCGGTGCGAGGCGGTGTATTACCCGAGGTATTATGCCTCAAAACAGAACTACCGCACTTTCAAAAGGTGGCATCACGGTGTCTATATGGCGGCGAAGTTAAAGCATTACTTTGAGGAGCACCCCATCAAAGTAATATGTGAAGCTCCCATATCCGAGATAATGGGTAACAAGGATGCGAGTGGCAGAATCGCAAAATGGGCAATTGAGCTAGCCCCTTATGCGCCCCAATACGACAGAAGAGAAGCGATCAAATCTCAGGCTGTCCCGTCAGTTCCCTTAAAAGTTGCCTAAAAAAGGTAATGTAGCAGTATATTCGTTGCGTTCTTCCATTCTTTCTAATGCTGAAAGTGGTTGGCTGCAACCTGGATGTATCCCTGTGCTCAAAGTTGTCTTTGTCTGCATCCTATTTTTGTGGAAGCCTCTATGACACCATCTCTTCTTCATTTATTGTAGCATGGTGGTACATACCTACGAACATGCGGTGCTCCAGGTGCGACAAACAGGATGGTACCCCCACATGCCGTAGGATCCGGCGAGTACCACTACTCACCAAAAAATAAGCGCAAGGCCACCGACCAGCTGGGAGGGCCCAGCTTAAAGAGAAAGGTATTTGTTCTTAATACCCTTATTACCATGGTGCAGACAGATTTAAGTATTACCCGCTTGGTGTGATGCATGCTTATTAGATGTTCAGAAACATATGTCTGATTTTATTAATTCTAGAATTGTGTTTATGTGAATCCATATCTGGATCTATCAGACTGTCTCATACAGTCAGTATATGACTACTATGTACTGTACTCCCTCGTCCCAAGGCTTAGGCATATACTGTTTTTTTGAAAAGTCAAGCGACGGAAAGTTTGACCAAACTTTACATAGTATTGAACTGTTGAGCTCTGTTGCTATTTATGCAGATTGAAGGTGCTACTGCGGAGGCTGAGGCTGCTATAGAGGCTAGTAGATTTCTGATGCCTGCACCAAAAGAGAACATCCTCTACACAACGAGGAAGCGCCAACACAGTACCCAGGTGGGCAGTGACCGCTCTAAGAAGTGGGTATAATTTGGAAATCCACAATTTCACATGTTATGATTTTCCATGTTATTTTTATCAGCTAGTACTATATGTTTATGCTCATTAGAAGTTCACAAAAATAAAACCTATTTGCTTTACATGCAATGGTTTTTTCTTATATTATTAGATTTATTTGTTGTTTACATAATTTAACCTTTCCACTTAATTTCAATCAGTACCACGCACCAGCTACTCAGCCCTTTCTGCTACCCTCCTCTTGTCAAGCTTGTGGATTGAAAGGGGGCCCTGTATGCCATTCTAAAGGCAGAGGGATGAAAAATGGTGCATGGCCACCCTTTGCAAAGGGTACCCATGGTATCAGGTATGGATTCCAAGTGGTCTAGACCAACTTGATGTAAGATCTTGTATCTCACTTTTTTTGTTGTCGCCTTACTTCTCTATCAATTTTCTCATGAAGGTTGTCCCTTGTGTTGCTCGCCCCATTATAAACAAGATGTTCAGAAACGACAAGTTTCTAACTCTGTATAGCAAGGGTCCTAAAGGCATGCGGCAACTATATGATGTGGATGTCTCCCAGAAGATGGCCACCACCTATTTGGGTGGCCGAGGTTGGTCCAAGTATGTCCGTGAGAATGGTCTGAAGCAGGGGGACGAGGTAACATTCGATTTTAGCAAGCCTGGTCAGATACTTGCATGCCATCGTACACCTGTTGACCGAAGGACCAAGAACAGAGGTAGTACTAATTAATTTGATTCTGTACTCATCACAACCTCTAATGATTTTCTTGCGACTAACTATTCTGCACCATTGTCTTTAATCATCATATGACCCTGACCACTTCTGTAGTCCGCTTCCCCTTATGTACAACCCAGAAGGTGCGACATCAAGATTGCTTGCACCGGCACCAACATCAAGCTCGCACTGGCACCAACACCGCCCCAGTTCTGAAAGCACTTTGACCTCAGTAGGAGAAAGAATAGAGGTAGTAACTTAATTCGCTTGTATACTCTCATCTCTGTCTAGGAGTTACTATTGTATAAGAAACCATTTTGCTTGTCCACATCTCATATGCCTCTCTGACCACTCCTGCAGTCCCCTTACCTACCCCTTAGAAGGTAACCAGCACCAAGCTGCTGGCACCCCCAATGGCACTGGCCCTAGTTCCTGCTTCGGCACCTATTGACCAAGTAGAAAGAATGGAGGTAGTAACTTAATTTTCTTGTATACTCATCATATCCTCTGATCACTGTCTTGTGAGTAACTGTTGTATAAGAGACCATTTTGCTTGTACACTTCTCATCTGCCTCTACCATCCCTATAGTCAGCTTAGCTACCCCTCAGAAGGAATCTAGCATCAAGTCTGCGGGCACACACCGCTTCTAGGCCTTATGGCTCCTGCACTAGCCCCTCTACAATTAGTGGCACCATCCCTGCACCAAAGCACTCGCACAAGCTCCTTCATCACCCCGGGCAGCACCTTGTCAGACCATATCCTACACATGTGTCATCACATGGTCGCACCAGATTATGTTTGTGAGTATATGGCGGCAGATAAACTGTTCTGAATGTCTTCTCAAGTTTCACATGATTTAGTGCATCGATCTTAGTAATTATGCATCTATCTCTTGCTTTGACTCAAAAATTGCCTAAGAGTGCCACAAAGAAACTCCAGTCCAGACGAAAGGGCACAATAGTCTTCACGATGCAGAGCGAAGAATTGCTTATCGAAGGATGCTACACCATTAACTCGACTGATGGGAGCTTGGCAGCTACTTCTAGGTGGATCAAGTTCCGGAAAGCAGCCAAACTTACTATTGGAAGAACGGTCAAGGTCGATGATGTATCTCGCTGCCCTGAATGCGGTATGTTGTTCATGAACTTCCTAGTTGTCTAGCTCTTTGTCGGCATGCTATTGTAATTAATTATGTGGTTGTCTTATCTCCACTGATCATATATGGGTGGTAAAACCGTGATAACCTTTTGCTGGATTGGATCTATGACTAGTACATACTGGTATGGTATATCTGTATCTATATGTCGGTTCCCTATATGAGCAAATATTATGACAATGATTGTGTTGTGATCGAGTGTGTTTGGAGAAAAGGGAAAACTGATCGCGTGGCATGATTTTTAGAGCTGAAACAAGAACTATCTCTCTCTGTAGTGATATTGAATTTCAGTGTTTGTATTGCTAAATCAGTCACTTTGAAATGCTTCTGAATTGGTCAAGTGCTGCTGAATATGAACTAGGAATCTGTCGATTTTTTATGTCTTATTATTCTGTACTCCTTAATCTTTCAAATGGTATTGAATTTGTCAAAAGTTCTATCATTGCTGCCGGCTGCTTGCTCTAGAGCTTTTGCCTTTGTGTCATCGGAACCGTTGGATGCATTTTGGACAGAGATGAGAGGGTAAAGATATACAACGTGATTTCACCAAGTGAAGTCATTGAGTACCAGCCCTATTTTGGTGCATGTGGTGTGTGTTCATTAGATATTTTTACATGAATATCTGTCAAAGGAATTATCCTTTTTTCCTCCCTCGAAGAGGTCTGTGTTTGAATCTGGCGAGACACAGCCCAGTAAAATTTGAGATAGGAGCCCATTAACCATAGCCCAAAAACTTTTTAATTTGGCCTTTTTGGCAGTGCCCCCCACCTCTAAAAAAACTCTGCCTACCCATGTTTTTAAGAAACTAATCTATTATGTGACTTTTTATAAATCGACGCGTTCAGTAGCACGCTTTTATTTTAAGAGATAAAATGGAAGCATAACAATATTTATTAGAAGACTGATACATAAGTTGTAGTACTAATACATGTTTAATGATTCAATTTCTATTAGTATCTTTAGTATTATGGCAAAACATTCATTTTATGTCTATTTGATTTGATTTGAAGGTCTTTAGTTCGAATCCACTACGTGTACATATTTATATATATCTTGGGTTTATTTTTTAGAAAGGGTTTACTTTTTAATATCGTGACACGGAGAGGTCGACATCATGGACCCACCAGCCTGTAGCATCCCTCGAGTTTAATGGTCGGGTTTGAAAAAAATTTAAATACTTGTACATAGAGGTTGGCATCAGGGACCCACCGGCCAGAACATACCAGAGAGGGTGACATGGGGGCCTTAGCAGCAAGACCATACACGGCTGCCACATCGAGCAACATTGCCAAGGTCAAAACAGCGGACACGGCCAAAAAAAGTCCATCATACACAGGTTTGATATACAGAGAGGCCGGAATGTGGGACCCAATAGCGCGGCCTTATATAGGTTCTGTCTCGAGCGACGTTGCCAAGTTCGAAACAGGGAGGCACGAGCGAGAAAAAAGTCCAGCATGCACACCTTTCTTCTAATGAGAGGCTCACATGGGGGACTCAGCAGCCTAGAAAAACGACTAATGCATCGAGCAATGCTATCAAGTTCGAAACACGAAGGCACAACCGAGAGCAAAAATTCCATCATACACACACTTCTTCTTATGAGTGTATGACATGTGAGGGTGGGGCCCTGGATCATGATTAAACGGTAGATGCAGCGAGCAACGCTATCAAGTTCGAAAAACGGAGGCGCGACCGAGGGAAAAAATTCTATCATACACATGTTTCTTCTAATGAGAGGATGACATGTGGGGTCTAGGAGTTTGATTAAACGGCTGATGTAGTGAGCAAAGCTATCAAGTTCGGAACACGAAGGCGCAATAGAGGGTAAAAAATCCATCATACACACGTTTCTTCTAATGAGAGGATGACATGTGGGGCTCAGGAGGTTGGTTAAACGGTAGATGCGTCGAGCAGCGCTATCAACTCGGAACGGGGTAACGCGAGCCAAGGAAAAAAATCCATCATACACACGTTTCTTCTAATGAGAGGATGATATGTGGGGCTCAGGAGGTTGGTTAAACGGTAGATACGTCGAGCAGCGCTATCAACTCGGAACGGGGTAGCGCCAGCGAAGGAAAAAAATCCATCATACACATGTTTCTTCTAATGAGAGGATGACATGTGGGGCTCAGGAGGTTGGTTAAACAGTAGATGCGTCGAGCAGCGCTATCAACTCGGAACGGGGTAGCACCATCGAAGGAAAAAATTACATCATACACACGTTTCTTCTAATGAGAGGATGGCATGTGGGGCCCAACATCGTGATTAAACGGTAGATGCATCGAACAGTGCTATCAACTTCGGAACAGGGTAGCGCCAGCGAAGGAAAAAATATCCATCACGCACACGATCCTTCTAATGAGAGGCTGACATGTGGGACCTAGCATCCTGACTAAACGGTAGATGCATCGAGCAACATTTTCGAGTTCAAATTAGGGAGGCACGACCGAAAAGTATGGTTCGCTAAAGACACTGACGTCCGGGACCCACACGCCTCAAAAGACTTCGGTGAGTCAACATCGCGCGAGGAAACGAAAATCTTGCTTCCGCCACGTGCCAGCTGAGCATCCTCCATGTTTTTAGCAGATCCGTCATAGTAGAGGGCCATGAAACCAGGAAAAAAAAGTTTTCCATCAGCCACAGCCAAGCCGAGAATTTCGGCGCAGAAGACGCGCCTTCTACGATGACCGTCGGGCGAATTCGTTGCGGAAGGAAACTTTTCTTGTAGTGACAAGTTTACTTGCAATCTTGATTTAACTTTGACATGGGGCATACAAGTTTTTGACTAATCTCTAGTGGTTTGGAATTGTTGGGGGGATACCCCCGGGTAGGGTCACTCCGGGGTATAAGGGCCGAGTTAGCCGAGGTTCGGCAAGGTCAAAGCGGATGCTGGCCGAGTCACCTCAAGGCAGGACGGATCACAGAGTAACCCGGACCAGGGGGGGTCGCCTAACATTGTCTCATCCAACTTAAGGAGTAAGTCGGAAGTGCTTGTCTAACTTATATGCAGGAACAGGTGTGGCTGGATCTACCATGATTTGGATCCTCGCTTAGCTTCTAGGAGAAGGAAGGCATCTCTCTGGTCAAAAAAGAAGGTCCGGTACGCACCACATGAGCGAATAAAGCAAGGGCAGGACCACCGGGTCATGGCCGACAAGGGTGACGACGCTCACGTCGGCTGACGCGGGCGCCGCAGAGGCTTACGTCGCTAAAGCATGTGTGACGCGGGGAAAAAGCACCCCGGTCGGGTTACCACTTTGGGAGGGGCATATTCTTAGGAATATGCCTCCACGTATGCCCTAGGCCAGGACCGAACCTCCTCTATATAAGGGGGGTTAGGGTTCTGGTAGAGGGGTTGGTTGAGTTCTAGTTGGATGTGCACTAGTTGATCTAGGGTTCTAGGGAAAAATAGTGGGCAAGGGTAAGAGAGCTCCTTCTTCCTCCTCTCGCCACTACAGCTCAAGGAGCACTTGTAATCTTGGAGATCTAGCAATACAAACTTCTGGGTGGAGAATCACTCCATTATCCCTCCCTGGATTCCCCTAGCGCATATTAGTCCCCACCTTTAGCCTATCCATGGCATCTGCCGTGACACCACCACGACAGTTGGCGCCCACCGTGGGGCTAGCGGCGCTAGCAGGGGTGAAGATCCGGACGGGAAACCTCATCGGCACCGGCGAACGCATCGTCTCCGGGCTCGTTCAGCGCTTTGGAGCGCTGGATTTCGTCAGCGACAACGCTGGCTGCTTCGGCACGCGCCCGCTTCCGCGCAACGGCCTCTTCGTCAAGCTCGGCGCGCACAAGGTCTACGTTGCTGTGGACGTCTCGTGCGTTCATCCGCGTCGCGTCGTCGTCGATCGGGAACCACCCTCACGTGGTTTCATGGGCGTCGCTCGCTCCTCGGACTATGCGGAGGTGATGATGACTGCGGCAGGTGCAAGCGCAAGCAAGGACCCAGCGCCAGACCCAGAGGTAACACCTAAGGCACCAAGGAAAGGTAGAGGACCTCCACTAGAGAGGCCTGAGAACGTACTGAGGGAAGCTATGGATAGCTTGGCTAACCCGGTAGCAGCAGTGGTAGATCCGGCTCAGGCACAGGCCGAGCTAGAGGAAACTCGGCAAAAGATACTGGAGGGCGCAAAGAAAATAGCCGCGGCTCAGCAGTCGCTAAACATGACACTTCGTGTGTATGCAAAGGCAAACAAGGTTGATGCAGTAAAGGTAAAAGGGAGAAATCTCATAAGTGAGATGAACAGAGAAGGTGATGATGGAGCAGAAGGGTCGGAAAACTATCTGTCTGTGGGGTTGCCGAAGTATAGTACCCCGACGAAAAACCTCAGAGCAGCAGATGCGGCTGCGTCCAAGCTAGAGAGTCTGATGGGTGAGGCCCGTCATAGACAGCAAGACAGGGTTACCGAGCTGGTTCGGATCGCGAACAGGCAAAACGAGGAGCTGCTGAGAGCTAACCCGGAGAGAGCTGGGGCTTCCAAGATCGTCCATTCGGTGATGGGTAACCCGGAGAAATCCGCTGGAGCCGCATCATCGCCTCATGGCGGTCCAAGGAGAGAAGAGGTAGTAACCTCGGCCAGACGGAACAAACAGATCTCCCCGGACGACCCAACGCGTGCAGGAAAAGAAAAAGAGATGCGGAAAGGTGATGATCGACGGAGTGTGAGCCGAGGTGAAGCTGGCCGAGGTAATCACGACCAAGGCAATGCCGGTCAAGGGAACGCTGGCAACGGAAATGCCGGACAGCGCAACTCCGCAGCAGCAGGACAACCGCAGCAGCGGAATATACCGAGGCAAGAGCAAAGCGCCGGCCGAGGTATGCAGCAGAAAGGTGCGCAACGAGAGAAAAACCGGTACAACGACGGTGATTCGGAGATGGTGAACGCAGGGTACCCCAGACCAGACTATCATGTGATAGGGTCAAGATTGGGAAGCAGGGATTTAATGCCGGATGACGCCAGGTTAAAACTGGATCGCCTGTATAGGTCGGAACAGATCGAATGTCAAGGTCCTCCGGGTCCAGCGTGGTTTGGACCCCGGATCATGAAGGAACCACTGGTACCCAACTTCCAGTTACCCAGAAGCACGAAGACGTATGACGGCAGTACCAAGCCGGAGGATTGGCTGATAAACTACGCTACGGCGGTGAAAATTGCAACTGGCAACTTGAGATGGGCTGTACGTTACGTGCCCCAGATGTTGGAAGGCTCGGCCAGAGTATGGCTGAATAATTTACCACCTAGAAGCATCAGCTGCTGGATAGATTTTGAAGAAATGTTTATCAGCAACTTCTCGAGTACATATCAGAGACCGAATACACCGCAGACCCTGGCAATGTGCAAGCAAAGACCTAATGAGACGGATCGTGAATTCTTGACCCGGTGGTGTACCATGAGAAACTCGTGTGAGGGTGTCATAGAATCACAGGCCATAGCATGGTTTGCGCAAGGGTGCAGATACGGCAGCGAGCTGTGGATGAAGTTGCAAAGGAAAATGTCAGTTACGCTGGCAGAAATGATCCGGATTGCTGATTCGTATGCATTGGGCGATCCGACTCAACCTAGGCTCGCGTCAAGTGAGTCAAACAAGGAATACTATCAGAGGAATGGAGCCGGGTCATCCCGGAGGAATGATTAAAGAGGAAAGAGGAGAGATGATAGACCGGACCATCGTTACGGTTCGCAACAAGTTGTAGCCGTGAATCAAGATCAACCCGGATCAGGGAGTAACCAACGCCAGAGAATTGGAGGGCAGTGGACTCCGACAAATGATGGCAAGAAAACATGGACTCCGGAGCAGAAGAAACAGTGGCAGGAAAAGAAACACCGTCCGAGGTATACCTATGAGTCGATGCTGGACCAGCCGTGTAAGTTTCATACGCCAAATCCGAATAGCCCGGCGGGTCACACGACGAGGCAATGTGAGTGGGTGCGAAAGATAGAGCAAGGTGGTCCGGGGAATGCTCAGGCACCCTGGAATGATCAACCTCGACAGGAGTTACCCCGGCAGCAATTGCTCTCCAGAGCAAACACACAGCAGCTAATGTTGCCTCCCCCTCCGCCGAGGTATGACAACAATGAGAGAAGGGATGCAGTGCATCAGGTGGAAAATCAGCAACAACCGGATCATAGGTACCTCGGAAACGAGGGAAGGAATGAGTACAGGGAACATCACCAGAGTTATTGTGTGTTCACGGTCGAGAAACAGATAGAAAGAGCTTGCAGCGCCGACATATGGAGGTCAATGCGGTCATGCCCGCAGTGACGAGGTACATGCCTTGGTCGGACCAGGAAATCACCTGGAACATCAAAGATCACCCTAAACTTATGCCGAGTCCAGGTTCGTATGCGCTAGTACTAGATCCGACATTCATTAGACCGAACATCAACGTGAGGTTCTCCAAGGTTTTGATTGATAATGGGAATAGCATTAACATCATGTATGCGGACACGATGCGCAAATTGGGCATCTCGGAGAACATGCTCCAGGCTATGAGAACAACTTTCCATGGCATTGTACCAGGCATTTCTTGTGAGCCCATAGGTAAAATCCGGGTCGACGTGCTATTCGGCAAAGGGATAACTGCCGAACTGAAAATCTGGAGTTCGAAGTGGTGAACTTGGAAAGTGCGTATCATGCGCTACTCGGAAGACCAGCGTTGAACAAATTCATGGCAAGCTGTCACATCAGTTATCTGAAGATGAAGTTGCCCGGGCCAAATGGAGTGATTACCATTGCTGGAGATTTCTGACGTTCCATGGAGTGTGCTTCAGCCGGGTCTAACCTAGCCGAGTCACTCGTGATTGCGCAAGAGAAAAGAAAAATCCAAGAGGTGGCGGCATTAGCTCAGTCCGCGCAGCAATATATGCCGGCATTAAGTAACCCGCATGGCAACGTTTCATTTCAAGCCGCAAAGGACACCAAGAAGATTCCAGTTGATAACATGTTTCCGGAGCGCACCGTAACAATTGGTGCCGGGTTAACTGACAAATAGGAAAGCGAGCTTGTCAACTTCCTCCATGAGAATCGGGATATTTTTGCTTGGTCTACACAGGACTTGCAAGGTGTTCCGAGGGAGTTGGCCGAGCACTCTTTGAACGTAAGACCCGGAGCAAGGCCGGTGAAGCAACCTCTCCGCCGCTTCGCCGAGGATAGGAGAAAAGTCATTGGAGACGAGATAGCTCGGTTGCTAGCAGCATGATTTATCATGGAGGTAGTATATCCGGATTGGCTCTCTAATCCAGTGCTGGTAGAAAAGAAGAAGGACGATCTGAACGTGGCAGTGGTTTGGCGCATGTGTATCGATTACACGAACCTGAACAAGGCGTGTCCAAAAGATCCCTTTCCACTGCCGAGGATAGATCAGGTCATAGACTCAACCGCGGGATGCGAACCGTTATCATTCATTGATGCATATTCTGGCTTCCACCAGATACCTCTGAACCCGGATGATCAAATAAAAACGGCGTTTATTACCCCGCACGGGGCTTACTACTATCGCACTATACCGTTCGGTTTACGTAATGCAGGTGCAACGTACCAAAGATGTATGCAAAAATGTTTGCACAACCAAATAGGTCAAAACGTACAAGTATACGTGGATGATGTGGTTATCAAGACCAAGGAAAGCACAACGCTCCTTGACGACATAAGGTAAACATTCGCGAACTTGAGAAGGTTCCGGATGAAGCTGAACCCGGAAAAATGTACCTTCGGTCTCCCGGCTGGAAAATTACTTGGATTTCTCGTCTCCAGCCGAGGTATTGAAGTTAATCCAACTAAGATCCGAGCCATCGAACGAATGGAGCTGCCGAATTGTCTCAATGATGTCGAGAAGTTCACTGGATGCCTGGCATCGTTGAGTCGGTTTGTATGTCGGTTGGGAGAAAAGGCACTGCCTCTCTACCAACTCATGAAAAAGTCGGATAAATTCGTTTGGACGCCACAGGCCGATAAAGCCTTTGCCCACTTGAAAAAGATATTGGCCACTGCGCCAGTGTTAGCCTCTCCACTATCAAAGGAGCCAATGTTGCTCTACGTATCCGCAACCAACCGAGTTGTAAGTGCAGTAATCATAGTGGAACGCAATGAAGAGGGTAAGTCGGTGCAGAGGCCAGTGTATTACCTGAGCGAGGTATTGTCTGCCTCAAAACAGAACTACCCGCACTTTCAAAAGGTGGCATACGGTGTCTATATGGCGGCGAAGAAGTTAAAGCATTACTTTGAGGAGCACCCCATCAAAGTAATATGTGAAGCTCCCATATCCGAGATAATGGGTAACAAGGATGCGAGTGGCAGAATCGCAAAATGGGCAATTGAGCTAGCCCCTTATGCGCCCCAATACGAGAGAAGAGAAGCGATCAAATCTCAGGCTGTGGCGGACTTTTTTGTGGATTGGGCCGAGGTACAATACGAACCACCGCCACCAGATCCGAATTACTGGAGGATGCACTTTGACGGGTCGAAAACCAAAACCAGATTAGGCGCCGGGGTTGTGCTTACCTCGCCAAAGAAGGATCAGCTAAAGTACGTATTGCAGATCCATTTCGCGGCATCGAACAATGTCGTTGAGTATGAGGCTCTTGTGCATGGGCTCAAAGTGGCAAAGGAGATTGGCATACGTCGGGTAATATGCTTTGGCGACTCGGACCTAGTGGTGCAGCAGGTGTCTGGAGTGTGGGACGCCCTGGATCCAAACATGGCACTATAAAAATTTCACATGCAGAAGGTATCTGGTTACTTCGAGGGGTGTGAATTTCACCATGTACCCCGGGCGGAAAACGAGGCTGCTGACATGTTGTCGAAGCTCGGATCGACCAGACAGCAATTCCACCGGTGTAGCATTGGAACACCTCGAAAACCATCTATCAGGCCGTCCCAGAACCGACTCGATCTATGTCGAAAAATCGGAATCCGGAGCTGAGCCCATGGACATTGACACGGGAGGTAGTACGCATCATTCGCAAACTCGGGACTGCCTCGGCAAACCCGGGGACTACCTCGCTAGACCCGGCATCGCCAGCGTGATCCAGCTGAAGTTATGCCGGTGGATCAGATGGAAATTGATGAGGAGATGTTCCCTCCACGAGCGATACCAGCTTGGGCACTGCCTATATTCCAATTCCTGAAAGACGGAACGTTACCCGCTGAGTAGGTGTTAGCCAGGCAAACTCAGAGGAGAGCAAAAGCATACACAATCATCAATTCCGAGTTATACAAACGGAGTGTAACCAATGTTCTCCAAAGATGCGTCGACCCGGAAGAAGGGCTTGACATCCTCCGAGATATACACCAAGGAGAATGCGGGCATCATGCCTCATCCCGAGCCTTGGTGGCAAAGGCGTTTCGGCATGGATTCTACTGGCCAACTGCCTTGGAACAAGCAGAAGATCTGGTGAGCAAATGCAATGGCTGTCAGAGGTACGCCACCAAGACACATATGCCTATGTCGGAACTCAAGACCATACCAATTATGTGGCCATTTGCTGTATGGTGCTTGGATATGGTTGGCTGCTCAAACCGGGCGAGAGGAAACATGACACACATTTTGGTCATGGTGGACAAGTTTACAAAATGGATTAAAGTGAAACCTATAAGAAAATGTGATGGAGCTACGGCCGTGACATTTCTCAAAGACATCATCTTGAGATACGGTTATCCACACAGTATTATAACTGATAATGGAACAAATTTTGCAGAAGGAGCATTTGCGGCTTCGCCGAGATAAGAAGATCCGACTCGATGTCGCCTCGGTAGCCACCCCGCATCGAGCGGACAAGTGGAAAGATCCAACGGATTAGTATTATCCGGATAAAACCCGGCTCATTGAGCCGCAAAGATCAGCGGGGTGCTGGATAGAAGAACTACCAACGTACTGTGGAGCTTAAGAACAACTCAATCGATCAACGGCTATACGCCATTCTTTATGGTATATGGGAAGAAGCTGTATTACCGACATAGAGCATGATTCGCCTAGGGTCACCCAATACACGTAAGCGAAGTGCAAGAAGCCCGCAAAATGATGTTGATCTGCTGGAAGAAGCGAGAGAACTGGCACTGTCCAGATCTGCCATATATCAGCAAAATCTCCGACGCTATCATAGCCAGAAAGTGTGCCCCCGAGTCTTTCGGGAAGGCAATCTGGTGCTCCGGTTGGTACAACGTACTACTGGCATGCATAAATTATCCCCCCATGGGAAGGGCCGTTCATTGTGAGCAAAGCATTGCACAATGATTCTTACTATCTTATAGATGCGAAGCCACAGGAAAAGAACGAGGCGGACAGGTCCGGAGAGGAATCTAAGCGACCATGGAATGTAGCACTACTTCGTCCCTTCTACACTTAGCTAAGAAGTGTATGTATCCGAGTCGTCTCATATGTCAGTATGTATGTCGGCAATGAGCTTATCAATGAAATAGCAGCACCTCGAGCAAGAATCGGGACCCGCTTTAATAATGTTTGTTGTTACTTCTTATGCGGTAGCTGGAATAAGTCATTCTACTTAACCCAGATTAGTAATGTGTGAGCACCAAAAACCCAACCCTTCGACTTGCTGCTGTCCAACAAGAATTGGCTTCATGGCAAGCAAGGGAACAAGTTTGGAATTGCGTAGCACATGAAAAACGACTAAGGAAACGAATTTATTCGAGCTAACGTTTGTTTTTTCGGACTAACCCTGTTTTTATTTTCAAGTTATTATGCTGAATTATTTTGAGCCAAGCCCCAAAAGTTTCTAAGTATTGTTAAGACAATTTTTGAAGCTCGGATTCGTAAGTCGTAAAACCGAATCAAGGTAGACACGGACCGGGCCAAAGAATTGGACGAACAAGAAAATGAAACTCGGGGACTACGCCCAAGTTAATTCGGCATAAAAACATAGTAGCAAAATATCACATATCCAGCATACAATTGCACCCGGCATACCGGGGATCTGATAAATTTTCAAGTTTTTTAGAACTAAGGAGCAGCAGGAGGAGCAGGTTCGGCATCGTCGTCGATGTCTTCAATATCTGAAGCATCATCTTCCCCGTCCTCATCCGACCCATTTTCAACATTCTCATTCTGCTCATCCCCAGCGGATTCTAGGAAGCTCGGTCCTTCAACCCAGTCATGAATAGGAGAATATTCGATGAGGTTGTAGGCGCAGGCCTGGCGCTGAGCTACCCACTCCGGATCATCGGTCCATCTGGATCCGGTGCACCGGCGTGTAAGGAGGCTGAGATCGATCTTCTCGTACCATGTGAGAATATGGTGAAGGATGGTATCAGCTGCGACACGACCAGCGGACTCTCTCCAGAGGTCAAGCTGGGTCTCAACTTCCATTAATTTCTCGACGAGAGTTGCGATGGTCTCCGGGCTACTCTCTCCGGGCCAGAACGTATTGAAGATGCGCACTGCAACGTCGAGGATATCCTTGCCATAATTCTTGATGGTCTCCATGCGAGAGGACAAGCTGACCAATAGGTCCTCCATGTCCAAGGGAATGTTCTCACCATCGGGAGCAATGGGGGTACCCCTCTCTCGGCGAAATTTG
The DNA here is from genome assembly GCA_023614405.1 of Avena insularis. Lineage (NCBI taxonomy): Eukaryota > Viridiplantae > Streptophyta > Magnoliopsida > Poales > Poaceae > Avena > Avena insularis. The sequence goes on along the minus strand of CM042690.1, from coordinate 606,335,962 downwards.
GCAACAGCAGCGTTGGCAATCGTAGTACCCTCTAGAAAGTGGTCTGGAAACAAGGCAAAAGAAGAAGGTAAAGAAAAGACATATGAGGTAACCCGGAGAGTTATGTCGGACAAGGGAAAGGAACTTACGAGAAATATGGCTATGGATCCGGGTCAACTCCTTGATGCAGGCATCGCGTCTTTTGCGAAGTTGCTCAAGCTCAGCGTTTGCCGACCCGAGCTGGAGGTCGGATTCTCTGAGTAGGTCCTGGTCCTTGGAGATTTGGAGAGTAAGGCGCTCACGCTCTTCGGTGAAGTTCTGGCCAACTTTTTGGAGCTCGGTTTTGTTCTGGGCCTTCATCTTCTCCATCTCAGCCTTGAGCTTGGCAATCTCGTCATCCTTAGTACGGATGAGAGCAAGTTCATCATTCTTTTTCTTCAGCTTAGCTTGATGTTGCCCTGCTTGTTGGAGAAAATGCAGCATCATATCAGGCACGAGCACACTATCCTCAAGCGATGCTAAAATAATATGTTGACCCGGCAGAGCCGAGGAGTGAATGTTTGCCGAGCCAAGAAGAAGAAGAAATGGAAAACACTACGAGGTCAAACAAAAGAGAACATACACCGGATTTCCTCCAAGTTCTTCCGCATGATTTTGTTCTCAGCCTCCACCCCAGCTGCAGAAACCGAATGAGGAGATTAGTTCGGCGGAAAAAAGTAAAGAAAAACAGAGAGGTGCCGAGGGAGAAAATTACCTCTCTTTTCATGTTCTGCACCAAGTGCAACATGTTTTGCGTGTAGGATCTTGTGGGTATCAAGCAGGCGTTGGAATTCGGCGCTCCGGCGATTGGTAGTTACCTGAAAAAAGTACAGAAGTGTAAAATTAGCTTGGTGCATATTCGAAGTGTACAAGATCCGGGCCAAGTGGAACTTAACCCGGATCTAGGTGTGTGCATATTCGAAGTGTACAAGATCCAGGCCAAGTGGAACTTAACCCGGCTCTAGGTGTGTGCATATTCGAAGTGTACAAGATCCGGGCCATGTGGAACTTAACTCGGCTCTAGGTGTGTGCATATTCGAAGTGTGCAAGATCCAGGCCAAGTGGAACTTAACCCGGCTCTAGGTGTGTGCATATTCGAAGTGTACAAGATCCGGGCCAAGTGGAACTTAACCCGGCTCTAGGTGTGTGCATATTCGAAGTGTGCAAGATCCGGGCCAAGTGGAACTTAACCCGGCTCTAGGTGTGTGCATATTCGAACTGTACAAGATCCAGGCCAAGTGGAACTTAACCCGACTCTAGGTGTGTGCACATTTGAAGTTTACATGCAGCTATATTAGTTTTCTAATGAGCATCCGGTCGAGTAACAAGATACTCCACCGGAGGCTCGGGGACTAATGGTTATTATCTACAACACGTAAATGAGAAACAACATACCTCCATCATTCGCCCCGCGAGGTTAATTGCCTTGGCGGCAGTATTCATCTGGGCAGAAAATTCTGCGGGGCCGAACTTTTCCAGGAGATCGCTGCCAGGACGAACTCCGCCTTGTTCCAATTCATGACGAACTCAATAAGGCTCGGAGGGTACCGTTCGCCAGTGGGAATGTGGGGTGCCACCAAGCCCTTCGCATGAGCTTCCTTCCTCTCAATTAGGGCAAGAGCTGGGCTGGTGTGCAGAACCATCTGCTGCGCGTCGGTTGGCTCGGCAGGAAGATCCTTCGCTGCTGGTGATTTCTTCGGAAGCATTGACGATAGAGTTCGCTGCCCAGCCTCGATGGATGCAGATTTGGTAGTATCCGAGGCCTTCTTGCCTTTAACTTGCCCGGAAGAAGTAACTGCGGTGGACTTCCCTTTATAAGCTGCTAGAATAGTTCCTCGCCGAGGCTGAGATGACTCGGACGAGGCAGAAGAACTTGGCACTGGAGCTGCTGTGGGTTTCCTTGGTGCCGGGACAGGTGCTGGCTCGGTAGCTTGTACTGGTGCTGCTGCTGGTGCTGGTGTTGCGATAGACTCGGTGGTTGCTGGTTGTAGCAATGCTGAAGTGGTGGACGCCGTCGCCTTGGCCGAACCAACCCCTCCTGCTCCGAGGTCGTGTTCCTCTCGATGAGGTACTATGGAACCCGGAGCAGCCGCAGAGTCCTCCGGAATAGGGCTCAGCGGGCGTGACTCATCGTCACGAGGAGGAGAAGCGCCGGACCGAAGGGGAGAAGAGATGCTCGATCCGCACCGAGGGACCTCCACAGGAGGCCTGAAAAAGAGAATAATGTCAGAAGAGAAATTACCACGATGCAAGGAAAAGTGAGTTACGCAATGAAAAATAACTCACGCATCCGAGGTCTCGGCCTCCTTGGGTTTCCGTGCCCTCCGTGCCGGGCTTTGCCTGCCCGCTTAGAGGCAGTCTTGTCTCCGGCCTTCTTTTGCCTTTTTGTGGGCTGAGAAGGTCCGGAGGAAGAACTCGATGCGGCTCCACGCTTCTTCTTTGCGCCACTGGAACCGGCTCGCCCGTGGCAAGTGGAGGATCCTCGTGGATATGCCCACCGGGGTTAGCTGATGCCGAAAAGGCAAAAGAAAGAGGGACATCCTCATCATCGGGCCAATCTCTAAGAGAAGAGAATTTACCGCTGGGTCGTTTGGTGGCATTGGTCATATGGAGGAACATCTCCTGGTCCGGCTCCTCCTCATCCGGGATTTCTCGGTCCGGCGCCCACTTAAGGGTCGGGTCCGTACCATCCTCGAGAGTTTGCTGAAGGAACAGCTGAGAAAAAGCATGAAGAACAGAGTCAGAAATATAACAAAAACCAACACATACTTGATCCGAAATAAGTTTGCCCCGTGAAGCTTACCGCGAGAGGGAGCCTGTCAAGACAGTAGTGCTCGATTCCCCATGTCCATTCGGTGGAGAAATCCTTGTGAGTGGTGAAAAGAGCCTTAACCTGACGAAAGATCTCGGTGTTGCTCAATTCAAAGGAGGAGGTTCGGTTGGGGTCGCATCCAAAGCTCATGTGGCACAACTTGTGGGAGCGCTTCTGGAGGGGAGAGATTCATTTGCACACGAACGTGATCATAGCATCCTCGTTGCGCAATCCGAGCTTCTTCAGCTCCGTGAACCTCTTGTTAACTTGGTTGGCCAGAGCTGTAGGTTTCTTGGGGACCTCCTCCCAGAAATCCGTGTCAGGTGGGCCTGGAGCGTAGGGCAGCAACCGAATCAAATCTGCGGTTTCCTCGTTCCGGACGTAGAAGAAGGTCCGGGCCCATCCTTTGCAGGAGTCAAGCCCGGTGACCCGGGGAAATACTGAAAATCTCCGGGGCGAGATGGAGGCAGCTCCGAACTGGGTGAGCTGCTTATCCTCCGACTCTACGTGGATATTGGGGACGACATTGCGACGAAGACCGAAGAACTGGATCCACAGCTCCTTCGTGGGCCATAGTCCGGTGTAGCCTTCGATCGTAGAGGCAAAGGCAGAAAGAGAGATGATTGTGTTCGCTGGGAGATGGTGCGGCTGCAGGTGATACGTCCTAACCCAATCCCGGGAGAAATCGCTCACCGGAAGGCCAAATCCCCGTTGGAAGTGGGACAGGAATACAACAAACTCACCCGGATTGGGTGAGGGGGCCAGTTCCGAGGAGGGGAGACGAGCGGTGACGCCGGCGGGAATGCGCCTGGTCCGGTAGAGCCAGTCAAGGTCATCTTGACAGACCCATGACCCGACCCACGCGCCGCGGTCCGCCGCGCCAGCGTCCTCCTCCATCTCCTGCTCGGTGACGACGAGCTCCTCCTCCGTCATCTCGTATCCGCTATCCTCGCTGGAGCTAGCGGCGGTGGGGATCTGAGGCCTAGATTGGCGTGGACCCATGGCGAAGAAGAAGCTGCTTGATGGTGGCTGCGGTGCTGCGGAGGTGCTGCAGCGCTGCTGCTAGAAAGCACCGGCGGCGGCGTGGTCGCGGGGAAGACGAAGGAGAAAATGCAACGGGCAAAGGGGCGCAGAGGTGGAAAAACGCTAAGGGATGCGCCCCTCCCCTATTTAACCACCCCCAGTGATTGATGAGTGGGATCGCGCTGCGCCGACGAGCCACACGGTGTGGCCGTGTATCACCGGCATCAGCCAATCAGAGAAAAGCCACACAAGGGGCCACAGAGTAGAAGCAATCCCATGACGCGACGCGCTGTTGCGGTAAACGAGGAGGCAGGCATGACGTGACCCACGCACAGTGATAACTGACAATTACTGCGGCGGTTACTGTGCAGGCCCTTAAAATAAGACGAGGCAATGATTAGCCTCCACGTGGGTTGGCGTATGAGAGAAGGAAACGGGGCCCGGATCAAACCATGATAACCATGGGATCCGAGCCAAAGTGGTGACCCGGCCGGCAAGTGAAAACTTGGAATATGCGAAGGGAACATAAATCCATATAATCCGAGATAAGGAGCTAACCCGGAATTAAACGTCCGAGGCTCGGACATAAATAAACCTGATGTGGCCTTAGCGGCCAAGGCAGCTAAGACCGCACCATCTTCGGGGACTAATGTTGGGGGGATACCCCCGGGTAGGGTCACTCCGGGGTATAAGGGCCGAGTTAGCCGAGGTTCGGCAAGGTCAAAGCGGATGCTGGCCGAGTCACCTCAAGGCAGGCCGGATCACGGAGTAACCCGGACCAGGGGGGGTCGCCTAACGTTGTCTCGTCCGACTTAAGGAGTAAGTCGGAAGTGCTTGTCCAACTTATATGCAGGAACAGGTGTGGCCGGATCTACCATGATCCGGATCCTCGCTTAGCTTCTGGGAGAAGGAAGGAATCTCTCTGGTCAAAAAAGAAGGTCCGGTACGCACCGCATGAGCGAATAAAGCAAGGGCAGGACCACCGGGTCATGGCCGACAAGGGTGACGACGCTCACGTCGGCTGACGCGGGCGCCGCAAAGACTTACGTCGCTAAAGCATGTGTGACGCGGGGAAAAAGCACCCCGGTCGGGTTACCACTTTGGGAGGGGCATATTCTTAGGAATATGCCTCCACGTATGCCCTAGGCCAGGACCAAACCTCCTCTATATAAGGGGGGTTAGGGTTCTGGTAGAGGGGTTGGTTGAGTTCTAGTTGGATGTGCACTAGTTGATCTAGGGTTCTAGGGAAAAATAGTGGGCAAGGGTAAGAGAGCTCCTTCTTACTCCTCTCGCCAATACAGCTCAAGGAGCACTTGTAATCTTGGAGATCTAGCAATACAAACTTCTGGGTGGAGAATCACTCCATTATCCCTCCCTGGATTCCCTTAGCGCATATTAGTCCCCACCTTTAGCCTATCCATGGCATCTGCCGTGACACCACCACGACAGGAATAATATAACTGAGATTATATTGCCTTGTATGATTATGTGCTCTCTTACTTTGAGCTTGTAGGAAAAACAAAGATATGATGTATTGATTTCCAATGATAAGCAAGATCACATCCATTAAGTTATCAATCTCTTTTGCTCGAGGAAGAGCAAGATCTAGCTTGAGGAAGTTGATGGCTATGATATACAATACTTTTTAGCAATATAAATTGTGTCATTTGCTTATCATATCATGCTCCATCTATTTATTGCTATGCCTGATATGTCTGATTACTTGTTTTTATTAAATTCAATATGAGCTTTGGACATTTAGTAGTTTAGGTAGAATTTTATCCCTGTTCCTTGTCTTTGACATGTGTATAGGTCTTGATGATGATTATGGACAAAAAAAGGCAAAAGGAACAAAGAAGAGCATAGTATGGAGGAGCTGTAGGGACCAGACTTAGCCATTTGAGGTGTTGGAAAAGTAAATTTTTCCAACTTCTCAAAATAAAGATCCAAGACCATAGGGTTGTAGCCCTCGATGATACGAACTCAACGAGCCTAAGAACACCCAAATCGGAGTTCCTATCAAGAAATGGCGGCCAAAATACTAAAGCATGCAGAGAATTTAACGAGCAACTATACGACCGAAGCTATATTTTTCGTCGTATAGCTCCGCCCGTATAGTTGCCAAAAAGGTCTGAAACGACGGGATTTCATCCTAGAAAAGCTCCATAACCTTCCCTAAGTCATATGATGGTATTGGGGGAATCCTAGGGCACCCCCAAGGCCTATATAAAGGAGGGAGGACCCAAGAGAGAGTCACCAAGCCATAGCCCTTCAGGGGCAGAGGTCTGCCACCACCGCCACCCATCCGATATCCATTGCGGCGGAGCTCTGCCTCAACCACACCTCCGAGATCTAGATCGCCCTCAACACCATCACCATCAAGGCATCCAAGCAAGAAGAAGGGGAGGAGAAGGAAGACATCACCATCACCACGCATCGATCTCCATCTCCATCACCATCTCCATCTCCCTTTCTCTCTTGTGTTTAGTAATTGTAAGATTGAACGTGGTTGTGATAGCATTATATATTTATATATGTTTTGCTATTCATCCATGTGTGAGTGATTGATTCAATTCTAGTTTGTGGTATGATCTAGTGCGCTAAGTTAGAATTTATTGTGATCTAAGATGAGTTTATGTGATCCTTTGGTTCGGAAGTGCCTTTTGCCTTGTGGTGATGCGCGAGAACCATGCATAGTGCACATAGTGTGACAGTCTGGTAATTAATTGGGGAACGTTTATTTGTCTGAGAAATCTCTTATAGATCACACATATATTTGCCCATCTAGTACTAGTGAGACCAAGCCTAGAAGCCCTCTCTCATTCCATTCAATCCTACAACTACAATCTCTTTAATTCAGTTCATATTCCAATTTACTTTCAGTCTTAGTTTATTTTGTTCTTGTTAAAAGTTCTTTGTTATAAATATTTTAAACCTCTCTCAATTATCACTATTCTAGTAACTTATAGAATAGGCTATTTCCAAACCATGGTTTGGGTGCGAAACGTGGCCGCATTGACAACGTGGTTGTGGGGTCGTGTTCTTTCCATTCGACGATATCCCATCAGGAGAAACTCTTAAATATTTGCTGCTACAAGTACTGCAATAACCCTGTTGTTGGTGCAGGAATCCAGTCATTAGTCGTTGAACCCTCTATCTTCTTTGTTCGCTTCTGGTTTTCTTCTGGTATTATTAATATTTCCCAAATAAGCGATTTACGTTTTCTTGACTCCTTTTCTCCTCAGTACAACTGCTTCAAGAATTGTATCCATTGGATCCATCATTTGTCCTGATCCTGGTGAAAATAGACATAAAATGTGCACGCGAGCATCGTAAAATACCAAGATCCTACATCCACAATGCAAAATAATAATGTAAAACATGATGCACATATGCACTCATTAGACGTATATGGCTATATTTCATAGCCATCAACCTCCCCAAGCTTAAACTTGATCGTCCCCGAGCAAGAAAACCAAAATCAAAAAGGAACTCAGCATTTAAACTGAAATAACGAGATGATGATCTTACTCATGATTGGTAGTCTCATGATTCCTCCACTTCATAAATCTAAAAAACTTCAGCATAGATAGAGTAATGGCAAGCATATCATACGGGTTTTATGCATCCTTATAGCGCAGCAAAATTGTTGTTAACATGGATGATTCAAATGAGTAGACTTTATTCCATATCATGTAATCAACTCAAAGGCTTGCCTTTGAACAATAAAGTATAATCATGTAAATTGAGAGTGTGAGAGTTGTCATGAAAAGCATACATACTAGAGTATCTCAATTCTCCCAAATCAATAAATCAAGACTTTTGAAGCACTACTTTTCTATTCATTGTCCTTCAAGAATTTCAGTTCTTGAGTAATTGAGACATGCCAAACATTTTTCTTAGTTTATCGGGCTGTGATGGACACTCGTGGCATCACTAAGGTTTTTGTTCCTTTTGCATAATGATTACTCATAACAACCAAAGGAGTGATTCCATCATGAACACAGCTACTCGGGAGTGCCAAGAATCTTACCCACTATAGCATTGCTCCTAGATGTGTTTAATAAACTCATAGCCGAAATCTAGGAGTTTCCTCCATGAAGATCATTCGTAGGCCAGCGGAGTTGTTGGCATCCCATTAAGTTTGACACACATAAAGCTATATCATTCGTATGATTAATAAGTCAAACTTTGGCATGCTCACAAAAACCGCAAAACATTAATTCAATTGAACAAATCCTTTTGAAGAGAGCTATCAAGTCAATCAACATTTTTAGTGGTGTTGAGTGTCTCTAGAAATAAACCTTCAAGACTAAGCACTACAACACTCAAGCCTTCAATTGTGAGACTTTTTCTTATTACATTTGTTTAGCAATTTTTAGGCAAGACTTGGTTAATTACGAGAGCTGGAACAAAACGTACCTAACTAAATACCCATGTGAGCAAAAATATTAATACAATACAAAGACTCACTCCAGCAATATAACATCTCAACATTTACCACTAACTAGCATGGGTTTATCAAACTTCAAAAGTGGGGAGTCATAAGGCATACCTCTCATGTTTGGTTCCACTTCTCTCTTCCTTTTTTATTTGCTTCTGGGAAACTCGAAGTCGATCACTCTCCTACAAATATATGAGAACCTCGAGGTGGAAAGAAAAGAAAGAGGGAAAATAAAGAAAAATGGAGAAGTCTTTTTGTTGTTTTTAAGAGAGGAAATTTAAAGAATAGAATATTGGCGGCAAAGCTTGGCTAGAAAATCTCGAAAGCAAATAGAAAAAACTAAAAATAGAGTGTTGGGGAAACCAACACGAGCGCTTATAAACTCGAATTAAAAACACAAAACCTCGAAATAAATAAAAGCAAATGAACACCAAATAAAGATACATGAGGAAACTTCCCCAAGCTTAGGCTTTTGGAAGCCCTTCAAATCATTGTGGTGGCATGAAAAAGTCGTTAATCCTGTTCGCAAATTGAGTTGAGAGGTTACTAATTGTTCCGCGGAGGTTCAAAGAGATGCTATGCATCATGTCCATAGTACCTCCAAGTTTTTAGAAGTCTTGGTGACGAGGGTTAAACTCATCAATGCTCATTGTTATGGACTTGGGTTTTGGAGAAGAAGGGATGTACTGGAAGTCTCGATCGGCTAGTAAACAAGCACACAGGGACGCAAGGTTTACCCAGGTTCAGGCCTTGTAGAGGACCCTACTCCTGCTTGTCTGCTCTTGATTGATGATGATCCGAAGGATTACAATGTCGTCGATGGCGGTGTCACGCAGATTGGATCTGGTGTATGAGAGATCGTAGATCTATCTATTGTTTATTGCAGCGTCTAGATCTATTGTCTATTGTGGGAGTCGCGATCTATCTATTGGGGGAGTTGCGATTGCCTTCTCGTTGGACCCTCCTAGCCTTTATATATGGGGAGGCTAGGTCTCAGGTACCAATACGAGTAGGTTACAAGTTAGATTCAAACTCTATTATTGACACTTCCTTGTTTTGTGTATTTGGGAGTCCGTGTCCATATGGGCTTCATACCACTCGAACCGTCATAGGCGTCATGGATCTTGGCAATTCGTCGAGTGGGCCTTTCGTCGAGCCGCACCAGGTAGGTTGTAGTTGAGTGCCTATTGAGCATACCCATGTCAGTAGCCCCCGAGTGTCCATGCGAATCGTAGATTCGGATGGAGACTTAGAAGTCTTGAGTCTTGCATTAGGATGTCGGAATCGACAATTGTGTCGAGTGCGAAGCACTTCACCCAGAAGTTCATCGAGTCAATCGAATTTGTAGTAGTTCATAGGGGTGATGGTAAACATGCCTGGTGCGCTCGACGGATCGGGACCAGTTAATTGCTCTAGGGAAAAAACAATGCTACCTACTCAAACTCGAGTCCCCGGACTCGAATCTAGAAATTGCTGGCGTAATTCGACTCATGTCGCGGAGGCCTTACTGAGTCGAATCCCAGTGTATAAGTGTGAGCACTCGACGCGTCCGTCAAGGCTTATTTCATCGTACCTGCAGGCACGGATTATTTCTGGTAGAGCGCAGCAGGTGCGTTGCCAGGCCTTATTCAGGTCTTATCTTCACGCGGTAAGCGCGACATCCAAATTTTTTGTCATCGCGGAGATGATTCGGGTGGCCTAGGAGATGTAATCTCTTTGTAGGGAAAACATGAGGCGGAGTTGCCATAGCATTCGAGTGTGGATGTTATCGACACACAGTATGATATACAAGGAAAAAATAATCATAGGGTGCGCGACCAGCGCTCTCTATGGGAGTAGCCCCCGAGTGCCTATTCGAGTCGTAGACTCGAGTAGGGACTATAAGTATTTTGCGACTACTGTCGTATTTTGCTTGCTTCAGTCAAATATGCTTTCAGCGCTCCCTATGGGAGTAACCAAGGGTTTTCATAATGGTTGGATATCTTCACAAATTTCTTCGGGTACGCGGCCAGCGCTCCCTATGGGAGTAGCCCCCGAGTCCTTAGTCGAATCATGGATTCGAGTGAGGATTTAGATCGTGCCACTCAAAGATCTTGTATATTCGCATCCAGCGCTCCATTTTGGAGTAGCCCCTGAGTGTCTGGCGGAGTCGTAGACTCAGGCAGAGACTCGAGTCTTGTATCTTGTAGTGGTAGTCGAAAATCATGCGAGGAGAAACCACTGACCCAAAAGTGCATCGAGTCAGCGTGTCACGCATAAGGAGCTTGAATAAACGATGCAGTTGGAGTCGACACGGTCACTTCTGTCGGGTGCGTCGCTAGCAGCGCGTCTTTGTAGCATCAAGCAATGCAACCATCTGAGGAGTAACTCGACTCGGGTCTTGAGTGTATGGCGTAGTCAGTTGTTTTGTCGACTTCTGTTGGAGGACCCAATAGAGTAGCTCGACGCAGTCGACATCCTTGTAAGTTGCATAAAACATTAAGAATAGTGAAGTACTATTATCTTGTAAAGAATAGTTGCATTGGATTGTAAAGTAAGATTCTGGTACAAATCGAGTCGACACTTTTGCACCGTATGCTAGGCATTTTCGTTATCCTGATTACCCTTAGTCTTAGTACCTTGCCGAGGTACTCGGAGTTTAAGGATTCAATGATCAGGCATAATCAGCTACTCGGGCTGTCGCGTATAAGGTGCTCGAGTGTGTGGAGTCGATGACACATTAGGTTACTCGAAGAGGGCGCAACCCCCGAGTGTTTCGAGTGTGAGTTAAAAAAGAATCAGCTCTAAGTAGAGGGAAACTTAGCTTTATTGGTAGTTGTCGTGGACAAAGTCGATGCAATCGCGGACGTAGTTGACGCGGCTACGGGTCGCGTGACGGAGTTGAAGACACAACAGGTCAGCAGAGTCGAAGACCATAGCGGGTCGCGTGGAGTCGAAGACTCAGCAGATCGGCAGAGTCGAAGACCACAATGAGTCACCGTAACCGAAGGCGGCACCTCGCGGCGGAGTCGAAGACCGTAGCGGGTCGCCGATGCCGAGGGAGCCCCCGAGTTAGTAGAATCGAAGTCCAGGGCAGGTCGTCGCAGCTGAAGACCATAGCAAGTCGCCACAGCCGAGGACAGCAGAGGGGCTCTCGGTGGAGTTGGTGGAGCCCCCGAGTGTAGAGTCAGCGCGGTTGATGTAGTCGAGGCGGAGCCGATGCAACCGACGAGTTGTGGTCGCGGAAGCTGGTGGACAGGACGTGTAGAAAAATCGATGGAATCGAACGACGGACGTACTCGACGTGACGGACCCGCGCGGTGGATGGAGTTGCCGCGGCAGCGATTCGCGTGTAGCAGCCGAATCTGACTCGATGTATGACGTTGACGAAAAACCTTCACGCCAAATAGTCTGCCAACTTGTATTCATAGTGTGTATGTATGTGCAATCAGCCTTTGTGTAGACATGTGGCAGATTCGGTAATTTTTCCCTTGGACTTTGATCTGTTGGTGGCGATGCATACATGGGGCATGTGAAGTTTTTGAAATCAATCAAGTAGCTTCTGTTGTGACACATCATGCTGATTGCTACTATGGATGGTTTTTTTCTTTTTCTTTGCTTGACTGGCCACGCGAGGACGTTCCTGCGCAGATTTTTTTCTGAATTGGACTTTGATACATCTATCGGATGTATAGCTGCTGCTCATCTGCGGGTACCATTCGGTCCAAACTCCATCTGTTTGACTGCTCTTTTTTTCTGATCAATTGATACGATCTGATTCAAACTCCTCTTTTTCCTTTCCTCGCCTGAGACAAGGTCAAGCGGACGTAGTCAATTATTTTCCGACTCATACTGCCGCATCTCGTTTTTGGCACGCCTATGGCTGTGTGCCATGGTTGCACTTGTAGCTTCATGTTTGTTTTTCTTGGTGGATTGAAGTTTTGGTACTACGCCTCCCTGCAGATTGTGTCCAATCTGTAGATAGCCGTTCTTCGCAGACAATGCCGAATCAAAAATTTCTGCAAAAGTTGAACACGCCAAGATGATGAAGTAGCCAGATGCGATCCGTGTGTTAAAGATGATGAGGGATCCCGCCCGGAAGACGAATCGTAGATTGTAGAGGTTGGAGCCGTCGAGATCGCAACATCAGTGCGCCCGATTCCCACAGACGACGCCAATTGACGAGGGTTAAACTCATCAATGCCCATTGTTATGGACTTGGGTTTTGGAGAAGAAGGGATGCACTAGAAGTCTCGATCGGCTAGCAAACAAGCACACAATGACGCAAGGTTTACCCAGGTTCAGGCCTCGTAGAGGACCCTACTCCTGCTTGTCTGCTCTTGATTGATGATGATCCGAAGGATTACAATATCGCCGATGGCGTGTCACGCAGATTGGATCTGGCATATGAGAGATCGTAGATCTATCTATTATTTATTGCAGCGTCTAGATCTATTGTCTATTGTGGGAGTCACGATCTATCTATTGGGGGAGTTGTGATTGCCTTCTCGTTGGACCCTCCTAGCCTTTATATATGGGAAGGCTAGGTCTCAGGTACCAATACGAGTAGGTTACAAGTTAGATTCAAATTCTATTATTGATACTTCCTTGTCTTGTGCGTTTGGGAGTCCGTTTCCATATGGGCTTCATACCACTCGAACCGTCATAGGCGTCGTGGACCTTGGCAATTCGTCGAGTGGGCCTTTCATCGAGCCGCACTAGGTAGGTTGTAGTTGAGTGCCTATTGAGCATACCCATGTCACTTGGTATGTAGCGAACTGGGTTTATGGCTGCTCCTCTTGATAAGGAACTTCTTGCTCCTCTTCTTGGTCCTCATCCTCCTCTCCAAATCTCTTCCTCGAGTTGGTGTTGCTCAACCTGCAAGTCATATAGCAAACGTCCTTCCTCGATAGAGAAATGACCATTAGGCATAGGAGCGGGGTAAATACACCCAGCTCCAGCAATATGCAGGTAATAAACACCACCTCTCCTAGTGAGCATTCCACAAGATTTTAAAGTAGATAAACCAACACGTCGCTCACCTAGCACAGGTTGCAACTCACCTAGGTCGATGCCTAGGGCAGTGGAAATCACAGTGATGATGCCTCCACCTGTGATTGGTCCTTGGCTTTGGGAGGATTGGTGCTCCAGGTAGCGCACAAGGATTTCACCCAAGTTGAGTGACAAGTCGCAGTTGATGTAAGCAGCCTTTGCGAGGACAAAGATGTCCTCCTCATTGAGTCTCGTGAACTCATTTCTTGCCTGCAAGGTGTTAACAATAACATAGAACAAATAGCAAATTGCAGGATGTTAAATATTCTTCCCCTTGCTCACTCTAGTAGTGAAACTCATTCCATTGGTAAATTAAAGTAAAGGATGTGCATAAAGCAACAACATCATTGTTTGGTAAATTAAAACATGCGCACCACTCATCTAGTGTTAAAGTGTAGTTGTTGTTCATAAGTCGGAAAGAAATCATGTCCTCTCCATGCCATAGTTTAACGGTGCTTTGCAACGAACTTAGGAATCCAATAGTTAAGCGGCGATAAGTAGGAATATCATTGTACACAAAGTTTTGCATGCCATCTCTATTGCAAAGTAAATTGAAGTCATCAGAAATACCGAGTTGGTTCAATATAATGGGGTAAACCCACTTGGTGGCCTTCACTTCGCGGTTCTTGATCTTGTTGAAGTGATCAAGTTGGATCTCATTCCTGAACCGCATCCCCATGTGTTCTTGAGTGATAGCCCGAGAAGCGCTAGCGGCGGCACGAGCACGAGTTTGGCCCCTTATGTTCATCATCTAAAACACTGAAGAAAGATAAAAATAAAACCTTTTGATACAACAACAGTAAGTATAACATGTTCCTCATCATAGAACACTAAAGAATCTCCTCAAAATAATAATTTAGGCAAGAGAATCATGGTAATTGGTTAATAGTAGGTCTCACCCTAGATTGATAATGACAATAGATCGAAGATGAATTTACAAAAAGTAATTGGAGGATCGGAGGAGAAACATACCGTAGATCACTTGTGTGCGAGGAAATCTTACGAAATTGAGTAGAGATGAAGATCAAATTTTGAGAGAGTTTGGAGGTAGAAGAGAGAAAAAGGATTGAAGATTTGGGGTTGGAGGTACCTTTCCTTACAATTTTGTGATCAGACGCAATTGTATAGGCGGAACTATACGGCCAGAACAATGCGTTCCTGCTATATAGTTGGCCTATTGTCAAAATTTTAGGGTTTCCACCCGGCGGCGCGGCTATACGTCCGGAACTATAGGGCCAGAATAATATGTTCTTGCCGTATAGTTGGTCATAAAACCGTCTATACCTGGGAAAAGAAATTATACAAAGGCATCGATATCTATATGACCGGAACTATATGCCGGAATTTCTATTCCCGCCATATAGTTGGTCATTAAACCGCCAGTACATTGGAAAAGATTTTGTACGAAAGCACCGATATTTATATGACCGGAGATATACGGCCGGAATTGTTATTCCTGCCGTATAGTTGGTCGTTAAACTGTCAGTACATATGAAAGAAAAAAATTCGATGGCAAAGATATGTAAGATCCCAGGATTAGCACCTCGAAATAGATAGGACACATGTTTGTGCATTTCATTCATGCATAAGAAAATCCAGGGAATTTTCATGCAAAACTAAAGAGGCTACAGAGTGATCGAGATCTCTCTTGTTCTGATGGAAACATCGGCGCAAGTGCTATGGATTTCGACATGACCTCTACTGTATTTTTGGGTTTGAGGGGAAGACAATTCAGATTTTAATATTGAGTTGATATATTTGAATTATAAAAGAATGTGTAAATGGAATGATAAATAGTAATCAAATTGCATTAAGGAAATAAGAATTGAATTCTTATTTATGAATAAGATACAATATTTATAAGTCTCAAATTTAAAAGAAATTAAACATTACATCGTCCTTTATAATAAAGGAATAAACAACAATGTACAAATTGGAATTGAATGAAAATATTAACTCTATTAATCAAAACAAATATTACAATGTATTTACAATTGTCCCAAATAGAAAAGAAAGATTACAAAAGTATAAAGGAAAAACCTAAACTAAAGTTCCTATTAGATCTTTTCATTTCTTTTCCCATTCTTCATTCCTGCAAAACGAAGCAAAACCAAAGAGAAGTAGTTGGGTTAATACTACTCTCAGACTTGGCAGAGAATTCCTGCTGCCTTGTTGAAAGGATCGCATGGGCACCTAGAGGGGGGGTGAATAGGTGCTACTCCAAATTTTACTCTTTTCTAGTTTAGGGTTTGACACAAAAAGGTAAATTCTCTAGATTGTGCAACTGAGGTGAATTTACCTATATGTCAACCTAGCACAAGAACTAAGCAAGAACTAGATAAGTAAAGTGCAGTAAAGGATAGAAGTAACCAAAGTGGAGCACTCGGACACACAAGGATTTGTTTCTCGTAGTTCCTTCCTTTTGAGGGGAAGTACGTCTACATTTGGAGAGGGGGTGGTATCAAACCACCAACGCCATGAGAGGCCTCCATTGTTCTCCGATGAACCTCCCCCTCAAGGGGTTCGATTCACCTCTTCTACTATATGGCAATCTTCGAGGTGGAAGCCGACACCTTTACAACGAGTTCGGGGCACACATCCACAACTTAGTAGGAGGCTCCCAAATACAAGCAAGCTGTCAAACAATCAAAGACAAGCTTGTAAGAACCAAATCAAAACCTAGGGTCTCCAATGAAACACTAGAGCATGGGGCCCTCAAGTGTATGAGGGGGAAATGAAGATCTCTCTTGGTGAAGCTGTAGATCAAGGCACCCTCCTTCGATTCTCCAAAGATCAAAGACTTTGGATGGTTGGATGAAGAGATCTTGTTGATTTGGTGGCTCAACTGGACATGGTGTTCTTGAGGTGGACGAGCAACTAGAGGAAGGGGATAAGGTCCTCTATTTATAGCCCTTCGCACCAGTGAACTGTTTTCTCACTGTTGGAGAAGAGTTAGACCGGAGACTCCGGTCAGCACACTGGAGACTCCGGTCTACACCAGAGACTCCGGTTAATCTCCGGACCAGCATCCGGTCCGTCAAATAGAATGACCCAGCCCACTTGGGAGCCAAGTGGACCAGAGACTCCGGTTCCTCTACACCGGAGACTCCGGCCTGAGGCACGGACCGGAGACTCCGGGCCAACTTCTGGACCAAGCTCCGGACCACCTCTCTGACTAACCCAGGCAGGAAAATAGAAGCCCCCTCCGGACACTCCTGGGGAAACTCCGGACCACACCGGAGACTCGACTCCGGTCTGGAATTCCCAAGAAGCAAGTAAAAAATGCAGGGAATGTTCCACAGGCCAATGCTCCTTTTCACTTTGTAAAATATCAAACTGTAGACAATAGCAAACTGTAAGAAGGTCTACTAGTTGTTAACGAACACCAAAAGTGATTGTGACAGTAAATGTCCTTTCAATCTCCCCTTTTTGGTGTTTGATGACAACTAGTGATTTTGCATGAAAAAAATAGTTTGCAATGACTTATGATAGAGTATGGACATGCTCCCCTTCCTATGTGCTCAAATATAAACATGTAAAACAAGCATGGTAGGTAGAACATGGATAAAACACATAGTTCTCACACGAGTTACAACAATGTAGGAGCACCCACAGAGTCACACACAAATAAAAAAGTGTCTTGTAATAACATAAGGAAAATAGATACAAAAGTCGAGATAGAAAATAAGAATCAAGTGGCCCAAGCCCATGCAAATCCCGATGATAATGTCTTCTCCCCCTTTGGCATCGAAACACCAAAAAAGGGAAAAGACCTAAGCTAGCGTCACAACGGATCACTAGTCCTCGTCATCATCCTCCTCGTCCTCCTCATCCATATCCTGATCCTCATCATCATCATCATCATCATCATCATCATAGTCCTCATAACCATCTGGAGTTGTAGGTCCTTTGCCGTGAGGGCGAGAAGAGGATGTACCTTGGTACCCAAATCCAGAAGTGACATTAGAAAAGGTCTTCGAATCCACCAAGCTGTCCTGTTGGGCATTCCATGCCCCAGACAAAAGAGTGTGATCTGACTCGGTGGATGGCTGAGCTTCATGCTCATCAGTGTACTCATCCTCACCATCCTCATCATATGCTTCACCTTGAGCCTTGATCTCCTTGAGTAGTTTCTCGATGCGATTGTTGCTCTTGTAGGAAGCATGCTATTGCTTACGGATGTCCACATTCATGCAGCACAGGGTCCTCTCCCAGAATGAGGTCTTCTTAACCTTCTCATGTATAGAGTCACGTGTCATGGGGGGAAGAGGTGCATTTGAAGCATTCTTCCTCCGAGCCCTAGGAGGAGAGGGGGCCCTATCGGTCTCTGAGATCTCCTCCTCCACATGTGCATGTGAGCGTCTAGGAGGAGCCTTCATTTCCCCTTTCTGCTGCAGAGATACGAGAGTGTGCTCGGTAAGGTTGGGAGGCAGAGCAAGCGGAGAACCATGTTCCTGAGTGTTGATGAGTCTCATGACCAGTGGTGCATATGGTGGGGACTTCTTGTATAAGATGGCATGGTACATCTCCTCAAATATGTAGTCCATCACATCAATAGGATCAGCATCTGCATCGGGGCCATCCATGTAAATCTTGTGGGTGTGATACAGCAAGTTGACCAAACCACATCTGATGGCATCATCATTCCCAGCACTAGGGGAAATGGTCTGGTGGAAGATCCTCAACATCAGATTGTAGAGAGGCTTGAGTCCCTTGGACCCTCCCACAACACCCTCACTACCATATAAAGGGGCAAGCTTGTCCTTGTTCACCCCAAGAGCTACTGAGTGCATGCAAACTCCAACATGAGTAGATACCCCCTGGAATGTCTCGAAGATGGCCTCAGCAAAGTCATAGAAAGTTGCAGAATATGGTGGTTGCCAGTCATCCAAGTCATAGTCTTGGCTTGGTTAGTCCCAAACACAACTGTGGCATAGAACTGCTGCACAAGGGTGATGTTGTAGTCTTCACGGGGCTCCATCAAGTTGAACAGCCCCAACTTTTCACTAATCCACAGTGCATCAGAGAAGTAGGGGCTCTTCCTCATCTGCTCAACACTCAAGTACTTTTGGGGGCACACGGGGGATCTCTTGAGCACGCTATAATGTCTTTCATGAAGACATCTTGCTCCTTCCTCCAATAGCATGGGTCATCACTGGTGCAAGACAAGGCGTAGAAGTTAGTCTTCCACAGCTCATGGTACTCCTATTTAGACATGCGGGCCAAAGACTGAAGGTTGTCATATTTTGCCCTCTTGGCACGGTTATCTTCCTCAACCCTTTCCCTCTCCTTCCGCATATAGGCTGCATCACGGGCTTGCTGTCTATGGTTGGATTGGGGCACAATGTACTGACCCTCCAACTCATCATAGCGAGGATCCCCTCTCTTCATCTTGGCCTTGGTGCGAGGAGGACGACGGGAGCTAGAACCTGTGAAAAGCAGCAAGGGAGATAGCATGGAGGTAAGTATATATGTCCCATGGAGGCAGCACATGACCCTTGAGACCTTGCAAGATATGTCAGATTCAAACCACACCGGAGTCTCTGTGGTCCATACCGGAGTCCCCGGCTCAGACCAAAGTCGGTCAGGAGACTCGGGGGAAGATCAGGAGGGCTCCAATGGTGTTGAATCCAACAGATCGGGCAGGGTAACAAGGGTAAAGTACTCAAGTGCACGCAAACAAGGGATTATGGCCAAAACTAGTACCAATCCTCAAAAACAAAGCAAGGGAAGAACCCTAGGTGAGAAAAGAGGAGGAGAGGTACCAGATCTGTCCATGGGATTGATTCCACCGGTGGGAATCACCCAATGGTGGAACGGAGATGATTGGTCGGTGGCATGGCGGATCCCGGGGGCTTCTTGACCTCCGGCGAGGAGATTTGGGAGAGGAGGCGACGGGGTAGAGAGGGGAGGACGGGGGTGGATGAATGAAACTGCTGTTTCAGTTCAGCCCGCCCCCCCTTTAAGTGGACAGAAACCGTCTGGACCGGAGACTCTGGTCTACACTGGAGACTCTGGCCTACAACGGAGACTCCGGTGTGAACACACCGGAGACTCCGGTCCTCCTCGACCAAATACTCCAAGGTATGTGTATGGGGACATATATTAGATAGAGAGACTTTTCAGGAAAGAGAGAGGGCTTGGGTTAAGATGACATACTGTGAGAAGTCAAGAAAACCACATAAATTTATTCAAATGTTCATCAATGCGCCAAATAAATCCGAACTAAGAACCAATTCTTCAACTGAGAAGAGGGTGGTAGCCGAAGCCACCATGTAGGAGTTTGTGGCATGACACCGCGAAGAATTATCCTTGGGTTCATGGCCAGTACTCATCAATGGCGCTCACATATCACTAAATGATACTAAGAGAATTGAATTTCTTAATGTTGGCATTATGGGGGGAGGGATAGTCCAATGAATTAGAACCGCACTCCCCTATCTCCATGCCTGCACCTACACCAAATATGGGTCAAGACATAGGTGAGTATGCAAGGTAATCAAGTCAAGCTCCTACAATCCACGATATTTAATTCATTCCTCAAATAACAAAACCTTGCTTCATCAAGTGGCTTCGTGAAAATGTCTGCAAGTTGGTATTTGGTTGACACATATGATAGCTCAATATCACCTCGGGCAACATAATCTCTAATGAAGTGATGACAAATCTCAATATGCTTTGTTCTTGTATGGTCCACTGGGTTATATGCAATTTTGATAGCACTTTCATTGTCACATAGAAGAGGCACTTTGTCACAAAGGACACCGTATTCCTTTAAAGTTTGCCTCATCCATAGCAATTGTGTACAAGAACTAGCAACTGCCACATACTCGGCTTCGGTGGTGGAAAGATATATACAATTTTTCTTCTTAGAAGACCAACACACCAAGGACCTCCCAAGGAATTGACAAGCCTAGAGGTTGATTTTCTATCATCCTTGTCACCATCCCAATCCGAATCCGTGTACCCACAAAGAGAGAAAGTTAAGCCCCTAGGATACCAAATAAAATAGTTTGGGGTATGAACCAAATATCGAAAGATTCTCTTGACTGCTATCAAATGGCTTTCTTTAGGAGCCGCTTGATATCTTGCACACACTCCTACACTAAACACAATATCGGGTCTAGATGCACAAAGGTAAAGCAAAGAGCCAATCATGGACCTGTATACCTTTTGATCCACATCTTTACCATTTGGGTTTAGTTCAAGATGAGTCTTTGTTGCCATGGGAGTGGGAGCGCCATTTAGGTCTTTCATGTTGAATCTTTTGAGCATATCTTGAGTATACTTGGCTTGGTTGAAGAATGTTCCTCCTCTCACTTGCTTGATCTCAAAACCAAGAAATACTCTCAATTCTCCCATCATAGACATCCTAAACCTGTCAGTTATAAGCTTTGAGAATTCATCATTAAAAGCTTTGTTAGAAGAGCCAAAGATAATATCATCTACATAAATTTGGCATACAAAAAGTTCCCCATTGACCCTCTTGGTAAAAAGAGTGGGATCGATTTTCCCAACCTCAAACCCACGATCTAACAAAAACTCTCTAAGATGCTCATACCACGTGCGTGGGGCTTGCTTGAGCCCATAGAGTGCCTTATCGAGTTTGTAGACGTGGTTTGGAAAGTTGGGATACTCAAATCCTGGGGGTTGTTTCACATATAGCAACTCATGCAATGGACCATTAAGAAATGCACTTTCTACAACCATTTGTTGTAGTTTAAATTTATGATGTGCCACATAAGCAAGAAGGATATGGATGGACTCAAGGAGAGCCACAGGTGCATAAGTCTCTCCATAATCAATGCCTTCAATTTGAGAGAACCCTTGTGCAACTAATCTTGCCTTGTTCCTTATCACAATTCCATGCTCATCTTGTTTGTTCTTGAAAATCCACTTGGTGCCTATAACATTGCGGCAATCTTTTGGCTTTTCCACTAACTTCCATACTTTGTTTCTCTCAAAGTTGTTGAGCTCTTTGTGCATTGCATCCAACCAATCCGAATCTTCAAGAGCTTCCCATACTTTCTTTGGTTCCACCATGGAAATGTGTGCTTGGTGCTCACCAAAGTTCTTTAATTGAGATCGAGTATATATCCCTCTTCTTAGATCTCCTACCACATTCTCAAGAGTGTGGTCTCTTAATTCCAATATTCTGTCCATTCTAGCTTGGCGACGAGTTTCGATCTCCTTGCTATTTCTTGGGGGGATCACTTCATCATTTTGGTCCTTGCCTTGACCATTAATTTGACCTTGATCATTATTGGAAATATTCTCTTCTATAGGAGGCAAAGATTGACCTTGGTCTTGATCAAGCCCATAACTGGCCAGGTAGTCAGCCGTACTTATGGCAGTTTGTATAGATCTTGCTTGTGTAATGGCCTTAGCACCACTGGACATCCGGGCAAATGGAGACTCAATCACCTCTTGGCTAGAGGCATCTTCTTGATCAGTAGGTTGAGGGTCCACAATTTGTCTTTGGCATGGGTCATTGTCCTCCTCGATAGTAGCTTGTTGACGTTGTGAAGATGAGGGCTCCACTTGAGTAGAGCATAGTTCTTCTCGATCCGCCATAAGGGTTTCCTCAACAGGGCGGATGATGCCCGCACCCATTCTTCCTATGGCATCCTGAGGCATTTCATCATCTACATCATAGACATCAACACGCCCCGCTTGGGGACCATCATATTCTTCAAACACCACACTACAAGATTATATGACAATTCCGGAGAGCTTGTCATAGATTCTATAAGTGTGGGATTCGAGATCATAACCAACAAAAATACCCTCTAATGCTTTGGAATCAAACGTGGATAAATGGATGCCCTTAATGCGATAAAAGCACTTACAACCGAACACCCGGAAGTAAGAAACATTGGGCTTGTTACTGGTAAGGATTTCATATGGAGTCTTGATCAATTCTTTGCGGAGGTAGAGACGGTTTGATGCATGACACGCGGTGGAGATAGCTTCAGCCCAAAAATTGTATGGAGATTTGAATTCTGCCAACATAGTCCTTGCCATATCAATAAGAGTCCGGTTCTTCTTCTCAGCTACACCATTTTTTTGAGGGGTATAGGCAGCAGAATATTTATGTTTTATTCCCTCGTCACTAAGAAATCCATTCAAAGTGTAGTTCTTGAACTCGGTACCATTGTCACTTCTTATTGTTAATACTGGGACATTGTGTTGATGTTGAGCCATGTTGATGAAGTCAATGAAGTTTTCTTGGGTCTCACTTTTTAACTTGAAGAAATATACCCAAATGTATCTTGAGTAGTCATCAACAATCACCAAACAATATTTCTTCCCACCAAGACTCGCATGAGACAGAGGACCAAAAAGATCCTCATGAAGAAGCTCCAAGATCCTCCTGGACTTGATGTAGTTCTTTGGCTTGTAGGGAGAATCATGCATCTTTCCTTCAGCACATGCCCTGCAAAGATGATCTTTGGCAAAACAAACATTTTCTTTAAGTCCAACAATATGACCATCCTTGTGGAGGCTTTGCAAAGTTCTCATATTGACATGGGCTAGGCGGCCATGCCATAGCCAACCCACATCGGATTTTCCGAATAAGCCATCGGACTTGTAGTGGTTTTCCTGAAGAAGTCCACCACATACAAGTCATCTTCGACGTACCAACGAAAGCAACCTTCAGAGACTTGCTCCACAGGAGGATCACAATATCAACATCAATAAAGACAGCAAAACCCATCTTTCCTAGAGCACGGACTAAAAGTAAATTATAGCCAAGGGTCTCAACAAGCATGACGTCCACGAGAGTGATATCGTGTGCAACCATAACTTTGCCGAAACCCATTACCTTAGAATTCGATTTGTCGGCATATGTCATAGATATTTGATCAACATTTGGTCTCAACTCCTTGACACTAGACGCGCTTCCGGTCATATGACTTGTGCATCCACTATCAAGCACCCATTTTGACCCTCCAAAAGTATAGGTCTACAAAAGATCAAACTAGTTTTTAGGTACCCATTTTTCAATGGGTCCTCTTTTGTTAGCAACAAGGGTCTTGGGAACCCAAATAGACCATGCAATATAACCATCAAATGGGCCAACATATTGTGCATACACGTCACCATAATAATCACGCATTAAGACACAGTGAGGGTTAACACTACCAGCAAAATCATCATGAGACATAGTTTTGCCACTTGTGGTCTTACTTCCCACAATGGCCTTGTTCTTTTCTTGGGAGGGCTCGACCTTCTTCTTCTTGTTGTTCTTTTTATTCTTGGCTTTAGAGACAAAGACAATGCCCCCTTTTTCACCATTTGACCTTTGCTTGTTTAAGAGGTCATCAATAGACTTGTTTCCTTTGGGAAAGGAGGTCTTAGCTAGCTCCCCCTTCAACCTAGCATGTTCTTCAAGAGTATTTGTACAACTAGAAGGAATGAACATACTAGGTGAGGGAGTATTGATCAATTGAGTTTGAGGCTTTTCACGAGACTTTGTGAGTGACACGGGTTCACTTTCCAAGGCCTTGTGAGCCTTGTCAAGTGTCCTAAAGTCCCCGGTAAGTTTTTTATTAACAACATCAAACTCAATCTTGTCCTTTTTAGCCTTTTTGTATTTAGCAATAGCATGATCATGTTACTTGATGAGTTTATTAATAATGAGATCATTAGCTTCGTCAAGACCCTCTAGTTTAGTTTCAAGAGAGATTCTAGTTTCTTGTTCTTCTTCTAGAGCATTATTAAGAGCTTCTACCTCAATCATGTGCTCTCTTCCTAATTGGCATCTCTCATCTAGAAGTTCTTGTGTGTGTGAAAGTTGATTTAAGAGGTCCACAACATGTTTCTTGTGTTCCCCTTACAAGTTATTCATGAACACATCAAACGAAATTAATTCCTTTTTGACCTCAAGAGATAACTCATCATCAAAATCATCATTGATTAAGGAGGTGGAGTGTGATGATGACAATACCTCCGTTCCTCTTGCCATAAGGCAAGTGACATTCTTGTTGGAGATATTCTCATTTGGAGAGTCGAAGAGTGAGAATGAAGGAGTAGAGGTAGTAGCAAGAGGTACCACACCATTTGATGTATCCTCTTCTTCCTCTTCATCATCATCATCGGAGGAGTACTCTTCATGTGTGATCAAGACAATTTCTCCTGGCTTCTTGTTGGTTGAGTTCCTTTTGATGAAGGGTTTCTTGTAGGGAGCTTTGGAGGTCTTCTTCAACACAAGTTTTCCACCATGGTCTTCTATTTTCTTATAGGGACAAGCTGCCACGAAGTGGTAGCGGTCACCATAGTTGAAACAGGTTCTCAGCTTGGATCCGTTATCTCTTCTCCCATTGGGGTTGTTTCTTCGTTGCATTTCCATCTTGGCCTTGGTGGGATCTTTCCAAAAGTTTCTTACATAGAAGGCCATGTATTCACGATGAGCAACCTTGACATCTTCGGTGTGACTCATTGAGAGTCCCTCATCGCTTCCTTCATCTTCATCATACTCCACAACCTTGGCCTTTAAGGCAATATTGACACCGCTACTCATTCCAATGGCACGAGCGCGGGTGTATTTGTCCTTCTTGGCAGCAACCTTGAAGGCGGCCAACTCTTGCATCACTTCATTGGAGGTCATGAGATGGTAGTTGTGTCTTCCTTGGAGACTCTTCAAGTCAGTAGGCTCGAAAGGCATGAGTGCACTCACATACTTCCTCTTGATCCACGCATCATGAATGTGAGAGGCACCAACATTCCTGAAGGCAGTGGCTGTGGATTTGAGTCTTCGATACATGTCTTCATAATCCTCACCATCCTTCATGAAGAAACCTTCGACCTTATTGCTTAAGGCATCATATCTATTTCTTCTCATACTTTCATTGCCAACAAACAAGTCAATGAGAGCATCCCAAGCTTCCTTGGCGGTGTTGTAGTGCTCAATGTGGGGAAAGTCCTTTGGCCCCGCTCCAAGTTGGATCATGTGCAAGGTAGTCGCATTGAGTTGGCTATTGACCACTTCTCTTCTAGTCAAGTTGGTTGGATCCTCAATTTTGAGTCCTTCTTCAATAATATTCCACAAATCAATGCAAGAGCCGCGCACATGAGATTTCATTAAAACTTTCCATTGAGCAAAAGTATGTGCAACTAACTTAGGTGGGTCTCCTCTATTATTTATATGTGGATGAGGGATAGGAGGGTCGGGAGAGTACAAAATCCGTGAACCGTATGGAACTCTTCCTTCCCATAACTCTTTTTGGTGGTGGAGTTAGTGGAATTATGTTCATCCCCCACCACTTCCTTTGGTGGTGTTTAGCCTTTGGGTTTGGTGGTGTTTCCTCTAGAGAGGGAGGAGGTGAGGTTTGCTTATCCCTAACAAGTTGCTCAACAAGTTAACGCAACTGTTTGATTTCGTTGCCCAAGGTAGAGTTCAAGCTTGTTTCCAAGTTCTTGAGATCTACCATGGTCACCGAATGGCTAGCCTCACTTTCTCCCTCCTCTGGGTTGCCCATAATCTCTTAGGCGGTTAAGCCCGAATAAAGAGCCGAGGCTCTGATACCAATTGAAAGGATCATATGAGCACCTAGAGGGGGGGTGAGTAGGTGCTACTCCAAATTTTACTCTTTTCCAGTTTAGAGTTTGACACAAAAAGGTAAATTCTCTAGATTGTGCAACTCAGGTGAATTTACCTATATGTCAACCTAGCACAAGAACTAAGCAAGAACTAGATAAGTAAAGTGCGGTAAAGGATAGAAGAAACCAAAGTGGAGCACTCGGAGACACAAGGATTTGTTTCCCGTAGTTCCTTCCTTTTGAGGGGAAGTACGTCTATGTTTGGAGAGGGGATGGTATCAAACCACCAGCGCCACGAGAGGCCTCCCTTGTTCTCCGATGAACCTCCCCCTCAAGGGGTTCGATTCACCTCTTCCACTATACAGCAATCTTCGAGGTGGAAGCCGGCACCTTTACAACGAGTTCGGGGCACACATACACAACTTAATTGGAGGCTCCCAAATACAGGCAAGTTGTCAAACGATCAAAGACAAGCTTGTAAGAACCAAATCAAAACCTAGGGTTTCCAACAAAACACTAGAGCATGGGGGCCCTGATGACCCACAAGTATAGGGGGTGTATCGCAGTATTTTCGATAAGTAAGAGTGTCGAACCCAACGAGGAGCAGAAGGTGCTGGCTAGTGGTATGGATCAGGAATTCTCTGTAAATACTTAGCAAACGGATTTTTAGGGGTTTTCGATAAAGCAAGTAAGCAAAGTACGAGTAAATAGAAGACACTAGGAATAAATGTAGCAAGTGGCCCAATCCTTTATGCAGCAAAGGACAAGCCGGTTGTATTTCTATAGATGACCAAACATTCTCGAGGACACATGGGAAGACTGTCAAGTGCTTTCACTTCATATAGTCGATTAATCTTCTTTAGCTTGCTAAGTGTTGTGTGGGTGAACCTGTGCTAATGTACCGCCCCATCCAAGACTAATACATACTTGTGATTATACCCCTTGCAAACATCTGTAAGTACAAGAAAGTAATTAAGGTAGAAACCTAACCATAGCTTTAAACTCTAAGACCCTTACGTCCCTTGTACAATGGTTTCCTAACGGGGGTTCAGGTCTCTGTCACTCCGGCAACCCCTACAATTAGTAGCCAAATACACAATGCATTCCCCTAGGCCCATATAGGTGAAGTGTCATGTAGTCGACGTTCACATGACACCACTAGAAGAAGTACACCACAACTTAAATAACAATCTATTGAATCTTTCTCAACGCAACTCCACTACTAACAACAAGACTTCTGCCATGTCCTCAAGAACAAAACGAACTACTCACAAGACATCATATGGATCATGATTAGAGATGGAATAATGATGTATAACAATCTGAACATAAACAATAATTCAATGGTTCACTCAATAGCATCAACTACAAAGAGTAATCAACACCGGGAAAGTTTCCCCTATGAACTATGCAAGATTCAACGCAATTGTTACAGCAATATGGAGATGGTGATGAGGGTGCTGCTGATGATGATGGTGGTGGTGATGATGATGATCCCGATGAAGTCCAGCTTGATGGTGGTGTTGATGGCGACGATCTCCCCTCTCCGGAAAGGAAATTTCCCCGGCAGAAATCTGTCTGCCGGAGAGATCTTTCTCTCTCGGTGTTTTCCGCCCCGCAGAGGCGGCGGAATCTTTCTGTGGTCGCTCCCCGAGTCTTAGGGTTTCGGGGGGATGATATACGCCAGAGGGGAGAGGCTGGAGTGGGCCAGGGTGGCCACACCACTCCCAGGCGCGTCCTAGGTCTGCCTGCGCCATGGGGTGGTGTGGGCCCCCTGTGGCCCACCTCCACTCCATCTTCTGGCATCCTAAGTCTTCTGGAAAAATAAGATTTTCCGTATATTTTCTCGGATTTTCTGATCTTCGCGAATTTTGCCTCCAAACAGCACCTTTTCCATCAGAATCCTGACTACAGCGGTCCATGATCCAAAAGTCATCAACCATGCAAAAATAGATGAAATAACATAAGTATCACCTCTCAATACGAAATATATCAATGAATAATAGTGAATTAAGACATAGAATAGTGATGCAAAATGGACGTATCAACTCCCCCCAAGCTTAGACTTAGCTTGTCCCCAAGCGAAACTAAGCTCAATAAACATGGCCTCAGGTTTATGGA
The DNA here is from genome assembly GCA_023614405.1 of Avena insularis. Lineage (NCBI taxonomy): Eukaryota > Viridiplantae > Streptophyta > Magnoliopsida > Poales > Poaceae > Avena > Avena insularis. The sequence goes on along the minus strand of CM042690.1, from coordinate 606,307,970 downwards.
GTGAAGAGTCTATAAAAGAATACGGACAAGAAGCATCACATTCATCAAAAGTATAGATCATAATAGAAGAGAACTCACTATTATACAACTCAACTTGCAATGAGTAAAGGAAACACAAATAAAGATACATAGAGTGAATCATAATTGGTAATGGAAAACTTAGCTCTTGGTCGAAGAATACTTGATAATTTGCTGGAGTTCACAAATAGCTGGTTTTTCAATGAAAGCTTCCAAAGTAGTAAACATCAAGATAAGAGCAATGTGAAAAACAAGGAACATAAGACATGATTGCATAAATCATCATATGAATGAATGAAAAACAATAACTCAAAATACTCGCTGAGATAGAAGGGAATAGGTTTACTGACTTAACTACAAAGTAAGAGAAAGGCCCTTCGCAGAGGGAAGCAGGGATTGCAAGTCTCATAAAGAGCTCCCAAAAATTATGATACTTACTAGCTTCCAGCTCTCATTGCCCCTATCATAGGCATCTTTAGGTGATTAAGGTTAAAGTGATCAAACGTGAGGATATGCATTGACAAGTTGTAAGTTGAGAATCTCATGTCCCTTGAATACGAGGGCCGCTCCTCATGCTACTCAAGTTTAGTCACCGTTAAGTTCTTGTCATCGTAAGCATATGTGTATCATTGAGAACCGCCAACGGGGTACCCCTTGCCCGATGATACGGAAGAATCCCCATATCAAAATGACAAGGCAAGCAGACAACAAGTGTCTCAGCAATCTTCATATTTACCATGGGAATATGGTGCTTTTTTCTCTCTTTCCTCTTTTCATAATATCTCTTTTTTCTTTTATCTTTTTTTTTCTCAATCTCTATCTCTTTTTTTATAAGAAGAATGCTTCATAGATACTCGTTATGGTTACGCTGCAGGTTTCCACCATGTCAGCATGGATTAGACCAATGCCCAGTGCTTTCTCTAACACACATGCATAACTCCATGGACTTAGAAGCTCCCCTTTCATTTCACACCGACGACATCCATAGACAAAAGGACATGATATCAACTTGGTACAAAGTACTAGTGCAATGTTGAAAGCGTTCCCCATGACAGCATGGTTCTGCTAATTCACAACTTACAAAGCGCAAGCATATACGCAACATAGGTGAGCACAATGGTTCAAGTTTATTAAATGCAAGAAAGTAAAGTGTGTCATCAAGTTCGTGAGAGCTTTAATTACTAACTTTCACATAACAAGTTTAATTTGGGAGGTAGATAAAACAAGAATTTACTTGGAATAGCAATAATGCTACTAGGTAGGTATGGTGGACACAAATGGCAAAGGTTTTGGTTTAAAGGAGGTGGATGCACGAGAAGAATTCCTCTCAAGATAGGTTTTGGCTAGCAAGGCTGGGTAGCAAGTACAAGAGTTGAAGGAAACAACCAAACATACAAATGATAAAGACAAACATGCAATCTTCCTTGGAAGCACAAAAGATCTTAACTAGAGAATACTAGACTTATGAGAAAATCAAGAAAGCAAGATGATGAAATTATTTTTCTTTAGAGTACTTCTATCTTTTTCTTTTCAACTCTCAAAAAGGGTGTTGCTACTGACCGAGCCAGGTTTGCCAAAACCAACTAAATTAACTCAATGATCCCAAAGTGCTACCAATACTAACAACAAGATCAATCATATAACCGCAAATTGAAAACTAACATAAGCTATGCAAAATAGTGAATGATAGAACTTCTCATTAATAATCCATAACGGAAACTCACACCAAGGGATACATATCTAACGAGAGATGGGACACTTCCATAATGCAAACCATACTACATAATAACTCCTCTATTCATGATATGACTCTACTAATAAGGTAAAAAGATAGAAGATAGTGATATGATACCGCGACACTCCCCCAAGCTTGGAACAAACCAAGGGGATGCCAAACCTGATGACGAATTACTCCTTAGGTGGTGGTGGTATCCTCTTGATGAGCTCCTTGATAAATTTCCCAAAGTCCTCAATCTCGAAGGTGAGAGTGCGAATCAACTTCGAGTTGTGCTCAATACGGCCCATAATCATTTCAGTTTGTGGATCCCAGCTCTTGTGATTCGTTTTCCATTCTTCCTACTTGGAGTCTTCTTTTCCTGCATAGCTGGTGCGTGGAGGACGAGATCGTGGAGCCAAACTGTGACGAGGAGCTTTCCCCCCAGTCTGCATCCGTGCAGTCCTTCTGATCTTGGCAGGTTTCACCACTCCAATGCTTGCAATGGTAGTGCCGATGTGCGGACGTTGGCCTTGCTCCTCTTCACCTTCACTCTCGATCTCCTTCTCCTTCCCGGGGTCTTGGAGGTTTTCCTCCATGGGCTCCTTCCTTTTATCCTTGGCGGACACCATTGTGCTTCAAGGCTTTAATAATAGTTCTGGCGAAATGATCAAACAAAACACGCATTTAAAACACGATATACGAACCTCGGGGGATCCGGGGGGGGGAGGGGGTTATATATTACGAAGTTTCATATCAAAAGGAAGGTACTAGGAGAAAACGAGTCGGAGGCAGAGTCTGGGGTGGACTCACCACCTGGTGGCGCGGCCAGGGGTGGGCCCATGCCACAGGGTGGTGTGAGCCACCTTGGCTCCGTTTCCATCCCTTTTTCGCTTCGTAGCTTTCCTTATTGACTGAAAACTGCAAAAATATAGTTGGATTGTATTTTCGTGGAACTTTTCTTACCAGAACTGTTACCTAGTTGGAGACGGACTTTGCAGGTCTCTGAATTTGGTATTTAGTGGATCCTTCCGGAGTCATCACTTGAATCATCAATATCTTCATCTTCATACACTTATTACTTGAGTCATAAAACCCTTCTCTTCCTTATTACACCATTATCTCCACTTCCTGGAAATTTCTTTCACACAAAACTTCACACAGTTCTCATTAGCAACATCGGTATATATGAAGTGATAAAACCTTTTGAGTCCAACTTCAACTAAAAACCAACAAAACAAAAGGTACTGTAGCAACTCCTTCCGAAAACCCAAAAAGAATTCAAAAAGGAAATCGAATAAAGAAGCAAATGCAAAAGTGGCAAAATCTGTCAAAACAGACCAGCAGGTAAAGATCAATTTTTTTCGAAAATCTTCTGTTGCTCAAATCAAAAAGTGCAAAACTAACGAAAGTGAAATAACAAACTGGGGCAGAAGAACAAAAAATTACATCTCAATCCTACATATAGAGATCTCTCACAAATTTTTATGGTGAAGCACAAAAATCTATTTCGGGACAGCAACTTCCCCAAATCTTACTTCTCTCTCATTAGAGGTTGATCTTGACAAAAAAAACAAACAAAACGGATAAGGAGCGGTTATTACCGAAGTAATAACTTCCAAGACTCAAAGAAACAATAACAAACTAAAAGCAAAAACAAATTGGGTTGTCTCCCATAAAGCTCTTTCTGTATAGCCATTAAGATGGGCATGATAATTTTGAAGAAGCTCTCATAGGGATATAAATTGAAGCGAAAGAGAGCATTAAGAAGCAAAAACACCCACACATTTAAGTCTAACCCACTTCCTATGCAAGGGGATTTTGTAAACAAACAAGTTATTGAAACCAAAGGCAACTTGCATAAGAAGGCAAAAGAAACGCAACATAAAAACTTTCAGCATAAAACGAGGAAACTTGATATTATTAAGATGGATAAGAACACTTTTCCCTCTCTCATAGTAGCTTTTAGTATCATGCATAAACTTAACAATATAGATATCACAAAGACCATCATAGAAATGATCACTTATTCAAACAGAAAACATAGGAATACTAGCTCTCATAACACTATTTTGTGAAACAATATTAGAGGTATCCTTACAAAGGATAGTGTGTCCCTCTTTTTCATACTTAGTGACAAAGTCTTTCACACTTGCTATTATAGGTTCATCAACCATTTGTTTATTAGGTTAAATAGCCTTATTCATACTTTCATTAACCATACTAGCTATCATAGAATGTTCCTTTACCTTAACTGGGAAAGGCATTTTCTCAATATAAGGTTCAGGTAAAACATGATTAGCAGTATAACCTTCAGTATTTCTTGCAGGAACACTCTTAGCAACATCTTTATAAGGTTCGTGATACTTATTCCACTTCTTTTTAGGCACTTCAATATAAGAAGCAAAAGCCTTAAAATAAGAAGCAATAGCTTGAGAGTCTAGACCATAAGCATTTTTAATATTTTGAAAGTCATCAGTTCCCATAAAAGATTCAATGCATTCATAATCATAATTTATACCTGACTTTCTACCTTTGTCATTCTCCCAAGCTTCAGCATTGTCTTGAATACTACCCAGAAGGTCCCATTTAGCTTCTTCTTCTATACGAGTGAATGATCCAGCACAAGAAGCATCCAATAAATCCTTATCATGTAGAGGGAGCCTTGCATAAAAGTTGTTGATAATAATATTGTTGGGGAGCTCATGAATGGGACATTTGAGCATTAGTAAATTCAATCTCCCCCAAGCTTGAGTTGTACTCTCTCCATCAAGAGGCCAAGAGTTGTATATTTGATTCTGATCTTTATGAATCTCACTAGGAGGATAAAACTTTGAATAAAAGAGAGGAACTATTTCCTCCCATTCCAGAGCTTGACCATTCTTCAGCAGCTTATACCATTCCTCAGCTCTTCATTTCAGCGATAATGAGAATAACTTCTTCTTAACTTGATCTGTAGTAATACCTGCACTCTTGAACAACCCGCATAATTCGTGTATAAAGAGTAAATGATCACCGGGATGGACAGTTCCATCCCCAACATAATAGTTATCCATAACATGATCAATAATTCTTGTAGGTATTTTGAAAACATCTTTCTCAGCAGGTGGTGGCTTATCTACTACCTTAGAAGTGGTAGTAGCATTACCAAATAAGAAACTCAACAAATTATCCATAACGAAAATAAAGCAACTAGCAGAAGTAAACAATACTCACAGTAGAAGTTTCCTTTACTAGTTCCACTCTCCAATAGCGTTTCACTCCCCGACAATGGCGCCAGAAAATAGTCTTGATGACCCACAAGTATAGGGGGTGTATCGCAGTATTTTCGATAAGTAAGAGTGTCGAACCCAACAAGGAGCAGAAGATGCTGGCTAGTGGTATGGATCAGGAATTCTCTGCAAATACTTAGCAAACGGATTTTTAGGGGGTTTCGATAAAGCAAGTAAACAAAGTACGAGTAAATAAAATACAGTAGGAATAAATGCAGCAAGTGGCCCAATCCTTTATGCAGCAAAGGACAAGCCGGTTGTATTTCTATAGATGACCAAATGTTCTCGAGGACACATGGGAAGACTATCAAGTGCTTTCGCTTCATATAGTCGATTAATCTTCTTTAGCTTGCTAAGTGTTGTGTGGGTGAACCTGTGCTAATGTACCGCCCCATCCAAGACTAATACATACTTGTGATTATACCCCTTGCAAACATCTGTAAGTACAAGAAAGTAATTAAGGTAGAAATCTAACCACAGCTTTAAACTCTAAGACCCTTACGTCCCTTGTGCAATGGTTTCCTAACGGGGGTTCAGGTTTACATCACTCCGCAACCCCTACGATTAGTAGCCAAATACACAATGCATTCCCCTAGGCCCATATAGGTGAAGTGTCATGTAGTCGATGTTCACATGACACCACTAGAAGAAGTACACCACAACTTAAATAACAATCTATTGAATCTTTCTCAATGCAACTCCACTACTAACAACAAGATTTCTCCCATGTCCTCAAGAACAAAACGAACTACTCACAAGACATCATATGGATCATGATCAGATATTTAATAATGATGTATAAAAATCTGAACATAAACAATAATTCAATGGTTCACTCAATAGCATCAACTACAAAGAGTAATCAACACCGGGAAAGTTTCCTCTATGAACTATGCAATATTCAACGCAATTGTTACAGCAATATGGAGATGGTGGTGAGGGTGCTGATGATGATGATGGTGGTGATGATGATGATGATCCCGATGAAGTCCAGCTTGATGATGGTGTTGATGGTGACGATCTCCCCTCTCCGGGAAGGAATTCCCCCAGCAGAAATCTGTCTGCCGGAGAGATCTTTCTCTCGGTGTTTTCCGCCCCGCAGAGGTGGCAAAATCTTTCTGTGATCGCTCCCCGAGTCTTAGGGTTTCGTGGGGATGATATACGCGAGAGGGGAGAGGCTGGAGTGGGCCAGGGTGGCCACACCACTCCCAGGCGCGGCCTAGGCCTGCCCGCGCCATGGGGTGGTGTGGGCCCCTTGTGGCCCACCTCCACTCCATCTTATGGCATCCTGAGTCTTCTGGAAAAATAGGATTTTCCGTATATTTCCCCGGATTTTCTGATCTTCACGAATTTTGCCTCCAAACATCATCTTTTCCATCAGAATCCTGACTGCAGCGGTCCATGATCCAAAAGTCATCAACCATGCAAAAATAGATGAAATAACATAAGTATCACCTCTCAATACGAAATATATCAATGAATAATAGTGAATTAAGACATAGAATAGTGATGCAAAATGGACGTATCAGGCCCTCAAGTGAATGAGGGGGAAATGAAGATCTCTCTTGGTGAAGCTGTAGATCAAGGCCTCCTCCTTCGATTCTCCAAAGATCAAAGACTTTGGATGGTTGGATGAAGAGATCTTGTTGATTTGGTGGCTCAAATGGACATGGTGTTCTTGAGGTGGACGAGCAACTGGAGGAAGGGGATAAGGTCCTATATTTATAGCCCTTCGCACCAGTGAACCGTTTTCTGACCGTTGGAGAAGAGTCAGACCGGAGACTCCGGTCTACACCAGAGACTCCGGTCAATCTCCGGACCAGCCTCCGGACCGTCAAACAGAATGACCTAGCCCACTTGGGAGCCAAGTGGACCAAAGACTCCGGTTCCTCTACACCGGAGACTCCGGCCTGAGGCACGGACCGGAGACTCCGGACCAACTTCCAGACCAAGCTCCAGACCACCTCTCTGGCTGACCCAGGCAGGAAAACAGAAGCCCCCTTCAGAGACTTCTGGGGAAACTCTAGACCACACCGGAGACTCCGGTCTTGGTAGACCGGAGACTCCGGTCTAGAATTCCCAAGAGACAAGTAAAAAATGCAAGGAATGTTTCGCAGGCCAATGGTCCTTTTCACTTTGTAAAATATCAACCTATAGACAATAGCAAACTGTAAGAAGGTCTACTAGTTGTTAACGAACACCAAAAGTGATTATGACAGTAAATGTCCTTTCACATGTTGTCATCATTGAGTAAGTTAAAAAGGAGGGGCCAAAGAGTAGTATCCGCTCTTATTTTAGGAATCTCCTTAGACTAGTGCATCACAGGCCTGGGGCAAGTTCACCAGAATAGTAAAAGGCAATAGGTAAAAACCCCAAGTAATATTAGGGTGTACTTGATCTGATCCATATCAAGCAATAGGAAAGCAAGCAGCACAGTCACCATATGCAATTGGTGTGCTGTCAACACCACCAGAGAACATCAAATAGAGAGAGAGCACCAGCCGTAGCAGGGCTGCTACCATATCCTTTTCACCACACGATACTACAACATCTTCATAGCTCAACCCACAAGAACAACATCTGTTCTTGATGGATCATCACAGATTTTCTTCATACATACATACTGATCAACCAACTGCTCTAGTTATGATGATTGGAAGAGGAACAAGTCAGGAACAACAAGAATACTATATCATCCCACCAAACCATCACCCAACCTATGGTTTCTTAAAGAAGCCATCCAATAGCTAGGACAAGGAGGAGATCAAGATCAAGCCAGCAATAAAGGAGAAGCTCAACGCCAACAGTAGTTCCAGGAGGAGAAGGCCAGGCTGGAGCTGCTGAAGTAGATCAGGTAGTAGCAGGAGAGGTGGAGCAGGATACCAAGGTACAGCAGCAGCTGAAATAGATCACTAGCAAGTGCAGCCTCCACACAACTGCAGGTGATTTACTCCGAAAACCAAATATAGCATCTATTCTTATCTATATATTTTACAAAAAGGGTTTGGAAAGAAAAGGAGCTCTCATAATGCATAAATGCTATGCAAATCATCATAGAGCTATGAAGCACAACAGTATCTGATCTTACTTAAGATTGAGTCTCAGTCCATGTATCCTTGGCAGGGACAAATAGCCGCAGATCATGCCACTTTAGTCCACTGTTGTGCACACTCCACATGGGAGGCACCACAATAGCAGATCTTGTGGTAGCAGAAGCCACTAAATTATTTAAACACAAAACCTCCAGTACGAAGTCTGTTTTATTTAAACATTGGCCTCAGACTTTGCATCATTGGCAAGGGACCATCTATAGTATACTTGAGGCAGAAGAATGACCAAACAAAGATCAGGTAGATGATCTTTGCTACTATGCATCCTCCAAGGAGGTACCACAGCAGCAAGATTATCTGTGAAGGTCATAAGCCACAAGTCTTGTACATAGGGACTAGACAACAACTCAGTGAACCAACCTCACAATGTACCAGTTTAATTTAATCATTTTCTTAGGGTAAATCACTAGAAATCATTCCAAGTAGAGCTAATGTACCGGTTTAATTTAATCATTTTCTTAGGGTAAATCACTAGAAATCATTCCAAGTAAAGCTTATTGCCACGTTGGCAGCACAAATATGTCAAACGGTTCCATTTGCAAGTAATAGCACAAATACATAAATCATCTTCCTAGTCACCAATCTAGGAATCATTTCATTCTAAGAAATCATGTAAAAGAACAAACACAAGTTCATTACTGTTATCTGTCGTGTAGTATAGGAAGCACATTTTTAAGCTAAATAACTTTTGTCTAGTAGCAAGCATCACAAATAGGGTTCATCTGACCACACATGCTTAGGATGAACAATTCCTCCAAATTGAGGCAATATTTCACAAATAAAGCATCAATCTGACAAGGTACGGTACTTATCCACCCCACGTATAGCCAAGTCATAATTGCTAGAAATATAACATATGGATGAGTACCATAGCTTAAGAAGAAATCATGAACCACAGGGCCATTTGATAATCCGCCATCTAATTAGAGTAAAATTGAATAGTACTAGATCATACTCATAACCAGGAAACACCACAACGGGTTAGGCTTTGGGAATCTGACTACTGAAGACAGATTCATTAACTCAATCATAGAAATAACACAGGTTCAAGAACATTATCTCATCTCAAATAATTCTTAGAACCAGCAGTGATACAGCTGGATCCAAATTCAATAAATACCACAGATCAACTCCGAGATCTCCATAGTGTAACTCTATAGTGTATCGGCTCAAAAGCTAGTCACAGAGGAAGTACCTTAACTAGAAGCGATGGCATCATCGCAGTTGAAGCCGGGGTTGCGCCTTCAGCACCTTCCTGCCGGCATCGAGTTGAGGAAGGTGAGGTCCAGGTCGACAGAGAGTATCAGGAGGTTGCGGCCATCCATGGCATCGGCGACCTAGATGAACACCGCGGTTAGGGTTCGCCATAGATGCGTGTAGGGGAGCGCAAGCGTATGCTACAGTAGCAGATAAACGAGGGAGAAGAAGGAGGCGTAGCCTCGTCAGCAGGCCAAGACGGCGGGTGTCGGCCGACAATGGCCAAAGTGGCGCTAGGGACGGCGGAGGCGGGCTGTGACGCGAGAGGGGAGTTGTGGTCAGGGTGTGGTGTGCGTGCGTGTAAGTGAGATGAGAGGGGAGAGGGGTTGGGTGGGTTTGACCAGGCCCAATCAGGCTGGGTTATTAACCAGCCTGCAATGGGCTAAGTAATTTATAGAAAAGAGAAAAATAAGTATTACAAAAGAAATAATACACCAAATGTAAAATTACCAAAATACCCCTGAAATTGTTTTAGCCCTAGAAAAATATAGAAAATCCTAAAAATACATATAACATATTGAAATGATCACAAAAATAATATCTACCTAAGAAAAATATAACTTTACTTATTTAAGTTAAATAAAATACAAATAGATGTTAACATCACTAAAGTCTAAGTGTTATTTCATAAATGAAGGAAAAGTCCTAAAAATGAATAAACATCATTTTTTATATGAAAATAAGTATACTATTTTATACAAATACTAACTTAGTTTGTTTACAAATAAAACTTTAAGCAATTATTTAAAGGTTTATAATCCTTTGTGGAATTTTATAAAAATAAGGATAACACCTAAAGTTAAATAAAAATCACTTCTAAGGTCTTAAGTAAGTATGTTTTACTAGAAAAATACTAATTATATCATTCCAACATATCTTAATGTTATTAAGAAATAAATCCTTATTTATTATCTAGTTGGTAAATTCTTTAAGGACATTCTTAAATAAGAAATAATCACAGTTTTATATAAAACCCTAAATCTTGTACATTTAAATACTTCTTCCAAAACCATAACTTAAGTCTATAATAATACTTAAAAGTAAATTATTAACATTTAGAAAATTCTTTAAAACCATAACTCCAAGATAAACCAACAATTTTAATAAATTTTAATCATCCTTCACTTATCATAAAAGTGAAAGTTATTTATCTCTTAACTATTCATGATTTCAAACTTTAATAGATTATTAAAGATCATCTAAATTTACTTTCCTTAAAAGATAAATTATATTCATAATAACAAGTTATATTTAGACTCATCACTCACTTAAATAGAAAGTGAATGACCTCATACTCTTAAACATGCTTATTACAAAGCTTAAAAGTTATTAATACTTTAAAACATCACACCCTAGGTCTATTCATGTTTTCAAGTTAACTCTGATCCATAAAGTTATAAACATAATATATAAAGTTTAATTATGTTTTATAGTTAACTTTTGTCTATTTCAATCAAGTCATAAGGCATCTCAAATTCATATAATTCGAGCAAACGCAAACGACATCGATCACATTCTATTAACCACAGAAATTATTTAAACATTGGCAAAGAAACCTTTTCTTCAAAGGTTATTCATTTTTCCACTTCAAACAACAATTTTATGAATAAATCCTTTAACTCTTAACAACCTATCACACCAACACCTATCTTAATTACCAAGTAACAATTACCCTACATCTTAGAATATTATTATACTTCACTTTTATACTTTGCATGTTAAACACTTAAATGATTTTACCTCATAAAGTAATATTTTCCTAAAAGGTTTTTCTTTTAAGAAACATTAAAAGTAATCCTTCAACATTTCTATAAAAGCTATAATTGATTAATAATCTTGCTTAAGAAATCCTTTAGATACCATGCCCCATTTGAGTTCTTTAGTATTGTATGCTACTTGTTGTATTTACATATTGTTTCACACACACTCTCACAAGCCTTAATAAGAAGCACAAGCGTGAAGCTAATATAAAAGTGAAACACATTCTAAAGAAACCATCCCTAGTTTGCAAACCCTAAATAAAATACGAGTATTCCTGGGATTCACGTTTATCAAACTGCATTACATTACTTGTGCTTAATTGCATCTTGTTTCTTTAAACATTAGTCCTTACCGGACCAATGATGCTATTTCCAGATTTTGTATCCTCTAGTGTCTTGAAGACCGTGAGTGCATAATCTTGCAATCACAAAAGGAAAGTTCACACTTGCTCATGTCCTTTGATTATTTTCTATCAAATGCTTGTAACTCAAATGTTGTCACCACCTGCATTTCAAAAAGGTCGAAAACACTATTTTCATAATTAACTTGAAGTATCAATTATTGATCCAGGGTGATCAGGTAATATATCATAACTGGCAATAGAAACTCCATTGTACAAGAATATATCATCTAGGACTTAATCAACCAATGTCGCCAGTGATTCTAGCACCGTATATTACGCGTTAACCATGAGATTTGGAATGGGATGGAGAAGTCAGCTGAATCTTCTTCCTTTCGCATGGACGGATGACCTTATCGTGAAGCTGCAGATTTCTCGTGGAGAGTCTAGAGAATCTAGCACATGGGTGGGACCCCTCAGTGCCCCGTGATCTAGGTGTCTAGATTATCTATGCATAGCTGTCTTGGTGGAGGTTCACCATAGCTGATGGTGGCTGCTAGGTAGAGCTGCTTACAGAGCCTTCGAGGGGCTACCCAGACTATACTCATGGTAGAGCTCTTGGGGGATCATGTCTTCATGCGGGGTCACGGAGAAGGGCAGTGATTGGCTTGGATCTTAGCCTGAGCCTCTTACCAAGGATGTTTGAACGATCCTATAACTCGGATGTACAACAAAGCTAAGCTCTCTCATGGGTAAAGCAACGCACCTCTGCAGAGTGTAAGAATTATGACATCTTACTCCCTATTCCAGGAAGGAGCTACGAACGCGGTAGGAAAGGAACCCCACGAAGGTTCTGGTCAACCTGTGAAGGTTGTCGGACATAGTTTTCAGAATAGAAGAAACCTTTGAAGAAATGTTTATGAAAACTTGCATTTCCTATGACCTTTGGTCTATGGCTGTAGAGATAGTGGATCATACACTTCTTTTTAGTGAACTTGCTGAGTACGCTCGTACTCAACCGTACCTTCTCAACCCTTGCTAGGTTCTAAGCCATAGAAGACGACGTCAACCTTAATTTCTGCTCAGGAAACCATCATCGGCAACTCAAGTTCTTCAGTAAAGTCAATGAAGTCAACATATACATCAACCGAAGCAAAGGTGAAGATCTTGATTAGATAGAAGTAGATACTCTAGCCATAACACCTACTTCTGTAGAGCATTGCACTAGCAGCAATTGCAAGCCAGATAGTTTAGATGCTAGTCTTATTAGCTAGATAGTTCTGAGTTATTATTTCAGGTTCTTCTTTGTAAGAAGTTCCTTTCTCTCTCTTTAACTTAGAGTGTTCTCTGGATCTTTTGTAAAGAGTCGAGTTGTAATCTATAGTCATGTCTTGGACCTGCTGTGTTTCTGTTGTACCACTCTAAGGGATGTAATACTAGTGAACGGTGTTTCATTGGTGTTATGTCAATGACTATAGTGTACTATATCATGCAGTGGTATGCTGGGTCACTACAAGAAATCTATACCACCGGAGCTATATGGCTGGAATTTTTATTCCCGCCGTATAGTTGGTCGTTAAACCCTCTGTATGCATAAAAAAATTCTGTTTCTTCAAGAATTATTTCTTATCATGTAACTTAGTGATATACCTTCTTTTTGACAGAAAATTGACAGTAAATATTGTCGACCAACACCAGCATGAATAAAGCAGGATTTTTAGTACTACCGAATTTCTTCTCCTCAACTTGAGTTTTCTAGCACTCTTCATTAAACATAAACTTAAACTAAAACTTAAAAACTTTACTCAAACCTTTATTTCACATGGGTTGCCTCCCATGAAGAGCTCTTTTATGGTCAATAGCTTGACCTCAATGTTTCTCACTCAGGCTAGATGAGTGGAACACCCACTCCAAAATAGCTGGCCTTCAAAGTGATGGCCTCCTTTTCATCATGCTTGGCTTTCTTCTTCCTGGGGAAATGAATAACAGAAGGATCCCGCGAAGGCAATTGAAGCTTCACGTTCCCTTCATGTAGATTAATCAAAGCCTTAATAGTTCTTAAGAAAGGATGACATAATATAATAGGAGCAGTAACATCTTCAGGCATGTCAACAATAACAAAATCAATAAGAGCAGGACAACCTTTAATGTACACTAAAGTATTCTCCAAAGAAGGGCTTTGGAGATTAGATCTAAGTCTATTCTTTCGGCGGCTCTTCGGTGTGTTGGATGGAGATGTAGAGGCGGCTAATGATCTGGGGTAGGAACTCTCGAGGCTCTTTTCTCGTTGCCCGAGGCTTCTTTATATAGGGGTCCCTTCACAAAAGTTGTTCTATTTGACCTAGCGGTGTCATTGGCAACTATATGGTTGGAATATTATTCCGATCGTATCGCTGGTCGTTAAAGCGTCTTCCTCCAACCCACGACTCCTGGTTTATTCTGGTTGTTGGAAATCTCGTATCTTTGACTTTAATGTAGTGATTCCCATCATTAAACATCATTATCTGCGCCCAGGCCCAGCCGGCCAAGGCCCAGCCGGCCATCCCCTCCTCCTTCCTCCTTTGGTTTTTCCCTCTTGGGCCTTTCTCCCTCTGGATTTGGCCAACTAAGGTATTTTAACCCTTTAATTGATTTCTCTTTTATTAAATAATTATGAATAAATGATTAAATCAATATTTAACATTCATTCACATATTATTAAATCTCCGTGGCTATGGAACACCTTCCACCTCCACTCCAGACATACTCTGGATTTACCAAAACCCTTCTGGTTTTATCTCTTCTCTTTCTTCGGTGATTCTACCAATCCTGTAAACACTCTCTAAGCATCACCAAGCCCTTAAGCGTGATATCCCACGGTTTGGGAACACTCCAGACATGGTTGGGACTCTTTCGGACCAATGATCAACAGAGGGACCTAGATGGCCATGTGACCCTTGTGCATTCCACGTAATCTTTCGTTGTTTGAACCATGAACGTCATGTCATATTCCTTTTGTCTCTCGATACTTGCATTGTCCGAGATATTATCAATGACATCACCATGTCGGGTTCAATCTCGTTATCGACAAATACTACTTGCCTCGTTTTGACAAGTGATATCCCCCATGATCAAATCACATGTTGCGCAGCTATTGGATATAACTTCTCCGAGTGGTCCCTCAAGTATCTTTCCGTCATGCGGATAGACAAATCCCGCTCTTGTCACATATTGCCTCTACGGTTCCTCTGAATACTTGAACACACCTTTATGATCACTATTTAACCAAGTTACGTTTGTGTTGGAGATATGCCCAAGAGGCAATAATAAAGTGGTTATTATTATATCTTTATGTTTATGATAAATGTTTACATCCCATGCTATAATTGTATTAACCGGAAACATTAATACTTGTGTGTTTTGTAAACATAAAAGAGTCCCTAGTAAGCCTCTTGTTAAACTAGCTTGTTGATTAATGGATGATCATGGTTTCCTAATCATGGACATTGGATGTCGTTAATAACAAGATCATATCATTAGGAGAATGATGTGATAGACACACACCCATAGTAAGCATAGCATAAGATCAAGTCATTAAGTTCGTTTTGCTACAAGCTTTCAAATGCATAGTAACCTAATCCTTCAACCATGAGGTTATGTTAATCACCATCACCAGATGGATACTTTGATGACATCAAACACCGCTTCGTAACTGGGTGGTTATAAAGGTGTCATTGGGTATTCTAAAAGTATGTGTTGAAGCGCATGGACCAAGATTGGGATTTGTCCATCCATATGACGGATAGATATGCTCTGGGCCCTCTCGGTGGAATGTCATCTAGTTAGCTTGCAAGCATGTGACTAGGTCACAAGGGATGACATATCATGGAACGAGTAAAGAGTACTTATCAGTAACGAGGTAGAACTAGGTATGGAGATACCGACGATCAAACCTCGGATAAGTATAGTATCGCGTGAAAAAGGGAATTGGTTTCGTATGTTAATGGTTCTATCGATCACAAAGTCATCGTTGAGTATGTGGGAGCTGTTATGGATCTCCAGATCCCGCTAATGGTTATTGATCGGAGATGTGTCTCCATCATGTCTACATGTTCACGAACCGTAGGGTGACACACTTAAGGTTCGAAGTTGTTTTAAGTAGATATGGAATGTGCGTTGGAGACCGAATGATGTTCGGAGTCTCGGATTGGATCCGGGACATCACGAGGAGATCCGGAATTGTCCGGAGAATAAGATTCATATATTGGGGATCATTTTCTAAGTTAGGAAATGTTCCGGAGTATTTGTATGGGGATTCTAGAAGGTTTCGGAATGTTCCGGAAGGTTCTAGAAGATTTCTTGGAGTTTGCTTGAAAACCAAGAAAGGATCAAGGAATCCTTGTGGGGTAAGACAAGGATTCGTGGGGGAGTAGGACTCTCCCCCACCTCCTTGATCCGCCGGCCAAGGGAGAGGGGAGTCCTACAAGTACTCCACCTCCCCATGGCGCCTCCCTCCTTTAAATAGAGGGGTGGAGGCACAAGCCCCCTTGCCCCTTCTATTCTCTAGATCTCAAGCTGCCTCTCTCCTCCTCCTTCCCTCTGCTCTGGCTTAGGCGAAGCCCTGCAGAATTCTCTACTCCACCACCACCACCACGCCGTCGTGCTGCTGGGAATCCATGGAGAGATCTACTACCTCCGCTGCTCGCTGGAACAGGGAGAGGAAGGTCTGCTTCGACTCCGCACATGTGACTGACTGCGGAAGCGCTACCGGAACACGGCGCCGGAAGGATCGTCTACTCGATCTTGAGATCGGCAAGTGATCGACTACATCAACCACGAGATCCGATCTCGTAACGCTTTTGGTTCTACAAGGGTTAGTACAGATCTATCTCGTTGCACATGTCTAATAGATTAGATCTTGGCTTTTATCTAGATTAGATCTAGGTTTTGTTCGTTCTTGCGGTAGAAATTTTTTGTTTTCCATGCTACGAACCCATCAGTGGTATCAGAGCCGTGTCTATGCGTAGACCTATTGCACGAATAGAACACAATGGTTTTGTGGGCGTTGATGCTCGTGCTGTCTTTTTGCTTTTGGTGTACTTTGCATCTTGCGGGATGGTGGGATGAAGTGGCCCGGGCTAACCTTACATGTCATCGCACATGAGACTTGCTCCACAGTTGACGTGCAACTCGTATTGCACAAGTGGCTTTGCGGGTATCTGTCTCTCCCATCATAGTGTAGATCAATTTACACTTTGCATTTGATAGCACTTGTATCAACGTTGTGGTTCATGTTCGTAGGTAAGATCCGTTCTTATTTGAAAGCCCCAAGCCACGTAAAACATGCAAATAAGATTAGAGGCGTCTAACTCGTTTTTGCAGGGGTTTTGTGATGTGATATGGCAATTATGTGATTGTGATTATATTTGATGTATGCAATGATCCTTATTGTAATATGGCAACCGGCAGGAGCCTAATGGTTGCCTTTAAATTTTGTTTAAGACCTGCGTGTCTATTCATCATGTAATAGCTTTATTCCAAGTAGTTGTAATAGTTGCTGTTGGTGATGGACGACCATGAAGCGGCGCCACGGACCTTGACGCCACGCTGGTGATGATGGAGATCATGTCCATGCTTTGGAGATGGAGATCAAAGGCACAAGAAGAAAGGCCATATCATATCACATATTATGAATTGCATGTGATGTTAATCCTTTATGCATCTTGTATTGCTTAGATCGCGACGGTAGCATTATAAGATGACCCCTCTCACTAAATATCAAGTAATAAAGTGTTCGTCCTTAGTAGGCACCGTTGCTAAGACTCGTCGTTTCGAAGCATCTCGTGATGATCGGGTGTGATAGATTCTACATGTGCATACGATGGGTGCAAGCCAGATTTGCACATGCGGATACTAAGGTTAACCTTGACGTGCCTAGTATGTACAGACATGGTCTTGGAACACGGAATACCGAAAGGTAAAGCATGAGTCATATGGATGATATGATGAGCATGTTGATTGTTCGCCTTTAAAGCTACATCATCTCACGAGATGATCGGACTTGGTGTAGTGGATTTGGTTCGTGTAATCACTAAAACAACTAGAGGGATGTTGTTTTGAGTGGGAGTTCATTTGTAATTTGGATTAGTCGAACTCAATTTATCATAAACACAATCAAAGTGAATTTGCATAGTTTGTTGTAGTCATTGGCATCCATTCACCACCTTACGCTTAGTTATAGTTGAGATAGTGGAACTATAGAAAATCTGGATATTTTCTTTACGAACTGGTATCGTATTGTTTTGAGTGTCAATCTAAAGTTTAAAAGTCCTGTTGCAAACCTTCAGCAAACTCCGTTTACTCTGTGAAGTTTAATAAACAGTATTAAATCAAGAGTAACAATTCCAGTGTTAGTATCTAATGTATCATGTTTGCCTCCATGATTCTTGATACTCAAAAGATTGTTTTTAATATCAAGTTTATCTAAGAGCTGAAAGCAATGTTTCAGAAACCATCATATGTGAAAGGTATTGCGATATCTAAAACAATGTGTTGGTTACAACATGATAGAGTATACGTCCTCATATTTGATGAGAATTTGTGAAGGTTGGAGACGCTAGTCGTCCTAATCCCCCAAAAGGTTTTGGAAAAGAAGCATTATACTAGCAATTCACCTTTATAAACTATAACAGCTTGATCATGAAAGTTTCATGATAAGGATGAATAGAAGATGTAAGTAAAATGTTTACTACACTAAAAGATTACTAAAGAATGGCATTTTGAAAGAATGCCAAACATTTGATGAAGGTGATCCACTTCAAAGTGCAAGTTCAAAGGTATTAGTATTTGACTATACACACTTTGTACTATCTGTCATGTGAATGGCACCACTATTGATGTTGATAGATTCTTTAAACAAAAGGAATTGTTGAAAGAGAATCTATAAAATATTTGGAAGAAAAGAAAAGAATGGAGATGTCCAACTTAGGTATATAGAAGATACATGTTATGGTTGTATTCCTTGGTTGTTAAACAATGTGGTTCTGCGGTATTCGATACTGAATTGGTTGGTATGAAGTGTCATACAGGACAACACAATTCATGAACTGCAATGGCCTAAGTAACTAGAAAGAGAATATGTGATGATGTTCATCGAAAACAAACAAAGGTTTGTTGTGTTGCTCGTTAACATCAAAGCTTGCCCTCAAGATTTGTTTCAATAATTGTTATTTCGATCAGGCATTATGACGACAAAAGGTTGTTCAAATAATTACCGTATTCCATAATAGATGGATGATATACAAGTCTGGTTGGAGAAATAACGACCATAAAACTAATGCTAAAATGTCGCAAGACAAATAATTGAAAGATCACTTGCAAAGTGACATCGCCGTTTAAATTATAAGGGATACATGAAGGAACTCCATGTTGATGGATTTTTGGAGTCTTTGATTTTGATCAAATGACGCTTGTGATACTTTCCTGGAGATAATTAAAACTCCGTTCGTAGGCCAAAAGAGGAATGGACGACTAACTGATTGGAATTTGTACATATTGATGTATATAGTCCATTATGTGTAGTCATGGGCGATGGATTTCAACTTCATATGCTTTCTCCGAAGATTTGAGTGAGTATATGTATATACTTACTCAATAAGGAAGAAGTATGAAACATTTGAAAGTGTTCAAAGACTTTCAAGATGAAGTGGAAAATTATTGTAACAAGAAAATAAAAAAAGTTTATGATTGGATCATAAAGAAAGATGTTTGAGTTACAAGTTTAGCAAAACACCTAAGGTTTGAGGAATCGTTCCATGGATTTGCATTTCCCAAAACACCATAGGAGTATGGAGTGTTCAAGATATGTAATGAAATCTTGTTTGACATGATAAGATCAAAGGTGTCATTTATAAAACTGCCATTATATTTTAAAAGATTAAAGCTTTAGTGACTACTGCTTTTACACTGAAAAGAGCTCCATCGTGATCTGTTGAAACGACACCATATAAGTCATGGTTTGGGATAAAACCCAGGTTTTCCTTTCTTAAATTTTTGGTATGCTAGGCATAAGTAAAGTGTTTACAACCAAAGTCGGATGAGCATGTCTTTGTAGGTTATTTCGAATAACCATTGGGTATTCCTCCATAACACCGAAGACAAAAGTGTTTGTGGCTTAGAATGTCAAGTTTCTTGAGAAGGAATTTTTGGTGAAAAGTCAAGTGGGAGGACAATAGAACTTTGACAAGGTTGTTGAACCTTGGCTAATATGTGCTGAGTTGCGCAGCATCGGTAAGTGTCCCGGAGGCAGCAACAATGCTCATGGCCCACGTGCCTCAAAGGTTGTGGTCACGAAGATCTAAGTTACTATTGAACCAAGTAGGTCGGGTAAGTAATCAAATGCCAAGATTTGAGAGTTAAATCATTGTTGTTTGACAATGATGAACCGACTACATGCAAATAATCAATGATGGGCCCTGACTTTGTTAAGTGGCTTGAATCCATAAAATCCATGATAATTCCATACACGATAAATCAAGCTTTGAATTTGAAAGACCCTCTGGAAAGGTGCAAGACCTTACAGTCGTATATGGATCTATAAAGAAATATACATGGATGTTTCACATCTATGAAATAGTCGACATGTCAGAAAGAGTTTACGACAATGTTCAAGGAATTGACTATGATAAGATTTGATCTTTCATAGCGATATTTAGTCTGGACGGATTAATGTAGCAACCACTACATATATTTTGGTATATGGTAGTTGAACAAACAAAACAAGTTCTTCTAATAGAATGGTTACCTAGGACGTGTACATGACACGATCCAAAGGGTTTTTTGTTAATTCAAAGGATGCTAAAAGAGTATGCAAAACTTCAATGGTTGAAGTGAGCATCGCGGAGTTGGAATCTTCACCGTGATGAAACCGTTAAAAGGTTTAATTTCATCAGAGACGATGAAGATGTTTGCATTTTGCAAGAAATTAAGTGGGAGCACTAAGACATATTTCTAATACATTATGTGAAAGACATATTGTTGATTAGAAATGATGTATCTTTTATTGGCACAGGTTAAGAATTTCATTTCGATGAAATACTTAGGCATAATCCAAGAATTAGGCATCAATGTCTATATGGATAGATTGAGGCGCTAATATGGTTTTGCCAAATGTACATAGATGAGATGTTGAATGAGTTCAATATGGAAACAACAAGAAAGGTTCTTAATGCATGGAAAGGACTGAATCAACATTCAAGTGTGTTGACACGAGATTCAAGTGTTTTGACACTTGGTGAAATCACAAGAATATTTTGATCAATCATTCTTTGAGATGTACACATCCAGATATGTCCTATGCTCTAAATGTTATGAGCATATACCAGAATGACTCATAAGATGATCATTGGAAAATAGTAGGGATATTCCTATGATCTTTGGAAGAACTAAGAATATAATAGTGGTGACAAATAGTTCATTGTAAATTATTGCATTGATACTGGTTTTGTCACAAATTAAGTTTATCTCAATTTAAACTATTGGTGGCACAATGTAATGGAAAGGAAGTTCCATAACGGATTTGGTTGAGTACCAAAGTTAAAACATTGTGATAGATACTACAACAAAAGGCTAAGTATATGACTACTATTGTAGCAGCAAATGAGGGCATTTGCGTCAAGTAGTTTGTTATCAAACTAGGTGTGGTTCATAGCGGGATAATACTATGAAGATACATTGTATATTGTATCAACATGATTTAATCCCAAGGAACTAAAGGTCTCACCAAAGGACCAAATTTATACAATGCCATCTCATTCGAGAATGAGTAATGCGTAGAGATGCAAGGACATACAAATACACACGGACCTGGAAGTGTCAGATCCGAAGATTATGTTTACCACTAGCAATAGTGTCTATACAACACCAGAAAGCCATAGGTGTCGAATGCACAATTTTTTAACTAGATTATTGACTCTACTGCAAGTGGGAGACTATTGGAGATATGCCCAAGAGGCAATAATAAAGTGGTTATTATTATATCTTTATGTTTATGATAAATGTTTACATCCCATGCTATAATTGTATTAACCGGAAACATTAATACTTGTGTGTTTTGTAAACATAAAAGAGTCCCTAGTAAGACTCTTGTTAAACTAGCTTGTTGATTAATGGATGATCATGGTTTCCTGATCATGGACATTGGATGTCGTTAATAACAAGATCATATCATTAGGAGAATGATGTGATGGACACACACCCATAGTAAACATAGCATAAGATCAAGTCATTAAGTTCGTTTTGCTACAAGCTTTCAAATGCATAGTAACCTAATCCTTCAACCATGAGGTTATGTTAATCACCATCACCAGATGGATACTTTGATGACATCAAACACCGCTTCGTAACTAGGTGGTTATAAATGTGTCATTGGGTATTATGAAAGTATGTGTTGAAGCGCATGGACCAAGATTGGGATTTGTCCATCCATATGACAGATAGATATACTCTGGGCCCTCTCGGTGGAATGTCATCTAGTTAGCTTGCAAGCATGTGACTAGGTCACAAGGGATGACATATCATGGAATGAGTAAAGAGTACTTATCAGTAACAAGGTAGAACTAGGTATGGAGATACCGACGATCAAACCTTGGATAAGTATAGTATCGCGTGACAAAGGGAATTGGTTTCGTATGTTAATGGTTCTATCGATCACAAAGTCATCGTTGAGTATGTGGGAGCTGTTATGGATCTCCAGATCCCGCTAATGGTTATTGATCGGAGATGTGTCTCCATCATGTCTACATGTTCACGAACCGTAGGGTGACACACTTAAGGTTCGAAGTTGTTTTAAGTAGATATGGAATGTGCGTTGGAGACCGAATGATGTTCGGAGTCTCGGATTGGATCCGGGACATCACGAGGAGATCCGGAATTGTCCGGAGAATAAGATTCATATATTGGGGATCATTTTCTAAGTTAGGAAATGTTCCGGAGTATTTGTATGGGGATTCTAGAAGGTTTCGGAATGTTCCGGAAGGTTCTAGAAGATTTCTTGGAGTTCGCTTGAAAACCAAGAAAGGATCAAGGAATCCTTGTGGGGTAAGACAAGGATTCGTGGGGGAGTAGGACTCTCCCCCACCTCCTTGATCCGCCGGCCAAGGGAGAGGGGAGTCCTACAAGGACTCCACCTCCCCATGGCGCCTCCCTCCTTTAAATAGAGGGGTGGAGGCACAAGCCCCCTTGCCCCTTATATTCTCTAGATCTCAAGTTGCCTCTCTCCTCCTCCTTCCCTCTGCTCTGGCTTAGGCGAAGCCCTGCAGAATTCTCTACTCCACCACCACTACCACGCCGTCGTGCTGCTGGGATTCCGTGGAGAGATCTACTACCTCCGCTGCTCGCTAGAACGGGTAGAGGAAGGTCTGCTTCGACTCCGCACGTGTGACCGACTGCGGAAGCGCTGCCGGAACGCGGCGCCAGAAGGATCGTCTACTCGATCTTGAGATCGGCAAGTGATCGACTACATCAACCACGAGATCCGATCTCGTAACGCTTTCGGGTCTACAAGGGTTAGTACAGATCTATCTCGTTGCACATGTCTAATAGATTAGATCTTGGCTTTTATCTAGATTAGATCTGGGTTTTGTTCGTTCTTGCGGTAGAATTTTTTTGTTTTCCATGCTACGAACCCATCAGTTTGATGCTATCAAAGTACCCTCGGGTGATAGTGATTGATATAGCCTCATGGTCTAAGCAATAGTCCACTCGGTCTATTCTAATCATTGTAACTTGAACTTCATGACATGATCGGGTCACGATGTTTAGGTTGGATATTAGTTCATCATCTCATTCTCACAATGAGGTGACTCCATTTCAAACTGGCATAAATGCCACATGATCAGGAAACCTTGATCATATGTTGGCCAATGAACCATTGAATAGAGTATCACCGGGAACCCCTGGTTGTTTATATATCACACGTGTATTGATGTTTCCTTTCAATATAGTTTTAGCATGATATAAAACTTAATCATAAACTTTATGAAATATGATAATAATCCTTATTACTATTTGTCTCAGGGGCATATTTCCAACAGTATCATGTTGTGAAAGATAGAATCTAGGATCAGACAATAAGTATTAAGCATATAAGTACTAACACAATGTTAGCGGATCCACTTATGAAAGGCTTGCCACCCAGTGTGTTTAAACAACACGTTTCTAGCATGAGATTGGTAGAAAGCTTTTCATCCTGGAATTGGGACCGTTATGACACCATCTTCCCATAAACCTAAGAAGAGTTCTTCTCTTTAGTGTAATGATGTACTATAGTCAATTAGTTCAATGGTGCTTAACTGACTGTTGTAATTTATTGTCTCTATATAAGTTTCAACAAAGAACTAAGCTCATAAGTTTGTAATAAGTATAAGTTGATGGAGCTCCTAAGTTAAAGAAGCTTTGTTCTGAGATAAAATGGTGCACTATAGTAACTAAGTTCTGCAGTACTCAATGGCCATTGTAATTCTATTATATCGTATGCCGTTTTGTTGAGAAATGAATTTATAAGTTTATCCTTACGATCAAGGGGGAGAATGTTGGATATATAAGTGAACTGAAGTTTTTTGTGATCAAATAAGTTAAGTTAATGTCAATTGAGAGGCTGTTAAATAACAGCCATTGGATGCCCTGATCAGGGGCATACTGACCATCCATTCTAGGGTGTTGGTTCCCGTAGTGCAAGTGCCTATATAAGGGGCTCTAGGGTTTTGAGGTGATAATAGTGATAAACATAGATGTGCTCTCTCTCTTTCTCTATTTTCCTTCTCACTAATCAAGCAAGCACCAAAAGTACTAGGAAGATCCACTCACATCTACATCAACAAGATTCAAGTGAAGTGGAGATAAAGGAGGCCATGGCTAGACCTCTAGATCAAGGTACACATCTCTGATTATATTTCCTGTGGCTCAATCTTCAGCAAGGTGATCCTATGGATCTAACAAACTCAAGTTCCTAAATTACCTCTGATGGTGTTATTTCTGTTCTGTGATCAAATTTCATATTTTTGTTCTTTGGTTAGGTGGACTGGTGGACATGTTTGCATATTTTGTAAAACAAAGCATGGTGATCTCCCCTTTCGAAAACAAAACATGCTGCCCTTGATTGCCTCAAGGAAGTCCAAGTGTTTGGCGAAAACCCCACAGGAGTTCTGCCAAACATGCAGACCAAAGCCATATCTGAAGTCATGACGCCACGCTAGACGATCTTATAGTTCGGACATGAGTTTTCTTACTTTATGGGATAACATTTGATAGATGTGAGATTTGACACATTTTGGATGGCTTTTATTGATGGTTTTCTCCCAGATTTGATTGTTTTCTAGCTTTACCTAATGCTATTACTTTGGTAGCAAAGAAAACTTGGTTTTTAATGTGTGTTTCAGGTTCTGAATGTCAACAGAAGGTTTTAACTAGAGAAACACAATATCCAGGCGAAAACAAGAAAGTCTCTCTTTGGAAGCACTCGAAGGGAGCATACAGAGGCTTTAACTAGCAACTATATGGCAGGAATATTTTTCCGCCCATATAGTTCCCGCCATATAGCTGCCGCCACCTCTCTCTTGTCAAAAGGGACAACTTCCGTGAAGGGGTCATTGATAGCTGTGAGATTCGACACATTTTTTATGGCTTTTATTGATGGTTTTCTCCAGGATTCGATTGTTTTCTAGCTTTAGCTAACGCTAATACTTCGATAGCAAAGAAAACTTGGTTTTTAATGTGTGTTTCAGGTTCTGAATATCAGTAGGAGGTTTTAACTAGAGAGACACAATATTATGGAGAAAACAAGCAATTCTCGCTTTGGAAGCACTCGAGGGGAACTCATAGAATCTTTAACGAGCAACTATATGTCGGGAATATTTTTCCGGCCATATAGTTCCCGCCGTATAGTTGCCGCCGCCTCTCTCTTGTCAAAAGGGACAACTTCCGTGAAGGGACCAGGGACGAAAACACAACACAACAGCCGCCATACCATCCAGAAGGGAGAAAGAAGAGATCCGGAGAAGAAGGAGAAGTTGTTCTTCATCTCGCTCCATGATCTTCGACCAATACACCCCCATAGCCACTACTTGTACTCGAGGGAGAGAGGGATCTCCACCTTGCAAGACTAGGGTTTGAGATTGTTTCTTCCCATCTTGAATTGTCACTACAAGAAAAGTTTCCTTCTGCAATGACTTGGTCCAACGGTCGTCGTTGAAGGCGCGTCTTCCGCGACGAAATTCTTGGCTCGGCCGTGGTCGATGGAAACCTTTTTTTCTGGTTTCGTGGCCCTCTACTACGACAGATCTACTAAAAACATGGAGGAAGCTCAGCTGGCACGTGGCAGAAGCAAGATTTTCGTTTCCTCGCGCAATGTTGACTCGCCAAAGTCTTTTGAGGCGTGTGAATCCCGGACGTCAGTGTCTCTAGCAGACCATACTTTTCGGTCACACCTCACTGATTTGAACTTGATAATGTTGCTCGAGGCGTCTGCCGTTTAGTCAGGCTGCTAGCTCCCACATGTCAGCCTCTCATTAGAAGGATCGCGTGTATGATGGAATTTGTTTCCTTCGCTCACGCTACCTTGTTCTGAAGTTGATAGCGCTGCTCGATGCATCTACCGTCTAATCAACCTCCTGGGACCCACATGTCATCCTCTCATTAGAAGAAACATGTGTATGATGGAATTTTTTCCTTCGCTGTTACTACCCCGTTTCGAGTTAATAGCGCTGCTCAGCGCATCTACCATTTAACCAACCTCCTGAGCCCCACATGCCATCCTCTCATTACAAGAAACGTGTGTATGATGGATTTTTTCCTTCGCTCGCGCTACCTTGTTCCGAACTTGATAGCGTTGTTCGATGCATCTATCGTTTAATCACGATGCTGGGCCCCACATGTCATCCTCTCATTATAAGAAACGTGTGTATGATGGATTTTTTACCCTCTGTAGCACCTTTGTGTTCTGAACTTGATAGCTTTGCTCGCTACATCAGACGTTTATTCAGGTTGGTGGGTCCCTTATGTCAAACTCACATTAGAAGAATCGTGGGTATGATGGAATTTTTTTCTTCTCTAGCGCTACCCTATTCCGAACTAGATAGCGTCTCGATGAATTTGCCGTTTGATCACGTTGCTGGGTCCCCCATTTCATCCTCTCTTTACAAGAAACGTGTACATGCTAAACTTTTTTCTCACTCACGTCTCCCTGTTTCGAACTGGCTATGTTGCTCGATGCAGCATCTATATAAGGTCGCGCTGCTGGGTCCCACATATCAGCCTCTCTATAAATGAAACATGCATATGATGGACTTTTTTGGCCATGTCCACTGTTTTGACCTTGGCAACTTGCTGGGTCCCAGATGACAACCACCTCTGTGCAGGAAACATGTATATGCTAGGTCCCAGCTGACAGCCTCTATTTGAAAGAAACATGTGTATGTTGGACTGTTTTTTCGGGTCCCAGATGTCAGCCTCAAAGTACAAAAAATGATCGTAAAGGCCGAATTAAAAAGATTATGGGCTAACTCGAGGCAGATGCCCTATTCGTCATGGCTTATATTCCATGGGCTCACTCCTAAATTGAATGGGCTACGGTCGGTGGCCACAAGACCACGAAAATGCCGAATTAGAAGGTATTGGGCTATGCTTGGGGCTGATAGACCAATTTCATGGGCTATGCTTGGGCCTGCTAGGTCCGACATGTCAACGATTCGAACAAAAGACCTTCAAACCAAATAAACGTAAACTGAGTGCCAAATACAACAAAGATATTTATAGAAAAAATATCATTAAAGTTTTATTAGTACTACAACTTCTGTATTAGTTTTCTTAAAATATTTTGTGTGTCTATGTTTATCTCTTTTAAAATATAATAGGACAACGCTCCTGGCATCTCAATTTATAAAATACCACATAATGGTGTATTTTCTTGAAAACATGGGTAGCCAGAGTTTTTTTATTATGAGAGGTGGAGGGCAGTGCCCAAAAGGCCAAATTAAAAAGAGTTTGGCTATTGCTCTATGTGGGTTATATTCCATAGGCTATGCTCCATGGGCTTTATTCTCAAATTTCACTGGCTTGTGCTCAGCAGTCCGCTGACCCGTAAAAGGCCGAACTAATATGTTCTCGGCTATGCTCTATGGGCTCCTTTCTAAAATTTCACTAGGTTGTGGTCAGCAGTATCTGACCCTGAAAAAACTGAATTAAAATGTTCTGGGCTAAAAAGGGGCCGAATGAGCTACTCCCTCTGATCCAAATTAATGTTCTCAGATTTGGCTAGATTCGGACGTATCTAGCACTAAAACATGACTAGATATGTCAAAATCTAGACAAATGTGAGAACACTAATTTAGATCGTAGGGAGTACTAGATTTCTTCTCCTGGTTAATAAAAAATGCATTGTGATGTGCTATGCCGGATTTGAAACAAAGACCTCAGCGAGGGCGGGGGAAAAGCGATAATTCTTTTTGGCAAATATTCGTGTCAAAATTCAGCAGTATAGAATAAGGTAGAAAAATTATCAATAGATTCAAAGTTAATATCGGGAGCACTTGACCAATTCAGCAGCATTTCAAAAGTGATCAATGCAGCAATACAGACAATGAAATACAATACCAGTACATCTATATTAGTTGCAAAAATTCATTAGTAATAGCAACGACAGAACATTTGAGAGACTCAGTAGCTTTCCTACTTGAAATTCAATAACAGTACAGAGAGAATCAGTTCTTGTTCCAGCTAAAAGAAACCTTGGCCCACGATCATTTTGGCATGTTCTCCTAATAGACTCAATCATTGGAGCAAGCAAAACTGACGATCAAGTATGCTTCTGTGTAAGTACCTCGTCCTTACGTTAATGCCTGTGTGACCGCCCAAAGCAACCCAAAATGCCCAAGAATCATCCATATAATTGAAAAATGCTAAGTTTCAAAATAAAAGCAAAACAATCTAATACACTTCATCTAACCAAGTACCAGTACATCATAGTTTGTTCTACAAAATATTGTACTAATAGTAACAACAAAACATTTGACAGATTCAGTAGCATTTGGAAGATTCAATAGTATAGAATAGACCGTAAAAATATCAGATAGATTCCCGGTTCATATTCAGCAGCACTTGATAGAGTTAGCACAGCATTTCAAAGTGACCGGTTGTGGTAGTATACAGACAGTGAACAAAAGAATTGATAGATTCAGCAATGCGGACTTTGAAATTTAATAGATGTAGCAAGCAATGATTCAAAAGGAAAGCGAGACCATATTCTGCACTAGACCGGTCAATCTGAACAAGTACCGAACAAAACTTTTGATAGGTTCAGTAGCATTTGAAAGATGCAGCAGTACATAATAATAAAGAAAAATATAGACAGATTCACAGTTCACATTCATATTTAGCAGCATTTCAAAGTGACTGATTCAGAACTGGCAATCATTGGGGCAAGCAAAACTGGCAATCAAGTCTGCTTTTCTGTGCATGCCTCCTCACATCAATGCAAAGCCTCGTCAAGATTATGAGTTTATGACAAGGCCAAGTTACAAAAAAAGCAAGACCATCTACTGCAGTTGATCTAAACAAGTAGCAGTACATCAGTATTAGTTCTATACAATGCCAAGTTCTAAAAGGAAAGCAAGACCATGTACTGTACTTGGTCTAAACAAGTAGCAGTACATTAGTCCTAGTTCTGTAAAATGGCAAGTTCCAAAAGAAAAGCAAGACAATCTGCTGCACTTGATCTAAGCAAGTACACGTACATCACAATTAGTTCTACAAGATATTGCATTGTACGTACTAATAGTAATAACAGAAAATTTGATAAATTCAGTAGCATTTAAAAGGTTCAGTAGTACAGAATAAGACCGAAAAATATCGACAAATTCCCATTTCATATTCAGCAGTACTTGACAGATTCAGCAGCATTTCAAACTGACCGAATTAGCAGTACACAGAAAATAATTGACAGATTTAGCAATCTGCACATTGAAATTCAATAGATGTAGCTACGCTTGATTCAAAAGTAAAGCGAGACCATATTCTGCACTTCATCGGTCGATCTGAACAAGCACCAATACATAGTTTTTATTGCAAAATAGATTAGTAGAGGAAGAACTCCATAGAAAATACTCATAACTACCTTAAGCTAGGAACCATGTCTCCCAAAATGATAAGTACCAGTACATATAGTAGGTATTACTACAAAATACATTAGCAGTAGTTGAACTCCCTAAAAATACTCCTAAGAAAAACTAATAAGATCAGGTAGTAAGTCTTTCTAGCAGTTCAAATACTCCAACGAACATTAAGATGTGTTTATCTCACTCATGAATCATGTTAATCCGAAGATAGTATTCCAGGGTGAACACCGACGGTTGACGAGCGACCAGGTGCGACATCGGCACCAGCAGGAGCCACTGTAGCTCATCGAACAGGATGTCGTTGGGCGACGTAGTGCTCTCCGGCATGCATAGCCCGGAATTTTTTATACTTCTCCCCTCAATCATAGTCGATGACTAAAACCTCACCATGTACCGCGGCGACAAGCACGCCGCTGACCTGACGCATACGACGGATACAACGTGTCGCATGTCAAATGGCACCACGAACACATGTAACATCCCAAATCTTTAATAAAGGTTATCAAGATCCAAATCACCTAATTTAGGGTTAACAAAGAACTTTTTATTATTAAAACAATTAAGAATGCATATGTGTGTTGCATTAATATGGAATTGTTTTGAATTGCCATGTTTGTTTGTTCTAATGGTTGTAAAATGGTTCTAAGGTGATTTCCACATCATCTAGATCATCCCAAGTAAAATCCAAAGAAAAAGAAATCAATTGGAAGTAATAAAGGCAAATGGTCACTTTTGCCATTTTAATCCACTAGGTCACTTTAGGTGTTCCTAGAAGTCAATTCTTAACAGAAACAATTCTAACTCTTTGCACCCCTTGCTAGTACAAGTAATGATCTACCAAGACCCACTTTGAAATCTTACAAAAACATTTAAACACTAATTTTAAATGGCATTTGAAAATGGAATTCAAGTCATATACATAGATCACACCTTTTTCAAAAACCATTCAAATGAGTTCACCTTGACAATCCCAAGCAACCACAGAGGCTTAACCATGTGACCAACACCTTCTATGCACAAATCTGGAAAATCCACAAACACTATTGTGAGCAGGGTTCTGGCCAAACTGGTCTCCCATTTTGCAACCAAACTGCTCCTAGTAGACCTCCCACCCTGTACCTGCACGGCCACCCACTGTCCACATGACCAAATGGTCATGGCCACCATGGCCGAGCACATTTATCACCCCCACCGTTGACATCATGACCCAAGCACCGCCAGCCTCGCCTGCCATGTCTGGCACGTCGCCCGTGCTCCACTTCCCCCTCCAGGCCAGCCCCAACTCAATGACAGAGAGAGGAGGATCCAAGAACGTCGTGCCTGGGCCGTGTCTGCCATGACGACGCCGCACCCACCGTTCATGCCTGTCCCCGCTCCACCCGACCTCGCCACGCTCCCGCCGCTAGCCTACATGATCACCAGTGTCCCAGGAGGCGAAAGGACATGCATGTTCCCTCGACCGTGCCCCGTAGCCGCCGGACGCCACGAAACTCGCCGTCAACCGAGACAGTGTGCACGCGGCGACGCCCACTTCTCCCGACCACATTGCACTACACGAGCACCTCCGTGACGATCGCCAGGGAACCGCCCACCATCCTAGCCCCCAAACCATACCTCTAGCTCGTTGTGTCGTCGACCCCGTCGAGCTCCGACCATGCCGTGATGCCCCCTCGCCCCTCTATAAAATGGGAGCCTCCCGGCACAAAATCTTCACACCATCTCCCTCCACTCCACCTCAGAGACCTCCCAGAGCCCCACCAGAGCAAGCCGCTGCCCGTAGCTCCCCAATTTCGTCGGAGACTGCCACGAAAGGAGGAGAAGGGCGCCACTGATCCAAGCCATCTCCAGGGACGCCGCCGGTACCAGGAGAACCGCCGTCCTCGGCACGTCCATGTTCGCCTCACGACCTCGCCGAGCTCCGCAAGCCTCCCTGCACTCATAGACCTTGCTAGGGTTTCTCCCTGTCGTGTCCTATTCCAGTGAGGAAGAGGGCTATGAGCCGTTGATCTTGGATCTAATCCTACGGTTACCCTCCTCCGATACCTGTTCGGCATCCCCTGTCCCACTGACAGGTGGGGCCATTGCTTAAGTCAGCCCGGGTGCTGCACGGAGCGCAGTGGGCCGGCCCATTTCTTTCCCGCGCAATCCAGTAGATTCCAATAAATCTTTTTCAATTTTTGACTTAAACTCATTCTGTCCCCTTGTTTAAAAATCAATTCAGAAAGATTTACTTAACCAAATGACATGATTACAATTTTGTTGGAAAGATATATTAAATCTCTATCCAAGCCCGTTGGATTTAAAGCATTTAGAGTTATAGATCACATATAGCAAAAATAACAAGATAGAGGCTTTTCTACATTCAAACATTTTTCAAAAATCAACCATAATAGCTTTTGAGTTGATTCCAACTCTCAAAAATCACATTTGAATATACCTATCTGAATATGTAATAATATTTAGGTTTGCATGCAGTGACTTTGGACTAGTACCGAAATAATGCTATATAGGCATTTCTAGTCACATTAAATCATTAAATATTAATCTTAAACTTTATAAAATGTGATCCAACATTTATATCACATTCCCATGTATTAGAATATGTGGTGATGACTTGCGTCCACATGATCCCTTATTTTAAATGGAGAATATTAAATCTTAATTATTTCCAATGAGTAGAAATTACTTTTCTCAAATAAAATAAATGAAACTAGTTCATTAAATCTTGTGATGATTGTGATGATACTAGATCATCAAGTGTGTGCCTTAGTGGCTAAATAGACTAGTCAAGTATTGTTTGGTGATTGTGTATTTCCGTATGTATTTATAAACGATAGTACCGACCAAGTCTACGAAGGGGAGGAGTTCTACCCCGAAGTAGACGAGGAGAATTTCAACCACTGCACCAATCAAGGCAAGCTATTATTGGCAAGCTAAAACTTGCAAGCCATCACTAGATGCAATTATAACCCAAGCAAGATGCTTTAGGCATGCTTTGGTTATACCTTTTTGATTTATACCCATCCCAAGTTTTCTTACAAGCTTTACTTTCTTTTACTTTACCAAAGTTCCTTGCTTTGTTTATAGATAGCATAAAGAGTATAAAACTTGGCCTATATAGTTAGAATTAGATGTCATTCTATGGCATGAGATTGAGATTAGCATCCCACCTTAGTGAACACTCTTAACTTAGTGATTAGAGCTAAACCAAAAACTTGATCACTCTAGATGGGAATACTTGGTGAAAATGCTTATGAAAACCTTAGAATGATGAGTCATTCTATTGAGATGTTTTGACATGTGTTGAGAAACACAAATGGTTTATGATGATGATGAAAATGTTGAGGCATGATCCTTAGCCCCTTTATAAAAACTGATGGTTGCGTTCGGATGTGATACCATTCCAATTTTACCGTACAACCGCAATACCTGAATTAGGTAAGGCTTAGCCAAAATTTATATGCATTAGTATTAGTTCCCTCACGGGAGAGGTTTGAGCTGAGGCTACCTCTCAATGTTGTCCACCTATGCAGTGCCCAGGATGGCATATGGCCATGGCTAGGAGGCCAAGCTCATAGGAGAGGTGCTTATACTAGAGTGTGTAAAGGAATGGTTATGTTTGATTATCTGCATACTAAGTATGATGATTCAGGGTTATCCCTGACAGATGTATCGAATTTTGTGGTGAAAGTGTACCACCTCTGCAGAGTGTCAAACTATTCGAATAGCCGCATCCGCGGTTATGGATAGTTGGAGTGGCCATACTGTTCCGTTGTCAGATGTTTTCAAAATGACTTATGAAATAAATTGTGACATGACTTGACCACAATAGAGTTGTGACTATGACAACTAAGTTCCCACTTAGGTGATTTACAACTTTATTTTATCTTTCTTTGTTTCTGAACTCATCTTAGGTTTCAAACTTAACTTTACAAAAAAACTTAGAACTTAGTATTCCTACTAGAACTACCTTACTTGTTAGTTATAGTTTGCGAGTACTTAAAGAGTACTCATGGCTTTGTCTCTGGCTATTCCTGTGGCCAGACTATGAGGAGGACTATCCGAAAGAAGGATAGCAGGGTGGCTACGACAACTAGGATCATATCCCATCGTTAGCATTGCCTGTGACACTAAACATAGCGCCCACCGCTACGCTATTTATTCTGCTACTTGTTTGTACTAAGACTGGATCATGAGATCCTTTATTTGTGTAAGACCCTATTATGGTTTGTAATGGATGATGTACTGTGATATCCAATCTTTTATGTCTCGCAAAAATGGTAATCCTGGGATTGTGATGTATGGCATAACAGGCATCTAGGATTAAAAACCCGGGTGTTGACAAGATGGTATTAGAGCCATCCTGACCATAGGAGACCCTAGTTAGAATGGACGTCCGAACAAAAACTTAGTTTCAAAAACAAAGAAGTGAGTATTTATGAAAACCTATTTCCTCTCTTACCCTTGGGATTCTTTCTCTCAAAGAAATACATGTTCCTCAAAAATTCTTACATTACTACATAAAATTTTGACACACTTGATCACTTCACTAACTTACTCATCCTAAATTCTTATAGATGGAAGTTTAGTACTGCAAGTTCTACCAGTTGGGCAACGGAGGCCAACTAATCTTTGAAAGGGATCTTCATGCACTGTCTGAGTACTTGGAGCACCATATCCGGAATTCTTTGGAGCTCAACTCAATGGTCCCCCAGGAGGAGATTTACAATGGCTAGTAGTTGTTGATCTTCGAGGCAAGATGGAGGCACCACTATCCGAGAAGATTCAATTCACCATGAGAGAGAACAATTGGCTAGATGGATTAGCCAGGGCAATGCATGAAGCTCTCGCTTGTCTTTGTGCACAGAATGTCAACCTGATCCAGGGAACCCGCTTTGCTCACTATGCAAGGCATGATTCTATGGGAATGCCTCTGGAGATGCCGAGTCACTCAGAGTTGAAGCGCCAAGTGGAGAACCTCGACTTCCTCCTGTATGATAGACAGAAGGTATTGGACAATGCTCGAGAGTTCACCAACCACAACCTTGCCATTGTCGCCCAGAAGGCCCAGACTTTCTCCCTGCTCATCAAGGATCGTCGGTCTCTTAGTTGTCAACGCGTAAAGAAGGATCGCACCATCGACCGTCTTCACAAGAAGGTGGCCAACCTCGATAAGACCATCAAGGAGCAAGAAGCTCATCTTGCAGCAAAAGAAGAAGAGGAGGAAGGTGAAGACATCTAGGGGGATATTCACTCGTACCTCAGCAATGATGATGACTATCTGGAGGATGATGCCATGGACTTCTACACCGACGATGATGACCCCGACTTCATCGATGATGAGTAGATGCACTAGAGCACTATCGTAGGAGTGAGAAGTATCGGTCCCATTGTATCGTAGCTTACAGAATAGTTCTTAAAACCATCTGTTTTCCTCTCATGTTGTGGTGTGTGTGTGTTTGTATCGTGTGCTTTGCTTGAATGAATGAAAAGAAGTTAGTTGCAAAACCTGAGTCAAACTCAAAGTTTTAGCTTTGAAACCAAAACCATAAACCCTAGAACTTTCCCTCTTACCCCATTATCTATCTCAATCTTCAGATGACTCAGGGAAACCAAGGAGGGAGCAGCTCATCGTAGGACCCAATGCTACAGATTCTGCAGACGCTCATTGCAGACCGCGAAGCTAGTAGGGCAGAGCGCCAAGCAAATCTAGCCACACTGCAGCAGATCGCCCAGATGGCTCACAACAATCAGGGACATGGAAATCAGGATCATCATGGTTCCAAACTCAAAAACTCCTAGAATACCAATCCCCTAATCTTTAGCAAGTCTGAAGACCCGCTGGATGCTGATGATTGGTTATAGACCATGGAAAACAACTTAGAAGTCGCTGGAGTGGATGCCAACGAGAAAGTTCTGTTTGCCACCCATTATCTGGCAGGAGATGCAAGAGCATGGTGGAACAACACCCACATGATGAACCACAGTCAAGTGATGACGTGGGAAGCCTTCAAGGTCAAGTTCAGCCGCACCCATGTGCCGCAGGGTTGAGTCACCCGAATGAGAGATGAATTCAGAGAACTAAAGCAAGGCAGAATGACTGTAGTGGAGTACTGTGACAGATTCTTGTCCCTCGCCAGGTATGCACCGGATGAGATCAACACTGAAGCCAAGAAGAAGGAGAGATTCCTGAACGGTCTGCATGATGAGATGCAGACAATACTCATCAACATCCATTTCGAGGATCTCGAAGAGCTAGTCGACTCTGCCATTCAGATGGAAGGGAAGATAAATCAAGCGAACGACAACCGCAAACGTCGGATGATGCACCAAGCCAGATCCAACAGTCACCAGAGGTATCGCCCCAACCCATCTGCCGAATATGCCCCGAGGAACAATCGATCCCCAATGTCTCGCCCAAGCTACCCCAACTGTAGCGGAGGAAATGTGAAGTCCGGAGGAAACAACAACAACCACCCTTACAACTCCAGCAATTTCAACCGTGCACCGCCCAAGCCCCAAAACAACAACAACAACACTACACCAAGAACTGGAAGCAATGCTGTGCCCGTGGCAGCAAAAGACAAGTCTCAGATTACTTGTTTCGAGTGTGGAGTGAATGGTCACTACTCCAATGAGTATCCCAAGAAGATTGCCGCCACTGCCAATGTGAATGCCCAAGCTCAACAGCAGTGCCGTGTTCAACAAGAAGCCCAAGAAGCGCCAGATGTCGTGTTGGGTATGTTTTCTGTCCACTCAGTTGTAGCAGGAGTGTTGTTTGATTCTGGAGCATCGCACTCATTTGTCACCGAAGAATTTGCATGCACTAGTAAGATTCACCCAACCAACTTGAAGCATGTCATGATAGTTAAAATACCTGGTTCAACCACAAAAGGTAGAAAAATTTGTGAAGCTGTACCTATCAGAATACATGGGATAGATTTTTATGCCAATCTAATAGTACTTGGAACCAAAGGTTTGCAAGTAGTACTAGGAATGGATTGGATGACAAGCATAAAGGATTGATCGACTGTGTCAAGAAAGCCATCACCATGACCAGTAGCTCTGGAGTATCAGTAGAGCATATATCTGAAACATTGCCACATCAATTCAAGTGCAACAAGAGTCTAGCCCTACCCACCATAGACCAAGTCAGAGTAGTCTGTGAATACCCTGGCGTATTCCTAGATGAATTGCCCGGTATGCCCCCGGATAGGGATATTGAGTACATTATTGAACTAATCCCTAGAACTGGACCCATAGCTCAGAGACCCTATAGCATGAACCCCTCAGAGTTAGTAGAACTGAGGAAGCAATTGGATGTTATGCTCGAGAAAGGCTTGATTCAACCAAGCGCATCACCATGGAGATCGTCCGTGTTGTTCGTCGACAAGAAGGATGCAGGTAACCGTTTGTGCACAGATTACCGGAAGCTAAATGACGTCACAATCAAGAACAAGTACCCCTTGACAAAGATAGAGGATCTATTTGATCAGTTGACTGGTGCCAGAATGTTCTCTAAGACCGATCTTAGGAATGGTTATCATCAACTTAAGATTCGTGCAACGGATATTCCAAAGACCGCCTTTACCACCAGATATGGATTATATGAGTATACGGTCATGTCTTTTGGATTAACCAATGCCCCCACTTATTTCATGAATCTCATGAATAAGATATTTATGAATTTTCTGGATAATTTTGTCATTGTGTTTATCGACGATATCCTTATCTACTCCAAGTCAGAAGAAGACCATGAGCAACATCTGACAATCATTCTTAAAACCCTTAGAGAGCATCAGTTGTATGCCAATTTTAGTAAATGTGAGTTTTGGCTGAAAGAAGTAGGATTCCTCGGACATACTGTGTCTGCCGGAGGAGTCACTGTTGATCCCGCTGATGTCTACGCACTTCTATTCTTGTAGACAGTTGTTGGGCCTCCAAGTGTAGAGGTTTGTAGAACAGCAGCAAGTTTTCCCTTAAGTGCATTACCCAAGGTTTATTGAACTCAGGGAGGAAGTGGTCAAAGGTATCCCCTCTCAAGCAATCCTGCAATCAAGATACAAGAAGTCTCTTGTGTCCCCAATACACTTGTTAGGTGTATAGGTGCACTAGTTCGGCGAAGAGATAGTGAAATACAAGTGGTATAGATAATTATAAGTGGCAACTGTGCAGAAAATAGCTTGTTGGCGTGTGGTTGACGTGGGAAAAGATTAAAGGCAAACTGAAATAAAGATGGAAGCAAGCAAACATGTAACAAACCTAATTGCAAACGGTGTTTCAGTGTTTAGAAACAAGGCCTAGGGATCATACTTTCACTAGTGAACACTCTCATATAAATATCTTCTCTTCATGATACTACTCTTAACTACTCTCCGGTTGGACACTCTAATCAATGGTAGGGCTATAACATCACACCTCAAAGTAAGCCTTTCCCATCTAGATAACCCCACACTGTCACCTTGAGCACTAGATGGTTCCAACCAACACCACAATTTCATAAAGACATCCAACTCCAAATATAACTCATAACAAATATTTGTAATCTCTAGCCTAAGTGGCACCATGGTATGCACGCTGTCACTTTCACACACATGGGGAGAGCAGAGATCTATTAAAGCACTTGAGTAGCAAGGTAGATCTATAGATTACAAGCTCATGATCTCAATAAGATCATGCATAGAGAGAGATGAACACATAGCTACCGGTAGAACCCTTAGCATCTAGAGAGAACTACTCCCTCCTCATCATGGGAATCAGCAATGGTGATGGAGATGGCGGTGGAGATCGATGGAGATGGCTCCGGAGGCACTTCCCCGTCCAGGCAGGGTGCCGAACAGAGACTATCTGTCCCCCGAATCTCCCCTTCGGTGGCGGCGGCGCTGCGGAACTTTTGCTGGATTTCTGATTGACGATCCAGGGTTTTTGCCTCGGGGGACATATATAGGCAAAAGCTGCAAGGTCGGTGGCCGGCTAGGGGCCCACACCATGCCCTGGCGCGGCCTGGGCTGGCCCGCGCCAAGGGGGTGTGGCCACCTTGTGGCCCCTCTCCTACTCTCCTTCTGGCTCCGTGAGTCTTCCAGGAAAATAGTAACTTTGGCTTTTGTCCCGTCCAATTCCGAGAATATTCATTTTCTGACTTCCTGGAACCAAAAACAGCAAAAAACAGGCAACTGGCCCTGTGGCTCTTGTTAATAGGTTAGTCCAAGAAATCATATGAAAAGTACTCCAAAGTGTGGACAAAACACAAGAAAGTAGATAAAACCAAGCATGGAACATCAAAAATTATAGATACATTTTCAATGTATCAACATCCCCAAGCTTAACTCCTGCTCGTCCTCAAGTAGGTAAGTGATAAAAAGAAATAATAATTTTTGAGGTGACATGCACCATCATAAACTTGACCAAAGTATTCGTAAAACAATGATAGCTGGGATCATAGAACTCCAATCATAACATGAAAGATAAAGTTCTAACAATAAGACAAAGCAACTATGTTGCAACATGAATAGGCACAAACAAAAGATTCATGAATAACAATGCTTTGCAAGACGTTTGTTTGTTTCACATAAAGAAAACATGGCATAATAGCATTCAGCTTGTCCCTCATAGAGTAGCAAATATAAATGCATAGGACACCTTCAAAGTTCATAAGAGTGACTAGATACAAATAGTTTAAAACAAGCAATATCAAGTTATGCATCAATAAACTCTTCTTGGGACAATGCACATAGAACTAAGAATGGCCACTATGCTCTCAAAGTAGGTGCATAAAGGTAGAAGGTGGAGACTCAATATAATGGTGGAAGAAAGGCCTTTATAAAAGGAAGTAGGGATTCAAGCCTCATAAAGAGCTTCCAAAAATTATGGTACTTATAGCTTTCATCTCTCATTGCCCCTATCATAAGCATCTTGAAGTGATTAAGGTTAAAGTGAACAAACTATGGTGTACATGCTTGACGAAGTATAAGTCAGAAATCTCATGTCCCTTGTATACGAGGGCCACTCCTCATGATACTCAAGTTTAGTCACCGGTAAGTTCTTGTCATCGTAAGTACATGTGTATCATAGAGAACCACCAACGGGGTACCCCTTGCCCGATGATACGGAGGAATCCCCATATCAAAATGACAAGGCAAGCAGACAACAAGCATCTCAGCATTCCTCTTATTTACCATGGGAATATGGTGTTTTTTTCTCCCTTTCCTCTTTTCGTAATCTCTTTTTTTCTCTTTTCTCTTTTTTCTCAATATATGACTCTTTTTTTATAAGAAGAATGCTTCATAGACAACTCATTATGGTTACGCTGCAGGTTTCCACCATGTCAGCATGGATTAGACTAGCGGCCCAGGCGTTTCTCTAACACATATACGTAACTCCATGGACTTACAAGCTCCCCTTTCATTTCACACCGACGACATCCATATACAAAACAGCATGATATCAACTGGGTACAAGTACCAAGTGCAATGTTGAAAGTGTTCCCCATGAAAGCATGGTGCTGCTAATTCCCAACAAATAAGTGCAAGCATATACAACATAGACGACACAATGGTTCAAGTTTATTAAGGGCAAGTAAAGTAAAGTGTGCCATCAAGTTCGTGAGAGCTTTAATCACTAGTTTTCTCATAACAAGTTTAATTTGGAAGGTAAACAAAAGCATGAATATACTTGGAATAGCATAAGCTAATAGGTAGGTATGGTGGACTCTTTGGAATAACTTGGTTTAGGGAGTTGGATGCATGAGTGGAACTCATACTTTGTTGTGGAGGCTAGCAAAAGACTGGGAGCGACAAACTAAGAGAGAAATAATGGCCATAATCATGCAGAGCGACAAAACATCATTGATCAAAGCATAAAGTGATACTACAAGTTGAAAACTAAAGGATCATAAAGGCTATGGTGACTTGAGATATTCATAACATGGTGTGAGCATGCGCCAAGTCAACCCAAATAAAGCATCAAAGGAGAATACCACTATACTATGCTTTAATATGCTAAAACAACGCATGATTCATCCAAGGCACATTAAGCAATCTCAATTGTTTGTAACAAGTCATGCTACATCAAAGCATACTAAGCATAAAGACAAAACAATATCAAGCATGGCATGACAAAGCATAGGCCACAGTCAAAAACAAGCTCTTTTTACCACATAAGCATGAACTTTTCTACTCTTTTCCGAACCAAACCAAACTATTTGCAAACCAATGTATGAAAGAGGGGGTCCAACCAATTTATTCAAAAAACTAAGAAAACCAAAGAAAACGAAAAACCAAAACGAAAACGAAAAAGAAGACGCTCCAAGATCAACACAATTGTGCATGAAACAATAAAAATGAAGCGTTTGGAAGAAACCTGGGATTTTTATTGATGAAGAAGGGCATGCCTTGGGCATCCCCAAGCTTTGAAGCTTGTACTTCTTGGATATTTCTTGGGGTGACACGCGTGGCATCCCCAAGCTTGAGCTTTAGTCCATCCTTTATCTCATTACTCATTCCTTCCATACACCTGAAATTTTTCCTTCATACAAAACTTCACACAATCTTTATTAGCAACATTAGTGTACTCAAGATAAATAAGTCTTAAGGTTCAGTTCTAACACCAAATAAACTTCCATTAGAACACTAGATACTGTAGCACTTCCCTCAAAAAGCTCAATTCCCCAAAAGAACTCAAAAAGGAACCAACAAGAAGCAAATGCAGAAAATGGCAGAAATCTGTCAAAACAGAACAGCAGGTAAAGACGAATTTTTTCGAAGACCTTCTCTTGCTCAAATCAAAAAGTGTTGATATAACGAAAGTTATATAACAACCTTGGGCAGAATCATAAAAATTCACGCCTCAAAAAGACATTCAGAGATTTTACACGAATTTTTACGGTGAAGCATAGAAATCTGTTTCAGGACAGCAACTTTCCCAATCATTACTTCTCTCTCATTAGAGGTTACTCTTGGCACAAAAATCAAATAAAAAGGATAAGGAGAGGTTATTACATAGGTAATAACTTCTAAGACTCATCTAAAACTTTTGGGTTATCTCCCAATAAGTACTTTTCTTTAACGCCTTTAAGTTAGGCATAAGAAGCAAAGAAAGAATCAAGTGTTCTCAAATGAAGAAGCATTAAGACCAAATTTTGTTTTCATAGGAGAAGCAAAAGAAATATTTTCTCTCTTTTTAGGGAAGTTTTCTATACCTTTCTTGAGTGGGAGTTGATATATAATGGTGCCTTCTTTCATATCAATAATGGCACCAACAGTTCTAAGAAAAGGTCTTCCCAAAGTAATAGGACAAGAAGCATTGCATTCAACATCCAAAACATAGAAATCAATGGGGACATATGAATTGTTAACCATAATAAGAAAATCATTAAGACTCCCCATGAGTTTCTTTTTAGCAATATCATCAATTGGGACATTCAAATAACAATCTTCAAGTGGAGGCAAATCAAGCATATCATAAATCCTTCTAGGCATAATAGAAACACTACTATCAAGATCACACAAAGCTTTGAAATCAAAGTCATTCACTCTCATATTAATGATGGGTTCCCAACCATCTTCTTGTTTTATAGGAATAGAAGCTTTATGTTTCATCTTTTCTTCTTTAATCTTTATGAGAGCATCAGTAATGTGTTTTGTAAAGGTCATGTTCATAGCACTAGCATTAGGACTTTTAGCAAGCTTTTGTAGGAACTTAATAACTTCAGAGATATTGCAACCATCAAGATCAAAATCATACTTATAATCTAAAGTAGTAGAAGTATTACTAGCCTCAACACTAGTGGTGGTAATAGTAGAAACACTAATGTTTCTAGCAATTTCATCTTCTCTTTCCCACTTAGCATGTAATTCAGCTAATAGTCTAACATTTTCATCAATTCTTACTTGTATAGCATTAGTAGCTGCAAAGGGATTATCATTAGTTTCATGTTTAGCAGCCATTTTATTCAAAGTAGTTTGAGCTTCAGCTAAAGATGCTATATTTCTTTCAGCATTAGAGAGTTTTCCTCAATAGTTTTATTGAAGGCGGTTTGTTTACTAATAAACTCTTTAAGCATAACTTCAAGTTCAGAGGGAGCACTCTTATTATTGTTGTAAGAATTTCCATAACCATTACCATTGTTGGGAGGATATGGCTTATAATTGTTGTTACCAAGACTGTTCCTATAAGTAGTATTACCATAAGCATTGTTGCCAAAATTGTTATTTCTTATGAAGTTCACATCAACTTGCTCTTCTTGAGCAATCAAAGAGGCTAAAGGAACATTATTTGGATCAATATGGGCTTTCCCATTAACAAGCATAGACATAATAATATCAATCTTATCACTCAAGGAGGAGGTTTCCTCAACAGAATTTACCTTCCTACCTTGTGAAGCTCTCTCAGTATGCCATTCAGAATAATTAACCATCATATTGTCCAGAAGTTTTGTTGCAACACCCAAAGTGATGGTCATAAAGGTACCTCCAGCAGCAGAATCCACTAGGTTCCTTGAAGAATAGTTCAATCCTGCATAAAAAGTTTGGATGATCATCCAAGCAATCAGTCCATGAGTGGGACAATTCTTTACCAAAGATTTCATTCATTCCCAAGCTTGAGCAACATGTTCATTATCAAGTTGTTTAAACTTCATTATTTCACTTATCATAGATATAATCTTAGCAGGAGGATAATATTTTCCAATGAAAGCATATTTGCATTTAGTCCAAGAATCAATATTATTCCTAGTTGAGGAATTCAACCATTCTTTAGCTTTTCCTCTCAAAGAGAAAGGAAACAATTTCAGCTTAATAATATCACCATCTGACATGGGTATACCCTGCAGGTACTCGAACTTGGTATATACGGTCCAAATACGTATAGGCCCACGGTGTCGCCAAGGCCCAGATAGAAGGACTCGAGTAACCTGTGGACTCTCGATTGCTTGAAGATCAAGAGAAAGCTGAAGATAGAAAGTTTGAAAGGGGAAAACCCTAACTTGTAACCGACTCGACCTGCTACCCGAGACCTAGCCTATCTATATAAGGGCTAGGAGGGGCGGCGAGCAGGACACACGCAACCCTAGTTTCCACAACCCTCGCCAGATTGCATTTGCGCACCATTGTAACTTTCGACTCCCTCAATAATTCCACGAGCAGACAAGCAGGAGTAGGGACCTCTACGAGGCCTGAACCTGGGTAAATCCTTTGTCCCCTGTGTGCTTGTTTGCTAGCCGATACACATCTCCAGCGCTCCCTCCTTCTCCAAAACCCAAGTCCATAACAATGGGCATTGATGAGTTAAACCCTCGTCAATTGGCGCTGTCTGTGGGAAGTGGGAGTGCTGATGTTGCGGCTTCTTCGGCCCCAT
Source organism: Avena insularis (assembly GCA_023614405.1). Lineage (NCBI taxonomy): Eukaryota > Viridiplantae > Streptophyta > Magnoliopsida > Poales > Poaceae > Avena > Avena insularis. Next base: position 606,264,000 of record CM042690.1, on the reverse strand, counting down.
CAAACGTGATCTACAACTCTGCAACAGCGGAGATTCGCCAGCTTTTCGGCTCCTTCGACTTCACCGTCCACACGCCGGCTACTCGCCCGGCCTTCGAGTTTGTGGGCGACGGAATCAGCCTGGCGATTGGGAGCTTCCGCTTCCAAGTTGGTTAGATGGGCACGCTTCGCATGCCCGATCAGCCGACGGCACCGGCGATTGCCCCAGCATCATGGTTCCCTCCATCGATCGGCACCCTCAAAGAGCTCAGTGCTCCGGCGGCAGTTGGGAACATGGTCAGCGACAGCAGTCGCGACTCCAATCTAAACGATCTGGCCACTGAAGATGGAACCTATGGTTCCGGATCTGAAAGTTGTGGAAGAAACAGCTTCCCAAATCACTTCATGTGCGCCGTCATCAACGTGGGCGACACCTCCGCCAACCGCGGTAACGGTGGCAACACCGGCAACAACACCGATACACCCAATCGCGGCAACGGTGGTAACACCGGCAACGGCACCGACCCGCCCAACGCCGGCAACGGCGGTAATGGTGGCAACGGAGGAGCAGTCGAACCTCCTAGCATAATCAACGAGCAAACCGGCGAACGCGTCGTGATCAGGCTCAACGAGCAAGAGTGGGAATGCTGCCGCGAAGCCCTACGAGGTGCACCTCTACCCTTCGGGTCCTCGCAGGAACTACTGATGGGCTACCACTGGCTCCTAAAAGAGGAATTCAAGCGCAAAAAACAAGCAATCGCGCAACTTGAGGCGTGTAAAAAGGCGGCGGACGAGTCGAGCCTTCGTCGCGCTAGGCTCTCCTCCTACGGAGGATCCTCCTCAAGAGGCAACGAGCACCTCGCCAGGAAAAGGCAATCGTGGATGGCTCACCTCACCGAACAAGAATGCATAGACGCCGCAAAAGTCCTCGACTTTGGCTCTATGACAGTCGACACAAGAGGCAACGTGGTTCCCAAGACACCGCAGGCCACGGTGACAGCGGCCACCATGTACCTTCTCAATAACCAGCCACCAGCTGGAGATCCCCGAACGGCCATGCACCGATCTACGATCGCGGGCCTGGGGCTAATCGAGGCCGCCCTCGACAAGGAACTGGTACTAGACCCAAAAAAGGGCAAAGCGTTAGCAAAGCGCTACTCCTCGCCCTCATCCAGCGATGACATTCATGACCTGTCTCGGCGTCGCCACTCACGGCGACACGATCGCGACTACGACGCACGCGATGAACTCATGCAGCACAAGATCGACAAGTCAAGGGCACGACGTGCTCGGTCGAATGACTCGGAAGAAGAAGATGGGGAGATCTGCGGTGCCAGATGCTTCAGCAAATCCATCAGGCAAAAGCGAATGCCTAAAGGGTTCAAACTCCCATCGGAGAACCCGAAATTTGACAGTCTGCAGGACCCCAAGATCTGGCTGGAGGATCACATCTCCTCCGTCAGGCTACATGGAGGCAGTCGAAGTACTGCCATGCAATGCTTGCCGCTACAGCTACATGGCGCCGCCCGGGCATGGCTCAATAACCTCCCACGCGGATCCATTCGCAGCTAGGATGAGCTGGTCTACAGCTTCGTGCGCAACTTTAAGGGCACATACAAACGCCCGGCCTCAATCGAAGAACTGAGATGCTGCCAGCAAAGATCTAGCGAATCGCTGCGCTCTTACATCCAAAGGTGGTCCATCATCAAGAACTCCATGGAGAACATCTCAGAAGACCGCGCGATTGATGCATTCAACGGTGGTGTCCGCCGCATGGAACTCAGGGAGGAGCTAGGCCGCTCAAAGCCCCAGACCATCGACCACCTCATGGAGATCGTGAATCGGTGGGCCAATGGAGAAGATTCGGTGAAGAATCGCGTTCACTCTGACGAGGAGGCAGAACTTGAACGAAGACGCGACCGCCGGAGTAAGCGTCGCATGCGCGTCTACGACGATCACGATGACGTCAACATGGTCGCAGCCGGCTACGCCGATAGATGTGACGATAACTACAACAGTGGATACCGCAGCGGCGGATACCGCGACTCCGGGAAAACCACGCAAGTGTGGCAACGCCGCACTCGTGATGAAGCACCCGCGACCTCCATCAAGGACAAACTGTCCGGGCCATGCACGGTACACTTCTACATCGACAAGCATGACGTCAAGAGAAAGTCCAGCCACCTCCTCATGGACTGCCGCGAGTTCCTCAAGCTACATGAGGGATTGGTTCGGATGAACCGCAATGCAGTCGAAAGAGGCTACAAAGCCACTCCAGGCGCCGTGGCACATGGCGCACTACCACCACCACCACCACCTGGGCCACCCCCGAACGGAGCTGCACCGGACCAGCACCACGGAGGCGAACCGTACCCACGGGCCATGGGTACCATGATGATCCGAAAGGGGCGCCCCTCCAATAGGGTGCAGAAGGCCATCACTCTCCAAGTCAACTTGGCCACGCACTCGCCACCATCCACCACTGAGTACCTCAGTGGCAGTGAGTCGTGCATTACCTTCGACAAACGCGACCACCCGCCTCAAGTACCTCGCCCAGGTCATTGCCCCCTCGTACTCGAGGCACAAATTGGAGGCTTCAACATGAGTCGCATCTTCATGGATGGCGGAAGCGGCATCAACCTCATATTCGCGAGTACCTTGCGAGCAATGAGGATCCCTCTAACCTGCTTGGAGGCATCAGACACAACGTTCCACGGCATTGTCCTAGGGAAAGGCGTATACCCCCTGGGCAAAATCAACCTCGACGTCATATTCGGCACGCCAAGAAACTTCCGGCGTGAGCGCATCGACTTTGAGGTCGTCGACTAGCCCTCACAATACCACTGCATCCTTGGACGCGTCGCGTTCGCTAGGTTCATGGCGGTACCCCACTACGCCTACCTGCAGATGAAAATGCCAGGTCCCAACGACGTCATTACGATCAACGGGAGCTTCGAGAGATCTGACAGTTGCAACAGGGAGTTCAACAGAACTCTCAGTCCTTCGGCATGCAGGAGGAGCTCGCGCGATTGAAGGAAACGACAGACAACAGTCTGCCCCCCCCCTTTGAGTAGGCCAAGCTCACCTGACCTCTCCTTCGACTCATCTGTGCACACAAAGAAGGTGCAGGTCCATCCATTAGATCCCGCTAAAACATCCCTCATCGCCAACAACTTGAGTCCCGCATAGGAACTCGCGCTTGTTGAATTCCTCCGTGAGGACTGGGAAATTTTCGCCTGGTGTCCTGCGGACATGCCAGGAGTTCCCAGGGAATTCGCCGAGCACGCACTCAACGTCAACCCCGACGCAAGGCCAGTCAAGCAAACAATCAGGCGACTGTCTGAGCCACGAGCGCAGGCAGTCGGAATGGAGATCAACAGACTCCTCGAGGCCAAATTCATACGCGAGATCAAGGAAAGCACTTGGCTGCAATGTCTGTCTGGTACCAAAAAAGGACACGGATATCCAACGGATGTGCGTGGACTTCACTTCTTTAAACAAGCACTGCCCAAAAGATCACTTCTCGCTACCACGGATCGATCAAATCATCGACTCCACCGCTGGATGCGAGCGCCTCTGCTTCCTCGATGCCTACTCAGGCTATAACCAAATTCGAATGAAGGAGGAAGACCAGGAGAAGACCGCGTTTACAACGCCCTTCGGTGTGTTCTGCTACAACACAATGCCCTTCGGGCTAAAAAACGCGGGAGCCACATACCAGCGGTGCATGCAGGCTTGCCTCAAGGAGCAACTAGGTCGCAACATCCAAGTCTATGTCGACGACATAGTAATCAAAACCAAGGAAGAAGCCTCTCTAATCGACGACTTGCGTGAAAGATTCACCAATCTCGATCGCTATCGGATAAAGCTTAATCTGGACAAATGCGCCTTCGGCGTACCATCTGGGCAGCTTCTCAGGTATCTCATCTCCGCGAGAGGGATTGATGCAAACCAGAAAAAGATAAAGGCCATACTGGCCATGGAGAAGCCTAAGAACATAAGAGGCGTCTAGCAACTAGCCGGACGAATCGCGACCCTCAGTCGATTTATCATTCGAATGGGAGAAAAGGCGTTGCCCTTCTATCAGCTCCTCCGCAAAGCTGACAAATTCGAGTGGACCAATGAAGTGCAAGAAGCATTCGAAGACCTCAAGCGCCTGCTATCCACCTCGCCAGTATTGGTGACTCCACGAGAAAGGGAACCACTTCTGCTGTACATCTCCGCTACCAACCAAGTGGTTAGCACAGTGCTCGTCGTCGAGCGGGCCGAGGAAAACAAGGTCCACGGCATACAACGCCCGGTATACTACCTTAGCAAGGTCCTCACGCCAACAAAAAATAAGGCGTTGACTACCACATTAAAAAAGAAGGATAGATATACTTACATGGTCCTCCAGCGACTCCGAAGAAGTTTGCTGAACCGTCATCCGAGCAACTACTCGATGCTCCCCTACGTGAGGAGAACTCGAAGAATTGTGCCCGGAGTGGACCGCCGCCGGAGAAGGAGCGCGCTCGACCTCTACCTTGGCCCTTGAAGTCGCGACTCCCGATTCCTTGACAAACTCGACGTCGCCAGAAGATGACGATGCCTCTTGACTACAAGACAAAGTCCACATTGAGAAAAGGGCAAACTCCAGGGCAAAAACCAACAAGAAGAAAACAGAAAAGAATGGATGACCCAGCAAACTTACCAGTTAAAGTTGTCAAGATCAAACGTGGAAGTCGTTGATTCTGACAAAGACTCCTTGGGCAATCGCATCTTCTTGCAAGAAGACGGTGCCACAGCCCTCACAGGAACAGCTGGAGTTGAAGGAGTCGACGCGTCGGAGTCCCCGCTACGTGAACGCTTGCAAGTATCCGGGCTCTCGGACTCAGGGGATTCCTCTTCAACATCAGAAGGGACAGTCGATTCAGACTCGTCCTCTTCCAAAGCTTCACAAGGAATAATCCCCTCAGGGGGGAGGCGTACAAGGCGACACCGCCCAATCCTGCATACAAACAGTATAGATCAGCAAACATAACAGGTAAGCAACAGAAAATGCAATCGCGAAAATAAGCTACTGTGTAGCACAACTGTACCTCAGGAGGAGGATTCGAAGCATCGAAAGGAGGAACGACTGGCTCATTCGGAAGCACATCCTTGACGGTGTACTTCGTGACCAGTCGCACCCTCTTATCTACCTCACTCGCGGACATGCCATCAACAGACACGCGAGTGGCATCATCAGCACGACCCCATTGAAACATGGGATGGACCCTGGCCTGGAGAGGCTGGACGCGACGGTGCAGCCAAGTCCTGACAAGGGTGCAACCTCCCTCTTCTGCGCCTATGCGACTCCTGAGGTCGCAGATGCGTTGATATAGCACGTTTGTCTCCACGAGTATGGAAGGCATGATCACGTTCTTCCAAGAACGCATCTTCTTGCAGGGAGTCGCGGGATCGAAAGGCGCGAGTCCAAAGTGCTCGCCCTTGTCCTTCTGGTCGCGAACATAGAACCATTTGTCCCTCCATCCCTGGACGGACTTGGTAAGCTTGAAGTCGAAGTAGGTGGCGGATGGGTCGACGTGGATTCCGCAACCACCTACGTCATAAACTAAAGAGCCAGATGCGGACTGACGCTTCAATTTAAAGATGCGCTTGAAAAGACCAAAGTGTGGCTCGATTCCAAGCCAGCACTCGCAGAGAGTGATGAAACAAGTGATGTGGAGGATCGAATTTTGGGACAGATGATGGAGCTGGAGCCCATAGAAACAAAGAAGACCCCTAAGAAAGGGGTGAAGAGGCAAGGAAAGACCACGAATGATGAATCCAAGAAACATCACTCAAAAACTAGCGGGAGGAGCAGGAATGGTCTCACCGCTGGGGATGCGTGCATCGGCGACTACTGCTGAGATCACTCCATCTTGGCGAAGAAGACGGAGATCCGATGCCTTGATGATGGAAGGACGCCATGCACCATTTGTCACGCGGGTGCCCGTGACTTTCTTCTTCCCGCCGGTGGCAGAGCTGGTGCTCGCAGTAGCGGAGCCACCTTTCTTCTTCGCCACAGCGATGGTGGCCGCGGAATCAGCGACAGCGCCTCCCTTCTTCTTCCCCATTGCGCGGCGGCAATGTGAGCGGAGGAAGTAGCTCGAGAACGAACGGAGCTGGTCCAGCGTCGTGGAGAAGATGGGCACAGGGGAAAGCAGAAAAGCAGCAGCAATGGCGATGGCAGCAAGAGTGAAAGAGCGCAGATGGAAAATTACCACCGCAGCGCCGCTACTTAACCCCTGGGAGATGCAATCCAACGGCTGACAAAAACCCTACGGGACGCATGGCACGCATCGCGTTGGACACGAGGAGAAGAGGAAGCGCGAACCGTCCCCCACTTCTACCATTACGTGCGGAAATCGAGGAGGCACAGTTAAAAATAAGATTACGCACGCCCAGTCAAATCAAAGTCAGAAAGTGGGACCCACCGCTCGTCACGTCCCGTCAAACTCGCTCACGCGGGCAACCAAGGTCATACAAGCGTCAGCACTAACGTCATCAAGGCTACGCAGTGGAAAACTTCGACTATTTTTAGTCCTTGCTGGAGTCTTCGACTCCACCAAGCACTCGGGGGCTACTCCCATAGGGAGCGCTGGCCACGCACCCTACGACTTTTCTTTTTTCTTGTTGCAGGAAGATGGACAATCACAAAAGAAAACCCAACCACTCGAAACACAGTTCGATCATGGACATGGGTTACTCCCATAGGGAGCGCCAGAAACAAATTCGACTGAAACAAGCAGGCAAAAGACGACAACAGTCATGAAAGTTTTTTGGTCCCTGCCTGAGTCATCGACTGAAACAAGTAAGCAAAAAAGACGACAGCAGTCGCAAAAGTTTTTTAGTCCCTGCCTGAGTCTTCGACTCAACCAGGCACTTTGGTTACTCCCATAGGAAGCTGGTCGCAAGACCCTATGATTATTTGCACAAAAACTGTGTATTGATGACATCCGCACTCGCAACCTTTGGCGACACCGCCTCACAAATTTTCCCTACAAAGAGACTATGTCTCCTGGGATGCCCAAATCGTCTCCGCGATGATAAAATTCGGATGTCGCGCCTATGGCGTGAAGGTAAGACCTGAATAAGGCCTGGCAACGCATTTAACTGTGCACTACCAGAAATATATCCGTGCCTACAGGCACAATGAACATGCCTTGACGGACGCGTCAAGTGCTCACACCGATATAACTGGAATTCGACTCCTGTAAGACCTCCGCGGCCTGAGTCGAATTACACCAGCACTTTTCCGGATTCGTGTCCGGGGACTCGAATTTGAGTAGATTGCGTTGTTTCACCCTAAGGTGGTTAACTGATACCAATACTTCGGTTATATCAGGCACGTATATCAACAATCCCTATGACATAAATAAAGGCAGTCGAAAATGTGCTCATTCAGGCACTCGAAGACTTCAAAAAAGTCTCCAGTAGAATCTGCGATTCCACTAGACACTCGGGGGCTACTGACATGGGTATACCCTGCAGGTACTCGAACTTGGTATATATGGTCCAAATACGTATAGGCCCACGGTGTCACCAAGGCCCAGATAGAAGGACTCGAGTAACCTGCGGACTCTCGATTGCTTGAAGATCAAGAGAAAGCTGAAGATAGAAAGTTTGAAAGGGGAAAACCCTGACTTGTAACCGACTCGACCTGCTACCCGAGACCTAGCCTATCTATATAAGGGCTAGGAGGGGGCGGCGAGGAGGACACACGCAACCCTAGTTTCCACAACCCTCGCCAGATTGCATCTGCGCACCATTGTAACTTTCGACTCCCTCAATAATTCCACGAGCAGACAAGCAGGAGTAGGGAACTCTACGAGGCCTGAACCTGGGTAAATCCTTTGTCCCCTGTGTGTTTGTTTGCTAGCCGATAGATGTCTCCAGCGCTCCCTCCTTATCCAAAACCCAAGTCCATAACAATGGGCATTGATGAGTTAAACCCTCGTCACCATCTATATCCCTATGATTTTGCATCTCACAAAGTTCAACAAAGTTATTTAGATGGGAAGCAGCATCTTCATTACCAATACCAGAAAATTATTCTCTCATAACAAGATTGAGCAAAGCAGGTTTTATCTCAAAGAAAGTATCTTTAGGCACAGGTGGAGAAATAGGTGTGCTCATAAAATCATTATTGTTGGTGCTAGTGAAGTCACACAACTTAGTGTTTTCAAGAGTAGTCATTTTTTTGGTTTTTCAAATAAGAAAGCAAACTAGTAAAACTAAATTTTTTGTGTTTTTTGAATAACAAAACAAGCAAACAAAGCAAAAAGAAACTAAGCAAAACAAAAATAACAAAGTAAAGAGATTGGTTATGAGGGACTCCCCTTGTGAAGATGTCCTTGACTTCCCGGCAACGGCGCAGAAAAATGCTTGATGGCTCAATGCACGGCGCCCAGAAAAGTGCTGGTGCGTGGTTGATGTAGAGCTCGTTGGGAACCCCAAGAGGAAGGTATGATGAACACAGCAGCAAGTTTCCCTCAGTTATGAAACCAAGGTTTAATCGAACCAGTAGGAGCAAGGAAACACCCCAAAGGTGTTACTAGCTGAGCTTTGGCAGGGCGCACTACCGGTGCTAGTAGCAACGTGGAGACCTGCACAACACAACCACAAAACTTTGTCCCCAACTTGCGATGAGGTTGTCAATATCACCGTGTTTTGAGGAAAACAAAGGATTAAACGTATCGAATGGAATGAAGTAATAGTTTGCATAAAGTAAACACAAAGCAATATCAGTTTATAGATTGTATGTAAAAGACAAGGACCGGGATCCATAGTTCACTAGAGGTGGCTCTCCTTAGATAAATAACATGCTGGGTGAACAAATTACAGCGGGGCAATTGACAAACACCGAGAAAGCAATACATGCATATACTAATCATCTTGACTCCTTTGAGACTTGATTGGGCATTACAACATTATACATAGACCGCCATCCAACTACATCTATGACTAATAATCCACCTTCAGGTTATCATCCAAACCCCCTCCAGTATTAAGTTGCAAGCAACAGATTATTGCTTTACGAACTGCGTGTAATGTAAACAATTCGATTGTTCTATGAACAAAGGATTGTTGTTTTCTCCCTAGTAGCAACAACACATCTAGTACCTTAGAGATTTCTGTCACTTCCCCAGATTACCAGAGGCATGAACCCACTATCTAGCATAAATACTAACTCTTGGAGTTGCTAGCATCTACCTGGCCAAGATAGCTACTAACAACGGAAAGCATGCAAGATCACAAATAACAAAGACATGATAGAATCAATAATCAATCTGAAATAGCATCTCAATATCCATCGGATCCCCGCAAACACAACATGTAAGAATTACAAATAGATGATCTTGATCATGAACGGAGTTCACAAGATCTAGACATGAAAGCACAAAGGAGGAGAACCAGCCATCTAGCTACTACATGGATCTGTAGTCCAAGGATGAACTACTCACGCATCACACCGGAGGCTTGCATGGTGATGAAGAAGGCCTCCAGGGTGAATTCCCCTCTCCGGCAGGGTGCCGGGAAGAGCTTCAGATCCCTCCTGATCTAGGGATGGAGATGACGGCGGCTACAGACTCTTTCATGGATTTTTGATCGGGCCCTTAGGATTTTCGTCCCGAGGGCAATATATAGGCGGAAGGGGAGGCCGAGGGGGTGCCGGGAGCGGGCACACCACCCCCTGGAGCGAGCCAGGCCTGGCCGCGCGGCCATGTGGTGTGGTGGCCCCCTGGCCCCTCTCCGTCTCGTATTCTAGCACTTGATGACTTCTGGAAAAATAGGCACTTTGGCTTTTGTCCCGTCCAATTCCGAGAATATTCATTTTCTGACTTTCCTGGAACCAAAAACAGGAGAAAACAGGTAGCTGGCACTGTGGCTCTTGTTAATAGGTTAGTCCAAGAAATCATATGAAAAGTACTCCAAAGTTGGAACAAGACACAAGAAAGTGGATAAAACCAAGCATGGAACATCAAAAATTATAGATACATTTGCAATGTATCAACTGGCATCTGGGATTAAAAACCCGGGTGTTGACAACACAGTACCATCATCCCCGGATCCGATGATATCTACTATCCACGGGCCTGTTGCCGGCAGAGGCTTAGAGGAGTACCTGCGTGTTTTGCCGTAGCGGAAACTGCGCACCCTTATCGAGTGAGATTCACAAAGGTAGGCGAGGAGCACCACCGGCGAGGCAGCAAAAATACAGCCATCCTCCAAGAAGTTGCAAGGGCCATGCGCGCACGCAATCTTGTGGTTGTGGACCTGACCATAGGCGACCAATGTCCTGCAACCATCGTTGGGGCATCTGCTACCTTTTCTGCTGGTGACTCGGAGGTTCAACTCCTTGGAGCATGCAGCCAGCCGAACGGTGCTGGTAGTGTCCATACGCATAGCGATCACGTCGAACACGTCGGCACCGATGTTGCTCCATCCGTCGTACCACCGGTTGGGCCCCAAATCCGCCATCGCGTCCCGATGGTTTGGGGGCGAGGTGGATCAATCTATGACTGTTGGGAGGTTTTGTTGGAGAGGGGTGGCGGCCTGGAAGGACTGATGCTACGGGCGAGAAGGCAAGGAAAATTAGTGAAGCATGCATTGGATACGATACCAAATACTGCTGGAGATGGGGAAGACGGTATGGCTCTTTGAACGAGGAGTTTTTTGCGTGTTTCTTCGTCGGTCTTCTGCTGTAGGGTGCAGCTGCATCGAGGAGACTTTAATTATTAGCTAGCTAGTGTAGCATGCCAACACTCTCTAGTACTACTATAGTAGCATCGAGGAAACTTTACTAGTAGTAATTAGCTGGCTAGTCTAACACGCCAACGTTGTCTAGTAGAATGACATATCATCACAATATAAAATTGTACTACTCCATAAAGTGGTAATAGGTAAAGCTGAGAAAATAATTAAATTTTCGAGCCGCTTCCATAAAGTATCGGGTGTATATTTGGTTCTTGTACTTGTGCATAGCGTTCATTGTGCTAAAGTCTAGTATCAATAGAATCTCCTACTTCATCTGTTTCAAAATGTAAGATGGTTTAGCTTTTGTGAAACAAATGTATCTAGACATCTTTTACTACACACTCGATAGTAGTGATACACATGTTCACAACATAGATGCTAAACGAATAAAATTGAATGATAATTCTACATACATGTGGCACTGTCGTCTTGGTCACATTGGAGTGAAGCGTATGAAGAAACTCCATTCTGATGGACTTCTTGAATCACTTGATTTTGAATCACTTGAAAGATGCGAAGCATGTCTAATGGGAAAAATTACTAAGACTCCATTCTCTGGGATAATGGAGCGAGCTATAGACTTATTGGAAATAATACATACCGATGTGTGCGGTCCAATGAGTGTAGCATCGCATGGTGGATATCGTTATGTTCTCACTTTCACGGATGACTTAAGTAGATATGGGTATGTCTACTTTATGAAACATAAGTCCGAAACTTTCGAGAAGTTTAAGGAATTTCAAAGTGAAGTGGAAAATCATCGTAACAAGAAGATTAAGTTTCCGCGTTCTAACCGCGGAGGTGAATATCTAAGTTATGAGTTTGGCATGCATTTAAAGAAATGTGGAATACTTTCGCAGTTGACACCGCCGAGAACACCACAACGTAATGGTGTGTCCGAACGTCGTAATCGAACTCTCTTAGATATGGTTCGGTCTATGATGTCTCTTACAGATTTACCGCTATCGTTTTGGGGCTATGCATTAGAGACAGCCGCATTCACTTTAAATAGGGCACCATCTAAATCCGTTGAAACGACACCGTATGAATTGTGGTTTGGTAAGAAACCTAAATTGCCGTTCCTTAAAGTTTGGGGTTGCGAAGCGTATGTAAAGAAGTTACAACCTGATAAGCTTGAACCCAAAGCGGAGAAATGTAGGATAACCTAAAGAAACAATTGGGTATACCTTCTATCATAGATCCGAAGGCAAAGTTTTCGTTGCCAAGAATGGATCCTTTCTTGAGAAGGAGTTTCTCTCGAAGGAAGTGACTAAAAGGAAAGTAGAACTCGACGAGGTTATTGAACCTTCTCTCGGAGTTGAGAGTAGCGCAGCACCGGAAGATGTTTTTGTGCCGCCTGCACCAATTGGAGAGGCTAATGATGGTGATCATGAAACTTCGAACGAAGTTACTGCAGAACCTCGCAGGTCAACGAGGGTTCGTACCACTCCTGATTGGTATGACTCTGCCTTGAATGTCATGTTGGTGGACAACACTGATGACCCTGCGACATATGAAGAAGCTATGGTGAGCCCAGATTCCGACAAATGGCTAGAAGCCATGAAATCCGAAATGGGATCCATGTACGAAAACCAAGTATGGACTTTGGTGGACTTACCGGATGGCCGTAAGGCTGTTGAGAACAAATGGATTTTCAAAAGAAAAATAGATGCTGATGGTAATGTTACTATCTATAAAGCTCGACTTGTCGCGAAAGGGTTCCGACAAATTCAAGGAGTTGACTACGATGATACTTTCTCACCAGTAGCGAAGCTAAAGTCTGTGAGGATTTTGTTAGCAATTGCTACATATTTCGATTATGAGATTTGGCAGATGGATGTCAAAACAGCGTTCCTTAATGGTGACATTGAGGAAGAGTTTTATATGGTACAACCCAAGGGTTTTGTCGATCCTAGTGATGTTGACAAGGTATGCAAACTTCAGCGCTCTATTTATGGACTGAAGCAAGCATCCCGGAGTTGGAATCAATGTTTTGATAAAGTAATCAAAAAATTTGGATTTATACAAACTTATGGAGAAGCTTGTATTTACAAGAAAGTGAGTGGGAGCTCTATAGCATTCCTAGTACTATATGTAGATGACATATTGTTGATTGGGAATGATATAGAACTTCTTAATAGCGTCAAAGCCTATTTGAATAATAGTTTTTCAATGAAGGATCTTGGCGAAGCGGCATATATTCTAGGCATCAAGATTTATAGAGATAGATCAAGACGCCTAATAGCGCTTTCACAAAGTACATACTTAGACAAAGTTCTAAAGAAGTTTAGAATGGAAGAGAGCAAGAAAGGGTTCGTGCCCATGTTGTCAGGTAAGACCTTGTGTAAGACTCAAAGTCCAACTACGGCAGAAGATAGAGAGAAGATGAATAATATTCCGTATGCCTCGGCCATAGGTTCTATCATGTATGCCATGCTGTGTACAAGACCGGATATAGCACATGTTGTTAGTTTGACTAGCAGATATCAAAGTGATCTTGGAATGGAGCACTGGACAGCGGTCAAGAATATCCTAAAGTACCTGAATAGGACTAAGGATATGGTTCTTTCTTATGGAGGTGATGAACAGCTTGTTGTAAACGGTTACACTGATGCTGGTTGGAACACCGATCCAGATGACTCAAAGTCACAGTCTGGATACGTATTTATTTTGAATGGTGCTGCAGTAAGCTGGAGGAGTGCCAAGCAAAGCGTTGTGGCGAAATCTTCAACTGAATCGGAATACATAGCTGCTACGTAGGCTGCACAAGAAGCCATATGGATGAAGGAGTTCATTACTGCACTTGGCGTGGTTCCCAGTGCGTTGGACCCGATGGCCATCTACTGTGACGACACAGGTGCCATAGCTAATGCACAGGAGCCAAGGTCACATAGCAAGATGAAGCACATCAAGCTACGTTTCCATGCTATTCGCGAGTATGTCCGAGATGGTGACATAAAGATTTGCAAAGTACACACTGATCTGAATATGGCAGATCCGTTGACTAAACCTCTCCCTAGAGAAAAGCATGACCAACACCAGAACGCCATGGGTGTTAGGTATATTACCATGTAATCTAGATTATTGACTCTAGTGCAAGTGGGAGACTGTTAGAGATATGCCCAAGAGGCAATAATAAAAATGGTTATTATTATATCTTTGTGTTTATGATGAATGTTTACATCCCATGCTATAATTGTATTATAAGGAAACACTAATACATGTGTGTTTTGTAAACATAAAAGAGTCCCTAGTAAGCCTCTTGTTGAACTAGCTTGTTGATTAATTGATGATCATGGTTTCCTGATCATGGACATTGGATGTCATTAATAACAAGGTTATATCATTAGGAGAATGATGTGATGGACACACACCCATAGTAACGTAGCATAAGATCAAGTCATTAAGTTCGTATTGCTATAAGCTTTCAAATGCATAGTAACCTAATCCTTCGACCATGAGGTTATGTTAATCACCATCACCGGATGGGTACTTTGATGACATCAAACACCGCTTTGTGACTGGGTGGTTATAAAGGTGTCATTGGGTATTCTGAAAGTATGTGTTGAAGAGCATGGACCAAGATTGGGATTTGTCCATCCATATGACGGATAGATATGCTTTGGGCCCTCTCGGTGGAATGTCATCTAGTTAGCTTGCAAGCATGTGACTAGGTCACAAGGGATGACATATCACGGAACGAGTAAAGAGTACTTATCAGTAACGAGGTAGAACTAGGTATAGATATACCGACGATCAAACCTCGGATAAGTATAGTATCGCGTGACAAAGGGATTTGGTCTCGTATGTAAATGGTTCTATCGATCACGAAGTCATCGTTGAGTATGTGGGAGCCGTTATGGATCTCCAGGTCTCGCTGATGGTTATTGATAGGAGATGTGTCTCTATCATGTCTGCATATTCACGAACCGTAGGGTGACACACTTAAGGTTCGAAATTGTTTTAAGTAGATATGGAATGTGTGTTGGAGACCGAATGTTGTTCGGAGTCTCGGATTGGATCCGGGACATCACGAGGAGATCCGGAATTGTCTGGAGAATAAGATTCATATATTGGGGATCATTTTCTAAGTTAGGAAATGTTCCAGAGTATTTGTATGGGGATTCTAGAAGGTTTCGGAATGTTCCAGAAGGTTCTAGAAGATTTCTTGGAGTTTGCTTGAAAACCAAGAAAGGATCATGGAATCCTTGTAGGGCAAGACAAGGAGTAGTCGGGGAGGAGGACTCCTCCCCCCTTCCCAATCCGCCGGCCAAGGAGGGAGGGGAGTCCTACTAGGACTCCCCCTCCCATGGCACCTCCCTCCTTTAAATAGAGGGGTGGAGGCGCCACCCCCTTGCCCCCTTCAATCCTCAAACCCTAGCCGCCTCTCTCCTCCTCCTTCCCTCTGCTCTGGCTTAGGCGAAGCCCTGCAGAATTCTCTACTCCACCACCACCACCACGCCGTCGTGCTGCTGGGACTCCGTGGAGAGATCTACTACCTTCGCTACTCGCTGGAGCAGGGAGAGGAAGGTCTGCTTCGACTCCGCACGTGTGACCGACTGTG
Source organism: Avena insularis (assembly GCA_023614405.1). Classification (NCBI taxonomy): domain Eukaryota; kingdom Viridiplantae; phylum Streptophyta; class Magnoliopsida; order Poales; family Poaceae; genus Avena; species Avena insularis. Next base: position 606,248,676 of record CM042690.1, on the reverse strand, counting down.
GAAGCGCTGCCGGAACATGGCGCCGGAAGGATCGTCTACTCGATCTTGAGATCGGCAAGTGATCGACTACATCAACCACGAGATCCAATCTCGTAACGCTTTCGGGTCTACAAGGGTTAGTACAGATCTATCTCGTTGCACATGTCTAATAGATTAGATCTTGGCTTTTATCTAGATTAGATCAGGGTTTTGTTCGTTCTTGCAGTAGAATTTTTTTGTTTTCCATGCTACGAACCCATCAGCACAAGAATTTAGGTGATTGTTCAATTGTATGGCATGTGGTCCATAACATCCTGTTGATGCTAAAATTTCCATAATTTCTAAAAGAACTCTAGAATCGGCGGATGACTAAAGTGCATTATGCTAAAGGTCCAAAAAAGTATAGTCAAGTTCATATGAGTAAATAAACATAGTACCGATACAAGGATATGTTTCAAAGAGAGGAGACCAACAAGTTGAAAGCCGATGACTTCAGACAACCAAACAAAATAAACAGTTCAACATGGTTCAGAACTATTTCTCTACTTGTAGTACCAACTATTAAATATGGATTTCATCAGTACGTACTGTGGCAACATGTCTTGTTTCTTAGTTAAGCATGAGGCCGGTTGCAATCGACGGTGTTCGCAAAGGTTGGTACGAACCAAAGCGGATGCTTAACCATTCCTCTCCAGAAGCGAGGGTTACTAATTCCCTCAAGGACACCGTAGTGTTTACCACTAAGACTAAAGCGGCATAATTCAGGCTACGCCTCTTTGGAAAGCCATGATGCAGTTGGTAAGATGTAGACACAGTTGCTTCTCGTCAGATAACCTGAGGTAACATCTGTACCGCCTAGGCGCATGATAATCGGATAGATCACTCCAAGGAAAACAGAATATGATCCAAGGTCAGCAATCCTTTCCCATGGATTAGCTTGATCAACCTGACTAGTGTTCATTGAGAACACCAAGCAGCCAAACCCAGAAGTATAAGTGGAGATAGTGCGACCACAGTGTACAACACGAGGATGAGCAACACCGGTACGATGGCGGCAATGACAAGTAAGACAGCTGGGATTATAAGAAGCGTCAAGCGTATATATATGAAGAAGTCTCGAACCATATGCAGATCTTGCTAACCACCAAAAACCAAAAAAGTAGTCGTGCTCGTCTCTAGTAGCATTAAGAAATGAATCCACCAACTCATTTGCGGCAGCTGGTCGCGCCAAGACCAGTGCAGGACCTTGAAAAGGTAGCAGAATGTGTTAACTTATGATTCCGGTAGCATGATATAGTGAATCCTACTGAAAAATTTCCTTCCAATTGAACTGCATCCAAAGTAGCTCAAACATAGAAAAACAACTATGGCCTAGAATCATACAAAGGAAACAAAGCATTATATAATAGGGAAATTTCCTAGAGAACGGACTGATCTTTTTTTTGAACAAGACGAGCAATTTTTGGCTCATTTTGTCTAAAAAGGCAAAGATAATTGACCGGTTCATTTGCAGGAGAACTTGCCAAAAAATCGTGCAAATGCAGAAAACATAGGACATGAAAGACATAGGATTTTACATTTGCATGTCCGTTTATACTCATGCAGGATTGCGGTGTGTTGTATTACAATGCATGGAAAAACCATTAAACGGATTGTTTTCAGGAGCTTCTAGTATATCTTAAATTTCTATCGAATAAATTAAAAGACATTCGGAAAAATCTACTATGCATAATTCAATCTGATGAATCAAATAACTACTATAAGAAAAAATCCTACGAAAAAACTATGATTCGTACAGTTCATAGAGCCTAAAATAACTACTCGTATTTTCATTTAAACGAAACACTCCCCATGTCATTCAGTACAATAGCTTGGGCACATGAGTAATTAAGACAATATACTACATATGAAGGAATAATTACCAGGATGCAGAGGATCCCAAACATGAACGTTGCCATACAGATCTTTGGCGAACACCAGTCCGTCGTGGGTAATTCCATCATTGTAATTGTAAGGTCTCAGGGTGTGATTAAGAGGAAGTGGAAGAACTGTCCATCCATCATCACCGCCCTGAAGGATGGCAATTCTGACGTTTAAGACTGCAACAAGCAAGAAATCTTTATATCTCCCAGTAGTTGTGGGAACTTGGCAAATAGCAATCTTTTGCATTACAGCTGGAAGATCATTATCCAACAAGAACGTGATTGGCTGGTCGGTTGCTTGGAACGACAATGTTGGGAGAGGGATCTTGCGACGAGTGTACACATTGCAAAGCTCCAACTTGCCTCTAAAGCTAGCCGTGGCAATCCAATATCCATTGGCGCCTACCCACCGCCCAGAAGTATAGCCTGGTACCATAGCATTGGAGGAGAACCTGTCCAGCAGCGATAGCTTGCACGGGAGGCTATCAATTTTGAAGTAATGCAAGAAATCTAGTTGTCCCTTCGTCAGGGGGGAATGAAGAACACATGGGAGTCCAAATGGCATTGAAGCATCCAGAGTTGCACTAGCTTTCGTAGATTCAAGAAAATTTTTGGACGAACCGATTAGGCTGGCGGCGGTGATGATGTCGCATCGGGTTATGAGTTCATCAAAGGGGCCTTCGGTAAACACGTCGTGAAAAAGCTCAGAATCATGCTCACTGTTCTTTCTCGCTGACGCCATCGCAAGGCAGCGTCTGTATTTCATTGATTGGGGTTTTGGAAGAGAGGGGAATTGAGGATGGCAACTGCCTGAGCGAGACGAGGAAGAGAATCCAAAAGCGGCATATGGCGGCAGCGGCGGCGCATGGTGCGGAAGGGGAAGATGCCGGGAAGAGAAGGGGAAGATGCTCCAGAGGGGACAGGGGAATAGGCAAGGGGAGGAAAGCTGGATTAATCAACATGAGCATGCGCTCCTCAGCTGCATTTCAAGGAGACAATGACCCGCCGACTCCCTACTCCCTAGTACCAGTAGATGTCTAGACGGTCGGAGTAGTTAATTTGGAGGAGACTGTGACCGGCCTGACTCTACTAGACGCCTAGGGTACGGGTTGTACTAGAGTACTAATTCGGAAATCCGAGCTTTGTACAGTAGTATTTTGCTTGCATGGATGAGCTCTGCTTTTCTTTTTTCACGGAACGAGATCTGTATTAGGGCATCCACTATGTTTTCCATAAGCAAAAAGTAGTCCTTATGGATGACCACATACATAGTAGAGCTTCACCTAAGCTTGTGGCTTGTCCATAAGCAATATAAAATTATTTACTCTCTCCTCTCTCTCTTGCATCTGTATACTATTTGCAGACATATGGGTCCCACCTTATAGATAAGTTGACTTTATCAGCCATAGCGTTGATGTTGCCAAATCTGACACACAACACTATTTAGCATGGGAGGCAAATTTGGCATTATCTTCACAGCGCTGGTCTTGCCAAATATCTGCATAGTGGGCCCTTACACAGAATAAAACAACATAGTAAAGGCTGTTCTCTCTCCCCATCGCACGAGAGAGAAGCAGTGCTCTGCCACATGATCAGATAGAGTAGTAATATTTTATTTAGACGGTGGAATTTGGCATCGGTGCACGGAGTTGATCCAATTCCCTGGTTTCTCAGATATGGAACTACCCCTACAACGTATGGAACTAGTTCCAAAAGCCAAATATCTATTTTGGAACTACATTTGGCTATACATTGTGGGTGCCCACGAGCCAAAAAGTAGTCCACAAGCCAAAAAGTAGTCCATAAGCCTATCCATATATATAGTAGAGGTTCATATTAGTCGAATTTCCTTAAGGGTGACCTACAATCTTATGGGTTGTCCATAAGCAATAAACAATTGTTTTACATTCTCCTCTCTCTCTCTTGCTTGTGTGTATTTTTAACAAACATGTGGGTCCCAGCTTAAGGTGAACTCGACCTTATACATTGTAGCTATGTCTATAAGATGTGTGGGTCCCATCTTATGGCAAAATTTCACCTTATACATAGGTGATGTTATAGCTACTTCCACAAGCTATGTGGGACCCACCTTATGGCAAAAGTTCACCTTGGACATCCACTATGTTGTCCATAAGGGTGTCCACAAGCAAAAAGTAGTCCTTATGGATGATCACATACATAGTATAACTTCACCTTAAGGAAATTTTCTTAAGGGTGACCCATAAGCTTGTGGCTTGTCCAAGGGCACCCACAATGTTGCCATTGCCAAATCTGACGTAAAGATAAATTTGGCTTTGGTATAAAATATAGCAAGAGCTCCACAATGTACTAGTTCCAAATATTTATAATGTGGGTCCCACCATCTAGCTAAAACAACACATGAAGCAAATATGGAACTACCCTCACAGTGTAGGGAATTAGTTCCAAAAGCCAAAAGGCAAATTTGGCATCAGAGCAACTATACTTGCTCTCGTTCCTAGTTTTCTCTCATTTGAAACCACCTACACGGTGTAGGGAACTAGTTCCAAAAGCCAAAAAGCAAATATGGAACCACTTTTGGCTACACATTGTGGGTGTAAGCAATATAAAATTATTTACTCTCTCCCTCTCTTGCATGTGTGTACTTTTTTGCAGATATATGGGTCCCAGCTTATAGATAAGTTGACTTTATACATTATAGCTACTTCCACAAGTTGTGTGGGATCCACCTTATGGCAAAAGTTCACCTTATACATATGTGAGGTGATGCCCTAAGCTTATGGGTCACCCTTAAGCTTTTTGGCTTGTGGACAAGCTCCACTATGCATATGGATAGCTCTTAAGGCGTACTTTTTGGCTTATGGTGTGTTTTTTCATACATAGTGGCAATGAAGATGCAGGTACATTTTATAGAAAGGACCAGAAGAAAACAAGGAGACACAACTAGGTCCCACAAAATTACAACAAGCACCATTCAAGGATTTGTCGAAACGTGGTCTAGTCCCTGTAAGAACGAGCTATGTATTCGCTTTGTCAATTCTATGCCCATGGAAAGCTAGTTTGGCAAGGAGCTATACTTTTAGTCCCGCTTCATACATCCAGGGTGCAAATTAGTCTCACATCTTGTAAATGGGAAAAACTAGCCCCACACCATACACCACATGCGCAGTTTAGTCTATTTCAAATGGATTGAATGGAATTTATATGAACTGAGCGAATTTGACCGCATTGAGTTGTCCTTACCGGGCAGTTTTGCAGGTTAGTCCATACTAGAAAGTTGCACCTGCCTTGCACGTCAGACTTGGATAATAGAAGTATGACATATCATCACTATAAAATTATAATACTCCCTATGACCCATTCTATTGTTCTCAACTTTATCTAGATTTGGATGTACCTAGTTAATAATTTTGACTAGATTCATCCGAATCTAGAAAAAGTTGAGAACATTAATATGGACCGGTGGGAGTAGGTAAAGCTCAAAAAAAGAATTATACTTCTGAGCCAGATCCATAAAGTTATTGGGTGTATATCTGGTTCTTGTGCTTTATATAATGTAGATTTCAACCTTTATTAGCTACTTTCGTAACACGTATTTGAGGTTTGTGCATAAATTTTATTATTCTAAACACTATCAATAGAATCTTCTAGATCCCATAATGGAAAACAAGATACAACCGCTAGCAATGTTGGGATTTGACAATCTTGATTCAACGACCAGTGTTCAAAGTTCTTCATACACCATATAGTTGTAAGATGTAAGATAAGATAAGAAAAGCGAGGCGAGGGTAATTTATGGGCCCATGCAAGGCATCATTGTTTACAGAAAATCCCATGTGCTGAAGCTAAAATCTTGGGAATTTGACATGATATGCGAACAGCCTATGTCCATGTGCTCATCCAACGTACTTCGCAATGCTCAAGTTGAATAGTCACATATAAAACAATTGATGCATATGGATTGTGAAGTGTATAATAAAAGAATCAAATTTGGTTAGATTTCAGCTAACTTGAAACTAACAATGAAATATAAAAATGAAATGCACACATGTGCAATTTTAGTTAACTTGAGCATTTGAAAAGGACAGTGTTCAGCCTGGTACTAAAACGACATCAATCTACACAAGTAATCTACATGAACTTTCAAAAGCAATAGATGTCGTGGAAGGACACCACTTGCAGGTTGGTACTATTTTACCGTCTCAGTCGCAAAAAGGCACGTCCAGGACAACTAAAAGTGTACGAATTTTGTCAAATACGCTTAAATTTGTTTGGAATGGACTGATTTGTACCAGGGATGCATGCTTTGGGATTGATTTTGTCCACTCTACAAGATATGGGACTAATTTGTATCCCGGGTACGAGAAGTGGGACTAAAACTATATTTACCATGATCTTTGGCAAGAAACAAGTTATACAGATCCTCTAACTTATACTGTAGAATTAAAGCTAGAGAAGTCATAGGACCCTAACTTTCCTTCTTCCAAACAATACAATATTAAGGCCTAAATATCGTAAAATTAATTTGTACTACCTCCATCCTAGAGCTTATTAATTAAGGATTATATTTTTGTACATGTGTCTTGCCATGTGTACATGTGTGGCCATGTGTACATGTATTTGTACATGTCTGTGTACGCGTGTGTGGTGTGCGGCCATGTACATGTATACATGTAGCTGTTTGCGCGTGTGTGTGACGTGTGAGTGGCCAAGTATCTGCAGGCGCATACATGTATATTTCCATATACATGACATGTTTTAGTATGACTATATGTATGAGAGCGAGCTGCGCTACAAACATATAATACCTCTGACCCATATTTGTTGGTTTAGATTCATCTAGATACGGATGTATCTAGTCAAGTTTTAGTGCTATATACATCCGTATATATCTAGAGTATGTGCTATTGTGTTGTATGTATGACATACTCGCCCCACCCGTTAGCACACACAAAAAACATTACGATCGCTATATCTTATCTTACCATCGTATCTTACCACTATATAGTGTACAAATAACTTTGAATATTGACTGTTGGATCAAGACTCGCGAATCCCAACATTTCCAGCTGTTGGATCCTCTTTTCTATTCTAGCATATAGAAAATTCTATTGATAGTCTTCAACATAATGAATGCTATGCACAAACCTCAAAGCACACTTCTCCATCATACTAGAATCTTCTCCCTCGTAGCTAATAATCGTTGACTTCTGCATGATCTTATCTTATCTTACCACTATATAGTGTACGAATAACTTTCAATATTGACCGTTGGATCAAGATTCACGAATCCAACATTTCTAGCCGTTTGATCTTCTTTTCCATTCTAGCATCTAGAAGATTCTATTGATATATAGTCTTCGGCATAATGAATGCTATGCACAAACCTCAAAACACACTTCTTCATCATACTAGAAACTTCTCTCTTGTTTCTCTAGACCATGTTATCAAAAATTAAATGTGTTCGGTAGATAATAATGTTTGACTTCTACGTGACATACAAAGTACAAGGACCAAATATACACCCATACTTCTTATCTTAAAACACTTCTCTATCATTCTAGAATCTTTCAGACATTTCTATATACCATGTTACCAAAATTGGAAGTATTAGGTATAGCTAATAAACATTGACTTCTACGTTGACTTCAACATGATACAAAGTACAAGAACCACATATACACCCATACTTCATAGATGTCCATCAAATTTAAAACTTTTTGAGCTTAACCTATTATATAATCATATCTTACCACTATATATCTTACCACTATCTTACCACCGTTCGATCAAGAGTGGCAAATCCCAACACTGCTAAATAGAATTAAGTTGGATCTTCAATCCATTCTAGCATCTGGAAGATTCTCTATTGATGTTCTTTAGTGCATTGAATGTTATGCACAAACTTCAAAACACACTTCTCGGTAATTCTAGAATCATCTTCGTCATTTCTCTAGAGCATGTCAAGTACTAGGTAACTAATAGTAGGTTGATTTCTACATGATACAAAGTAGAAAGAACCAAATACACACCTGGTACTTTATGGATGTAGCTCTTAATTATAATAGGTAAAGCACAAAAATTATAAATTTGATTAACATATATATATATAACTAGTAAATTGCATGTGTCCTGCACGTGAGACTCAGATAATAGACATCTGACACATATCATCACTATATAAAATTATAATACAGGTAAAGCAGAAAAAAATACAAATTTGATCAACATCTATAAAGTATGGGTGTATATTTGGTTCTTATACTTTGTACAGTATTGTAGAAGTCAAATATTATTAGCTACCTAACACTTGAAATTTTTGGTAACATGGTCAAGAGAAATGAGGGAGAAGATTCTAGTATGATGGAGAAGTGTGTTTTAAGATTTGTGCATAGCATTCATTATGCTGAAGACTATTAATAGAATCTTCTAGATGATAGGGGCTTATTTGATTCGTAGGATAGGAAAATCATAGGAATAGGAAAAACATAGGATTACAATGTCATGCCCACTTTAATCCTATAGGAACCCATATATATGCAAGAAAGTTTGTTTGATTCCATCGACGGAAAAAAAGGATTCTAAGAAAGAGGTTTGGGCATGGATCGATGTTAGATTTCCTATGCAATCTAGTGCAAAGGATTCCCTAGGAAAATTTCCTACAGGAATCAATAATCATACAAATCAAACAACCATTATAAAAAAAAATCTTATGGGATTTAATCCTATAAATATCCCATGTATATCCTTTGAATCACACACACACACACAGAGACTCAGAAAGATTGCTCTTGAAGTTATTATTATGAAACTATTTTGAAGGTGTACACTGTGGGTCAATATCTTGAAAATCGCTGAGATTTCTGAATGACTCAATATGTTGATATATATGAATTTTCATGCTGGCAACTCTTACACATATTAAAAAAACAAAGGATATAAAGGAAAATGAATAAACGAAAAGGGTCCGCATGACATCCTCTCGTTTGTAGTACCAGCCATGAAAAAATGGTAAACATGAGATTTGAAACATTCGAAAAAGCTGTAGTCACATTAGATATGGCCTGAACACTCAAGAGGGTTTCTCGAGCCAAACGACCGATTAGGTCATGGCCATATCTACATCATAGTTCATGATAATGTTCCCATATTTGGTAGATGGGTGTTTCTTGCCATGGTATACAATAATGCTGGGGTGGTTGTTTCGAACTAGTATTAGGAAAAACATGTTCAAATTTCCGAGTTATATCTTTAGGGTCCGTGTTGTACAAGTATAGGTCCCAGATGTATTTTGGTTTTCTCTTTGGACCACTATGTAATTTTTATGCCCACCATTGGATTTTAACAAGTTCCTAATGACCAGAATTATTTTGTGCATGAATATTTTGGATTTGAATGCCCCATACCCAATTTTCAGAAAAAAATACTATTGTGCAAAACTTGAGTAGTCCGTACTTCTATTGAACCAGGGGCACCAGAAAATTAACCCCAAAGCTACCAAAGAAAAAAAACAGAAGAAAAAATGAAGAGCAAGAAGAGATTATTAACAGGAGGCAGCGCGAGAGTAGCGATGGAGTTGAAGCCAGTGCGATGTCAGAGTAAAGCTAGTTTGACGAGTTTCTGACACGAGGTACAGGTACCTACTACTAGTAGCACAGTACTACTAGTAGTACTACTATGTTTTCTCTCTCCTTCGCTGTCTCTCACCATCCATCCTCTCTCCCCCTCCTATGCAGCGCCCCGCGCGCACTGGCCAGTTGATCTCTCCCTCGTCCCACAGCGTGGCGCCGCACACGTGTGTCTTGGTACGGTCGCGATGTGTGTGTGTGGCCTATTTTTTCCTTTTTTTCTTGACAAGAGTCTCTAGCGTGTTGGTCAGCTGCCTTGGTGTATACTAGTAAACTGTACGTGCTTCGCACGACTATTTTATTGCGTGCACTCCAATAACTTACCTTCACTACAAGAAAAGTTTCCTTTCGCAACGAATTGGCCCGACGGTCATCGTAGAAGGTGTGTCTTCCGCGACAAAATTCTTAGCTCGGTCGTGGCTGATGGAAAAACTTTTATTTTCTGGTTTCGCGGTCCTCTACTATGACGGATCTGCTAAAAACATGGAGAAAGCTCGGCTGGCGCGTGGCAGAAGCAAGATTTTCATTTCCTCGCGCGATGTTGACTCGCCGAAGTCTATTGAGGCGTGTGGGTCCCAGACGTCAGTGTCTCTAGCGGACCATACTTTTCGGTTGCGCCTCCTTGATTTAAACTCGATAACGTTGCTCGAGGCGTGTGCCGTTTAGTTAGGCTGCTAGGTCCCACATTTCAGCCTCTCATTAGAAGGATCGTGTGCATGATGGAATTTTTTTTCCTTCACTCGCGCTACCCTGTTCCGAAGTTAATAGCACTGTTCGATGCATCTACCGTTTAATCACGATGTTGGGCCCCACATGTTATCCTCTCATTAGAAGAAACGTGTGTATGATGGAATTTTTTCCTTCGCTGGCGCTACCCCATTCCGAGTTGATAGCGCTGCTCGACGTATCTACCGTTTAACCAACCTGCTGAGCCCCACATGTCATCCTCTCATTAGAAGAAACGTGTGTATGATGGATTTTTTTCTTGGCTCGCGCTACCCCATTCCAAGTTGATAGCACTGCTCGACGCATCTACCGTTTAACCAACCTCCTGAGCTCCACATGTTATCCTCTCATTAGAAGAAATGTGTGTATGATAAATTTTTTACCCTCTGTCGCGCCTTCGTGTTCTGAACTTGATAGCTTTGCTCGCTGCATCAGCCATTTATTCAGGCTAGTGGGTCTCTTATGTCAGCCTCACATTAGAAGAATCGTGGGTATGATGGAATTTTTTTCTTCTCTAGCGCTATCCTGTTCCGAACTATATAGCGTTGCTCGACGAATTTGCTGTTTGCTCAGGCTGATGGGTCCTCCATTTCAACCTCTCATTAAAAGAAACGTGTACATGCTGAACTTTTTTCTCGCTCGCGCCACCCTGTTTCGAACTGGCTACGTTGCTCGATGCAGCATCTGTATAAGGTAGCGCTGCTAGGTCCCACATATCAGCCTCTCTGTAAATAAAACGTACGTATGATGTACTTTTTTTAGCCATGTCCGTTGTTTTGACCTTGGAAACTTGCTGGGTCCTAGATGCCAACCACCTCTATGCAGGAAACGTGTCTATGCTGGGTCCTAGCTGACTAGGGATGTAAACGGATTGGATCGGATCGGATCGGGTCGGATCGGATATAGCTCTCTCCATATCCTTTACCATATTATTTTGTTGGATTCATATCGGGTCGGATAATGACCGGAGAGCGGAAATGGAGCGGACTCAGACCGGAAATGGACATAAATTATCGGATAAATACGCACAAAGAGACGTAATTAGATTTTCACCATGCAAACAATGTGAACAACGTTTTATCCAAGTACATAACACTAGACAGTGACTAAGCTGAGAACATTACTATTTATTAGAACTATATATATCAACAATATTCATACACAACACTAGCTAGACACAGATACACCGAAGAAAATGGTGTAAAAGAATTTATATATTGAGACAAGCGAGTGATTAGCTCAATGAATTACTTGTTACATGTCGTACTAGGCTAGCCTATATTTTATGTGGAGACACGAACGTGATTAACTCAATGAATTTATTAGATATTTTGGCAAGCCCATTTGGTTGTTTAATCAGATTATCCTAATTAAATAGATCGGATTATCCGTGAAAAATAGCGGATTATCTGCATCCACAGGATAATAGCAATACCATATCCGCTACCATATCCTCCGAATATCCGCATAAACAAAATTTGTATCCGTGTCCGTATCCGTCGGATTACTAAAATTGCGTACCATATCCTTAAAATAGATGCAGATGTGGATGCAGTGCGGAAACTATGTGTACCATTTACATCCCTACAGTTGACAGCCTCTATTTGAAAGAAACGTGTGTATGTTGGACTGTTTTTTCGGGTCCCAGATGTCAGTCTCAGAATACAAAAAATGTTTAGAAAGGCCGAATTAAAAAGATTCCGAGCTAACTCGGGGCGGATGCCCTATTCGTCATGACTTATATTCCAAGGGCTCACTCCTAAATTGAATGGGCTATGGTCAGTGGCCACAAGACCACGAAAAGGCCGAATTAAAAGGTATTGGGCTATGCTTGGGGCTGATAGGCTAATTTCATGGGCTATGCTTGGGCCTGCTGGGTTCGACATGTCAGCTTCTCTATAAGTGCAACGTGTGTGTGATGGACTTTTTTTTCGGCCGCATCCGTTGCTTTCACCGTGGCAGCCGTGTATGGTCTTACTGCTGGGGCCCATATGTCAGCCTCTCTGGCATGTTCTTGCTTAAGGGTCCCCGATACAGCCTTGTATGTTCTATCTGGTGGGTCCCCGATATGAGCCTCTCTATACAAGTATTTAAACTTTTGTTTCGAACCCACCCTCAAAACAAACTCCAGGGATGTTGCATGCTGGTGGGTCTGTGATGTCAGCCTCTCCGTAATGCGATATTGCTAGAAGAAAAAAAATGTAAACCCAAGATACACACTCACACAAAGGCGATTCGAACAAAAGACCTTCAAATCGAATAAACGTAAACTGAGTGCCAAATACAACAAAGATATTTAGAGAAAAAATATCATTAAACTTTTATTAGTACTACAACTTCTATATTAGTCTTCTTAAAATATTTTGTGTGTCTATGTTTATCTCTTTTAAAATATAATAGGGTAGCGCTCATGGCATCTCAATTTATAAAATGCCACATAATGGTCTATTTTCTTAAAAACATGGGTAGGCAGAGTTTTTTTTATTATGAGAGGTGGGGGGCAATGCCCAAAAAGCTGAATTAAAAAGAGTTTGGCCATTGCTCTACGTGGGTTATATTCCATAGGATATGCTCTATGGGCTTCATTCTCAAATTTCACTGGCCTGTGCTCAGCAGTCCGCTGACCCGTAAAAGGCCGAACTAATATGTTCTCGGCTATACTCCATGGGCTCCTTTCTGAAATTTCCGCTGGCCTGTGGTCAGCAGTACGTGACCCCGAAAAGACTGAATTAAAATGTTCTGGGCTAAAGAGAGGCCGAATGAGCTACTCCAATCCCTCCAATCTAAATTAATGTTATTGGATTGGGCTAGATTCAGATGTGTCTAGCACTAAAACATGACTAGATATGTCAGAATCTAGACAAATGTGAGAACATTAATTTGGATCGGAGGGAGTACTAGATTTCTTCTCCTGGTTTAGTAAAAATAGCATTATGATGTGCTATGCCGGATTCGAAACGATAGAACATTTGAGAGATTCAGCAGCTTTCCTGCTTGAAATTCAATAGCAGTACAGAGAGAATCAGTTCTTGTTCTAGGTAAAAAACTTGGCCCACGATCAGTTTGGCCTGTTCTCTGAATAGACTCAATCATTGGAGAAAGCAAAACTAACGATCAAGTCTGCTTCTGTGTGAGTACCTCCTCCTTACGTCCATGCCTCTATGACCGCCCATAGCAACCCAAAATGCCCAAGACTCATCCAGATAATTGTAACAATGCTAAGTTTCAAAATAAAAGCAAGACAATCTGATGCACTTCATCTAACCAAGTACTAGTACATCATAGTTTGTTCTACAAAATATTGTACTAGTAGTAATGACAGAACATTTGACAGATTCAGTAGAATTTGGAAGATTCGGCAGTATAGAATAGACCGTAAAACTATCAAATAGATTCCCGGTTCATATTCAGCATCACTTGATAGATTGTGGCAGTACACAGACAGTGACCAAAAGAATTGACAGATTCAGCAATGCGGAGATTGAAATTCAATAGATGTAGCAAGGACTGGTTCAAAAGGAAAGCGAGACCATATTTTGCACTCGACCGGTCGATCTGAATAAGTACCAAACAAACCTTTTGATAGGTTCAATAGCATTTGAAAGATGCAACAGTACATAATAAGAAAGAAAAATATAGACAGATTCACAATTCACATTCAGCATCACTTGGACATATTCAGCAGCATTTCAAAGTGACAGATTCAATTTGCCCTTTTCTCCGAACACCCGTCATTGGAAGAAACAAAACTGACGATCAAGTCTTCTTTTTTGTGCATGCCTCCTTCTTGCATTAATGCTTGTGTGTGACCTCCATAGGCAACTCAAAATGCCCAAAGCCTTGTCTAGATTATGAGTTTATGACAAGGCCAAGTTACAAAAGAAGAGCAAGACCATCTACTGCACTTGATCTAAACTGAGCTATCCTATTACATAGTATTACGATTACTTACGGTAGTTTGGTTCCAACGCGGGCATTGACGATGCTCGGGATGAACCATAATGGAGTCTCTAGAGATTTCCATGCAACGTTGGTTGAGAAACCAACAGCTGCTTCTTCGGTATTTAGACTGAAGCAGCATATTTCAGGAAACAGTGTATATCCAAGTCCTATTGCATGGTGGGAGGTGTAGACACAGTTGCTTCTCGTCAGATATCCTGGGGCAACATCTCCACCGCCTACCGCAATATTAATCGGATAGTTCAATCCAAGGAAAAGGGAATATGCTCCTAGGTTAGCAATCTCTATCCATGGCTTAGGTGGATACAAGTAAGCAGTGTCCTTTGAGTACACCTTGCAGCCAAACCCAGTAGCATAGGTGCCACAAGTGCGACTGTAGCGATCAACACAATGATCAGCAACAGGATTGCCATGATCATAATAAGTACCACCATAAAACTCCTCATCAGTAACGCCCACGGTATGGATAAGAAGAAGGCGAGATTCATCTACAGATATTGCTAAGAACCATAAACCAGGTTCGTGCTTGTCATCATCTATGGCATCAAGGTTTCCCTCCTCGAGATGCGCGACAGGTGGTGACGGGAGAAGAATAGGACCTACAAAAAGAAATGACGGCCAAATCAGCCAACACTAGTTTACATCCATTAAAACTGAAGCTAGTGTTTAGAACAGGAATAGATCAAACTTACCAAAATATAGATGAGTCCAAACATAAAATCTTCCACTCTCAGAAGAATATCATTTTGCGTCCCGAAAGTTGGGGCGCCCAGGCAACGCGGTACCCAAGTTCCCTGAAATTAGCCACGATGACTACAGTTGGTGTGCCAAATACTCAGAGGGTCTTTATCGGCACGAATTCAACTTTATGTTTCAATACAAAATATTAGGCTAACGGCCATCAAGTTGGGCCCCCCTATCAGTTCTTGTCGTTATGTCGCTCCCGTCACTTAGGTGTCAATTAGGCTTGCAGCGTTGGCGCCTGCATCTATTACGCGTCTTCTTCTTCCCCAGAGCGGCAATTTGTGGGGCGTCGCAGCCATGGCGCGAAGCTGGGACATGGACGAACTTGCTCGGCCCAGCTCTCCTCCCTGTAGACTTGCAGAGTTAGTGCCTTCTGCGTCTTCTTCTTCCCCGGAGCGGCAATCTGTGGTCGCGGCCATGGCACAAAGCTGGGACGTGACAAACCTGCTTGGCCCCGCTCTCCTCCCCATCCCGAGTCAGAGCTCGCCCTCACCATGGACGCACCCATGCCATGGTGCGGGGATGAGAATTGGTCCCCGGTGAGATCTGTCACCATGTCGACCATGCCCAGTTCCGTTTTCCTCCTCTAGAATCCGAGCTTGTCGTTGCCGTAGTTGCACCTGCACCAATTCTTCCACCTCTGCCGAGGTTTTGTGGTAGCTCAAGTTATGCCATGTTGGACCTGTAAGCAAATTCGAAGCTGGGCGGCGGTAACCCGTTGTTGAACCTGTAAGGAATTTGCTGAAGACTGCGTGCCGCTCCAAGGTCTTCGGCTGATGCCTTCGGCTTCTGCCAACATCCACCGCTGATGTTAGATCATTTAGTTACTTCAATACAAAATTTTGACCAATTTAACTTGTTGATGTATTCCTTGACAATTATAATATAATCGAGCACTAGAAATATTTTGTAGTGTGCATGAGCATGATCAGTGATATAATTGAACACTAGAAATTTTAAGGCACTCCATATAAAGGAGTAGATTAATATAGAAGGTTCACAAGAGACACCATGGGTATTGTAGCATCCCAAAACTTTAATACAAGTGATCAAGATCAAATCTACCCAAT
This sequence comes from Avena insularis, assembly GCA_023614405.1. Taxonomy (NCBI): domain Eukaryota; kingdom Viridiplantae; phylum Streptophyta; class Magnoliopsida; order Poales; family Poaceae; genus Avena; species Avena insularis. Next base: position 606,232,668 of record CM042690.1, on the reverse strand, counting down.
TTAGATTTAACAAAACCTTTTTCTATTAAAAATCTTTAAGGATTCATATGTGTGTGCATTTAAAATAGGAGTTGTTTGAAATACCATGATCGAGTGATCTATTGGTTGTAAAATGACTCTAAGGTGAATTACACATCATCTAGATCATCCCTAAGCAAATCCCAAAGAAAAAAGAAATCAAAAATAATTAAATAAGGAAATGGTCACTTTTGCCATTTTAATCACCTAGCCCACTTTGGCTAATCCTAGCACTCCAATTCAAACAGAAACAATTGTGGATCTTTGCACCCCTTGCTAGTACAAGTAGTGATGTACCAAGGCCCACTTTGTGATCTTCCAAAAATATTCAAACTCTAATTTGACCTCAACTTACTCCCTCTGTCCCTCCTAGCTCTAACCAGACCATAATCACCGCACCCCCTTGTCCCTAGCAGCAGTGCACCGCCACCCTGAGGCCATGCTCGCCGGCCAAATGTGCACAAGGCGCATGAGACCGCCAGCCCCTCTCCGCCGCTCCAGGAAGTGAGGCGCCACCTCACCGCCGCCCACGGTCCACCCCACAATCACTGCCAGCCCCTGGACCACCCTAGAGAAGCGCCGCCCTTTCCTCTCTGCACCTGGCTAGAGAACGCCAGAGCGCCCTCGCCGCCAGCATGCCACAGACCGTGCCTCGACACCAGAACGCGCGTGCCGCTCCGCCTTGACCACACCAACCCGCCAGACACGGCCGTGCACCGCCGCGCGACCCATAGTCGCCAAGAGCACCGTCGAGCACCGCCTCTGTCCCTCAGAGCGCGAGAAGCTCCTGACCATTAGCCACCGCCCCTATCCACGCCATTACGCTGTAGAGGACCGCCAGCAGACCGGCCACCGTCCGCCTACCTCGCCCATGCCGGTAGCCCCCTATGCCGTCATCACTGACGAGCTCCGCCCACACCCTTCGGTCCTCTTGTCGAGCCTATATAAGGAGGCCACCCCCAGACTCAATCGCCACACCATTCCACTCCCCTCTTTCCACTGATTGTTTCCCCTCTCTCGTCGGAGCCGCTCGAGCAGCCCATCACCGAAATTCCGCCGGAGGTAGCCTCTACAGAGGAGGAGAAGTCCCCGTCGATTTCGTCCACCTCAGCCCCTGCCGCGACCTCTCCCGAGTCCTCCGTCGTCGTCCAGTTCGTTTGCTCGCATCGCCGCACTAGCTGGAGCCCTGGTATGCCCCCACTGACCGCGCTAGGGTTCAGTCTCGTCGGCGACGTGTCCGTCGTCGACGACGATCGTGAGCCGTTAGATCTAGCTCTAATCGTGTGTTCCTTATCGCCCCGTACCGCTTCACGTTTAATGAGTCACTTACAGGCGGGACCCCCCTATCAGTAGCCCTCAGCGCCGCGGAGTGTACACGGGCCGACCCATTTAGTTTCCCGCGCTGACCCAGTAATTCAAATATAGGTTTTTCTTTTTATAAGTAAACTTAATTATGTCCCTTGGTTCAAAAATCAATTCAGGGAGTTTTACAAATCCAAATTGAGTGATTCCAATTTTGTTGGAATGATAATTAAAAACTCTATCCAAGCCCGTTGGATTTAAATAATTTAGAGTTAGAGATCTCGCCTAGTAAAAATAACAAGACAGAAGCTTTTTCACTTTCTAACATTTTTCTAAAATCAACCATAATAGCTTTTGAGTTGATTCCAACTCTCAAAAATCACATTTAACCATACCTATCTGAATAGGTAATAATATTAAGGTTTGCATGCAGTGACTTTAGACTAGTACCAAAATAATGCTATATAGGCATTTCAAGTCACTTTAAATCATTAAATATTAAACTTAAACTTATTAAAATATGATCCAACCTTTAAATCACATTCCCATATGTTAGAATATGTGGTGATGACATGTGTCCACATGATCCCATATTTTAATTGGAGAATATTAAATCTTAGTTAATTTCAATGAGTAGAAATTACTTTTCTCAAATAAAATAAATGAAGCTAGTTCATTAAACCTTGTGATGTTTGTGATGATACTAGATCATCAAATGTGTGACTTAGTGTGCTAAGTAGACTATTTAAGTATTGTTTGGTGATTGTGTATCCCGTATGTATTTATAGACGATAGTACCGACCAAGCTTTCGAGGAGGAGGAGTTCTACCAAGAAGAGGAGGAAGAGAATTTCAACCACTGCACCAACCAAGGCAAGCCATCATTAACAATGCAAGATCACCCTTGCAAGCTATTGTTAGCAAGCTAGCATTATACAAATTATCCATGCAAGCAAATCCTTGCAAGCTAGATAACCTAAGCAAAGGCATTAGGCGTGCTTTGGTTATACCCTTTGACTTATATTATATTCCAAGTTTTACTTACAAGCTTTACTTCCTTTACTTTACTAAAGTCCTTTACTTGTTTAAAGGTAGCATAAAGAGTATAAAACTTTCCCTATCTAGTTATACTTAGATGCCATTCTATGGCATGAGATTGAGATTAGCATCCCACATTAGTGAACACTCTTAACTTAGTAGTTTGGAGCTAAACCAAAACTTGATTCACTTTAGATGGGAATACATGGTGAAAATGACTTGTGAAAACCTTGGAATGATGAGTCATTCTATTGAGATGTTTTGACATGTGTTGAGAAACACAAATGGTTTATGATGATGATGAAAATGTTGAGGCATGAGCCTTAGCCCCTATTACAAAACTGATGGTTAGGTTCGAATGCGATACCATTCCAATTTTACCGTATAACCACAATACCTGAATTGGGTAAGGATTAGCCAGAAGTTTATATGCATTAGTATTAGTTCTCTCGCGGGAGAGGTTTGAGCTAAGGCTACCTCTCAATGTTGTGCACCTATGCAGTGCCCAGGATGACAGATGGTCATGGCTAGGCGGCCATGCTCATAGGAGAGGTTCTTATACTAGGGTGTGTAAAGGAAAGGTTATGTTTGATTATCTGCATACTAAGTATGATGATTCAGGGTTATCCCTGACAGATGTATTGAATCTTGTGGTCAAGGTGTACAACCTCTGTAGAGTGTCAAACTATTCAAATAGCCACGTCCACGGTTATGGACGGTTGGAGTGGCCATACTGTTCCATTGTCAGATGTTTTCAAAACAATTTATGAAATGAATTGTGACATGACTTGACCACAACAGAGTTGTGACTATGACAACTAAGTTCCCACTTAGGTGTTTTCAAACTTTATTTTATCTTTCTTTGTTTTCGAACTCAGCTTACGTTTCAAACTTAACTTTACAAATAAACTTAGAGTTAGTGTTCCTACTAGAATCATCCTACTTGTTAGTGGTAGTTTGCGAGTACTTAAAGAGTACTCATGGCTTTTGTCCCTGGCTATTCCCGTGGCCAGACTATGAAGGAGACTACCGAGATGAAGGACAGGAGGACGACTACGATAACTAGGATCATCTCCCATCGTCAGCATTGCCTGTGACTTGGAAGATGGACCCCATCGCTACGCTATTTTTTCCGCTACTTGATTGTACTAAGACTGGATCATGAGATCCTTATTTGTGTAAGACCTTATTATGGTTTGTAATGGATGATGTACTGTGATATCCAATCTGTTATGTCTCGCAAAAATGGCAATCCTTGGATTGTGAGGTATGGCATAACAGGCATATGGGATTAAAAATCCGGGTGTTGACAAGTTGGTATCAGAGCTATCCTGACCATAGGAGACCCTAGTTAGAATGGACGTCCGAACCAAAATCTTAGTTTCAAAAACCAAGTGAGTATTTATGAAAACTATTTCCTCTCTTATCCTTGGGGATTCTTTCTCTCAATAAAAATTCATGTTCCTCCAAATTCTTACATTAGTACATAAAACTTTGACACACTTGATCACTTCACTAACTTCCTCATCCTAAATTCTTATAGATGGAAGCCCATTACAGCAAGTTCTACCAATTGGGCAACGGAGGCCAACTGACCTTCGAGAGGGATCTTGATGCACTGTCTGAGTTCTTGGAGCATCCTCATCCGGAATTCCTTGGAGCTCAACTCCCGGGTCCACTAGGAGGAGATTTACAATGGCTAGTAACTGCTGATCTTGGAGGCAAGATAGAAGCACCAGTATTTGGGAGGATTCAGTTCTCAGTGAGAGAGAACAACTGGCTAGATGGATTAGCCAGGGCAATGCATGAAGCTCTCGCACGTCTGTGTGCCCTGAGTGTCAACCTAATCCAAGGAACCCACTTTGTTCACTATGCAAGGCGTGATTCCATGGGAATGCCGCTAGAGATGCCAAGTCACCCAATTCTGGAGCGTCAAGTGGAGAACCTCGACTTCCTACTGTACAACAGACAGAAGGAGTTGGACAATTCTAGAGAAGTCGCCAACAACAACCTCGCCCTTGCCGCCCAGAAGGCCCAGACTTTATCACTGCTAGTCTAGGATCGTTAGTCTCTTTGTCGTCAACGTGCAAAGAAGGATTGCACCATCGACCGCCTTCGCAAGAAGGTGGCTGACCTCGAGAAGACCATCAAGGAGAAGAGGAAGGTGAAGATATCCAAGGGGATATTGACCCCTACCTTAGCAATGATGATGACTATCTAGAGGAAGATGTCGTGGACTTCTACACCGACGATGATGACTCCGACTTCATCGATGATGAGTACATGCACTAGAGCACTATTGTAGAGTGAGGAGTATCGGTCCCATTGTATCGTAGCTTGCAGAATGGTTCTTAAAACCATCTGTTTCCCTTTGATGTTGTGGTTTGTGTGTGTTTGTATCGTGTGCTTTGCTTGAATGAATGAAAAGAAGTTAGTTGCAAAACCTGAGTCAAACTCAAAGTTTTATCTTTGAAATCAAAACCATGAACCTTAGAACTTTCCCTCTTACCCCTTTATCTATCTCAATCTTTAGATGACTCATGGAAACCAAGGAGGGAGCAGATCATCGCAAGACCCAATCTTGCAGATTCTGTAGACTCTCATCGCAGACCGTGAAGCTAGCAGGGCAGAGCGCCAAGCTAATCTAGCAACACTGTAGCAGATCGCCTAGATGGCTCACAACAATCAGAACCATGGAAATCAGGAACATCATGGATCCAAACTCAAAAACTTCCAGAATACCTATCCCCCAATCTTTAGTACTTCAGAAAACCCACTGGATGCTGATGACTGGTTACAAACAATGGAGAACAACCTAGAAGTAGCAGGAGTGGATGCCAACGAGAAGGTTCTCTTTGCCACCCACTATTTGGCAGGAGATGCAAGAGCATGGTGGAACAGCACCCGCACAATGAACCATGGTCAAGTGATGACATGGGAAGCCTTCAAAATCAAGTTCAACCGCACCCACGTGCCGCATGGTCTAGTCACCCGAATGAGGGATGAATTTAGAGAATTGAAGCAGGGCAGAATGACTGTAGTGGAGTACCATGATAGATTATTGTCACTTGCTAGGTATGCTCCTGATGAGATCAACACGGAGGCCAAGAAGAAAGAGAGATTCCTGAACGGACTGCATGATGAGATGCAGACTGTCCTCGTCAACATCCGTTTCGAGGATCTCAAAGAGCTAGTCGACTCTGCCATTCAGATGGAAGGGAAGAATAATCAAGAAAACGACAACCGCAAACGTCGGATGATGCACCAAGCTGGATCCAATAGTCACCAGAAGTACCGTCCCAACCCTTCTGCGGGATATGCACCAAGGAACAACCGAACCCCAATGTCTCGCCCAAGCTATCCCAACCGTAGCGAAGGAAATGTGAAGTCCGGAGGGAACAACAATCACCCCGGCAATGCCAGCAATTTCAACCGTGCACCTCCCAAGAGCAACAACAACAACAACACCGCACCTAGAACTGGAAGCAATGATGTGCCCGTGGCAGCAAAAGACAAGTCTCAAATCACTTGTTTCGAGTGTGGAGTGAAGGGTCACTATTCCAATGAGTGCCCGAAGAAGCTTGCCGCCACTACCAATGTGAATGCCCCTGCTCAACAGCAGCGCTATGTTCAACCAGGAAGAAGATTTGCCCCAGGGAACCCTCACAACCACAACGGCCGTCTCTTCCACATGAACGCCGAAGAAGCCCAAGAAGCACCAGATGTAGTGTTGGGTATGTTTTCTGTCAACTCAGTTTTAGCAAGAGTGTTGTTTGATTTTGGAGCATCGCACTCATTTGTCACCAAAGAATTTGCATGCACTAGTAAGATTCACCCAACCAACTTGAAGCATGTCATGATAGTTCAAATCCCCGGTTCAACTACAAAAGCTAGAAAAATTTGCAAAGTTGTGCCTATCATAATACATGGGATAGATTTTTATGCCAATCTAATAGTAGTTGGGACCAAAGGTTTGGAAGTAGTACTAGGAATAGATTGGATATCAAAGCATAAAGGATTAATTGACTGTGCCAAGAAAGCCATCACCATGACCAGTAGCTCTGGAGTATCAGTAGAGCATATATCTGAAACCTTGCCCCGTCAATTGAAGTGTAACAAGAGTCTAGCCCTGCCCACCATTGACCAAGTCAGAGTAGTCTGTGAATAGTATTCCCAGATGAATTGCCAGGTATGCCCCCGGATAGGGATATTGAGTTCATTATTGAACTAGTCCCCGGAACCGGACCAATAGCCCAGAGACCCTATAGTATGAACCCCTCAGAGTTAGTGGAATTGAAGAAGCAATTGGATGCTATGTTGGCAATATGCTTGATTCAACCAAGCGCATCACCATGGAGATCGCCAGTGTTATTCGTCGATAAGAAAGATGGAGGCAACCGTTTGTGCACAGATTACAGGAAGCTGAATGACGTCACAATCAAGAACAAGTACCCTTTGTCGAAGATAGAGGATCTATTTGATCAGTTGACTGGAGCAAATGTGTTCTCTAAGATCGATCTTAGGACTGGTTATCACCAACTTAAGATTCGTGCAACGGATATTCCAAAGACCGCCTTTACTACTTGTTATGGATTATACGAGTATACGGTCTTGTCTTTTGGATTAACCAATGCCCCCGCTTATTTCCTGAATAAGATCTTTATGAATTTTCTAGATAAGTTTGTCGTTGTGTTTATCGACGATATCCTTATCTACTCCAAGTCAGAAGAAGAGGATGAGCAACATCTGAGAATCATCCTTGAAACCCTTAGAGAGCATCGGTTGTATGCCAAGTTCAGCAAATGTGAGTTTTGGCTGAAAGAAGTAGGATTCCTAGGACATATTATGTCTGTCGGAGGAGTCGTTGTTGATCCCGCCAAGATCAAAGATGTTGAAGAATGGGAAGCCCCAACCACTCAAACCCAAGTCCGTGCATTTCTTGGATTAGCGGGATATTACCATAAGTTCGTTGAAGGGTTTTCAAGCATCGCCAGACCCATGACCCAATTGTTGAAGAAGGACAGAAGTTTGAATGGACCGACAAATGTGAAGAAAGTTTCCAAGAGCTAAAGAAGAGATTGATTTCATCCCCAATATTGATCATGCCAGATATCAAGAAGCCGTTTGATGTGTATTGTGATGCATCCAAGATTGGTCTCAGATGTGTATTGATGCAAGAAGGCAAAGTCATCACGTATGTGTCTCGACAACTGAAGCAGCATGAGCAGAATTACCCTACCCATGATCTTGAGTTAGCAGCCGTAGTTTTGGCATTGAAGACATGCGTCATTATCTTATGGGTAATCGCTGTGAGATTTACTCAGATCACAAAAGCTTGAAGTATATTTTCACTCAGAAGGAGATGGATATGAGGCAAAGGATATGAATAGAGTTAATCAAGGATTATGACCTTGACATTCACTATCACCCCGGCAAAGCCAATGTGGTAGAGGATGCTCTTAGCAGATTGCCGTGTAGGCTAAACACCATGATCAAGGAGAAGCAGCCAAGTTTGTATGAGGAGTTGGAGAAGTTTAGGACCGAGCTAGTTAGCAAAGGATTTCTAGCTAGCATTGAACTTCAACCCACTTTGATTAGCCAAATCAAGGAAGCCTAGAAGGGAAATGAAAGTATCGACAGAATCAAACGTCGTATTGGTATAGGAAAGGTACATGGATTCACCGAAGACGAAGAAGGAGATCTATGGTACAAAGGTCGTATCTGTGTGCCAGCAGATTCGGAGCTGAAGCAAGTTATCATGCAAGAAGCTCATGATACTCTTTATTCTATCCACCCTGGAGGAACAAAGATGTATCAAGATTTGAAAGAGCAATTCTGGTGGCACAAGATGAAGAGAGAAATCAGAAGCTACATCGCCAAGTGTGATATCTGTCAAAGATTCAAACCGGAACATCAGAGACGCACATGACTGTTCCAACCCTTGTAGATTCCGGAATGGAAATGGGATTCCGTCAGAATGGACTTTATCACCGGTTTGCCTACTTCTAGTAGGGGAAATGACTCAATTTGGGTCATAGTTGATAGATTGTCCAAGGTAGGTCATTTTATACCTGTCAAGACAACCTACCAGAGTTCGAAGCTAGCAGAGTTGTACATTGCTAGAATTGTCAGCTTGCATGGAACCCCCAAGACCATAGTGTTGGGTCGAGGAACCCAATTTACCTCAAGATTTTGGCAGAAAGTCCAAGAAGGATTAGGAACCAAGTTGAATTTTAGCACCGCTTATCACCCGCAAACCGATGGACAGACTAAAAGAATCAACCAAATCCTAGAGGATATGTTGAGAGCCTGTGTGTTATAATATGGATCAAAATGGGAAGATTGTCTGCCTTTTGTAGAATTATCATATAACAACAGTTTTCAAGCCAGTTTACAAATGGCACCATTTGAATTCGTATACGGAAGAAAGTGTCGGACCCCTTTAAATTGGTCGCAAGTAGGAGAGAGTCAGATTTTTGGACCCAACATTCTCCGAGAAGCCGAAGAGAAGGTTCACAAAGTCCGTGAGCACCTCAAGACCGCCCAATCCAGACAGAAGAGTTATGCTGACAAGAGAAGGAGAGACCTGACTTTCAATGTCAGAGATTTTGTATATCTCAAGGTCTCACCATTGAAGGGAACCCAACGTTTTAGTCCGAAAGGAAAGTTAGCCCCCAGATATATCAGACCCTTCAAGATTCTGAACCGCCGAGGAGAAGTATCTTATCAACTGGAACTGCCAGAGGAGATGTCAGCCATCCACAATGTGTTCCATATCTCGCTACTTCGCAAATGCTTAGAAGTACCGGAGAAGACCGAAGTTTTCAAGAACATTGATCACCGAGCCGTTGATATCAACCAGGATCTGACGTATTGTGAAGTGCCCAGTATCTTGGAGGAAGCTTACAGAACCACCAGGACCCAGAGTATCAAATTTCTCAAGATCCAATGGAGCAACCATACCGAAGAAGAAGCCACTTGGGAGCGAGAGATTACATTACGACTGAGTTTCCAGATCTCTTTAGTTCCTAGTTTTCTTTATTAAATCTCGAGACGAGATTTTGTTTAAGGGGGGAAGGTTTGTAGCATCCCAAAACTTTAATACAAGTGATCAAGATCAAATCTACCCAATTTAGGGTTAACAACAACTTTTTCTATTAAAAATCTTTAAGCATTCATATGTGTGTGCATTTAAAATAGGAGTTGTTTGAAATACCATGATTGAGTGATCTATTGGTTGTAAAATGACTCTAAGGTGAATTACACATCATCTAGATCATCCCCAAGCAAATCCCAAAGAAAAAAGAAATCAAAAATAATTAAATAAGGAAATGGTCACTTTTGCCATTTTAATCACCTAGCCCACTTTGGCTAATCCTAGCACTCCAATTCAAACAGAAACAATTGTGGATCTTTGCACCCCTTGCTAGTACAAGTAGTGATGTACCAAGGCCCACTTTGTGATCTTCCAAAAATATTCAAACTCTAATTTTAAATGACATTTGAAAATTGAATCTAGTTCATATGTATTGATCACACTTATTCAAAAACCACTCAAATGAACTCCATTTCAAAATACCAAGCAAACCTAGATACTTAAGCATAAGATAAACCACACCACTAAAAATATTTGAAAAATTCAAATCTTTTGTTCATGTGGCCATTTGGTCGAACACTTGGCAGACATGAATCACACTCTAGTTCTAGCTCACTGATTCTACAGGGTTTTTCCACCCATTTGACCTCAACTTACTCCCTCTGACCCTCCTAGCTCTAACCATACCATAATCACCCCACCCCCTTGTCCCTAGCAGCAGTGCACTGCCATCCCGAGGCTATGCTCGCTGGCCAAACATGCACAAGGCGCACGAGACCGCCATCCCCTCTCCGCTTCTCCAGGAAGTGAGGCGCCACCTCACCGCCGCCCACGGTCCACCCCACGATCACTGCCAGCCCCTGGACCACCCAGAGAAGCGCCGCCCTTTCCTCTCTGTGCCGCGCCAGAGCACGCCAGAGCGCCCTCGCCGCCAGCACGCCACAGACCGCGCCTCAACACTAGACCGCGCGCGCTGCTCCGCCTTGACCACACCAACCCGCCAGACACGGCCGTGCACCGTCGCGCGACTCATAGTCGCCAGGAGCACCGTTGAGCACCGCCTCTGTCCCTCAGAGCGCGAGAAGCTCCCGACCGTTAGCCACCGCCCCTAGCCATGCCATTACACCATAGAGGACCGCCAGCAGACCGCCCACCATCCGCCTACCTCGCCCACGCCGGTAGCCCCCTGTGCCGTCGTCACCGACGAGCCCCTCCCACACCCTTCGATCCTCTCGTCGAGCCTATATAAGGAGGACACCCCCAGCCCCAATCGCCACACCATTCCACTCCCCTCTATCCAATGATCGTTTCCCCTCTCTCACCGGAGCCGCTCGAGCAGCCCATCGCCGGAATTCCGCCGGAGGTAGCCGCTGCAGAGGAGGAGAAGTCCCCGTCGATTTCGTCCACCTCAGCCCCTGCCGCGACCTCGCCTGAGTCCGCCGTCGTTGTCCAGTTCGTTTGACCACATCTCCGTACTAGCTGGAGCCCTGGTATGCCTCCACTGTACCCCCACTGACCGTGCTAGGGTTCAGTCTCGCTGGCGACGTGTCCGTCGTCGACGACGACAGTGAGCCGTTAGATCTAGCTCTAATCGTGTGGTCCTTATCGCCTAGTACCGCTTCGCGTTTAATGAGTCACTGACAGGCGGGACCCCCCTATCAGCAGCCCTCAGCGCCGCGGAGTGTACACGGGCCGGCCCATTTAGTTTCCCACGCTGACCGAGTAATTCAAATATAGGTTTTTCTTTTTAAAAGTAACTTAATTCTGTCCCTTGGTTCAAAAATCAATTCAGGGAGTTTTACAAATCCAAATTGAGTCATTCCAATTTTGTTGGAAAGATAATTAAAAACTCTATTGAAGCCCGTTGGATTTAAATCATTTAGAGTTATAGATGTCTCCTAGTAAAAATAACAAGACAGAAGCCTTTTCACTTTCCAACATTTTTCTAAAATCAACCATAATAGCTTTTGAGTTGATTCCAACTCTCAAAAATCACATTTAACCATACCTATCTGAATATGTAATAATATTAAGATTTGCATGCAGTGACTTTGGACTAGTACCAAAATAATGCTATATAGGCATTTCTAGTCACTTTAAATCATTAAATATTAAGCTTAAACTTATTAAAATATGATCCAACCTTTAAATCACATTCCCATATGTTAGAATATGTGGTGATGACATGTGTCCACATGATCCCATATTTTAATTGGAGAATATTAAATCTTAGTTAATTTCAATGAGTAGAAATTATTTTTCTCAAATAAAATAAATGAAACTAGTTCATTAAACCTTGTGATGTTTGTGATGATACTAGATCATCAAATGTGTGCCTTAGTGTGCTAAGTATACTAGTTAAGTATTGTTTGGTGATTGTGTATCCCATATGTATTTATAGACGATAGTATCGACCAAGCTTTCGAGGAGGAGGAGTTCTACCAAGAAGAGGAGGAAGAGAATTTCAACCACTGGACCAACCAAGGCAAGCCATCATTAACAATGCAAGATCACCCTTGCAAGCTATTGTTAGCAAGATAGCATTATACAAATTAGCCATGCAAGCAAATCCTTGCAAGCTAGATAACCTAAGAAAAGGCATTAGGCATGCTTTTGTTATACCCTTTGACTTATATTCTATTCCAAGTTTTATTTACAAGCTTTACTTCCTTTACTTTACTAAAGTACTTTACTTGTTTAAAGGTAGCATAAAAGAGTATCAAACTTGACCTATCTAGTTATACTTAGATGTCATTCTATGGCAAGATATTGAGATTAGCATCCCACATTAGTGAACACTCTTAACTTAGTAGTTTGGAGCTAAACCAAAACTTGATTCACTTTAGATGGGAATACTTGGTGAAAATGACTTGTGCAAACCTTGGAATGATGAGTCATCCTATTGAGATGTTTTGACATGTGTTGAGAAACACAAATGGTTTATGATGATGATGAAAATGTTGAGGCATGAGCCTTAGCCCCTTTTACAAAACTGACGGTTAGGTTCGGATGCGATACCATTCCAATTTTACCGTACAACCACAATACCTGAATTGGGTAAGGCTTAGACGAAAGTTTATATGCATTAGTATTAGTTCCCTCGCGGGAGAGGTTTGAGCTGAGGCTACCTCTCAATGTTGTCCACCTATGCAAAGGCTCAGATGATGATGGTCATGGCTGGGGGGCCATGCTCATAGGAGAGGTGCTTATACTAGGGTGTGTAAAGGAAAGGTTATGTTTGATTATCTGCATACTAAGTATGATGATTCAGGGTTATCCCTGACAGATGTATCGAATCTTGTGGTGAAAGTTTACCACCTCTACAGAGTGTCAAACTATTCGAATAGTCGCGTCCGCGGTTATGGACAGTTGGAGTGGCCATACTGTTCCGTTGTTAGATGTTTTCAAAACAATTTATGAAATGAATTGTGACATGACTTGACCACAACAGAGTTGTGACTATGACAACTAAGTTCCCACTTAGGTGTTTTCAAACTTTATTTTATATTTCTTTGTTTCTGAACTCAGCTTAGGTTTCAAACTTAACTTTACAAATTAACTTAGAGTTAGCGTTCCTACTAGAATCATCCTACTTGTTAGTGGTAGTTTGAGAGTACTTAAAGAGTACTCATGGCTTTTGTCCCTGGCTATTCCCGTGGCCAGGCTATGAAGGAGACTACCAAGATGAAGGACAGCAGGACGGCTACGACAACTAGGATCATCTCCCATCGTCAGCATTGCCTGTGACTCGGAAGATGGACCCCACCGCTACGCTATTATTTCGGCTACTTGATTGTACTAAGACTGGATCATGAGATCCTTATTTGTGTAAGACCTTATTATGGTTTGTAATGGATGATGTACTGTGATATCCAATCTATTATGTCTCGCAAAAATGGTAATCCTGAGATTGCGAGGTATGGCATAACAGACATCTGGGATTAAAAATCCGGGTGTTGACAGATATATTGTCTTACATGCCGCACACAGGTAATAATTAAGTAAAACAAAATAAAAGCAGGGGCGGTAGCAGGAAGCCGGGACACGGAGACGCCTAGCAGGGCAGGGGCATTAGCAGGAGGCAGGGATGTCCTAGTCGATGGGATACATGTCAGTCCTGACATAATCCTGGAGGAATTTGCCGAAGCCTGCATGCCGCGCCAAGGTAATCAGCATATGGCTTCTGCCTCCGCCTCTAGCAACGCCCACCGCGTGCTGGATCATGCGGTCGAGGTCCACGTTGATTGCTCTGCCACAGAAAGGGCAAAACAGTCTCCCCTACGGTAGAAACGGATTAGCCCACACCGTTACCGCCTCAGCACGTAGCGGCTCTTGTTGTCCCTGGATTCCTTGCTATCGTCCACTTCATCATCATCATCCTGTTGATTTTTAAGAACATAATTTAGAACTCATACATATGATTGAATTGTATTACAACTCAAGAATTAACAACATTTACATGTAAGACAATATATACGTGGATATCAAAGAGAAAGCATCTCAGCAATAGTTTGATCGGTTCATCTAACATTTCATCTCAACACAATGACAAATAATTGCATCGGAGTGTATGTAGAATAAAGATTGTGGCCTCATAAGTTTCTTCAGGGACGGCGTGAGTGAACCAAGTAACAATTGCACAACCTATATTGTTCTTGTACATCGCTCCAGGTTCACTAACTCATCCCTGAAAAAATCTGACACCAATGTGTCTGCCTCTCTTTTGGGACAAATTTGAATCATTGGCCATAATAAGAAATTGAAATGTAATCGTACAAAACAATATTTAGGGATATACATAGTTAGGTACAAAAACAAGCCTAAATATTGTAATTATAAATAAAAAACCAAACAACTAATCTTCAGGTACATATTAAAAATACTTATGATCAAAACCATTCATATACATATGCATCATACCAATCATTAAAAGATCAGAAACAATTCAAGGATCATATATGTAGTTCCATGTGAGAATAAATCTAGGGCCTCATAATTTGTTTCAGAGATGGAGTTGGCGAACCAAAGTACCAACAACACAACCTATATTGTTTGTGTGCATTGCTGCCTCAGGTTCACCAACCCATCCCTAAAACACGACACCATCATATGTGTCTCCCTTGAACTCTTTTGGGGCAAATTTCAATCATCAGCCTCGGTGACAAACTAAAATGTAATTCTTATACACTATGAATGCATGGAATAGATAATTCAAATATCATAGTTCTATGAATGTAGAATAAAGATTGCAGCCTCATAAGTTTATACATGGATGGCGTAAGCGAATCAAGTAACAATTGCACACCTTATATTGATCTTGTACATGGCCCCAGGTTCGCTAACTCATCCCTGAAAAAATCTGACACCAATGAGTCTGCCTCTCTTTGGGGAAAATTTGAATCATTGGCCACAATAAGAAATTGAAATGTAATCGTACAAAACAATATTCAAGGATATACATAGTCAGGTACAAAAACAAGCCTAAATATTGTAATTATAAATAAAAAACCAAACAATTAATCTTTAGGTACATGTTAAAAATACTTATGATCAAAACCATTCATATACATATGCATCATACCAATCATTAAAAGATTAGAAACAAATCAAGGATCATATATGTAGTTCCATATGAGAATAAATCAAGGGCCTCATAATTTGTTTCAGAGATGGAGTTGGAGAACCAAAGTACCAACAACACAACCTATATTGTTTGTATGCATTATTGCCTCAGGTTCACCAACCCATCCCTAAAACACGACACCATCATACGTGTCTCCCCTTGAACTCTTTTGGGGCAAATTTCAATCATCGGCCTCGGTGACAAACTAAAATGTAATTCTTATACACTATGAATGCATGGAATAGATAATTCAAATATCATAGTTCTATGAATGTAGAATAGAGATTGCGGCCTCATAAGTTTCTACAGGGATGGCTTAAGCAAACCAAGTAACAATTGCACATCTTATATTGATCTTGTACATGGCCCCAGGTTCGCTAACTCGT
This sequence comes from Avena insularis, assembly GCA_023614405.1. NCBI lineage: Eukaryota > Viridiplantae > Streptophyta > Magnoliopsida > Poales > Poaceae > Avena > Avena insularis. The sequence continues at coordinate 606,217,206 of CM042690.1, read as the reverse complement.
CCCTAAAAAAATCTGACACCAATGTGTCTGCCTCTCTTTGGGGCAAATTTGAATCATTGGCCACAATAAGAAATTGAAATGTAATCGTACAAAAAATATTAAGGGATATATATATGGATCATACAACGCATTCATAGATCAGAAACAATACAAAGATTATATATATAGGTTCCATATGAGAAAAAAATTAGGGCCTCATTTTTTCAGCGATGGAGTCGGAGAACCAAAATACCAACAGCACAACCTATATTGTTTATGTGCATTGTTGCCTCAGGTTCACTAACCATCCCTAATAAAACGACACCATCAGATGCCCTTGCACTATTTTGGGGCAAAATTGAATCATTGGGCTCAGTAAGGAATAGAAATGTAATGTTATAGGCATGATGTGTATCGAAATCAACACTCAACCTGCAAACTCAACTAGATGGCAGATGAGCAGATTGGGGTTTTGTGACTAGACGGATTGGGGTTTTGTGACTAGATGGCAGATGCATCAATCGACCGATCGAACCATATATATACTACCCTACTTCAAGAGCAAAAGAATCTGTACACGATTGAGCAAATCTTATGTATGAACAGTGAAATTCGTGGCTTCGACTAGAGAAGCTAGCAATGTAGTACCTCAGACTCCTCATCAGGGACCCCCTCCTCGAACTCGTCATTCTCCGCGATTGTGTCGAAGATTTGTTGTACGGTGATGGGGGAGTTGCTGTAGAGCACCGGATTGCCTCCGCCTGCCGCCTACCCCCCATCCAGATCTGTCGCTGGCACCATGACATTGTCGGCCACAATGTTGTCACCCACCTGCTGCTCGGCGGTGATGGCTACTGGCCGGACAGATGAGCTAGAACCCTCGATGGCGCGGCGATGAGTGGTGTTCATGCCCGGAGAAGACGCCTTCGCCTGCTTGGCGACGACCGAGCCATCTGCTGCTGCGCCTTCAACTGGCTTCACCACCGACTCGTCTCCACGCGTACGCTTCATGGCGCACCTAGGGAAGGAGGTAGTGCAAGCGAGGGAGCTTCGGCGCGTGCCATAGGTGCAGATTGGGGTCTTGGGACTAGACAGACTAGGGAAAAATGACACGAGCACATGGAAGAAGAAGGTCGAGCGGGTTTATAAACACCGGACCGTTCGTAGTCCTCGAGTGGACACGTGTGGTGGGAGGAGGGCTACCACGATCTCCACCTTTTTTTTGGTTCCCTTTTTTTTGAAACAGCCACGATCTCCACTTTTGAGTTGCATTGAAAACATGCTCATGGCAGACCTTGATTCCACTGCATGCAAGTGGCGTGGAACCAATTTCTAGCAATGTTAGATCTACTCGAGGGGGGCCCTTGACTCATGGAAGTTACTTGCTGTAGGGCCCAGTTGGAAGTGAGATTGAGAGTGCTGCGTAAAAATGGGATATGTCTTATTAAAATCAAGTGGCAATAAATTGCAGCATCCCGTCGACAACCATGCACTCGATGACCCCGTTGCCCTGTGCATGTGTTGTAGTAGCAGTAGTAGCCTTTGTAGACTAGATTAAACGCGACATGACCACTCGACGACTTTTTCCATAGACGACATCACATTCCTTCTTGTAGAGGGAGACGTCTGTGCTATCTCACGCTGAGGGAGACGTCCGTGCTGTCTCGCGATGTACTGTGAAGGGCACAACATGTGCAACGATCATTGTTGGATCACACAGGATCAACGGTTGGTGCGCACGATCCGCGTGACAACTGTGACAACCAATCAGGGCGTAGCAGACATAGTGAGCACATGTTTGGGCTTCTACGAAAGAGAGAGGGGGAACCAAGCGCAAAACTAAGTAGTATCAAAAAACCAAGGGCAAAACTGTGTAGCATCAAAAAACCAAGGGCAAAACCGAGTAGTATAAAAATCGAAGTGAGTGTCTTGTACAATGAAATACCTCGTGGCATCCATCAAATTATGCCAAGATAGATCCACTAGAGTTTATTGCATGTGTGTTCTTCTCATAAACCACAAATGGATCACCCAGAGTCATTGCATGTCTGTTCTTCTCACAAACCACACATGGATCCACTAGTGTCATTGCATGTGTTTTCTTTTCATGAACCACACCCAGTGTCATTGCATGTGTGTTCTTCCCACAAACCACACATGGATCCACTAGTGTCACTGGATGTGTTTTCTTTCCATGAACCACACCCAGAGTCATTACATGTCTGTTCTTTTCACAAACGACATAAGGATCCACCATTATCATTGGATGTGTTTTCTTTTCATGAACCACAGCAAGTGTCACTGGATGTGTGTTCTTTTCATGAACCACAGCTAGAGTCATTAGATGTGTGTTCTTGTCATGAACCACAGCTAGAGTCATTGGATGTGTGTTCTTTTCATGAAAAACATATGGATGCCTATCCTTTTCATGAACCACACCTAGTGTCATTAGATGTGTGTTCTTATCACAAACCACACATGGATCCACTAGTGTCATTGCATGTGTGTTCTTTTCACAAACCACACCAAGAGTCATTGCATGTGTGTTCTTTTCACAAACCACAGCTAGAGCCATTGCATGTGTGTTCTTCTCACAGACCACACATGGATCCACCAGTGTCATTGCATGTGTGCTCTTCTCATGAACCACATCTAGAGTCATTGCATGCCTGTTATACTCACAAACAACATAAGGATACACCAGTGTCATTGGATGCGTGTTCTTTTCATGAACCACACCGCGTGTCATTGCATGTGTGTTCTTCTCACAAACCACACATGGATCCACCAATGTCATTGCATGTCTATTCATTTCATGAACCATAGCCAGTGTCATTGCATGTGTGTTCTTCTCACAAACCACACATGGATCCACTAGTGTCATGGCATGTCTGCTCTTTTCATTAACCATAGTTAGAGTCATTGCATGTGTGTTCTTTTCACAAAGCACATATCAGCAGTGTCATTGCATGTGTGTTCTTCTCATAAACCACATATGGATCCACCCAGTGTGATTGCATGTGTGTTCTTCTCACAAACCACACATGGATCCACCGATATCATTGCATGTCTGTTCTTTTCATGAACCATAGCCAGTGTCATTGCATGTGTGTTCTTCTCACAAACCACACATTTACCCACCAGTCTCATTGCATGTCTCCTGTTTTAATTAACCATAGTTAGAGTCATTGCATGTGTGTTCTTTTCACGAACCACATATCACCAGTGTCATTGCATATGTGTTCTTCTCATAAACCACATATGGATCCACCCAATGTGATTGCATGTGTGTTCTTCTCACAAACCACATAAGGATCCACCAGTGTCATTGGATGTGTGCTCTTCTCACAAACCACATAAGGATCCACCAGTGTCATTACATGTCTGTTCTTTTCATGAACCACACATGGATCCACCCAGTGTGATTGCATGTGTGCTCTTTTCACAAACCACATATGGATCCACCAGTGTCATTGGACGTGTGTTCTTTTCATGAACCACACAATCTCATAGACCACACATGGATCCACCAGTGTCATTGCATGTGTGTTCTTCTCATGAACCACATCTAGAGTCATTTCATGCCTGTTCTTCTCACAAACCACCTAAGGATCCACCAGTGTCATTGGATGTGTGTTCTTTTCATGAACCACACCCAGTGTCATTGCATGTGTGTTCTTCTCACAAACCACACATGGATCAACTACTGTCATTGCATGTGTGTTCTTTTCATGAACCACACTCAGTGTCATTGCATGTCTGTTCCTCTCACAAACCACACATGGATCCACCAGTGGCATTGCATGTGTATTCTTCTCATGAACCACATCTAGAGTCATTGCATGTGTGTTCTTTTCACAAACCACAGCTAGAGTCATTGCATTTGTGTTCTTCTCACAAACCACATAAGGATACACCAGTGTCATTGCATGTGTGTTCTTCTCATGAACCACAGCTAGAGTCATTGCATGTCTGTTCTTCTCACAAACAACATAAGGATCCACCAGTGTCATTGGCTGTGTGTTCTTTTCATGAACCACACCTAGTGTCATTGGATCTGTGTTCTTCTCACAAACCACACATGGATCCACCAGTGTCATTGCATGTGTGTTCTTTTCATGAACCACACATGGATCCACCCAGTGTGATTGCATGTCTGTTCTTGTCACAAACCACATAAGGATCCACCAGTGTCATTGGATGTGTGTTCTTTTCATGAACCACACTAGTGTCATTGCATGTGTGTTCTTCTCAGAAACCACACATGGATCCACTAGTGTCATTGCATGTGTGTTCTTTTCATGAACCACACCCAGTGTCATTGCATGTTTGTTCCTCTCACAAACCACACATGGATGCACCAGTGTCATTGCATGTGTGTTCTTCTCATTAACCACATCTAGAGTCATTGCATGTGTGTTCTTCTCATAAACCACATAAGGATCCACCCAGTGTGATTGCATGTGTGTTCTTCTCACAAACCACATAAGGATCCACCAGTGTCATTGGATATGTGTTCTTTTCATGAACCACACCCAGTGTCATTGCATGTCTCACTACTAGGAAACGGCCTATAGATAGACAAGATGTTCAGTGGTGCATATGCGACAGCATGTGCCACAGGAAAACATCAGTGGCACACCAGAAAGCATGCGCCACAGAAGATTGGAAGTTCTGCGGTGCATTCTCTAGAACATGCGCCACAGAAGATTGGTGGGACCCGCCGTCCGGGGTGGGTTGATCCAAGTTCTGTGGCGCATTTTGAAATATGCGCCACAGAAGTTGCCTCTTCTGTGGCGCATATTTCCTCATGCGCCACAGAACATGGAGGGGGCCCCACCACGGAATCTAATTCACCCAAGTTCTGTGGCGCATGTTGTCATATGCGCCACAGATGTGTCACTGCATGCATAAGTCCGACATGCGCCACAGAACTTGGAGGTGGGCCCCACACAGGTAATCTTATTCACCCACTTCTGTGGCGCATATGGACTTATGCGCCACAGAAGTTTCACATCTGTGGCGCATTTCCTCCTTATGCGCCACAGATGAGGGCGTCCAGATCTATGTTAAAAAGGTGACAAGAGCTAGCTTTCTTATCTATCTATCCACCACCAACAATTTCACATCTCCACCTCCTCCCAACTCGTCTTCCTCCTCCCTCACACCCCATCTGACCCATAGTTTCTCCATTTTCTTGTAAATAAACCTACTTTAATCCATAGATTGGTAAGTGGAAGCTTCGCTCCAACTTCTAGATCTAAAAGTTCCTTACTTTTCTCTCTCACGTCTCTATTTGTTTACTAATTTCCTCTCCACCAACTTGCATTGTAGATCTATTTGTCCACACTCTCTCATCGCGCAGTCTCGTCTCGCTATTATTGTGTCTACTATAGGTGAGTACTTGGCCATCATGAACATGTAGGTGAAGCTTGTCGTGCGGTCGGTGTGTGTGTGCGATCCATGGCGAGACGATGCTTGTGTGGTGCATGAATGTTTGCAATGGGAGGAAGTTCTTTGTTGGTTGCTTGTTGTTGTTGGGCCCGGCCAGTGTTGTTGCATGGATGTTTTCCGAAATGTTGATTCATTTCCATTTCGGCAAATTTTTGCACTACCCATATGTCCTAATTTTAGGAAAGGTCATGCCGAATTTTTTCTGGCTAGCATTCATGCATGTGTGTGTTCATATGGTGTAGTTCTCACCTATACTCTCTGTTTTGACCGCTCAGGCAACCATGGTCCTAACGATGAGCGAAGGTCGAATTGCTAGGTACAAGAAAGGCGTGAAGGAGGACATGATTCTGAACAACAAGACCATGATAAGATGTCCATGTCGAACATGCAAACTGCAGCGCTGGATCGACCCTAAATATGGACAATTGGAGGGTCACCTGCTTAGGCGTGGTTTCATGCGTGACCTCAATGAGGCATCGGCAGGACATGGTGGTGGTCACGAAGACGTGGGCGGGCGATAAGACGAAGAGTCTACCAGGCATGATCATCATGACGAAGGAGATGCCAGCGGGCATGATCATCATGACGAAGGAGATGCCGGCGGGCATGATCAGCATGGAGAAGGAGATGACGACGGGCATGATCATGAAGAAGGAGAAGACACGAACACATAGACGCTGCTAACTTCGGTCTTGCAGGACCCTCATGTTCAAGAACTGCTCCTCAAGGAGACGAGCAACGACAAAGCTGCAGCCAGAGAGAAAGCCAAGCTGGCCCAAATGGAGGTAGACGGGATGACTCCATTGTATCCTGGGTGTCGTCCCGAGGATACATGTTTGAGTGTAACGCTCAAGGCTCTAGAGATGAAGGACGAACACAAATGGACCGATGTGAGCTTCAACGCGAACATGGAATACTGGCACGACTGACTTCCTAAGGGGAACACATTGCCAACAAGTATCGACGAGGCAAAGAAAATCGTGTGCCCTCTCGACCTACCACACATTAAATACCACGCATGCATCAATGATTGCGCACTTTATCGGAACGAGTACACGGATAGAACCACATGTCCGGTGTGTGGCCAAGGACGGTACAAGAGAGGGAACAAGAAAATTCCTCAAAAAGTGGTATGGTACTTTCCTATCACCCCTCGTCTGGAGCGATATTTCGTAGATCCTAAGGAAGCAAAGCTCATGCAATGGCACGCGGAAAGCGAGAAACCTAAAGATGATCCAGAGAAGGGCAAGATCCTGACACACCCTTTAGACGCTAGCCAGTGGAACACATTAGACATCGAGTTCGAAGAGTTCGGGGGCGATGCAAGGAACATCAGGCTAGGTATGAGCACCGATGGACTCAATCCTTTTGGACACCAGAGTAGCACGCATAGCACCTGGCCCATGTTTGTATGGCCATACAACCTCCCCCATGGCTATGCACGAAGCAAAGGTATGTACACATGAGCATTCTTATGCAGGGGCCGAAACAACCAGGTATCGGTATGCATCTGTATCTTGGGCTATTGAGAGAGGAGTTAGCCAGCTTGTGGGAGACGCCGGCCCGTACGTGGGACGCCTACACTAAAGAATATTTCCATCTGAGAGCCGCGTTGCTCACGACCGTGCAGGACTATCCTGGTTACGCATATGTATCGGCCCAGGTGAACCACGGACACAATGCATGCGTCAAGTGCATGGATGAGACACCGCATCTCTAGCTACCAAGGGATCCCGGGTCTTCGAAAACCGTGTTCCAAGGTACTCAAAAGTGGCTCCGCATGGATCACTCGTGGAGAAAACGTGGTGACCTGTTCAATGGTAAGGACGAGCTCGAAAGAGCCCCACGTCCGAGGAGCGGAGAAGAAATCGAGGAGCTTTTGAATAATTGGGTAGATTGCCCTGCGCCTAGAAAAAAACGACCGAGGACAAACCGCTGCTGGGTGTATGGAAAGCAAGGTCTGTTTTCTGGGACCTGCCATATTGGAAGGTCCTTCACGAAGAACGTTATTGAGAGTCTTCTTGGCACTCTACTGAACATGCCGGAGAGGACCAAGGATGAGCCAAAAGCAAGAAAGGACCTTAAATTGCTTGGTATAAAGAAAGATCTTCAGTACCCTGATAGTGATGATGATGATCATCATCATCAGGAAGGGACTCAAGGTCGCCGCAAAAGAGTTAAGAAGAATGAGGTGGTGCTTCGTGCTGCCTGCTTCACTCTGAGTCTGGAGGAGCTCGAGCAGTTTTTCAGGTGCCTCTTTGGAGTGACAGTTCCTCACGGTTACTCGGGGAAGATAAGAAGATATCTGGACGTGGCGAAGAAGAGGTTCAGCGGTATGAAGTCTCACGACTGTCACGTGCTGATGACGTAGCTACTCCCCATTGTGATCCGTGGGATAATGGACGAGCATGTCCGTGAGACGTTGTTTGGCCTATGTAACTTTTTCGACATCATATCTAGGAAGTCAATCGATGTGAAGCAGCTCGACAGGCTACAGGAAGAGATCGTGATGATACTATGCGAGCTTGAGATTTACTTCCCGCCCGCATTCTTCGACATGATGGTGCATCTTCTTGTACATGTCGTGGACGACATCATCAAGATCGGGTCGACATTCCTGCACAACATGATGCCGTTTGAAAGGCTAAACGGTGTCATCAAAGGATTCGTTCGTAACAGGTCTCGTCCAGATGGAAGCATAGCCAAGGGCTTTCTGATCTACGAGTGCATCTCCTTCTGCCAGAATTATCTAACCACCGAGAATGAGGATGTTGGAATACCCACAAAGAAGCACCTCGGCAGGCTCGGTGGATATGGTCACCGCGAGGGCTGCCGCTCACTACATGTCGGCATTGATGGTCGACGCACTGATTTTGAAAGGGCACACCGAGTCGCTCTACAACACATTGAAGTGGTCGGCCCTTGGGTCAAAGAGCACAGAAGCTTAATCGAGCAGGAGTACGTCGACCAGGGCCGACCGAGGAAGAAGGGAGACGTAACCAGAGAGCATAACTCCAGCTTCACGGGTTGGTTCAAGAAAAGGCAACTGGACAATCCCCCACAGACGCCTTCTACGGAAGATCAAAAACTCATATTCTCCTTGTCGCAGGGCCTAGGGCACAACCTAAGGACCTATCAGTCATACGACATAAACAGTTACAGATTCTACACCGAGGAAAAGGACAAGAATAGTGAATATCAAAACTCAGGAGTAACTATGTTATCCTTTGCTGATGACGAGACTACTGTGATGGAAAGATTCTACGGAAGGATCAAGGAGATATGGGAGCTCAACTACTATGGAGAGATCGTACCGATGTTCCGTGTTAGATGGGCCAAGAACGTGGAAAAAGAAGGCCGCTATTTCACCACAATGGTTATACCAGATGCCAAATCAACAAAGAACGCCTCCGCAAAAAATGAGCCTTGGGTACTCGCTAGCCAAGTTGATCAATGCTTTTTTATTACCGACCTGTCAAATCCCAACCGTGTTGTAGTTAGGAGGGGCAAGAGGAGCATCATCAGAATGGAAGGAGCCGCTAACGAGCAAAACTTCGACAAAAACGGCGACCCGAAGATCGAAGAGGAATTCGACAAGTACTTCGACATGCCTACTACTACTAAAGTAAGAAGGAAGACCACTCTGCCTAATAAAGGTTGTCCATTCACAAGAAGAAATCTCAAAGTTCACGGGCTAAAGTATTCAACCACGGCGAAAAAGGGCAAGAAGATTGTGAAGAGACACTAGCTCGACACATCACATGATTGTATATGTTCGGAGATAGAGTTTTTTGAATAAATATGAATGTTTGTATATGCTCTTGCTTCATTTTAGACATATATATAATTAAAAACACATTACATGATTGTATATGTTCGGGGAGAGAGTTTTTGAATAAATATGAATGTTTGTATATGTTCTTGCTTTATTTTAAACAGATCTATAATTAAAAATATATTTTTAAAAAATAAAAAAGTGTGAGATAGCCAGGATTCGAACCTGGCTGCCTCAGGTTTAGAATGGCACAAGCAAGCAGCAGAGACCACTAAGGCAAGTGTGTGATCTTGTCATACTACCACGCGCGCCATGTTTTGTACTAAGTCCACAGGTTCTATGGCGCATTTCGGCAGTATGCGCCACAGAACCTCAAGACTTAGCGAAATGAATGGTTCGGCCTGCTTCACCCCTTCTCCCCATTCTCAGTCACCGTCGCGTGCTAGCCCTAGACGACTGCAGACGTCACACCGCTGCGCTAGCCCTTGCTGCCGGAGCCGCCACCGCCGCGCCGCCCGGTGAACCAGTGGAGGAGGAGCCGCCCAACGAACCCGTGAAGGAGGAGCCGCCGGAGGAGGAGCCGCCCTGCAGCCCGTGGAGGAAGAGCCGTCGGAGGAGGAGCCGCCACGCCGGACCCTGCAATCCTCGTCCTCGTCAACCACCGCAGCAAGTTCGTCCCCCCACCCCCCACGGTTTGTCCCCCCACCCCCCTCTGATGCTCTTCCCCTTTCTCTGTTAGTTAAATACAGAGAACAAGCAAATACAGAGAACAAGCTTCAGTTAAAATGAATAATTCATACGGTGTACTTTGAGATATTCGGTGTATATGAGTGTATATTTTGAGATATTCCAGTGTATATTTTGAGATATTCAGTGTATATGAATTCATGTCGTGGCCTTCTTCTTTGGTGTGCAACAAGGTGAACCCTCAAATTGAAGGTGCTTGACTGAGAAGAAGGAAACAAAAACCAGTTTATTTTTACCTTCTATATTTATGTTATGAACTGATGTTCTGCTATGTCATTATGGAGGATGTAATGGTGGTTAGTTTTATTCATTTGTAGAATAAATCGAGACAATGTATCTTCTTAGGAATTACAAGTCATTTGTCTACTTTGAGCAATGATCTGAGAACTCCAATATATGCAAATAAGTATTAGAATAACTTGCAACCCACCCCTGGCTTCTTTTATCATTGACAGGTTTGTTCTAGAGTTTGGAGAAAAAGAGCTGTTTCGAAGATCAATCCTTTTGTCTTACTATATTGGAATGAGTAGTCTAAGGTTGCAAAGCTGATTGGATGTTCTTTTAGCATATTGATCTGTCCTTCCTGTGCAGTGTGTAAATATTAGTATCTACATCTGTTAGTATCTACAGTTTAACTAATACAAAGTTAGTATCTACATCTGTTAGTGATCACGACATTAGTTACCTTGTAGGCCTAAATAACAAGGGGTTTGGGGCGTTGTTCACCTAGTGCCTATTAATTAAGTAAGTGGCTACGGAAGCTAAAATATAGTGTTGGTTTATGGAAGAGAATTTTAAGATGTAAGTATATTAAGAATGGTTTAGTTAGTGGTCACTACATGGTGTTAGTGGCCCTTGTGTGGGCTCATCCTGTTGTGCATATTTAAGTCTGAACAAATGAATGAGAAAAGTATGGGCCCTAGATTTATCATTGTGCTTTGTTTTTGTTATGGTATTGCTAGAGGGAGGTTTTCTTCTCCATACATTCCTCTGTGTTTTACTCTAGTGGTCAATGACACTAGAGAATGATGTGCAGCTTAGGGTTTCCTAGAATTCTATTTATGATCATACTATTCTGTTCTTGCTGTTCTCCAAGTGCTTACTGCTGATAGTAACTGTTGGGATTACTGCTCTTTATATGGTGTTGTTTGATATATATGGTGCTGGGATCATACTATTATATGGTGTTGTTTGATATATATGGTGCTGGGATTACTGCTGGGATTATATGATGCTGGGATTATTTGGCACTATATGGTGCTATTTGATTCAATGGGGTTGTGGATGGGGGCTGTGAATGGGCTGTCAATATGGGGATGGGGTGTTTTGTCTTGCAGGGATTTCATTTGAGTTGCCCATTTCTCCCGAAGTGTCGATTCACTTCTGTTTCGGTTGAGAAATGGGCACTCCTAGGTCAAAAAAATTAGCAAAGGTCATGCCGAATTTTTTGGCTGAGATTTGTGCTAACTTTTTGCCTCTTTTAAATAGAGTAGTGCAAACATGTCGGGCAACAAGGAGTCTGGCCCTTCTAAGCACATGATCAGCGTCGAAGAACAAGCTAGACAGGCAAACCAGTCATTCTGGAGGGGTCCCAATAGGAGGAGGAGGAAGCGATGAGGATGACACCACCACCGGAGGAGGAGGCGACCGTCGCCAGAGCTGCTAGGGCCAATGAGGGCGGAGATCCTGATTACGAGGGGGACGAAGATGACCATGATGGAACTAATGAAGGCGGCGGCGAAGAGGATGACACCACCGATGGCGGCGAGCGCACGGATGGCGGTAGCGGCAACCCGGCCGCTTCTCAGAAGAAGAAGAAGGAACAGAAGGAGCAGAAGGTGCCAGTGCTCACCACCATCTGCGATGAGTTCACTGAGGTCATAGAAAGTGGCCAACCCATTGCGCCAGAGGCGATTGCTAAAGGGTATGGCCTGCAACTCGGGTGCATCGTCCGGGAAAGCATGTCGATCAACACGAAGTACATCAGACATGCTGACCATGCAGCTTTGGTCGATAACCTCCTTAAGAAGCTTCACAAGCGATACAGATTCCCAGAGAAGTTTAGAAACCTCGAGAGAAATAAGAACCCGGTGAACAAACTAGCCCTCACGAAGATGAGCAACGCCTTGAGCAGCTGGAAAACCCGGGTGAAGAATAGCATTGACAAAGGTGAAAGCGAGGAGGTTATTAGTAAGAAAAATCCGATGCTCGACGAAGAGGAGATTAGGATTTTCAAGGCGGATATAGCTACAGCTGATGCTATAAAATGGACTCAATGGGGAAGGAGTATGCGGGAACAGAACATAGGTAACCACCGCCTTGGAAGCGGCGGTTACAGGGGGAAACAAGCCATTTGGGACAAGGAGGACGCCGAGCTTGAACACCTTGGTAAAGACAACCCTTGGCTTAAAATCATGGACTTGCAGCTTAGGCAATTTGTTCGGGCCCGCTACTACCTGGACAAGGAAACATGGGAGTTCATCACCGACGATCCGGAGGTGAAGGCATTCGAGAAGAAGCTGGTAAGGAATTTATTGCCGATCTCAAGTCTATTGCGTGCTAATTAAGATAATGAAGTCAAGAATCTAAATGGGTTCACCTTTCCTTGTCTCTGCAGGAGGAGGAACTGAACGCTGCTTCCACAGAGTCGGCCTAGGATTCAACGGAGCCGTGGGACACGGTTTTCAACAGGGCGACCAATGCTTACAAGAAGATGGACAAGGGATTGCCGCCGTCCTCAGCTGGCCGTGTGTCCGGCTTCGGTAAGAGCATGAAGTTCAAGGAGTACTACAAAGAGGACGCCGAGAAAAGAAGGGAGAGGAAGAACCAGGATAAAGCCGTTGTTGCAGAGATGAAGATGAAGGTGCAGACACCGGAGGAGAAGGCGGTGGACCAGAAAACGGTGGACAAGTTAGTGGAAGAGAAACTGCACTCGATGATCCCCCCTGAGTTTTTCGAGGGGTTTAATGCTTGGAATGCGGGAGGTCGACAGGGGCCGATACATCTGCCTAGCTTAAGCGGCAGCAACTCGGGCATCAATGTTACCGTGTCGCCAGACCTGGTGACCTCGCCGGCCGTCAACGTCGGGACGCAGCCCCTCGTTTTGGTCACACCGACGCCCCCTCCCGGCAAAGATACCAATAAGGCACAGCCGACGGCGGTGGTGCTTCGTGAGGCACCCGAGCGGGAGATTGCAGATGATGATAGGCCGGCCGCCGGCATCGGCCGTGTCTCTACATTAGCCGAGATCCACGCCATCACCAAGGTAACTAATTAGTTAGTGCACATCATCTCCTTTATGCCTTTGATGCATGACTGTTGCCATCTCATGACGCCCAACAACATGCTTTTGCCTCAGGACACTTCTTGCGTACTCCTACTTAAAGATGTCGGCGGTGAGTTGAAGGATGTTGCCAAGGGCACTCTTATACAACCGGCGAGCCGCACGATGCACAACAATCCAATTGATGCTGACGTGATGAGGGTCAGGTTGGCTCGGGTGTTGCTAGGGTGCGAAGACATGGACCCCCCTTTCAACCTCAGGGAGCCGACGAACACAAGACCCTTGGGGAATGCTACAACTGGCCCTTGACATGGCCGAAGACACAGATTCGTCTTGCGGGGGGAGCATCGGCGCAACCTCTCGACCGATCATCGCCCGGCCACCACCTCGGAAGCTAGTAGCCGTCGTTGTCGCCACCACCAGCCATCACCATCAACTCTTGGCAGCGTGTGCACCGCCACATGGCAAAGACGTTAGCCGCAACCGCCGTCGCCCCCGCTACCACCACCACATGATGGCACCATGAAGATGATGATGAATTGGTCAACGTTGACGACTTCATCAACACCGGCGCCGCCAAAGGATTGTATATGCCTTCTGTGGATGAAGAACCCTTCGCAGCTCGCGACGACCATCAAGCTGGTCGGCCCAATACATGCACGCAGCGCCTGGTCTTCCATGGTCTTTCTCAAGAGACGCCTCCGGCCGCCAATCCACCACAAGAGAAACCGGGATTGGTTTTCAGCCCCAACACACCAAAGGCGATCGATGAGCAGATGGCAAGGTCGACATCATTGAAGAAGAAGCACTACAGGAAGAGAGGTAATAATAATAAGAAGAAGGGTGCGAGCCAGCCTCTTCGATCCGGGGTCAGGACGCCGTCGTCGTACCATCCACACAATTTGGCTTGCTCCAAGTGCATGTATCTGGTGATCTGATATTGACTCCGGATATGATCCACATTGCGGTTGGAGCCATGTTAACTTTGCACGAGGGTGTCAAGACACTAGAGTCCCTCCTTCTTAAAGACGAAGATCCAAATTACCCTGTTTTCATGGCCAAGGTGCCATTGGACGTGGGCTTCATCGATGAACCCCCCGCGGATATATTCTTCATAGCGTTCAAGGACATATTCAAGCTATTTCTCACGAAACGGCTAGACTATAACTTGGTCTGCCTATACGCGCTCAATCTGGCGCTCACGATCAAGAGAGAAAGTACCCCGGAAATCGCGATAGTGGATCCCTACTACATGCGGGACAGCCAGTTGGTCGAAGGATCAGAGACACGGACCAAGGCGACGGCGTACCTCGAGAAGTTCATGGTGGACAACAAGAGGAAGGGCACACTTCTTTTGCCTTTCTTTCCCGAGTAAGTACACACACTCGCTCATCACCAGCGTAACTTATGCATTTCTTATAGATTTCTTTCCTTTGCTCTTTTTCCAAAATTCCGTTCCAATTGTGTTGCGCAGAGACAAATACTGCACACTCATCGTCCTTGCCCCGAGGTATTCGCTAGCCATGTATTTCGACTCGGGGAGTTTGACGAAGAAGAAAGACTACACCAGAATAAGGGGTGTTCTGAATGAGGCTCTCGAGGGCTACACCAAGAAGGGATGCACCTTCGTAGATAAGGGGGAATGTATCAAGGATGGCAAACACGTGTTCAAGCACGTGCTCGACTTCCCCTGCGTCAAGCAGTCGACTACTGGTGCCAAGGAGGCCTTCTACGTCCTCCATCACCTTAAAGGCTATGTTCGGGATTGCCATAACCTAACGCTGCCATCTAGTCTCCGAGGATGGGCCAAAACTTTGGCAAAAATTGACGATGTTGATCTTAGAGAAGACTTCCATCGCATTCAGATGAAGTTGTCGCAAATCATCATTGAAGATGTCAACACAAGGGGCGGTGTCCTACAACAAGCTAGAGGGTTGAGTAAGAGGGAGATCGAAGAATGCCTCTATAAGCAGGGTGACACAAGGACATGGATGACGAAAGAGGGTTATCTACCATTCCCGAAGCCGAGCGAGAAGAGGAAGTCTTCATCATGATCGATGTGTGCCTCTAGCATGATCCAGTGTGTGTATATTCTTGACAGACGCCTGCTGTATTAGTGTGTGTGTGTGTGTCATAAACTTTACTATCTCGTGGTTGAAATGGTCATTGTTGTTAGACTTAAACTACCTTGTGGTCGTGTTGTCGTTGAACTTATTTCTTCTATGACGATCTAACTTTTAGGTTTATGGATCCTTTGTTTTATATTCTATGAACATATATATATATATGGATGTGAACCCTTTATTCATTATTTTCGTTGTATTTTTACTAATATGCCTTGTCGTCTATAGAGATGGCGACGAGGTGGTATGTGGTGTACATGGGTAGGATTCCAGGAGTCTACGAGGAGTGGTAGGATTGCCACAAACAAGTGAACAAGTTCAGCGGCAACATCTACAAAGGATACGCGACTAGAGAGGAGGCGATAGCCAAGTGGAGGAACCACTTGTGGAAGAAGAACCGGATGAAGATATTGGTTGGGCTAATGCTCTTGCTCACCATTATCACAGTTGTATTCTATTTGATCCTAGTGTAGGCAGCGGTGGCCACTTCATATTTGTAATGTGAGATGATATGAACTTTGTATTCGGCGCTTGTGTAAAAATTTGGCACTTGGCACGATATATGTATCTCGATCGGGCTCTAAGTGTTTGTATTATATATATATGTCGGTTTTCATGCATCTACTACTTGTGCAATGTATTTTATACTCATCTGGATAAATACTATATAAATCCTGTATAAATACCTGATTATACACCAGGAAAGTATTTTACTTTGAATATGTGTTACGCAATCAGTGGCGCATATAATTATATAGTCAGTGGTGCATGGCATTTCTGTGGCGCATACAAGTAAATGCGCCAAAAAGTTCTTCCTATGGCGCATATGAAGAAATGCGCCACAGAAATCTGGAACTTCTGTGGCGCATACCCATATGCGCCACAAGAAGAAGATATCAGTGGCGAGATAACAGTGGCGACTAGGATATGCGCCACAGAAGATGTGTTTTTATGCGCCATAGAAGAGATGTTTCCTAGTAGTGTCTGTTCCTCTCACAAACCACACATGGATCCACCAGTGTCATTGCATGTCTGTTCTTTTCATGAACCACAGCTAGAGTCATTGCATGTCTGTTCGCTCACAAACCACATAAGGATCCACCGGTGTCATTGCATGTCTATTCTTTCCATGAACCACACATGGATCCACCCAGTGTGATTGCATGTGTGTTCTTTTCACAAACCACAAATGGACCCACCAGTGTCATTGGATGTGTGTTCTTTTCATTAACCACACCAGTGTCATTGGATGTGTGTTCTTCTCACAAACCACACATGCATCCACCAGTGTCTTTGCATGTCTGTTCTTTTGATGAACCATAGCCAGTGTCATTACATGTGTGTTCTTCTCACAAACCACACATGGATCCACCAGTGTCATTGCATGTCTGCTCTTTTCATTAACCACAGTTAGAGTCATTGCATGTGTGTTCTTTTCACAAACCACATATCACTAGTGTCATTGCATGTGTGGTCTTCTCATAAACCACATATGGATCCACCCAGTGTGATTGCATGTGTGTTCTTCTCACAAACCACAAAAGGGTCCACTAGTGTCATTTGATGTGTGTTCTTTTCATGAACCACACCCAGTGTCATTGCATGTTTGTTCCTCTCACAAACCTCACATGGATCCACAAGTGTCATTACATGTGTGTTCTTCTCATGAACCACAACTAGAGTCATTGCATGTGTGCTCTTTTCACAAACCACAGCCAGTGTCATTGCATGTGTGTTCTTCTCACAAACCATATAAGGATACACCGGTGTCATTGCATGTGTGTTCTTCTCATGAACCACAGCTAGAGTCATTGCATGTCTATTCTTCTCACAAACCACATAAGGATCCACCAGTGTCATTGGATGTGTGTTCTTTTCATGAACCACACCCAGTGTCATTGGATGTGTGTTCTTCTCACAAACCACACATGGATCCACCAGTGTCATTGCATGTGTCTTCTTTTCATGAACCACACATGGATCCATCCAATGTGATTGCATGTATGTTCTTTTCAAAAACCACATATGGATCCACCAGTGTCATTGCATGTCTGTTCTTTTCATGAACCACACCAGTGTCATTGCATGTCTGTTCCCCTCATAAACAACACATGGATCCACGAGTGTCGTTACATCTGTGTTCTTCTCATGAACCACATCTAGAGTCATTGCATGTCTGTTATTCTCACAAACCACATAAGGATACACCAGTGTCATTGCATGTATGTTATTTTCATGAACCACACCCAGTGTCATTGCATGTGTGTCCCTCTCACAAACACACATGGATCCACCAGTATCATTACATGTCTGTTCTTTTCATGAACCACAGCAAGTGTCATTGCATGTGTGTTCTTCTCACAAACCACACATGGATCCACCAGTGCCATTGCATGTCTTCTCTTTTCATTAACCACAGTTAGAGTCATCGCATGTGTGTTCTTTTCACAAACCACATATCACCAGTGTCATTGCATGTGTGTTCTTCTCATAAACCACATATGGATCCACCCAGTGTGATTGCATGTGTGTTCTTCTCACAAACCACATAAGGATCCACCAGTGTAATTGGATGTGTGTTCTTTTCATGAACCACACCCAGTGTCATTGCATGTCTATTCCTCTCACAAACCACACATGGATCCACCAGTGTCATTGCATGTGTGTTCTTCTCATGAACCATATCTACAGTCATTGCATGTGTGTTCTTTTGACAAACCACAGCTAGAGTCATTGCATGTGTGTTATTCTCACAAACCACATAAGGATACACCAGTGTCATTGCATGTGTGTTCTTCTCGTGAACTACAGCTAGAGTCATTGCATGTATGTTCTTCTCACAAACCACATAAGGATCCACCAGTGTCATTGGATGTGTGTTCTTTTCATGAACCACACCCAGTGTCATTGGATGTGTGTTCTTCTCACAAACCACACATGGATCCACCGGTGTCATTGCATGTGTGTTCCTCTCATAAACCATACATGGATCCACCCAGTGTGATTACATGTGTGTTCTTCTCACACACCACATAAGTATCCACCAGTGTCATTGCATGTCTGTTCCACTCACAAACCACACATGGATCCACCAGTGTCATTGCATGTGTGTTCTTCTCATGAACCACAGTTAGAGTCATTGCATGTGTGTTCTTTTCACAAAACACATATCACCAGTGTCATTGCATGTGTGTTCCTCTCATAAACCACATATGGATCCACCCAGTGTGATTGCATGTGTGTTCTTCTCACAAACCACATAAGGATCCACCAGTGTGATTGGATGTGTGTTCTTTTCATAAACCACACCTAGTGTCATTGCATGTCTGTTCCTCTCATAAACCACACATGGATCCACCATTGTCATTGCATGTGTGTTCTTCTTCTAAACCACAGCTAGAGTCATTGCATGTGTGTTCTTTTCACAAACCACAGCTAGAGTCATTGCATGTGTGTTCTTCTCACAAACCACATAAGGATACACCAGTGTCATTGCATGTGTGTTCTTCTCATGAACCATAGCTAGAGTCATTGCATGTCTGTTCCTCTCACAAACCACTAATGCATCCACCAGTGTCATTGCATGTGTGTTCTTCTCATGAACCACGGCTAGAGTCATTGCACGTGTGTTCTTTTCACAAAGCATGGCTAGAGTGATTGCATGTGTGTTCTTCTCACAAACCACATAAGGATCCCCAGTGTCATTGGATGTGTGTTCTTTTCATGAACCACACCCAGTGTCATTGCATGTGTGTTCTTCTCATAAACCACATAATGATCCACCAGTGTCATTGCATGTGTGTTCTTCTCCTAAACCACAGCTAGAGTCATTGCATGTTTGTTCTTCTCACAAGACAGAGAAGGATCCACCAGTGTCATTAGATCTGTGCTCTTTTCATGAATCACACCCAGTGTCATTGCATGTGTGTCCTTCTCACAAACCACACATGGATCCACCAGTATCGTTGCATGTCTGTTCTTTTCATGAACCACTGCCAGTGTCATTGCATGTGTGTTCTTCTCACAAACCACACATGGATCCACCAGTGTCATTGCATGTCTTCTCTTTTCATTAACCACAGTTAGAGTCATCGCATGTGTGTTCTTTTCACAAACCACATATCACCAGTGTCATTGCATGTGTGTTCTTCTCATAAACCACATATGGATCCACCCAGTGTGATTGCATGTGTGTTCTTCTCACAAACCACATAAGGATCCACCAGAGTAATTGGATGTGTGTTCTTTTCATGGACCACACCCAGTGTCATTGCATGTCTGTTCTTCTCACAAACCACACAAGGATCCACCAGTGTCATTGCATGCCTATTCTTTTCATGAACCACGGCCAGTGTCGTTGCATGTGTGTTCTTCTCACAAACCACACATGGATCCACCAGTGTCATTGCATGTCTGCTCTTTTCATTGACCACAGTTAGAGTCATTGCATGTATGTTCTTTTCACAAACCACATATCACTAGTGTCATTGCATGTGTGGTCTTCTCATAAACCACATATGTATCCACCTAGTGTGATTGCATGTGTGTTCTTCTCACAAACCACAAAAGGATCCACCAGTGTCATTTGATGTGTGTTCTTTTCATAAACCACACCCAGTGTAATTGCATGTTTGTTCCTCTCACAAACCTCACATGGATCCACCAGTGTCATTGCATGTGTGTTCTTCTCATGAACCACAACTAGAGTCATTGCATGTGTGCTCTTTTCACAAACCACAGCCAGTGTCATTGCATGTGTGTTCTTCTCACAAACCACATAAGGATACACCAGTGTCATTGCATGTGTGTTCTTCTCATGAACCAGAGCTAGAGTCATTGCATGTATGTTCTTCTCACAAACCACATAAGGATCCACCAGTGTCATTGGATGTGTGTTCTTTTCATGAACCACACCCAGTGTCATTGGATGTGTGTTCTTCTCACAAACCACACATGGATCCACCAGTGTCATTGCATGTGTCTTCTTTTCATGAACCACACATGGATCCATCCAATGTGATTGCATGTCTGTTCTTTTCAAAAACCACATATGGATCCACCAGTGTCATTGCATGTCTGTTCTTTTCATGAACCACACCAGTGTCATTGCATGTCTGTTCCCCTCATAAACAACACATGGATCCACGAGTGTCGTTACATCTGTGTTCTTCTCATGAACCACATCTAGAGTCATTGCATGTCTGTTATTCTCACAAACCACATAAGGATACACCAGTGTCATTGCATGTATGCTATTTTCATGAACCACACACAGTGTCATTGCATGTGTGTCCCTCTCACAAACACACATGGATCCACCAGTATCATTACATGTCTGTTCTTTTCATGAACCACGGCAAGTGTCATTGCATGTGTGTTCTTCTCACAAACCACATATGGATCCTCCAGTGTCATTGCATGCCTTCTCTTTTCATTAACCACAGTTAGAGTCATTGCATGTGTGTTCTTTTCACAAACCACATATCACTAGTGTCATTGCATGTGTGTTCTTCTCATAAACCACATATGGATCCACCTAGTGTGATTGCATGTGTGTTCTTCTCACAAACCACATAAGGATCCACCAGTGTAATTGGATGTGTGTTCTTTTCATGAACCACACCCAGTGTCATTGCATGTCTGTTCCTCTCACAAACTACACATGGATCCACCAGTGTCATTGCATGTGTGTTCTTCTCATGAACCACAACTAGAGTCATTGCATGTGTGTTCTTTTGACAAACCACAGCTAGAGTCATTGCATGTGTGTTATTCTCACAAACCACATAAGGATACACCAGTCTCATTGCATGTGTGTTCTTCTCATGAACTACAGCTAGAGTCATTGCATGTATATTCTTCTCACAAACCACATAAGGATCCACCAGTGTCATTGGATGTGTGTTCTTTTCATGAACCACACCCAGTGTCATTGGATGTGTGTTCTTCTCACAAACCACACATGGATCCACCGGTGTCATTGCATGTGTGTTCCTCTCATAAACCATATATGGATCCACCCAGTGTGATTACATGTGTGTTCTTCTCACACACCACATAAGGATCCACCAGTGTCATTGCATGTCTGTTCCACTCACAAACCACACATGGATCCACCAGTGTCATTGCATGTGTGTTCTTCTCATGAACCACAGTTAGAGTCATTGCATGTGTGTTCTTTTCACAAAACACATATCACCAGTGTCATTGCATGTGTGTTCCTCTCATAAACCACATATGGATCCACCCAGTGTGATTGCATGTGTGTTCTTCTCACAAACCACATAAGGATCCACCAGTGTGATTGGATGTGTGTTCTTTTCATAAACCACACCTAGTGTCATTGCATGTCTGTTCCTCTCATAAACCACACATGGATCCACCATTGTAATTGCATGTGTGTTCTTCTCATGAACCACAACTAGAGTCATTGCATGTGTGTTCTTTTCACAAACCACAGCTAGAGTCATTGCATGTGTGTTCTTCTCACAAACCACATAAGGATACACC
The DNA here is from genome assembly GCA_023614405.1 of Avena insularis. NCBI lineage: Eukaryota > Viridiplantae > Streptophyta > Magnoliopsida > Poales > Poaceae > Avena > Avena insularis. The sequence goes on along the minus strand of CM042690.1, from coordinate 606,195,335 downwards.
AGTGTCATTGCATGTGTGTTCTTCTCATGAACCATAGCTAGAGTCATTGCATGTCTGTTCCTCTCACAAACCACTAATGCATCCACCAGTGTCATTGCATGTGTGTTCTTCTCATGAACCACGGCTAGAGTCATTGCACGTGTGTTCTTTTCACAAAGCATGGCTAGAGTGATTGCATGTGTGTTCTTCTCACAAACCACATAAGGATACCCCAGTGTCATTGGATGTGTGTTCTTTTCATGAACCACACCCAGTGTCATTGCATGTGTGTTCTTCTCATAAACCACATAAGGATCCACCAGTGTCATTGCATGTGTGTTCTTCTCCTAAACCACAACTAGAGTCATTGCATGTCTGTTCTTCTCACAAGACAGAGAAGGATCCACCAGTGTCATTAGATCTGTGCTCTTTTCATGAATCACACCCAGTGTCATTGCATGTGTGTCCTTCTCACAAACCACACATGGATCCACCAAGATCGTTGCATGTACGTTCTTTTTTCATGAACCACAGCCAGTGTCATTGCATGTGTGTTCTTCTCACAAACCACACATGGATCCACCAGTGCCATTGCATGTCTTCTCTTTTCATTAACCACAGTTAGAGTCATCGCATGTGTGTTCTTTTCACAAACCACATATCACCAGTGTCATTGCATGTGTGTTCTTCTCATAAACCACATATGGATCCACCCAGTGTGATTGCATGTGTGTTCTTCTCACAAACCACATAAGGATCCACCAGTGTAATTGGATGTGTGTTCTTTTCATGAACCACACCCAGTGTCATTGCATGTCTATTCCTCTCACAAACCACACATGGATCCACCAGTGTCATTGCATGTGTGTTCTTCTCATGAACCATATCTACAGTCATTGCATGTGTGTTCTTTTGACAAACCACAGCTAGAGTCATTGCATGTGTGTTATTCTCACAAACCACATAAGGATACACCAGTGTCATTGCATGTGTGTTCTTCTCGTGAACTACAGCTAGAGTCATTGCATGTATGTTCTTCTCACAAACCACATAAGGATCCACCAGTGTCATTGGATGTGTGTTCTTTTCATGAACCACACCCAGTGTCATTGGATGTGTGTTCTTCTCACAAACCACACATGGATCCACCGGTGTCATTGCATGTGTGTTCCTCTCATAAACCATACATGGATCCACCCAGTGTGATTACATGTGTGTTCTTCTCACACACCACATAAGTATCCACCAGTGTCATTGCATGTCTGTTCCACTCACAAACCACACATGGATCCACCAGTGTCATTGCATGTGTGTTCTTCTCATGAACCACAGTTAGAGTCATTGCATGTGTGTTCTTTTCACAAAACACATATCACCAGTGTCATTGCATGTGTGTTCCTCTCATAAACCACATATGGATCCACCCAGTGTGATTGCATGTGTGTTCTTCTCACAAACCACATAAGGATCCACCAGTGTGATTGGATGTGTGTTCTTTTCATAAACCACACCTAGTGTCATTGCATGTCTGTTCCTCTCATAAACCACACATGGATCCACCATTGTCATTGCATGTGTGTTCTTCTTCTAAACCACAGCTAGAGTCATTGCATGTGTGTTCTTTTCACAAACCACAGCTAGAGTCATTGCATGTGTGTTCTTCTCACAAACCACATAAGGATACACCAGTGTCATTGCATGTGTGTTCTTCTCATGAACCATAGCTAGAGTCATTGCATGTCTGTTCCTCTCACAAACCACTAATGCATCCACCAGTGTCATTGCATGTGTGTTCTTCTCATGAACCACGGCTAGAGTCATTGCACGTGTGTTCTTTTCACAAAGCATGGCTAGAGTGATTGCATGTGTGTTCTTCTCACAAACCACATAAGGATCCCCAGTGTCATTGGATGTGTGTTCTTTTCATGAACCACACCCAGTGTCATTGCATGTGTGTTCTTCTCATAAACCACATAAGGATCCACCAGTGTCATTGCATGTGTGTTCTTCTCCTAAACCACAGCTAGAGTCATTGCATGTCTGTTCTTCTCACAAGACAGAGAAGGATCCACCAGTGTCATTAGATCTGTGCTCTTTTCATGAATCACACCCAGTGTCATTGCATGTGTGTCCTTCTCACAAACCACACATGGATCCACCAGTATCGTTGCATGTCTGTTCTTTTCATGAACCACAGCCAGTGTCATTGCATGTGTGTTCTTCTCACAAACCACACATGGATCCACCAGTGTCATTGCATGTCTTCTCTTTTCATTAACCACAGTTAGAGTCATCGCATGTGTGTTCTTTTCACAAACCACATATCACCAGTGTCATTGCATGTGTGTTCTTCTCATAAACCACATATGGATCCACCCAGTGTGATTGCATGTGTGTTCTTCTCACAAACCACATAAGGATCCACCAGTGTAATTGGATGTGTGTTCTTTTCATGAACCACACCCAGTGTCATTGCATGTCTGTTCTTCTCACAAACCACACAAGGATCCACCAGTGTCATTGCATGCCTATTCTTTTCATGAACCACGGCCAGTGTCGTTGCATGTGTGTTCTTCTCACAAACCACACATGGATCCACCAGTGTCATTGCATGTCTGCTCTTTTCATTGACCACAGTTAGAGTCATTGCATGTGTGTTCTTTTCACAAACCACATATCACTAGTGTCATTGCATGTGTGGTCTTCTCATAAACCACATATGTATCCACCTAGTGTGATTGCATGTGTGTTCTTCTCACAAACCACAAAAGGATCCACCAGTGTCATTTGATGTGTGTTCTTTTCATAAACCACACCCAGTGTAATTGCATGTTTGTTCCTCTCACAAACCTCACATGGATCCACCAGTGTCATTGCATGTGTGTTCTTCTCATGAACCACAACTAGAGTCATTGCATGTGTGCTCTTTTCACAAACCACAGCCAGTGTCATTGCATGTGTGTTCTTCTCACAAACCACATAAGGATACACCAGTGTCATTGCATGTGTGTTCTTCTCATGAACCAGAGCTAGAGTCATTGCATGTATGTTCTTCTCACAAACCACATAAGGATCCACCAGTGTCATTGGATGTGTGTTCTTTTCATGAACCACACCCAGTGTCATTGGATGTGTGTTCTTCTCACAAACCACACATGGATCCACCAGTGTCATTGCATGTGTCTTCTTTTCATGAACCACACATGGATCCATCCAATGTGATTGCATGTCTGTTCTTTTCAAAAACCACATATGGATCCACCAGTGTCATTGCATGTCTGTTCTTTTCATGAACCACACCAGTGTCATTGCATGTCTGTTCCCCTCATAAACAACACATGGATCCACGAGTGTCGTTACATCTGTGTTCTTCTCATGAACCACATCTAGAGTCATTGCATGTCTGTTATTCTCACAAACCACATAAGGATACACCAGTGTCATTGCATGTATGTTATTTTCATGAACCACACACAGTGTCATTGCATGTGTGTCCCTCTCACAAACACACATGGATCCACCAGTATCATTACATGTCTGTTCTTTTCATGAACCACAGCAAGTGTCATTGCATGTGTTCTTCTCTCACAAACCACATATGGATCCTCCAGTGTCATTGCATGCCTTCTCTTTTCATTAACCACAGTTAGAGTCATTGCATGTGTGTTCTTTTCACAAACCACATATCACTAGTGTCATTGCATGTGTGTTCTTCTCATAAACCACATATGGATCCACCTAGTGTGATTGCATGTGTGTTCTTCTCACAAACCACATAAGGATCCACCAGTGTAATTGGATGTGTGTTCTTTTCATGAACCACACCCAGTGTCATTGCATGTCTGTTCCTCTCACAAACGACACATGGATCCACCAGTGTCATTGCATGTGTGTTCTTCTCATGAACCACAACTAGAGTCATTGCATGTGTGTTCTTTTCACAAACCACAGCTAGAGTCATTGCATGTGTGTTATTCTCACAAACCACATAAGGATACACCAGTCTCATTGCATGTGTGTTCTTCTCATGAACTACAGCTAGAGTCATTGCATGTATATTCTTCTCACAAATCACATAAGGATCCACCAGTGTCATTGGATGTGTGTTCTTTTCATGAACCACACCCAGTGTCATTGGATGTGTGTTCTTCTCACAAACCACACATGGATCCACCGGTGTCATTGCATGTGTGTTCCTCTCATAAACCATATATGGATCCACCCAGTGTGATTACATGTGTGTTCTTCTCACACACCACATAAGGATCCCAAAGTGTCATTGCATGTGTTCTTCTCACAAACCACACATGGATCCACCAGTGTCATTGCATGTGTGTTCTTCTCATGAACCACAGTTAGAGTCATTGCATGTGTGTTCTTTTCACAAAACACATATCACCAGTGTCATTGCATGTGTGTTCCTCTCATAAACCACATATGGATCCACCCAGTGTGATTGCATGTGTGTTCTTCTCACAAACCACATAAGGATCCACCAGTGTGATTGGATGTGTGTTCTTTTCATAAACCACACCTAGTGTCATTGCATGTCTGTTCCTCTCATAAACCACACATGGATCCACCATTGTAATTGCATGTGTGTTCTTCTTCTAAACCACAGCTAGAGTCATTGCATGTGTGTTCTTTTCACAAACCACAGCTAGAGTCATTGCATGTGTGTTCTTCACAAACCACATAAGGATACACCAGTGTCATTGCATGTGTGTTCTTCATGAACCATAGCTAGAGTCATTGCATGTCTGTTCTCTCACAAACCACTAATGCATCCACCAATGTCATTGCATGTGTGTTCTTCTCATGAACCACGGCTAGAGTCATTGGATGTGTGTTCTTTTCACAAAGCATGGCTAGAGTGATTGCATGTGTGTTCTCTCACAAACCACATATGGATACCCAGTGTCATTGGATGTGTGTTCTATTCATGAACCACACCCAGTGTCATTGCATGTGTGTTCTTCTCATAAACCACATAAGGATCCACAGTGTCATTGCATGTGTGTTCTTCTCATGAACCACACCAGTGTCATTGCATGTGTGTTCTTCTCACAGACCACACATGGATCCACCAGTGTCATTGCATGTGTGTTTTCATGAACCACACCTAGAGTCATTGCATGTGTGTTCTTCTCACAAACGACACATGGATCCACCAGTGTCATTGCATGTGTTCTTTTCATGAACCACATAGAGTCATTGCATGTATGTTATTCTCACAAACCACATAAGGATCCACCAGTGTCATTGGATGTGTGTTCTTTTCATGAACCACACCCAGTGTCATTGCATGTGTGTTCTTCTCACAAACCACACATGGATCCACCAGTGTCACTGCATGTGTGTTCTTTTCATGAACCAAAGCCAGTGTCATTACATGTGTGTTCTTCTCACAAACCACACATGGATCCACTAGTGTCATTGCATGTCTACTCTTTTCATTAACCACAGTTAGAGTCATTGCATGTGTGTTCTTTTCACAAACCACATATCACCAGTGTCATTCCATGTGTGGTCCTCTCATAAACCACATATGGATCCACCCAGTGTGATTGCATGTGCGTTCTTCTCACAAACCACATAAGGATCCACCAGTGTCATTGGATGTGTGTTCTTTTCATAAACCACACCTAGTGTCATTGCATGTATGTTCCTCTCATAAACCACACATGGATCCACCAGTGTCATTGCATGTGTGTTCTTTTCACAAACCACAGCTAGAGTCATTGCATGTGTGTTCTTCTCACAAACCACATAAGGATCCACCAGTGTCATTGGATGTGTGTTATTTTCATGAACCACACCCAGTGTCATTGGATGTGTGTTCTTCTCACAAACCACACATGGATCCACCAGTGTCATTACATGTCTGCTCTTTTCACTAACCACGGTTAGATTGATTGCATGTGTGTTCTTTTCACAAACCACATATCACCAGTGTCATTGCATGTGTGTTCTTCTCATAAACCACATATGGATACACCAAGTGTGATTGCATGTGTGTTCTTCTCACAAACCACATAAGGATCCACCAGTGTCATTGGATGTGTGTTCTTTTCATTAACCACACCCAGTGTCATTGCATGTCTGTTCCTCTCACAAGCCACACATGGATCCACCAGTGTCATTACATGTGTGTTCTTCTCATGAACCACAACTAGACATTGCATGTGTGTTATTTTCACAAACCACAGGTAGAGTCATTGCATGTGTGTTATTCTCACAAACCACATAAGGATACACCAGTGTCATTGCATGTGTGTTCTTCTCATGAACTACAGCTAGAGTCATTGCATGTATGTTCTTCTCACAAACCACATAAGGATCCAACAGTATCATTGGATGTGTGTTCTTTTCATGAACCACACCCAGTGTCATTGGATGTGTGTTCTTCTCACAAACCACACATGGATCCACCAGTGTCATTGGATGTGTGTTCTTTTCATTAACCACACCCAGTGTCATTGCATGTATGTTCCTCTCACAAGCCACACATGGATCCACCAGTGTCATTGCATGTGTGTTCTTCTCATGAACCACAGCTAGACATTGCATGTGTGTTATTTTCACAAACCACAGGTAGAGTCATTGCATGTGTGTTATTCTCACAAACCACATAAGGATACACCAGTGTCATTGCATGTGTGTTCTTCTCATGAACTACAGCTAGAGTCATTGCATGTATGTTCTTCTCACAAACAACATAAGGATCCACCAGTATCATTGGACGTGTGTTCTTTTCATGAACCACACCCAGTGTCATTGGATGTGTGTTCTTCTCACAAACCACACATGGATCCACCAGTGTCATGGCATGTGTGTTCCTCTCATAAACCACATATGGATCCACCCAGTGTGATTACATGTGTGTTCTTCTCACAAACCACATAAGGATCCACCAGTGTCATTGCATGTCTGTTCTTTTCATGAACCACACCCAGTGTCATTACATGTCTGTTCCTCTCACAAAGCACACATGGATCCACCAGTGTCATTGTATGTGTGTTCTTCTCCTGAACCAAGGCTAGAGTCATTGCATGTGTGTTCTTTTCACAAACCACAACTAGAGTCATTGCATGTGTGTTCTTCTCACAAACCACATAAGGATACCCTAGTGTCATTGCATGTGTGTTCTTTTCATGAACCACACCCAGTGCCATTACATGTGTGTTCTTCTCACAAACCACACATGGATCCACCAGTATCATTGCATGTCTGTTCTTCTCACAAACCACATAAGGATCCACCAGTGTCATTGGATGTGTGTTCTTTTCATGAACCACACCCAGTGCCATTACATGTGTGTTCTTCTCACAAACCACACATGGATCCACCAGTATCATTGCATGTCTATTCTTTTCATGAACCACAGGCAGTGTCATTACATGTGTGTTCTTCTCACAAACCACACATGGATCCACTAGTGTCATTGTATGTCTGCTCTTTTCATTAACCACAGTTAGAGTCATTGCATGTGTGTTCTTTTCACAAACCACATATCACCCATGTCATTGCATGTGTGTTCCTCTCATAAACCACATATGGATCCACCCAGTGTGATTGCATGTGTGTTCTTCTCACAAACTAGATAAGGATCTACCAGTGTCATTGGGTGTTCGTTCTTTTCATAAACCACACCTAGTGTCATTGCAAGTTTGTTCCTCTCACAAACCACACATGGATCCACCAGTCTCATTGCATGTGTGTTCTTCTCCTAAACCACAGCTAGAGGCATTACATGTGTGTTCTTTTCACAAACCACATCTAGAGTCATTGCATATGTGTTCTTCTCACCAACCACATAAGGATACACCAGTGTCATTGCATGTGTGTTCTTCTCATGAACCACAGCTAGAGTCATTGCATGTCTGTTCTTCTCACAGACCACATAAGGATCCCTAGTGTCATTGGATGTGTGTTATTTTCATGAACCACACCCAGTGTCATTGGATGTGTGTTCTTCTCACAAACCACACATGGATCCACTAGTGTCATTGCATGTCTGCTCTTTCCATTAACCACAGTTAGATTCATTGCATGTGTGTTCTTTTCACAAACCACATATCACTAGTGTCATTGCATGTGTGTTCTTCTCATAAATCACATATGGATCCACCCAGTGTGATTCCATGTGTGTTCTTCTCACAAACCACATAAGGATCCACCAGTGTCATTGGATGTGTGTTCTTTTCATGAACCACACCCAGTGTCATTGCATGTCTGTTCCTCTCACAAACCACACATGGATCCACCAGTGTCATTGCATGTGTGTTATTCTCATGAACCATAGCTAGAGTCATTGCATGTGTGTTCTTTTGACAAACCACAGCTAGAGTCATTGCATGTGTGTTATTCTCACAAACCACATAAGGATACACAGTGTCATTGCATGTGTGTTCTTCTCGTGAACTACAGCTAGAGTCATTGCATGTATGTTCTTCTCACAAACCACATAAGGATCCACCAATGTCATTGGATGTGTGTTCTTTTCATGAACCACACCCAGTGTCATTGGATGTGTGTTCTTCTCACAAACCACACATGGACCCACCAGTGTCATTGCATGTGTGTTCCTCTCATAAACCACATATGGAACCACCCAGTGTGATTACATGTGTGTTCTTCTCACAAACCACATAAGGATCCACAAGTGTCATTGCATGTCTGCTCTTTTCATGAACCACACCCAGTGTCATTGCATGTTTGTTCCTCTCACAAACCACACATGGATCCACCAGTGTCATTGCATGTGTTTTATTCTCATGAACCACAACTAGAGTCATTGCATGTGTGTTATTTTCACAAACCACAGCTAGAGTCATTGCATGTGTGTTCTTCTCACAAACCACATAAGGATAACCCAGTGTCATTGCATGTGTGTTCTCCTCATGAACCACATCTAGAGTCATTGCATGTATGTTCTTCTAACAAACCACATAAGGATCCACCAGTGTCATTGGATGTGTGTTCTTTTCATGAACCACACCCAGTGTTATTGCATGTGTGTTCTTCTCACAAACCACACAGGATCCACCAGTATCATTGCATGTCTGTTCTTTTCATGAACCAAAGCCAGTGTCATTACATGTGTGTTCTTCTCACAAACCACACATGGATCCACTAGTGTCATTGCATGTCTGCTCTTTTCATTAACCACAGTTAGAGTCATTGCATGTGTGTTCTTTTCACAAACCACATATCACCAGTGTCATTGCATGTGTGTTCCTCTCATAAACCACATATGGATCCACCCAGTGTGATTGCATGTGCGTTCTTCTCACAAACCACATAAGGATCCACCAGTGTCATTGGATGTGTGTTCTTTTCATAAACCACACCTAGTGTCATTGCATGTCTGTTCCTCTCATAAACCACACATGGATCCACCATTGTCATTGCATGTGTGTTCTTCTCTGGAACCACAACTAGAGTCATTGCATGTGTGTTCTTTTCACAAACCACAGCTAGAGTCATTGCATGTGTGTTCTTCTCACAAACCACATAAGGATACACCAGTGTCATTGCATGTGTGTTCTTCTCATGAACCACAGCTAGAGTCATTGCATGTCTGTTCTTCTCACAAACCACATAAGGATCCACCAGTGTCATTGGATGTGTGTCATTTTCATGAACCACACCCAGTGTCATTGGATGTGTGTTCTTCTCACAAACCACACATGGATCCACCAGTGTCATTACATGTCTGCTCTTTTCACTAACCACGGTTAGATTGATTGCATGTGTGTTCTTTTCACAAACCACATATCACCAGTGTCATTGCATATGTGTTCTTCTCATAAACCACATATGGATCCACCCAGTGTGATTCCATGTGTGTTCTTCTCACAAACCACATAAGGATCCACCAGTGTCATTGGATGTGTGTTCTTTTCATGAACCACACCCAGTGTCATTGCATGTCTGTTCCTCTCACAAACCACACATGGATCCACCAGTGTCATTGCATGTGTGTTCTTCTCATGAACCACAGCTAGTCATTGCATGTGAGTTATTTTCACAAACCACAGGTAGAGTCATTGCATGTGTGTTATTCTCACAAACCACATAAGGATACACCAGTGTCATTGCATGTGTGTTCTTCTCATGAACTACAGCTAGAGTCATTGCCTTTATGTTCTTCTCACAAACCACATAAGGATCCACCAGTGTCATTGGATGTGTGTTCTTTTCATGAACCACACCCAGTGTCATTGGATGTGTGTTCTTCTCACAAACCACACATGGATCCACCAGTGTCATTGCATGTGTGTTCCTCTCATAAACCACATATGGATCCACCCAGTGTGATTACATGTGTGTTCTTCTCACAAACCACATAAGGATCCACCAGTGTCATTGCATGTCTGTTCTATTCATGAACCACAGCCAGTGTCATTGCATGTCTGTTCCTCTCACAAACCACACATGGATCCACCAGTGTCATTGCATGTGTGTTCTTCTCATGAACCACGGCTAGAGTCATTGCATGTGTGTTCTTTTCACAAACCACAGCTAGAGTCATTGCATGTGTGTTCTTCTCACAAACCACATAAGGATACCCCAGTGTCATTGCATGTGTGTTCTTTTCATGAACCACATCTAGAGTCATTGCATGTCTGTTCTTCTCACAAACCACATAAGGATCCACCAGTGTCATTGGATGTGTGTTCTTTTCATGAACCACACCCAGTGTCATTACATGTGTGTTCTTCTCACAAACCACACATGGATCCACCAGTATCATTGCATGTCTGTTCTTTTCATGAACCACAGGCAGTGTCATTACATGTGTGTTCTTCTCACAAACCACACATGGATCCACTAGTGTCATTGTATGTCTGCTCTTTTCATTAACCACAGTTAGAGTCATTGCATGTGTGTTCTTCTCACTAACCACATATCACCAGTGTCATTGCATGTGTGTTCCTCTCATAAACCACATATGGATGCACCCAGTGTGATTGCATGTGTGTTCTTCTCACAAACTAGATAAGGATCCACTAGTGTCATTGGATGTGTGTTCTTTTCATAAACCACACCTAGTGTCATTGCATGTTTGTTCCTCTCACAAACCACACATGGATCCACCAGTGTCATTGCATGTGTGTTCTTCTCCTAAACCACAGCTAGAGTCATTGCATGTATGTTCTTTTCACAAACCACATCTAGAGTCATTGCATATGTGTTCTTCTCACAAACCACATAAGGATACACCAGTGTCATTGCATGTGTGTTCTTCTCATGAACCACAGCTAGAGTCATTGCATGTCTGTTCTTCTCACAAACCACATAAGGATCCACTAGTGTCATTGGATGTGTGTTATTTTCATGAACCACACCCAGTGTCATTGGATGTGTGTTCTTCTCACAAACCACACATGGATCCACTAGTGTCATTGCATGTCTGCTCTTTTCATTAACCACAGTTAGATTCATTGCATGTGTGTTCTTTTCACAAACCACATATCACCAGTGTCATTGCATGTGTGTTCTTCTCATAAACCACATATGGATCCACCCAGTGTGATTGCATGTGTGTTGTTCTCGGAAACCACATAAGGATCCACCAGTGTCATTAGATGTGTGTTCTTTTCATGAACCACACCCAGTGTCATTGCATGTCTGTTCCTCTCACAAACCACACATGGATCCACCAGTGTCATTGCATATGTGTTCTTCTCATGAACCACAGCTAGTCATTTCATGTGTGTTATTTTCACAAACCATAGGTAGAGTCCTTGCATGTGTGTTATTCTCACAAACCACATAAGGGTACGCCAGTGTCATTGCATGTGTGTTCTTCTCATGAACTACAGCTAGAGTCATTGCATGTATGTTCTTCTCACAAACCACATAAGGATCCACCAGTGTCATTGGGTGTGTGTTCTTTTCATGAACCACACCTAGTGTCATTGGATGTGCGTTCTTCTCACAAACCACACATGGATCCACCTAGTGTGATTCCATGTGTGTTCTTCTCACAAACCACATAAGGATCCACCAGTGTCATTGGATGTGTGTTCTTTTCATGAACCACACCCAGTGTCATTGCATGTCTGTTCTTCTCATCAACCACAGCTAGTCATTGCATGTGTGTTATTTTCACAAACCACAGGTAGAGTCATTGCATGTGTGTTATTCTCACAAACCACATAAGGATACACTAGTGTCATTGCATGTATGTTCTTCTCATAAACCACATATGGATCCACCCAGTGTGATTACATGTGTGTTCTTCTCACAAACCACATAAGGATCTACCAGTGTCATTGCATGTCTGTTCTTTTCATGAACCACACCTAGTGTCATTGCATGTCTATTCCTCTCACAAACCACAAATGGATCCACCAGTGTCATTGCATGTGTGTTCTTCTCATGAACCACAGCTAGAGTCATTGCATGTCTGTTCTACTCACAAACCACATCTAGAGTCATTGCATGTGTGTTCTTCTCACAACCCACATAAGGATACCCCAGTGTCATTGCATGTGTGTTCTTCTCATGAACCACATCTAGAGTCATTGCATGTCTGTTCTTCTAACAAACCACATAAGGATCTACCAGTGTCATTGGATGTATGTTCTTTTCATGAACCACACCCAGTGTCATTGCATGTGTGTTCTTCTCACAAAACACACATGGATCCACCAGTATCATTGAATGTCTGTTCTTTTCATGAACCACAGCCACTGTCATTACATGTGTGTTCTTCTCACAAACCACACATGGATCCACTAGTGTCATTGCATGTCTGCTCTTTTCATTAAACACAGTTGGAGTCATTGCATGTGCGTTCTTTTCACAAACCACATATCACCAAAGTCATTGCATGTGTGTTCCTCTCATAAACCACATATGGATCCTCCCAGTGTGATTGCATGTGTGTTCTTCTCACAAACCACATAAGGATCCACCTGTGTCATTGGATGTGTGATCTTTTCATAAACCACACCTAGTGTCATTGCATGTTTGTTCCTCTCACAAACCACACATGGATCCACCAGTGTCATTGCATGTGTGTTCTTCTCCTGAACCACAGCTAGAGTCATTGCATGTGTGTTCTTTTCACAAACCACGTGTAGAGTCATTGCATGTGTGTTCTTCTTACAAACCACATAAGGATACACCAGTGTCATTGCATGTGTGTTCTTCTCATGAACCACAGCTAGAGTCATTGCATGTCTGTTCTTCTCACAAACCACATAAGGATCCACCAATGTCATTGGATGTGTGTTATTTTCATGAACCACACCGAGTGTCATTGGATGTGTGTTCTTCTCACAAACCAAACATGGATCCACTAGTGTCATTGCATGTCTGCTCTTTTCATTAACCACAGTTAGATTCATTGCATGTGTGTTCTTTTCACAAACCACATATCCCCAGTGTCATTGCATGTGTGTTCTTCTCATAAACCACGTATGGATCCACCCAGTGTGATTGCATGTGTGTTCTACTCACAAACCACATAAGGATCCACCAGTGTCATTGGATGTGTGTTCTTTTCATGAACCACACCCAGTTTCATTGCATGTCTGTTCCTCTCACAAACCACACATGGATCCACCAGTGTCATTGCATGTGTGTTCTTTTCATGAACCACAGCCAGTGTCATTACATGTGTGTTCTTCTCACAAACCACACATGGATCCACTAGTGTCATTGCATGTCTGCTCTTTTCATTAACCACTGTTAGAGTCATTGCATGTGTGTTCTTTTCACAAACCACATATCACCAAAGTCATTGCATGTGTGTTCCTCTCATAAACTGATGGGGATATGCCTAAGGGGGTATGCTCAGCAGTGGGTTTCGAGTGGGCCGGAAGGCCCGCGAGTACGCCTGAAGGACAGTGGCTGGACTCTATGGAAAGAAGAGGCCCATCGACTGGCGACTAGAAGCCCAGGAGCTTAGCAGAGGCCCAGTCGAATTAGGTCAAAGACTCCCGGATCCTTATCTTGTTCGGGGGCAACTTGTAAACCCTGGGAGGTGCTTCATATATAAACCTCCCTAGGGTATAGTAGAGACTTACGTTCCATCATACACCCCCTCAAGCGACTCGCCGCCCAGCCGCCGAGCTCGCCGCCCTTGTAATTCGCTCTCTCATAATCTAACCTAGCAGGAGTAGGTCTTTACCCTCCGGGGAGCCGAACCTAGGTAAACCCTTGTGCACCTGCCCCCATCTCGCACCGTAGATGGCTGCCAACTCTTCCTCACGAAACTCTCAATCGCTGCCTATGGCAGCGATTGCCGTGGCCATTTCCACGATAGTGGCGCCCACCGTGGGGCATAGTGGGACTGGCCTGAGTTCTGCGGCGAGACCCTACTCGCCGATCGAGCGGCCGCTCGCCACCGGCCGCATGATCGCCTTCGGCGGGATCTTGCAGATCCTGCCCAACAGCTACATCCCGGCGTCGCGCCCGGTCACACACGCCGCGGTGATGCCGATCGGCTCCATCAACCTCTTCGTCGGCTTTACCGGCGCGGTCGACCCAGCCGCGACCATGATCGTCGGCGCCTCCACACCGGGATCTGCTTTCGGAGGAGCAGGTCCGCTCCATCAGGGGCCTCGTCACCGAGTACGACTCGGCTGCTAGCGACGCGGTCGAGACCAACGTCGCCACCAACGACGACGCCCTAAACGATGATGCCGACTCCGCGACCCCCACATCAGCCAACGGATCCATCACCGCCGCATCACGGGAGGACTCCATCACATGAGTCTCCAACCCCGAAGATTTCGAGATCCTCCATCGGGATCTTCGACCGACTCGCTCGAATCCCCGAGGATTTTCGCGCCAGATCCAATCGCTTCAACGCGATTTACATGGCGGGAAGCGCGGCCACCCCGCCAGATCCGCTCTCCACGCCGATTCCGTCGACCGCGACGGCCACGGAGGTGGAACAAGCCCGCCTACGGCTCTAGGAGGCGCAGCGCAACGAACTCGCCGAGCGCGAGAAATACCGCCTCGAACGAGAGATGGCGAAGGAGCTGTCACTCTATCACCAGCGCCGCATCAGGACCCTCCTGAACCCCGATGTTCAGGGCCGCGTCCTGAACTTCAACGACGAGGGCGACCCCACACGCGCTGCCGAGCGCGAACACGGAGAGAACGCGCTGCCAGGAGGAGGCAACCCCGCAAGACCACCACCTGGAGCACCGACGAATGGGGCCCCTCCACCACCCATGGGCCGTGTGCCCCCACCTGACCAACCACGCATCATCATCTCGCCTCAAGCCCGGGACGCCAATGGGCTACCACAGTACTCCACCCCGATGGACAACGTCGTCGCGGCCGACACCACGATCGCCAACCTCGATGTCCAAGGCGACGGCGCGCTACAGATCCAATACGCCAAGGCCCTACTCGTCAGGGCCGTCGAACAACAAGCCCCGGGACTAGATCCGCGTGGGCGGATGTATTCCCGCTCGTCAGCAAGCGGGGCGGCATCAAGCGGCCACCCAACCGTGGCCAACGCGATAGTTTGCCCACCAACCCAACCACTAGCAAACCAACCGCGAGCCGCCAACCCCGCGTTGTCGACCAACGAGCCGCGACCTACGAACAACACCGTCGCCGCAAACGGGCAACCACTTGACGCCCGAACGCACATCATCAACAATCAGGCGTGGCGGTCGCGCCAGCCCTACGACCTGCGACACACCCTCGCCAACCGCGGCGACCCGGAGCCAAGAGGCTCACTCAGTCGAGTCGGGCCAGAATGCTTTGGACCCATGATCCGCGGGGAAAGTAACCCGCCAACTTCAAGGCCCCCAAGGAGATCGAGAAATACAACCCGTCGTACGACCCCGCCGTTTGGCTGGACACATATCTCGTGGCAATGGGGATCGCAGGCCACACCGACCTGCTTGCCGCTCGCTACCTCCCCCTGATGATGGAGGGTGTGACCCTGCAATGGATCAATACGCTACCCGCCGACAGCATCGACTCATGGGAAGAAATGCGGGATGCCTTCGTCAGGCACTTTGAGGGTTCCTACACCCGCGCCACCACCATCGAGGACCTGGAGCGATGCATCCAGGGACAACGCGAGTCGACCCGCCGGTGGATCCAAAGGTGGCAAGAGCTGTGGATAAACGCCTCCAGCATCCACCCAGACACGGTGATACACTGCTTCAAAAACGCGTGCCGGTACGAACCTCTAGTCGCCAAGATCAAGAGGGTCTACTGGACGCTCGACAACATCCCCGACCTCCTCGAGATTGCCAAGTGCTACACGGAGGAAGATCCCAACCAAGACTCCGACGACGAGTCGGGAGGAAGACGGCGCACCAGCATCCATGACAGCGGGCGACTACGCGACATGCGCTACAGCAACACCCGCATCATCGGCAAGCACCGGACCGATGGGCGAGTCGACTTCGTCGCCAACACCGGCTATGGCCAACGCGACTCCAAGAACTACCGCCACGACGGAGGAAACTACCGCGACAGCGGGAACTACCACGCCAACAACGCGACAAGGCTGAAATTCGACCCTGCCGCCCTACTTAATCAGCCCTGCATCTACCACAGCAGGGAGGGAAAACCAGCCACCCACACCACCGCCGACTGCCACTCTCTCAAAGAGATCGAGAAGGCAAGACGTGCAAGGGAGGACCCCAACAACAACCAACCGCGGGACAACGGGAACGGTGGCGGCTTCGGAACCGCTGTCGGGTCGCTTCATACCTTCACCGGGCTCGGCACCAAGCGTGAGAAGAAGGTACTCGCCCACACGGTTGCCATCAATGCGGTGACGCAAGTCGACATCCCCCGCTTCCTAAACTGGTCTGAGCAAAGCATCACCTGGAGTCGCCAGGACCACGTGCCAAGAATCGAGTATCCAGGGCGAGTCGCCCTGGTGGTCAGGCCAAAGGTGGCCGACTACTGGCTGCCCAAGACGCTGATGGACGGTGGGAGCTCCATCAACATCTTGTACCTCGACACCTTCAAAAGGCTCCAGCTCCCAGAAACAGCCATCGAGCCAACACTGACGACCTTCCACGGCATCGTCCCTGGTCAAAAGGCGTACCCGATCGGGAAGGTGACGCTGCCAGTCACCTTCGGCACCCCGGCAAACTATCGCACGGAGAGGGTCGTCTTCGAGCTGGTAAGCTTCCGCAGTCCCTACCACTGTGTCCTGGGCCGCTAGGCATTCGCAAAGTTCATGGCGACCCCACACTACGCCTACAACATGATGAAGCTCCTCGGGCCGAGCGGCATCATCAACGTCCACGGCGACCCTGATATGGCCGTGGAATGTGAGGAAAAAGGCGCCGAGCTCGCCGATGCCGTCATCACCATGGAGACTGACCACGCGGAGAAGCTCGCGAAATACGCGTGCAACATCAACAAGGATGATCCCACCATCCTGAAGAAACCAATCGCCGCGAACTCCACATCCGAGGCGACCACGCACACCCGCACCGTCGAGCTCGTCCCAGGCGACTCCAGCTAAACAGTCACCATCGGGGCGCATATGAGCCCCGCATAGGAAAGCGCGCTCATCGGGTTCCTCCATGAGAACCGCGACATCTTCGCATGGAAGCCATCTGACATGCCAGGTGTCTCGAGGGAACTCGCTGAGCACAAACTCAATGCCGACCCCAAAGTGCGACCAGTAAAACAGTTGCTACGGCCCTTCAATGAAGAACGCTGTCGAGCAATCGCCGAGGAGGTCCAGCGCCTGCTAGCCGCAGGCTTCATCCGGCCAATTAAGTACTCCAAGTGGCTAGCAAACCTAGTCCTGGTTCTCAAAAAGAACAACACCTGGATAATGTGTATAGACTACACCAACCTCAACAGGGCCTGCCCGAAGGAGGAGTTCGTCCTACCGCGCATCGATCAGATTATCGATTCGACCGCGGGATCGGAGTCGCTGTGTTTTCTCGATGCTTACTCTGGTTACAACCAGATCAAGATGGCGGTCGAAGACGAGGAGAAGACGGTGTTCATCACGCCATTCAGCGCGTTCTGCTACACGGCCATGACATTCGGCCTCAAGAACGCATGCGCCACATATCAGAGGTGCATGCAGGAGTGTCTAGCGAGCCAAATTGGCCGCAACATCCATGTCTACATCGACGACGTGGTGGTGAAATCCACCCGCCAGGACGATTTGCTCGCCGACCTAGCAGAAACCTTCGCAAATCTGCGGAGGTACAACATCAAGCTGAACCCCGGAAAATGCACCTTCGGCGTACCCACTAGACAACTTCTGGGGTACATAGTCTCCAAGAGAGGCATTGAGGCCAACCCCACCAAGATCGACACCATCGCACGAATCGGGAAACCCGAGTGCCTGCACGACGTCCAAAAGTTGGCAGGGCGAGTCGCGGCTCTCAGTCGCTTCATCCCCCGACTAGGCGAGAAGGCAATGCCCCTATACCGCCTGATGCGCAAGAACCCAACGTTCCAGTGGGACGCAGAGGCCGACAACGCACTGAAAGCACTCAAAGAAGTGCTACTCGCGGCACCACTACTCGCCACGCCACTCGACAGAGCGCCAATGCACATCTACGTCGCGACCTCCAATCGGGTCGTCAGCGCCGTGATGGTAGTCGAATGACCAGAAGAGGGCAAGGAGCGCCCCATACAGTGCCCAGTATACTACATCAGCGAAGTCTTAACAGACTCACGACAGCGCTACCCGCAATACCAAAAACTAGTGTACGCGGTATTCCGAGCACAGCGGCGACTCCCGCACTACTTCTAGGAGCACCCAATAACGGTGGTATCCTCCGCACCCCTGCAATACATCATACACAATCGCGATGCGACTGGGCGAGTCGCCAAGTGGGCCATCGAAATCGGCGTCCACAACATCAAATACGAGCCCCGAAAAGCGATCAAGTCGCAGGCCCTGGCCGATTTCCTCACTGACTAGGAAGAGGCACAGCAGCCAGAGAAGCTCCCATACCTCCACTACTGGTCACTCCACTTCGACGGCTCCAAGAACGCCGATGGCGCGGGGGCTGGGGTGATACTGACCTCCCACAAAGGAGACAAGCTCCGCTACGTGCTCCACCTCAACTTCACACCCTGCACCAACAACGTGGCGGAATACGAGGCCCTCCTCCACGGCATGAGAGCCGCCAAGGATATGAACATCAATCGCCTACAATGCTACGGCTACTCCGACCTAGTCGCCGGGACATGCGACGTTGTTTCCCCAACAATGATAGCATACCGCCAAGCCGTCGACCAACTGGGAGGACACTTCGACGGCTACTCCGTCGAGTGGATCGACAGGCGTAAAAACGAGGAGGCGGACGCACTTTCCCGCATCGGGTCGGTTCGACAGACGCCACCAGTAGGCGTCTTCCTCGACATCATCCACAAGCCCTCCATCAGCCCATCGAAGGAGATCAACGTCGGGATTCCACTACAACCAGAACCAGCCTTAGTCGCCATGGTTGTGGAACCTAGTGACTGGACAACACCATACGTCGCCTTCCTGGAACACAAACTCCAACCGAGCAATGAGACAGAGGCACGGACGCCGCTGCAAATCCTTCGTCATCATCAACGGCAAATATGGATCCACCCATGGCATGTGTGTTCCTCTCATAAACCACATATGGATCCACCCAGTGTGATTACATGTGTGTTCTTCTCACAAACCACATATGGATCCACCAGTGTCACTGCATGTCTATTCTTTTCATGAACCACACCCAGTGTCATTGCATGTATGTTCCTCTCACAAACCACACATGGATCCACCAGTGTCATTGCATGTGTGTTCTTCTCATGAACCACATCTAGAGTCATTGCATGTGTGTTCTTTTCATAAACCACAGCTAGAGTCATTGCATGTGTGTTCTTCTCACAAACCACATAAGGATACCCCAGTGTCATTGCATGTGTGTTCTTCTCATGAACCAGATCTACAGTCATTGCATGTCTATTCTTCTCACAAACCACATAAGGATCCACCAGTGCCATTGGATGTGTGTTCTTTTTATGAACCACACCCAGTATCATTGCATGTGTGTTCTTCTCACAAAACACACATGGATCCACCAGTATCATTGCATGTCTGTTCTTTTCATGAATCACAGCCAGTGTCATTACATGTGTGTTCTTCTCACAAACCACACATGGATCCACTAGTGTCATTGCATGTTTGCTCTTTTCATTAACCACAGTTAGAGTCATTGCATGTGTGTTCTTTTCACAAACCACATATCACCTGTGTCATTGCATGTGTGTTCCTCTCATAAACCACATATGGATCCACCCAGTGTGATTGCATGTGTGTTCTTCTCACAAACCACATAAGGATCCACCAGTGTCATTGGATGTGTGTTCTTTTCATAAACCACACCTAGTGTCATTGCATGTCTGTTCCTCTCACAAACCACACATGGATCCACCAGTGTCATTGCATGGGTATTCTTCTCCTAAACCACAGCTAGAGTCATTGCATGTGTGTTCTTTTCACAAACCACAACTAGAGTCATTGCATGTGTGTTCTTCTCACAAACAATAGAAGGATACACCAGTATCATTGCATGTGTGTTCCTCTCATGAACCACAACTAGAGTCATTGCATGTCTGTTCTTCTCACAAACCACATAAGGATCCACTAGTGTCATTGGATGTGTGTTATTTTTCATGAACCACACCAAGTGTCATTGGATGTGTGTTCTTCTCACAAACCAGACATGGATCGACCAGTGTCATTGCATGTCTGCTCTTTTCATTAATCACAGTTAGATTCATTGCATGTGTGTTCTTTTCACAAACCACATATCACCAGTGTCATTGCATGTGTGTTCTTCTCACAAACCACGCATGGATCCACTAGTGTCATTGCATGTCTGCTCTTTTCATTAACCACAGTTAGAGTCATTGCATGTGTGTTCTTTTCACAAACCACATATCACCTGTGTCATTGCATGTGTGTTCCTGTTATAAACCACATATGGATCCACCCAGTGTGATTGCATGTGTGTTCTTCTCACAAACCACATAAGGATCCACCAGTGTCATTGGATGTGTGTTCTTTTCATAAACCACACCTAGTGTCATTGCATGTCTGTTCCTCTCACAAACCACACATGGATCCACCAGTGTCATTGCATGGGTATTCTTCTCCTAAACCACAGCTAGAGTCATTGCATGTGTGTTCTTTTCACAAACCACACCTAGAGTCATTGCATGTGTGTTCTTCTCACAAACAATAGAAGGATACACCAGTATCATTGCATGTGTGTTCCTCTCATGAACCACAACTAGAGTCATTGCATGTCTGTTCTTCTCACAAACCACATAAGGATCCACCTGTGTCATTGGATGTGTGTTCTTTTCATGAACCACACCCAGTGTCATTGCATGTCTGTTCCTCTCACAAACCACACATTTATGCACCAGTGTCATTGCATGTGTGTTCTTCTCATGAACCATAGCTAGAGTCATTGCATGTGTGTTCTTTTCACAAACCACAACTAGAGTCATTACATGTGTGTTCTTCTCACAAACCACATAAGGATACCCCAGTGTCATTGCATGTGTGTTCTTCTCATGAACCACATCTAGAGTCATTGCATGTCTGTTCTTCTCACAAACCACATAAGGATCCACCAGCGTCATTGGATGTGTGTTCTTTTCATCAACCACACCCAGTCTCATTGTGTGTTCTTTTCACAAACCACACATGGATCCACCAATATCATTGCATGTCTGTTCTTTTCATGAACCACAGCCAGTGTCATTACATGTGTGTTCTTCTCACAAACCACACATGGATCCACTAGTGTCATTGCATGTCTACTCTGTTCATAAGCCACAGTTAGAGTCATTGCATCTGTGTTCTTTTCACAAACCACATATCACCATGTCATTGCATGTGTGTTCCTCTCATAAACCACATATGGATCCACCCAGTGTGATTGCATGTGTGTTCTTCTCACAAACCACATAAGGATCCACCAGTGTCACTGGATGTGTGTTCTTTTCGTAAACCACACCTAGTGTCATTGCATGTTTGTTCCTCTCACAAACCACACATGGGTCCACCAGTGTCATTGAATGGGTGTTCTTCTCCTGAACCACAGCTAGAGTCATTGCATGTGTGTTATTTTCACAAACCACAGCTAGAGTCATTGCATGTGTGTTCTTCTCACAAACCACATAAGGATACACCAGTGTCATTGCATGTGTGTTCCTCTCACAAACCACAACTAGAGTCATTGCATGTCTGTTCTTCTCTCAAACCACATAAGGATACACCCGTGTCATTGCATGTGTGTTCTTCTCACGAACTATGGCTAGAGTCATTGCATGTATGTTCTTCTCACAAACCACATAAGGATCCACCAGTGTCATTGGATGTGTGTTCTTTTCATGAACCACGCGTAGTGTCATTGGATGTGTGTTCTTCCCACATCCACACATGGATCCACCAGTGTCATTGCATGTGTGTTCCTCTCATAAACCACATATGGATCCACCTAGTGTGATTACATGTGTGTTCTTCTCACAAACCACATAAGGATCCACCAGTGTCATTGCATGGTTGTTCTTTTCATGAACCATACCCAGTGTCATTGCATGTCTGTTCCTCTCACAAACCACACATGGATCCACCAGTGTCATTGCATGTGTGTTCTTCTCATGAACCACAGCTAGAGTCATTGCACGTGTGTTCTTTTCACAAACCACAACTAGAGTCATTGCATGTGTGTTCTTCTCCCAAACCACATAAGGATACCCGATTGTCATTGCATGTGTGTTCTTCTCATGAACCACATCTAGAGTCATTGCGTGTCTGTTCTTCTCACAAACCACATAAGGATCCACCAGTGTCATTGGATGTGTGTTCTTTTCATCAACGACATCTATTGTCATTGCATGTGTGTTCTTCTCACAAACAAAACATTGATCCACCAGTATCATTGCATGTCTGTTCTTTTCATGAACCACAGCCAGTGTCATTACATGTGTGTTCTTCTCACAAACCAGACATGGATCCACTAGTGTCATTGAATCTCTGCTCTTTTCATAAGCCACAGTTAGAGTCATTGCATCTGTGTTCTTTTGACAAACCACATATCACCATGTCATTGCATGTGTGTTCCTCTCATAAACCACATATGGATCCACCCATTGTGATTGCATGTGTGTTCTTCTCACAAACCACATAAGGATCCACTAGTGTCATTGGATGTGTGTTCTTTTCATAAACCACACCTAGTGTCATTGCATGTCTATTCCTCTCACAAACCACACATTGATCCACCAGTGTCATTGCATGTGTGTTCTTCTCCTGAACCACAGCTAGAGTCATTGCATGTGTGTTCTTTTCATAAACCACAGCTAGAGTCATTGCATGTGTGTTATTCTCACAAACCACATAAGGATACACCAGTGTCATTGCATGTGTGTTCTTCTCATGAACCACAGCTAGATTCATTGTATGTCTGTTCTTCTCACAAACCACATAAGGATCCACCAATGTCATTGGATGTGAGTTATTTTCATGAACCACACCCAGTGTCATTGGATGTGTGTTCTTCTCACAAACGACACATGGATCCACCAGTGTCATTTCATGTCTGCTCTTTTCATTAACCATAGTTAGAGTCATTGCATGTGTGTTCTTTTCACAAACCACATATTACCAGTGTCATTGCATGTGTGTTCTTCTGATAAACCACATATGGATCCACCCAGTGTGATTGCATGTGTGTTCTTCTCACAAACCACATAAGGATCCACCTATGTCATTGGATGTGTGTTCTTTTCATGAACCACACCCAGTGTCATTGCATGTCTGTTCCTCTCACAAACCACACATGGATCCACTAGTGTCATTGCATGTGTGTTCTTCTCATGAACCACAACTATAGTCATTGCATGTGTGTTCTTTTCACAAACAACAGCTAGAGTCATTGCATGTGTGTTATTCTCACAAACCACATAAGGATACACCAGTGTCATTGCATGTGTGTTCTTCTCATGAGCTACAGCTAGAGTCATTGCATGTATGTTCTTCTCACAAACCACATAAGGATCCACCAGTGTCATTGGATGTGTGTTCTTTTCATGAACCACACCCAGTGTCATTGTATGCGTGTTCTTCTCACAAACCACACATAGATCCACCGGTATCATTGCATGTGTTTTCCTCTCATGAACCACATATGGATCCACCCAGTGTGATTACATGTGTGTTCTTCTCACAAACCACATAAGGATCCACCAGTGTCATTGAATGTCTGTTCTTTTCATGAACCACACCCAGTGTCATTGCATGTCTGTTCCTCTCACAAACCACACATGGATCCACCAGTGTCATTGCATGTGTGTTCTTCTCATGAACCACAGCTAGAGTCATGGCATGTGTGTTCTTTTCACAAACCACAACTAGAGGCATTGCATGTGTGTTCTTCTCACAAACCACATAAGGATACCCCAGTGTCATTGCATGTGTGTTCTTCTCATGAACCACATCTAGAGTCATTGCATGTCTGTTCTTCTCACAAACCACATAAGGATCCACCAGTGTCATTGGATGTGTGTTCTTTTCATGAACCAGACCCAGTGTCATTGCATGTGTGTTCTTCTCACAAACCACACATGGATCCACCAGTATCATTGCATGTATGTTCTTTTCATGAACCACAGCCAGTGTCATTACATGTGCGTTCTTCTGACAAACCACACATGGATCCACTAGTGTCATTGCATGTCTACTCTTTTCATTAACCACAGTTAGAGTCATTGCATGTGTGTTCTTTTCACAAACCACATATCACCAGTCTCATTGCATGTGTGTTCCTATCATAAACCACATATGGATCCACCCAGTGTGATTGCATGTGTGTTCTTCTCACAAACCACATAAGGATCCACCAGTGTCATTGGATGTGTGTTCTTTTCATAAACCACACCTAATGTCATTGCATGTCCGTTCCTCTCACAAACCACACATGGATCCACCAGTGTCATTACATGTGTGTTCTTCTCAGGAACCACAGCTAGAGTCATTGCATGTGTGTTCTTGTCACAAACTACAGCTAGAGTCATTGCATGTGTGTTCTTCTCACAAACCACATAAGGATACACCGGTGTCATTGGATGTGTGTTCATTTCATGAATCACACCCAGTGTCATTGGATGTGTGTTCTTCTAACAAACCACACATATATCCACCAGTGTCATTGCATGTGTGTTCCTCTCATGAACCGCATATGGATCCACCAAGTGTGATTACATTTGTGTTCTTCTCACAAACCACATAAGGATCCACCAGTGTCATTGCATGTATGTTCTATTCATGAACCACACACTAGTGTCATTGCATGTTTGTTCCTCTCACAAACCACACATGGATCCACTAGTGTCATTGCATGTGTGTTCTTCTCATGAACCACAGCTAGAGTCATTGCATGTGTGTTCTTTTCACAAACCACAGCTAGAGTCATTGCATGTGTGTTCTTCTCACAAACCACATAAGGATACCCCAGTGTCATTGCATGTGTGTTCTTCTCATGAACTCCATCTAGAGTCATTGCATGTCTGTTCTTCTCACAAACCACACGTGGATCCACCAGTATCATTGCATGTCTGTTCTTTTCATGAACCACAGCCAGTGTCATTACATGTGTTCTTCTCACAAACCACACATGGATCCACTAGTGTCATTGCATGTATGCTCTTTTCATTAGCCACAGTTAGAGTCATTGCATGTGTGTTCTTTTCACAAACCACATATCACCATGTCATTGCATGTGTGTTCCTCTCATAAACCACATATGGATCCACCCAGTGTGATTGCATGTGTGTTCTTCTCACAAACCACATAATGATCCACTAGTGTCATTGCATGTGTGTTCTTTTCATAAACCACACCTAGTGTCATTGCATGTCTATTCCTCTCACAAACCACACATGGATCCACTAGTATCATTGCATGTCTGTTCTTTTCATGAACCACAGCCAGTGTCATTACATGTGTTCTTCTCACAAACCACACATGGATCCACTAGTGTCATTGCATGTCTGCTCTTTTCATTAGCCACATTTAGAGTCATTGCATGTGTGTTCTTTTCACAAACCACATATCACCATGTCACTGCATGTGTGTTCCTCTCATAAACCACATATGGATCCACCCAGTGTGATTGCATGTGTGTTCTTCTCACAAACCACATAAGGATCCACTAGTGTCATTGGATGTGTGTTCTTTTCATAAACCACACCTAGTGTCATTGCATGTCTATTCCTCTCACAAACCACACATGGATCCACCAGTGTCATTGCATGTGTGTTCTTCTCATTAACCACAGCTAGAGTCATTGCATGTGTGTTCTTTTCACAAACCACAACTAGAGTCATTGCATGTGTGTTCTTCTCACAAACCACATAAGGATACACCAGTGTCATTGCATGTGTGTTCTTCACATGAACCACATCTAGAGTCATTGCATGTCTGTTCTTCTCACAAACCACATAAGGATCCACTAGTGTCATTCGATGTGTGGTCTTTTCATGAACCACACCCAGTGTCATTGGATGTGTGTTCTTCTCACAAACCACACATGGATCCGCCAGTTTCATTGCATGTGTGTTCTTTTCATGAACCACACATGGATCCACCCAGTGTGATTGCATGCCTGTTCTTTACACAAACCACGTATGGATATACCAGTGTCATTGCATGTCTGTTCTTTTCATGAACCACACCCAGTGTCATTGCATGTTTGTTCCTCTCATAAACCACACATGGATCCACCAGTGTCATTGCATGTGTGTTCTTCTCATGAACCACATCTAGAGTCATTGCATGTATGTTATTATCACAAACCACATAAGGATCCACTAGTGTCATTGGATGTGTGTTCTTTTCATGAACCACACCCAGTGTCATTGCATGTGTGTTCTTCTCACAAACCACACATGGATCCACCAGTATCATTGCATGTCTGTTCTTTTCATGAACCATAGCCAGTATCATTGCATGTGTGTTCTTTTCACAAACCACACATGGATCCACCAGTGTTATTGCATGTCTGCTCTTTTCATTAACCATAGTTAGAGTCATTGCATGTGTGTTCTTTTCACAAACCACATATCACCAGTGTAATTGCATGTGTGTTCTTCTCATAAACCACATATGGATCCACCCACTGTGATTGCATGTGGGTTCTTCTCACAAACCACATAAGGATCCACCAATGTCATTGGATGTGTGTTCTTTTCATGAACCACACCCAGTGTCATTGCATGTATGTTCCTCTCATAAACAACACATAAGGATCCACAAGTGTCATTGCATGTGTGTTCTTCTCATGAACCACATCTAGAGTCATTGCATGTGTGTTCTTCTCACAAACCACATAAGGATCCACTAGTGTCATTGGATGTGTGTTCTTTTCATAAACCACACCTAGTGTCATTGCATGTCTATTGCTCTCACAAACCACACATGGATCCACCAGTGTCATTGCATGTGTGTTCTTCTCATTAACCATAGCTAGAGTCATTGCATGTGTGTTCTTTTCACAAACCACAGCTAGAGTCATTTCATGTGTGTTCTTCTCACAAACCACATAAGGATACACCAGTGTCATTGCATGTGTGTTCTTCACATGAACCACATCTAGAGTCATTGCATGTCTATTCTTCTCACAAACCACATAAGGATCCACTAGTGTCATTGGATGTGTGTTCTTTTCATGAACCACACCCAGTGTCATTGGATGTGTGTTCTTCTCACAAACCACACATGGATCCACCAGTTTCATTGCATGTGTGTTCTTTTCATGAACCACACATGGATCCACCCAGTGTGATTGCATGCCTGTTCTTTTCACAAACCACGTATGGATACACCAGTGTCATTGCATGTCTGTTCTTTTCATGAACCACACCCAGTGTGATTGCATGTTTGTTCCTCTCATAAACCACACATGGATCCACCAGTGTCATTGCATGTGTGTTCTTCTCATGAACCACATCTAGAGTCATTGCATGTATGTTCTTATCACAAACCACATAAGGATCCACTAGTGTCATTGGATGTGTGTTCTTTTCTGAAGGGTTTCGCAGCATAGTAAATCAAAATTTTCTACGGAAGCGAACAGAGGGAAAGCCAAGATCTAATCTAGGAGATGCAAACAACGAGAGAGATTGGATTAGATCTTCATACCCTTGAAGATTCGCGACAGTGAGCGTTAAATCGGGCGTGGGTGATGTAGTCGTACTCGCTTCTCCTCCTCGCGATCCGATCCGATCTAGCACCACAAGTGGCGGTGCCTCCGTGAGATGCACACGTGTAGCATCTCGACGTCTCCTCCTTCCTTGGACCAGCAAGTATGGTGGAGAGATGGATTGGATCTATAACACGACGGCGTGGTGTATTTGGTGGAGAATTTCTGCCGCAGGGCTTCGCCTATAAACAGTCGGGAGGGAGAGAGGAAGGGCAGCAGGGCAACTAGGGTTTGGAGGAAGGTGTGTAGTCGGGGGGAGGGGGCGCACCAGCCCTCTATATATAGAGGGGGGGTGCGGCCAGCCCTTGCCCATCCTCCAATCCTATCTCTAGTTTAAACAATTTAAACTCTCCCTTATCTAGAAATCCTATCTCTAGTTTAAACAATTTAAACTCTCCCTTATCTAGAAATCCTATCTCTAGTTTAAACGAGTTTAAACTTATCTAGGATCGGCTGGGCCCTATGGGGCCTTGTGCCCCTGGCCCAATGCGGCCAGGACACTCCCTCATAGGCCCATGCCCCCTCCCGGAAGGTGGGACCACGTTGGCCCCCTTCCGGAAGGTTCTAGAAGCTTCCGGTACAATACCGATTAATCCGGAACAATTCCGAACTCCAAAAACTGCACTGCCTTATATGAATCTTATTCTCCGGACCATTCCGGAACCTCTCGTGATGTCCCGGATCCCATCCGAGACTCCGAACAAAAATTCATAAACCAAGTATCCAATCTATCCTAGCGTCGAGACACGTTAAGTGTGTGACCTCGGGTTCGAGAATATGCGTCATGATCTTCTATCAATAATCAACTGGGGTCCGGGCACCCATATTGACTCCCACATTCATCGATGATCATATCGGATGAACCACGATGCCAGGATTCAATCAATCCCATATATATATTCCCTTCGTCTCGCGATATTTTACTTGCCCGAGATTCGATCGTCGGTATCGTCATACCTAGTTCAATCTCGTTCACGGCAAGTACTTTACTCGTTCGTAATCCGATATCACTTTGTGATTAACTCCTTAACCACATGCTTGCAAGCGGTGTTGATATCGACACGAGTGGGCCCAGTATATCTCTCCGACTTGGGAGGACAAATCCCATCTCGATACATACAACCCAATGATACTTTCCGATTACACGAGAGACACCTTTATGATCACCCTCTCATAGGATGACGTTTGATGACCTCAAAGCTTTCTTCCGATACCAGGAGTTGTATTATCTCATGGTCTAAGGAATACAATATTTGACATAAGAAAAACTTCGCAAAGACGAACACGATGACACGATCTAATTGCTTCGCTTAGTTTGGGTCTATCCACCATATCATTCTCCAATGATATGATCTCATTATCAATTGACAACTCATGTCTATGGTTAGGAAACCTTAACCATCATTGATCAATGAGCTAGTCCATAGAGGCGCATTAGGGACACGGTGTTGTTCACAAACCACACAAGTATTAAAGTTTACGCTTAATACAATTCTAGCATGGAATATAAACTTTATCATGAACAAGAATTATAATAATAACATCTTTATTATTGCCTCTAGGGCATAATTCCAGCCTCCCACTTGCACTAGAGTCAATAATCTAGTTTACATCTGGCAACAACCTCACACCCATGGCAATCGAGGTGCTGATCATGTTTACGTGGAAGAGGTTTAGTCAATGGATCTGCTACATTCAGATCTGTATGTACTTTGCTAATCTTCAGATCTCCATACGCTATATAATCTCGGATTATATGAAACTTATGTTGATATGCTTGGTCTTTGGATGATATCTTGGTTCCTTAGCGAGTGCTATGGCGCGGTGTTGTCACACAATATCTCCGTGGGTCCAATACACTTGGAACCACGCCAAGCTCGATGATGAAGTTTGATCCAAACTCCTTCACTTGACCTTCGGCAGCCATGTATTCCGCTTCTCAGTAGATCCCGCGATCACGCTTTGCTAGCAGCTTCTCCAGCTCACACCACCTCCCTTCAAAATAAACACGTATCCTCGTCGAGATTTAGAATCATCCTTGTCGATTGTCGAAACTAGCATCGACGTAACCTTTTACGACGAGTTGTTCATCACCCCCATAGACTAAGAACATTTCTTTAGTCCTATTTAGGTACCTTAGGATGTTCTTCATGGCTGTCCAGTGTTCCACTCCTGGATCACTTTGATATCTGCTCGTCAAACTAAGAGCATTGGACACATCCGGTCTAGTACACAGCATGGCATACATGATGGAACCTATGGCTGAGGCATAAGGCACTTTGCTCATAGCTTCCCTATCATTTACCGTAGCTGGACACTGAGCCTTGCTCAATATCTTACCTGATAACATAGGCACTGAACCTTTCAATGCCTTATCCATTCTGAACCTTTTTAGAACTTTGTCTAGGTATGTACTTTGGCTTAAAGCTATCAGGCGTCTTTGTCTATCTCTATAGATTTTGATGCCCAATATATAAGCAGCTTCACCTAGGTCTTTCATTGAAAAACACTTGTTCAAATAACTCTTCACATCGTTAAGCATGTTGATGTCATTTCCAATAATCAATATGTCATCCACATATAGTACCAGAAACGTCACCGAGCTCCCACTCACTTTCTTGTAGATGCAAGCTTCGTAGCAATTTGGAACAAATCCAAAGCTCTTGATCACTTGATCAAAACGAAGGTTCCAACTCCGAGATGCTTGCTTCAGTCCATAAATGGAACGCTGAAGTTTGCATACTTTATCAGCATCCTTAGGATCGACAAAACCTTCGGGTTGCATCATATACAACTCTTCATCAATGTTGCCATTGAGGAAAGCAGTCTTGACATCCATTTGCCATATTTCATAATCATGAAATGCAGCAATTGCTAATAAAATCGAATGGACTTAAACATCGCCACGGAGAGAAAGTCTCATCGTCAACACCTTGAACTTGTCGAAAACCTTTCGCAACAAGCCGTGCTTTATAGACGGTAACATTACCATCTCGTCCGTTTTCTTCTTGAAGATCCATTTGCACTCAACGGCCTTTCGGCGCTAGGAGGGTCCACCAAAGTCCATAATTGGTTTTCGCCATGGATCCCAATTGGATTTCATGGCTTCTAGCCATTTCTCGAGTCTGGGCTCATCATCGCTTCCTCATAGTTCGAGGTTCACCGTCTTCTACTAACAAGACAGTCAAGACAGTTCGTACCACTCGGGAGGGCACGCGACCTTGTCGACCCTGACGCTCGATAGAGATCGTCCTGCTTCATGATCCTTGTCATTAGCTTCCTCTATTGTTGGTGCAGGCGGCACTGGAACAATTTTAGGTGCTGCGCTACTCTCCAATTCAAGAGAAGGTTCAATAACCTCGTCTAGCTCTACATTCCTCCCACTCACTTCTTTCGAGAGAAACTCCTTCTCAAGAAAGGAACCGTTCTTCTGACAAACACTTTGCCTTGGTTTTGTGATAGAAGGTATACCCAATAGTTTCCTTAGGGTATCCTATGAAGACGCATTTCTCGCTTTGGGTTGAGCTTGTCGGCATCAACTTCTTGACGTAAGCGCATCCCCAAACTTTAAGAAACGACAACTTAGGTTTAGCACCAAACCACAGTTCATACGGTGTCGTCTCAACGGATTTAGATGGAGCCCTATTTAAAGTGAATGCAGCGGTTTCTAATGCATAACCCCAAAATGATAACGGCAAATCACTAAGAGACATCATCGATCAGACCATATCTAATAGGGTTCGATTCGTTGCTCGGACACACCATTGCTGGTGTTGTGGTGTTATGGCGTGAGTTGTGAAACGATTCCACTTGCTTTGAGATGCGTGAGAAAATCATAACTCAAATATTCGCCCACGATCGGATCGTAGAAACTTAATCTTTACATTACGATGGTTCTCCACTTCATTCTGAAATTCTTTGAACTTTTCAAACGTTTCAGATTTATGTTTCATTAAATAGATATACCCATATCTACTTAAGTCATCGGTAAAAGTGAGAAAATAGCGATATCCACCGTCGAAACACTCATCGGTCCGCATACATCGGTATGTATGATTTCCAACAAGTCCGTTGCTCGCTCCATCATCCGGAGAACGGGTTTTGATCATTTTGCCCATGAGGCATGGTTCGCATGTGTCAAATGATTCAAAATCAAGAGACTCCAAAAGTCCATCGAATGGAGTTTCTTCATGCGCTTTACACCAATATGACCTAGCAGCGATTGCCACAAATAAGTAGTATTATCACTATCTACTTTGCATCTCTTAGCCTCAATGTTATGGATGTGTGTTTCATCCCTTTCGAGATTTAGAAGAAATAAACCATTCACAATAGGTGCATGACCATAAAAGATGTTACTCATATAAATAGAACAACCATTATTCTCCGATTTAAATGAATAACCGTCTTGCAATAAACACGATCCGAAATAATGTTCATGCTCAACGGGCACATAATAACACTTATTAAGGTTTAAAACTAATCCCGAAGGTAAAACTAAGGAGAGCGTGCCAACGGCCATCACATCAACTCTTGATCCGTTGCCAACGCGCATCGTCACCTCATCCCTCGCAAGCCGCCGTCTATTCCGTAGCAACTGAACCGGTATCAAATACCCAGGCACTACAACAAGGGCTAGTAAGGAAAACATCAATAACATGTATATCAAATATACCTTTGATGGTGCCAGCCTTCTTGTCCGCTAAGTACTTGACGATTCTTCTAGTGACCCTTGTCCTTGCAATAGAAGCACTCAGTTTCGGCTTGGGACCGGACCTGAGCTTCTTCTCAGGGCATTGCGCTTGCGCCGCTTTTCTTGAAGGGCTTCTTTGCACCTTTACCTTTCTTAAAGGAGGGCTTGTTGACCATCAACACATGATTATCCTTCTTGATGTCCACCTCCGCAGCCTTGACTTTGCGAAGAGCTCGGTGATTGTATCGATGGAACCAATCTGATTATGAGTCACTACAAAACTTTTGTAGCTGGGAGGAGTGATTGCAGAACCTGTCAATCTTGAGCTCCTCTCGAATCTTGCGATCCAGTTGCTCAAGGCGTTGAGTGTAGCCCGACATCTTAATGGCGTGCTCACTAACGGAACTCCCTTCCTCCATCTTGCGGTTAAAGAACTTCCGGAGATCTCATATCTCTCGAGCAGCCTGAGTCTGAAACATGGTTTTCAACTCTTCGAGAATCTCAAAGGGCCGGATAGTTTTCAAAACGATTTTGAAGTTCGGTTCCATAGCAAACAACATGGTGCTCTTAATCACACCATAATCATCTTTATGCGATGACAGACAGCTTTCTCATCAGCCGCAGCTTGCGTTGAGGGGTTACCTAACGCTTTCTCAAGGACATAGTCCTTTTGTCCGCCAGATGAATGATTCTTAGATTGCGGAACCCGGTTGGTGAAGTTAGACCCATTGTTTCTAAGCTTTTCTTTCTCAGCAAAAGCGTTGAAGTTGAAGTTGGACTTGGCCATGTGATCTACGATTTGCAAGTACAATTTAGACTATGTTCATGATAAATAGTTCAACTTAATCAAATTACTAGATGAACTCCCACTAAATTCAACATCCCTCAAGTTGTTTAGTGAACACGATCCAAATTCACCACACCTAATCCGATCTTCACGAGAAGAGATGTGGCTTCAATGGTGGACAACGAAGTGTCGATCATATCATTCATATGACTCATGCTTAACCTTTCGGTTCATGTGTTCGAGGCCATGTCATACATGCTAGGCTCGTCAAGTTAGACCCAAGTATTTCCGCGTGTGCAAAACTGGCTTGCACCCGTTGTATGTGATAGTAGAGTCTATAGCACCCGATCATCACGTGATGCTTGGACACGACGAACTTTTGCAACGGTGCATACTTGGGGAGAACACAGTTTTTATCTTGATCTTTAAGTGAGGAATCATCTTATAATGCTACCATGATCTAAGCATAATAAGATACATAAAAGGATAAACATCACATGCATATAACTTTATGTGACATGGTATAGCCAATCTTCGCGCAATGATCTCCATCTTGTGTGTTCCGGCATGATCTCCATCACTCCACCATGATTGCCTCCACCACGAATAGCAACTACAACTATTGCTAACTACTTAGCGATAAAGTAAAGCTATTACATGGCGTATAAGAAGTTGACTCGCAGGTCATACACAATTATAAAGACAACCATATGGCTCACGCGGTTGTGTACTCATCGACATGCAAGTCGTGAAACATTACAAAACATGATCGCATACATTATACACATCACATCTTGGGCCATACCATATCACGAAAACACTCCTGCAAAAAAAAGTTAGACTCCTCTACTTTTTTGTTGCATGTTTTACGTGGCTTATGGGAGTAGATGCTAAACGATTCTTACCTACGGAAAGCCACAACGGTGATATTATGGTTGCCAAACTCCGTGTTAATCCCATGACAACTATAGTGAGAAAGCCGACATCCACCAGCCGCATGTATGGTACAAGCCACACGTCAAGTGCGGAGCCGGTCTCATGACGGCGTCGCGTAAGGTTGGCCTGGACCGCTTCAATCTCACTATCGCGTCATAAGAAGAACACAAACAAGAGGCTTGCAACGAAAACATCAACGCGCAACAACCATGTTGCGTTCTACTCGTGAAACACATCTACGCATAGATCTAGCTCGATACCATCAAGGGTTTCGCAGCATAGTAAATCAAAATTTTCTACTGAGCGAACAGAGGGAAAGCCAAGATCTAATCTAGGAGATGCAAACAACGAGAGATTGGATTAGATCTTCATACCCTTGAAGATTCGCAGTGAGCGTTAAATCGGGCGTGGGTGATGTAGTCGCACGCTTCTCCTCCTCGCGATCCGATCCGATCTAGCACCACAAGTGGCGGTGCCTCCGTGAGATGCACACGCAGCACCTCGACGTCTCCTCCTTCCTTGGACCAGCAAGTATGGTGGAGAGATGGATTGGATCTACAACACGGCGTGGTGTATTTGGTGGAGAATTTCTGTGCAGGCTTCGCCTACAAACAATGGGAGGAGAGAGGAAGGCGAGGGCAACTAGGGTTTGGAGGAAGGTGTGTGGTGGGGAGGCGCACCAGCCCTCTATATAGAGGGGGTGCGGCCAGCCTGCCCATCCTCCAAGCCTATCTCTAGTTTAAACAATTTAAACTCTCCCTTATCTAGAAATCCTATCTCTAGTTTAAACAATTTAAACTCTCCCTTATCTAGAAATCCTATCTCTAGTTTAAACGAGTTTAAACTTATCTAGGATCGGCTGGGACCTATGGGGCCTTGTGCCCCCAATGCGGCCAGGACACTCCCTCATAGGCCCATGCCCCCTCCCGGAAGGTGGGACCACGTTGGCCCCTTCCGGAAGGTTCTAGAAGCTTCCGGTACAATACCGATTAATCCGGAACAATTCCGAACTCCAAAAACTGCACTGCCTTATATGAATCTTATTCTCCGGACCATTCCGGAACCTCTCGTGATGTCCCGGATCCCATCCGAGACTCCGAACAAAAATTCATAAACCAAGTATCCAATCTATCCTAGCGTCGAGACACGTTAAGTGTGTGACCCTGCGGGTTCGAGAATATGCAGACATGATCTTCTATCAATAATCAACAGCGGGTGCAGGCACCCATATTGACTCCCACACATTCATCGATGATCATATCAGATGAACCACGATGCCAGGATTCAATCAATCCCATATATATATTCCCTTCGTCTCGCGATATTTTACTTGCCCGAGATTCGATCGTCGGTATCGTCATACCTAGTTCAATCTCGTTCACAGCAAGTACTTTACTCGTTCCGTAATCCGATATCACTTTGTGATTAACTCCTTAACCACATGCTTGCAAGCGGTGTTGATATCGATTACCGAGTGGGCCCGAAGTATATCTCTCCGACTTGGGAGGGACAAATCCCATCTCGATACATACAACCCAACAGATACTTTCCGATTACCTGAGAGACACCTTTATGATCACCCTCTCATAGGATGACGTTTGATGACCTCAAAGATTTCTTCCGATACCAGGGAGTTGTATTATCTCATGGTCTAAGGAATACAATATTTGACATAAGAAAAACTTCGCAAAGACGAACACGATGACACGATCTAATTGCTTCGCTTAGTTTGGGTCTATCCACCATATCATTCTCCAATGATATGATCTCATTATCAATTGACAACTCATGTCTATGGTTAGGAAACCTTAACCATCATTGATCAATGAGCTAGTCCATAGAGGCGTACTAGGGACACGGTGTTGTTCACAAACCACACAAGTATTAAAGTTTACGCTTAATACAATTCTAGCATGGAATATAAACTTTATCATGAACAAGAATTATAATAATAACATCTTTATTATTGCCTCTAGGGCATAATTCCAACATTTTCATGAACCACACCCAGTGTCATTGCATGTGTGTTCTTCTCACAAACCACACATGGATCCACCAGTATCATTGCATGTCTGTTCTTTTCATGAACCATAGCCAGTGTCATTGCATGTGTGTTCTTTTTAGAAACCACACATGGATCCACCAGTGTTATTGCATGTCTGCTCTTTTCATTAACCATAGTTAGAGTCATTGCATGTGTGTTCTTTTCACAAACCACATATCACCAGTGTAATTGCATGTGTGTTCTTCTCATAAACCACATATGGATCCACCCACTGTGATTGCATGTGGGTTCTTCTCACAAACCACATAAGGATCCACCAATGTCATTGGATGTGTGTTCTTTTCATGAACCACACCCAGTGTCATTGCATGTATGTTCCTCTCATAAACCACACATAAGGATCCACAAGTGTCATTGCATGTGTGTTCTTCTCATGAACCACATCTAGAGTCATTGCATGTTTGTTCTTCTCACAAACCACATAAGCATCCACAAGTGTCATTGGATGTGTGTTCTTTTCATGAACTACACCTAGTGTCATTGCATGTGTGTTCCTCTCATAAACCGCATATGGATCCACCCAGTGTGATTACATGTGTGTTCTTCTCACAAACCACATAAGGATCCACCAATGTCATTGCATGTCTGTTCTATTCATGAACCACACACCAGTGTCATTGCATGTTTGTTCCTCTCACAAACCACACATGGATCCACCGGTGTCATTGCATGTGTGTTCTTCTCATGAACCACAACTAGAATCATTGCATGTGTGTTCTTTTCACAAACCACAGCTAGAGTCATTGCATATGTGTTCTTCTCACAAACCACATAAGGATACCCTAGTGTCATTGCATGTGTGTTCTTCTCATGAACCACATCTAGAGTCATTGCATGTCTGTTCTTCTCACAAACCACACATGGATCCACCAGTATCACTGCATGTCTGTTCTTTTCATGAACCACAGCCAGTGTCATTACATGTGTTCTTCTCACAAACCACACATGGATCCACTAGTGTCATTGCATGTCTGCTCTTTTCATTAGCCACAGTTAGAGTCATTGCATGTGTGTTCTTTTCACAAACCACATATCACCATGTCATTGCATGTGTGTTCCTCTCATAAACCACATATGGATCCACCCAGTGTGATTGCATGTGTGTTCTTCTCACCAACCACATAAGGATCCACTAGTGTCATTGGATGTGTGTTCTTTTCATAAACCACACCTAGTGTCATTGCATGTCTATTCCTCTCACAAACCACACATGGATCCACCAGTGTCATTGCATGTGTGTTCTTCTCATTAACCACAGCTAGAGTCATTGCATGTGTGTTCTTTTCACAAACCACAGCTAGAGTCATTGCATGTGTGTTCTTCTCACAAACCACATAAGGATACACCAGTGTCATTGCATGTGTGTTCTTCACATGAACCACATCTAGAGTCATTGCATGTCTGTTCTTCTCACAAACCACATAAGGATCCACTAGTGTCATTGGATGTGTGTTCTTTTCATGAACCACACCCAGTGTCATTGGATGTGTGTTCTTCTCACAAACCACACATGGATCCACCAGTTTCATTGCATGTGTGTTCTTTTCATGAACCACACATGGATCCACCCAGTGTGATTGCATGCCTGTTCTTTTCACAAACCACGTATGGATACACCAGTGTCATTGCATGTCTGTTATTTTCATGAATCACACCCAGTGTCATTGCATGTTTGTTCCTCTCATAAACCACACATGGATCCACCAGTGTCATTGCATGTGTGTTCTTCTCATGAACCACATCTAGAGTCATTGCATGTATGTTCTTATCACAAACCACATAAGGATCCACTAGTGTCATGGGATGTGTGTTCTTTTCATGAACCACACCCAGTGTCATTGCATGTGTGTTCTTCTCACAAACCACACATGGATCCACCAGTATCATTGCATGTCTGTTCTTTTCATGAACCATAGCCAGTGCCATTGCATGTGTGTTCTTTTCACAAACCACACATGGATCCACCAGTGTTATTGCATGTATGCTCTTTTCATTAACCATAGTTAGAGTCATTGCATGTGTGTTCTTTTCACAAACCACATATCACCAGTGTAATTGCATGTGTGTTCTTCTCATAAACCACATATGGATCCACCCATGATTGCATGTGGGTTCTTCTCACAAACCACATAAGGATCCACCAATGTCCTTGGATGTGTGTTCTTTTCATGAACCACACCCAGTGTCATTGCATGTATGTTCCTCTCATAAACCACACATAAGGATGCACAAGTGTCATTGCATGTGTGTTCTTCTCATGAACAACATCTAGAGTCATTGCATGTGTGTTCTTCTCACAAACCACATAAGGATCCACTAGTGTCATTGGATGTGTGTTCTTTTCATAAACCACACCTAGTGTCATTGCATGTCTATTCCTCTCACAAACCACACATGGATCCACCAGTGTCATTGCATGTGTGTTCTTCTCATTAACCACAGCTAGAGTCATTGCATGTGTGTTCTTTTCACAAACCACAGCTAGAGTCATTGCATGTGTGTTCTTCTCACAAACCACATAAGGATACACCAGTGTCATTGCATGTGTGTTCTTCACATGAACCACATCTAGAGTCATTGCATGTCTGTTCTTCTCACAAACCACATAAGGATCCACTAGTGTCATTGGATGTGTGTTCTTTTCATGAACCACACCCAGTGTCATTGGATGTGTGTTCTTCTCACAAACCACACATGGATCCACCAGTTTCATTGCATGTGTGTTCTTTTCATGAACCACACATGGATCCACCCAGTGTGATTGCATGCCTGTTCTTTTCACAAACCACGTATGGATACACCAGTGTCATTGCATGTCTGTTATTTTCATGAACCACACCCAGTGTCATTGCATGTTTGTTCCTCTCATAAACCACACATGGATCCACCAGTGTCATTGCATGTGTGTTCTTCTCATGAACCACATCTAGAGTCATTGCATGTATGTTCTTATCACAAACCACATAAGGATCCACTAGTGTCATTGGATGTGTGTTCTTTTCATGAACCACACCCAGTGTCATTGCATGTGTGTTCTTCTCACAAACCACACATGGATCCACCAGTATCATTGCATGTCTGTTCTTTTCATGAACCATAGCCAGTGCCATTGCATGTGTGTTCTTTTCACAAACCACACATGGATCCACCAGTGTTATTGCATGTATGCTCTTTTCATTAACCATAGTTAGAGTCATTGCATGTGTGTTCTTTTCACAAACCACATATCACCAGTGTAATTGCATGTGTGTTCTTCTCATAAACCACATATGGATCCACCCACTGTGATTGCATGTGGGTTCTTCTCACAAACCACATAAGGATCCACCAATGTCCTTGGATGTGTGTTCTTTTCATGAACCACACCCAGTGTCATTGCATGTATGTTCCTCTCATAAACCACACATAAGGATCCACAAGTGTCATTGCATGTGTGTTCTTCTCATGAACAACATCTAGAGTCATTGCATGTGTGTTCTTCTCATAAACCACATATGGATCCACTAGTGTCATTGGATGTGTGTTCTTTTCATAAACCACACCTAGTGTCATTGCATGTCTATTCCTCTCACAAACCACACATGGATCCACCAGTGTCATTGCATGTGTGTTCTTCTCATTAACCACAGCTAGAGTCATTGCATGTGTGTTCTTTTCACAAACCACAGCTAGAGTCATTGCATGTGTGTTCTTCTCACAAACCACATAAGGATACACCAGTGTCATTGCATGTGTGTTCTTCACATGAACCACATCTAGAGTCATTGCATGTCTGTTCTTCTCACAAACCACATAAGGATCCACTAGTGTCATTGGATGTGTGTTCTTTTCATGAACCACACCCAGTGTCATTGGATGTGTGTTCTTCTCACAAACCACACATGGATCCACCAGTTTCATTGCATGTGTGTTCTTTTCATGAACCACACATGGATCCACCAGTGTGATTGCATGCATTCTTTTCACAAACCACGTATGGATACACCAGTGTCATTGCATGTCTGTTATTTTCATGAACCACACCCAGTGTCATTGCATGTTTGTTCCTCTCATAAACCACACATGGATCCACCAGTGTCATTGCATGTGTGTTCTTCTCATGAACCACATCTAGAGTCATTGCATGTATGTTCTTATCACAAACCACATAAGGATCCACTAGTGTCATTGGATGTGTGTTCTTTTCATGAACCACACCCAGTGTCATTGCATGTGTGTTCTTCTCACAAACCACACATGGATCCACCAGTATCATTGCATGTCTGTTCTTTTCATGAACCATAGCCAGTGCCATTGCATGTGTGTTCTTTTCACAAACCACACATGGATCCACCAGTGTTATTGCATGTATGCTCTTTTCATTAACCATAGTTAGAGTCATTGCATGTGTGTTCTTTTCACAAACCACATATCACCAGTGTAATTGCATGTGTGTTCTTCTCATAAACCACATATGGATCCACCCACTGTGATTGCATGTGGGTTCTTCTCACAAACCACATAAGGATCCACCAATGTCCTTGGATGTGTGTTCTTTTCATGAACCACACCCAGTGTCATTGCATGTATGTTCCTCTCATAAACCACACATAAGGATCCACAAGTGTCATTGCATGTGTGTTCTTCTCATGAACAACATCTAGAGTCATTGCATGTGTGTTCTTCTCATAAACCACATATGGATCCACTAGTGTCATTGGATGTGTGTTCTTTTCATAAACCACACCTAGTGTCATTGCATGTCTATTCCTCTCACAAACCACACATGGATCCACCAGTGTCATTGCATGTGTGTTCTTCTCATTAACCACAGCTAGAGTCATTGCATGTGTGTTCTTTTCACAAACCACAGCTAGAGTCATTGCATGTGTGTTCTTCTCACAAACCACATAAGGATACACCAGTGTCATTGCATGTGTGTTCTTCACATGAACCACATCTAGAGTCATTGCATGTCTGTTCTTCTCAATAACCACATAAGGATCCACTAGTGTCATTGGATGTGTGTTCTTTTCATGAACCACACCCAGTGTCATTGGATGTGTGTTCTTCTCACAAACCACACATGGATCCACCAGTTTCATTGCATGTGTGTTCTTTTCATGAACCACACATGGATCCACCCAGTGTGATTGCATGCCTGTTCTTTTCACAAACCACGTATGGATACACCAGTGTCATTGCATGTCTGTTCTTTTCATTAACCACACCCAGTGTCATTGCATGTTTGTTCCTCTCATAAACCACACATGGATCCACCAGTGTCATTGCATGTGTGTTCTTCTCATGAACCACATCTAGAGTCATTGCATGTATGTTCTTATCACAAACCACATAAGGATCCACTAGTGTCATTAGATGTGTGTTCTTTTCATGAACCACACCCAGTGTCATTGCACGTGTGTTCTTCTCAAAAACCACACATGGATCCACCAGTATCATTGCATGTTTGTTCTTTTCATGAACCATAGCCAGTGTCATTGCATGTGTGTTCTTTTCACAAACCACACATGGATCCACCAGTGTTATTGCATGTCTGCTCTTTTCATTAACCATAGTTAGAGTCATTGCATGCGTGTTCTTTTCACAAACCACATATCACCAGTGTAATTGCATGTGTGTTCTTCTCATAAACCACATATGGATCCACCCACTGTGATTGCATGTGGGTTCTTCTCACAAACCACATAAGGATCCACCAATGTCATTGGATGTGTGTTCTTTTCATGAACCACACCCAGTGTCATTGCATGTATG
This sequence comes from Avena insularis, assembly GCA_023614405.1. Classification (NCBI taxonomy): domain Eukaryota; kingdom Viridiplantae; phylum Streptophyta; class Magnoliopsida; order Poales; family Poaceae; genus Avena; species Avena insularis. Next base: position 606,152,880 of record CM042690.1, on the reverse strand, counting down.
TTCCTCTCATAAACCACACATAAGGATCCACAAGTGTCATTGCATGTGTGTTCTTCTCATGAACCACATCTAGAGTCATTGCATGTTTGTTCTTCTCACAAACCACATAAGGATCCACAAGTGTCATTGGATGTGTGTTCTTTTCATGAACTACACCTAGTGTCATTGCATGTGTGTTCCTCTCATAAACCGCATATGGATCCACCCAGTGTGATTACATGTGTGTTCTTCTCACAAACCACATAAGGATCCACCAATGTCATTGCATGTCTGTTCTATTCATGAACCACACACCAGTGTCATTGCATGTTTGTTCCTCTCACAAACCACACATGGATCCACCGGTGTCATTGCATGTGTGTTCTTCTCATGAACCACAACTAGAATCATTGCATGTGTGTTCTTTTCACAAACCACAGCTAGAGTCATTGCATGTGTGTTCTTCTCACAAACCACATAAGGATACCCTAGTGTCATTGCATGTGTGTTCTTCTCATGAACCACATCTAGAGTCATTGCATGTCTGTTCTTCTCACAAACCACACATGGATCCACCAGTATCACTGCATGTCTGTTCTTTTCATGAACCACAGCCAGTGTCATTACATGTGTTCTTCTCACAAACCACACATGGATCCACTAGTGTCATTGCATGTCTGCTCTTTTCATTAGCCACAGTTAGTCATTGCATGTGTGTTCTTTTCACAAACCACACATCACCATGTCATTGCATGTGTGTTCCTCTCATAAACCACATATGGATCCACCCAGTGTGATTGCATGTGTGTTCTTCTCACAAACCACATAAGGATCCACTAGTGTCATTGGATGTGTGTTCTTTTCATAAACCACACCTAGTGTCATTGCATGTCTATTCCTCTCACAAACCACACATGGATCCACCAGTGTCATTGCATGTGTGTTCTTCTCATTAACCACAGCTAGAGTCATTGCATGTGTGTTCTTTTCACAAACCACATCTAGAGTCATTGCATGTGTGTTCTTCTCACAAACCACATAAGGATACACCAGTGTCATTGCATGTGTGTTCTTCACATGAACCACATCTAGAGTCATTGCATGTCTGTTCTTCTCACAAACCACATAAGGATCCACTAGTGTCATTGGATGTGTGTTCTTTTCATGAACCACACCCAGTGTCATTGGATGTGTGTTCTTCTCACAAACCACACATGGATCCACCAGTTTCATTGCATGTGTGTTCTTTTCATGAACCACACATGGATCCACCCAGTGTGATTGCATGCCTGTTCTTTTCACAAACCACGTATGGATACACCAGTGTCATTGCATGTCTGTTCTTTTCATGAACCACACCCAGTGTCATTGCATGTTTGTTCCTCTCATAAACCACATATGGATCCACCAGTGTCATTGCATGTCCGTTCTTTTCATGAACCACAGCTAGAGTCATTGCTTGTCTGTTCTTCTCACAAACCACATAAGGATCCACTAGTGTCATTGGATGTGTGTTCTTTTCAAGAACCACACCCAGTGTCATTGCATGTGTGTTCTCACAAACCAAACATGGATCCACCAATATCATTGAATGTCTGTTCTTTTCATGAACCACACCTAGTGTCATTGCATGTCTGTTCCTCTCACAAACCACACATGGATCCACCAGTGCCATTGCATGTGTGTTCTTCTCAAAAACCACATCTAGAGTCATTGCATGTGTGTTCTTTTCACAAACCACGTATCACTAGTGTCATTGCATGTGTGTTCTTCTCATAAACCACATATGGATCCACCCACTGTGATTGCATGTGGGTTCTTCTCACAAACCACATAAGGATCCACCAATGTCCTTGGATGTGTGTTCTTTTCATGAACCACACCCAGTGTCATTGCATGTATGTTCCTCTCATAAACCACACATAAGGATCCACAAGTGTCATTGCATGTGTGTTCTTCTCATGAACAACATCTAGAGTCATTGCATGTGTGTTCTTCTCACAAACCACATAAGGATCCACTAGTGTCATTGGATGTGTGTTCTTTTCATAAACCACACCTAGTGTCATTGCATGTCTATTCCTCTCACAAACCACACATGGATCCACCAGTGTCATTGCATGTGTGTTCTTCTCATTAACCACAGCTAGAGTCATTGCATGTGTGTTCTTTTCACAAACCACAGCTAGAGTCATTGCATGTGTGTTATTCTCACAAACCACATAAGGATACACCAGTGTCATTGCATGTGTGTTCTTCACATGAACCACATCTAGAGTCATTGCATGTCTGTTCTTCTCAATAACCACATAAGGATCCACTAGTGTCATTGGATGTGTGTTCTTTTCATGAACCACACCCAGTGTCATTGGATGTGTGTTCTTCTCACAAACCACACATGGATCCACCAGTTTCATTGCATGTGTGTTCTTTTCATGAACCACACATGGATCCACCCAGTGTCATTGCATGTTTGTTCCTCTCATAAACCACACATGGATCCAGTGTCATTGCATGTGTGTTCTTCTCATGAACCACATCTAGAGTCATTGCATGTATGTTCTTATCACAAACCACATAAGGATCCACTAGTGTCATTAGATGTGTGTTCTTTTCATGAACCACACCCAGTGTCATTGCACGTGTGTTCTTCTCAAAAACCACACATGGATCCACCAGTATCATTGCATGTTTGTTCTTTTCATGAACCATAGCCAGTGTCATTGCATGTGTGTTATTTTCACAAACCACACATGGATCCACCAGTGTTATTGCATGTCTTCTTTTCATAAACAATAGTTAGTCATGCATTGTGTGTTCTTTCACAAACCACATATCACCAAAGTAATAATTATGTGTGTTCTTCTCATAAACCACATATGGATCCACCCACTGTGATTGCATGTGGGTTCTTCTCACAAACCACATAAGGATCCACCAATGTCATTGGATGTGTGTTCTTTTCATGAACCACACCCAGTGTCATTGCATGTATGTTTCTCTCATAAACCACACATAAGGATCCACAAGTGTCATTGCATGTGTGTTCTTCTCATGAACCACATCTAGAGTCATTGCATGTTTGTTCTTCTCACAAACCACATAAGGATCCACAAGTGTCATTGGATGTGTGTTCTTTTCATGAACTACACCTAGTGTCATTGCATGTGTGTTCCTCTCATAAACCGCATATGGATCCACCCAGTGTGATTACATGTGTGTTCTTCTCACAAACCACATAAGGATCCACCAGTGTCATTGCATGTCTGTTCTATTCATGAACCACACACCAGTGTCATTGCATGTTTGTTCCTCTCACAAACCACACATGGATCCACCAGTGTCATTGCATGTGTGTTCTTCTCATGAACCACAACTAGAGTCATTGCATGTGTGTTCTTTTCACAAACCACAGCTAGAGTCATTGCATGTGTGTTCTTATCACAAACCACATAAGGATACCCTAGTGTCATTGCATGTGTGTTCTTCTCATGAACCACATCTAGAGTCATTGCATGTCTGTTCTTCTCACAAACCACACATGGATCCACCAGTATCACTGCATGTGCATTCTTTTCATGAACCACAGCCAGTGTCATTACATGTGTTCTTCTCACAAACCACACATGGATCCACTAGTGTCATTGCATGTCTGCTCTTTTCATTAGACACAGTTAGTCATTGCATGTGTGTTCTTTTCACAAACCACACATCACCATGTCATTGCATGTGTGTTCCTCTCATAAACCACATATGGATCCACCCAGTGTGATTGCATGTGTGTTCTTCTCACAAACCACATAAGGATCCACTCATGTCATTGGATGTGTGTTCTTTCATAAACCACACCTAGTGTCATTGCATGTCTATTCCTCTCACAAACCACACATGGATCCACGGTGTCATTGCATGTGTGTTCTTCTCATTAACCACAGCTAGAGTCATTGCATGTGTGTTCTTTTCAAACCACATCTAGAGTCATTGCATGTGTGTTCTTCTCACAAACCACATAAGGATACACCAGTGTCATTGCATGTGTGTTCTTCACATGAACCACATCTAGAGTCATTGCATGTCTGTTCTTCTCACAAACCACATAAGGATCCACTAGTGTCATTGGATGTGTGTTCTTTTCATGAACCACACCCAGTGTCATTGGATGTGTGTTCTTCTCACAAACCACACATGGATCCACCAGTTTCATTGCATGTGTGTTCTTTTCATGAACCACACCTGGATCCACCCAGTGTGATTGCATGCCTGTTCTTTTCACAAACCACGTATGGATACACCAGTGTCATTGCATGTCTGTTCTTTTCATGAACCACACCCAGTGTCATTGCATGTTTGTTCCTCTCATAAACCACACATGGATCCACCAGTGTCATTGCATGTGTGTTCTTCTCATGAACCACATCTAGAGTCATTGCATGTATGTTCTTATCACAAACCACATAAGGATCCACTAGTGTCAATTGATGTGTGTTCTTTTCATGAACCACACCCAGTGTCATTGCATGTGTGTTCTTCTCACAAACCACACATGGATCCACCAGTATCATTGCATGTCTGTTCTTTTCATGAACCATAACCAGTGCCATTGCATGTGTGTTCTTTTCACAAACCACACATGGATCCACCAGTGTTATTGCATGTATGCTCTTTTCATTAACCATAGTTAGAGTCATTGCATGTGTGTTCTTTTCACAAACCACATATCACCAGTGTAATTGCATGTGTGTTCTTCTCATAAACCACATATGGATCCACCCACTGTGATTGCATGTGGGTTCTTCTCACAAACCACATAAGGATCCACCAATGTCATTGGATGTGTGTTCTTTTCATGAACCACACCCAGTGTCATTGCATGTATGTTCCTCTCATAAACCACACATAAGGATCCACAAGTGTCATTGCATGTGTGTTCTTCTCATGAACCACATCTAGAGTCATTGCATGTTTGTTCTTCTCACAAACCACATAAGGATCCACAAGTGTCATTGGATGTGTGTTCTTTTCATGAACTACACCTAGTGTCATTGCATGTGTGTTCCTCTCATAAACCGCATATGGATCCACCCAGTGTGATTACATGTGTGTTCTTCTCACAAACCACATAAGGATCCACCAGTGTCATTGCATGTCTGTTCTATTCATGAACCACACACAAGTGTCATTGCATGTTTGTTCCTCTCACAAACCACACATGGATCCACCAGTGTCATTGCATGTGTGTTCTTCTCATGAACCACAACTAGAGTCATTGCATGTGTGTTCTTTTCACAAACCACAGCTAGAGTCATTGCATGTGTGTTCTTCTCACAAACCACATAAGGATACCCTAGTGTCATTGCATGTGTGTTCTTCTCATGAACCACATCTAGAGTCATTGCATGTCTGTTCTTCTCACAAACCACACATGGATCCACCAGTATCACTGCATGTCTGTTCTTTTCATGAACCACAGCCAGTGTCATTACATGTGTTCTTCTCACAAACCACACATGGATCCACTAGTGTCATTGCATGTCTGCTCTTTTCATTAGACACAGTTAGTCATTGCATGTGTGTTCTTTTCACAAACCACACATCACCATGTCATTGCATGTGTGTTCCTCTCATAAACCACATATGGATCCACCCAGTGTGATTGCATGTGTGTTCTTCTCACAAACCACATAAGGATCCACTACTGTCATTGGATGTGTGTTCTTTTCATAAACCACACCTAGTGTCATTGCATGTCTATTCCTCTCACAAACCACACATGGATCCACCAGTGTCATTGCATGTGTGTTCTTCTCATTAACCACAGCTAGAGTCATTGCATGTGTGTTCTTTTCACAAACCACATCTAGAGTCATTGCATGTGTGTTCTTCTCACAAACCACATAAGGATACACCAGTGTCATTGCATGTGTGTTCTTCACATGAACCACATCTAGAGTCATTGCATGTCTGTTCTTCTCACAAACCACATAAGGATCCACTAGTGTCATTGGATGTGTGTTCTTTTCATGAACCACACCCAGTGTCATTGGATGTGTGTTCTTCTCACAAACCACACATGGATCCACCAGTTTCATTGCATGTGTGTTCTTTTCATGAACCACACATGGATCCACCCAGTGTGATTGCATGCCTGTTCTTTTCACAAACCACGTATGGATACACCAGTGTCATTGCATGTCTGTTCTTTTCATGAACCACACCCAGTGTCATTGCATGTTTGTTCCTCTCATAAACCACACATGGATCCACCAGTGTCATTGCATGTGTGTTCTTCTCATGAACCACATCTAGAGTCATTGCATGTATGTTCTTATCACAAACCACATAAGGATCCACTAGTGTCATTAGATGTGTGTTCTTTTCATGAACCACACCCAGTGTCATTGCATGTGTGTTCTTCTCACAAACCACACATGGATCCACCAGTATCATTGCATGTCTGTTCTTTTCATGAACCATAACCAGTGCCATTGCATGTGTGTTCTTTTCACAAACCACACATGGATCCACCAGTGTTATTGCATGTATGCTCTTTTCATTAACCATAGTTAGAGTCATTGCATGTGTGTTCTTTTCACAAACCACATATCACCAGTGTAATTGCATGTGTGTTCTTCTCATAAACCACATATGGATCCACCCACTGTGATTGCATGTGGGTTCTTCTCACAAACCACATAAGGATCCACCAATGTCATTGGATGTGTGTTCTTTTCATGAACCACACCCAGTGTCATTGCATGTATGTTCCTCTCATAAACCACACATAAGGATCCACAAGTGTCATTGCATGTGTGTTCTTCTCATGAACCACATCTAGAGTCATTGCATGTTTGTTCTTCTCACAAACCACATAAGGATCCACAAGTGTCATTGGATGTGTGTTCTTTTCATGAACTACACCTAGTGTCATTGCATGTGTGTTCTCTCATAAACCGCATATGGATCCACCCAGTGTGATTACATGTGTGTTCTTCTCACAAACCACATAAGGATCCACCAGTGTCATTGCATGTCTGTTCTATTCATGAACCACACACAAGTGTCATTGCATGTTTGTTCCTCTCACAAACCACACATGGATCCACCAGTGTCATTGCATGTGTGTTCTTCTCATGAACCACAACTAGAGTCATTGCATGTGTGTTCTTTTCACAAACCACAGCTAGAGTCATTGCATGTGTGTTCTTCTCACAAACCACATAAGGATACCCTAGTGTCATTGCATGTGTGTTCTTCTCATGAACCACATCTAGAGTCATTGCATGTCTGTTCTTCTCACAAACCACACATGGATCCACTAGTATCATTGCATGTCTGTTCTTTTCATGAACCACAGCCAGTGTCATTACATGTGTTCTTCTCACAAACCACACATGGATCCACTAGTGTCATTGCATGTCTGCTCTTTTCATTAGCCACAGTTAGTCATTGCATGTGTGTTCTTTTCACAAACCACACATCACCATGTCATTGCATGTGTGTTCCTCTCATAAACCACATATGGATCCACCCAGTGTGATTGCATGTGTGTTCTTCTCACAAACCACATAAGGATCCACTAGTGTCATTGGATGTGTGTTCTTTTCATAAACCACACCTAGTGTCATTGCATGTCTATTCCTCTCACAAACCACACATGGATCCACCAGTGTCATTGCATGTGTGTTCTTCTCATTAACCACAGCTAGAGTCATTGCATGTGTGTTCTTTTCACAAACCACATCTAGAGTCATTGCATGTGTGTTCTTCTCACAAACCACATAAGGATACACCAGTGTCATTGCATGTGTGTTCTTCACATGAACCACATCTAGAGTCATTGCATGTCTGTTCTTCTCACAAACCACATAAGGATCCACTAGTGTCATTGGATGTGTGTTCTTTTCATGAACCACACCCAGTGTCATTGGATGTGTGTTCTTCTCACAAACCACACATGGATCCACCAGTTTCATTGCATGTGTGTTCTTTTCATGAACCACACATGGATCCACCCAGTGTGATTGCATGCCTGTTCTTTTCACAAACCACGTATGGATACACCAGTGTCATTGCATGTCTGTTCTTTTCATGAACCACACCCAGTGTCATTGCATGTTTGTTCCTCTCATAAACCACACATGGATCCACCAGTGTCATTGCATGTGTGTTCTTCTCATGAACCACATCTAGAGTCATTGCATGTATGTTCTTATCACAAACCACATAAGGATCCACTAGTGTCATTGGATGTGTGTTCTTTTCATGAACCACACCCAGTGTCATTGCATGTGTGTTCTTCTCACAAACCACACATGGATCCACCAGTATCATTGCATGTCTGTTCTTTTCATGAACCATAGCCAGTGCCATTGCATGTGTGTTCTTTTCACAAACCACACATGGATCCACCTGTGTTATTGCATGTATGCTCTTTTCATTAACCATAGTTAGAGTCATTGCATGTGTGTTCTTTTCACAAAACACATATCACCAGTGTAATTGCATGTGTGTTCTTCTCATAAACCACATATGGATCCACCCACTGTGATTGCATGTGGGTTCTTCTGACAAACCACATAAGGATCCACCAATGTCCTTGGATGTGTGTTCTTTTCATGAACCACACCCAGTGTCATTGCATGTATGTTCCTCTCATAAACCACACATAAGGATCCACAAGTGTCATTGCATGTGTGTTCTTCTCATGAACAACATCTAGAGTCATTGCATGTGTGTTCTTCTCACAAACCACATAAGGATCCACTAGTGTCATTGGATGTGTGTTCTTTTCATAAACCACACCTAGTGTCATTGCATGTCTATTCCTCTCACAAACCACACATGGATCCACCAGTGTCATTGCATGTGTGTTCTTCTCATTAACCACAGCTAGAGTCATTGCATGTGTGTTCTTTTCACAAACCACAGCTAGAGTCATTGCATGTGTGTTCTTCTCACAAACCACATAAGGATACACCAGTGTCATTGCATGTGTGTTCCTCACATGAACCACATCTAGAGTCATTGCATGTGTGTTCTTCTCACAAACAATAGAAGGATACACCAGTATCATTGCATGTGTGTTCCTCTCATGAACCACAACTAGAGTCATTGCATGTCTGTTCTTCTCAATAACCACATAAGGATCCACTAGTGTCATTGGATGTGTGTTCTTTTGATGAACCACACCCAGTGTCATTGGATGTGTGTTCTTCTCACAAACCACACATGGATCCACCAGTTTCATTGCATCTGTGTTCTTTTCATGAACCACACATGGATCCACCCAGTGTGATTGCATGCCTGTTCTTTTCACAAACCACGTATGGATACACCAGTGTCATTGCATGTTTGTTCTTTTCATGAACCACACCCAGTGTAATTGCATGTTTGTTCCTCTCATAAACCACACATGGATCCACCAGTGTCATTGCATGTGTGTTCTTCTCATGAACCACATCTAGAGTCATTGCATGTATGTTCTTATCACAAACCACATAAGGATCCACTAGTGTCATTCGATGTGTGTTCTTTTCATGGACCACACCCAGTGTCATTGCACGTGTGTTCTTCTCAAAAACCACACATGGATCCACCAGTATCATTGCATGTTTGTTCTTTTCATGAACCATAGCCAGTGTCATTGCATGTGTGTTCTTTTCACAAACCACACATGGATCCACCAGTGTTATTGCATGTCTGCTCTTTTCATTAACCATAGTTAGAGTCATTGCATGTGTGTTCTTTTCACAAACCACATATCACCAGTGTAATTGCATGTGTGTTCTTCTCATAAACCACATATGGATCCACCCACTGTGATTGCATGTGGGTTCTTCTCACAAACCACATAAGGATCCACCAATGTCATTGGATGTGTGTTCTTTTCATGAACCACACCCAGTGTCATTGCATGTATGTTCCTCTCATAAACCACACATAAGGATCCACAAGTGTCATTGCATGTGTGTTCTTCTCATGAACCACATCTAGAGTCATTGCATGTTTGTTCTTCTCACAAACCACATAAGGATCCACAAGTGTCATTGGATGTGTGTTCTTTTCATGAACTACACCTAGTGTCATTGCATTTGTGTTCTTCTCATAGACCACACATGGATCCACCAGTGTCATTGCATGTGTTATCTTCTCATGAACCACATCTAGAGTCATTGCATGTCTGTTCTTCTCACAAGCCACATAAGGATCCACCAGTGTCATTGGATGTGTGTTCTTTTCATGAACCACACCCAGTGTCATTGCATGTGTGTTCTTCTTACAAACCACACATGGAGCCACCAGTATCATTGCATGTCTGTTCTTTTCATGAACCACAGCCAGTGTCATTGCATGTGTGTTCTTCTCACAAACCACACTTGGATCCACCAGTGTCATTGCATGTCTGCTCTTTTCATTGACCACAGTTAGAGTCATTGCATGTGTGTTCTTTTCACAAACCACATATCACCAGTGTCATTGCATGTCTATTCCTCTCACAAACCACACATGGATCCACCAGTGTCATTGCATGTGTGTTCTTCTCACAAATCACATAAGGATCCACCAGTGTCATTGGATGTGTGTTCTTTTCATAAACCACATATGGATCCTAACCTTAGGAGATCCCTAACCTTAGCCCCCCAATGGGTGGCTGTTAGATCGAGTCTTCTATAAGGCACACCCTAACACAGTTGTTCTGCTTAATGATTGTTACATACCGTTCGATCGGGCGCTTGGACGATTGGGATGGTCTTCATGAGAGCGATCCGCGAGTAGGCTATTCTGCGGCATGATTGGCCACACTTGCTCTGGACAAAGTGGCAACACCGGGCGCTTCCCTGTTGCGAGTATCATGACTCACGAGTTCAGTGGGCCATATCCCAGTGTCACATCCCCATTACTTCTCTTCCTCCTCGTACTTCTCTTCCTTCCCCTTGAAGCCACTTTCCCCACTTTACTACCATCCTGCCATAGGCGCAAGCCGACGGTGCCTCCATCCCAATCCCCTCTCCTGTATGTCGTCGAATTGATGACAAGTACGCCATGATGGGGTCCTCGAGGCATGCGGAAGAGAGGGGTGGGAGACGTACGGTGTTCCGGGACGGTGAGCACACAAGCTTACCCAGGTTCGAATCCGCCGGCTTTGGACGGATCCTACTCCTGCTAGCAATCGATGTCTGGCGAGCGGAATATGGGTTACAAGGGTTTACTTTGTCTTGAGTTGAGGGTCTAAAGTATTGGGTGCCCTAAAGGCTCTCCCTAGGATGGCTTATATAGATATCCGACCTAGGGTTTACAGGAGAGATCTATCTGGCTACGACTAAGAGTCGGTTACAGCGTACATCTTGAGCTACAAGTAACATTATGGGCCTAAGTCGGTAAGTCTTCTGGGCCTTCCCGTAGCCGGATTGGACTCTGTCTTTCTCCCTGACTGGGCCGCCCGTGAAGCAAAGCTCTAACCCGAAGTGGGCCACCCTGGTCAGTGAGGAACTGTGAGGATACCCGGAAAATATATCCCCAACAGCAGCCCCCGGAGGCCTCCAAGATCTAGAGTCGGATTTATCATCGTCTAGCCTGATCTTCGGCTTGCATAATCTTGAAGGGTTCCTGAAACTTCACAACAAAAGATATGATCCGGGTCTTAAAAAATAAGTCGGACCTTTCAGTTGGTCACTCGGATTTTCCAGCTCGTTTTTAAACTAAGCCGGAACTTGGTCTCTAACGCTACCTGACTCAAGCATGGTCAAGTCACGTCATCTGACAGGCGTTCCGTCAGGACGACCGTCGGTGGGTCCGCGGTTCGCAGAACCGAGGCGCCGTTTCAATGCATGCGTGGAGATCGAGGCGACACAATCATCGCGCGGGTCCTTCCAGGTTCTTTCCACGACGCGTGGCGCTTGCACTGTAGCGTTTGCACGAATCTTGGCACAGGTAGGTGGATATAAGGCGTTCAGATTTCTTCTTCTCCTTTCCACCAGTCCTTTGCCATTTCCTTCCTTCCCAATCCTCCTGCGCGCAGAGCCTCCTCGTCCTTCCCCCACAGAAACTCCTAGCGCCACCCTGTTAAGGTCATTTTCTCACCGGAGAAAAATGGCTTCATCATGTTCTTCCTCTGGATTAGCGGCAGCGGCGGTGGCGGCGAAGGCGGAAGCTACAGCGGAGAAGGAAAGCTACAGGGGAATCTGGATCCCCTGCGCCCTCCACGAAGCAGGCTTCAAGAACGTGGAGAAGGAGGGGCTGCTCGTCGCTGGTGACTGGCGGAGCGGCTCCGGCGAAACCATCCCCAACCCACACGAGGGCGAGCGAGTCCACTTCGGCACTCATCTGGACCGAGGTCTGTCCTTTCCTCCCTCAAAGTTCTTCTCCGAGGTGATAGATCACTATGGAGTTCAACTCCACAATCTTGCTCCCAATTCTCTTCTAGAAATGAGCGCATACGCTGCGCTTTGCGAGGGCTTTCTCGGCATTAGGCCGAATTTGCTTCTCTTCTGGTTTTACTTTCATGTCCGGAGGAATTCCATCACTTCCGGTGTTCCTTACATCACTGGCACCATTAGTTTTTCTCTTAGACGAGACTGGGCATATCCCAAAATTTCTGCCAGTGACTCGGTCAAAAAATGGCCAGCCACTTTTTTCTACCATAGGGATATTCTGGCTCCCGGCAAAGATACTGCTTTGCCGGTTTTTGTTGACGGAGCCGCCACGGCCCAACCTTCCTGGGACGAGGCTGCTCCGGCTCTCACAGATGATCTGATCCTCGCTAAGAGGCGGATCGAATATCTGATCAAGCACAATTATCTGAAGGGGTCCGACTTGGTCCAGTGCTGGGTCTCACGCCGGATCCAGCCACTTCAGTACCACGGGGATAGACTGATGCACTCCGTCACGTCTTCTCTGGCCGACTCCCTCCACATCAGCCCCAAGGCATATACCACTCAAGGCTACATAAGCCAAATCAAGTGGCTGATCAAGGAGCGGATCGAGAGGCGGATTCCAGAGGTTTCTCTGGACATGCACACGGCGGAAAACCCCGTGGTTCCGGTAAGATTTTATCATCACATCTTTTTTGTGTTTCTATCTTTGAGTTATATTGCAATACTGATATGTTTTCTTATTTTCAGCTTGCTGACATCCCAGAGTCGGAACTTGCTCCGCTCGAAGGATACCCTCCGGAGTTCTCTCAGGAGGTGGAAGTAGTTCCACTGCTGGATCTTGCACTCAAGAAGCGCAAAGCTCCGACAGTAGCGGTTGGCACAAAGGAGGTGCCTGTCGTGAAGAGTTATCCTTTCCATCACAACTTCTCCGTCTTTGTGCTTTACTTAAACTTCTTTCCGAGATGTAACGTTTCCGACTTTGTTACCTTCTCAGAGCAAAATCGATCATCAAGGGCAAGGGGAAAGGGATTTCTTCGAAGCCCTTACGCCAGACGAAGCTTACCATAGCTTCGCCTGCCGTAGCTCCTCCGACTCCGGCCCCTCAACCTTCTGCAACTCCGGTTATCTCGTCGGATGCTGCAGAAGATCCGGCTCCTCAAACGGAGCCTACGATCCTTGGGTCGCAAACTGACGCCACTCTGGGTGCGTCAGGTCAAGATAAGGGTGAACCCTCTTCGGGTAATGATCCCTCGGCTAAAGTCTTCGCCGAAAACCTCCTCAAAAATCCGGGTCTTGCCAAGTTTGGCCTGACCCGGAAATCTGCAGAGGAGATCCAGCGCCTAGCCAGGCAAGTCCTGGACAAAAGCCATATATCCCCCGAAGAGGAGGCGCAAGAAGCAGAGGACGTCAAGTTCTCTGACCTTCTCACTCAAGTCCGCCTTCGCGGCGAGAGGATCGGGACTGGCGAGCTTCCAACAGCCCCAGTGATCCCTTTTACTCTCGCCGAAAAGGTGGCAACTGAAGTGAACGCGGGTTTAGACAAACTCACCCGCGAGCAATATGTAAGTCGGAATTCCAACTCTTGTTTTTACATTATGTTATATCATATCCTCTAGCCCCCAAGCATGAAGTAGGATATAGAATCCGAGTTTATTCTTTCATTAGGATGCCAAAGAACGAACTAGTGTAGCCCCCAAGGCTCGTGCTGATATTTAGCAAAAAATATTAGCCCGAGTCTTAAGTAGCTTTCTGACTTTGGGTATTCTGACTTACAGAAAGTATGTTCCTATAACCAGGAATTATTGACCAATGTCTGTGATTAGCGGAGAGAAATCAAAGCTCTCCGTCTTAAAAATGCTGAGCTCAAGGTAGCCAAGGATGAAGCCGAAGGTAAACATTTCGAGAATCAAACCTTGTCTTTTGCTTTTTCTATGTTGAATTTTTCTGAACTGTTGTTCTTTTTGTCTTATAGCATTGGTGAAACAATCCATCGCTATGATTGAAGAGGCCGAGAACCTCAAAACCTTGGTGGTGGAAAACAAGGGACTTCATCAAGAGCTGGATAAGCTCAAGGCGGATCATGAAACGAGCATAGCTCAAGTCCTGGAATCCTCCTCCATGGCCACTGAAGAGCGCGATCGCAAGATTGCCGCTCAAGATAAAGTTATCTCGGACCTCAAGAATGAGCTTGGCAGAGAGAAGGACATCTCCCAGGCGCTCCGGGATGAACTCCAGAGTCTCCGGGAGGAGAAGACCAAGGTTGACGACGTCATTTTCGGTACGTTCCACCTCTCTGACTTATCTTTTTCTTCGACTCTTATCAATGTCGGTTTTTTCTTATCTTTATTTTGTGTATAGGTCCTCTAAAGTTGACGGACTCTTCCTCGTCCGAGCCCCGCTCTTACCGGCTTACCCAAGTCGGTGATCTTCTTCATGACTTCCGCCAGTCCCTTGAGGACATTGGCGAGTCTCTCAGGATTCCGGACATGCCAAGCATGTCGGATTTTGAGGTGCGGGACATGGCCAATGAGATGTCGCAGCTTGTTCGGGACTGGAACATGTCCTACGCGCGGACTGCTGCGCATAACGCTCTCTCCATGGTCATGAGCCACCATGGAAACATGGAGATATGGCAAGTGACCAAAGGGTACTGCAAGGTAGACGAAGACGGCCAAGAGCAGGACCTTCAAGCCATCATGCACTCCTACGCCGGATACGGGTGCCACATAGCTGATCTGACCAGCTACGAGATCCCCTTCTTCACCCGCGTGGATACTCCGCCTCCTCCTGCAGAAGAAACCGAAGAAGTTTCCGACGATGAACGCACCAACTCGGATGCGGACATCTCGGAACAATATCAAGGCGGAGTGACCAGCGAGCCGGCAGATCCTTCATCTTCTCCTACATCATAGATCACAAACTTATGTATTATTCTGTGAAAGAACATGATGCGTTTGTAAATATTAAGTACTATGACCTTTTGCTTGTGCTAAGTTTTTATCTATTCAACACTTTTGTCCTTAGACTTTTTTTTTGTGTGAATGAAATGTTTTCACAAGCACTTATATTTTTCGTCTCGACTTATCGTTTATCTGGCTTTCCGCCTCGTCCCTTTCGTGAGCCGGCTAAACCTTCAGCCGGAAACTTTGCCGAGCAACGGAGCTCAATTGCTAAACCAGTTTAAACTCGGAAACAAAGCCGGCTTCCAGTACCAACAATTCACTACTCGGAAAATGCCTGCATCCGGCAATCAGATAAATAACCAAAGTAAAGACTAGAAATTTTTAGAGTTATACCCGAAGGTAGCAGTTTTTAGAATCGGAAATCTAGACCAGAACGAACATGAGCATAAAGTACTTTCAAGCATTCTGGGATTTTCGACTATGACATGATCATTCAGAAATAAGATGGTCTAAGAACTTCTCAAAAAAAACTTGAGGCAACCAAAACTTTTATTTCTCACAGAACATGTACATATGTATGATTACAAAGAAGGATAAACTAAGAATAAAAGGGACGTAGCTGAGCCATATTCCATGGTCTGTCTAACTCATCCGGATTTGTACTGCCTCCAGCTCTCTTTCTCTTCTTAGTAGCAGGTCTTTCTTTGACTGGCCTCATGTCAGTTAAGTAGTATAATCCATTGTGAAATACTCGACTAACTAAAAAGGGCCCTTCCCATACTGGGGAAAGTTTGTGCTTTCTTTGTTGCACAAGCCGGAGGACCAAATCACCTTTATTGAAAGATCTATTTCGGACTCTCTGGCTATGATACTTGTGTAACTTCTGCTGATAGGCTGTAGATCTCATTTCAGCAACAACGCAAACTTCCTCGACTAAGTCTAGATCATTTTGTCGAGAAATCTCGGCATCCTCTTCGATATACGCGGCCACTCTAGGAGAAGTATGAATTAAATCACTAGGAAGAACTGCTTCTGTGCCATAGACCAAGAAGAAAGGTGTGTATCCTGTTGACCTGTTAGGAGTTGTTCGTAAACTCCAAATTACAGAAGGTAATTCCTCTGCCCAAGCCCCCGCAGCACGTCGTAGTGGTGCTTCGAGTCTTGGTTTCAAGCTTCGCAAAATTAAACCATTTGCTCTTTCGACTTGTCCGTTAGCCTGTGGATGTGCGACTGACGCAATGTCAAGCCGGATATTTTGCTCATCACAGAATCCGGCCAGTTCTCCCATAGAAAAGTTACTCCCATTGTCCGTGATAATGCTATACAGACAACCATACCGGATTATAACATCCTTGACAAATCTTTTGGCTGTTGCTCCATCACAACTAGTGACAGGTTTAGCCTCGATCCACTTGGTGAATTTATCCACCATCACTAAGAGGTGGGTAAATCCACTTGGAGCTCGTTTAAAGGGTCCTACCATGGCAAGCCCCTAGACCGCAAAAGGCCATGTTATAGGTATTGTTCGCAGCTGATCAGCCAGAACATGAGCTTGCTTGGCATATTTTTGGTAGCCTTTGCATGTCTTGACTAACCGTTCGGCATCTGCCTGAGCTGTAAGCCAGAAAAATCCATGTCGAAAAGCTTTTGCCACTAAAGATTTGGCTGCAGCGTGGTGACCACACTCTCCTTCGTAGATTTCCCTTAAGATTTCCACTCCTTCTTCCGGAGATACACAGCGCTGAAACCCCCCAGAAACACTCCGTTTATGGAGCTCACCCTTAACAATAGTATAGGCTTTTGCTCGTCGGATAATCTGCCGGCTCAGCACCTCGTCTTCAGGTAATTTGCCATCTACCAAATAATCGAGGTAGGGTTGAGTCCAGCTGGGAATTACAGCTAGAACTGCTATTAAAGGTGAGTCGGATTTGGTCGGATATTCTGCATCTACTCCCTTTATCGAGGGAACTTTTAGGTGCTCTAAAAATGCGCCATCCGGGACCTCTTTTCATGTAGAGCCTATTCGAGATAGTGCATCTGCTTCCTCATTTTCTGCTCGAGGGATGTGTTGAACTTCAAACCCTTCGAACGATTTAGATAGATCATCCACGACGGCTTTATATGCTGCCATGTGCTTATTGGCATTACAAATATCCGAGACTTGCTGAGCAACAAGATCCGAATCTCCATAACACATAAAACGTCGGATGCCAATATCCTTGGCAATCCGGATTCCGTGCATTAGTGCTTCATACTCGGCAATATTGTTTGTCGCTGTGAAGTGGATCTGCAACACGTATAATAGTTTATCTCCTTGGGGTGATTTGAGCACCACGCCATCCCCCGAGCCCCCTCGAGCCTTAGACCCATCGAAAAAGAGGGTCCAGTATTTCGACTCAGGGAGGACCATGTTCTCCTTCGTCTCTGTCCAATCAACGACAAAGTCGGCATGGATCTGGGATTTGATTGTTGTTCGAGGTTTATACTCAATATCGAAAGCTGAGAGCTCTATACCCCATTTGGCGACACGTCCTGTGGCATCGCTATTGTTGATTATGTCTCTCATGGGAGCTTTTCTCACCACGGTAATTGGATGCTCCTGAAAATAGTGTCGTAACTTACGAGATGCTAGGAAAACACCGTAAGCCAACTTTTGATAGTGCGGATATCGCTGTTTTGATTCTGTCAAGACCTTGCTGACAAAGTAAGTCGGACGCTGCACCAAGTGTTCCTGATTTTCCTCTGGTCTCTCCACCACCATGACGATACTAACGACCTTATTTGTCGCAGCAATATACAGCAACATCGGTTCCTGAGGTTCCGGCATTGCGAGGATAGGAGCAGATGAGAGTACTTTCTTCAGGTCTTGCAGTGCAGCTTCAGCTTCGTCAGTCCAGACAAAATCTTTGGTCTTATTTAGGAGTTTGTATAATGGTGCGGCTCTTTCACCAAGCCGGCTTACAAATTGACTGACCGCAGCAATGCAACCAGTTAATCTTTGTACGTCCTTTAGGCGAGTTGGCCTAGAAATATTGAGGATAGCCTTGATTTTGTTGCGGTTCACCTCTATGCCTCTTTGAGACACGATGAAACCTACCAATTTTCCGGCTGGTATTCCAAAGAAGCATTTCTTCGGGTTAAGCATGATGTTGTATTTTCGTAGATTGGCGAATGTTTCCTCCAAGTCGGAAATGAGTGTTTCCTTCTTTTTGGACATCACCGCGATATCATCCACGTATGCATGTACATTGCGTCCGAGTTGGTCGTGGAGGCAACGCTGCATCGTGCGCTGGTACGTAGCTCCTGCGTTCTTCAGCCCAAAGGGCATCGTAACAAAATAGAAGGTTCCGAAGGGGGTTATGAATGAAGTTTTGATTTTGTCAGATTCCTTCATCCGGATTTGGTGATAACCGGAATATGCGTCGAGAAAACAGAGGAGTTCCGAGCCTGCCGTAGAATCGATAACTTGAGCAATTCTAGGCAGAGCGAA
Organism: Avena insularis; assembly: GCA_023614405.1. NCBI lineage: Eukaryota > Viridiplantae > Streptophyta > Magnoliopsida > Poales > Poaceae > Avena > Avena insularis. Next base: position 606,134,134 of record CM042690.1, on the reverse strand, counting down.
CGGATCTTTTGGACAAGCCTTGTTCAAGGCAGTATAATCAACACACATCCCTAAATCAGTGGTGTCCTTTTTAGGGACCATTACAGGATTGGCCGACCACTCAGTGTGGATGACCTCTTCTATGAATCCGGCTAACTCGAGCCATGCTAGTTCCTTAGCTATTGCCTTACGCTTTTCGTCGCCAAACCGTCGTAAAGACTGTTTGACGGGTTTAGCGTTCGGGTTTACATTTAGAGAGTTGACAAGTTCCTAGGTACTCCGGTCATGTCAGATGGCTGCCATGCGAAGATATCTTGATTTGCTTGGAGGAACTTGACGAGCGCGCTTTCCTATGCGCTATCTAGGCCTACGCCTATCTGGGTCACCTTGGAGGGGTCATCATCCTTCAACGGTGCTTTCTTCGTCTCTTCTGATGCCTTGAACTCCGGATTTGGCTTGGTAACCTCCTTCTTCGTTGCGGGCATCTCGGACGGATCTATGCTCTTCTTGATCTCCTGGTACTCCTGGGCATGCAGCACGGCTTCAGCAAAGGTGGCATTTCCATCCTCGCACTCTCGCGCTTTCTTCGGGTCTCCCCTGATGGTGATCACGCCGTTGGGACCTGGAATTTTCATCATATTGTAAATGTAACACGGACGAGCCATAAAAGCCCGATGGCGGACGTCCGAATATAGCGTGGTATGCTCTCTTGAACGAGACCACTTCGAAGGAAAGTGCCTCCGTCCGATAATTCTTTGGAGTTCCAAAGGTAACATCCAAAGTGATCTCTCCTAGGGAATTAGCTTGTCTTCCTGGGACAACTCCGTGAAAAATCACAGAGCTATGGTTTAGCTAGGTTTCCGAGATCTTCATCCGGCGTAGCGTTTCGACATAGAGAATATTGATGCTGCTACCACCGTCCATGAGGGTCTTGGAGAAACCATAACCGTCAATAAGTGGGTTGACGATTAAGGCGTATTTTCCTCGCCTGTGTAACTTAGGCGGATGATCATCGCGGTCAAACGTGATTGCCACTTCTGACCAGTCCAAATACTTGGGGACAGCCGGAACTATTGCATTAAGCTCGTGTAGAACTGCTTTCTTGACCTTTGCTGGTTGAGATCCGAGGAAGGTGACATAAGTGTCCTTCTTGGTGGGAAAAGACTTCTTCCCTTCCGACTTGGGATTTGAAGCATCAGCTTCCTCCATGTCGGAATCTTCCTTGGTCTCCTTGTCTTTTTCGGGATTTTTCTTTCCCTTCTTCCACTTAGCTTTGTATCCCGCGGTGTCATCTCTTTTGATGTCATCAATGAAACGACACTCAACGTTGGTGTGGGACGAGTCCCCATTGGCGTCTAGGTGATGCACACATGGGTTATTGGCAATGTCGGCCCAAGAGTAGGTTTTTCCTGGTTGTTGTTCTCCTCTACCTTGGACCCTTGATGTCCCACGGCCATGCCTGCGGCCTCTGCCACATCCTCCTCGTCCTCCAGACCCGGAAACAGTAGTAACTACCGCTGTTTCCGCGTTGGGTTTTTCTTTCGAGGTGTTTTTGCGCTTCTGAGCTTGTTGCTTTGGTTGTTTTGCCAACTGAGGCATAGCTAGGGCATTGAGTAGTCCTTCTGCATCGTCGTCAGCATCTGCATACTTGCTCGCTGTTTCTATCATCTCTCCCAAATCGGTAACCCGATGGCGTAGTAAACCAATAGGGAGACCTGCGATGAAAGCTTCAATCGCAGTTTGATCATTTACTCCTTTGCAAGAGTTCTTGGTGTCGATCCATCGTCCGAGGTAATCCCGGCAAGTTTCTCCGGCTTTTTGGGTGCAACGTTGTAGGTCTCCAACTGTACAGGACCTCCGATATTTGCCTTTGAAATTCCGAAAGAACGCGCTTTGTAAATCATACCAGTTATGGATGGTGTTTGCCGTAAGTTCACTGAGCCATGATCATGCCGTCTTCTGCAACATAAGTGGGAGATATCGGGTTGCGACCAGGTTGTTTCCGCCTTTGGTGATACAGCAAGCTTGGAAGAAATCCTGTAACCATGTGGCTGGCCGAGCAATGCTGTCGTAGGCTTGGATATGTCTTGAGATAGCAAATCCTTCCGGGAATTTTGTAGCTCTGATGCGTGGACCGAAGCACTTTGGGCCCACGTACACATCATCGTTTTCATAGTGCCGAGCCTCTATGTTGGAGTTGATCATGTGCCTTGCGTTGTTCGGGGATAGAGATCGTCCCGAATGTCGGCTGTGGCTGCGGTGCCGTGGAGCCGGACTTCGGCTTCTGCCACCACCTCCTCCACCATGTCGTCCTCCATGTCCTCCATGGGAGCCGTTGTGATGACTGTGTGGTGGAGAGTATGGAGCAGCTTGACTATGACGAGCCCCCTGCCGGCTTGTACCGGCATGGTTTCCGTCGTTTCTTCATCCGTCATTCCCACCATGGTGAGGCTCAGCCGGATGGTTCTCATGTCTAGGAGGTGGCATTCTCTGACGATCCTCCTCCCGACGTTTCTCTTTATCTTCTCCCCTTTGATCCTTAGATTCTCGTCAGGGAGGGTTTGTCGGATTCAGGGCAGTGATGGCGTCTTTCTCGACCGCTGGGGCGACGTTGCTCTAGTTACGCGAAGTTTTGTGATGTTGTCCTGAAGATCCGGTTCTTGAATAGTTGTCTTCCCTGCGTTCGGGGTCATGATACTGCGCCTAGACGTAGTGGGATCTTACGCCAGCCCATGCCGGATCTGTGCGACATTGGTCAGCATCTGAGACCAGTTTTTGACTTCCGGACAGGGCGACCTTTTGCTGCTCCAGTCCCTTGTTGAGTAGCTTGATAACCAAACGGATCTCCTCTAGTCCTAGATTAGCCGATAGAATTTCTCGGGCTGCCACGGTATTTTGTACTGGTGTTGGGTATACCCAATCTCCGTTGCTATCTTTCCGTGGCTTCCCCATCTCATCTCCAAAAAGGATGGCACGGACACGTGGGAATTGGTTGTCATCTATGTGACACTTCCGTGTCTTCTGATGCAGACGAGACATGTACTCCTTGTTCGACATGCGTTTCTTCTCCACCTCGATGTTTTTGGCTTCATCGAGGAGTTGTTGACGACACACTTCTAGGGCTTGCGCCCTTTCGTCCAGCTCATCTGTACTGATTTCTGTGGCTGTAGGGATAGGTGTGGTTAATGCGGCATCGATGAGTTTACGCGCACCTTCAGTGATCACGTGTCCATCCATCGATGCTTCTTTTTTTTGGCTCGTCTGGGATAAGTGCTCCATCCGAGTCTTCTTCGTATTCCTCTGCAATCACCTCCTCTGTCATAGGGTATTTTGCCAGGGTCTTGTTTTTCTTGTTCTTCTTCTTTGCCTTCTTGGCAGCGCCGGTAGCAAAGATAGCTTTGGATCCGTTTCCCGGAGTCAAGCTCTGATCAGTACTTTCGGACATCTGGACCTGAGGATTATCTCTGACGTCCATGTCATCCTGCATTTTGGGAGATTGTTCCCCGGATCCTTCATCCATGGCTTCTCCTTCTTCTGCAGCTTTGGAGTTATACTCCTCTTCATATTCCACAGAGAACTTTCGGAAATTTGCTGACGTCATCGACTCATCCGAGGATGCAGGTACGTCGCGTTTGTTCTGATTGCCTCCAGCACCGAGTCGGTATTTTCTCTAGCATCGGTAGAGCCGGATCCGGATCCCACGTATCCGACAAAGTGCGACGTGTGCTTCCTGAGGTACCTGCAGCTTTCGCGATCAGCCATATCGAAACTTTTGATGGTCTCGAGGATTGCATCTGTGCTTTCGCCTTGCAGTATCATACGTCGTAGTGTGTACCTTAGGAAAGGCATGTACGTTACGCATCATCGAGCGGAATCAGTGTCGTTGATATGCTCCTCCTGGATTTCGACTTCCACGGGTGGGTCGATCTGGGATTCGGCTCCTCCGGGGAGATCCACTCCAGATTCGACATTGACCGCTAGGTCTTCTTCAGGTTCAGGTTTCTCCACTATCTCCACAACTGGTGCGGGCTGGGTGGGATTAGGGTTCTCTAAGATCCGGAACTCTGCCGCCTCTGTGGACAAAGGGGACCCAGAAAATTCTTCTGCCTCTATCATCACCGCTGGGGTGGGTTGGGCAGGTTCATCGAAACTGATGTAAACATCGATCTCGCCAAAAGACATGATTGTGTAGGCAGGTCACGGCCTCCCTTGCCGGAATCCAAGTCTCGTCGAGAACGATGAGAGGGACGTCACTGGCATAGAGGATGCGACCGATGGTGATAGTCTCGCTGATTCCGATTCTTGCAGATTCCGCTCGGAACGCAGATCCGGAGCTCACTTGCCCCACGGTGGGCGCCAACTATCGTCGGATTGATGACAAGTACGCCATGAGGGGGTCCTCGAGGCGTGTGGAAGAGAGGGGTGTGAGACGTACGGTGTTCCGGGACGGTGAGCACACAAGTTTACCCAGGTTCGAATCCACCGGCTTTGGATGGATCCTACTCCTGCTAGCAATCGATGTCTGGCGAGCGGAATATGGGTTACAAGGGTTTCGCCTGTGCGAGTTGAGGGTCTAAAGTATTGGGTGCCATAAAGGCTCTCCCTAGGACGGCTTATATAGATATCCAGCCTAGGGTTTACAGGAGAGATCTATCCGGCTACGACTAAGAGTCGGTTACAGCGTACATCTTGAGCTACAAGTAACATTATGGGCCTAAGTCGGTAAGTCTTCTGGGCCTTCCCGTAGCCGGATTAGACTTCGTCTTTCTCCCTGACTGGGCCGCCCGTGAAGCAAAGCTCTAACCCGAAGTGGGCCACCCTGGTCAGCGAGGAACTGTGAGGATACCCGGAAAGTATATCCCCAACACTGTAGCCACCCCCTTCCCCCTCCCTCTCGCCACGGGTTCAAGGGGAGACAACGAGGAAACGCGTCGTGACGACATCGACGGTGATTTTGATGTGAGTCGTCTCATCTCTATCTCTATCATCTGTTGCCAGTTATCTATTTTTTGAGCTAGATCTACTCTGTTTACTCATGCGCGTATGATGTGTGAGGCCAACCAGACAATGTATGACTCCGACTATCACGGTTTAGCGGATGAAGACAGTCCTCTGCTATGTAAACATGGATATGTGCCCGCTAAATTTGTAGCGTTCGAAGGACGAAACACAGGTAGGAGGTTTCTACGGTGTCAAGGACAGCGCGCAATGATGCAAGGCGGAAGTTGCGGTGTTGTCAAATGGGTATATCCAGAGTGGCCCAAATCGATGCAGAAAATGCTGGACAAACTATGGGAAATGACTATTGAGTTGAAAGAATCTGTATTCAGCTCACTTCTTGACAGTATTGAGATGAAGCTATAGGAACCAGTTGACATGACCAAGCATAAGCAAGATCTCAGGTCAGTGCAAGACAAGGTTAGCAAAGTCGAGAAGGAGAGGGACGCGGTGTTGGCCCTGAAGGCTAAAGCAGAGCAAGAACTGACTTAAGCAAGGAATGATCTTCACCAGGCCAAAGTCCTGTAGTTCACAACTACGAGTATTGACAAGTGCATGAGGAAAAATGCAGAGAAACAATTGGAGCTGTGCATGGAAGATGCTAAAAGGAAGGAATAGACGATTCGATCCTTGCTCTCGCAGGAAGATGTGCATAGGGCTAAGATTAGGAAGATCAAGGAGATGTGTGATAACTAGTTCCATTTAGCTTGAGCTATGTGCCTTTTTAAGTTGTAATAGTTGTACTTGTTGACCTAGCAGTCTGAACTAGTGGTCCCAGAGTCTTGGGAGGAAAAAATTGGTCACCCGTTAATCTGTCTTAACCCTCCATTACTTCTTTTTGTCTGATCATGGTGGTATTCTGACATTGGTGGTTTATTTAAACGTAATCTACGTGGATTGTGCCACATTCAAATGGCACAACCACAATTTATAAAGTGGAAGCACGTGCACCCGGTTATATTGGAGATCCGGGAGCTTCGCCAGATGCAGGGGATGCAGGAGCAGAGAGGCGGTGAGATAGACGGGCTCAAGATTAGGCCAGAAAGTGGTACCGATTTCCTCCTCATCTGGACATTATCGGTTGCCATTGTTGTTTATGTTGCCATCTCTTTGTGTGCAGCAGCTGAAATAAGTTGCTGCTTCGTGGAGTGTAGCAGCTTAAATAATTTATTTCTGTGCCCCTTACATTCAGTCGTATTTGGAGACCTCCTGCCCCTCAGCAATCGTGGAACCGATGCTGCGTGTTTTCAGATAGTAGTGGCACAATCAGAATTTCGGATTCAACTATTGACTCAGCCGTTTCCAAACCCTAATTCGCGGTACATTTTATTCAGAGAACGTGGGTAGATTGTTTTGCCCAGCAAAGTTCCACACACAGAGCTCCAGAATTTAACCGAATTACATATATAGGTTCAAGTTCAACACATTACTATGCATCTTCATTGCCAGCAGCCTTCTTCCGCAGCCTGGGTGCCAAGCCTTCACGTCCACTGGCTTCTTCATTTCCTGCCTTCTTCCTCTTCCTCGGTGCCAATTTTCTTAGCTTCACGTACTCTGCATCACCGGGACAATGGGCACCAGAATCGTGTCCAGCATCATCTTTCCACTCGTTTTTAATTTCTTCGGGTAGCAAAATGACTGACCCGACAGTCATGTTTCTAACCTTGCGGCACTTCCTGTCAAAGAAACAAGATTGTTGCATAACTGCCCAATATCTACAGAGTAAATAAAACAAAAATTACAATTCAGCACAAACATGCGAACCCCAAGATACTTTTGCTTACCAGGAGCTAATTGGGTTCGAGCAACCACCCTGTCCAAGAATAGAAGGGTGACTCCCAGTTGCAACAGCTTCCACATCCAGTACATCACAATTGTGGATAAGTGCATCGTTGTATCTAAAATAGCACTGGAACTGGTTCTTAAGAACTATCCATGCATACTCATCGCCGTCAAGGGTAGCAATTGAGTAGTCGAAGATAGCGACAAGAGAGAAATCTAAATAATCAGTGATACGTTGCTAACGTATCCATAATTTTTGATGTTCCATGCTTGGTTTTTATCTACTTTCTTATGTTTTGTCCACACTTTGGAGTACTTTTTATACACTTTCTTGGACTAACCTATTAACAATATGCCACAGTGCCAGCTGCCTGTTTTCTGCTATTTTTGGTTATAGGAAAGTCAGAAAATGAATATTCTCGGAATTGGATGGGACAAAAGCCAAAGTCAGTTTTTGACCAAGGGGGACACGGAGCCAGAATACGAGACGGAGAAGGGCCAGAGGGCCTCCACACCACCTGGCCGTGCAGCCAGGCCTGGACCGCGCCAGGGGGTGGTGTGGCCGCCTAGGGCACCCCCTCGGCCTCCCCTTTCGCCTATAAGATGCCTTCGATACAGAAACCCTAAGGACCTGATCAAAAAATTCCACGATAGAGTCTATAGCCGCCGTCATCTCCATCCCTAGATCGGGAGGGATCTAAAGCTCTTCTCGGCACCCTGCCGGATGGGAGAATTCACCCTGGAGGCCTTCTTCATCACCATGCAAGCCTCCGGTGTGATGCGTGAGTAGTTCATCCTTGGACTATGATACATTGCAAATGTATCTATAATTTGTGATGTTCCATGCTTGGTTTTATCCACTTTCTTGTGTTTTGTTCCAACTTTGGAGTACTTTTCATATGATTTCTTGGACTAACCTATTAACAAGAGCCATAGTGCCAGCTGACTGTTTTCTGCTATTTTTGGTTCCAGGAAAGTCAGAAAATGAATATTCTCGGAATTGGACGGGACAAAAGCCAAAGTGCCTATTTTTCCGGAAGGGATCAAGTGCGAATCAGAGGCGGAGAGGGGCAGGGGGGCCACACCACTGGCCGCGGCTGGCTGGGCCCGCGCCATGGGGTGGTATGGTGGCTCCCGGCACCCCCTCGGCCTCTCCTTCCGCCTATATATTGCCCTTGGGACGAAAACCCTAAGTACCCGATCAAAAATCCACGAAAGAGTCTGTAGCCGCCGTCATCTCCATTCCTAGATCGGGAGGGATCTGAAGCTCTTCTCGGCACCACAGGAGAGGAATTCACCACAGGCCTTCTTCCTCACCATGCAAGCCTCCGGTGTGATGCGTGAGTAGTTCATCCTTGGACTACGGATCCATATAGTATCTAGATGGCTGGTTTCTCCTCCTTTGTGCTTTCATGTTTAGATCTTGTGAGCTCCGTTCATGATCAAGATCATCTTTCTGTAATCCATACATGTTGTGTTTGCAGGGATCCGATGGATATTGAGATGCTATTTCAGATTGATTATTGATTCTATCATGTCTTTGTTATTTGAGATCTTGCATGCTTTCCGTTGTTAGTAGCCATCTTGGCCAAGTAGATACTAGCAACTCCAAAAGTTAGTATTTATGCTCGATAGTGGGTTCATGCCTCCGTAATGGGAAGTGATGTAAATCTCTAAGGTACTAGATGTCTTGTTACTAGGGAGAAAACAACAATCCTTTGTTCATAGAACAATCGTATTGTTTACTTTACACGATTAAATAAAGCAATAATTTGTTGCTTGCAACTTAATCTTTGGAGGGGTTGGATGACAACCTGAAGGTGGATTATTAGTCATAGATGCGTTGGATGGCGATATGTATTATGTTGTAATGCCCAATCAAGTCTCAAAGGAGTCAAGATGATTAGTATATGCATGTATTGCTTTCTCGGTGTTTGTCAATTGCCCCGCTGTAATTTGTTCATCCAGCATGTTATCTATCTAAGGAGAGCCACCTCTAGTGAACTATGGATCCCGGTCCTTGTCTGTTACATACAATCTACAATCTTTTACTTCTTTGTGTTTACTTTCTGCAAACTTTTACTTCTTTCCATTCGATACATTTAATCCTTTGTTTTCCGCAAAACACGGTGAGATTGACAACCTCATCGCAAGTTGGGGACAAAGTTCTGTGGTTGTGTTGTGCAGGTCTCCACGTTGCTACTAGCACCGGTAGCGTGCCCTGCCAAAGCTCAGCTAGTAACACCTTTGGGGTGTTTCCTTGCTCCTACTGGTTCTATTAAACCTTGGTTTCATAACTGAGGGAAACTTGCTGTTGTGCTCATCATACCTTCCTCTTGGGGTTCCCAACGAGCTCTACATCAACACCGCCACCAAGCATTTTTCTAGGCACCGTGCATTGAGCCATCAAGCATTTTTCTGGCGCCGGTGCCGAGGAGTCAAGGACATCTTCACAAGGGGAGTCCCTCATAACCAATCTCTTTACTTTGTTGTTTTGTTTTGCTTAGTTTCTTTTTTCTTTGTTTGCTTGTTTTGTTCTTCAAAAAACACAAAAAAAATAGTTTCACAAGTTTGCTTTCTTATTTCAAAAACACAAAAAAATTAGTTCCTATCTTGAGTTGCCACTATGTCTAGCCTTGCTCCAATCACTATGTCACCCGAGGAAATGATTTTCACTTTTAAACAAGGAATTGAGGAAAGTTTAAGGAAGCTTGGTCTAGAATCTCTGATCTACATGAAAAAATTGAGCCTAAAATGACTCAAAGCTTGTTCCTTAGCAGTTTTTACCTTGGGATTGCTCTTTGCTATAGATATGCTTTAGATGCTGTTGTGGGAGGAGATTTCCTCCAATGTAATGAGGATGATGCTATTAATGCTATAAAGAAATTGGTCCTCACTTACAACATGCCTAGCCAAACTGATATTTCTTTCACAAAAATATTTGCTAGGTTGAACACTCTTGAGGCTAGCACTACTAGCTTAGAAAGTTGCTATAATACGCTTAGGGAGCATCACAATTACATTCCAATAAATTCTGAACCATCAAAGTGGCTACCTACAATAAAGATTGAGATAAACACTGAAACTTTTCAAGCCCGCTGCGATATCATGTCTGAATTTTGTCTTATGCCCAAAGATATTTATGAATCTTTGAATCTTTGGGGGCTTACTGAAGGAGGAAAAGAAATATATCTTGCTAATAATGCTACCATATTACCTATTGGAATAGCTGAAGGAGTGTTTACAAAGATCCTTGGGAAAATGATTTCTACTGATTATCTTGTTATTGAATGTGCAGGAAAAGGACAAATTACACTTGGAAGGTCCATATTAGAACTCCTTGGAGCAATAATAGATGTGGGAAAGGGGACCATGCACCTTTATTCTCCACCAAACAATCACATTTTCCCAAAGGTTAAGAATAAAAATAAGAGAGGTAAGGGCAAGATAGTTGGTTTTAATGCTTCTTCATTTGAGAACACTTGATTCTTTCTTTGCTTCTTTTGCCTAACTTAAAGGCGTTAAAGAAAAGTACTTGTTGGGAGATAACCCAAGAGTTTTAGATGAGTCTTGAAAGTTATTACTTCAGTAATAACTGCTCCTTATTCTTTTTATTTGATTTTTGTGCCAAGAGTAACCTCTAATGAGAGTGAAGTAATGATTGGGAAAGTTGCTGTCCCGAAACAGATTTTTGTGCTTCACCGTAAAATTTCCTGAGAGAGATCTGTATGTCGGATTGATCTCTAATTTTTTGTGCTTCTGCCCCAGGTTGTTATCTAACTTTCGTTAGTTCCACACTTTTTGATTTGAGCAACAGAAGGTCTTCGAAAAAATTCGTATTTACCTGCTGGTCTGTTTTGACAGATTTCTGCCATTTTCTCCATTTGCTTCTTGTTGGTTCCTTCTTGAGTTATTTTGGGGAATTGAGATTTTTGAGGGAAGTGCTACAGTAGCTAGTGTTCTAATGGAAGTTTATTTGGTGTTAGAACTGAACCTTGAGTCTTATTTATTTTAAGTGCACTAATGTTGCTAATGAGATTGTGTGAAGTTTTGTATGATGGAAAATTTTCATGTGTATGGAAGGAATGAGTAATGAGATGAAGGATGGACTAAAGCTTAAGCTTGGGGATGCCACGCGTGTCACCCCAAGAAATACCGAAGAAATACAAGCGTCAAAGCTTGGGGATGCCCAAGGCATCCCCTTCTTCATCAATAAAAATCCCAGGTTTCTTCCAAACGCTTCATTTTTATTGTTTCATGCACAATTGTGTTTTTCTTGGAGCGTCTTATTTTTCGTTTTCATTTTGGTTTTTAGTTTGCTTGGTTTGCTTAGTTTTCTGAATAAGTTGGTTGGACCTCCTGTTTCATACATTGGTTTGCAAATAGTTTGGTTTGGTTTGGAAAAGAGTAGGAAAGTTCATGCTTTTGTGGTAAAAAGAGCTTGTTTTTGACTGTGGCTATGCTTTGTCATGCCATGCTTGATATTGTTTTGGCTTTATGCTTCGTATTATTTGCTGTAGCATGACATGTTATAAACAATTGAGATTGCTTAATGTGCCTTTGAAGAATCATGCGTTGTTTTAGCATATTAAAGCATAGTATTGTGGTATTCTCCTTTGATGTTTTATTTGGGTTGACTTGGCACATGCTCACACCATGTTATGACTATCCCAAGTGACCATAGCCTTTATGATCCTTTAGTTTTCAACTTGTAGTATCACTTTATGCTTTAATTAATGATGTTTTGTCGCTTTGCATGATTATGGCCATTACTGCTCTCTTAGTTGGTCGCTCCCAGTCTTTTGCTAGACTCCATAACCAAGTATGAGTTCCACTCATGCATCCAATTCCAAATAAAACCAAGTTGTTCCAAAGAGTCCACCATACCTACCTATTAGCATTTGCTATTCCAAGTATATTCATGTTTTTATCTACCTTCCGAATTAAACTTGTTATCTGAAACTTAGTGATTAAAGCTCTCACGAACTTGATGGGATACTTTACTTTCTTGCACTTAATAAACTTGAACCATTGAGTCCATATTTGTTGCGTATATGCTTGCGCTTTATAAGTTGAAGTTAGCAGAACCATGTATCATGGGGAACGCTTTCAACATTGCACTTGTACATTGTACCTAGTTGATATCATTTTCTTTAGCGTATGGATCCCGGCGGTGTGAAATAAAAGGGGAACTTGTAAGATCATGGAGCTTTTATTTGTGTTAGATAAACGCCTGGGCCGCTAGCCTAAGCCATGCCTAATCATGGTGGAAACTTGCAACATAACTATAATGAGCACTCTATGAAGCATCCTCAATAAAAACCTATGCAAATAGCAAATAAAAAGATCGCTGAGATGCTCATTGTTTGCTTGTCTTGTCATTTTGATTATGGGATAGCTCCTGTATCATGTGCAAGGGTTACCCCGTTGGCAGTTCTCTATGATACATATGTACTTACAATGACAAGAGCTTACTTGTGACTAAAGTTGAGTAGCATGAGGTTCGGTCTTTATAAGTAAGGGGCATGAGATTTCAACTTATAACTTGTCAAGCATATCCTCTTAGTTGTGTCACTTTAACCTTAATCACCTAAAGATGCTTATGATAGGGGCAATGAGGGCTGAAAGCTAATAAGTACCATAATTTTTGGAAGCTCTTTATGAAACTTGAATCCCTACTTCCTTCTATGAAGGCCTTTCTTTTACTTTTATGTTGAGTCTCCACCTTCTATCTTTATGCACCTATTTTGAGAGCATAGTGGCCATTCTTAGTTCTATGTGCATTGTCCCAAGACTTGTTGATTGATGCATAACTTTGATATTGCTTGTTCTTAAACTATTTGTATCTAGTCACTCTTATGATCTTTGAAGGTGTCATATGCATTTATGTTTGCTACTCTATGAGGGACAAGCTGAATGCCAATATGCTATGTTTTCTTTATGTGAAACAAACAAACGTCTTGCAAAGCATTGTTATTCATGAATATTCTGTTTGTGCCTTTTCATGTTGCAACATAGTTGCTATGTCTTATTGTTAGAACTTTATCTTTCATGTTATGTTGAAGTACTATGATCCTAGCTATCAATGTTTTACAAATACTTCGATCAAGTTTATGATGGTGCATGTCACCTCAAAAATTATTCTTTCTTTTTATCACTTACCTACTCGAGGACGAGCAGGAGTTAAGCTTGGGGATGTTGATACGTTGCTAACGTATCCATAATTGTTGATGTTCCATGCTTGGTTTTTATCTACTTTCTTATGTTTTGTCCACACTTTGGAGTACTTTTATTACACTTTATTGGACTAACCTATTAACAATATGCCACAGTGCCAGCTGCCTGTTTTCTGCTATTTTTGGTTCCAGGAAAGTCAGAAAATGAATATTCTCGGAATTGGATGGGACAAAAGCTAAAGTCAGTTTTTCACCAAGGGGGACACGGAGCCAGAATACGAGACGGAGAGGGGCCAGAGGGCCGCCACACCACCTGGCCGCGCGACCAGTCTTGGGCCGTGCCAGGGGGTGTTGTGGCCGCCTAGGGCACCCCCTCGGCCTCCCCTTTCGCCTATAAGATACCTCCGATATAGAAACCCTAAGGACCCGATCAAAAAATTCCACGAAAGAGTCTATAGCCGCCGTCATCTCCATCCCTAGATCAGGAGGGATCTGAAGCTCTTCCCGGCAGCCTACCGGGGGGAGAATTCATCCTGGAGGCCTTATTCATCACCATGCAAGCCTCCGGTGTGATGCGTGAGTAGTTCATCCTTGGACTATGGGTCCGTGTAGTAGCTAGATGGTTGGTTCTTCTCCTTTGTGCTATCATATTTACATCTTATGAGCTCCATTCGTGATCAAGATCATCTATTTGTAATCATACATGTTGTGTTTGTGGGGATCCGATGGATATTGACATGCTATTTCATATTGATTATTGATTCTATCATGTCTTTGTTATTTGTGATGTTGCATGCTCTCCGTTGTTAGTAGATATCTTGGTCGAGTAGATGCTAGAAACTCCAAGAGGGAGTATTTATGCTCGATAGCGGGTTCGTGCCTCTAGTAATCTTGGGAAGTGACCGAAATCTCTAAGGTACTAGATGTGCTATTGCTACTAGGGAGAAAACAACAATCCTTTGTTCATAGAACAATAGGAATGTTTACTTTACACGCAATGCGTGATGCAATTATCTGTTGCTTGCAACTTAATACTGGAGGGGGTTCGGATGATAACCTGAAGGTGGATTATTAGTCATAGATGCAGTTGGATTACGGTCTATGTGTAATGTTGTAATGCCCAATCAAATCTCATACGAGTCAAGATGATTAGTATATGCATGATTGCTTTCTCGATGTTTGTCAATTACCCCGCTGTAATTTATTCACCCAACATGTCATCTATCTTAAGGAGAGCCACCACTAGTGAACTATGGACCCCGGTCCTTTATTTTACCATCAATCTACAACTGTTTTGCTGCTTTCTGTTTACTTTCTACAAGCTATTACTTTCTTCCACACAATACGTTTAATCCTTTGTTTTAAGCAAAAGCGGCGAGATTGACAACCTCACTATAAGTTGGGGGTAAAGGTCTGTGGTTGTGTTGTGTAGGATTCCAAGTTGGCAACAACACCTTGGGTGTGTTTCCTTGCTCCTACTGGTTCGATAACCTTGGTTTCATAACTGAGAGAAACTTACTGCTGTGATCATCATACCTTCCTCTTGGGGTTCCCCAACAAGCTCGACATAAACCACGAGCCAGCAATCAGCCACAGCTGCGGGAGCTCGGCAAATAGCAATCTTCCGGAGGAGAATAGGGAGATCATTATGCATGAATGTAAATGGATTGTTGGTGGGTACAAACTCATTGACTTGTGGGAGAGGAACGCGTTGATGAGTGTACACATTGACAAGCTCCCACTTGCACTCGGACCCAATAGTGGCGATCCAATCTCCATTGGCACCTACCCACTATTTACCCATACAATTTGGGAACACAACGTCGGAGGAGAACCTGTCCAGTGGCGTCAGCTTGCATGTCGTGCCCTTGCCCTCGAAGTACTCGTTGCATTCCCATGGTTTCTTAGTCGGGTGAGAATGAAGAACACAGGTGAGGCCAAACGACTGAGAAGCATGTAAAGTTGCACTATATTTTGCTGAGTCAAGACGATGTTTGGACGAACCGACGAGGCTCGTGGAGGTGATGACGTCGCATCTGGTTATGAGTTCTTCAAGCGGGCCTTCGGTAAAAACATGGTGGAACAGCTCAGAATCATCACTGTCCTTGCTCGGTCCTGCCATCGCAAGGGAGCTGATGGAAGTTGGGACAGTGGCTTGATTTGGTTTTCTAGAAAATAGGGAAGATCGATGGTGGCAGGCGGGACAGGGAGAAGAACAAACACTCTCATACTGTGCGGTGAACAGGATCAGAAAGCGGCATTATGGAGGAGAAGAACGGTGGTGCTTGGCGTAGAAGTGGGAATAGAGCGTATAGGCGAGGTTGAATAAAATGAAAACGGACACATGTTCCTCTGCTCCAGTTCCCTTCAGAATAGTACTACTCTGCTCCTAGTTCCCTCCACAATAAATCTTTCTTGTAAATCAAAGAGGAAGTAGTATGAAGAGTAGGGCCCGATCATCTGCTCTCTCGAGGAGCCAAACCCGACTGTTTTCTTTGCTAAATTTTATGGTCCTTTATGCTAAATGCATGGACCTCAGTGTAATTTTACCTTTTTTAGGTCCTTGGTGTAAATGTACCCCCACCATCTGTGTAAAATTCTAACCAAAAAGTGTAAGTTGTGAAATTTGACAAATTTAAGCTTAGTTGTCAACGAGTATGAAAATTCTTGGATTTCAAGCCGAACGACCAAATTCAAGGACATATCAACATCATAATTTATGGTGATGATGCCATGTCCAAGATTTAGCATGCCGATAGATTTGGACATATTTTGAAAACAATCGAAGATGAAGTAGTACGAAGAGTATGGCTCGATCAGCTGCTCTCTCGAGAAGGAGCCATACACGAATGCTTTCCTTGCTTATTTTTTGGGGGTGCTAAATGTATGGACATCGATGTAATTTTCCATTTTTTGGGTACTTGATGTAAAATGTACTTCCACACACCGTCTAAAATTCTAACCTAAAAGTGTAAGTGGTGAAATTTAGACGATTTTAATCTTAGTTGTCAATGAGTATGAACATTCTTGGATTTTAGTCGAATGACCAAGGTTAAGGCCATATAAACATCATACTTTATGCTGATGATCCCATATCAGAGAATCTACATGGCAACAGATTTGGCCATATTTTAAAAGTAATCAAAGAGGAAGTAGTACGAAGAGTTTGGCTCAGATCAACTGGTCTCTCGGTAAGGAGACAAAACAAAAAGTTTTCCTTTGTAGGGTCCTTTGTACTAAATGTATGGACCTCCATGTAATTTTCCCTTTTTAGGTCCTTGATGTAAAATGTACTCCCACCGACCGTGTAAAATTCTAAACTAAAAGTAAGTGGTGAAATTTAAATGAATTTAAGCTTAGTTGTCAACGAGTATGAACCATACTCTTAGATTTTCACAACAAACGTCCAAGGTCAAGCCATATCTATACCATACTTTATGCATATGATCCCATATCCAAGAATTTGCATTCCAACATATTTGGCCATATTTTGAAAACAATCAAAGATGAAGTACTGTGAAGAGTATGGCTCGATCAGCTGCTCTCTAGGGAAGGAGTCAAACCCGACTATTTTCCTTGCTTAATATAATGGTCCTTTGTGCTAAATGTATCTACCTCGGTGTAATTTTCACTTTTTTTAGGTCCTTGATGTCAAATGTACTTCCACACCCGTGTAAAATGCTAACCTAAAAGTGTAAGTGGTGAAATTTCGACAATTTTAAGCTTACTTGTCAACGAGCCGAACGACGAAGGTCAAAGCCATATCAACATCATACTTTATGTTGATGATCCCATATGAGAGAATTTAGATGGCGACAAATTGCACTATTTTGAAAACCATCGAAGAGGAAGTAGTGTGTAGAGTTTGACTCAAATCAACTGTCTCTCGAGAAGGAGGCGAACCAGAGTTTTTTTTCCTTTTATGGAGCTTTATGATAAATGTATGGACCTTAATGTAATTATTGCTTTTTTCGCATCCCTGGTGTAAAATGTACTCTGACCAACTGTGTAAAAATCTAACCTAAAAGTAAGTGGTGAAATTTAAACAAATTTAAGCTTAGTTATCAATGAGTATGAACCATTATGGGATTTCAAGATGAACGACCAAGGTAATGATCCCATATTCAAAAATTTGCACCCCGACAAATTGTCCCATATTTTGAAAACAATCAAAGGTGAAGTAGTATGAAGAGTATGGCTCGATCCGCTACTCTCTCGAGAAGGAGCCAAACCCGACTATGTTCCTTGCTTAATTTTAGGGTCCTTTGTGCTAAATGTATGGACCTCGATGTAATTTTCCCTTTCTAGGTCCTTGATGTAAAATGTACTTCCATGCCCATGACAAATTCTAACCTAAAAGTCTAAGTGGTGAAATTTCGACGATTTTTTAGCTTATTGGTCAACGCCAAGGTCAAGGCCATATATATCAACCATCATATATTATGTTGATGATCCCATATGAGAGAATTTGCGACGCAACAAATTTGGCCATATTTTGAAAACAATCGAAGAGGAAGTAGTATCAATAGTTTGGCTCAGATCAGCTGATCTCTCGAGAAGGATCCGAACCAGAAAATTTTCCTTTTAGGGTCCTTTATGCTAAATGTATGGACCTCGACGTAATTTTTGCTTTTTTGAGGTCCCTTATGTAAAATGTACTCCGATTGACCGTGTAAAGTTCTAACAGAAAAGTAAGTGGTGAAATTTAAACGAATTTAAGATTAGTTATCAACGGGTACGAACCATTCTTGTATTTCAAGAGGAATGACCAAGGTCAAGGCCATATCTACATCATACTTTATGCTGATGATCCCATATTCAAGAATTTGCATATCGACAAATTGGGCCATATTTTGAAAAAAATAGAAGATGAAGTAGTATGAAGAGTGTGGCTCGATCAGCTACTCTCTCGAGAAGGAACCGAACTCTACTGTTTTGCTTGCTTAATATTAGGGTCCTTTGTGCTAAATGTATGGAGCTCGATGTAATGTCCCTCCTTTTTAGGTCCTTGTTGTAAAATGTACTCCCCATCAACCATGTAAAATTCTAACCTAAAAGTAAGTGGTGAAATTTAAACGAATTTCAGCTTATAGTTGTCAACGAGTATGAACATTCTTTGATTTCAAGCCGAACAACCACAAGGTCGAGGGTATATCTCTACATCATACATTATTCTGATAATCGAGTATCCAAGAAATTGCATGGCGGTAGATTTGGCCATATTGTGAAAACAATCGAAGAGAAAGTAGCATGAAGAGTATGGCTCGATCAACTGCTCTCTTGACAAGGAGCCGAACCCGATTGATTTCTTTGCCCAAATTTAGGGTCCTTTGTGCTAAATGTATGGACCTTGATGTAATTTCCCCCTTTTTAGGACTTTGATGTAGAATGTTCTCCCATCGACCGTGTAAAATGCTAACCTAAAAGTAAGTGATGAAATTTCAATGAATTTAAGCATAGTTGTCAACAAGTATGAAAAAATCTTGGATTTTCAAGCCGAACAACCACGAGGTCAAGGCCATGTAGCTACATCATACTTTATTTTGATGATCCCATATTCAATAATTTACATGACAACAGATTTGGCCATATTTTGAAACCAATCGAAGAGGAAGTAGTATGAAGAGTATGGCTCGACCAACTGCTCTCTCGAGAAGGAGCCGAACCCGACTGTTTTCTTTGCTCAATTTTAGGATCATTTGTGCTAAATGTAGGGACCTCGATGTAATTTTCCCTTTTTTAGGTCCTTTATGTAGAATGTATTTTATGCTTATGATCCCATATCCAAGAATTTGCATGCCAACAAATTTGGCCATCTTTTGAAAACAATCGAAGATATTAAAAACAAAAAATAATCAATTTCATTTTTCCAAGTGATAGGAATTTATTTTCTGAAAAGCAAGTAAGAAGAATTTATTTCCTTTTTTCTGTTAAAAAATAAAGAACGAGAAGAGACTATATGAGCACAGTGGAGGCAAAGAGAGAGCTGCAAAGAGGAGGATTTGAAGGCGGTGCAATGTCAGAGCAAAGCTGGGATGGGTTCTTGACACGAGGTACAGGGTACAGTGAGTAGAGTAAATTTCAGGACTGCAATATATATGCACGCAAAACAAAATGTGTTTTATCTGTCCTTCACTCCCCCATCACCACGCCCACACCCCGGCCAGCTAATCTCTCCCTCGTCCATAAAGTGGCGCTGCGCACGCGCGTCGACCGACAACCTGCCTTGTGTCGGTGGCTTCGTGTCTGTGTCTGGCGTGTTTGTCAGCTGCGTCGGTGGGAACCATTTTGGTCCTTAGCGGCAAAAAGTATTACTACTACAGTAGTAGTACAATAGAGTAGCAATTCAAACTTTCTCAGTTTTCAAATTTTCACTTCCTTCACCAACATCCGGGGGGAGGATATTCAAAAGAACGCCATTCACAGTACTACTAATACAAGTACGAGTACTACTTAAGTGCTGGACAAGGGATTGGTTGATCCGGCCAGCAAAAAAACAAAAACGTCTCATCGCATTGGATGCTCACCATTATGATCTGACCAGCCTACCTACTCTGCACTACTCCGCCTCCATACCCTAGGAAGAGGAAGCACCAAGCACACCCGCAGCAAGCTGGTTCGAAAGTGAGGAGCGCTCCTTTTTTTCCCGTGAAGCAAGTAGTACTCCCTCCTTCCCAAATTAGGACGCGTATTACTTCTGGTTAGAGTCAAATTTAATAAACATTGACTAAATGTACGACATCAACTCAATGTCACCTATGTATAAGGTGAACTTTTGCCATAAGATGGGACCCACATAGCTTATGGAAATATCTCCAATGTATGAGGTCAAGTTCACCATAAGTTGGGACCCACTTATCTATTAAAAGTACGCATAAGCAAGAGAGAGAGGAGAGAGTAAAATAGTTGTTTATTACTTATGGACAACCTACAAGCTTGTAGGTCACCCTTAAGGGAATTCCCCTAAAGTGAACCTCCACTATGTATATGGATAGCCTTATGGACTACTTTTTGTCTTGTGGATAGCCTTATGGACTACTATATTATCATATTATATTCATTTGTACTTAGAAAAGTCAGTATGTTTTACATATAGTTGGTCGAACATTATAAATATTGTCTTTGACCAAACCTCATATGTGTCCAAAATTGGGAAAGAGGAAGCAGTATGAAGATTATGGCTCGATTAGCTGCTCTCTCGAGGAGTTGTACCCGACTTTTTTCAATTCCTTGTTTGGTTTTAGGGTCCTTTGTGCTAAATATATGGACCTCGATGTAGTTTTCCCTTTTTTTAGGTCCTTGATCTAAAATGTAGTCCCACCATCCGTGTAAAATTCTAACCAATAAGTGTAAGTGGTGAAATTTAAACGAATTTAATCTTACTTCTCAACGGGTATGAACATTCTTGGATTTCAAGCCAAACGACCAAGGTCAAGGCCATATCAACATCATACTTTATGTTGATGGCCCCATACGAGAGAATTTGCATGCCAACAGATTGCGCCATATATTTTGAAAACAATTGAAGAGGAAGTAGTATGAAGAGTTTGGCTCAGATCAGCTGATGTCTCGAGAAGGAGCCAAACCAGAAAGTTTTCCTTTTACGGTCATTTGGGCTAAATGTATGGACCCCAATGTAAATTTCCCTTTTTAGGTCTTTGATGTAAAATATGCTCCCACCGTGACCGTGTAAAAGGCTAACCTAAAAGTAAGTGGTGAAATTTAGGGCCATTCGATCAGCTGCTCTCTCGAGAAGGAGCCAAACGAACCCGACTATTTTCTTTGCTCAATTTTAGGGTCATTTGTGCTAAATGTATGGACCTCAATGTAATTTTCCCTTTTTTAGGTACTTGATGTAAAATGTACTCCCACCGCCCGTGTAAAATTCTAACCTAAAAGTAAGTGGTGAAATTGAAACGAATTTAAGCATAGTTGTCGTCGAGTATGAAAATTTCTTAGATTTAAAGACGAACGACCAATGTCAATGCCATATCAACATCATACTTTATGCTGATAACCCCATATTAGAGAATTTGCATGACAACAGATTTGTCCATATTATTTTGAAAACAATCAAACAGGAAGTAGTATGAAGAGTTTGGCTCACATCAGCTAATAATCTCTCGAGAAGGAGCCGAACCAGTGCAACAAAAGGTTTCCTTATAGGGTCCTTTGTGTTAAATGTATGGACATCGATGTAATTTTCCCCTTTTTTAGGTCCTTGATGTAAAATATGCTCCCACCGGCCATGTAAAATGCTAACCTAAAAGTAAGTGGTGAAATTTTAATGAATTTAAGCTTAGTTGTCAACGAGTACAAACTTTCTTAGATTTCAAGCCGAACGACCACAAGGTCAAGACCATATCTCTACATCATACTTTATGCTGATGATCCCATATCAAAGAATTTGCATGGCAAAAGATTTGGCCATATTTTGAAAAAAATCAAAGAGGAGGTAGTATGAAGAGTATGGCTCGATCAGCTACTCTCGTGAGAAGGAACCGGCCCCGACTGTTTTCCTTGCTTGATTTTAGGGTCCTTTGTGCTAAATGTATGGACCTCGATGTAATTTACCCCCTTTTTAGGTCTAATAGTGTTAGTGGTGTATAGGATTATTTTAAGCTTACTTGTCAACGAGTATGAACATTCTTGGATTTTAGGCCGAACGACCATGGTCATCAAGGCCATATCAACATCATACTTTATGCTCATGATCCCATGTTAGAGAATGTGCATGGCAACAGATTTGGCCATGTTTTGGAAACAATCGAAGAGCAATTAGTATTAAGAGTTTGGCTCAGATGAGTTGATCTCTCAAGAAGGAGTCGAACCAAAAAAAATTCCTTTTAGTGTCCTTTATGCTAAATGTATGGACCTCGATGTAATTTTTGCTTTTTTGAGGTTCCTGATGTAAAATGTACTCTGATCAACCGTGTAAAGATCTAACCTGAAAGTAAGTGGTGAAATTTAAACTAATTTAAGCTTAGTTGGCAACGAGTATGAACCATTCTTCAATTTCAAGACGAACCACCAAGGTTAAGGCCATATCTACATCATACTTTATACTCATGATCCCATATCCAAGAATTTGCATGCCGGCAAATTTGGCCATATTTTGAAAACAATCGAAGATGAAGTAGTCTGAAGAGTATGGCTCAATCATCTACTCTCGTGAGAAGGATCCTAACATGGGTATACCCTATAGGTACTCGAGTTTGGTATATATGGCCTGGATATAGCAGAATCCCATGGCGTTGCCAAGGCCCAATATAGAATTCGAGTGGCCCACGAACTCTCGGTTGCTTGCGAGACAAGAAGAAGCTTAAAGACAGAAAGTTCAAATTGAAAACCCTAATCTGTAACCGACTCGACCTGCTAACCGAGACCTAGCCTATCTATATAAAGGTTAGGAGGGGCGGGGAGGAGGACACACGCAACCCTAGTTTCCACAACTCTCGCTAGATTGCATCTGCGCGCCCCTGTAATCTTCGATTCCTTTGTTAATTCCAAGAGAAAAACAGCAGGAGTAGGGACCTCTACGAGGCCTGAACATGGTAAACCTTGCGTCCCTGTGTGCTTGTTTGCTAGCCGACTGATGCCTCTAGCTCTCCCTCCTTCTCCAAAACCCAAGTCCATAACAATGGGCATTGATGAGTTAAACCCTCGTCAATTGGCACCGTCTGTGGGAATTGGGAGTTCTGATGTCGCAGCTTCTTCGGCCCCATCAACCGCGATCTACAACTCCGCATCAACGGAGATTCACCAGCTCTTTGGCGTGTTCGACTTCACCGTCCACACGCCGGCCACTCGCCCGGCTTTCCAGTCCGTAGGCGATGGAATCAGTCTGGCGATTGGTAGATTCTGCTTCCAGGTTGGTCAGATGGGCACGCTTCGCATGCCTGACCAGCCAACAACACCCGCAATTGCTCCAGCATCGTGGTTCCCGCCACCAATTGGCAACCTTAGCGAGATCAACACCTCAGCAGCAGCTGGGAGCACGGACAACGACAGCAGTCACGGATCCGATCTGGGTGACCTAGCGACGGAAGATGGAGCCTATGGCTCCGGATTCGAAAGTTGCGGAAGCAACAGCTTCCCCAACCACTTCACGTGTGCTGTCATCAACGCTGGCGACACCACCGCCAATCGGGAAAACGGTGGCAATGGATCTGGCACCGATCCACCCAACGGTGGCATACCTAATGGCGGACCACCCAACGGTGGCCCCACCAACAGTGGCAATGGCGCGCCCGTTGATACATTGCAAATGTATCTATAATTTTTGATGTTCCATGCTTGGTTTTATCCACTTTCTAGTGTTTTGTTCCAACTTTGGAGTACTTTTCATATGATTTCTTGGACTAACCTATTAACAAGAGCCACAGTGACAGCTGCCTGTTTTCTGCTATTTTTGGTTCCAGGAAAATCAGAAAATGAATATTCTCGGACGGGACAAAAGCCAAAGTGCCTATTTTTCTGGAGGACTCATGGAGCCAGAATATGAGCCGGAGAAGAGTCGGGGGGTGGACACACCACCTGGTGGCGCGGGCCAGGCCAGGCCACGCCAGGGGGTGGTGTGGGCCCCCCAGGCACCCCCTCGGTCTCCCTCTTCGCCTATAAGAAGCCTTCTGACCTAAAAACTCCGGGGGGGGGGGGGTTCGACGTTTTTCTAGAAGAAGTTCCGCTCCGCCGCCACCACCAGATTCCATGAAACAACACTAGAAACTCCGTTCTGGCACCCTGTCGAGACGGGGAATTGGAGGAGATCATCGCCACCATCATCACCATCGCTTCTCCATCGACCATCCATGTCCCCCACATCTATGAGTGAGTAATCCCCCGCTGTAGGCTATGGGGATGGTAGGGATTGGATGAGATCGTTCATGTAATGGCATCAGATTGTTAGGGCATGGTGCCTAGTATCTTTTATTAGTGCTTTATGACTTTGTTGCGACTTGTTATGCTTAATGCTTGTCACTAGGGCCCGAGTGCCATGATTTCAGATCTGAACATGTTATTGATTCATTATGATAGTATTGTTTATGGTCTTATCTGCAAGTTGTATACACATGTTCTTGTCCGGAACCAATGGCCCTGAAGTGACAGAAATCGAGATAACCGGAGGGAATTGCTTTGATGTGAGGATCACATGTGTTCACGGAGTGTTAATGCTTTGCTCCGGTGCTCTATTAAAAGGAGCACCTTAATTGCCAGTAGTTCCCATGAGGCCCCGCTGCAAACAGGTTGGCAGGACAAAAGATGTTGTGCAAGTTCTCATTGCGAGCACGTATGACTATATATGGAACACATCCCTAGGATTGTCTAGTACTTGGATGCTTTATCTTATTTATCTACAATTGCCCAATGTTCTGATTGCTATGTGAATTGTCTTGTCCATGCAACGCCCGTCCATCCATCCCTATGCCTATCGTACTCGAATCCCACTGTTCACTGCTATTGTTACTACTGTCTTTACTTTGCTACTGCTGCTACTTTGCTATTCCTACTACAAAACTATTGCTACTGATAAACTGATGTGAGCAAGATTGTTTCCAGGTGCAGCTGAGTTTATAACTCAGTTGTTAAGGCTGATAAATATTCTTTGGCTCCCCTTGTGTCGAATCAATAAATTGGGTTTCACTTCCCTCGAAAATACTGCGATACACCCCCTATACTTGTGGGTCATCAAGACTATTTTCTGGCGCCGTTGCCGGGGAGCACAGCTTTATTTATCTAGACCACTTGGAATTACTATTGTTCAAGCTAAGTTTATGTTCGCCTTGTTTTCTTGTTTCTTTATCAAAAATACAAAAAAGTAGTTCCTACTCTAGTTGTTATTTTCGTTGGTCTGTTATTGTCTTGCTTTATCATGCTTGTTGTCAATGGTTGGTTTCTTTGAAACTGAATCTTGGTTGCAAGGTGGGTTCACGGAAGATCAAAAATATTATTATAAGGAACACCGCTTGTCACAAAAAGGGAAACACTTATGGGAACAAATTGATAAATTATATACCATTGCTAGAAACGTGTGCTCTACTTATAATGTTACTTATTGCTGTGATGAATCTTGTTGCAGAAAGAGGTATAAACACCTCCCTTTTCAATGTGAGTATAATGATAATGATACCATATCTTCTTATGCTAAAGGAATTTATGACTTTTATGATGCAGAACAAATTGAAGAATTTATTGCTTGGAAGGGTGCTTTTGAACTTGCTAGTTTGCTTGAAAATATTGATGATTCACCTTGCAAATATGAGGTTTATGGTATACTTAAATTTTGCTTTGATAATTACAAGGACGAAAATGCCTATATTCTTGAATATTTTAATAGATTCTTTCCACAAATGGAAGAGACTAATGCCTTGCAGGATCCTATGGAAGAAGAAATTGATGAACCTAAAATCTCATTAGATGAAAAAGAGGAGGAGAGTGATGAACAAAAGGAGGAAGAATGGATTAGCTACCCATGCCTACCTTCTAATGAGAGTAACTCTTTATCCCTTACATTATTTGATTGTCCTCCATGCTTACTAAAGGAGGATGATTGTTATGCTCCTGAGGATTCTCTTGAAAATGTTTATAATAAAGCTCTAGTGCTTGTAGATCATGAAAAGCATGCTTTATGTGATAGTTATATTGTTGAGTTTATTCATGAGGCTACTGAGAATTATTATGAGAGAGGAAAATATGGTTGTAGAAGTTTTCATGGCATTGAAGCACCTCTCTATGTGCTGAAAGTTTTGAAGTTACTCTTGTTTTATCTTCCTATGCCTGTCACTTTGTTATTTGCATACACGATTCCTATGCATAGGAAGTGGGTTAGACTTAAATGTGTTTTGAATTTTCTTCTTGATGCTCTCTTTTACTTCAAATCATATTTCTTATGTGAGCATCCTCTCGAACTATCATGCCTGAAGATGATAATATGTCTATTATTCTTGGGAGACCTTTTTCTTAATACTGCAGGAGCTGTTATTAATTGTAATCAAGGAAAGGTGACCTTCAATATTAATGACAAGGAACATACTATCTATTTCCCCAAGAAGATTGATAGGACTTATGGTTTGAATTCAATTGAACATGTTGAGTTCATTCAAGTTGGAGAAATATATTGTCCCATACCAAGAGGAAAAATTGAAACTATTATGATTGGGACCATTGCTATCAAGGTTGAGGTAACATAATCATTAGTGGGATACAAAGTTTTGTCTCATATGGAATTGGTTTGGTAACAAGACCTGATCAACCTTGTTAACAAAAGGATTTCATTGAACAAAACAATGTTTTCACCGTGATTATCTCCGCTTACTTCTATTGCTATCCATTTTAGTTTTTGCTTATGCCTAACTTAAAGGCGTTAAAGAAAAGTACTTGTTAGGAGATAACCCAAAAGTTTTAGATGAGTCTTGGAAGTTATTACTTCGTTAATAACCGCTTCTTATCCTTTTTATTTGCTTTTTGTGCAAAGAGTAACCTCTAATGAGAGAGAAGTAATGATTAGGAAAGTTGCTGTCCCGAAACAGATTTATGTGCTTCACCATAAAAATTCGTGTAAAATCTATGTACATCCTTTTGAGGCGTGAATTTTTGTGCTTCTGCCCCAGGTTGTTATCTAACTTTCGTTAGTTCAACACTTTTTGATTTGAGCAACATAAGGTCTTCGAAAAAATTCGTCTTTACCTGCTGGTCTGTTTTGACAGATTTCTGCCATTTTCTGCATTTGCTTCTTGTTGGTTCCTTTTTGACTTCTTTTGGGGAATAGAGATTTTTGAGGGAAGTGATTCAGTAGCTAGTGTTCTAATGGAAGTTTATTGGTGTTAGAACTGAACCTTAATACTTATTTATCTTGAGTGCACTAATGTTGCTAATAAAGATTGTGTGAAGTTTTGTATGAAGGAAAAATTTCAGGTGTATGGAAGGAATGAGTAATGAGATGAAGGATGGACTAAAGATCAAGCTTGGGGATGCCACACGTGTTACCCCAAGAAATATCCAAGAAGTACAAGCATCAAAGCTTGGGGATGCCCAAGGCATTCCCCTCTTCATCAATAAAAATCCCAGGTTTCTTCCAAACGCTTCATTTTTATTGTTTCACGCATAGTTGTGTTGTTTTTTGCGCGTCTTCTTTTTCGTTTTCGTTTTGGTTTTTGTTTGCTTTGTTTGCTGAATAAATTGGTTGGACCCCTCTTTCATACATTGGTGTTCAAATAGTTTGGTTTGGTTTGGAAAAGAGTAGGAAAGCTCATGCTTAAGTGGTAAAGAGAGTTTGTTTTTGACTTTGGCCTATGCTTTGTCATGCCATGCTTGATATTGTTTTGGCTCTATGCTTAGAATTCTTTGATGTAGCATGAATTGTTATAAACAACTGAGATTGCTTAATGTGCCTTGGATGAATCATGCATTGTTTTAGCATATTAAAGCATAGTATAGTGGTATTCTCCTTTGATGCTTTATTTGGGTTGACTTGGCGCATGCTCATACCATGTTATGACTATCTGAAGTCACCATAGCCTTTATGATCCTTTAGTTTTCAACTTGTAGTATCACTTTATGCTTTGATCAATGATGTTGTGTCGCTCTACATGATTATGGCCATTATTGCTCTCCTAGTTTGTCGCTCCCAGTCTTTTGCTAGCCTCCACAACCAAGTATGAGTTCCACTCATGCATCCAACTCCCTAAACCAAGTTATTCCAAAGAGTCCACCATACCTACCTACTAGCTTATGCTATTCCAAGTATATTCATGTTTTTGTTTACCTTCCAAATTAAATTTTTTATGAGAAAACTAGTGATTAAAGCTCTCATGAACTTGATGGCACACTTTACTTTTCTTGCCCTTAATAAACTTGAACCATTGTGTCGTCTATGTTGTATATGATTGCACTTATTTGTTGGGAATTAGCAGAACCATGCTTTCATGGGGAACGCTTTCAACATTGCACTTGGTACTTGTACCTAGTTGATATCATGCTCTTTTGTATATGGATGTCGTCGATGTGAAATGAAAGGGGAGCTTGTAAGTCCATGGAGTTATGTATATGTGTTAGAGAAACGCCTGGGCCGCTGGTCTAATCCATGCTGACTTGGTGGTTGTTTGCTTGCCTTGTCATTTTGATATGGGGATTCTTCTGTATCATCGGGCAAGGGGTACCCCATTGGCGGTTCTCTATGATACACATGTATTTACGATGACAAGGACTTACCGGTGACTAAACTTGAGTAGCATTAGGAGCGGCCCTCGTATACAAGGGACATGAGATTTCTAACTTATACTTCATCAAGCATGTACACCATAGTTTGTTCACTTTAACCTTAATCACTTCAAGATGCTTATGATAGGGGCAATGAGAGCTGAAAGCTATAAGTACCATAATTTTTGGAAGCTCTTTATGAGACTTGAATATCTACTTCCTTCTATGAAGGCCTTTCTTCCACCATTATATTGAGTCTCCACCTTCTACCTTTATGCACCTACTTTGAGAGCATAGTGGCAATTATTAGTTCTATGTGCATTGTCCCAAGACTAGTTGATTGATGTATAACTTGATATTGCTTGTTTTAAACTATTTGTATCTAGTCACTCTTATGAACTTTGAAGGTGTCCTATGCATTTATATTTGCTACTCTATGAGGGACAAGCTGAATGCCATTATGCTATGTTTTCTTTATGTAAAACAAACAAACGTCTTGCAAAGCATTGTTATTCATGAATCTTTTGTTTGTGACTTTTCATGTTGCATCATAGTTTCTTTGTCCTATTGCTAGAACTTTGTCTTTCATGTTATGATTGAAGTACTATGATCCCAGCTTTGAATGTTTTACAAATACTTTGATCAAGTCTTTCATGGTGCATGTCACCTCAAAAATTATTCTTTCTTTTTATCACTTACCTACTCGAGGACGAGCAGGAGTTAAGCTTGGGGATGTTGATACATTGCAAATGTATCTATAATTTTTGATGTTCCATGCTTGGTTTTATCCACTTTCTTGTGTTTTATCCACACTTTGGAGTACTTTTCATATGATTTCTTGGACTAACCTATTAACAAGAGCCACAATGCCAACTGCCTGTTTTCTGCTATTTTTGGTTCCAGGAAAGTCATAAAATGAATATTCTTGGAATTGGACGGGACAAAAGCCAAAGTGCCTATTTTTCCGGAGGACTCTTGGAGCCAGAATACGAGACGGAGAAGAGCCAGGGGGTGGCCACACCACCCGGTGGTGCGAGCCAGGCCAGGCCATGCCAGGGGTGGTGTGGGCCCCCCAGGACCCCCCTTGGTCTCCCTCTTCGCCTATAAGAAGCCTTCTGACCTTAAAACTCCGGGGGGTTCGACGTTTTTCTAGAAGGAGTTCCGCTCTGCCGCCACCACCAGATTCCACGAAACAGCACCAGAAACTCCGTTCTGGCACCCTGCCGGGACGGGGAATTGGCGGAGATCATCGCCACCATCATCACCATCGCTTCTCCATCGACCATCCATGTTCCCCCCATCTATGAGTGAGTAATCCCCCGCTGTAGGCTATGGGGATGGTAGGGATTGGATGAGATCGTTCATGTAATGGCATCAGATTGTTAGGGCATGGTGCCTAGTATCTTTTATTAGTGCTTTATGACTTTGTTGCGACTTGTTATGCTTAATGCTTGTCACTAGGGCCCGAGTGCCATGATTTCAGATCTGAACATGTTATTGATTCATTATGATAGTATTGTTTATGGTCTTATCTGCAAGTTGTATACACACGTTCTTGTCCGGAACCAATGGCCCTGAAGTGACAGAAAAGGAGATAACCGGAGGGAATTGCTTTGATGTGAGGATCACATGTGTTCATGGAGTGTTAATGCTTTGCTCCGGTGCTCTATTAAAAGGAGCACCTTAATTGCCAGTAGTTCCCTTGAGGCCCTGCTGCAAACGGGCTGGCAGGACAAAAGATGTTGTGCAAGTTCTCATTGCGAGCAAGTATGACTCTATATGGAACACATGCCTAGGATTGTCTAGTACTTGGATGCTTTATCTTATTTATATGCAATTGCCCTATGTTCTGATTGCTATGTGAATTATCTTGTCCATGCAACGCCCGTCCATCCATCCCTATGCCTACCGCACTCGAATCCCACTGTTTACTGCTATTGTTACTATTGTCTTTACTTTGCTACTTCTGCTACTTTGCTATTCCTACTACAAAACTATTTCTACTAATAAACTGTTGTGAGCAAGATTGTTTCCAGGTGTAGCTGAATTGACAACTCAGTTGTTAAGGCTTATAAATATTATTTGGCTCCTCTTGTGTCGAATCAATAAATTGGGTTTCACTTCCCTCGAAAATACTGCGATACACCCCCTATACTTGTGGGTCATCACCCGTCAACAATGGAGGGGCAGTCGAACCACCAACCATGGTGAACGAACACACTTGTGAACGTGTCGTGATTAAACTCAACGACAACGAGTGGGCCCGTTGCCGAGAAGCTCTGCGAGGCAATCCTCTGCCCCCAGCACGCCGCGGGACATGCTGATGGGCTGCCATTGGCTACTAAAGGAGGAGTACAGACGCCAGCTACACGCAATTGCGCAACTCGAGGCACGTAAAAATGTGGTGGATGAGTCGAGTCTTCGACGAGCTGGGCTCTCCTCCCATGGAGGATCCTCTTCCAAAGGCAACGAGTATGTGGCCAACAAGAGGCGATCTCGGATGGCTCATCTCACCGAGCAAGAACGCATAGAAGCTGGAAAAGTCCTCGACTTTAGCTCTATGATAGTCGACATGCGAGGCAACGTGGTCCCAAAAACACCGCAAGTCGCGGTAACAACGGCCACCATGTACCTCCTCAACAACCATCCACCAGCTGGAGATCTGCGAGCCGCCATGCACAAATCTACGATTGCGGGCATGGGATTAGTCGAGGCAGCCCTTGACAAAGAGCCAATGCCGGAGCCGAAGAAGGGCAAAGCTCTGGCAAAACGCTATTCCTCACCCTCATCCAGCGACGACAGTCACGATCTGTCTCAGCGTCGCCGCTCACGGCGGCATGATCATGACTACGATGCACGCGATGACCTCACGCAGTGTAGAATCAACAAATCAAGGGCAAGACGCGCTTGTTCGACTGACTCCGAAGAGGACAAGACTGAACTCTGTGGCGCCAGATGCTTCAGCAGGGCCATCAGGAAGAAGCGAATGCCTAAAGGGTTCAAACTCCCGTCGGAGAATCCAAAGTTCGACGGCCTATAAGACCCAAAGATCTGGTTGGAGGACCACATCTCCTTCGTCAGGCTGCATGGCGGGAGTCGAAGCACGGCCATGCAATGCCTATAGCTACAGCTGCAGGGTGCCGCCCGCGCATGGCTCAACAATCTCCCGCGCGGATCCATTCGCAGCTAGGAAGATCTGGTCTACATCTTTGTACGCAAATTTAAGGGCACTTACAAAAGGCCCGCATCAATCGAAGAACTGAGGAGCTGCCAGCAAAGGTCGGGCGAATCGCTACGCTCGTACATCCAGAGGTGGTCCATCATCAAAAGTTTCACGGAAAACATCTCGGAAGACCGCGCAATCGATGCATTCAATGGTGGCGTTCGCCGCATAGAACTCAGGGAGGAGCTAGGCCGCTCGAAGCCCAAAACAATCGACCACCTGATGGAAATTGCGAATCGGTGGGCCGATGGAGAGGATTCGCTGAAAAACCACACCTACTTCGATGATGATGACGACCTCAGGCGCAGACACGACCGTCGAGGCAAACGACGAATGCGCATCTATGATGACCGCGACGACGTCAACATGGTCGCAGCTGGCTACGCCGACAAACGCGACGACAATCACAACAACGGCTATCGCAGTGGTGGATACCGTGACTCCAGGAAAAACCACGCAGGTGTGGCAGCGCCGCACTCACGAAGAGGCACCCGCAACAACCATCGAGGACAAACTGTCCGGGCCATGCAACGTGCACTTCTACATCGCAAGCACGATGGCAAGAAAAAATCCAGCCACCTTCTCAAGGACTGCTGCGAGTTCCTCAAGCTCCACGAGGGTTTGGCTCGGATGAATCGCGACGCAGTCAAAAGGGGCTATGGAGTCGGCCCAGGCGCCGTGGCACATGGAGCTCCTCCACCACCGCCTGGAATACCACTACCCGCGGCCGCACCGGTCCAGAATCACGGCGGCGAACCATACCCATGACCCGTGGGCAATATGGGGATGATCCAAAAGGGGCGTCCCTCAAATTGAGTGCAGAAGGCCATCACTCGCCAAGTCAACTTGGCGATCAACTCTCCACCTTCCACCACTAAGTACCTCAGTGGAAGCGACTCCTACATCACCTTCGACCGGCGTGACCACCCGCACCAAGTCCCACGTCCAGGCCACTGTCCCCTCATACTCGAGGCGCAGATTGGGGGCTTCGACATGATCCGCGTCTTCACGGATGGTGGCAGCGGTATTAACCTAATGTTCGCGAGTACTTTGCATGCAATGAGGATCCCTCTGACGTGTCTGGAAGTTTCAGACACGACGTTCCACGGCATCGTCCTAGGGAAAGGTGTATATCCCTGGGCGAAATCAACCTCGACATCATCTTTGGCACGCCACAAAACTTTCGGCGAGAGCGCATCGACTTCGAGGTCGTCGACTGGCCTTCACAATATCACTACATCCTCGGACACGTTGCGTTCGCACGTTTCATGGCAGTGCCACACTACGCCTTCCTGCAGATGAAGATGCTAGGCCCAAATGGCGTAATTACAATCAACGGCAACTTCAAAAGGTCCGATAGCTGCGACAGGGAATTCAACAGAATCTCTCAGTCCTTTGGCATGCAGGAGGAACTCGCAATATTGAGGGAGTCCACAGACAACAGTCTGCCTCCCCTGAGCCGGCCAAGTTCACCCGACCTGTCCTTCGACTCGTTGGTGCACACGAAGAAAGTCCAGGTCCACCCAACGGACCCGACCAAGATGGCCGTCATCGCCAACAACTTGAATTCCGCATAGGAACTCGCGCTCGTCAAATTCCTCCATGAGCACTAGGAAATCTTCACCTGGTGTCTAGCGGACATGCCAGGGGTTCCCAGGAATTCGCCGAGCATGCACTCAATGTCAATCCAGACGCAAGGCCAGTCAAGCAGACAATTCAGCGACTGTCTGAACCAAGAGCAAAGGCGGTCGGAATGGAGATCAACATACTCCTCGATGCCAAATTCATACACGAGATCAAGGAAAGCACTTGGCTCGCCAACACGGTGCTGGTACCTAAAAAAGACACGGATATCCTGCGGATGTGCGTGGACTTCACCTCCCTGAATAAGCACTGCCCAAAGGATCACTTCCCGCTTGCCGCAAATCGACCAAATCATCGACTCCACCGCGGGATGTGAGCGTCTCTGCTTCCTCGATGCCTACTCAGGCTATAATCAGATTCGATTGAAGGAGGAAGATCAAGAGAAAACAGCGTTTACAACGCCTTTCGGTGTGTTCTGCTACAACACAATGCCCTTCGGGCTCAAAAACGCAGGAGCCACCTACCAGCGGTGCATGCAGGCTTGCCTCAAGAATCAAGTTGGTCGCAATATCCAAGTCTATGTTGAAGACATTGTCATTAAAACCAAAGAGGAAGCCTCGCTAATCGACGATTTACGCGAGACCTTCGCTAATCGGATCAAGATCAATCCGGACAAATGCGCCTTTGCCGTACCATCTGGGCAACTACTCGGGTATCTCATCTCCACGAGGGGGATTGAGGCGATCCCGAAGAAAATAAAAGCCATACTGGCCATGGAGAAGCCGAAGAACATAAGAGGCGTCCAGCAGCTGGCTGGGCGAATTGCGGTGCTCAGTCGATTCATCAGTCGAATGGGCAAAAAGGCACTGCTTTTCTACCAACTTCTCTGCAAAACTGACAAGTTCGAGTGGACCGACGAGGCGCAAGAAGCATTCGGAAACCTCAAGCGTCTACTATCCACCTCGCCAGTACTGGTGACTCCACGCGAAAAAGAACCACTATTGCTCTACATCTCCGCCACCAACCAGGTGGTCAGCACGGTGCTCATGGTGGAACGTGCCAAGGAAAACAAGGTCCACGGGGTGCAACGCCTAGTCTACTACCTCAGCGAGGTGCTCAGGCCAACAAAGCAGCGGTACCCGCACTACCAGAAGCTGGCATACGGCATCTTCATGGCAGCCAGGCGACTGCACCACTACTTCCAAGAGCACCTAATCGTGGTGGTCAACGATGCCCCGCTTGGGGATATCCTCAATAACCCCGATGCCACCGGACGGGTCGCTCTTTGGGGAATCGAGCTGTCTCCACGAGACATTACATACGAAAAGCGCGACATGATCAAGTCGCAAGTCCTCCCTGATTTCCTCGTGCACTGGATGGAGGACCAACTCCCCGAAAAGCCAGATATGTCTTACCTCTGGACAATGCACTTCGATGGATCCAAACGAAAGGACGGGGCTGGCGTAGGTGTCATACTGACATCGCCCCAGGGAGACAAGCTGAAATACATTCTGCGAATGCAGTTCACTGCCTCCAACAATGACGCTGAATACGAGGCCCTGCTGCACGGGATGCTGATGGCGAAAGCTTGCGGTGCCAAGAGGCTCATCATCTACGGCGACTCCAAACTGGTGGTCAACTAAACGATGCACGAGTGTGACACGCTGAACGACAATATGATCGCCTACCGCGACCTCTACGACACACTCGAAGGGGACTTCGACAGCTGTGAACTGCTGCACGTAGGCCACGAAAGCGATGAAGAGGCAGACGCACTCGCCAACATTGGCTCCACCTGCGCCCCCATACCACCAGGGGTATTTCTCGAGCGTATCTACGAACGCGCCATCAAGCCAAAGGCCTCAGAGGAGAAAACAAGCGCAACAACGGACTCAGGGGCTACGCCACCCAATGAGCCAATGGCACTCGGTGACCTGGAGCTTGACACAGGACTCGAGGGACCAATGGGTGTCATGATGATCGAGCCATCTTGGACTCAACCCTACATCATATATCTTCTAAGCAAGAGGCTGCCTAATGACCCGACTGACGCGTGACACATTGCGCGGCGGTCCAAGGCATTCCCCATCATCAACGACAAACTATACAAGCTCAGCATCACAGGAGTACTCCAATGGTGTGTCTCCAATGCGGACGGAAGGGTCATCCTCGTCGACATCCATGAAGGGACTTGCGGGCACCATGCTGGTAGTCGCGCCCTTGTCGCCAAACCTCTACGAGCTAGATTCTACTGGCCCACGGCCATGCACGACGCCAAGGACATCGTCCAGCGCTGCAATGCTTGCCAGCGATTCGTAGACAAACCGCACGCACCTGGCGCGGAACTCCGGCCAATACCATTGGCTTGGCCCTTTGCGCAATGGGGACTCGGCATGGTCGGTAAGCTCCCAAAGTCTTTGCGAGGGGGCTACGTCCACCTCCTGGTCGCAGTCGACAAATTCACCAAGTGGATAGAGGCCATGTCGGTGACAAACTAATCAGGAGCCAGTGCTGTCAAGTTCTTCGAGTCCATTGTCTATCGCTTCGGAGTGCCACACAGCATTATCATGAATAATGGAACGAACTTCACCTCCAAGGAGTTCCAGGGTTTCTGTGAAAACCTGGGAATCAACATAAGCTATGCCTCCGTAGCTCATCCACAGACCAACGGTCAAGTCGAAAAGGCCAACGGCCTCGTCTGCGGTGGAATCAAGAAGTGACTCCTCCGGCCACTCGAGCAAGCCGCCAGATGTTTGCCAGACGAGCTACAGTCCGTACTTTGGAGCCTGCGCACAACCCCAAACAGCGCCACGGGATATACCCCGTTCTTCATGGTGCACGGTGTTGAAGCAGTGCTACCCACAGAAGTACGCTTTAAAGCCCCACGGGTGCTCGCATACAACGAGCAAGAGTCAACACTTGCACTCGAAGACTCCGTCGATCTCCTTGACGAGGCACGGGACATCGCAGCAGAAAGATCGACGATCTACCAGCAGAACATGCACAACTACCACAGCAGAAGGCAACACCCCAGATCCTTCATCGAAGGAGACCTGGTCCTGCGACTGAAGCAGGAAGGGCACCTCAAGCTCGAGTCCCCTTGCGAGGTACCATACATGATTACCGAAGTAATCCCAGGTGGCTACTATCGCCTTAAAGATTTCGAGATAGGAGTCGCATACTCCAACCCCTGGAACGTCGCGCAGCTGCAGCGCTTCTACCCCTAGACGGTTTTTTACATTACAAATAAGGCTATTCAGCCAGGCTACTTAGCAACACATTGTACCTCGTACTATTCTGCGAATAAATAAAGCTAAGTGCCCCGAAACTCTGTGTTCTTCCTCATTTTTCTGGCAATCTTATCACTCGGAGGCTACGCCACCCTTTACATCATCGTTCTATGAACAAGTCGCAGTATCCCGAGTAGCTGACACAACATCAACAACCCTTGATAAAACACCAACCCAGTTGCAATGCACCTGACAAGTTGGCAAGGTGCTGAGATAAAACAAGTCAGACTAACAAAAAGGAACTGCAGAGTACAAATGCACTCGCAAAACATACAAGCTAACAAGCTCTTTACATATCAATAGAAATTAATTACATCCAGCATATCCATACGAACATACAAGCTAACCATGTTCTAGGTCAAACCTTTCGGCGGGGTCGGCGGTCCAGTAGCAGCAGCTGCAACATCGACATCAGGCCTATGCAGTCGCACCAGTGACAAAGCAGCCTTGGCACCAGCCACTAACTACTGCTGCACGCACTTGCGAACTGCCCTCAAATCCTGGAACTTAGCCAGGAGAGCCAACAGGCTCGAAGGGACGGCGTATAGTGGAAACATCATCTGGTAGATATTCCTCATGCACGACTGCGCCTTCTTCAGAAAGTGGAGTACTCGAGAAGCACGATCCTGCAGGGTCGCAAGTGCGATCGCACGATCATAGTCCACCCAAAAATACCCACTCGCCTGAAGCTGTTCCTGGGTCAGGTCGTTCATTCGAATGGCGATTCTGTCTTTCTCATCCTGCGGATGACGAGCACTGACAACTACACCAAGCAAAAAAGGCAAACTATGAAGACAAGGAACTATCGTGATTGACTACAAGAAAAGCTAAGAGGGCAGGAAGCTAACACTTGAACTGATCGCCCAGACGCGTCACCTCCTCCAATAGATACTACTCTCGAGCGGTATCCTTCTCCGCCCTTGACTTCCATACATCCGCGTTATCATGGAGGATGGGCAACTCACGTTCCAGCTGCTTAACGCGATCGCGCAGTCATGAAAGCAGGGACAACTCATCCACCCTTGAACGCGACTGCGCCAAGGTCTCATCAGCGGGTAACGGATCATGAGGATCACTCGAAGGACCACTCGAGGCACCCTATCACGAACCAAACAAAAGCAAAATAAGAGGCTGAAGATACACTGACAAAAGTCTTGTATGCATTCAAACATATCAAAGTCTTGACTGGGGTACCCCCACAAAACAATTGTTTCACAGACACAAAAGGTCAAACACTAGAGCTATTACATATAAAAAACTAAGGAGCAGCGTGCTTCTTCGACTTCGACTTGGCCTCGGGGGCTTCATCACATCCGTGGCAGTTTCCGACGCCATGGACTTGCCGGTAGTACCCCCAGACGCCGCAGGCTTCGCTTGACGTTGCTCCTCGGAGTACTTCGCGAGTGTCTCGATAAG
Source organism: Avena insularis (assembly GCA_023614405.1). NCBI lineage: Eukaryota > Viridiplantae > Streptophyta > Magnoliopsida > Poales > Poaceae > Avena > Avena insularis. Next base: position 606,096,491 of record CM042690.1, on the reverse strand, counting down.
CTGGGGACCATAATTTTTGCATTTACTAGCAAAGGGAGCAAACACTACCTGCTGGCCTCCAGCTTCGATGGGCATTGCCTCAGAGATAGCAGCAGGATCCATCTCCACACCATGGGCCTGCACCATTGCGAATGCCATGGTGGCGCCGACGGAGCGCTGGGAGTTCTTGAAGTCAGCAGGGATTCCTCCAGCCAGAGACTCCACCAAATCGCCGAGGTTGTCGATCAGTCCGGCCTTGGGAGTTAAGTCCTCATGGATGCGACTGAGCACATCCTTGGCCATCCCCAGCGTCTCTTGGAGACATATGCTGCGGTTCTCGACTACGGCGATGGCTCTAGCCAAAGCATCCGCGCGGCACAGAGATTGGGCATCAAAGCTCAGGCCACTGGCATCTACATACACAAAAGCATTAGTATAATAACCAAACGTCAAAGTACAGAAGAGCAAGGCATATCCAGATGAAAAGGAATACCTGAGAGGGACTTGGCAATCGAGAGAAGTTGCTCCTCGAACAACTTCTCCCTCTCAGCAGTGGAGGCAAGGAGATCCTGCTCTCGCTTCCGCGACTCCTCCAAAGTTGCGACCGCCTCGTCACGATTCTTCGTCGTCGCGGCCAGCGTCTTCTCCAATGCAACAGCATGGCGAAGTAATTCATTATGCTCAGCTGCAACATACAGGGAGTGTCACCAAATCGAATCAATGATATTCGCAAAAAACAAAGACGAAGTCAAGACTTACTTTCGACAATGTGATGGTGATTGTCCAGTCGTGCATGTTGTCGACCCATGTTAAGGACCTACTCCGTCAGGCGGGCGGCTTCCTTCATGATGAGCTGCATTAGAGACATTAAATGTTCAAGTAAAGCACACCAAGAATAAATTTGACTGCCAACTACAAGATACCTACATGATCCTCCACAGACTCCGAAGAAGGTTGTTGCACAGTCATCCGGGTAACCATCTAATGTTCCCCAGCACGCGGGGAAATCGATAAATTATGCCCGGATTGGGCCGCCAATGGAGGAGAAGGAGACCGCGAAGCCACCTTCTTAGACTTGGAGCCTGTGACTCCGGACTCCTTCACAAATTGGACGTCGTCAGAAGACGACGTTGCCGCTTGACTGATACACAAATCAAACAAAAGCTTCAGGAATAAGAGCAACTCAAGGAAGAAACCAAAACAAGGTTGCGAACATAGAACTTACCAGTCAAATCTATCAAGATCGAAGGACTGCTCCTCCGACTCCGACGATTCATTTGGCAGTCGAAGCTTCTTCCGGGCAGGACGAGCCAAACGGCGGGAATCGGCTCCTCATCACCAACAGAAGGGCCTTATGGAGTCGACGGAGACGAAGCATCTGAATCCTTGCTACAAGAATGCTTGCGAGTGTCCAGATCACTGGACTCGGGGGCTCCCTCCTCCTCTTCAAGTGGGACAGTTGATTCTGACTCATCCTCTTCATCCACTTCGCGAGGGATAACCCCCTCAGGAAGAGGGGGAAAATTGGGAGACACCTTCCAATCCTGCATTCAAAAAACAATTCATTATACATCAAAAACTCAATGGCAATCATCAAAGAAAGATACTTCGTAGCACAATTCTACCTCAGGAGGAGGGTTAGAGGCGTCGAAGGGAGGCACGACTGGTTCGCCAGGGAGAACCTCCTTGGTAGTATACTTTGTCACCAGTCGCAACCTCTTATCTACTTCACCCGCGGAAATGCCATCGGCAGATACGCGAGTGGCATCGTCCGCACCAGCCCATTGGAACATGGGGTGGACTCTAGCCTACAGAGGTTGGACATGATGGCGCAACCATGTGCGAATGAGGGCGGCGCCTCCCTCTTCTTTACCTATACGGCTCTCGAGGTCGCAGACGCGCTTGTACAACACTTCCATCTCCTCGGACTCGCCAGGCATCACTACGTCCTTCCAAGAATGCCTCCTCTTGCACGGTGTCGCGGGGTCAAAGGGCGTGAGTCCGTAGTGCTCTCCGTCGGCCTTCTGGTCGTGGATGTAGAACCAATTGTCTCTCCACCCTTGGACGGATGCCATGAGTTTGATATGGAAATAAGTGGCAGAGTCGACATGGATTCCGCAGTCTCCTACGTCGTAGACTACAAAACCAGATGCTGACTGGTGCTTCAGCTTAAAATCCTCTTAAAGAGGCCAAAGTGTGGCTCGACTCCGAGCCAGCACTCGCAAAGAGTAATGTAGTAGGCGATGTGGAGAATGGAATTTGGGGACAGCTGATGCAGCTGGAGCGCGTAGAAGCAAAGGAGGCCCCTGAAGAAAGGATGCAGGGGCAGAGAAAGACCGCGGATGATGAACGCGAGGAACAGCACCCACGACTCATCCTCCACACACGACAGAACTCCATATTGATGCAGGAGATGGAGCTCAGAGGATTTGATGATGGATGCGTGCCATGCACCATTGGTGACGCGAGTACCCACGCCCTTCTTCTTACCAGCACCGGCGGCGCTGGTACCCACAGTGGCGGAGCTGCCCTTCTTCTTGGTGGCGGCAATGGCGGTGGCGGACTCAGCGGTAGCGCCTCCCTTCTTCTTGCCCATCTTGCGACGGTGGCGCGACCGGAGGAAGTAGCTCGGAAATACATGGAGTTGGTCTAGCGCCATGAACAGGATGAGTGCTGGGAAGCAGAGAGCAGCGGCAATGGCAATGGAAGCACAAGCAGAGAAAGGGCAGATGGGAAAATTACTGTAGCTACACTACTACTTAACCCCCTTGCGAATGCCATCCAATGGCCAGCAGAAACCCTACTGGACGCGTGACGCACATCGCTATCGACACGTGGAGAAGCCAAAACACGAACCGTCCCCCACTATCTCCATTACGCGTGGAAATTGAGGAGACGCAGTTAAAACAGAAGATTACGCACGCCCGGTCAAATCAAAGTGAGAAAGTGGGACCCACCGCTCGTCACGTCCCGTCAAAGACGCTCACGCGGGTAACTGAGGTCATCACATCGTCAGCACCGATGTCATGAAGATGAGCATCATAAGATTTCGACTATTTCAAGTCCTTGCTTGAGTCTTCGACTCCACCAAGCACTCGAGGGCTACTCCCATAGGGAGCGCTGGTCACGCACCCTACGATTCATTTTTATGCAGGAATGTGAACATTAAAAGCACACCCACCACTCGAATCTATGATTCGATTATGGATCATGGGTTACTCCCATAGGGAGCGCCAGAAGCAAATTTGACTAAAACAAGCAACAAAAGACGACAGCAGTCGTAAAACTTCTTTAGTCCCTTCCTGAGTCTTCGACTCAACTAGGCACTCAGGGGCTACTCCCATAGGGAGCGCTGGTCGTGCACCCTATGATTATTTTTCCTTGCACAACATACTGTGTGTTGATAACATCCACACTCAAATGCTATGGCGCCTCTGCCTCATATTTTCCCTACAAAGAGATTACGTCTCCTGGGTTACCCGAATCATCTCCGCGCTTACAGCATGACGATAAGACCTGAATAAGGCCTAGCAACACATCTGCTGCACACTACCAGAAACATATCCGTGCCTGCAGGTACGATGAACATGCCTTGACGGACGTGTCAAGTGCTCACACCCATACACTGGAATTCGACTCTTGTAAGACCTCCGCGGCCTGAGTCGAATTATGCCAGCACTTCTCCAAATTCGAGTCGAGGGACTCGAGTTTGAGTAGATTGCGTTGTTTTGCCCTAAGGTAGTTAACTAATACCGATACATCAGCTAAATCAGGCACGCATATCAACAATCCCTATGACATGAATTGAACATTCGAAAAATACTCAATCATGCACTTGAAAGGCTTCATAAAGTCTCCAGTCGAATCTGCTATTCCACTGGACACTCGGGGGCTACTGACATGGGTATACCCTATAGGTACTCGAGTTTGGTATATAAGGCCTGGATACAGCAGAAGCCCACAGCATTGCCAAGGCCCAATACAGAATTCGAGTGGCCCAAGGACTCTCGGTTGCTTGTGAGACCAGAAGAAGCTTAAAGATAGAAAGTTCAAAGGGAAAACCCTAATCCATAACCGATGACCCACAAGTATAGGGGGTGTATCGTAGTATTTTCGATAAGTAAGAGTGTCGAACCCAACAAGGAGCGGACGGTGCTGGCTAGTGGCTTGGAGCAGGAATTCTCTGTAAATACTTAGCAAACGGATTTTTAGGGGTTTTTGATAATGCAGGATAATAAAGTACGAGTAAATAAAAGACAATAAGAATAAATGCAGCAAGTGGCCCAATCCTTTCTTTAGCAAAGGACAAGCCGGTTGTATTACTTAGGATGACCAAACGTTCTCGAGGATACACGGGAATATCGTCAAGTGCTTTCGCTTCATATAGTTGATTAATCTTCTTTAGTTTGCTAAGTGTTATGTGGGTGAACCTGTGCTAATGTACCAACCTTCCTAGGACTAATTCATACTTGTGATTATACCCCTTGCAAGCATCCGCAAGTACAAGAAAGTAATTAAGGTAGAAACCTAACCACAGCTTTAAACTCTAAGAACCTGACGTCCCTTGTGCAATGGTTTCCTAACGAGGGTTCAGGTTTCTATCACTCCGGCAACCCCTACGATTAGTAGCCAAATACACAATGCATTTCCCTAGGCCCATATAGGTGAAGTGTCATGTAGTCGACGTTCACATGACACCACTAGAAGAAGTACACCACAACTTAAGTATCAAACTATTGAATCTTTCTCAATACAATTCCACTACTAACAACATGACTTCTCCCATGTCCTCAAGAACAAAACGAACTACTCAGAAGACATCATATGGATCATGACCAGAGATGAAATAATGATGTATCACAATCTGAACATAAACAATAATTCAACAGTTCACTCAATAGCATCAACTACAAAGAGTAATCAACACCAGGAAAGTTTCCCCTAAGAACTATGCAAGATTCAACCCAATTGTTACAGAGGTATGGATGTGGTGATGATGGTGTTGGTGGAGATGATAGTGGTGATGATGATGATCCCGATGAAGTCCAGCTTGATGGTGGTGTTGATGGCGACGATCTCCCCTCTCCGGGAAGGAATTCCCTCGGTAGAATTCTGTCTGCCGAAGAGATCTTTCTCTCTCAGTGTTTTCCGCCCCGCAGAGGTAGCAAAATCTTTCTATGGTCGCTCCCCGAGTCTTGGGGTTTCGGGAGGATAATATACACCAGAGGGGAGAGCCAGGGGTGGACCAGGGCAGCCACACCACCTGGTGGCGCGGCCTAGGGTGGCCCGCGCCAGGGGGTGGTGTGGGCCCCTTGTGGTTGATCTCCGCTTCCCCTTCTGGCTTCCTTCGTCTTCTGGAAAAATAGGATTTTCCATGTATTTTTCCGGATTTTCTGATCTTCGCGAATTTTGCCTCCAAACAAAGACCTTTTCCATCGAATCATCATCAGCGGTCCATGCCCCAAAAGTCATCAACCATGCAAAAATAGATGAAATAACATAAGTATCATCTCTTAATATGAAATATATCAAGGAATAACAGTAAATTATGATATAGAATAGTGATGCAAAATGGACGTATCAGTAATCGACTCGACCTGCCACCCGAGAACTAGCCTATCTATATAAAGGTTAGGAGGAGGCGGCAAGGAGGACACACGTATCCCTAGTTTCCACAACTCTCGCCAGATTGCATCTGCGCGCCCCTATAATCTTTGATTCCTTTGTTAATTCCAAGAGCAGACAAGCAGGAGTAAGGACCTCTACGAGGCCTGAACCTGGGTAAACCTTGCGTCCTTGTGTGCTTGTTTGCTAGCCGACTGATGCCTCCAGCGCTCCCTCCTTCTCCAAAATCCAAGTCCATAACAATGGGCATTGATGAGTTAAACCCTCGTCAGAGCCGGACCCGGTTGTTTTCCTTGCTTAATTTTAGGGTCCTTTGTGCTAAATGTGTGGACCTAAATGTACTTTCTCCCCTTTTCTAGGTCCTTGATGTAGAATGTACTCCCACCAACCGTATAAAATGCTAACCTATAAGTAAGTGATGAAATTTCAAGGAATTTAAGCATAGTTGTCAATGGGTATGAAAAAATCTTGGATTTCAAGCCGAACGACCATGAGGTCAAGGCCATATCTCTACATCATACTTTATGTTGATGATCCCATATTCAAGAATTTGCATGGCGACAGATTTTGCCATATTTTCAAAACAATCGAAGAGGAAGTAGTATGAAGAGTATGGCTCGACCAGCTGCTCTCTCGAGAAGGAGCCGAACCCGATTGTTTTGTTTGCTCAATTTTAGGGTCCTTTGTGCTAAATGTATGGACCTCGATGTAATTTTCCCTTTTTTAGGTCCTTTATGTAGAATGTACTTTATGCTTATGATCCCATATCCAAGAATTTGCATGCCGGCAAATTTGGCCATCTTTTGAAAACAATCGAAGATATTAAAAACAAACAATAATCATTCATTTTTCCAAGTGACATGAATTTATTTTCTGAAAAGCATGTAAGAAGATTTTTTTCGATCAGCTGCTCTCTCGAGGAGCCGTACCTGACTGTTTTTAATTCCTTGTTTGGTTTTAGGGTCTTTTGTGCTAAATGTATGGACCTCGATGCAATTTTCCCTTTTGTAGGTCCTTGATGTAAAATGTAGTCCCACCATCCATGTAAAATTATAACCAAACAGTGTAAGTGGTAAAATTTAAACGAATTTAAGCTTACTTGTCAACGAGTATGAACATTCTTGGATTTCAAGCCGAACGACCAAGGTCAAGGCCATATCAACATCATACTTTATGCTGATGGCCCCATATGATAGAATTTGCATGGCAACAGATTTGGCCATATTATGAAAACAATCAAAGAGGAAGTAGTATGAAGAGTTTGGCTCAGATCAGCTAATCTCTCGAGAAGGAGTCGAACCTGAAAGTTTTCCTTTTACGGTCCTTTGGGCTAAATGTATGGACCTCCATGTAAATTTCCCTTTTTTAGTCTTTGATGTAAAATATGCTCCCACTGATCATGTAAAATGCTAACCTAAAAGTAAGTGGTGAAATTTAAACGAATTTAAGCTTAGCTGTCAACGAGTATGAACTTTCTTGGATTTTAAGCCGAACAACCACAAGGTCAAGGCCATATCTCTACATCAAACTTTATGATCCCATATCCAAGAATTTGAATGGCGACCAATTTGGTCATATTTGTAAAACAAGCAAAGATGAAGTAGTATGAAACGTATGGCTCGATTAGCTGCTCTCTCGAGAAGGAGCCGAACCCGACTACTACTCCCTCTATCCCAAATTAATTGACTTGCATTTATCAGATTCGAACGCATCTTGCACTAGAACATGTTTATATACACTTGAATCTAGACAAATTCGAGTCAAGTAATTTGAGGGAGTATAATAGAGTAGCAATTCAAACTTTCCGAGTTTCGAAATTTTCACTTCCTTCACAAACATCGGGGGAAAGAATATTCAAAAGATCGTCATTCGCAGTACTACGAGTACTACACGGTATAGTGAGTAGTAACAAAAGAAACTTTTTACGATAGTACCAAAAGAAAGGACGTCCCAAAAGAAACTTCATTCAAGCATTAAGGGGTTGTTTGGTTCAGTGGCTATCCAGTGGATAACACGGATATCCACTTTTTTGGTTATCAAGTGTTTGATTTAGAGGGTGGAGGGGATATGGATAACTACTTTTGGCTCAAAATGGTGGTTGAGCATATCCCACAAAAAGAGCTAGATGAGCTCAACAACTTTTGGATAGCTCCTCTGAAGCGTTTTCTTGTTCGTTCACCCTTCCTCTCAAGAGAAAATAACCTCTTGCCTATGGGATCGACAAGAGGGCAGCCATAGCGTAGGCCGTCGGGCAGAGCGGGTGTTCGAATACGCACGCGGGCGTAGGCCGCCGGGCAGAGTGGGAAGGCAGAAGGGGCGCAGGCAGGCATGTTGACATGGGGTCGAAGGCAAAAGGGTGGCGAGGTGTCGGTGGTCGTGGCCACTGCTAGGGAAGTGGTGAGGCGGATGAAGAAGACAATGTGAAAGAGGAAAATGAAAAAAACAGTTGGGCCAATAGATTTTGACTGGCTATCCCTAACCACTTTTTATCCCACTTTACCAAACGAAAAAGACTACCCCTAACCAGCTGGTTGGGGATATCCTCATCCCTAAATGACATCCTCTAAACTAAACATCCCCTAACATAACAGCACGAGTTTACATATAAAGGACTCGCTGCTGAACTAGTGCAGGTCCGGTGCCTCCTAGCACTAGTCCGCGCCACCAGCGGCAGCTCGTGACATCGACACCAACGCCAGCTCCAGTGACACAGCCGGCTCCTGACTCATCGGCACCTCCGGATAACGCGGCGGCGCTTCCTGAGCCATCGGTGGCACCTCCTGAGCCATCAGCGGCACCTCCAGATAACGTGGCGGCACCTCCGAATAAGGCGGTGGTACCTCCTAAGCCATCAGTGGCACCTATGGATATGGCAGCGGTACCTTCGAAGCCATCGGCAGCTCCTTGGAGGACACTGTGGATGAAGTTGCCGTTTTTGGGGAACCGGTCCCAGTAGTTGGTGAAAATGTTGGCTCCGGTGAACACCACCATCTCGCAGCCGTAGTGGAAGGCCTAGCCGTAGAGGAGACGGGCGTCCCTGAAGTTGATGAACTTGACCTTTACCGTCCCGTCCGGATTGTCGTGGAGGCGATACATACGGTACTTGCGGCGACTATACCCAACGTCGAGGAAGGCGGACACCATCTGCCACTTTGTTCTCCCTGGGGAGAAGGCCCAAATGCGTAGGGAATTGTCCTCCTGTGCATCGATGTCGGGGTCTTTGTGCTCCGGTATGGCGAGCGGCCGCTGGAAGGTGGCCATGGATGACAGATGAGGACGGAGATGGTTGCTGGAAGTGGGGGATTCGAGATGGATTGGTGGTGCAGGGAAGGGGAGAGGATAAATACTAGTAGGAAGGAGATGATCCGATATTAATGTGGCAGATTACCGAAGCTTGGGGACAATCAATGTCGCTGATGAAGCCGATGCGTGTGGCAAATATTGATGACGATGACTAGGGTAAGCGATTGGATGGAACACTGACTCTGCTTCCCGGACTCGATGGCCCAGTCATAATTTTGTGGTGCGTCCAAGGCGACCACGACCTCCCCCATCTATGGGTCCTACGTAGATGATTGAGTTGATGGGTGAAAACAAATTGATAAAGTGAGCTCTTTCCTACTCTCTCCGGTCCGAGATTTTCTATATCTATAATATATATACCACTATATAGTACAACAGTTTTTGAATTTGGTTTTTCCCTTCAGTTCTAGAACCTTCCCAACATTGAGTAATCTAAGCTGTGGATTTGCTATGTCCACTCTTGCATCTATGCCTGGCACTTGTTCAGGTGGGAAGCATCACATCAGTCACCTCTTCCTTCCCATGTAAGCTTCCGCGCAATGGAGTACATCCGTGCAGGCGCAGTAGTGCACAGAAGGTTGGGGCCCGTGGTGGTCCAGGCCAACTTTCCTTCTATTTGCCTCGTGCTTCTGCCCAAAAATGAGCTCTGGCTGGATGTTTTCTTTCTCTTCCATATTAGGCTTCTCTTCATAGTGCTAAATAACTTAGGCTAGTAAAACTTTCATATGTTACTACAGTACCTTCAAAGTGTATTGGGTGAAAAAAAATATACACCGTTACTTTTTATAGATGTGGCTCTTTCATATTTTTTTGAGCTTTACCTATTACAGAGCATAATTTTATATAGTGATGATATGTCATACTTTATTATTATATGGGTCTCACGTCCCAACTTACTGATAAAAGGGTGGTGCACAAATACAAAGAGGACACTAATCTTGTCCAACTAAACCAGGAATTTGTAAACAATAAGGCCTCAAAATATACAAAAAGAACCCTAGTACAGAAAGGAAAGGCGCAATCATGTAGAGATTCATTGATTATCAGCTATGGTATACTAAAAGAAGGGCACGGCTCGAGGCCGGATCAGAGAGTCCTCATTTCCCCCCACCCAAATCAAAATGCTTGGGACGGTCACTCTGAAGATGGAAGCCATCGTTCTCAACTGTTCCTCCTGCTCCCAGCCCCTCAAGTCTCGGTGGGTCTACAAGGTCTCTCGAATTCTCCCTCACAATCCATTGATTTTTCTTTTGTCGGTTCGTCCATGCAACTATTTTATTTTTCGAACTTCCGTTTCTACAGTGCGTGGATATTCATCTAGTCTGCCACCGCTGCGTCCGCAAGATCACCTCCTGCCAGAAGTGCGAGCACCCTAGCGGAGGATTCACCCACGAGCCCGCCATGGACGCCGTCCTATCAGTGGCTAGGGTCGAGTGCGCCCACAAAGGTTGCAGTAGTTTGATGCCCTACTACGAACTCCACGAGCATGAAATCATGTGTCGGTATGCTCCCTGCACTTGCACGGAGACCGGCTGCGATTTCGCCGCACCGCCGCTAGTGCTTGTCGCCCACCTCGAAGCAGTCCACTCGATCCAAGTGCACAAGATCTAGTATGCCACCACCAAAGCTTTCTAGGAGCTGGTGCTGTTGTTGGGCGAGCCATCCCGCCGGCTCATCGTCGTTAGGGAGCAGGACGGCGCCGTGTTTGTTCTGACAATTGGCTTGGTAATCATGGTCCCCCTCATGTCTGTGGTCTGTGTTAGGGCTGAGATGGGTGACTTACCGGTGTACAGGGTAAGGATGTGGGTGGAATGACCGCCGCTTCTCTCCTGGACGGACGGTAGGAGGAGGACCGGCAGCGTGACGGTGGAGCTCGACGCACCGAGCTCCGCTAATCCAGGAGAGGTCGTGTTTGAGGACCTTACGTCTTACCTGGCGGTGCCACCTCATTACCTGGTCGGTCCTATTACTTCGAAGGAGATGCATTTCTTCTTTCGCGTCGAGTTTTAGTGGTGATGTAAGCTGCTGTTAATTGGTTTAATTGCAGAATGATCGTTTGCATACTAGGAACGATGGATTTTGTAGTACTAGTACTCTATCTCCATCCCAAGAAATAAGGCTCCCTTATTTTTATTTTTTGTTTGACCAAGATTTACTCTAAATATATATATAAAGATGTTGGTACTGTACAAATTTTACACATATCAGTGAATTTTAGTTGATCCATTTATTCGGTCAAACTTTACTTTGGAGAGCGTGTGCACCTTATTCCTTGAAACGGAGGTACTAGATGAGTTCGTGGATGTAGTACTCTCTAGAGTATTTTTCATGAAGTCTTAACTTCCGATGGGTTGGGTGGATCAGTGGATGTACTCTGCTGAGTAGTAAGCTGAATAGTATTAAGGCTCTCTATTTAGGAAGGCTAGAGGGCTAATTCACAATACTACCTAGTAGATGAACTCTAATTAATTTATGCATGCACGACTAGTTTTACATGCATGAGACACTAGATTAAAAAAGGGGAACGTGATGAGAGATGAAACAACATGCACTGGGAGATTGAGAGAAAATAGATATATCTAAATTAATGAGTCACGGGGATTAAGACAATAAAGAGGATAGGCCTTATTATAATTTATAACAATTTTAAAAATCTCTCTGGCCTTATAATCCCAAACATAGGTAGGAGTACTGTTCAATGTACATTCGGGAGTACTAGTATGTACTACTACTAGTAGTAGTATAATAGTGGAGTACGGTAGTAGTACTCCCCTCCGATTCATATTAATTGTCACTGGATTGGATGTACTCGTATCTAGCACTAAAACATGTCTAGATACATCCATTTTTGCGACAAGTAAATATAGCCATTTTTGGAATAGTACTAGTTTGGTTGGAACAAATCATATTTTTTCTGCAGTAGGGACGATGGTTTTTTGCTAGTAGTAGTACTAGTACATAGCAGGTAGTAGTAATATATATGTTCGGGCAATCGACAAATGTTCATCTTGCGGTTCTGCTGCTACAGTGCTACTAGGAGTTTTTCAGGTGCCCATTCACCCTCTGTCTTTCAGCAGTACTCCGCCTATAAAATTATAATCTGCCATGGTTGTTGATTGACAAGACAATTCATTAGGGTGAGGTGGGCTGTTGGTGTGTGCTATGATGCCTACTCCTACTATCACTCTGCAGTCAAAATAAAAGAAACTGTTGCGATTCCTTGCATTAATTCTTGCCTCTGCCCCTTGCATGCCTGCAGTATATACATGCATTAACTTCTACGAGTAGTATAGTACATGTAGGAGTAGTACCAAGCAAGGATATATCGACACGCAAAGATATACTCATAGGTCACATGGTGTACCATTCTGAGTCTTCGTCTTCTTCTTTGGTCTGCTTGACCTTGCCCTTCTTTCTTAGTTCTTTTTTTGGTTGAACATTTCGAGAGTTTGTTGACCCCTCTCGAAGTTCACTATCCGCCTGTATACCTCGTAGGTCACGTAGGCGTCGAGGCTTGCATACTTGATCTGCTCTTCGGTCAGGGGCATGTTCCCCCACTGCTTGTGGTCCACATCCTCCTTCTTCTTCTTCATGACTATAACGGATGTCTATGAGGGCCACCGCATAGTTAGCCAAAGAATCCTTCTCATTCATGGAGCCGGTAGGCTTCCACCTCTTCTGGATGTCCACGAAGTTCATCACTGGTACTAGAGAATGCCTAAGCCGGCTACGGTCGTTGCCAATGTCGACGCCTGCAAAGGAAATGTCAGGGTTGGCGACGAACTCTGATAGCTTTGAGCATGGCTGGTCGGCTTGGCAGATGTGGTAGACTAGGCAATCCATGCCCACACATAACTAGACGATAGTAGCCTTCTGTGTTGATGATTGCTCATTGGTGTACTCGACGTCGAGGCCAACAATCTTGTCATCCATTTCCTCCAGGAGCTTTTGGATTTTCTCGATGTAATCGTTCACCACCGACGCTCTGTTGGTATACGCCACCTGTAGTGTGGTGTTGCCAGGGTCCACGAAGTAGTACATCTTGTCCAACGGCCCTGCCATGGACTGTGATTAGCGCCTTCTTTTGTTTTGTAGAGGTCCGGCCGGGTGACATAAAAGGAATGGGATAGAGAAGAAAGGAACTGCTAGGAAGATTGAGAGATGCATCATGGGAGGTTCTAGAGACGAAAGGGCATGCAGTTTCCCCCTGGCCCCACCCACGTAATCCTATAGAATATAATTTATTTACGGATCAGTTTTACGGACGCGGATTATTTACGGCTATAGGTTGATTTCTAGATTATACAAAAAGTACAAGAACCAAACACACGGGATACTTTATGAACGAAGCTCGAAACTATAAATATTTTTTGAGTTTCACCTACTACTATAATTTTATATAAAAAATGATATGTCATACTTATATTATCTGATTCTCACGTGCAAGGCATTTGCAAATCACTAGTTATTTCTTATCTTACCACTATATCTCTACCATTATAATAGAGCAGTTTTTAATTGGATCCTTAGCACCAATCCTTACCATTGGACTGTTAGATCCAATGGTTCATAGCACATGGATTCGTGTTAAATAGTACCTACAGCAAACTCCACCATTTTCGAGAAACATCATGTCACCACCCCCAAAATTTCATACCATAGTAGGCTATATTCTCTCTACTACTACAATGAAGTAGTTTTGAATTGGATCGATAGCACCAATCCTGACCGTTGGGCTGTTAGATCCAATGGTTTAGATGAGCTAGATTCGTGTTGAATAGTACCTACACGTCTGGCATATCACCACTATATAAAATTTTAATAGGTAAAGCATAAAAAATATAAATTTGATCAACATCTATAAAGTATGGGTGTATATTTGGTTCTTGTACTATTAACTATCTAAAACTTGACAATTCTGGTAACATGGTTTAGAGAAACGAGGGAGAAGATTCTAGAATGATGGAGAAGTGTGTTTTGAGTTTTATGCATACCATTCATTGTGATGAAAACTATCAATAAAATCTTCTATATGCTAGAATGGAAAAGAAGGCTGGAAATGTTGGGATTCGCAAGTCTTGATCCAACGGTCAATATTCAAAGTTATTCTTACACATTTCCATTGTTGGATCAAGACTCTCGAATCCCAACATTGCCAGCAGTTGGATCTTATTTTCCATTTTAGCATCTAAAAAATACTACTCCCTCCGTCCATAAATAACTTACTTGGGTTTGTCTACATTTGAATATATCTATACACTAAAATGCGTCTAAATATATTCGAATCTAGAAAAAACCAACTCAGCTATTTCTGGACGAAGGGAGTACTTTTGATAGTCTTTAGCACAATGTATGCATATTAGATCATACACTATGTGAGCACAAAGCGAACCAAAGGGCCACATGGTATGGTTCCATATATTTTTTAGCGAACCATACAAGCGATTCAATGCATGAGAGAAAAGAAGCGAACCAACAAGTCAATGCGGTTCAAACGATTGGATCTGTCATGAGCAATGAATTAGGCCCACATGGTAGAGAGAGATGTTAGCTTTGTAGAGAGAAGATGCACATTAAATAGAACTGCATGGCTGACACACTCATCAGGCTCTAAATAAAAAGCGACTTCACACGTTGCAGCAAAACACCAACGGTTCCTAACTCTGACAAATTTTGCTTTGAACCGAATACACGTAGTACATGGTCTTACTACTCCAAGTTACTTACCACTCAGACCAGTCTTAGAGCATCTCTAGCATGGAAAAAATAGTGCGTTATTTCACGCTATGTAGCGTGATATAGCGTATTTGGAGAGTGCACGATATTTTTTAAAGATTTTGCTCGGTATGGCGCTATTTTTTAAATAGCATGCTATATCACGCTAAAACATCATAGCGTTTGCGCTATTTCAAGTATAGGGCGTTATTTTTTTGTTGGCGGGTGTGGAGTAAGATAACATTGAATGTGTCGAGTAAGCAAAAATACAATGCAAATTTGATTGTTAAACTTAAGTGATCTTGTCAAGCCTAGCCTCCAAAGAAGATTGTACCTAGATTCAACCCTGCCGGTTATCCTCCTACTTGGATAGCACCGGCATCGGTTATGCATGTGGAAGTATTACTCTAGGCAATTCATTACATACTGAAATCGTTTATATTATAGATATACATGTTATTTTTAATTTTTTACAAAAAGATGTCTGTAAAATAGTTTGTTATTAGCACACTATAACTTCCATATCGTCTGGAGAAAAGCCACGCTAAATTAAATAGCATGCTAGTATTTTTTGCCTTGATCTCTAGTTGCTTGTCTAAATTTGGTAGATTCTTAGGCCTGGTGCACTTTGTTGCCCGATCGATGCCACCAAATTTTTTCAGGGAACCGGAGCATCTAGGTGCTCCGATGCCCCAAACTCTTCACCCAATAGAATAGCAATATATGTGTACTATGCATGTTGTTGAGACGACCTTCACCAAATATAATCCATGGAGATTGGTCTAGTTAATTTGTTTATCATGTTCTAGGACAACTATTTATTTTTGGCCAAAGTGATCACATTGTGAGCTCGGTGCCTCAAAAAAATTTCTAGGCATCGCTTATGAGGTGGCAACTTTTCTATCTATTAGGCATTGATCATGCTATGGAAGGCCTTAGAGCATCTCTAGTGGCTTGTCTAAATTTGGTAGTCTACATCTTCACTTTATAGATAATGGTGTAAAAAGATTCCTTTTCACATGACTTTAGTTTTCTAGTGGATAGTATAAATCTGATAGTTTATATGTCCATCTGCACACAAATAGTCAATATACATAGCAAATCAGTACAACAAATGCTCTGATTTGCCGCGGGAGCGAGATCGTGAGCGACCAACTTTGCTTTAGACATGGTGGCTCGGTTGTCCAAATATGGACAACGAGTAGTCTGTTTGGAGGATGTCTAAATTTTAGACCACCGGATACACAAGCCACCGAATGCATTTTTTGGTCCATGGTGGTCTATAATTGGCTTAGACTACCGGATACACTAGCCACTAGAGATCCTCCTAGGCTGGTCATAGTGGGAAACATACTACTCTAGTGCATCTTACTACGTACCTTCATGTGTGTATGTAATTGAGCCGAAGGTAGAGACCTTATTTTTGCAGAAATGGCTCCGGAAATATACCATACCCTAGAAAGGCTGGGACATTACAGTAAACTATTTTTTCTAGTCATTGGAATATATATACTCCTAGGATAGGATGGGATATTATTATTCTATATCTTTTGAACTGTATAGCAAAATTCAAAATCCCAGAGTGGAAAATTCTCCCGCCTCACCTCCACTGAAATATTTCGAGTGGTCACACGCTCCAAGTTGTAGCCGTACGAAATTCCTTTTCTACCCCTGACAATGTCTTATCTACTAATGTCGGGGCGTGGGTATGGTTCGTAATCCCCTCCCCCCGGGGGGCAGTGGTCCCCATTGCTCTGAAGCTAGGTAGTCCACCTTCCACCGACGCCATTACCCCCAAAGCACTCCGAAAAACCCTAACCCCTTTCTCACCTCCGGCTCCTACACCACCAAGACTGCCCATCCCATGGTCACCGCCTTCACGCCACCCAACCCCCTCTCACCTCCAGCACCTGCACCACCGCACCATTATCATCTCCGCCACACTTCGCCCGCCTACACGCCACCCAACCCCCTATCTCACCTCCAGCTCCTGCACCACCGCACCGGAACATCACCGCCGCACTTTGCCAGCCCACATGCCACCCCAAACCCCCTATACCACCTCCGGCTCCTGCACCACCGCACTTTGCCGTCCTACACACCATACCTCTATACCATATACTCTTGACCAGTCTACGGGATCAGCCGACGTCCACCTTACCGAACCCTAGTTCGTCTAACACCCTCTTCCATACAACCGTGTTAATTTTCCTGACTCCCTAGTCCACAGCACCTGACCTGCTTCACCTACGCTGGTGTGCGCTGCATTAGATCTGCTTCACGGACTCAACAGTCCACTACACGGGATCTGCTTCACCGACGCTCTTGTGCAGCGCCTCGAATCCATAATCGGTCGTAACAGATCTGCTTCACCGAGGACGCCGTGCACTACACCGGATCTCCTTGATCGGCCATCTTGTCAAGCAAGACAGACCCATCAACAACCTCCACAGATCTGCTTCACAGACGTCGCCGAGATCTATCTGCTTCATACCGACTCACCACCACCGGGCACCCTCGGCGTCCTTGACGTCGCCCGCAAAGATGCCGTGTATGCGTAAACGATGCCGTGGCCTAGGTAAACCAGATCTGCTTGTTCGTTCATTTCAATATAGTAGGTATGAGCCTGCGACAATGAACTGCATTTCTGTATTGGTGGTAAATTCCTGCCTCAATATTGGCTTAATTGATATCCCACTCTCCCTTGATAAATTCGGTGTAGTCTATGTTAAATCCAGGTGTTAATCTACTCCTTCTGTTTCGAGGTATAAGGTGTCCTTGTTATGCCTGTTTTTATTTGACCAACAATTAATCTTAATATAAATAAACAATTTTGGTAGTACAAAACAGACATCATTAGAGTTCATTGGTATTATGAAGTTCATGGAAAATGTTAATTCACTGAACATCTAAGGCTGCCTACCTGTTCAACAAGTTCACAAGTTATGTCATCATAATGTGCAATTGCTTTGTCTGTTGCTACAATATTGACTGCAGGTAATTTTCGAGTTCATTGGTTGTTTTAATCTATTGAACATGTAGGTTAACATTCCCTGCTCTACAAGTTCAGAATTTATGCTATTTTAATTTCAATCTGGTTGTTCTAAGCAAACACAGTAACCTCCTCCTCTTATGTAATTCATCGCAAATTTTATGTCATTGAACTTGTTGGTTTTGCATTCCCTCTGCAAGTTATGCCATTATTGTTTGTTTCAATTAAGCTCCGACAGTAGCTGCCGCCTATTGTCTACTACTCCCTCCGTTTTAAAATATAAGATGTTTTAGCTTTGTGATAGGAGTGTATCTAGACACCATTTAGTGAGTAGGTTTACTCCAAACATACATGAACCTACACACTAAAAGTGGTCTAGATGATGACTTATACTTTTTGAAACGGAGGGAGTACATCCATTTCGTAAAAGAAGGCATATACAACTTTAAAGTCAAACAATGATGACTTTTACCAAGCTCATAGAAAAATATATTAAGGGTTAATTTGTGGCATTTGCGTCTATGAAAATATATGTCCTGATGTATCGAATGGCAATGGTTTGGTATGGTAGATGTTCCTGGTATGTTCTATAAACTTGGTCCAATTTTGCATCAATTGACATGTAAAAAATTTATATGCCTTATTTACTTTGGATTGGATGTATTATTACATGGCATGTTTTAAGGCACTTAACATGGTTATCTGCATGCCCTGCTCTATAAATTCAAGTTTCTCAATTATAATTTCTGTAGCAGCAGTATCTACCTTCTATTATGTAGTTCATGGCATTTTAAGTCACTTCATAGATGGGTTAGCATTCCCTGCTCTATAAGTTCACGAGATATACCATTGTAATGTCTATCTTATTCGTCCAAATGTTAGTACAGTAGCTGCCTTCTCTGTAGAAGGTGACACTTTTTATGGCACTTCTCATATTTGTTTACAATCCTATTTCACAAGTTCAATCATTGTAATTTCTCTCTTGTTCGTGCTAAGGAGTGACTATAACTGCTTTCTATTTTGTCGCCATGGCAATCTTTATGTCATTTAAATGTTTGTTTATATTCCGCCATTCCCTGCTATACATGTTCACAAGTGATTATACTATAATGTCTATCTAGTTCTTTGTAAACAGCAACAGTCACTATCTGATATTATTTCCTCTCATAGGGAACACGGAGAATCGTAGGGTGAATCTCCCCTACAATTGTCAGTACCTGTTGCTTTGTATTGCTGAATGCAAACCTGTTTTATGTGAATGAGTGACCTGAACCTATATGCAGAGGAGCAACAATAAAGTAGATGGATCATCTATCCAAGTACTCGATGCGGTGGATGTCTTCAAAGAACGAACTGACAACAGGATGTCCTCCAACGGGACTGCACAAAAAGAAATAGTAAGTCTCTTGTTTTTACTGAGATGTGCACAGTGTCAGATGCTTGTTTGTACGAGGTACCACATCATTCGGCTAATTATTAGAACAAAGTTGACCTTAACCAAGACTAGACAAAAACCAGACATAAATCCCTCGATTTATAATTCAATGTGCTCACTTGATTTTGGTGATGATTTATTCTTTATATATTTGACATGTGTTCATCTATCTATCTATTATGTGGTGGTAATTTAAGTATATCCACTTTTATGCTAATTTATAGTCTATTATTGTATTTTTCTGCTATAATTAAGAGTTTGAATGCACTCTGGAGGTAGTCACATTGTCTAGTGTCGGCACCACATGAGTTGGCCAATGATTAGAACAAGATGACCTTGAACAATATTGCACAAAGACCGAACGTAAATCCCTCGATTTGTAATTCAATTTGCTCACTCAATCATGGTGGAGATCTCTTTTTGCTATATTTGACTGATGATCTTCTATCTATATATATATATACGTTAACTAGACCATGATTAGGTGGTGGTGATTGAAGTATATCTACATTTATGCTAATCTATATTCTATTATAATATTAGAGATCTCCACCATGATTGAGCTTATATGCAGTCTGGAGGTAGTAACATAGTCTAGTGTTATATGTATGAGACTAGTATAAATTACTTGGTCTTGGTGGGGAGTAACTTGGACTAGTAAAAATGCATCCAATACTAGTCCAAGTTACTCTACCAACACTAAAGGGTGTCTAGATACATTCGTTTCACAAAACCCATGACATCTTATATTTTGAAATGGAGGGAGTTCTATCTAGACTACTCATAGTGAGATTGTCATAGCTATTATCTTCTAATATGATCCCCAGTTACTATATATATGTACTATGACCATGTTAATATGATCTGGAAGTCTATCGTGCACATGTTGTTTGATTGCTTAATTCATTACCTCAATAGATACTCTACATGATGCACATATAGACTCTATTGCCAATTTGATTCTTTAGTTTGCTCGTCATTAAAGCAATGTAATGATTTTCTTAACTTAAACGATCAGAGCACCGCCCTGTCAAGGCGAAGCTACAGGTTTGAGCCTCATCAGTTCCAAACTAGGGATGGCAATTTCTGTGAGAAATACAATGTTTAATTAATAATAAACAAGGGATTTTTATCTATACATCATCAGATGATCTTGCGAGTTTAATATTAGCCACCATATGGTTCAATTGGTTATGGTTCCTGTGAATTTTTAGTTGACTTGTGATTGCATCAATGCTATATTCTGACGTGGTTCCTAGACATACATTGTTTAAATACTTCATTGACCTTGCAAGGTGCACAATGTATCATTTGCTTGTTTGTCTACTGGATTTTTTTGCCTGGTTATATGTACAATGATAATCTTGTAGCTTGGAAATACAATAGTTGTAGGCATTACAAAGAAGGTTTCTGCTACTTTTTGGATGCATCCAACTATTGTTTTGGCAGCAAATGACCTCTTCTTTTTTTATTTACTGGCCCGACGATCAAAATATTTGAAAATGATCTGGCTATGGAAAAATAATGGTTGATATCTTGTATGTCTGAATGATTCTGGTAGTCTATTTAAGACACTTGGTCTATTGCTTGTTTTTGCAAGGTACTATCATAGTTGCCTAATGATTAAAGCAATGTCACATGTGGTTGTAGGTCACTTTTTTGGCTAGTTCATACTATAGACCATTTTTAAACGCTATTCTTATATTTTAGGTTAATGCTTTGTTGTCCTGACCAGTTCTAAGCAGCTGAAGAAATCTCATGCACCTCTTTTTGATATATTTCTATATTTCTGTTATGCAGTGATATGATTAGTTTATGAGGGAAAGAGTCGAGTTGCTTGATTCCCTATATTCATTACCACACTAGTTCAGTTAGTCTGCATGAGACACACATGTTGATGGCTTGATTTGTTATATTAGGACAATGCCAATTTTGAAATTGTTTGACAACAAATATGGTGTTTTTCGCCTACTTTGCTGCTCTAACTTAATATATCTTAGTTTCAGCATGCAAATAACCTGTAGTGTTTCTTCTAGAGTGGCTATGATACTAGCATATGTACGCATCGGTCTAGGACATCGACAGTTCCTATTATTCCGGAAAGAGACGTACAAGGTACATCATTAATTGTTCCTAGCCAATGATGAAATTGAATTATTTTACATATAACATGGCCGCCGGTTAGCTGGTACGCTATGCTGACTTGTTTTATTTGTTTCAGGCTGCACATGAAGCTATGGGGGTAGAAGGGAGGAATCCTATGTTAAGTATTGAGGTCATTTCACAAAGCAGCAGTGACAGTGATTATTGCTTGCATCGGCCCATGGTTTCAGTTTTTCCAGCACAAAGAGGTGTTATAGCTACACTCCAAACAATTGATTTAATTGAACAAGAAACAAAGGAAATAGATGGAATAATCACGATTACACGTGAACAGATACAAGAACTGAAAGATCGACAAGATTTGGTGGACCTTCTACTTGATAATCTCTTCTGCAGCTATCATGGTGTGCCAGTTGTTACTTGTATGGGGACGTAAGCTCCGTAGTAGAAACCCTGTTCCAACACATGTCTCGTGATGTCTCTATAATGCTTCATCTTGTTTTTGTTGAAAGTCTAGTCCGTGATAAATTTCAAAAAATATCTGTTGATGTAATAGGGTGATCCTAGCGCGGCCATTAGTGGGCTGAAATATTAACGGACTGTTTAAAACCAGAATTTCGCCATAGTTATAGAATACCCAAATATGTTGGCCAGCAGATGGGCCAAATAAACACTAAAAGGACATAAGTGGCAGGTCAGTATATTGGTGGGCCTCATAAGTGGCCAAGGCCCTGAAAATGTACAGAGCTGAATAACAACAGGCGAGAATAGTAAAGGGCCTGAATTGTAATGGGCATGAATATTGATATACCTGAACAGTAAAGAGCTGAAACAGTAAAAGGCCTAAATACTCAAAAGCCGGCGCAGTAGAGGGCCCGCACAGTAAAACGGTGTGAAGAGGAAAAGGCCTGAACAGTAAAAGGACATAAGAGCAAAAGGCCCAAACAGTGAATGACCGGAACAGTAGAAGGCCAGAACAGTAAAGGATCCTAACACTGGCAACCCAGAAATATAAAAGGCCATAACAATAAATGGGTAGAATAGGAGTAGACCCCACGGGCCGTAGGAACAGTAACGAGCTGCCTGTAGGCCTTAACAGTGCCTGACCTTCTAGCGCAGGCCCCTAATGGGCCGCATATTATTCTACCAAAGTGGACCTTCTTTAGGCCAAAACTGTAGCGGGCCTGAAATCGTACGGGCCCTAGATGGATTCATCAGTGGGTCACGTCAAACAGTACACGTCGTGAGAGTAAAGGGCCATAATCTTATTGGGCTCTCTTGGTGGGCTGGCTCACTTAACAATTAGCAGGCCTTGTCTAGGCCAGGCTTCTGCCACGGTTTCTGTGACCGTTAACAGCGGGTGCCATGTGGCATTTTTGCATAACGTCAGCAGTCAACACGAGTGGCGAACAGATCTACGACGGAACAAGTTTTCGTGGCTGAAGGGTGCGATCCGCCACAGTCAGAAAAAAACGTGGTAGATTCTTTTGTGACGGGGCTTTTACCACAAAGGGCATCCGTCATAGAAGACTTTTTGGCCACGAAAAACGGGCCTTCATCCATGAAAATCGCATAATTTAGAACTTTGGTGCAATACTTGGTCGACTTAGAACTAAACATCTCTCGGGTATTTTAGAAGTACTCCCAAACATGTTTCTAGCTTACCAAGATATCGTATATTTTTCAATAGATGCAGTACTATGGATGGTTTTGCATGACTATCGACATGCACAATTTTGGTTTTGCATTGTTCACATTTGATGTCTAGGTAGACAATGTACATATACCTCTCCATGAACAATGATTTGAGTCTACACTCAATGTTACGTGTAAGTTTTGTCGTTTTTTCCCTACTTTCTAAATGTTACATTAAACTACCATCATTTCCAATGATGCATGAAATGACCAAAAAAGAGTTGTGACCTTTTTTTAGTATCTAAAAATATTTTCATTGTTAATAATTAATTTTTACCATTTTACAGAGCATTCCATAAAACGAAACAATGTTTTCACCATCAGGGGGAATGTTTCCATTACATGACAAAATAATGTCTTTATCACCAAGAATATATAGCACAAGAAATGAATTCCAATAGAATAAGCATATGCAATGACCTGATGTGTATAAACCTTAGTGACCGTCTAATTTGTAATTTGAAGTGTCAAGGAGGGAGCATGCTAGATTCATTTGTGGTGGCTAGGTGCAAATCTTTAATTCAATAAATGTACTACATTCTTGTGGATACTCACAAAGACAATTGACCTCTTATCTTAGGAGACTTGTGATAAAGCGATTAGTTCGGAAATAAGTGACTTGGAGTTTATCTAGATTCGTATGTATCACTAAAATACGTCTATATACTCGTGAATATGATCTATATACTCGATCCATATACTCGTGAATCTAGATAAATCTAAGTTTCGTATTGAGGGAGTATGACAATATTATAAATTTGCAATCTTGTCATGAAAAATAATGATATTCGCTACACTTCATAAATGAAACCACTTCTTTTCTTCCGTCACAGTTTTACATTTTTGTACTGAAGTATTTTTACTATAAAATAACACACGAAATTAGTTACACGTTACTAGTGATTAAGTACTTCCGCTAATTTTACATATATAGGTAATACTACACACCCAATTAACATCATAAGTAATTTCTCTTTTCTCTTTCTCGAGGAGTTTTCTAGGTTGTCAGTTTGAAGGATCATTTGTCAAATAGGGAGAATTGAACACTTTAAATTATACAGCGAGTGATTATATGGATGAACGATTAGTGCATAGAGGCAGTCGAGCTGGTAAAATGCTCACATTTAATGGTAGTAGTCTTTTCGTTTGCTTCCAGACAATGAATGAAGCCACAATACGGATATGATTTAAGTGATTGTATGCCACATGGGGCCCTCAACTCTGACTACACAATGACAAAAGGGGTACCTTTTAGCTGCCACCATGGAGTAATCTCGAAGAGTCTAGCAACTTCATCAGCGCGAGTAGTGCACGGGAAAGCAATGTGATGAATCCAAGCCCTCATAGTCGTCAGATCTATTGAGTTCTAGCTTGATGTGTGGCACATAGCAGCTCCAATGTTTAAATCAATGGTTTGGATTACACCAAAGGTGCATCAGCAAGAAAAGACCCTAAAGCTGACTGGCAAATCCAAATTTAAAAACTCGTGTACTATATAGTGGTATAGATAGATAGATAGATAGATAGATAGATAAATAGATAGATAGATAGATAGATATAGATATAGATATAGATATAGATATAGATATAGATATAGATATACATAGGAAGAGGACATAGCAGATTTCACAATGTCCTGCTCCATGTGTTGGTGTTGAACAGTAGCCAGAGTGAATTACACCATGCTTAGAACCATCATGTCACACCCCTCCCAAAAAAAATCCATAACACCGTAGGCTATATTCTCAATATGTGTGTATATAGTTATTATTAATAGACTTAATGTATGCCTTTTTCTCTATGAAGACTGTTGGTTAATAAAAACATAATGTTTGTTAAACCCACATGTGATCTGTCTGTATAAATGACACAGTGACAGTAACCATGGAGAATCATCATACGTCTTCCCTTCTCCTTTTTTTGCGAAAAGGATCCTGGCATTAAATGAAACATCGAACAGTAGAAAGCACCTCAACAAAAACTAAAATTACATCGAAATCCTTGAGATGCCCTTCGTCTTTAACCTCAGTTGCCCATGCCACGAGGAGCAATGGTACCTGCCAGATAGACATGTTTTTTTGCAAAGTTGTCGAGGATATCCCTGCGATGGAGGATGGCGACCGTGCGGGCGGTGTTCACGTCCGACGTGCCCTGGAATACACACTGCTCCAGGAGGCAGATGAATAGGTCCAGCTCGTCGTGTCGGGCAAGATGTTGCGTGATAACAACTACCTCCATGTAGACGTCCACCAGTGCGGCGGGCAAAGCCTCGGAAAGCTACAGGGCCATCAGTTTGTGGAACGGATCGTCTCTAGAGAGACCAGCCAGGGAAGTGGTGAGCGCGGCAACAATCTAGGGAGGAACACCTGGACCAAAATTTGGGGCTAAAAGTCAATTATAGATAGGCTAGATGAATGAAGTCCATAGAACAAAATGATATCACTACCGATAGCATGCATTGTGGCAAACGTACCTGTTGGGTATGCGTCACAGCGCATGGCCTGAAGGCGGGCAGTGAGGTCGTCCACCATGCCTATGATGATGCCGAAGCTAGTGAGGAAAGATTCCACCGTCTTCTTGAGCCAGGCTGCAAAGATGGCATCAGAATGGGTGTGTGCCATGGCGCGTGCCAGCACGACACGGAGGCGCTGCAAAGAGTCGACCTGGGGGTGGGCGTCCTTGGCTTTCTCTATCATACGGATGGCGCTCTCCCACACAACCTCTATCTTTACTTCTCTCTCTCTCTCTCTCTCTCTCTTGATATCGCTCTGCGACGGACTCCACCGCTGCTCAATCTAGGTACTTTTGAACTCTTGCTTTTGGAAGTGTAGTACATATACTATAGAGTACTAGTAGTAGTACTCATACAAGCAATCAATGGTAGAAATCTACTATCACCAGTATAGTTGACCTTCAAATATTAAGTTCCTACCTAACCAAGCCTGGATGCTTATCTTGGTAATTGTGCGGCCTCTCTTATAGCCAAATCCCCACTTAGGCTGGTCATAGTGTGAAGTAAGTAGTAGTTACATGTATATCTTACTAGTCTAAGTTACTACCTCCATAGTGGAAAATAACATAGATGTGGTAGCATGCACAGTCTCATTTATTGCAATATAGACTCATTTTGTCTTAAAATGTGTGATGTTATGGTAACATAGATGCCTCTCTCTCATCATTTAATTGCATGCCATATCATCTACTACGTAAATGCTTAGTTGGCAATACAAGTAGGACTAGGTTACTACCCAAGTTACTCCCACTATGACTAGCCTTAACATGGAGTGCTAGTACTGCCTGTTCAAAAAAACATGTACCCCCTCCATTTCAAAAAGATATTTTAGTTTTGTGAAAAGAGTGTAGCTAGACCCCTTTTAGTGTATATGTTCAATCTAAATGAACATATACACCAAAAGCGGTCTAGATGCACTCTTTTCACAAAACTAAAACATCTTATATTTTGGAACAGAGGGAGTACTAGATAGTACTACTCCCTCCATCTAGGTTTACTGGGCTTAATCAGAGCAGCACTACAACCAAGGTGGGATTCTATTGGTGGAGAAAAATCGCATAGATGGGTTGTAATTGCCGATTTCCTCTTATTAACTATGAGGATTAATTACTAGAGCAGATCTTCCGTTACATGCAATGTCATGCATAGGGTAGTCTCATGGAGTCAAGCACAAAACATTGCCACGAGGCTGGTTTCCAGGAATTGAGGCAATTAAACCACGAATTAAGTAGCAAATCTAGCCTACTTTTTGGATTTTTTCTAATTCTACTAGTAGCCCAATAAACCTGGATGGAGGGAGTACTATTTTGTTGGTACCAAGATGTGGCCTTGAAAATCGGTGAGAAAATCTTGGGAACGTTATTAGAGGTAGCCTCTTAACTGCACCATAATTCTCTTCCCATTGGTTTATTTTTTACTTCGCGCTCTACCGCATGTAGGGAGAAATGGTAGATGCCAGAAATTAGGGGCTGCAATAACTAGGGCTCTAGAAATTACTCCTCCCATCTCATTGCATTTTACTACTCCCCATATTTTGTACCTCATGTCAGAAACCCATCGCAACTTTGCTCTTAAAGTTATACTATGAAACTATTTTGAAGGTGTACACTATGGGTCAATATCTTGAAAATCGCCGAGATTTCTGAATGACTCAATATATTGATATATATGAATTTGCATGCTGGCAATTCTTACACAGATTAAAAAACAAAGGATATAAAGGAAAATGAATAAACGAAAAGGGTCCGCATGACATCCTCTCGTTTGCAGTACCAGCCATGAAAAAATGGTAAACATGAGATTTGAAACATTTGAAAAAGCTGTAGTCACATTAGATATGGCCTGAACACTCAAGGGTTTGTCGAGCTGAATGACCGATTAGGTCATGGCCCTATCTACATCATAGTTCATGATAATGTTCCCATAGTTGGTAGATGGGTGTGTCTTGCCATGGTATACAATAAAGTTGGGGTGGTAGTTTCGAACTAGTATTAGGAAAAACATGTTCAAATTTCCGAGTTATATCTTTAGGGTCCGTGTTGTAAAAGTATAGGTCCCAGATGTATTTTGTTTTTCTCTTTGGACCACTATGTAATTTTATGCCCACCATTGGATTTTAACGCTCACGTTCTTGGTACTTCGGGGCAGATTCCTCGTTGGAAAAAAAAGAAAAAGTTCCCAGTGACCGGAATTATTTTGCACATGAATATTTTGGATCTGAATGCCCTAGACCCAATTTTAATAAAAAAGGACTATTATGCAAAACTTGAGTATTCTGTATTTCTACTGAACCAGGGGCACCAAAAAATTAACCCCGAAGCTGCCAAAGGAAAAAACGGAAGAAAAAAATGAAGAGCAAGAAGAGATTATTAACGGGAGGGATCGCGAGAGCAGCGAAGGAGTTGAAGGCAGTGTGATATCAGAGTAAAGCTAGTTTGACAGGTTTCTGACACGAGGTACAGGTACCTACTACTAGTAGTACTACTATGTTTTCTCTCTCCTTCGTTGTGTCTCACCATCCATCCTCTATCCCCCTCCTGTGTAGTGCCCCGCGTGTACCGGCCGGCTGATCTCTCCCTCGTCCCACTGTGTGGCGCCGCACACATGTGCCTTGGTACGGCCGTGTTGTGTGCGTGTGGCCTGTTTTTTCCTTTTTTTTCTTGACAAGTCTCTAGCGTGTTTTGAATTGGATACATAGCACCAATCCTGACCATTGGGCTATAAGATCCAATGGTCCAGAGCAGCTGGATTCGTGTTGAACAGTAACTAGAGAAAACTACACCATGTTCTAGAACCATCATACTTTAAGTCTTATTAGATAAAAATGCATACATTAAGTCTATTAATAATAACTATCTTCTTTTCCATTCTAGCATCTAGAAGATTCGATTGATAGTCTTCATCGCAATGAATGCTATGAAGAAAACTCAAAACACACGTCTCCATCATTTTAGAATCTTCTCCTTGGTTTCTGTAGACCATGGTACCAAAATTTTAAAGTTTTTGATAGCTAATAATCGTTGACTTCTACATGATATACAAAGTACAAGAACCAAATATATACACCCATACTTTATAGATGTTGATCAAATTTATATTTTTTCTACATTACCTATTACTAGTAAGTTGCACGTGCCTTGCACGTGAGACTCGGATAGTAGACGTATGACATATCATCACTATATAAAATTATAATTGGTAAAGCACAATAAATTATAAATTTGATCAACATCTATAAAGTATGGGTGTATATTTGGTCCTTATACTTTGCATGTCATGTAGAAGTCAAAGATTATTAGCTACCTAGCACATGAAATTTTTGATAACATGGTCTAGAGAAACAAGGGAGAAGATTCTAGTATGATGGAGAAGTGTGTTTTGAGGTTTGTGCATCGCATTCATTATGATGAAGACTATCAATAGAATCTTCTAGATGCTAGAATGGAAAAGAAGATCCAACAGCTAGAAATGTTGGGATTCATGAGTCTTGATCCAACGGTAAATATTCAAAGTTATTCGTACACTATATAGCGGTAAGAGGTAAGATAAGATATCTCTATCTCTACTACTATAATAGAGCAGTTTTGAATTGGATCCATAGCACCAATCCTGATCATTGGGCTGTTAGATCCAATGGTTCAGAGAAGCTGGATTCATGTTGAATAGTACCTAGAGCAACCACCACCATGCATGTTTTAGAACCACCATGCCATCACCCCCAAAATTTCTTAGTACAGTAGGCTGTAAATAGTACACACCTAGAGAAAACTCCACCATGTTCTAGAATCATCATGTCACCACCCCCAAAATGCATAACTTAAGTATATTAATAATAACTATATACACATATTGAAAATACAACCTACTGTGCTATGAAATTTTGGGGGTGATGACATGATGGTTCTAGAGAACATGGTGGAGTTTGCTCTAGGTACTATTCAATATGAATCTAGCTGCTCTGAACCATTGGATCTAACAGCCCAGCGGTCAGGATTGGTGCTATGGATTCAATCAAAACTACTCCATTATAGTAGTGCAGATCTAAAACATGAAATTTTTGGTAACATGGTCTAGAGAAACGAGGGAGAAGACTCTAGGATGATGGAGAAGTGTGTTTTGAGTTTTTTGCATAGCAATCATTGTGATGAAGACTATAAATAGAATCTTCTAGACCATTCAAAAAAATAGAATCTTCTAGATGCTAGAATGAAAAGAAGATCCAACAGCTAGAAATGTTGGGATTCACGAGTCTTGATCCAACGGTCAATATTCAAAGTTATTTGTACACTATATAGTGGTAAGATAAGATAAGATAAGAATAGAGCAGTTTTGAATTGGATCCATAGCACCAATCCTGACCGTTGGGCTATTAGATCCAACAGATCAGAGCAACTGGATTCGTGTTTAATAGTACCTAGAGCAAACTCCTCCATGTTCTAGAACGATCATGCATGTAACCACCCCCAAAATTTCATAGCACAGTAGGTTGTATTCTCGATATGTGTACATAGTTATTATTAATATACTTAAGTTATGCATTTTGGGGGTGGTGACATGATGATTCTAGAACATGGTGGAGTTTGCTCTAGGTCTATACTATTTACAGCCTACTGTACTAAGAAATTTTGGGGGTGGTGGCATGATGGTTCTAAAACATGCATGGTGGTGGTTGCTCTAGGTACTATTCAACATGAATCTAACTTCTCTGAACCATTGGATCTAACAGCCCAATGATCAGGATTGGTGCTATGGATCCAATTCAAAACTGCTCCATTATAGTAGTAGAGATAGAGATATCTTATCTTACCTCTTACCACTATAAAGTGTACGAATAACTTTGAATATTGACCATTGGATCAAGACTCGTGAATCCCAACATTTCTAGCTGTTGGATCTTCTTTTCCATTCTAGCACCTAGAAGATTCTATTTTTTTGAATGGTCTAGAAGATTCTATTGATAGTCTTCATCACAATGAATGCAATTCACAAAACTCAAAACACACTTCTCCATCATTCTAGAATCTTCTCCCTCGTTTCTCTAGACCATGTTACCAAAAAATTCATGTTTTAGATCTGCACTACTATAATGGAGTAGTTTTGATTGAATCCATAGTAGATCCAATGGTTAGATCCAATGGTTGGGATTCATATTGAATAGTACCTAGAGAAAACTCCACCATGTTCTCTAGAACCATCATGTCATCACCCCCAAAATTTCATAGCATAGTAGGTTGTATTCTCAATATTTGTATATAGTTATTATTAATAGACTTAATTTATGCATTTTTTTCTCTAATGTATGAAATGTGATTTAAAAAACATTAAGTTGTTATTAACCAATAGTCTTGTTAGAGAAAAAATTCATACATTAAGTATATTAATAATAACTATCTACACATATTGAGAATACAACCTACTATGCTATGAAATTTTGGGGGTGGTGATATGCTGATGGTTCTAGAACATGGTGGAGTTTGCTCTATAGGTACTATTCAACATGAATCTAGCTGCTCTGAACCATTGGATCTAACTGCCCAACGTTCTGTATGAAATGTGATTTAACAAACATTAAGTTGTTACTAACCAATAGTTTTGTTAGAGAAAATGCATACTTTAAGTCTATTAATAATAACTATCTACACATAATGAGAATACAACCTACTGTGCTATGAAATTTTGGGGGTGATGACATGATGGTTCTAGAACATGGTGGAGTTTGCTCTAGGCCGGTACTATTCAACACGAATCAAGCTACTCTGAACCATTGGATCTAACAGCCCAATGGTCAGGATTGGTGCTATGGATCCAATTCATTCAAAACTGCTCCATTATAGTAGTAGAGAGAATACAGCCTACTGTGCCATAAAATTTTGGGGGTGGTGACATGATGGTTCTAGAACACGTTGGAGTTTTCTCTAGGTACTATTCAACATGAATCCAGCTGCTCTCGACCATTGGATCTAACAGCCCAACGGTCCGGATTGGTGCTATGGATCCAATTCAAAACTGCTCTATTCTTATCTTATCTTATCTTATCTTACCACTATATAGTGTACAAGTAACTTTGAATATTGACCATTGGATCAAGACTTGCAAATCCCAACATTTCTAGCCGTTGGATCTTCCTTTCCATTCTAGCATCTAGAAGATTCTATTTTTTGAACGGTCTAGAATATTCTATTGATAGTCTTCATCACAATGAATGCTATGCACAAAACTCAAAACACACTTCTCCATCATCCTAGAGTCTTCTCCCTAGCTCGTTTCTCTAGACCATGTGTTACCAAAAATTCCATGTCTTAGTAGAGAGCTAATAATCGTTGACTTCTACATGATCTTACCACTATATAGTGTACGGACAACTTTGAATATTGACCGTTGGATCAAGACTAGCGAATCCGAACATTTCCAGCCATTGGATATTCTTTTCCATTCTAGCATCTAGAAGATTCAATTGATAGTCTTCATCACAATGAATGCTATGCACAAAACTCAAAACACACTTCTCCATCATTCTAGAATCTTATCCCTCGTTTCTCTAGACCATGTTACCAATATTTTAAAGTTTTAGATAGCTAATAATTGTTGACTTCTACATGATATGAAAAGTACAAGAACGAAATATACACCTGAGAAGATTATTCTACTCCCTCCTATCCAAATTATTGTTCTCGGATTTGTCTAGATTATGTTGTATCTAGTCATGTTTTAGTGCTAGATACATCTGAATCTAGACAAATAAGAACAATAATTTGGATCAAAGGGAGTAGAATGATGGAGTAGTGTTTTTTGAGGTTTGTGCATTGCATTCATTATGCTAAAGACGTACTATCCATAATATATTCTAGTAGAGATGCTAGCTAGTAGAATGGAAAAGAAGATCCAACGACTAGCAATGTTGGTATTCACGAGTCTTGATCCAACGATCAATATATTCGAAGTTATTCGTACACTATATAGTGGTAAGATAAGATAAACAATAGTATTTTCTAGAGATGATGCTATAATGGAATAGTAGATCCAATGGCTGGCAATGTTGGGATTCACGAGTTTTGATCCAACCGATTAATATTAAAAGTTATTCGCAAAAAATATAGTGGTAAGATACGATAAGAAAGACTATCAATTGTGTCTACTAGATGCCATAATGGAAAAGAAGAACCAACCGGTTGGCAATGTTGGGACTCGCGAGTCTTGATCCAATGGTCAAAATTCTAAGTTATCCGTACACTATAGTGGGTAAAAATGTACTACCCATAGTGTATCTTCTATTTAGATGCTAGCTAGCATGGACTAGTAAAAGGCACGTGCCACACACGTATATATTATATGAAATATGCTTTAGCAAACATTAAGTTGTTATTATTAACCAATAGTCTTGTTAGAGAAAAAAGGGCATACATTAAGTCTAATAGTAAAAGGCATGAGCCACACATGTATATACTGTATGAAATGTGATTTAGAAAATATCAAGTTGTTATTATTAACCAATAATCTTGTTAGAGAAAAAACCATACATTAAGTCTACTAGTAAAAGACATGAGCCGCACATGTATATGTTGTATGAAATGTGATTTAACAAACATTAAGTTGTTATTATTAACCAATAGTCCTGTTAGGGAAAAAAAGGCATACATTAATTCTATTAATAATAACTATCTACACACATTGAGAATACAGCCTACTGTGCTATGATTATTTTTTTGTGTGTGGGGGGGTTACATGGTGGAGTATGCTCTATGGGTACTGTTCAACACAAATCCAGCTGCTCTGAACCATTGGATCTAACAGCCCAATCGTCAGGATTGGTGCTATTAATAATAACTATCTACACATATTCAGAATATAGCCTACTCTGCTATGAAATTTAGGAGGGTGGGGTGTTGACATGATGGTTATAGAACATGGTGGAGTTTGCTCTAGGTACGTACTAGCTGTTCATCATGAATCCAGCTGCTCTGAACCATTGGATCTAACATCCCAACGGTCAGAATTTGTGCTATGGATCCAATTCAAAACTGCTCTATTATAGTAGTATAAGAAAAGAAGATAACACTGTATAGTGTACGATACAAATAACTATGAACTTTGACCGTTGGATCTAGACTCGTGAATCCCAACATTGATAATTAACCATTGGATCTTCTATCCATTCTACTCCCTCCGTCTAGAAATATAAGACATTTTACCTTTGTGAAACGAATGTATCTAGATGTCTTTTAGTCTATAGGCTGACATCTAGCTACATTCGTTTCACAAAGGTAAAATGTCTTATATTTGTGAACAAGGGAGTAGCATCTAGAAGATTCTATTATTAGTCTTCAGCATAATGAACGCTATGCACAAATCTCAAAACACACTTTTCAATCATTCTAGAATCTTCTCTAGAGCACGTGGAGTATTAGGTAGGAGTAGCTAGGTTGATTTCTACATGATACAGTACAAAGTAAAAGAACTAAATGTACACCTGATACTTTATGGACGTGGCTCGAAATTAAAATTATTTTTTGAGCTTCACCTATTATAGTCCTGTGCAAGGCACGTTCAACTTTATAGTGAATGTCTAGACCATGTTGGGGGTGACAACTGCTTATGACTGTCTCTTCGATTTCTACGTCAAGTACTGTATTTGAATGGAAATGGTTGTTTTACTTGCGTGGAGACCAGGAGGCCACCTCTCACGGACTCGACCTTCTTCCTCCTCTTCGCGACTGTAGCTCTTCTCTGCCAGATTGCTTTGCCCATTTTCATTCCTTTTTGCTGTGCTATTACACTCGCATGATCGGGAACAAGTCCTGCCATAGAAGGGCTCGTGCCGCGACAGCGAAGTTGGCATAAGAGAAGAAGTCGGCTTGTCATTCTTCCATTATGTTGCTACCGGTACCAGGCGATGCGATGATCAAAGGGTCCAGTTGAATCCCTCGGCTGCAGGCGAGAGGTCTTCAACTCAAGGTTCTTCGAAGCTGCCGCAACCAGGGACAGATACCTTCCGGTAAATCTCTATTCTAGTGCAACTTTCCATGTCTTTGACCGTTTCTTGGTTTCTCATTTACCTAAAAAAGCACATTCTTCCTCAATGGTGTTTTTAGGTCGGGCGGTCTTCGAATTCCATCAGCACTCTTGCCTGCAGAATCATCTTCACCGTCGCTGATGGAGACTGATACCTTTAGGTAAATCTCCATGCTTGTGCAACTTTCCATGTCTTTGACTGTCTCTTGATTCGCTCATTTCCCTATTAGTACATTTTTCTCAATGTTGTTTTAGGTCAGGCGGACTTCGCATTCCCACGGCACTCCTACCTACAGAATCATCTTCACCATCGCCGATGGAGGCTGATCGGTACAGCCGCAAGGTAAGAAATCATTCAAATTGTGATTCTGTGTCTCTCTTCCTTGATAGTTCTCTGGGTACACTTCTGAATTTACGCTCCCTGTTCATCTAACAGAATATTGGCTTCGAGATCGAGTTTATGGTGAAAAAGGTGATGGGCGATTTTTGCATCAAGATAGCGGACAGAAGTGCCCTCGTCAAGGAGTGCACTAGACTTTACTCCAAACTCGCCGCTGATAAGGTTGGGCTTAGCCTTCTCAGGAATCTCGCCATGGAATACTTGATTGAGCGTGACGAGCTGAAGCGGCAGAACATCGGCATGATGGAGATGCTGGGCATAAGCTTCGAACAGATCCAGAACCTTGAGGACCAGAAGGACAAACTCATGGCCGAGCTGGCAAAGATGAAACGTGAAACTATCGTCGATCTCCATCAATGAGCCGGCACGTGGAAGACCTTAGTTAGTACTCCATCTGTTTTCACAATATAAGCCTATTTATAGAGTAAAAAAGCTTACAAAAAAGGCTTATATATTATGGAACGGAGGGACTAGTTGATGATCGGATATATAGATTGCAATATTGTGCCAGTAAATTGAAAAACCTTTATTAGTAGTATGAATGTATGATCGTGTACTTGCTGGTAAAATATTTGCTTATTTGGTGAATGTGATATGTATAAGCATCACCGGCCACAATGTTGCCAGAGCCAATTTTGGGTGTGATTATCTTTCCTACTGTACTATAGTAGTAATGAGTAGTTATTATTGCTTCCGTGCAGAGCGGTAGCTACCTTTCCGTCGTTGTCATGCTGCATCTCACCAACTTCACTTGCTCAAAGCCTCCATTCTTCTTTACTCCAAAAACAAGAGCCTCCATTCTTCCGCCATATTCGGTTTTGGTCCTGCTGATGGCAGTGGCAGCGGTATCCCATTGATGGTGACTTTAGTCAGGACCCCAACTTTGTCTCTGTACAGCTGCAGTGTAGTATAATCATTGCGCCAATTCTTATAGGGGAAGGAAGAGGTAACTGTTGGGGATACCTCCTGAACATATGTACACTCTCCACAATTTATACATTGAAGGGGTAACCACTTTTATAGCCAATTAAAAGAGTTTCGGGTGATTTTGTCAAATTAATTCGACCTTTGGTCCATATGAATTCCTATAGGATTGGAGTGGGCATGATATTGCAATCCTACATTTTTCCTACTCCTACGGTGGAATCAAACGCACTATGGTGGAACCAAACGCACTTTGGTTCATATGAATTCCTATAGGATTGGAGTGGGCATGATATTGCAATCCTACATTTTTCCTACTCCTATGATTTTCCTTTCCTAGGAATCAAACATGTCCTATAATCTGAAAAAGAGGTATGGGTGGATGTTTGATTTCCTATGAAAACTAGTACTATGGGAATCAATCCTACAAATCAAACAGCCATCATAGGAAATTTTCCTATAGGATTTAATACTACAAAATTCCTAGGCAAATCCTTTGAATCAAACGGACCCTAGAGTAGGAGTGCTTGAAGCAGAGGCCCTGCTCATGACTGCGCAAAGCTTTTCGCAGTAGGGACTACAGGGAGTCTGCACCTAGGAAAGGTTGCTGGTGTGTTCATACCTCCCATCGCATTCGATGCACTTCCTCTAGCTTGGCTCCTGGCTAGTGTAGCAATAATCATAGAGTAGAGATCGCCAATTTTTTTGCGGGTTCATCTCGTTCTAAAGTGAGATCACCAAAAATTGAATGACATTGGCGGGTTTTTCTTTGAACTACCCGGCGCGACGCAATTCAAAAGTTTCAAACCTACCACCGGCACCCTTGTGATACATATAAAACATGTCGTATCCCACATCTCTCACTTGACCTCAGAGCCAGAGCATCTCCCACGAATATGGCCTCGCACCGCCGTCCCTCCCCACCACCATTGCCTCCTCACCACGTACTGTTGTGACCAAAGGCACCACTCCCTTGTTTAGCAAGACGGAGCGGCTTCCCCACGACGACGACCACCGCGCCGGAGCATGCACAACATCACCGGGAAACATGGTACGGTCGCTGCAAAGTCCCATCTGCTTCACGGACTCCCTGGTCTCTGGCATCGGAGAGATCGGTAAACGACCCCCCCCCCCGTTCGACCGCACCAACGCGAAGCATAAACTCGTCTCCTCCCCATACAAAGGTT
Organism: Avena insularis; assembly: GCA_023614405.1. NCBI lineage: Eukaryota > Viridiplantae > Streptophyta > Magnoliopsida > Poales > Poaceae > Avena > Avena insularis. The sequence goes on along the minus strand of CM042690.1, from coordinate 606,059,612 downwards.
GTTGCACACTTTATGCTTCCTTTCGTTATGCACCTTATTACTATCAAAAGTACTTCGTCGTTTGTTGTAGTGTACTGCATCTTCCTCATATACTCGATCGTTACTAAAGTTTGCTAGATCGTTCATTACCATCATTATGAAGCTCCTCTAACATCTGTGGAATATCTCCTAAAATGATTCTAGTTGGGGTGTACAGGTTTATAGATAGCACATCTGGTATACGTCAACTCTAGCTGACGTCCTAAGCCGAATTAGTATGTCATGGCTCCTTGTTTAGAGTATAACAAGGTAGGCCCTACTAGTTATGTTATCACTATTATAGTAAAGCATGCAGGTTAGTCGATTGTATTGGAACTTCATGTGTTTTCTTCTCACTGAGGGTGACATATGGTTAGAGTACTCGTAGCAGAAGTACTGTACTAGAGTCGTGATGGGAATCATTGCTTTTCAAGCCATCAAACTCTGCAAAAACTCCTAATAATTTCCTCTTTTTCACACGATTACATGATAAATATGAAAAGCTATTTGCTTCCAATGTAGGACACACAGTCAGAACAAGGTTTCAGACTCTACTTAATCTAGTTGAAAATGACAACCAGGCCAAAAAAGACAATAATGCAAAACATCAGCATAAAAAAGTTTCATCCTAATCCCGCACCAGTTGGTCCAGTTGCACTAGCAGCTACAAATAGAAAAATACACATCCCACAGCCGCCAGTAGCCCATCTGGTTACCCAAGAAGAATTGGCAGCAGAAGCAGTTTCAATAGTAGGTTCTCATCAACGAACTGGTTATGATCTCCCAACGACCTTTAGTACTGACAGAGACATATACTCCCTTGGAAATGAGCTTGACACCAAATTTTTTATATGTTCAGAGACTAGTAGTAGAATGCCCTTTTATATGTAATATGTATACATTGATATTTTGATGTAATTTTTTTAGTTGCACTACAACGAAGATTAACAAGGGGGCCGACGATGGGAAAAAATCTTGAGAAGATGCTTGAAATAACTAAATCAAGAATTCCGATCACATCTATAGCCGGATTCAGAAGGCCACTAGATCCACATGAATCTGCTTATATTGCATCGATCACAGGAATTTTCGTGAGAAATGATATTCCCATCTTGCCCTCATGGAAACACCACCAAAATACCCCTAATCATTTTGAAGGTTTACTGAAGAAGTTACATGTAACTCCTCTGTCTCTTGGACATACTCCATTTCTCTGTCCCTTGTCTTCTTGGCTTACCGTTTGTTATATATGCTCCTCATTGTTGTCTACAGAGATTTTTCATGTTTGATGAGAATAGCGAGGAAGTAAAGGTTGTTCTCAAAAGCATATTCTCCGCATGTTTGCGCCAGCAGCGCTATAGGCTAAAGAAGCAACACTTCTCTAGCAAGTGTTTCAAGGATGTTACAAGAACATCTCCTGTGGATCACATGACTGACGATCAGTGAGGTGATCTTCTCCACCACTTGCTTGATCAAAAGAATGAGGTATGCTTTGAGAAGACTAAGACTAGATCGCATTGTCCATTCCTATTTATGCATGTGTTTTACAAGTCTCATTTTGTAGGCCATCGCTCAAAGGAACTGTTCTAGCCGTAATAAAGTACGAGTACTAAGTCGTACAGGATCCCGCAGCATAATTGGGCACCTCTACCAATTTGTAAGGACCTGTTGTTCTGTACTATATATTTTAAATAAGTATGTAATTGATGTTGTGGAATTTGTATGCATCTTATCTTTCAACCTCCGTTTCCACCATGTGATGCAATTTATTTTCGCCCGTGCAAATGCATACGAAGTCTAATGGGGATCCAAAAAACAGTTGACTATGCTAGAGAAATTTGAGGGATGCCAGACAAATAGATATGTTGTCATTGTAAAGAAAGTTGTTGTAAGTCTTCTCTGCATTTTGTGATGTTGCACTTGCAGTGATTTGTACGTATAAGTTTGATATGCAACCTTGCTTGGACTGCTTCTCAGTTTTATTTTCATTTTCCTTCATAATTTGCAACTAAAGTTAGTTTCAGTTATGAATTGTACAAACAGTTGGCATATCATGCACCTCACAGTGTTTACACAGGAAGCCACATTTTTAGTCTTATTAGTAAATGACATCAAAAAAGATACACAACAAAATGATCTTTTTACTGAAGTGTATAAGATGTGTTATCAGCACTGCCAATTATAGCAGTTCATGCACATGTTAAACCTGTTTGCATGTTTCTCTGTAGTAACTTCACTTCTCTTACCCATGTCTATCAACTGAAAACTTTCTAGGCTGAATTGAAAGAGGAGCTGGCAAATCCTGGGAAAGACTGTTCAGTAAAAACTCCAAAAGAATGTGTGGATTTATTTTCCAAGGTACTACAACACGGTGCTATAGCCAAGAATATGTTGTTGTGTAATGTTGGGTTCCCAGCGAGTTCGTCAAATTCCAAGTTCAAGTTCAAGTCCAACTCCAAGGCCGTTTCTTTGCATATTGAAGTTCTAAAGGAACAACTCCAAGCTGAACAATCGTTATCATCTGCCCTAAGTGTATACAATGAACATTTGATCACAAAGTTAGAAGAAATTTTAATTCGGCTAGAGCACTCCATAGAAAATAAGGAGAAAGTCATGAAGATGCTCAGTATTTTTGGTTGAGCACTAACAGCTGAGGTTAGTCCCTTTGTCGTGAAATGGAACCTCAAGCTAAAAGTATTTGTTATTGTTATGAACTTGGGTTGTTGCCTTGTTGCAACATGTGTTTAATTTGTATGGTACATTATAATGTACTTCCTCTGTTTCAAAATATATCCCTGTTTAGCAAAGCTGTTTTAGCTTGCTAAAGATCCTTATAGTATCAATGGAGGTACTATTGGGGAACAGAATGCACCAATATGGAACTAGTATGATTCCTGAATACGTGATCTCTTGATTGCTAGCCTGCTTAATATTGGTGCTGCATATGCTGCAAGGTTGGATTGTTGTGTACTAATATGTGTGGATGGAGAAAATTGCATCTAACACCAATCTTTGTGGCATTTGTTGCACAGAACACAGAAACATGACCTTTTTGTGGCTAGCACGGTTTGTGGCTTAATTTTTTGCACCTGGCCCAAATAAACATCTTAACTTGATAGGTTAGAGCATCTCTAACCCAACCCATCCCCAAAACGACAATGGAGGAGTAAATTTACTCCTCTAACGGCCTAAGCCGCACTGAGCCTTACCCTAACCCCTATCACCCTTTAGAGGAGAATAAATATAGGACTTGCCACCGCGACCTCGACTCCTTTATTTTTTCTCCCCCGCCCACACATTCGCTATCGGCCCCCTGCCCTTCGCCGGATCTGTCCTCCGCTGATCGCAAGCTACCCTCTATGCTTCTTGTGGTAGCCTACATCGCCGGAATCGGCCACTATGAGCCATTTTCCCCGGCCACAATTGTTCCGCCGAGCTTCGCCGGATTTGACGCATCGTGGCTAGGATTTGCCGTGATACGATCGGATCCCGGAGGCAAAGCATCCTCCAGCATGACTACACACTACTGCAACTCCCCGACCGAGCTCGCAGGAGCGGCGGCCCGAGAACCCGCGCCAGCACTAGCTCCGGATCCGGCACCAGCATCAGCACTGGCACCAACCCTTGGATCCGCATCGGCACCTTCCCATACCAGCGCCACTGGAACAAGGTGAGGAAGAGATAAGCTCTAGGGTTCTTCGTAGCGTTTTTGGTTAAAGCTCATCAATTTTCAAATCTAGATGATTCTTTGTAGCAAGGTGAAGAAAAGAGAAGCTCCATGGTCCGAGGATGACGACAATGATTTGTACTTTGCTTGGTATCATCAAACAATTGTTGGAGTCGACCAGGCTTTCCAACAATTTTGGGAAGAAATACATGCCAATTTCAATGAAATAACTAGTGGAGATGCAAGGTCATTAGTATCGATTATGAATAGGTGGACTTTGCTAGTAATTTACTCCAATACAGGAAATCTATGAATAAATGGAGCTTGCATGTATGAATAATGGTGTATGAACATTGAGGTTCTCTCTTATTCATCTCGTTAAGTATGAGCTGACATGAGATTTTAGCAAATTAAGATGATGCTATTACTATGTATGACTAATTTATTGATATTAGGATGATGCTAGTATTACTATATATATGAACTACGAATCTTTATGTTACACAAAAGAAATTGTGCTAGATGCAAAAAAAGAAATTATTTTTGTGTTTTGTGCAACAAATGCCACAAACTGGTTATGTGTGGATGCACCAATATGTACTAGTGTGATACAGTACATTATGTTACAAGTGCTGCTGGCCTGGATCATTGATCATAAGGTTCAGGTTCTCAAAACAATGCCTTGGCCCTTTGTTCCACACCATATTCATACACTTCATGTGATAAATGGAACTACATTTTTAATCGGAGCTCAACATTTTCTTTCACATCTGAATAGACAGATGAACAGATGGAGTACGACCCGCAAAAAAAGACCTTATACAATTTTTATATTCTATTACTTGGATTAGTCACATTCCAAACCATACTGGAGCCTCAAATCCTCCCGCCGTCCCCCATAATATCTTTGAATCCGAGATCATGGTATCCAATTTTCTACCCCTCCGTCTAGAAAAAGGCTACTTTGAGCAAGGTCATAGATGATCAGTTGATGTGACCAGGCCTTGGGTTCGTGAACAGAGGGAAGTACGGTCTATTAGCAGTTATTACTTGGACTGTCACCAAATTCAAATTTTGAATCGAGAGGCAAAAGCTCCCGCCTACACGAAATATTTGAGCCCCATGTTTAATCTTTCGTATACTGCGAAATTCCGTTTGACCTATCGTACTGATGACTAATGGCGATTGTGAAATTGCTGGGTTGGGTGGTGGGGTTCGCTCATAATTTTTGTTACTAGGACTATAGCCAAATTCAAAATCTTAATCGACAGTAAAAACCTACAGCCCAAACAATTTCGCTGATGGAGTCAACATTATTTTTTCTATGGGAATATTTTTTTATTCCTAAACATAGGGAGTAGAATGTTTTCAAATTATTACTTGTACTCTAGCCAAATTCAAAATCTTAGTTGAGCAGCAAAATTTACCAATGTTCTGCGCAATTATGTAATGGATGGTCAGTTGATGTGATTCTCGGCCTTCAATTCCTGACCAGATAGCGTACTAGTCTACAACTATCTTTTTTCTATTATTACTTCGACGCTAGCCAAATTCAAAATCGTAAAATCGAGCAGCAAATTCCCAACCGACTCATATGCATTTCGTGCCCCTCCGTTTCAAACATTTTCAGCCAAAATCTCCCACCCATGGAGTACCATTTTTCTAGTATTACCTGTACTCTTGACAAATTCAAAATCTCAATCGAGTGGCAAAATCACACACCGACCTTGAAGTATTTCCCGCCCCACCGTTTCAAAAACTTTGAACAAAATCTCCGACCAGGGAGTACCATTTTTCCATTATTATTATTTGTCCTGTAGCCAAATTCAAAATCTCTATCGAGCGGCAAAACACACATCGACCTTGAGAATTTCCCACCCCACCATTTCAAAAACTTTGAGGCAAAATATCCCATCGTGGAGTACCATTTATCTATTAAAGTATTATTATTTGTCCGGTAGCCAAATTCAAAATCTCAATTGGGCGGCAATTTCACACACCGACCTTGAAGCATTTCCCGTCCCGCCGTTTCAAAAAATTTGAGGCAAAATCTCCCGCCTTGGAGAATCATTTTTCTATTATTATTATTTGTCCGGTAGCCAAATTCAAAATCTCGGTCGAGCAGCAAAATCACATACCAACCTTGAAGCACTTCCCGCCCCACTGTTTCAAAAACTTTGAGGCAAAATCTCCCACCGAGGGAACACCATTTTTCTATTATTAGCCAAATTCAAAATCTCAATCGAGCGGCAAAACCAGAGACCAACTTTGAAGCATTTCGCGCCCCTCCGTTTCAAAAACTTTTGAGGTTAAAATTCCTTTTCTACCCATTGTTTCGACACCCTATGGCACGCTAAAGTCGGTATCTTGGGGGCATGATCGTAATTATTTTTCTGTTCACCTCCATAGACCCGATTCGTGCAGTTTTTCCAGCTGGCCCTCCCAAAATCCTAGGCTTCTCTCCCACGCCCTCATCTCCACGACCACCACACGCACCGCCCGACGGAAATTCCACGGCTGCCGGAGCCGCTTCATCGATGCCCACCCCATCGGATCTAGTTCACCGAGTCTCTCTACCACTCCACCAGAGCTGTGGTCTCACTGGCCATGCCTATGGTGTTGTCGACTGCCCACGCTCTGCCTCCCCGCCTCCGAAAGCTACCCAACCGTACCAGAGCAACTTCACCATTGTCCACCAGACGAGATCTAATTCAACAAGTTCCATGTCCACTACTCTAGACCAGCTACACGATCATTATCGTTGACTGCACCGGCATCGACCGCCCAAGATCTACTTCCCCGAATCCAATAGCCACCGCAACCGCAGCACCCTCGGTGACCTGGACGTCACTCGCACGCTACTGACGATGCTTAGACGCCTCTCCGACCAAGGTAACCAGATCTCCAAGCCGTTTTTGTTTTGTCAGCGGTATAGCAGGTTCAAGCCTGTCACAGTGAACTACATATTTGTAATCCTGCTAGTACATACAAGTCACTGGGCATGAATGTTCTTCGTGCTAGTACATACAAGGTCATTAGACATGTTGGTTTGCATTCGCTGCTCTACAAATATCAAGTCATGCATATGTCTGTTATTTTTTCATGCACATGTTCTTATCTTAGATGCTCCGTACACTAGTAAATGCCTGCTATTGTGTAGTTCTTGCAAAATGTAATGTCAGTGGAAAATATTAGTGTGGATTCCCTGCTACACAGTTACTGACTCTATCTGGTTATTCCTGAGCTAAGTTTCTGCTATTATTTCCTACCTGGCATTGTTCTACTATCCTGTGGTACCCATTCAAACTCTTCGTACTAGTTCGATTATAATTTTGTTATTGCCATCTAGTTCTTCAAAAGCAGCAACACTGACTATTTTTGTTTTCTTTGCGTAGAGCTCAAAAAGGCAACACTGAACATGTTGGTTTGCATAGCCTAGAGGTCCACCAGTGATGCCATTATATATTATATGTATCTGGTGTTGGTTCGTCCTAATCAACGACATAATTATTCTTTACTATATAGTTTATTCGTGTTTTCCATTCCTGCTTGACAAGTTTTGGTATGATGCGGTTATAATTTCTATGTGGTTCATTCTTAGCTATGACAGTAACTGCATGCCATTGTGTAGCTCACCGTAAATTCTGAGTCACCCAATATCTCTTGCATTCCAGGAGATACCACTGCTTCCATATATATTTTCTGAAATGACCTTGCTAGTTTATACTGAAATTCTAAGAAACACTTAGTTTGATTGCTCATTTCATTGTTGGCATACTTGTCTAATGCTTTTTTCCTGTTCTATAGGTTCACAAGCCACACCATTATATCTTTTATCTGGTTCTGGTTCGTCCTAGGCAATGACATAACTATCCTCTACTGTATAGTTCATTCATGGTTTTCATTCCTGCTCTACAAGTTCGTATTATGTAGTTATAATTCCTATTTGGTTCATTCTTAGCTATGAGTAGTTTGTCTTCTTTGCTATATTAACTTGTTATTAGTTAGTTTCAGACTGTATTATTGCTATTGCCACCAAAGAGGGGGCTGCAAGATCATATCTCAAGGTGGTTTTCCAATGTAGTTGTCACACTCAAAGGGAGATGCAGTTGATGGATTGAGAAAGCAAATTGAAGACTCTGCTATCAACTTGATTCGCAACTGAAATGCTAAATTTTCTTTCCCTTTTGTTCATATTTTGTAATATTTTTAAGAAGTTTGCAGCTGATGTAATGTCTAGATAACTCGCATAGGCCATGTAGGCATTTAGTTGATGCCGTCCACACATGGCGGTACCATAACTGCGCCAGCCAGGTCGATCAGGTAACTGTATACGGTTTTGTTATTTGCCCTTCTTGTATTGCGCCTTCCATCAATAGTAAAAGATGCTCGCTAATTATAATCCTTTTATGATATTTGCATGGGCTTCAGAATTACCAAAAGCGATAATCGCCAAAACGATGACATGCCAAAATAATGTGACAAAAAGCGATATGAAACCAGCGATATGAGGCCGAAACAGTAACAGACCAAAACAGTAACAGGCCAAAACAGTAGCAGGCCAAAACACCAGCAGACCAGAACAGTGGCAATCCAGCACAGTAACAGGCCAGAACAGTAACAGACCAGAAAAGCAACATGCCAGAACAGTAACAGGCCTGAACAGTAGCAGGCCAGAACAGGGGCAACCAGCACAGTAACGGGCCAGAACAGTAAAGGACCACAACAGTAATGGACATGAATAGTAGACGACCAGAATAGTAATGAGCTAGAATAGTAAAAGGCCAGAACAGTATCAGACCTTCTCAAAAGTGGGCCGTTCGTAGGTGGCCCAGGACAAGCTGTGAGAATAGTGATGGGCTGGCGGTGGGCTTTAACAGTATTGGGCCTACTTGACGCAGCCTGTTAACAGGACGCACAGTATTCGAACAGTGTGGGCTTTTGTAGGCTGAAACAGTAATGGGCCTAACATTCATGGGTCGCTGCTAGCCACATCTTTGGGCTGATTTCAAACAGTGCCAGACGAAACAGTAACGGGCCATAATCTTATTGGGTTCTCATAATGGGCCAGCCCACTTAATTATGAGCAGGCCTTGGCTGGGCCTGGCTTCTACCATGGTTTATATGGCTGTTAACGGTGGTAACTGGGCTTTAACGATGTTTGCCACATGGCATTTTGCATGACGTCAGCAGTCAAGGCAGCTCGCGAACAGATCTACGACGGAATAAGTTTTCATGGTTGAAGGGTGCGATCCGCCATGGTTAGAAAAAACCGTGGTAGATTCTTTTGTGACGGGGCTTTTACCACGAGGGGCATCCGTCGAAGAAGACTTTTTAGCAACAAAAAACGGGCCTTCAAGCACGAAAATCATCTGTTGTAAAAGCCAACTTTTCTTGTAGTGTGTGTTGGATATTTTCTATTCCTTATTGTGGAGCTCCACGGTAATACAAAGATGAATTCCCTTTATTTGATTATATTGATGATTCGTTCTTCTCTCATGTGTGAGTAATTCCCTTGGGCGTGGGAGATGTAGGGGATTGGTGAGATGTGATGTGCCTTCATATATTTTCCATTAGTTTGTCATTGATTCTAATTGCTATATTATGTGTGCTTGACTATATGTGGGATGCCTAATGATTGTTGTCCAATTAAGGGCACAGACAACATTATGCTTTGTTCTACATAGATAAGATCTTGTTCACTGACCGGCGACACCCGGGTGACATGGGGATATCAATGGAAAACTAGTAGACTCGAGGATAACGAGGAACCACTTTGCTTATTGCATTAGTCCGATCCAAGGAGCTTAATCGCTAAGCGACCTGAAGGGTCTTAATCACCTTGTGTCTGACCATGGTTTTGGTAACAGGCTAGTAGGATTATTGAAGTTGGGATGAAATCTATCAAGAGGAGTTCCGGGTAATTATTGGTTGCTCGCCTACACATATATTTATAAGATTATAATTGTTACATTTATCATTCGTCCAACTCATATAGTCACTATCACCATGAACTGAATCTCCCCACGCCTTCTTTTACCATCTGCAGAAAACAACAAACAACCAAGTCGTTCTTTACTTTTATGCTTTATATTTCTGAAGTTGACATTTTAGTTCTATTGAAATACATATCATTTAATCAAAAACCCATTCTTATCTCAATGCTTGCAGTCAATTCACTCGAAGACCTGTGACAACTTTGGGTGTGACAGAGACTTCACCCATAAACACTTACCTTTGGGCTCCCTTTGGGATTGATATCTATACTTCGAAACTAGCTACGAACGATCTGTGCTCTTGCAGACATCAAGCTATTTTCTGGCACCATTGCTAGGGAGCTAAGCGCTAAGTGTTTGTCTTTTGACATTTTAGGTGTTGCTACTACAAAACTGTTCTCCTTAGGAGACAAAGGGTCTACACGCTCTGGTAGGACCTACCTACCGGATTATATTGAGCGTGTACTGCTCAGAGGCACGAAGCAATTATTGAAAAACTTTTAAGATCAAATAAAGTTGAAGTTGAAAACCTGAGTGATATTATGGAAATCTTGTCTATTTACAGGACAACTCGTATGGAACCTGAGAAAACTCTCAGGGAATACAGTGCTCCAAGTTCTGGATTTCTTAAATAACCAATAGAGTTCCCTAATCCTGGAGTTAGAGAATATCGATTTGATGGTGGAATTATTAAAATTTTGCAGGAGAAAGCTTTCAGTGGAAGGGAATATGAAGACCCAGGAAGACATATTAGAGAGTTCGACGATGTGATAACATCGCTCGGACCAAAAGGTTTGCCAAGAGACTTCTCTCGTCTGAAATTATTCCGTTGGTCTCTTAAAGGTAAAGCTCTAGACTGGTTATATTCTCTCCCTCGACATTACATTAAATGTCGGGAAAAGTGCATTATTAAATTCATAAATAGGTTTAATCCTTTTAAAAAGGTAACTGAACTAAGAAAGAACATATGAAACTTTAGTCAAAATGTTGGAGAAAACTACACACGAGCCTGGGAAAGATTCTTTGGAATGATCAATAGTATTCCTAATCATGGATATTCTGAACTAACAATTTGCCATTTATTTTACCATGGTCTCAATACTCAATGTAGAGAGTTGCTTAACTTCTTAGCAGGAGGATCAATAAATACTTTAACTATTAAAGAATGATTGGAATTAATGTCTACTAGGGCTAAGAATAATTCTCTATATAATCCTAATTTTGGTACTAAGCCAGAAAAAGGGATACTTCGGATAACTCCTGATCTTATGCCTGAGTTACGCAAAAAAATGAAAGAAAAAGGTATACCTTCTGAACTTGTTAAGGAAAACAAAGTAGATTTGTTACAAGTTTTAACTGAAGAAGATGAAACTAGAAAAGTTTTTCAAGAATTAAAACATCGACAAGTAAAATCTCATAATAACTTCCATAAGAATTTACAAAAACACAAAAATATTTTGGCGGAACTCACAGAAATTATGATGAGATTGGCCAAGAAATTAAATTATTTCACAAGTATCTTAGTATGATTGAAACCCAGTGTGAACAAATAGAATCCGGTTATCAAATTTTTCTTCATGATGATAAAGATATTCCTGTTTCTACTAATGTTGTCACAAGAAGGGGTACAGTTGTTACAGGACCCTTAGGACCACTGGAATATGAAGCTGAAAAAGAGCGAAAGGAAAAAGCCTTGCTCGAAGCAAGCCAAGAAGATGATACATTGGTGGATCCTCAAGATGAAACTGAAACACATGATCAAACCAAGGAGGACCAAAATGATGCATAAGACGACCATTATGACTTTGATGCAGAGACGGTTGATCTAAGAGAAGATAAAGAAATAAGCAAGGAAGATGAAGTTTTTGTAGTCGAAAAGAAGAAAATCCATAAGCAACAACAAAATAAAGCAACGAAAGAGCATGACCCCCCACAAAAGGTAAAAGACAAGAGTAAGTCAGGTGAGAAAAAGCTTCCTTACTTAGATCGAAAAAAGAAAGCACTAGATCAGGTAATTTATAATTCTTTCACAAAGGCATGATGACCCACAAGTATAGGGGGTGTATCGCAGTATTTTCGATAAGTAAGAGTGTCGAACCCAACGAGGAGTAGAAGGTGTTGGCGAATGGCTTGGAGCAGGAATTCTCTGTAAATACTTAGCAAACGGATTTTTAGGGGTTTTTGATAATGTAGATAAATAAAGTACGAGTAAACAAAAGACAATAAGAATAAATGCAACAAGTGGCCCAATCCTTTCTTTGGCAAAGGACAAGCCGGTTGTATTACTTAAGATGACCAAACGTTCTTGAGGACACACGGGAATATCGTCAAGTGCTTTCGCTTCATATAGTTGATTAATCTTCTTTAGTTTTCTAAGTGTTGTGTGGGCGAACCTGTGCTAATGTACTGACCTTCCTAGGACTAATACATACTTGTGATTATACCCCTTGCAAGCATCCGCAAGTACAAGAAAGTTATTAAGGTAGAAACCTAACCACAGCTTTAAACTCTAAGACCCTGACATCCCTTGTGTAAAGGTTTCCTAACGGGGGTTCAGGTTTCTGTCACTTCGGAAACCCCTATGATTAGTAGGCAAATACACAATGCATTCCCCTAGGCCCATATTGTTGGGTCCGCAGCATAGAAAACAAAAAATTTCCTACGATGAGAACTATACGCCAAGATCTATCTACTAGATACAGAGCAACGGGTGGACATACATCCATGGAGAATTACCCTCGAAGACAACGGGTTTTGTTAACGAGTAGGAACTCGTGGTTGATGTAGTCGTACGCTTTCCGATATCAAGATCGTGTGGAAGTCCGAGCGCCGCAAATCAACAGTGCATCCGTCCTCGCACACACGTTCAAGCCACCGGACAACCTCCACCTCCTCGCTCCAGCGAATCAGCGGAAGCAGCAACTCCTTCCAGACGCAAGGCCACCGGGAACATGTATCTCGCTAATCCGAGACCATGGGGAAATATCTAGAGGGGGAGAGAGATCCTTCACGAGGAGGTGTGGTTTGTGAGAGAGGAGAAGGCTTTATAGGAGGAGGAGACCTCCTCCCATAGCCGGCTCATGAGGGGAGGGGGGACTCCTCCCCTCCTTCATTCATGTGGTGAACCTCCACTCACATAAACATGGCCTCCACCCAAAATCCCACTCACATGTATTTAATTTCCTCCAAATTAAATGCAACTCTCAATTAATAAAACTCTTTTATTTATTTTATTCAGAATTTTGTTAATTACTTTAATTAACAAACATTCACATAAAACCCCTTGCAACATTTCAATATCACATGCAGAACCACTTTCTGCAATTTCACCCGAAACAATTCCGGTTTCTATCGAAACAATTCCTATTTCTATCGAAACATTTCCTGCGCTTTGCAAACCTTTTGTCTGGAACATATGTGCTCCTAAATGGTGTCCGGAAACCCTTAAGTGTGTCACCCTACGGTTCACGAATAATGCATACATGATTGAGACTCCTCTCAGATCAATAATCAGAAGCGGGACCTGGAGATCCATACTGACTCCTGCATATTCAACGATGACTTCTATGATCATGAGAACCTTTAATGTCAGCAATTTAATCCCTTTGTCTCATGATATAATACATGTCCGAGATTCGATCATCGGTATCCAAATACCTAGTTTGATCTTGTTACCGACATGCACTCTTTTCTCGTTCCCGTGATATAACATTCTAGTGATCACATCACTTGCTTGCAAGCTATCTTAATGTGATATCACCGAGAGGGCCCAGAGTATATCTATCTGTCATCGGGATTGACAAATTCCACTCTTGATCCATGAGCCTCAACATAACACCTTCATAGCACTGAACCCACCTTTATGGTCACCCTGTTACGGTGTGACGTTTGATGTTATCAAGATACTCTTCCGGTGTTAGCAATTAACATGATCTCATGGTCTAAGGACTAAGACTATTTTGTATGATGTTATAGCAATATAAACATAATGACTTGATCGTAATGCTATACTTCTGATGAATGTTCATCACATCATTTCACAAATGTTGTGACCTTGTTATTAACAACATCCAATGTCCATGATCAGGAAACCTTGATCATCTTGTTAATAAACAAGCTAGTCTATAAGAGAGGCATAACTAGGAACCCTTTTGTTTATTAAACACACATGTATTGATGTTTCCTATCAATACAATTATAGCATGCAAAATAAACATCTATAATATACAAGGAATACATAATAACAACTTTATTATTGCCTCTCAGGGCATATTTCCTTCAGTCTCCCACTTGCACTAGAGACAATAATCTAGTTTATATAGTGATAAATCTAACACCCATGGAGTTCTAGTGTTGATCATGTTTTGCCCTAGGGAGTACTTTAGTCAACGGATTTGCTACATTCAGGTCCGTGTGCACTTTACAAATCTTTATATCTCCATCCTTGACATGCTTGCGGATGGAGTGAAACCGGCGCTTAATATGCTTGGAATTCTTGTGAGACCTTGGTTCCTTTGGCGTTGGCTATGGCTCCATTATTGTCACAATAGATCACCATTGGGTCCAACGCACTAGGAACCACACCTAGTTTCGTTATGAACTCCTTCATCCAAACGCTTCTGCTACCGCTTACTCAAGCAGCAACATATTCCGCCTCCGTCGTTGATCTAGCCACCACAGGTTGTTTGGAGCTCCTCCAACTAACTGCTGCTCCGTTCAAGAGAAATACGTATCCGGATTGAGACTTAGAGTCATCTGGATCAGTGTCAAAGTTAGCATCGACATAAAACTTAGTGACTAGCTCTTCTTCACCTCCGTATACAAGAAACATATCCTTAGTTCTTCTCAAGTACTTAAGGATATTCTTGACCGTTATCCAGTGTTCCGAACCTGGATCAGATTGGTACCTACTAGTCAAACTAATAGCATGTGCCACATCCGGTCTTGTACATAGCATGGCATACATTATAGAGCCTATGGCTGAGGCATAGGGGATCTTATCCATTATCTCTCTTTCTTCCGCCGTAGCCGGACGTTGAGTCTTACTCAATGTCTTGCCTTGCAACATAGGTAAGTACCCCTTCTTACTTCCGTCCATATTAAACTTCTTTAATATTTTATCAAGGTATGTACTCTGCGATAGCCCAATTAGGCGTCTTGATCTATCTCTATAGATTTTAATGCCTAATATATATGAAGCTTCACCAAGGTCCTTCATCGAAAATTTGCTATTTAGATAACTTTTAACACTGTTTAAAAGATCTATATCATTTCCAATCAATAATATGTCATCCACATATAATATCAGAAATGCCACATTGCTCCCACTCACTTTCTTGTAAATACAAGCCTCTCCATAAGTTTGGACAAATCCAAACTCTTTGATCACCTCATCAAAGCCGAGATTCCAACTCCGGGATGCTTGCTTCAGTCCATAGATGGATCGCTGAAGTTTGCACACCTTATCAGCATCCTTAGGATCGACAAAACCCTTAGGTTGTATCATATACAACTCTTCTTCAATATTACCATTGAGGAACGCAGTTTTGACATCCATCTGCCATATTTCATAATCGAAATATGCAGCAATTGCTAACATAATCCTAACTGACTTAAGCATCGCTACGGGAGAGAATGTCTCATCATAGTCAACTCCTTGAATTTGTCGAAACCCCTTTGCGACAAGTCGAGCCTTATAGATGGTTACATTACCATCAACATCAGTTTTTCTTTTGAAAATCCATTTATTCTCAACGGCCTTTCGATCGTGAGGTAAGTCCACCAAGGTCCAAACCTGGTTTTCGTACATGGATTCCATCTCGGATTTCATGGCTTCTAGCCATTTGTTGGAATTAAGGCTCATCATCGCTTCTTCATACGTTGCAGGGTCATCTATTTCATCAATCATGAAATTCATAATAGGATTGCCATACAGTTCAGGACCTGCACGTGTCCTGCTTGACTTGCGAGGTTCGGTAGTGTCCTGTTTCGGAGTTTCATGATCAATATCATTATCTCTCTCTTCATTAGGTGAAGTCAACTCCGAAACAACTTCCGGTGCTGCGCTACTCGCCATTTCATGAAGAGAAGGTTCAATAACCTCTTCGAGTTCTACCTTCTGACTACTCACACCTTTCGCGAGAAACTCCTTCTCAAGAAAGGATTCATTCTTGGCAACAAAGACCTTGCCCTCGGATCTGTGATAGAAGGTATACCCAATCGTTTCCTTAGGGTATCCTATGAAGACACATTTTTCCGCTTTGGGTTCGAGTTTATCCGGTTGAAGTTTCTTCACATAAACATCGCATCCCCAAACTTTAAGAAATGACACTTAGGTTTGTTTCAAACCATAATTCATACTGGTGTCTTTTCAGCGGACTTAGATGGTGCCCTATTTAAAGTGAATGCGGTGGTTTCCGTGCATAACCCCAAAATGATAAAGTGCAAGTCGACGGATACATCATAGATCGAACCATATCCAATAAAGTACGATTACGACGTTCTGACACACCATTACGTTGTGGTGTTCCGGCAGGCGTGAGTTGTGAAACTATTCCACAGTCTTTCATATGTGTGCTAAACTCGTAACTAAGATACTCTCCTCCACGGTCGGACCGCCGAAATTTGATCTTTCTATTATGATGATTTTCCACTTCATTCTGAAATTCTTTGAACTTTTCAAAGGTTTTAGACTTATGTTTCATCAAATAGATATACCCGTATCTACTCAAATCATCCGTGAAAGTAACAAAATAACGATATCCACCTCGTGCCGACACACTCATTGGTCCACACACATCAGTACGTATGATTTCCAATAAATCTGTCGCCCGTTCCATTGAACTGGAAAACGGTGTTCTAGTCATCCTGCCCATAAGGCATGGCTCACATGTATCAAATGATTCAAAATCAAGTGATTCCAAAAGTCCATCAGAATGGAGTTTCTTCATGCGTTTAACGCCAATATGACCTAGACGGCAGTGCCACATATATGCAGATATATCATTATCAAGTTTAATCCTTTTAGCATCAACATTATGAATATGCGTAATACTACTATCGAGATCCAACAGAAATAAACCATTCAACACAGGTGCATGACCATAAAAGATATTATTCATATAAATCGAACAACCATTGTTTTCAGACTTAAACGAATAACCACTTTGCATCAAACACGATCCGGATACAATGTTCATGCTCAGTGTAGGCACCAAATAACAATTATTCAGGTTTATAACTAATCCCAACGGCATACGGAGAGGCAGCATTCCGACGGCGATCACATCAACTCTTGATCCATTGCCGACCCGCATCGTGACCTCATCCCTTGCTAGTTGTCGCTTGTTCCGCAGCCCCTGAACCGAGTTACATATATTAGCAACCGATCCCGTATCAAATACCCAGATGCTACTGCGAGTACTAGTCAAGTACACATCAATAACATGTATATCACATATACCTTTGTTTGCCTTGCCGGCCTTCTTGTCCGCCAAATACTTGGGCAGTTGCGCTTCCAATGGCCAGTCCCCTTGCAATAGCACCACTCCGTGTTAGACTTAGGGCCAGCTCAGGGTTTCTTTTCAGGCGCGGCAACAGATTTGCCGCCCTTCTTTCCCTTCTGCTTTCCTTTCTTGTCCTTCTTGAAACTGGTGGTCTTATTGATCATCAACACTTGATGTTCTTTCCTAATCTCCACTTCTGCAGTCTTAAGCATTGACAGAAGCTCGGGAAGAGACTTCTTCATGCCCTGCATATTATAGTTCATCACGAAGCTCTTGTAGCTAGGTGGCAGAGATTGGAGAACACGATGTATGCCTAAGTCAATGCGAATCGTTATTCCCAAGGACACAAGCTTATCGGTGTACCCAGACATTTTGAGTACATGCTCACTAACGGAGTTGTTCTCTTCCATCATGCAGCTAAAGAACTTTTCAGAAGCATTATAACTCTCTACGGCAGCATGGGTATCAAAAATCATTTTCAATTGTCCCATGGTATCAAAGGCATTGCCATTTTCGAAACATTTTCGAAGTTCTGGCTCTAGCCCATACAGTATGCCGCAATGAACTAAGTTGTGGTCCTCCTGACGAGTTATATAGACGTTCTTTTCCTCGTCAGGGGCATCAGGAGCTGGTGGGGGGCCTAGCGGCGCCTCTAGCACATATTGCTTTTGTGCAGCAGTGAGGAGAATCCTCAAATTCATAGCCTAGTTGGTGAAGTTTCTACCATTCGCAGCAAGCTTCTCTTTCTCCATGAACACATTGAAATTAAAAGCAGGTGGTGTCATCTACAACAGAATTTGTAAAATATATTTAGACTAAGATTATGATAGATTGAGTTCAACTAATCCAAATTACTAATGAACTCCCACTCAAAAACGACATCCCTCATGTCCTTTTGGTGATTACATGAACCAAATCCACTACACCAAGTCCGATCATCATGTGAGTTGGTGTAGCTTCAAAGGCGAGCATCTATATGGGCATCATATCAACTATATGACTCATGCTTAACCTTTCGGTCCGTGTTCCGAGGCCATGTCTGTACATGCTAGGCTCGTCAAGTAAGAACCTTAGTATTCGCGTGTGTAAAACTGTCTTACACCCATTGTATGAAAGCGTAGAGTCGAGAACACCCGATCATCACGTGATGCCTCAAAACACGATCCACAAAACGATGCATACTGAAGGAAGAACACATTTTATCTTGATATCTAAATGAGGGATCATCTTATAATACTACCAAAAGCGCCAAACTAGCAATATAAGATGTTAACATCTAATGTGTGAAGTGAGGTGATATGGTCCATGCATTTGATCTCTATCATTTGCATCGTGGTATGATCTCTATCATTCCTTTGTGTGTAAGGCCAAGGTCTATGGAACTTACACGTTAAGTGAGTTGTAAGAGTATCTATCATACATCTACTTACAACAATACCATATCAAGACATTAGCCCATCAACGATCTAAACTAGACGCCTCTAATTTATCAATTGCAAGTTTTACGTGGCTTAGGGCTTTCGGAGATAGAACCGGTCTTACCTACGAACATGAACCACAACGAGGATAACCAAGTTATTAGCAACTCGTTGTAAATCAGATATTAACTATAGTAGGAGAGACAGACACCCGCTAGCCACTTATGCAAAACTAGTTGCATGTCAGTCGTGGAACCGGTCTCATGTACAATGACATGTAAGGTTGGTCCGGGCCGCTTCATCCCACTATGCCACCAATATCCAAACTACATAGAAGATGCAATAACATGATCATCATCGCCCACATATAAACATATGTGTACTACCCGTGCAAAGCACCTACGCATAGATCAGGCTCTGATACCACTGTTGGGTCCGTAGCATAGAAAACAAAAAAATTCCTACGATGAGAACTATACGCCAAGATCTATCTACTAGATACATAGCAACGGGTGGACATACATCCATGGAGAACTTACTCTCGAAGACAACGAGTTTTGTTAGCGAGTAGGAAATCGTGGTTGATGTAGTCGTACGCTTGCCGATCTCAAGATTGTGTGGAAGTCCGAGCGCCGCAAATCAGCAGCGCATCCGTCCTCGCACACACGTTTAAGCCACCGGACAACCTCCACCTCCTCGCTCCAGCGAATCAGTAGAAGTAGCAACTCCTTCCAGACGCAAGGCCACCGGGAACATGTATCTCGCTAATCCGAGACCATGGGGAAATATCTAGAGGGGGAGAGAGATCCTTCACGAGGAGGTGTGGTTTGTGAGAGGGGAGAGGGGGGCTTTATATAGGAGGGAGGGAGACCCCTCCCCTCCCATAGCCGGCGCATGAGGGGGGGACTCCTCCCCTCCTTCATTCATGTGGTGAACCTCCACTCACATAAACATGGCCTCCACCCAAAATCCCACTCACATGTATTTAATTTCCTCCAAATTAAATGCAACTCTCAATTAATAAAACTCTTTTATTTTTTTTATTCAGAATTTTGTTAATTACTTTAATTAACAAACATTCACATAAAACCCCTTGCAACATTTCAATATCACATGCAGAACCACTTTCTGCAATTTCACCCGAAACAATTCCGGTTTCTATCGAAACAATTCCTATTTCTATCAAAACATTTCCTGCGCTTTGCAAACCTTTTGTCTGGAACATATGTGCTCCTAAATGGTCTCCGGCAACCCTTAAGTGTGTCACCCTACGGTTCGCGAATAATGCATCCATGATTGAGACTCCTCTCAGATCAATAATCAGAAGCGGGACCTGGAGATCCATACTGACTCTTGCATATTCAACGATGACTTCTGTGATCGTGAGAACCTTTAACCTTAGCAATTTAATACCTTTGTCTCATGATATAATACATGTCTGAGATTCGACAATCGGTATCCAAATACCTAGTTTGATCTCGTTACTGACATGCACTCTTTTCTCGTTCCCGTGATATAACATTGTAGTGATCACATCACTTGCTTGCAAGCTATCTTAATGTGATATCACCGAGAGGGCCCAGAGTATATCTATCCGTCATCGGGATTGACAAATTCCACTCTTGATCCATGAGCCTCAACATAACACCTTCATAGCACTGAACCCACCTTTATGGTCACCCTGTTACGGTGTGACGTTTGATGTTATCAAGATACTCTTCCGGTGTTAGCAATTAACATGATCTCATGGTCTAAGGACTAAGACTACTTTGTATGATGTTATAGAAATATAAAAATAATGACTTGATCGTAATGCTATACTTCGGATGAATGTTCACCACATCATTTCACAAATGTCGTGACCTTGTTATTAACAACATCCAATGTCCATGATTAGGAAACCTTGATCATCTTGTTAATAAACAAGCTAGTCTATAAGAGAGGCATAACTAGGAACCCTTTTGTTTATTAAACACACATGTATTGATGTTTCCTATCAATACAATTATAGCATGCAAAATAAACATCTATCATATACAAGGAATACATAATAACAACTTTATTATTGCCTCTCAGGGCATATTTCCTTCACATATGGGTGAAGTGTCATGTATTCGATGTTCACATGACACCACTAGAAGAAATACACCACAACTTAAATATCAAACCATTGAATCTTTCTCAACACAACTCCATGATACATTGCAAATGTATCTATAATTTTTGATGTTCCATGCTTGGTTTTATCCACTTTCTTGTGTTTTGTTCCAACTTTGGAGTACTTTTCATATGATTTCTTGGACTAACCTATTAACAAGAGCCACAGTGCCAGCTGCCTGTTTTCTGCTGTTTTTGGTTCCGGAAAAGTCGAAAATGAATATTCTCGGAATTGGACGGGACAAAAGCCAAAGTGCCTATTTTTCCGGAAGGTATCAAGTTCCAGAATACGAGACGGAGAAGGGCCAGGGATCCACCACACCACCTGGCCGCGCGGCCAGGCCTGGCCTGCGCCAGGGGGTGGTGTGGCCGCCCCCAGCACCCCCTCGGCCTCTCCTTCCGCCTATAAGTTGCCCTCGGGACGAAAACCCTAGGTACTGGATCAAAACTCCACGAAAGAGTATGTAGCCGTTGTTATCTCCATCCCTAGATCGGGAGGAATCTGAAGCTCTTCCCGGCACCCTGCCGGAGAGGGGAATTCACCCTGGAGGCCTTCTTCATCACCATGCAAGCCTCCGGTGTGATGCGTGAGTAGTTCATCCTTAGACTACGGATCCATGTAGTAGCTAGATGGCTGGTTTCTCCTCCTTTGTGCTTTCATGTTTAGACCTTGTGAGCTCTGTTCATGATCAAGATCATCTATTTGTAATCCATACATGTTGTGTTTGCGGGGATCCGATGGATATTGAGATGCTATTTCAGATTGATTATTGATTCTATCATGTCTTTGTTATTTGAGATCTTGCATGCTTTCCGTTGTTAGTAGCTATCTTGGCCAAGTAGATGCTAGCAACTCCAAGAGTTAGTATTTATGCTCGATAGTGGGTTCATGCCTCTGGTAATCTGGGGAAGTGATAGAAATCTCTAAGGTACTAGATGTGTTGTTGCTACTAGTCATAAAACAACAATCCTTTGTTCATAGAACAATCGTATTGTTTACTTTACACGCAGTTCGTAAAGCAATAATCTGTTGCTTGCAACTTAATACTAGAGGGGGTTCGGATGATAACCTGAAGGTGGATTATTAGTCATAGATGCAGTTGGATGGCAGTCTATGTATTATGTTCTATTGCCCAATCAAGTCTCAAAGGAGTCAAGATGATTAGTATATGCATGTATTGCTTTCTGGGTGTTTGTCAATTGCCCCGCTGTAATTTGTTCACCTAGCATGTTATCTATCTAAGGAGAGCCACCTCTAGTGAACTATGGATCCCAGTCCTTGTCTTTTACATACAATCTACAATCTTTTACTGCTTTGTGTTTACTTTCTGTAAACTTTTACTTCTTTCCATTAGATACGTTTAATCCTTTGTTTTCCGCAAAACACGGTGAGATTGACAACCTCATCGCAAGTTGGGGACAAAGTTTTGTGGTTGTGTTGTGGTCTCCACGTTGCTACTAGCACCGGTAGTGCGCCCTGCCAAAGCTCAGCTAGTAACACCTTTGGGGTGTTTCCTTTCTCCTACTGGTTCGATTAAACCTTGGTTTCATAACTGAGGGAAACTTGCTGCTGTGCTCATCATACCTTCCTCTTGGGGTTCCCAACGAGCTCTACATCAACCACGAGCCATCAACATTTTTTTGGGCGCCGTGCATTGAGCCATCAAGCATTTTTCTGGTGCCGTTGCCGGGGAGTCAAGGACATCTTCACAAGGGGAGTCCCTCATAACCAATCTCTTTACTTTGTTGTTTTTATTTTCCTTAGTTTCTTTTTGCTTTGTTTGCTTGTTTTGTTCTTCAAAAAACACAAAAAATTTAGTTTTACTTGTTTGCTTTCTCATTTGAAAACCCCAAAAAAAGTCTCCTTTACTTGTCACCCCTTCCTTAGCTCACCATGTTGATCCCTACTTTCACCTTGAAAGACCTTTCAATTGGTAGTGGTTCTATAATTGGGAAAGATAATATTGAAGAATTCTTTAATCATGTTAGCAAACACGAAGATACTGAGGATAGATCCCTTGTAGAACTTGCTCCAAATTTTGAGATTGCTGCAGCTTCTTTAATTCACATGTTAGAAGCTAGGTTTGTTAACCTCAACCCCTTAATGCAAGTAATGTTTCTTAAGCTTAAAGAAATTGAAGACCCTGAAAAGAGGGATTTTATTCTAGAAACTTTGTTTAAGGAGTTCTATGATGTTGCCAAAGAAGCTAGAAAAGTTTTTGAACGTTTCAATATGCTAGTCTCATGTGTAGATGTGGTTGGTATACGAGAAAAGATGAACAAAACCGAACCTAATGGGGAGGAACCTAAGATACCAATACCCTCCAAACTAGTAGCAATACATGATGCCATAGAAAAGAATCTTGATTGGATTGTTCCTGCAAACCCTTTTGATGAGAATAGTGAACCTAAGAGGATTGAGAAAGGATCCTTTAGAACTTACTTGGATGATATACCTTGCCTTGTTGAAAATATTTCTGGTATTGATCTTAATGCTTCTTCATTTGAGAACACTTGATTCTTTCTTTGCTTCTTATGCCTAACTTAAAGGCGTTAAAAAAAAGTACTTGTTGGGAGATAACCCAAGAGTTTTAGATGAGTCTTGGAAGTTATTACCTCTGTAATAACCTCTCCTTATTCTTTTTATTTGCTTTTTGTGCCAAGAGTAACCTCTAATGAGAGAGAAGTAATGATTGGGAAAGTTGTTATCCCGAAACAGATTTTTGTGCTTCACCGTAAAAATTCCTGAGAGAGTTCTGTATATCGGGTTGAACTGTAATTGTTTGTGCTTCTGCCCCAGGTTGTTATATAACTTTCCTTAGTTCAACACTTTTTGATTTGAGCAATAGAAGGTCTTCGAAAAAATTCGTCTTTACCTGCTGGTCTGTTTTGACAGATTTCTGCCATTTTCTGCATTTGCTTCTTGTTAGTTCCTTGAGTTCTTTTGGGGAATTGAGATTTTTGAGGGAAGTGCTACAGTAGCTAGTGTTCTAATGGAAGTTTATTTGGTGTTAGAACTGAACCTTGAGACTTATTTATCTTAAGTGCACTAATGTTACTAATGAGATTGTGTGAAGTTTTGTATGAAGGAAAAATTTCAGGTGTATGGAAGGAATGAGTAATGAGATGAAGGATGGACTAAAGCTCAATCTTGGGGATGCCACGCGTGTCACCCCAAGAAATATCCTAGAAGTACAAGCGTCCAAGCTTGGGGATGCCCAAGGCATTCCCCTTTTTCATCAATAAAAATTCTAGGTTTCTTCCAAACGCTTCGTTTTTATTGTTTCATGCACAGTTGTGTTTTTTTCTTGGAGCGTCTTCTTTTTCATTTTTCGTTTTGGTTTTCGTTTGCTTGGTTTGCTTAGTTTTCTGAATAAGTTGGTTGGACCCCCTCTTTCACACTTTGGTTTGCAAATAGTTTGGTTGGGTTTGGAAAAGAGTAGGAAAGTTCATACTTATGTGTTAAAAAGAGCTCGTTTTTGGCTGTGGCTATGCTTTGTCATGCCATGCTTGATATTGTTTTGGCTTTATGCTTACTATTGTTTGTTGTAGCATGACTTGTTATAAACAATTGAGATTTCTTAATGTGCCTTGGATGAATCATGCGTTGTTTTAGCATATTAAAGCATAGTATAGTGGTATTCTCCTTTGATGCTTTATTTGGGTTGACTTGGCACATGCTCACACCATGTTATGACTATCACAAGTCACCATAGCCTTTATGATCCTTTAGTTTTCAACTTGTAGTATCACTTTATGCTTTGATCAATGATGTTTTGTCACTCTGCATGATTATGGCCATTATTGCTCTCTTAGTTTGTCGCTCCCAGTATTTTGCTAGCCTCCACAACCAAGTATGAGTTCCACTCATGCATCCAACTCCCTAAACCAAGTTATTCCAAAGAGTCCACCATACCTACCTACTAGCTTATGCTATTCCAAGTATATTCATGCTTTTGTTTACCTTCCACTTATTATGAGAAAACTAGTGATTAAAGCTCTCACAAACTTGATGGCACACCTTACTTTACTTGCCCTTAATAAACTTGAATCATTGTGTCTTCTATGTTGTATATCCTTGCACTTATTTGTTGGGAATTAGCAGAACCATGCTTTCATGGGCAACGCTTTCAACATTGCACTTGGTCCTTGTACCTAGTTGATATCATGCTCTTTTGTATATGGATGTCGTCGGTGTGAAATGAAAGGGGAGCTTGTAAGTCCATGGAGTTATGTACATGTGTTAGAGAAACTCCTGGGCCGCTGGTCTAATCCATGCCGACATGGTGGAAACCTGCAGCGTAACCATAATGAGCTGTCTATGAAGCATTCTTCTTATAAAAAAAAGAGTCCTATATTGAGGAAAAAAAAAGAGAAAAGAAAAAAAAAGATACTATGAAAAGAGGAAAGGGAGAAAAAAGCACCATATTCCCATGGTAAATAAGAAGAATGCTGAGATGCTCGTTGTCTGCTTGCCTTGTCATTTTGATATGGGGATTCTTCCGTATCATCGGGCAAGGGGTACCCCGTTGGCGGTTCTCAATGATACACATGTACTTACGATGACAAGAACTTACCAGTGACTAAACTTGAGTAGCATGAGGAGTGGCCCTCGTATACAAGGGACATGAGATTTCTGACTTATACTTCGTCAAGCATGTACACCATAGTTTGTTCACTTTAACCTTAATCACTTCAAGGTACTTATGATAGGGGCAATGAGAGCTGAAAGCTATTAAGTACCATAATTTTTGGAAGCTCTTTATGAGACTTGAATCCCTACTTCCTTTTACAAAAGGCCTTTCTTCCACCATTATATTGAGTCTACACCTTCTATCTTTATGCACCTACTTTGAGAGCATAGTGGCCATTCTTAGTTCTATGTGCATTGTCCCAAGACTAGTTGATTGATGCATAACTTGTTATTGCTTGTTTGAAACTATTGTATCTAGTCACTCTTATGAACTTTGAAGGTGTCCTATGCATTTATATTTGCTACTCTATTGAGGGACAAGCTGAATACTATTATGCTATGTTTTCTTTATGGGAAACAAACAAACGTCTTGCAAAGCATGTTATTCATGAATCTTTTGTTTGTGCCTTTTCATGTTGCATCATAGTTTCTTTATCTTATTGCTAAAACTTTGTCTTTCATGTTATGATTGAAGTACTATGATCCCAGCTTGGAATATTTTGCAAATAATTTGATCAAGTCTTTGATGGTGCATGTCACCTCAAAAATTATTTCTTTTTATCACTTACCTACTCGAGGACGAGCAGGAGTTGAGCTTGGGGATGTTGATACATTGCAAATGTATCTCTAATTTTTGATGTTCCATGCTTGGTTTTATCCACTTTCTTGTGTTTTGTTCCAACTTTGGAGTACTTTTCATATGATTTCTTGGACTAACCTATTAACAAGAGCCACGATTGCCTGCTTTTGTGTTGTTTTTGGTTCCAGAAAGTCAGAAAATGAATATTCTCGAATTGGATGGGACAAAATCCAAAGTGCCTATTTTCCGGAAGGATCAAGTGCGTATCACGAGATGAGAAGGGACAGGGAGCCACCACACCACCTGGCCGCGCGGCCAGGCCTGGCCTGCGCCAGGGGGTGGTGTGGACGCTCCCGGCACCCCCTCGGCCTCTCCTTCCGCCCATAAGTTGCCCTCAGGACGAAAACCCTAGGTACTGGATCAAAAATCCACGAAAGAGTCTGTAGCCGCCGTCATCTCCATCCCTAGATCGGGAGGGATCTGAAGCTCGTCCCGACACCCTGACGAAGAGGGGAATTCACCCTGGAGGCCTTCTTCATCACCATGCAAGCATCCGGTGTGATGCGTGAGTAGTTCATCCTTGGACTACGGATCCATGTAGTAGCTAGATGGCTGGTTTCTCCTCCTTTGTGCTTTCATGTTTAGATCTTGTGAGCACCGTTCATGATCAAGATCATCTATTTGTGATTCATACATGTTGTGTTTGCGGGGATCCGATGGATATTGAGATTCTATTTCAGATTGATTATTGATTCTTTCATGTCTTTGTTATTTGAGATATTGCACGCTTTCCGTTATTAGTAGCTATCTTGTCCAAGTAGATGCTAGCAACTCCAAGAGTTAGTATTTATGCTCGATAGTGGGTTCATGCCTCGTAACTGGGAAGTGAGAAATCTCTAAGGTACTAGATGTGATGTTGCTACTAGGGAGAAAACAACAATCCTTTGTTCATAGAACAATCATATTGTTTACTTTACACGCAGTTCGTAAAGCAATAATCTGTTGATTGCAACTTAATACTGGAGGGGGTTCGAATGATAACCTAAAGGTGGATTATTAGTCATAGATGCAGTTGGATGGCGGTTTATGTATTATGTTGTATTGCCCAATCAAGTCTCCAAGGAGTCAAGATGATTAGTATATGCATGTATTGCTTTCTCAGTGTTTGTCAATTGCCCCGCTGTAATTTGTTCACCCAGCATGTTATCTATCTAAGGAGAGCCACCTCTAGTGAACTATGGATCCCGGTCCTTGTCTTTTACATACAATCTACAATCTTTTACTACTTTGTGTTTACTTTCTACAAACTTTTACTTCTTTCCATTCGATACGATTAATCCTTTGTTTTCCGCAAAACACGGTGAGATTGACAACCTCATCGCAAGGTGGGGACAAAGTTCTGTGGTTGTGTTGTGTAGGTCTCCATGTTGCTACTAGCACCGGTAGTGCGCCCTGCCAAAGCTGAGCTAGTAACACCTTTGGGGTGTTTCCTTGCTCCTACTAGTTCGATTAAACCTTGGTTTCATAACTGAGGGAAACTTGCTGTTGTGCTCATCATACCTTCCTCTTGGGGTTCCCAACGAGCTCTACATCAACCACGAGCCATCAACATTTTTCTGGGCGCCATGCATTGATCCATCACTCCACTACTAACAACATGACTTCTCCCATGTCCTCAAGAACAAAACGAACTACTCACAAGATATCATATGGATCAAGTTTAGAGATGATATAATGATAAGTAACAATCTGAACATAAAAAATAATTCAATGGTTCACTCAATAGCATCAACTACAAGGAGTAATCAACATCGGGAAAATTTCCCCTAAGAACTATGCAAGATTCAACCCAATTGTTACTACGGTATGAAGTGGTGATGATGGTGCTAGTGGAGATGATGGTGGTGATGATGATGATGATCCTAATGAAGTCCAGCTTGATGGTGGTGTTGATGGCGACGATCTCCCCTCTCCGGGAAGGAATTCCCTCGGCAGAATTCTGTCTGTCGGAGAGATCTTTCTCTCTTGGTGTTTTCCACCCCGCAGAGGCGGCAGAATATTTCTATGGTCGCTCCCTAGGTATTAGAGTTCCATGGAGATAATATACGCCAGAGGGGAGAGCCTGGAGTGGGACAGGGCGGCCACACCACCTACTGGCGCGGCCTAGGGCTGCCTGCGCCAGGGGGTGGTGTGGGCCCCCTATGGCCCATCTCCACTTCCCCTTCTGGCAATCTTCGTCTACTGGAAAAATAGAATTTTCCATGTGTCGTTGTATTGGGAACGGCAGTACCTAGGGAGGTTAGATAGAGGTGTGGGGACTAGCAGGGAAGCTATCAACGGCGTCCGCAGGCGGGATTGGATACAAGCGAGCGTAGCGGGACGCAAGAAGTACCCAGGTTTGGGGCCCTCGTGGTGAGGTAAAGCCCCTACTCCTGCCTGATCTGTCTATGTGGGATATACGAACTACAAGTGCTCCTTGAGCTGTATTCTTTAGATACTGCCTTAAATGCACTGAGACCAACCCTTTCTACTGAGGCCCTGCCTCTCATTATATAGGAAGAGAGGTGAGGGTCTCGCTGGCTAGTCCGACTGGCGGGCCCCACAGGCGGGTCCCAGCCGACTAGTCATCTACAGTGTCCAGCATGGCTTGTCCTTTCGGTGTATGAGCGGTATGGCTGTCGAAGCCTGATGGACGCCGTGCAGCCGTCGTCGCCAAGAGCCTTTGTTCCAGCATCACCCACGCAAAGTCTTTGGCATGGGCAGGTGGTTGCCCGTCATCATCTGTATGCGTCGTGCACCGATATGCACGCCGTCTGTCTCTCGATTGATCCGCCACGCCGTCAGATCCGGCTGCCTCTTTATGATCCGGCTACTGGGTGGTAGACAGCCCATCCTATCCTGTCCGGATGCATCTGGTCAGCCGGACGCGATCCGACTGTCCTGTTTCTTATTCGGGTGGGGTACCCAGGGATCATCCCCCTGACACTAGCCCCCGAGCACGGGTGGATTCCGCCCTTAGGCGAAATGTGCGCGTGCTCCTTCTTGCTTTTCGAATTTTCATCCGGCTGAGACTGGCGGTTGCGCTACCTGGCGTCGCTGGTCTGGCCACGCGCGTCTTGCAGCGCCATCATTGCTCTGCGGCGGGCAGCGTAACGTCCCGTTGCACGTCGCCTCGGGGAACTGCTGTCTGACGCTTCGATTCTCGTTCTAGGATCTTT
Organism: Avena insularis; assembly: GCA_023614405.1. Lineage (NCBI taxonomy): Eukaryota > Viridiplantae > Streptophyta > Magnoliopsida > Poales > Poaceae > Avena > Avena insularis. Next base: position 606,030,360 of record CM042690.1, on the reverse strand, counting down.
TGCGCATCTTGTCCTGGCACACGGGATCTAGGCGGTGGTTGGGATGTGGGTTGCTCGGATGCGCGCCACGTGGCCCTGCCGACGGTTGCCCTTCCGATCCTTTAAAGGGACGTCGCGGGGGAGGCCATTCTTTTCCTTCGCTCCCTCGCTGCAATCTCCTTCTCTCTCGCGTGCTCTTGCTCCTGCGCCCTTGCCCTCTGCGCCGCCCGCTCGCTGTCGTCGACGTTACGGGCCATCGTCACTCCTCCGTTGGCGCTCCTCTCCCTCAGCCGGAAATGGCCGCTGACCGTGGAGCCTGGTGCGGCTCCTCCATCACCGAGGACCAAATCGTGAAGTATCGCGCGACCCGCATCCTCCCGCCGGCGGAGGAGGTGGCGGTGCGGTTGGCACCGGTGGGGGAGGTGTCGCCGCATCCGGCGGAGGGGGAACGCGTCATCTTCCTTTCGCACCTGGCGCGCGGGTTTGCGCTGCCGCTGCATCCCTTCTTTCTCACGTTCCTGGCCTTCTTCGACCTCCGCCTCCACCACCTCGGCGCCAACGCAATCGGAACGCTGGCGCACTTCATGGCGTTCTGCGAGAGTTACCTCGGGATCCAGCCGGATCTCGGGCTCTTCTGCCGGCTCTTCCGAGTTCGGCCGCAGGTGCAGTACACGAAGGGCCCGCTAGTCGTCTGCGGCGGCGCCTCCATATACTCCCGTGCCCAATCCGGCTACCCGAAATTCTTGCTCCAAGACACGGTACGGTTGTGGTAGCAGTCGTATTTTTATGTCAAGAACGTCACCAACGTCAACCGGATAAACCTGCCGGCCTTCCAAGACGTCCATTCCAGCCGGCAGCACTAGGACCTGAAGATCTACGGCGACAAGGAGGAGACGGATACGATGCTGGCACGCATGCTATCCCTTGTCACCTGCCAGCTAACCGGTCGGGAAATCACTCTTAGCTGGATGTCCCGGCTGATGTCATTGCAGCAATGACGCAAGATGTGCTTCTACTCCGCCGGCTGGACCCGACCATTGTCGGCGCGCATGATCCCCGCTACCACAACTTGAAGGAGTGGTTGTGGACGATGAGCAAGGAGCGCTTGCTGGAGAACTGGAAGTTCAGCCTGGCGCCCTATAGCCGGGAGAACCGCGCGCCCCGGGTAAGTTCTCATAGCCGGAAATTTTGCTTATTCCCTCTGTGTTATCTCCTTGTTCTGTCTGGTTGACCTCTTGCATTCGCCAGATCTTCGCATGCATCCTTCGCGAGGAGGGCGAGGCTCCCCTCGAGGTATTCGCGCCGGACTTGCCCGAGCCGCGCGCTCGGCGATCCGGCGAGGAATCGGATGGGGACGGCGACGCCTTCCCCAGCCGGAACGACAAGCCGGTCGCCGACCCGCACGCGGAGGTGCACGAGGAGGAGGAGGCCGGGCCAACTACGGAGCCGGTGACGCGCTCTGCGACGGACGACGAAGCAGGTGGGAGCGGCTCCAGCCATTCCGGCTCCCGCCGGCCTGCGGCGGAGGAGCCAGCTCCGGAGAGGGGCCGGACCAGCGCCTTGCCGCCAAGCCGTCTTGGCCGGAAGAAAGGGCCGCCCTCGGTCATGCCGAATGCGTTTTCTCCCCATCCTTCGGTGCTACGTCATTTGTCCTCTTTCTTGCTTTTCTGACTTTAGCTTGTTTTGCTCTTGCCTTTTCCTCCTTCTCTTTAGCGCGCTGGTTTCTTTTGGCGCCGCGAGCCCGGCCCGGACGCCAGCCGGGTCGCTGCCTCGCGCCTCGACTGATCCAACCGGCGCCTCTCCTTCCTCTGAGGCGCAGCCTCCGCCTCCTCCTCAAGCTGAGCCGGCTGCCCCCTCCTAGCCGGAGGGTCCCTAGCCGGAAGCGGATCACTCCTAGCCGGAAGGTTCCTCCGCGAGCGCGCGGGGGGCTGCTGGCAAGGAGCTCGTCATTGTTGGCGACGACAACTCTGACGAGGAGCTCGGGGAGGAGTGGCGAACAGCGGTGCTCGCGGCGAATGAGTCCTTGGCCATCAACATCGTGGACGACGACGCCTCCTCCGCTGCTTCGCTGTCGGATCTTGCCGCCATGCTCGAGCTAGCGGTGAAGGAGATCCGGCTGCTTGAGGCCACAGCCGGTGGGAACCGGACCCTGGAGCAGAAGCTTGCTGCCGCCAACGGGACCTCCCAGAGTAAGTTCGCTTTATCCGTCTGGCTCTTTTTTTTAATAGCCGGCTTCATTGCAGCTGTCCTCGTGTGCGCTCAGCGCGAGATCGATCGCTTGAAAAAAGCGAACGACCGGCTGAGCAGGTCCAACTCCACTCTGCGCCTGCATAACAAGGATTGGCACGCACGAGTAGACGGCTTGGAGGCCTCCATCAAGGAGCGCGATGCCTCGCTCGCTAGCCGGGCCGAAGCCTTCTCCCTTCTCGAGGCCCAGAACAAGGACCAAGAGAAGGAGATAAAACGGCTAGCGGTCAAGGAGAAGGCGCTGGTGGAGGAGCTGATGCAGGTCGGCCACACTGCCAAAGGTGAGTTCATTTGTCCGTCTTCTTTTCTTTCCGGATCCGGTAGCCGGATTTGACTCCTCTTTTCTGACAGCCTTTTACCCCGGCATAGACCTGCTGGCCTACAACCGGCTGCAGGAGAACTGGCCGGGAGCACAGCCGACGGCTCAGGAGCTCGTCGTCCTTCTTGGCGAGGAAGCTGCGAAGCTTCGTCAGGCGGCATGGGACGTCTTCTCCTTCGTGTGGCCGGAGGCTCCGGTTCTGGAGACGATGGCGCAGCTAGCGGCGAAGGTGGGAGAGGTACCGGCTGCGGTGGACCGGCTACGGGACCTGGCGGCGCGGGGTGGAGCGGAGATGGCCCTGGCACTGATGCTTTCCTTGTATAAGGACGCTCGCGTCAAGAAGATCGACGGGGGCTTCCGTGCCGGAGCTGATCTTGCCGCCATCCGCCAAGCCCATCCGGAGCTTCGCGGGTCCGCCATCAAGATCGCCGACTATGTGGACCCGAACAAGGTGGTCACCACCTCGGAGTCCACCGGCACTCCGGATGTGGAGTCCCCGGTGCCGCCGCCTGCCAGCGCTGGAGCCGGATCAAGCACTGCGGCTCCTCCCCCACCCCCAGCTTCTGTCGGCCAAGAACTCCCCCACAGCAAAGGCCCTGCCATTTAGCTGCCGCCCCGGGATGCCGGGTGTATTTGTCTTGTCTTGCATGTTTGTGAACTTTGTTCGTTTGTACCGGCTATCTGTGATGCCGGGTAACTTATGGGAGCTTCGTCTCCTTCTTGTTTATTATTGTTGAAATTCTTGAATCTTACTTGTGCGTTGAGCTTTCCTTTTACGCATTCTGCCCGACTAACTTAGTCCGGCTACACACCTTTAGCCGGGCGACCTGCACCTCCAGTGGGGGCGCGCAAGCGCACCCACTGGGTGTAGTCCCCGAGATTCGGAGTAGCTGGCGTAGCCAGGTGCTTCGAGTCTTTCTTATTTCTGCCAAGTCTTCTAACTTTACCGACTGGCCCCGTCCCAATCGGCCGCTTTCATCGGCTGGACGCCTTCAGCCGGGGGAACTAACATTCCAGTGGGGGCGTGCGAGCGCACCCACTAGGTGTAGCCCCCGAGATTCGGAGTAGCTGGCGTAGCTAGGTGCTTCGAATCTTTCTTGTCTTTTCTTGCTCCCGCCCTTGCCCTCACCTAGGCTCCGAACGGCCGGCTAAACGCCCTTAGCCGGTCAGGAACTACAAGATTCCACTAGGGGCACGCGAGCGCACCCAGTGGGTGTAGCCCCCGAGATTCGGAGCGCTTGATGAAGGCAAGGACTTTGAATCTTCTTTCCTTCTCCTGAACTCCGACTCGAAGTAGTCAGACAAGAACGCACATATGCATACACATACATCTTCACAGGTTAATAGGTTAGTCTGTGAAATCATAGACGGAAAACGACTTATTTTTTCAAAAACTGGCCTGCTCCTTTCTAGACACTTAGTCGCCTTCTCGTGTGTTTTGCTGTTTATTCGGCCCTTGCCGGGCAGCGGTTGGGTTCGATGCGGAATCGAAGGGAGCTGACAGTACATTACGCACGGTACTAGCGGCTTAGCAGCTGGATTGGTTTGAGCTAGTTGCGGGGCCGGGACGCCCGATCTGTCACGCCTCTTCCCCGTTTTTCGTGTGGGATGCCTCGGGCTTTTGCTCTTGCTAGCCGGACAGCCGGGTTGCGGTCTGTATCTGAGATGAAGAGTGGGCCTCTGGCATCATCGCACACTACTCAGCCGGTTTGTTGGCTTAACGGGCCGGGCCAGCCAGCGAGCCCCGGGTAGGGGTTGCCGGAGCCGGAAAATTTGAACCGAAGAACAGGTGCGCACACATTTCTAGAAGGATCCCTCGAGATTCTCGTGGGAGTCCGCATTTTCATTCATGGGGTTTTCGGGATACATACACTGCCTGGCGACTAGGTGTAAAACGGGCGCAGCAGGGCCGCGTTCCAAGGACGTTCGGTCTCCTCGTCCGATTTGTCCATCTTGTTCTTGCACGGCTGCTGTGCATCGATGAGGTAGTAGGAGTCATTGGGCAGCGCCCGGCTGATGATGAAGGGGCCCTCCTAGGGTGGTGATAGCTTGTGCGTGCCTTCGTGTCTTGCACCAGCCAGAGAACCAGGTCACCCTCGCGGAATGTGACTAGGCGAATCCGGCTTGAATGGTAGCGGCGTAGTCGCTGCTGGTACAGGGCAGATCTGGACAGGGCCAGCTCGCGGGCCTCCTCCAGGAGATCCACCCCGTCCTCCCGCGCCTCCTTGTTGGCTTGCTCGTCGTAGAGGAGCTTGCGAGGGGAGTCGAATTCGATGTCGGCGGAGAGGACGGCTTCCGATCCGTAGACCAGGAACAATGGCGTGTAGCCGGTCGACCTATTCGGTGTGGTGCGGAGGCTCCACAGCATAGCCGGAAGTTCTTCGATCCAACATCTGGGTGATCGCTCCAATGGCTCGATGAGACGTGGTTTGATGCCGGCTAGGACCAAGCCGTTTGCTCGTTCGACTTGCCCGTTGGACTGCGGGTGTGCAACGGAGGCGAGGTCTAGCCGGATGCCCTTGTTGCTGCAGAACCGGGCGAAGGCCCCCTTGGCGAAGTTCGTGCCGTTGTCGGTGATGATGCTATTGGGGTAGCCGAAGCGGTTGATGATGTCGGTGAAGAAGGTAACAACGTCGCCCATCCAGCTTACGGATAGGCTTGGCCTCGATCCACTTTGTGAACTTGTCCACCGCTACCAGGTGGGTCATTCCATGAGCTTCGCTTGAAGGGCCCGACCATGTCGAGGCCCCAAACTATGAAGGGCCAGGTGATCGGTATGGTCTTGAGCACCGAGGTTGGCATGTGCCTGAGCTGCCCGAAGCGTTGGCACCCATTGCATGCGCGGACCAGCTGCCCGGCATCCTCGAGGGCGGTGGGCCAATAGAAACCATGGTGAAACGCCTTGGCGACTATCGCCCTTGATGAAGCGTGGTGCCCACACTCGCCCTGGTGGATGTCCTTGAGTAGCCAGTAGCCTGTGTCTACATCCACACATCGTTGGAAGATACCAGATACACTGCGCTTGTACATCTCGCCGTTTATGATGGTGTATGTATGCGCGCGGCGTCGGATTTGCCTGGCCTCTACCTCGTCGTCCGGGAGTTCGCTGTTGGCGATGTAGTTCATGAAGGGCCGTGCCCAGGATGGCACTTCCCGGATGACGAGGACGCTCCTGCCCTCCGGCTGACGGGTGTCGGGGGGTCGTCTGGGTGGAATATCCGGGATGGCAGCCCCCGAGCCACTGGGCGAGCCGGTAGCCCCCGGGTCTTGCAAGCCGGAGGGCACTGCTTGGCCAAAGTTGGCGCGGGTTTTCTTCTTTGGCGGTTCTACCGGCTCCGTTTCCGCTGCTCCGGCCGCCGGAATGCTTCCCGCCCAGACGATGGAATCTGATTCCAGCGACGGGTTGATGGATGGCTTACACAGATGCTCCAAGGAGACCCCTGGTGGGATGGCCTGCCTGGTGGATCCTATCTTGGAGAGCGCGTTGGCTGCCTCGTTGTTGGTGCGGGGGACGTGATGAAATTCGCACCCATCGAAGGAGGTGCTGAGCTTCTAGATGTGGAACCGGTAGAGGGGCATGTTGGCATCTCTGGCGTCCCATTACCCGGACACCTGTTGCACCACCAAGTCCGAATCACCGAAGCACAGGATCCGGTTGACACCGATCTCCTTGGCCAGCCGGAGCCCGTGCGCCAGTGCCTCGTATTCGGCTACGTTGTTGGAGGCCTTGAAGTGGATCTGCAACACGTACTCCAGCCGGTCTCCCTTGGGCGAGGTGAGCACGATGTCGGCTCCCAAGCCCCCGAGCATCTTTGACCCGTCGAAGTGCATCCACCAGTGGTCTGAATCTGGCACCGGTGGGAGATCTGGTCTCGCCGCCGACGAGGAAGTCCGCCAACGCCTGTGACTTGATCGTGAGCCGGGGCTCGTACTGGATGGAGTAGGCGGCGAGCTCGATGGCCCATTTGGCGACTCGGCCGGTGGCGTCCTTGTTGCCGATGATTTCCGAAAGGGGTGCAGTGCACACGACCTTGATCGGGTGCTCCTGGAAGTAGTGCTTGAGCTTCTTGCATGCCAGGTACACGCCGTAGCACATCTTTTGGTAGTGGGGGTAGTTCTGCTTGGAGAGGGAGAGAACCTCGCTGAGGTAGTAGACGGGTCTCTGAACCGGCTGAGCCTTGCCTTCCTCGGGGCGCTCCACCACCAGGACGACGCTGATGACCCGGCTGGTGGCTACTATATAGAGCAACATCGGCTCCTTGCTAGCCGGCGTGGCTAGAACTGGTGTTGTGGATAGCATGCGCTTGAGGTCGTGAAACGCGGTGTCGGCCTGCGAAGTCCAGGAGAACTTGTCCGTCTTTTTCATCAGTTGGTACAATGGGAGTGCCTTCTCCCCTAGCCGATTTAAACGGCAAGTGAGGAAGCCAGGCATCCGGTGAACTTCTGGACTCCAAGCAGGTTCTTGGGCGGCTTCATCATCTCAATGGCCGCGATCTTCTCCGGATTCGCCTCGATGCCTCGTTGAGATACGAGGAAACCGAGTAGCTGGCCGGATGGTACTCTGAAGACGCACTTCTCCGGGTTTAGCTTCATCTGGTACTGGCGGAGGTTGCCGAATGTTTCTCTCAGATCTTCGAGGAGGGTGCGCTTCTCCTTGGTTTTGATGACTACGTCATCAACGTAAGCCATCTGCGTTTTTGACTGCGAGTGCAAGCATTTCTGCATACATCGCTGATAGGTGGCGCCTGCGTTCTTTAGGCCGAAAGGCATGGTTACATAGCAAGAAAGCCCCGTAGGGGGTGATAAATGATGTCTTAATCTGATCAGCCGGGTTTAGCCGGATCTGATTGTACCTGGAATAACAATCTAGAAAAGACAACAAATCACAACCGGCCGTGGAATCGATGACTTGATCGATATGGGGCAAGGCGAAGGGGTCTTTCGGGCACGCCTTGTTCAGGTTGGTCTAGTCGATACACATGCGCCAGGTCTTGTTCTTATTCAACACCAAGACTGGGTTCGCCAGCCAGTCTGGGTGGTACACTTCCGTGATGAACCCAGCTGCAAGGAGTCGGGTGATCTCGTCACCGATTATCTTTCTCTTCTCCTCTACGAACCGGTGTAGAGGTTGCTTGACCGGCTTGGCATCCGGACGCACATGAAGTGAGTGCTCGGCAAACTCCCTCGGCACACCCGGCATGTCTTTGGGAGACCATGCAAAGATGTCCCGATTCTCACGGAGGAAGTTGACGAGCGCGCCTTCCTATTTGCTGTCTAAGCCGGCACCAATGGTGACGAACTTAGTCGGGTCGGAGGGGTCGAGCAGGATCCTCTTCGTCTCCTTTGCCGGTTGGAAGGCTCCTTCTCCAGCCGGTTTGCTGCTAGCCGGGATGTCCTGTTGGGCCATGGCCACATTGCGCATGATCGCGCGCTTTTCTTCGGCTATGATGAGGGCCTCTGCTAGTTTGGAACCGGCTGAGGCACACTCCATCGATCGCCTGAAGCAGCCGGCGACGGTGATCACGCCGTGGGGTCCTGGCATCTTCGTCTTGAGGTACGCGTAGTGGGGGATGGCCATGAACTTGGCAAGGGCGGGGCGCCCGAGGAGAGGATGGTAGGAGCTCGTCAAATTTACCACCTCGAACCAGATTGGTTCACGGCGGAAGTTCTCCTCGGTCCCGAAGATGACGTCCAGCTGGATTTTTCCCAGCGGAGCGCAGGCTGGCCCCGGCAGTACCCCGTGGAACATCGTGGTAGTCGGGCGCAGGTCGCTTTCGCGAATGCCCAACTTCTCCAGCGAGGACTGGTAGAGGAGGTTGACGCTGCTGCCTCCATCGATGAGGACGCGCGAGAATCAGCAGGTGCGCGTGTTGGAGACGATGAGGGGGTCGAGCACCATGGCGTAGCCCCTGGGAGTCGGCAGATGCTCAGGCTGATCTGCCCGGCTCCAGGTGATGGGGGTTTCCGACCAATTCAGGTACTGGGGGACCGGACAAACGATGGCGTTGACCTCCTTGGAGCGTCGCCTGCGGCTGTGCTTGTCGTCCTGCTCCGTCTCGAAGATGTGGTAAGCGACGTGCGGCTGCGGGTAGCCGTTGTTGTTGCCGCCGTTTCCGTCATTCCCGGCTCCCCTAGCCGGCGGCAGGGGTCCACCCGGTGGGGGAGGTGGGAGACGAGGCTGGCTGCCCTGGTCCTTTAGCTGGCGAGTCCAGCTGCAGTTCCGGGTGGTGTGGGTAGCCGGTTTGAAGGGACCGCTATGCCACTTGCACGGGCCGTCAATCATTTGGTCGAAGGTGAGCCGGGGCTTCTTGCGTTAGCGGGTCGCGGCGCACCTCCATAGCATTGACTTGCCGCGTGGTAGCGAGGCTTCGTTGTGCATCTGGCGGTCCCCATGGAACCGGTTGTCGTTGCCGTGGCGTCTGGAGGATCCGGCTTCACCAGTCGGGTTGCTCGGACAGTCGCGAGCCGGCTCCGTGCGAGTCGGACGGCCGTCCGCGTTTACTCAGAGGGGCTTCTTCATGGCGGCATCCGCCGTGGCGTACTGGTCCGCAACCGTCATGAGCTCCGCCATGGTTTTCGGCTCGTCACACAGTAGCCGGTGGCGAAGCATGGTGCCCTCTCGACATCCTTCGATGAAGAAGCCGATGGCTTGGCTCTCCAGAATGCCCTCGCAAGTGTTGCGGAGCTCCGTCCACTTGGCGAGGTATTCGCGGTCGCCCTAGACGCACAGGGCCAGGTCACGCGGGCGCCCTAGACGCTTGTACGTGCCGTTGAAGTTGCGGACGAACACCTTCTCGAAGTCAGGCCAGGCGTTGATGCTTTTGGGCGCGAGGCTATTGAGCCATGTCCTTGCCGACCCGGTTAGCATGAGAGGGACATAGCGCACAGCTGTGCGCTTATTCCCGTGGGCGATGCCGACTCCCGTACCGTAGTCGGTCAGCCAGTCTTCCGGCTTCATGCTGCTGTCGTACTTGGGGGTGTCCTTGGGCAGGGAGAATTTATCCGGAAACGGCTTGTTCCGGATGCGGGGTCCGAAACAAACCGGACCGGTAGAATCTTCCTCTTTCGTGACGCGCGCTTGAGCAAGGAGTTCGATGCGGTCGCGGGCATCCGGACAATCCGGGTTGGGCGCGCCCACCCGGCCCGAGAGGCGGGAACCGGCTGGTCTAGGCGCTCCGGCTGGTGGTGGGGGAGGTGGCGGGTTGCTATTCACCGTCTTCTCCTGGCGTGGCTGGCCCCTGTTGCTGGAGCTGCGACGCCTGCTGCGGGCCCTGAGCGGCTGAGGGGAGGACGCCTACTGGGTGTCGCGCGGTGCGCCCCTGCTGTTGGCAGGTAGCTTGCCTCCTCTGGAGTAGCTAAGGTCCTCCTGTGTCTGCCGGTTGGCACCGGCCTGCTCGTCCGCGACGCGGAGGAGCTCCTGGACGCGAGCGTGCTGGCGGGCTCGCTCCTCGCCCTCCAGGCTGGGTAGTTCTTCTGCTGCGGCTCGCGCCACGCACAGGTTCTTGATGGGCGTGCTGTAGGTGGGCCGTGTGGGGGCAGGCGTGGGATCCGGTTCTCCGTCCTTCTCCATCCTACCGCCCAGCTCACCGCTCCGACGCCGTACCTGGCCGCGCCGGCTCGGCTCCACGTTAGCCGGAGTGAGGCCGTGCGCGCGGTCGTACTCGCGCCTAGCAATCTCCAGTTGCTTGCGGGCTGCTGCCAGTTCCATGGCCTCCTGGAGGAGGATCTGTCTCTCCATGGTGAAGTTGGCCTCCGCTTCCTCTGGGTTGTCCCCGAGGTTAACCGGCGTCAGGAGCCGATCAATGGCATCCTCCACCGGGTTCCGAGGCTACGGGGGAGCGGAAGTTCCGACCTCGTCCACGCCTCGCTCCCGCGGCTGGCGGGGATGCGAGCTGGATCCGGCCATCATGACCTCCACGCCGCGAGGCGCGGCGGAGGTGCTATCGTCTGAGCACGGCGGCCCCGCGACAGAGACGATTTCCCTTGGGAAACGCTCCAGGATGGTGGCGATGTAGATGGGGAGATCGTTGAATAGCAGGACGGTGTCGTTCGCTGGGAAGGAAGTTCCGTCGAAGCAGGAGGCGTTGTCGATGACGTAGTCAAACTTGTCGAGCGTGAGCACCAGTCCGGAGGCCACGCGCTCACCGGCTGAAGTGCGGGGTCCCGTGCGGAACGTGACTCCGTCGAAGCCATCAGCCCCACGGTGGGCGCCAACTGTCGTTGTATTGGGAACGGTAGTACCTGGGGAGGTTAGATAGAGGTGTGGGGACTAGCAGGGAAGCTATCGACGGCATCCGCAGGCGGGATTGGATACAAGCGAGCGTAGTGGGACGCAAGAAGTACCCAGGTTCGGGTCCCTCGTGGTGAGGTAAAGCCCCTACTCCTGCCTGATCTGTCTATGTGGGATATACGAACTACAAGTGCTCCTTCAGCTGTATTCTTTAGCTACTGCCTTAAATGCACTGAGACCAACCCTTTCTCGAGGCCCCGCTCCTTATATAGGAAGACAGTAAGCTGTTCGGCGTCACCCATAAAGTCTTCGCATGGGCAGGTGGTTGCCCGTCTCGTCCATCGTCAGGCGTGCCGTGCGTAATCGACACGTCGTCTGTCTCTCGATTGATCCGCTACGTCATCGTATCCGGCTGCCTCTTTATGATCCGGCTACTAGGTGGTAGCCGGCCCATCCTATCCTGTCTGGCTGCATCTGGTCAGCCGGACGCGATCCGACTGTCCTGTTTCTTATTCGGGTGGGGTACTCGGGGATCATCCCCCTGAAACCATGTATTTTCCAGGATTTTCTGATCTTCGCGAACTTTGCCTCCAAACAGCACCTTTTCCATCAGAATCCTGACTGCAGCGGTCCATGCTCCAAAAGTCATCAACCATGCAAAAATAGATGAAATAACATAAGTATTATCTCTTAATATGAAATATATCAATGAATAACAGTAAATTATGATATAGAATAGTGATGCAAAATGGACGTATCAACGCCCCCCAAGCTTAGACTTTGTTTGTCCCTAAGCGAAAACTGAGCTCAATAAACATGACCTCAGGTTTATGGAGTGAAGGGTCGATAAAATAATACGGACAAGAAGCATCACATTCATCAATACAGAAATCATAATAGAAGACAACTCACTATTATATAACCTAACTTGCAATAAGTAAAGGAAACACAATAAAGATACAAAAAGTAAATCATAATTGGTAATGGCAAACTTAGCTCTTGGTCGAAGAATAGTTGATAATTTGCTGGAGTTCACACATAAAGGGTTTTCAATGATAGCTTTTAAAGTAGTATTCACTAAGATAATAGCAATGTGCAAAACAAGGAACATAAGAAACATGATTGAATAAATCATCATATGAATGAATGAAACACAACAACTCAAAATACTTGCTGAGATAGAAGGGAATAGGTTTACTGACTCAACTAAAAAGTAAAAGAAAGGCCCTTCATAGACGGAAGCAGTGATGTCAAGTTTCCTAAAGAGCTTCCAAAAATTATGGTACTTATTATCTTTTAGCTCTCATTGCCCCTATCATAAGCATCTTTAGGTGATTAAGGTTAAAGTGATCAAATATGAGGATATTCTTGACAAGCTGCAAGTTGAAAATCTCATGTCCCTTGAATACGAGGGCCGCTCCTCATGCTACTCAAGTTTAGTCACCGGTAAGTTCTTGTCATAGTAAGTACATGTGTATCATAGAGAACCGCCAACGGGGTACCCCTTGCCCGATGATACGGAAGAATCCCCATATCAAAATGACAAGGCAAGCAGACAGCAAGCATCTCAGCAATCTTCTTATTTACCATGGAAATATGGTGCTTTTTTCTCTCTTTCCTCTTTTCTCATCCCCTTTTTTTCTTTTTCTCTTTTTCTCAATCTCTATCTCTTTTTTTATAAGAAGAATGCTTCATAGATGCTCATTATGGTTACGTTACAGGTTTCCACCATGATTAGGCATGGATTAGACTGGCGGCCCAGGTGTTTCTCTCACACACATACATAACTACATGGAATTACAAGCTCCCCTTTCATTTCACACCGAAGACATCCATAGACAAAAGAGCATGATATCAACTAGGTACAAAGTACATGTGCAATGTTGAAAGCGTTCCCCATGATAACATGGTTCTGCTAATTCACAACTTACAAAGCGCAAGCATATACGCAACATAGATGGGCACAATGGTTCAAGTTTATTAAGTGCAAGAAAGTAAAGTGTGCCATCCAGTTTGTGAGAGCTTTAATCACTAATTTTCACATAACAAGTTTAATTTGAAAGGTAGATAAAAACATGAATTTACTTGGAATGGCAATAGTGCTAGTAGGTAGGTATGGTGGACACAAATGGCATAGGTTTTGGTTTAAGGATTGGATGCATGAGAAGGATTCCCTCTTAGTACAGGTTTTTGGCTAGCAAGGCTGGGTAGCAAGCATAAGAGCTGAAGGAAACAAACAAACATACAAGTGAAAAACAAACATCCAATCTTCCTTGGAAGCACAAAAGATCTTAACTAGAGAATACTAAACTTATGAGAAAATCAAGAAAGAAAGATGATGATATTATATTTCTTTAAGGGTACTTTTATCTTTTTCATTCAGTTCTCAAAATAGTGTTGCTACTGACCGAGCCAGGTTTGCCAAAACCAACTAAATTAATTCAATGATCCCAAAGTGATACCAATACTAATGACAAGATCAATCATATAACCATGAATTGAAAACTAATATAAGGTATGCAAAAGAGTAAATGATAGAACTTCTCATTAATATTCCATAATGGCAACTCACACCAAGGGATACATAGATATCTAACGAGAGGGGGGACACTTCCATAATGCAAACCATCCTACATGATAACTTCTCTATTCATGATATGACTCTACTAAAAAGGTAAAAATATGGAAGATAGTGATGTGATACCACGGCACTCCCCCAAGCTTGGAACAAACCAAGGGGATGCCAAAACCTGACGACGAATTACTCCTTTGGTGGTGGTGGTATTCTCTCGTCATCGTCCGACTTCCAAGGTAAGGGCTCCCCATCAACAAAAGACATTGTGGTCTCCAACATCCTGAAACTTGCAGCAGCACTTATGCATTTAAACCTAACCTCGTACTCACAGTTTTGATTATGCACGTCGTAGATCTGCGCTTGTAGTTGGTTGGTTGTTTGGTGAAGCGAGAGAATTTCATCCTTAAGCTCAGCAGTCTCCTTCTAGTGCTTGGCGATGAGTTCAGAACGAATCTTATGGATGATGTCCACTTCGTGTTCCACCATCTTCCTGTACCTAAAGACTTCTTGCTCCAGTGCTTCCATCATGTCCTTTAGACTTCCTTCACCTTTAGGGCCCTGAACCTGTTTTATCTGTACCTCCCCATCTTCAAGCAACAACTCCTTGGGATGAATCTTCAACTCACGCATGTACGGGTTGATTATATCCGCTGAGGAATCTTCATTGGCTGATCCAGAGGAAGACATTGTGGCTCCAAAACTGGGACTCTACCTGTCAGAAACAGATCGAAACAAAAACACAACGAGAGCATGATATACGAACCTCGGAGGATCCGGGAGATTATATATTAGGAATTTTTACAACAAAAGGAAGGTACTGGGAGAAACGGGTCGGAGACGGAGTCCGGGGTGGCCACACCACCTTCTGGTGCGGCCAGAGGGGCTCGTGCCAGGTGGTGGTGTGAGCCATCCTGGCTCCGTTTCCGTCCCTCTTTTGCTTCGTTGCTTTCTTTGTTGGATAAAAACTCCAAAAATATAATTTGACAGAATTTTCATGAACGCTTTCTTACCGAATCATACCTATTCGAAAACGGACACTACAGGTCTCTGAATTTGGCATTTAGTAGATTCTTCCGGAGTCACCGCTTGAATAACATCAATATCTTCATCTTCATACACATATTGCTCGAGTCATGAAACCTTTCACTATCTTATTACACCATTTTCTCCACTAACCTGAAAATTTCTTTCACACAAAACTTCACACAATTCTCATTAGCAACATTAGTGTAAGCGAGGTAATAAACCTTTTAGGTTCAATTTCAACTGAAATCCGTCAAAACATAAGCTACTGTAGCAACTCCTTTCGAAAACCCAAAAAGAATTCAAAAAGGAAATCGACTTAAGAAGCAAATGCAAGAGTGGCAAAATCTATCAAAATAGACCAGCAGATAAAGAGTGGCAAAATCTATCAAAATATTCACTATCACCATGAACTGAATCTCCCCACGCCTTCTTTTACCATCTGCAGAAAACAACAAACAACCAAGTCGTTCTTTACTTTTATGCTTTATATTTCTGAAGTTTACATTTTAGTTCTATTGAAATACATCTCATTTAATCAAAACCCCATTCTTATCTCAATGCTTGCAGTCAATTCACTCGAAGACCTGTGACATCTTTGGGTGTGATAGAGACTTCACCCATAAACACTTACCTTTGGGCTCCCTGTGGGATCGATATCTATACTTCGAAACTAGCTACGAACGATCTGTGCTCTTGTAGACATCAACCTATTTTCTAGCACCGTTGCTAGGGAGCTAAGCGCTAAGTGTTTGTATTTTGACATTTCAGGTGTTGCTACTACAAAAATGGTCTCCTTAGGAGACAAAGGGTCTACACGCTCTGGTAGGACCTACCTGCCGGATTATATTGAGCGCGTACTGCTCAGGGGCACGAAGAAATTATTGAAAAACTTTTAAGATCAAATAAAGTTGAAGTTGAAAACCTGAGTGATATTATGGAAATCATGTCTATTTACAGGACAACTCCTATGAAACCTGAGAAAACTCTCAGGGAATATAGTGCTCCAAGTTCTGGATTTCTTAAACAACCAATAGAGTTCCCTAATCCTGGAGTTAGAGAATATCGATTTGATGGTGGAATTATTAAAATTTTGTAGGAGAAAGCTTTTAGTGGAAGGGAATATGAAGACCCAGGAAGACATATTAGAGAGTTCGACGATGTGATAACATCGCTCGGACCAAAAGGTTTGCCAAGAGACTTCTCTCGTCTGAAATTATTACGTTGGTCTCTTAAAGGTAAAGCTCTAGACTGGTTATATTCTCTCCCTCGACATTACATTAAATGTTGGGAAAACTGCATTATTAAATTCATAAACAGGTTTAATCCTTTTAAAAAGGTAACTGAACTAAGAAAGAACATATGAAACTTTAGTCAAAACATGGGAGAAAACTACACACGAGCCTGGGAAAGATTCTTTCGAATGATCAATAGTATTCCTAATCATGGATATTCTGAACTAACAATTTGCCATTTATTTTACCATGGTCTCAATACTCAATGTAGAGAGTTGCTTAACTTCTTAGCAGGAGGATCAATAAATACTTTAACTATTAAATAATGATTGGAATTAATGTCTACTGGGGCTAAGAATAATTCTTTATATAATCCTGATTTTGGTACTAAGCCGGAAAAAGGGATACTTCGGATAACTCCTGATCTTATGCCTGAGTTACGCAAAACAATGAAAGAAAAAGGTATACCTTTTGAACTTGTTAAGGAAAACAAAGTAGATTTGTTACAAGTTTTAACTGAAGAAGATGAAACTAGAAAAGTTTTTCAAGAATTAAAACATCGACAAGTAAAATCTCATAATAACTTGCATAAGCATTTACAAAAACACAAAAATATTTTGGCGGAACTCACAGAAAATTATGATGAGATTGGCCAAGAAATAAAATTATTTCACAAGTATCTTAGTATGATTGAAACCCAGTGTGAACAAATAGCATCCGGTTATCAAATTTTACTTCGTGATGATAAAGATATTCCTGTTTCTACTAATGTTGTCACAAGAAGGGGTGTAGTTGTTACAGGACCCTTAGGACCACTGGAATATGAAGCTGAAAAAGAGTGAAAGGAAAAAGCCTTGCTCGAAGCAAGCCAAGAAGATGATACATTGGTGGATCCTCAAGATGAAACTGAAACACATGATCAGACCAAGGAGGACCAAAATGATGCATAAGACGACCATTATGACTTTGATGCAGAGACGGTTGATCTAAGAGAAGATAAAGAAATAAGCAAGGAAGATGAAGTTTTTGTAGTTGAAAAGAATAAAATACATAAGCAACAACAAAATAAAGCAACGAAAGAGCATGACCCCCCACAAAAGGTAAAAGACAAGAGTAAGTCGGGTGAGAAAAAGCTTCCTTACTCAGATCGAAAAAAGAAAGCACTAGATTAGGTAATTTATAATTCTTTCACAAAGGCATGATGACCCACAAGTATAGGGGGTGTATCGCAGTATTTTCGATAAGTAAGAGTGTCGAACCCAACGAGGAGTAGAAGGTGTTGGCGAATGGCTTGGAGCAGGAATTCTCTGTAAATACTTAGCAAACGGATTTTTAGGGGTTTTTGATAATGCAGATAGATAAAGTACGAGTAAATAAAAGACAATAAGAATAAATGCAGCAAGTGTCCCAATCCTTTCTTTGGCAAAGGACAAGCCAATTGTATTACTTAAGATGACCAAACATTCTCGAGGACACACGGGAATATCGTCAAGTGCTTTCGCTTCATATAGTTGATTAATCTTCTTTAGTTTTCTAAGTGTTGTGTGGGCAAACCTGTGCTAATGTACCAACCTTCCTAGGACTAATACATACTTGTGATTATAGACCTTGCAAGCATCCGCAAGTACAAGAAAGTTATTAAGGTAGAAACCTAACCACAGCTTTAAACTCTAAGACCCTGACATCTCTTGTGTAAAGGTTTCCTAATGGGGGTTCGGGTTTCTGTCACTCCGGTAACCCCTACGATTAGTAGCCAAATACATAATGCATTCCCCTAGGCCCATATTGTTGGGTCCGCAGCATAGAAAACAAAAAAATTCCTACGATGAGAACTATACGCCAAGATCTATCTACTAGATACAGAGCAACGGGTGGACATACATCCATGGAGAATTACCCTCGAAGACAACGAGTTTTTTTAACGAGTAGGAACTCGTGGTTGATGTAGTCGTACGCTTGCCGATCTCAAGATTGTGTGGAAGTCCGAGCGCCGCAAATCAGCAGCGCATCCGTCCTCGCACACACGTTCAAGCCACCAGACAACCTCCACCTCCTCGCTCCAGCGAATCAGCGGAAGCAGCAACTCCTTCCAGACGCAAGGCCACCGGGAACTTGTATCTCACTAATTCGAGACCATGGGGAAATCTCTAGAGGGGGAGAGAGATCCTTCACGAGGAGGTGTGGTTTGTGAGAGGGGAGAGGGGGGCTTTATATAGGAGGAGGAGACCCTCCTCCCATAGCCGGCGCATGAGGGGGGGGACTCCTCCCCTCCTTCATTCATGTGGTGAACCTCCACTCACATAAACATGGCCTCCACCTAAAATCCCACTCACATGTATTTAATTTCCTCCAAATTAAATGCAACCCTCAATTAATAAAACTCTTTTATTTATTTTATTCAGAATTTTGTTAATTACTTTAATTAACAAACATTCACATAAAACCCCTTGAAACATTTCAATATCACATGGAGAACCACTTTCTGCAATTTCACCCGAAATAATTCCGGTTTCTGTCGAAACAATTCCTGTTTCTATCGAAACATTTCCTGCGCTTTGCAAACCTTTTGTCTGGAATATATGTGCTCCTAAATGGTGCCCGGCAACCCTTAAGTGTGTCACCCTACGGTTCGCGAATAATGCAGACATGATTGAGACTCCTCTCAGATCAATAATCAGAAGCGGGACCTGGAGATCCATACTGACTCCTGCATATTCAATGATGACTTCTGTGATCGTGAGAACCTTTAACGTCAGCAATTTAATCCCTTTGTCTCATGATATAATACATGTCCGAGATTCGATCATCGGTATCCAAATCCCTAGTCTGATCTCGTTACCAACATGCACTCTTTTCTCGTTCCCGTGATATAACATTCTAGTGATCACATCACCTGCTTGCAAGCTATCTTAATGTGATATCACCGAGAGGGACCAGAGTATATCTATCTGTCATCGGGATTGACCCACTCTTGATCCATGAGCCTCAACATAACACCTTCATAGCACTGAACCCACCTTTATGGTCACCCTGTTACGGTGTGACGTTTGATGTTATCAAGATACTCTTCCGGTGTTAGCTATTAACATGATCTCATGGTCTAAGGACTAAGACTACTTTGTATGATGTTATAGCAATATAAACATAATGACTTGATCGTAATGCTATACTTCGGATGAATGTTCATCACATCATTTCACAAATGTTGTGACCTTGTTATTAACAACATACAATGTCCATGATCAGGAAACCTTGATCATCTTGTTAATCAACAAGCTAGTCTATAAGAGAGGCATAACTAGGAACCCTTTTGTTTATTAAACACACATGTATTGATGTTTCCTATCAATACAATTATAGCATGCAAAATAAACATCTATCATATACAAGGAATACATAATAACAACTTTATTATTGCCTCTCAGGGCATATTTCCTTCAGTCTCCCACTTGCACTAGAGACAATAATCTAGTTTATATAGTGATAAATCTAACACCCATGGAGTTCTAGTGCTGATCATGTTTTTCCCTAGGGAGTACTTTAGTCAACGGATCTGCTATACTCAGGTCCGTGTGCACTTTACAAATCTTTATATCTCCATCCTTGACATGCTTGCGGATGGAGTGAAACCGGCGCTTAATATGCTTGGAATTCTTGTGAGACCTTGGTTCCTTGGCGTTGGCTATGGCTCCATTATTGTCACAATAGATCACCATTGGGTCCAACGCACTAGGAACCACACCTAGTTTCGTTATGAACTCCTTCATCCAAACCGCTTCCTGCGCTGCTTCTGAAGCAGCAACATATTCCGCCTCCGTCATTGATCTAGCCACCACAGGTTGTTTGGAGCTCCTCCAACTAACTGCTGCTCCGTTCAAGAGAAATACGTATCTGAATTGAGACTTAGAGTCATCCGGATCAGTGTCAAAGCTAGCATCGACATAACACTTAGCGACTAGCTCTTCTTCACCTCCGTATACAAGAAACATATCCTTAGTTCTTCTCAAGTACTTAAGGATATTCTTGACCGCTATCCAGTGTTCCGAACCTGGATCAGATTGGTACCTACTAGTCAAACTAATAGCATGTGCCACATCCGGTCTTGTACATAGCATGGCATACATTATAGAGCCTATGGCTGAGGCATAGGGGATCTTATCCATTATCTCTCTTTCTTCCGCCGTAGCCGGACGTTGAGTCTTACTCAATGTCTTGCCTTGCAACATAGGTAAGTACCCCTTCTTACTTCCGTCCATATTAAACTTCTTTAATATCTTATCAAGGTATGTACTCTGCGATAGCCCAATTAGGCGTCTTGATCTATCTCTATAGATTTTAATGCCTAATATATATGAAGCTTCACCAAGGTCCTTCATCGAAAATTTGCTGTTTAGATAACTTTTAACACTGTTTAAAAGATCTATATCATTTCCAATCAATAATTGTCATCCACATATAATATCAGAAATGCCACATTGCTCCCACTCACTTTATTGTAAATACAAGCCTCTCCATAAGTTTGGACAAATCCAAACTCTTTGATCACCTCATCAAAGCGGAGATTCCAACTCCGGGATGCTTGCTTCAGTCCATAGATGGATCACTGAAGTTTGCACACCTTATTAGCATCCTTAGGATGGACAAAACCCTTATGTTGTATCATATACAACTCTTCTTCAATATTACCATTGAGGAATGCAGTTTTGACATCCATCTGCCATATTTCATAATCGAAATATGCAGCAATTGCTAACATAATCCTAACCGACTTAAGCATCGCTACGGGAGAGAATGTCTCATCGTAGTCAACTCCTTGAATTTGTCGAAACCACTTTGCGACAAGTCGAGCCTTATAGATGGTTACATTACCATCAGCATCAATTTTTCTTTTGAAAATCCATTTATTCTCAACGGCCTTTCGATCGTGAGGTAAGTCCACCAAGGTCCAAACCTGGTTTTCGTACATGGATTCCATCTCGGATTTCATGGCTTCTAGCCATTTGTTGGAATCAGGGATCATCATCGCTTCTTCATACGTCGCAGGGTCATCTATTTCATCAATCATGAAATTCATAATAGGATTGCCGTACAGTTCAGGAGCTGCACATGTCCTGCTTGACCTGCGAGGTTCGGTAGTGTCCTCTTTCGGAGTTTCATGATCAATATAATTTGCTCTCTCTTCATTAGGTGAAGTCAACTCCGAAACAACTTCCGGTGCTGCGCTACTCGCCATTTCATGAAGAGAAGGTTCAATAACCTCTTCGAGTTCTACCTTCCAACTACTCACACCTTTCATGAGAAACTCCTTCTCAAGAAAGGATCCATTCTTGGCAACAAAGACCTTGCCCTCGGATCTGTGATAGAAGGTATACCCAATCGTTTCCTTAGGGTATCCTATGAAGACACATTTTTCCGCTTTGGGTTCGAGTTTATCTGGTTGAAGTTTCTTCACATAAACATCGCATCCCCAAACTTTAAGAAATGACAGCTTAGGTTTGTTTCCGAACCATAATTCATACGGTGTCTTTTCAACGGACTTAGATGGCGCCCTATTTAAAGTGAATGCAGCGGTTTCCAGTGCATAACCCCAAAATGACAGTGGCAAGTCAGTCAGAGACATCATAGATCGAACCATATCCAATAAAGTACGATTACGACGTTCTGACACACCATTACGTTGTGGTGTTCCGGTAGGCGTGAGTTGTGAAACTATTCCACAGTCTTTCATATGTGTGCTAAACTCGTAACTAAGATACTCTCCTCCACGGTCGGACCGCAGAAATTTGATCTTTCTGTTATGATGATTTTCCACTTCATTCTGAAATTCTTTGAACTTTTCAAAGGTTTCAGACTTATGTTTCATCAAATAGATATACACGTATCTACTCAAATCATCCGTGAAAGTAACAAAATAACAATATCCACCTCGCGCCGACACACTCATTGGTCCACACATATCAGTATGTATGATTTCCAATAAATGCCGCCTGCTCCATTGAAGGAAAACAGCGTTCTAGTCATCTTGCCCATAAGGCATGGCTCACATGTATCAAATGATTCAAAATCAAGTGATTCCAAAAGTCCATCAGAATGGAGTTTCTTCATGCGTTTAACGCCAATATGACCTAGGGCGATTACACATATATGCAGATATATCATTATCAAGTTTAATCCTTTTAGCATCAACATTATGAATATGCGTAATACTACTATCGAGATCCAACAGAAATAAACCATTCAACACAGGTGCATGACCATAAAAGATATTATTCATATAAATCGAACAACCATTGTTTTCAGACTTAAACGAATAACCACTTTGCATCAAACATGATCCGGATACAATGTTCATGCTCAGTGCAGGCACCAAATAACAATTATTCAGGTTTATAACTAATCCCGACGGCATATGGAGAGGCAGCGTTCGGGCGATCACATCAACTCTTGGTCCATTGTCGACCCATCGTGACCTCATCCCTTGCTAGTTGTCGCTTGTTCTCCAGCCCCTGAACCGAGTTACATATATTAGCAACCGATCCCGTATCAAATACCCAGGTGCTACTGCAAGTACTAGTCAAGTACACATCAATAACATGTATATCACATATACCTTTGTTTGCCTTGCCGGCCTTCTTGTCCGCCAAATACTTGGGGCAGTTGCGCTTCCAATGGCGATCCTTGCAATAGTAGCACTCGATTGTCGGACTTAGAGCCAGCTCGGGGTTTCTTTTCGGTAGCAACAGATTTGCCCTTCTTTCCTTCCTTGCCTTTCTTGTCCTTCTTGAAACCGGTGGTCTTATTGATCATCAACACTTGATGTTCTTTCCTAATCTCCACTTCTGCAGTCTTAAGCATTGACAGAAGCTCGGGAAGAGACTTCTTCATGCCCTGCATATTATAGTTCATCATGAAGCTCTTGTAGCTAGGTGGCAGAGATTGGAGAACACGATGTATGCCTAAGTCAATGCGAATCGTTATTCCCAAGGACACAAGCTTATCGGCGTACCCAGACATTTTGAGTACGTGCTCACTAACGGATCTGTTCTCTTCCATCATGCAGCTAAAGAACTTTTCAGAAGCATTATAACTCTCTACAGCAGCATGGGTATCGAAAATCATTTTCAATTCTCCCATGGTATCAAAGGCATTGCCATTTTCGAAACGTTTTCGAAGTTCTGGCTCTAGCCCATACAGTATGCCGCAATGAACTAAGTTGTGGTCCTCATGACGAGTTATATAGACGTTCTTTTCCTCGTCAGGGGCATCAGGAGCTGGTGGGGGGCCTAGCGGCGCCTCTAGCACATATTGCTTTTGTGCAGCAGTGAGGAGAATCCTCAAATTCATAGCCCAGTTGGTGAAGTTGCTACCATTCGCAGCAAGCTTCTCTTTCTCCATGAACACATTGAAATTAAAAGCAGGTGGTGCCATCTACAACAGAATTTGTAAAATATATTTAGACTAAGTTTATGATAGATTTAGTTCAACTAATCCAAATTACTAATGAACTCCCACTCAAAAACGACATCCCTCGTGTCCTTTTGGTGATTACATGAACCAAATCCACTACACCAAGTCCGATCATCACGTGAGTTGGTGTAGCTTCAAAGGCGAGCATCTATATGGGCATCATATCAACTATATGACTCATGCTTAACCTTTCGGTCCGTGTTCTCAGGCCATGTCTGTACATGCTAGGCTCGTCAAGTAAAAACCTTAGTATTCGCGTGTGTAAAACTGTCTTACACCCATTGTATGAAAGCGTAGAGTCGAGAACACCCGATCATCACGTGATGCCTCAAAACACGATCCACAAAATGGTGCATACTTAAGGAAGAACACATTTTATCTTGATATCTAAATGAGGGATCATCTTATAATGCTACCAAAAGCGCCAAACTAGCAATATAAGATGTTAACATCTAATGTGTGAAGTGAGGTCATATGGTCCATGCATTTGATCTCTATCATTTGCATCGTGGTATGATCTCTATCATTCCTTTGTGTGTAAGGCCAAGGTCTATGGAACTTACAAGTTAAGTGAGTTGTAAGAGTATCTATCATACATCTACTTACAACAATACCATATCAAGACATTAGCCCAGCTACGATCTAAACTAGACGCCTCTAATTTATCAATTGCAAGTTTTACGTGGCTTAGGGCTTTCGGAGATAGAACCGGTCTTACCTACGAACATGAACCACAACGAGGATAACCAAGTTATTAGCAACTCGTTGTAAATCAGATATTGACTATAGTAGGAGAGACAGACACCCGCTAGCCACTTATGCAAAACTAGTTGCATGTCAGTCGTGGAACCGGTCTCATGTACGATGACATGTAAGGTTGGTCCAGGACGCTTCATCCCACTATGCCACCAATATCCAAAGTACATAGAATATGCAATAACATGATCATCATCGCCCACATATAAACATATGTGTACTACCCGTGCAAAGCACCTACGCATAGATCACGCTCTGATACCACTGTTGGGTCCATAGCATAGAAAACAAAAAAATCCTACGATGAGAACTATATGCCAAGATCTATCTACCAGATACATAACAACGGGTGGACATACATCCTTGGAGAACTTACCCTCGAAGACAACGAGTTTTGTTAACGAGTAGGAACTCGTGGTTGATGTAGTCGTACGCTTGCCGATCTCAAGATCGTGTGGAAGTCCGAGCGCCGCAAATCAGCAGCGCATCCGTCCTCGCACACACGTTTAAGCCACCGGACAACCTCCACCTCCTCGCTCCAGCGAATCAGCGGAAGCAGCAACTCCTTCTAGACGCAAGGCCACTGGGAACATGTATCTCGCTAATCAGAGACCATGGGGAAATATCTAGAGGGGGAGAGAGATCCTTCACGAGGAGGTGTGGTTTGTGAGAGGGGAGAGGGGGGCTTTATATAGGAGGGAGGGAGACCCCTCCCATAGCCGCGCATGAGGGGGACTCTCCTCCTTCATTCATGTGGTGAACCTCCACTCACATAAACATGGCCTCCACCCAAAATCCCACTCACATGTATTTAATTTCCTCCAAATTAAATGCAACTCTCAATTAATAAAACTCTTTTATTTATTTTATTCAGAATTTTGTTAATTACTTTAATTAACAAACATTCACATAAAACCCCTTGCAACATTTCAATATCACATGCAGAACCACTTTCTGCAATTTCACCTAAAACAATTCTGGTTTCTATCGAAACAATTCCTGTTTCTATCGAAACATTTCCTGCGCTTTGCAAACCTTTTGTCTGGAACATATGTGCTCCTAAATGGTTTCCGGCAACCCTTAAGTGTGTCACCCTACGGTTCGCAAATAATGCAGACATGATTGAGACTCCTCTCAGATCAATAATCAGAAGCGGGACTTGGAGATCCATACTGACTCCTGCATATTCAACGATGACTTCTGTGATCATGAGAACCTTTAACATCAGCAATTTAATCCCTTTGTCTCATGATATAATACATGTCCGAGATTTGATCATCGGTATCCAAATACCTAGTTTGATCTCGTTACTGACATGCACTCTTTTCTCGTTCCCGTGATATAACATTCTAGTGATCACATCACTTGCTTGCAAGCTATCTTAATGTGATATCACCGAGCGGTCCTAGAGTATATCTATCCGTCATCGGGATTGACAAATTCCACTCTTGATCCATGAGCCTCAACATAACACCTTCATAGCACTGAACCCACCTTTATGGTCACCATGTTACGGTGTGACGTTTGATGTTATCAAGATACTCTTCCGGTGTTAGGAATTAACATGATCTCATGGTCTAAGGACTAAGACTACTTTGTATGATGTTATAGAAATATAAACATAATGACTTTATCGTAATGCTATACTTCGGATGAATGTTCATCACATCATTTCACAAATGTTGTGACCTTGTTATTAACAACATCTAATGTCCATGATCAGGAAACCTTGATCATCTTGTTAATAAACAAGCTAGTCTAAAAGAGAGGCATAACTAGGAACCCTTTTGTTTATTAAACACACATGTATTGATGTTTCCTATCAATACAATTATAGCATGCAAAATAAACATCTATCATATACAAGGAATACATAATAACAACTTTATTATTGCCTCTCAGGGCATATTTCCTTCACATATAGGTGAAGTGTCATGTAGTCGACGTTCACATGACACCACTAGAAGAAATACACCACAACTTAAATATCAAACCATTGAATCTTTCTCAACACAACTCCATGATACATTGCATATGTATCTATAATTTTTGATGTTCCATGCTTGGTTTTATCCACTTTCTTGTGTTTTGTTCCAACTTTGGAGTACTTTTCATATGATTTCTTGGACTAACCTATTAACAAGAGCCACAGTGCCAGCTGTTTTTCTACTGTTTTGGTTCCGGAAAGTTAGAAAATGAATATTCTCGAATTGGACAACAAAAGCCAAAGTGCCTATTTTTGGAAGGATCAAGTGCGAATATGAGGCGAGAAGGGCAGGAGCCACCACACCACGGCGCGGCGTGGCCTGGCCCGCGCTAGGGGGTGGTGTGGCCGCTCCCGGCACCCCCTTGGCCTCTCCTTCCGCCTATAAGTTGCCCTCAGGACGAAAACCCTAGGTACTGGATCAAAAATCCATGAAAGAGTATGTAGTCGCTGTCATCTCCATCCCTAGATCAGGAGGGATCTGAAGCTCTTCCCGGCACCCTGCCGGAGAGGGGAATTCACCCTGGAGGCCTTCTTCATCACCATGCAAGCCTCCGGTGTGATGCGTGAGTAGTTCATCCTTAGACTACGGATCCATGTAGTAGCTAGATGGCTGGTTTCTCCTCCTTTGTGCTTTCATGTTTAGATCTTGTGAGCTTGTTTTGCTTGTTTTGTTCTCCTCCTTTAGTCCCTCATAACCAATCTCTTTACTTTGTTTGCTTGTTTTGTTCTTCAAAAAACACAAAAAAAATAGTTTTACTTGTTTGCTTTCTCATTTGAAAACCCCAAAAAAAAGTCTCTTTAGTTGTCACCCCTTCCTTAGCTCACCATGTTGATCCCTACTTTCACCTTGAAAGACCTTTCAATTGGTAGTGGTTCTATAATTGGGAAAGATAATATTGAAGAATTCTTTAATCATGTTAGCAAACATGAAGATACTGAGGATAGATCCCTTGTAGAACTTGCTCCAAATTTTGAGATTGCTGCCGCTTCTTTAATTCACATGTTAGAAGCTAGGTTTGTTAACCTCAACCCCTTAATGCAAGTAATGTTTCTTAAGCTTAAAGAAATTGAAGACCCTGAAAAGAGGGATTTTATTCTAGAAACTTTGTTTAAGGAGTTCTATGATGTTGCCAAAGAAGCTAGAAAAGTTTTTGAACGTTTCAATATTCTAGGCTCATGTGTAGATGTGGTTGGTATACGAGAAAAGATGAACAAAAACGAACCTAATGGGGAGGAACCTAAGATACCAATACCCTTCAAACTAGTAGCAATACATGATGCCATAGAAAAGAATCTTGATTGGATTATTCCTGCAAACCCTTTTGATGAGAATAGTGAACCTAAGAGCATTCAGAAAGGATCCTTTAGAACTTACTTGGATGATATACCTTGCCTTGTTGAAAATATTTCTGGTGTTGATCTTAATGCTTCTTCATTTGAGAACACTTGATTCTTTCTTTGCTTCTTATGCCTAACTTAAAGGCATTAAAAAAAGTACTTGTTGGGAGATAACCCAAGAGTTTTAGATGAGTCTTGGAAGTTATTACCTCTGTAATAAACTCTCCTTATCCTTTTTATTTGCTTTTTGTGCCAAGAGTAACCTCTAATGAGAGAGAAGTAATGATTGAGAAAGTTGCTGTCCCGAAACAGATTTTTGTGCTTCACCGTAAACATTCCTGAGAGAGTTCTGTATGTCGGGTTGAGCTGTTATTTTTTGTGCTTCTGACCCAGGTTGTTATATAACTTTCCTTAGTTCAACACTTTTTGATTTGAGCAAGAAAAGGTCTTCGAAAAAATTCGTCTTTACCTGCTGGTCTGTTTTGACAGATTTCTGCCATTTTCTGCATTTGCTTCTTGTTAGTTCCTTCTTGAGTTCTTTTGGGGAATTGAGCTTTTTGAGGGAAGTGCTACAGTAGCTAGTGTTCTAATGGAAGTTTATTTGGTGTTAGAACTGAACCTTTAGACTTATTTATCTTAAGTGCACTAATGTTGCTAATGAGATTGTGTGAAGTTTTGTATGAAGGAAAAATTTCAGGTGTATGGAAGGAATGAGTAATGAGATGAAGGATGGACTAAAGCTCAAGCTTGGGGATGCCACACGTGTCACCCCAATAAATATCCAAGAAGTACAAGCATACAAGCTTGGGGATGCCCAAGGCATTCCCCTTTTTCATCAATAAAAATTCCATGTTTCTTCCAAACGCTTCGTTTTTATTGTTTCATGCACAGTTGTGTTTTTTTCTTGGAGCGTCTTCTTTTTCATTTTTCGTTTTGGTTTTCGTTTGCTTGGTTTGCTTAGTTTTCTGAATAAGTTGGTTGGACCCCCTCTTTCACACTTTGGTTTGCAAATAGTTTGGTTGGGTTTGGAAAAGAGTAGGAAAGTTCATACTTATGTGGTAAAGGGAGCTTGTTTTTGGCTGTGGCTATGCTTTGTCATGCCATGCTTGATATTGTTTTGGCTTTATGCTTAGTATTGTTTGTTGTAGCATGACTTGTTATAAACAATTGAGATTGCTTAATGTGCCTTGGATGAATCATGCGTTGTTTTAGCATATTAAAGCATAGTATAGTGGTATTCTCCTTTGATGCTTTATTTGGGTTGACTTGGCACATGCTCACACCATGTTATGACTATCACAAGTCACCATAGCCTTTATAATCCTTTAGTTTTCAACTTGTAGTATCACTTTATGCTTTGATCAATGATGTTTTGTCACTTTGCATGATTATGGCCATTATTGCTCTCTTAGTTTGTCGCTCCCAGTATTTTGCTAGCCTCCACAACCAAGTATGAGTTCCACTCATGCATCCAACTCCCTAAACCAAGTTATTCCAAAGAGTCCACCATACCTACCTACTAGCTTATGCTATTCCAAGTATATTCATGCTTTTGTTTACCTTCCACTTATTATGAGAAAACTAGTGATTAAAGCTCTCACGAACTTGATGGCACACCTTACTTTACTTGCCCTTAATAAACTTGAATCATTGTGTCTTCTATGTTGTATATGCTTGCACTTATTTGTTGGCAATTAGCAGAACCATGCTTTCATGGGCAATGCTTTCAACATTGCACTTGGTCCTTGTACCTAGTTGATATCATGCTCTTTTGTATATGGATGTCGTCGGTGTGAAATGAAAGGGGAGCTTGTAAGTCCATGGAGTTATGTATATGTGTTAGAGAAACGCCTGGGCCGTTGGTCTAATCCATGCCGACATGGTGGAAACCTGCAGCGTAACCATAATGAGCTGTCTATGAAGCATTCTTCTTATAAAAAAAGAGTCCTATATTGAGAAAAAAAAAGAGAAAATAAAAAAAAGAGATACTATGAAAAGAGGAAAGAGAGAAAAAAGCACCATATTCCCATGGTAAATAAGAAGAATGCTGAGATGCTCGTTGTCTGCTTGCCTTGTCATTTTGATATGGGGATTCTTCCGTATCATCGGGCAAGGGGTGCCCCGTTGGCGGTTCTCAATGATACACATGTACTTACGATGACAAGAACTTACCGGTGACTAAAATTGAGTAGCATGAGGAGCGGCCCTCGTATACAAGGGACATGAGATTTCTGACTTATACTTCGTCAAGCATGTACACCATAGTTTTTTCACTTTAACCTTAATCACTTCAAGATACTTATGATAGGGGCAATGAGAGCTGAAAGCTATTAAGTACCATAATTTTTGGAAGGTCTTTATGAGACTTGAATCCCTACTTCCTTTTACAAAAGGCCTTTCTTCCACCATTATATTGAGTCTCCACCTTCTATCTTTATGCACCTACTTTGAGAGCATAGTGTCCATTCTTAGTTCTATGTGCATTGTCCCAAGACTAGTTGATTGATGCATAACTTGTTATTGCTTGTTTGAAACTATTGTATCTAGTCACTCTTATGAACTTTGAAGGTGTCCTATGCATTTATATTTGCTACTCTATTGAGGGACAAGCTGAATACTATTATGCTATGTTTTCTTTATGGGAAACAAACAAACGTCTTGCAAAGCATGTTATTCATGAATCTTTTGTTTGTGCCTTTTCATGTTGCATCATAGTTTCTTTATCTTATTGCTAAAACTTTGTCTTTCATGTTATGATTGAAGTACTATGATCCCAGCTTGGAATATTTTGCAAATACTTTGATCAAGTCTTTGATGGTGCATGTCACCTCAAAAATTATTTCTTTTTATCACTTACCTACTCGAGGACGAGCAGGAGTTGAGCTTGGGGATGTTGATACATTGCAAATGTATCTATAATTTTTGATGTTCCATGCTTGGTTTTATCCACTTTCTTGTGTTTTGTTCCAACTTTGGAGTACTTTTCATATGATTTCTTGGACTAACCTATTAACAAGAGCCACAGTGCAAATTTGCTTTTGTGCTGTTTTTGGTTCCAGGAAAGTCAGAAAATGAATATTCTCGGAATTGGACGGGACAAAATCCAAAGTGCCTATTTTTCCGGAAGGGATCAAGTGCCAGAATACGAGACGGAGAAGGGACAGGGAGCCACCACACCACCTGGCGGCGGCCAGCTGCCTGCGCCAGGTGGTGTGGACGCTCCAGCACCTCGGCCTCTCCTTCCGCCCATAAGTTGCCCTCGGGATTTAAAACCCTAGGTACCGGATCAAAATCCATGAAAGAGTCTCAGAGCAGCCGTCATCTCCATCCCTAGATCGGGAGGGATCTGAGCTCGTCCGGCACCGCCGGAGAGGGAATTCACCGAGGCCTTCTTCATCACCATGCAAGCCTCCGGTGTGATGCGTGAGTAGTTCATCCTTGGACTACGGATCCATGTAGTAGCTAGATGGCTGGTTTCTCCTCCTTTGTGCTTTCATGTTTAGATCTTGTGAGCTCCGTTCATGATCAAGATCATCTATTTGTAATTCATACATGTTGTGTTTGCGGGGATCCGATGGATATTGACATGCTATTTCAGATTGATTATTGATTCTTTCATGTCTTTGTTATTTGAGATATTGCACGCTTTCCGTTGTTAGTAGCTATCTTGTCCAAGTAGATGCTAGCAACTCCAAGAGTTAGTATTTATACTCGATAGTGGGTTCATGCCTCCGTAACTGGGAAGTGATGAAATCTCTAAGGTACTAGATGTTTGTTGCTACTACGGAGAAAACAACAATCCTTTGTTCATAGAACAATCATATTGTTTACTTTACACGCAGTTCGTAAAGCAATAATCTGTTGCTTGCAACTTAATACTGGAGGGGGTTCGGATGATAACCTAAAGGTGGATTATTA
Source organism: Avena insularis (assembly GCA_023614405.1). NCBI lineage: Eukaryota > Viridiplantae > Streptophyta > Magnoliopsida > Poales > Poaceae > Avena > Avena insularis. Next base: position 605,999,286 of record CM042690.1, on the reverse strand, counting down.
GTCATAGATGCAGTTGGATGGCGGTCTAAGTATTATGTTGTATTTCCCAATCAAGTCTCCAAGGAGTCAAGATGATTAGTATATGCATGTATTGCTTTCTCGGTGTTTGTCAATTGCCCCGCTGTAATTTGTTCACCCAGCATGTTATCTATCTAAGGAGAGCCACCTCTAGTGAACTATGGATCCCGGTCCTTGTCTTTTACATACAATCTACAATCTTTTACTGCTTTGTGTTTACTTTCTGCAAACTTTTACTTCTTTCCATTCGATACGTTTAATCCTTTGTTTTCCGCAAAACACGGTGAGATTGACAACCTCATTGCAAGTTGGGGACAAAGTTCTGTGGTTGTGTTGTGCAGGTCTCCACGTTGCTACTAGCACCGGTAGTGCGCCCTGCCAAAGCTCAGCTAGTAACACCTTTGGGGTGTTTCCTTGCTCCTACTGGTTCGATTAAACCTTGGTTTCATAACTGAGGGAAACTTGCTGCTATGTTCATCATACCTTCCTCTTGGGGTTCCCAACGAGCTCTACATCAACCACGAGCCATCAACATTTTTCTGGGCGCCGTGCATTGAGCCATCACTCCACTACTAACAACATGACTTCTCCCATGTCCTCAAGAACAAAACGAACTACTCACAAGATATCATATGGATCAAGTTTAGAGATGATATAATGATAAGTAACAATCTGAACATAAAAAATAATTCAATGGTTCACTCAATAGCATCAACTACAAGGAGTAATCAACATCGGGAAAGTTTCCCCTAAGAACTATGCAAGATTCAACCCAATTGTTACTGCGGTATGAAGTGGTGATGATGGTGCTGGTGGAGATGATGGTGATGATGATGATGATGATCCCAATGAAGTCTAGCTTGATGGTGGTGTTGATGGCGACGATCTCCCCTCTCCGGGAAGGAATTCCCTCGGCAGAATTCTGTCTGCCGGAGAGATCTTTCTCTCTCGGTGTTTTCCGCCCCGCAGAGGCGGCGGAATATTTCTATGGTCGCTCCCCAGGTATTAGGGTTCCATGGAGATAATAAGCGCCAGAGGAGGCACAGAGTGGGCAGGCGGCCACACCACCACTGCTAGCGGCCTAGGGTCGCCAGCGCAGGGGTGGTGGGCCCCCTGTGGCCCATCTCCACTTCCCCTTCTGGCAATCTTCGTCTTCTGGAAAAATAGAATTTTCCATGTATCTTCTAGGATTTTCTGATCTTCGCGAATTTTGCCTCCAAACAGCACCTTTTCCATCAGAATCCGGACTGCAGCGGTCCATGCTCCAAAAGTCACCAACCATGCAAAAATAGATGAAATAACATAAGTATCATCTCTTAATATGAAATATATCAATGAATAACAGTAAATTATGATATAGAATAGTGATGCAAAATGGACGTATCAACTCCCCCCAAGCTTAGACTTCGTTTGTCCCCAAGCAAAAACTGAGCTCAATAAACATGACCTCAGGTTTATGGAGTGAAGGGTCGATAAAATAATACGGACAAGAAGCATCACATTCATCAATACACAAATCATAATAGAAGACAACTCACTATTATATAACCTAACTTGCAATAAGTAAAGGAAACACAATAAAGATACAAAAAGTAAATCATAATTGGTAATGGCAAACTTAGCTCTTGGTCAAAGAATAGTTGATAATTTGCTGGAGTTGACACATAAAGGGTTTTCAATGATAGCTTTTAAAGTAGTATTCACTAAGATAATAGCAATGTGCAAAACAAGGAACATAAGAAACATGATTGAATAAATCATCATATGAATGAATGAAACACAACAACTCAAAATACTTGCTGAGATAGAAGGGAATAGGTTTACTGACTCAACTAAAAAGTAAAATAAAGGCCCTTCATAGAGGGAAGCTGTAGCATCCCAATTGTATAACAATTGTAATGCTACTTGGTCTAGTAATATAATGGCTACTTCCTATATATAATTGTTGCATCATAATTATATCATGCTCATGTCATCATGCCACCTTGCATTTGAGCATCATATAAAACCCTTTTGATTTGGTTCTTCTCTCATATGCATTGTAAATTGTATTTTGCCTCTTGATATTGTATTTGGTTATTGATATATTGTTTAAATGCCCAAGATGAGTTGGGGGCATATCTTTTATTCTACTCCACCACCCTTTCTTTTCACCACCTTATAATTCCACCATCCCATTATCCATGAGCTTGTATTTTATTTTATTTTGGTATTTAATCTAGCTCATGGGAGATAGGGTGGATCCAATTCTATAAATTCCTTTTGCTTGGCCTTTATTCCACATTTTGGGAATGCATAATAATAATGCCATGTTATTACTATTGTTTTCACAAGCATAAACATGGTCATTAATTATTGTGCATGGGCCATGCAATCATCACCCCTTTTTGCATGACCATGTGTGACCATCTTAATCCTACCCTAAAACCCCTACCCCTTCTCTCCTCCTCCCCAACCATTCCTCTTTGCTTGTTTCTTTTGTGTTGGTCTTGCCATAAACCAAAAACCCATGTGCTTGATCATGAGTTGTTCATGATCACACCCTAACCCTATCACCCCCCTCTACCCCTAACCTAAACCAAAACCCTAAGCCATCACCCTCTCCTCTCTCTAACCCTAACCAGCCCTAACCCGAGCCACCCCATCCCTCCAACCCTAGCTCCATGCCACACCCCCTCTCTCTCTCTCTATCCCTGCCAGGCCAACCCCACACCCGAGCCAGCCACCTTGGCCTCGCCTTGGCTCCACCCTACCTGCCCCTACCCTGCTCAAACCGAGCCAGCGTCGAGCACGTGAGGAGGAGGAGAAGAAAAAGTGGCCGAAGCCACCTTTTCCACCCCGAGCCTCCCCACGGCATCCCCTTCTCCCCTCTCGTACCTATCTGCTCCCTCTTCTCTGACTGGCTTCGCCCAGATCTCCCCTGGCCCCTGCACCTCCCCTTCCCTCCCCCTGCTACCTCCTCTCCACCCCGGTGTCCACCGTCGGTGTCAACCACCACCTCCTCGAAATAGGCGGCGGGCGTGGTGCTCTGGGTGTCGAGGAAGACCGGGGCGGCCTCTGCAACGCCCCTGTGCCCGCAGACGAGGAGGAGGAGGCCCAGGACCCCTGCACGTCCACGACGCCGACCCGAAACCCTAACCCTGGGTGCGCCAGCAACGCTGCCGATCCGCTGCTTCCCCGGTCGTACCAACCCCACCGACGCACTCCCGGTGAGCCCCTGGTTCCCCCGGACAACCTCTCTCGGCCTCGTGCTTCCTGGACACGTAGATCCTTTCGCCGAACACTCTCTGGGCGCGCTGCTCGCCGTTCGCGTTTCCGCTGTTGCGCCGCAGTAAGCCTTCATCTGGCCGCGCTGTCGTTTCCTAGCATCAAACCAAGCCACCGCAGCGGTAGCCGCCGCCGCGCGTGCGCACGAGGTCGCCAGATCGAGCCCCGCCGCGCCTAGTTCCACGTCTTCAGTTTCGTCAGACAAACCCAGGAAGAAAAACAGTAGCGCGTGGCTTTTTCTCAGAAAACCCCCTTCCGTTTTGTTTCCTCAACCCGCGCTCCTGCCGACCCCACCTATCTGCCTCTGTGCGGTTTTGCAAAAAAGCACCGCTACCTTGCGGTTCTCAACCCGCGGTCCCTAGCTTCGCCGCGTGGCCAACCCCCACTCCCCTCTAGCACGTGGGCCCGTCAGAGCGTCGGGTCCACCCGTCAGTCACTGCGGCTCACTTCCCCGCGGTGAGAAAAGCCAAGCCTGGCCTTGATTCCGATCAGCCTGGTCCCACTTGTCTGCGTCGTGGCTAGGTGCAGGCTGAGTGAAAAAAAAGGTTTCTGTTTTTCTGTTTTAATTTAAACTTTTCAAATTTGTTTTAAATTCAAATTCAAATCTGTTTTCTAATATCTTTTAAAATATAATTCCAAATTAAACATGTAATATATGTTTTGAAATCATAAATATGTGAGGATTTCAAATATGCCATTTAAAATACTATTTGAACACTTTAAATTTCGAGTTGATCAAAATTACAATAAAATGCCCTTTTCTTAATTAATTAATAACTTTAGTTTTATAACTCCAAATTTGACAAATAATATGTCTAAATCGATCAGCGCGATGAGCCCGCTCTATCTATGCATTCCATGTTCTGAATTGCAGCATGCATCATGTAAATATAAAGTATACAGCAACTTATTTGAGTATAAAATGTGACTAAAACCCCATAAAATGCCTTATTCTTGTATTCCACACCTCACCCAGGCCATGCTACATTATTGCCATGCAAATTGTGCATCATTCATCATGGCATGATTGTTTTCTTGTCGCATTTTATTCATATGCTTGTGCACTTTATTTATGTTGGCCCTTGTTTGTTTGGTTCTTCTTCGAATAGACGCTGAGCAGGGGATATATCAAGAAACCCAGGAGCACTACCCAGATCCGTCCCTCGCTTCAATCGAAGACAGTGCAAGCACTACCACATGCTTGCATACATATAGTACCTATTGCCTCTCTCTTATTCTTGCATCATTGAGTCGCGATTGCATTAAACTGAATCCCAAGTACTGCATAGCCTTTACTTTTAAACCCCACCGAAGCTTGTTCCTCCATCCCATGAGCCATTACTACAGGAGTTGTTTGAGCCATGCGGGTCGTAGAACAGCATGTGTAGGGTATGTGAGTGTCTGATGGATAACGAGGTACCTAAACAACTTAACCTAAGTAGTAATGGGATAACTAATGAAAGTGGCATCGGTGAGCAATATCTGCTATTTGGTTTTTCATGCTCACTTGTGTCCGTGGGACCCCGAGTACTTGATTCCTGTTCCTTGAATATTCGCGCTATCCACATCCGGGAGGCTTATGAACCCCCACAGCGAGCTTGATTCATTCTTATTTCTTGGGGACACAAAGTAGTTTGGGGCATTATTAATATCCTGAACTTATGCCATTCTATACTTCTTTATTTAAGATTGAGCGACGAGCACCTTTGCTTATTTTGGATGCGGAGTGTTTTGCGGTATCGACAAGCCAGTCACACTTTCGGGTTCCCAGTCATTTACAGCCATTGACGCAAACCTTGAGTCCGTCTCGAGCTGCCAACTTGCGGGTAGCTTAATGGGGTGGCCCCTGAAATATTTCTGAATCCTGTGATCGCTTTGTCGTGAATGCCTCGTTGGGTTTTGATTTGGTTTTTCGAGGTTGATCGAGTGTGTGTTGCTATTTGTGCACCCATGCAAGGTAAAACTTTCTGAAAGCCGTGTCTGCGGTTATGGACGACTTGGAGCACAGTTTCTCGATCATAGACAAGTATAACTAAAGTACCGCTTTTAATTTGACTAAGTACCTGACTAGTAAATAGTGCAACACTCATGGAATGGATAATAAAACTGCCAACGGATTGGCGGTTATTCGTCCGCTTCCTCGTTGGTAAGCGAGGAGGAGGATGGATCTGTTAATATTACTGTTATAACTGTTGTTATTAATTCACGGACATCCGTCTATCTTTGGTTAGGCGGATGGTTAGCGAGTATCTATAGAATTGTTAGGTATTATCTTTTGCTGCAATTGCGTCACCCCAGGTTGTGTCCCCTTTAGAGGCATAAAGACTTGCTGAGTACCCCTAGGGTCTCACACGATAAATTGTTTGATTCAGATGGACAGGTAAACTCGCAAGATGGATACTGGGTGGAGGAGACGGACGATGTTGGCAACGATCACTCGGTGTAGAGATTCCGGGAACGGGGATCCGTGAGATCTGTGGGCGGGATGTGTTTATTTATGGGGCATCTTATGCCGATTTGCTTCTTATCCGTACTCGGATCTTGTTTTCCGCTTCCGCCTGATACTCTGATGTTTGATGTATGAGGAGATATCCTAAACTATTATATCTATCTAGGATATTTGGATCTTGCCGTATGGCGTTGCAATATTTCTATTTCTTTTAGATGGAATGGCTCTGAGGACTGTTGTATGGTGGCTTGCATACATACTCATTTGTGTATGTAGTTGATCCCTTCGCCTGCCGATTACGCCGCTCGTTCTTGTCCCGATGTTTGGGAATGGTTAGGACGGCCGAAAGGTCTACCTGTGAGTGGCATTTGGCCCCATCGTACTATTTTAACCATTTCCGATCATCGAGGCTTGTAACCAAGAGCGTAATTCACCGAGGTAGTTACAATTGGTATCAGAGCCATCCCGCCCTTCAGGGTCTCATCCAAATGGTCGTTGTCAGTCTAGCAAATATTTTTGGTAGCTATGTATACTCGGGAAAAACAAAACAAAACGCGAGAGTAGGACTGCTTCCACTTTTCTTCTTACCCACCCACCCACCCTTTTCTGGTAAGGAAGTGTAACGTTTTCAATCCTCTTCTTAAAATTCAAACTAGGATTCACGTGTTCTGGGTTTCCGTAGTACCATAGAAAGTGTGTGTGTGTGTAATCCCTTGTCTATCTGTTGCATCCAACATGTTATCTTTATCTGCCTTTTGGTTATCAACTGTTGGTACTTTCCATACCGACAGGCTTTTGCAAACCGACGCGATCTATCTGATTCGTTGTATACCGCCACGATCTGTCTTACTCTTTGTTATCCGACGTTATCTTGTTTGGGGTGTTCGTTTCCGTAGTTACTAATCTTTAGGTTCATCTTGAGAAGAAGGTGTTTGGATACGTGTTCTACTTATTCATGTGCGGAGTAATGATTTGAGTGCGGGATGGAGTCGCGACCATACCACTACTTTTATCATTCGCTCTTGTATATTGAATTGGTAGAGTCACTAATCTTGATTCGTTAAGTGATTTTTGCGCATCTATTGGTATTTTAATGCCGAAAATGCGGAAAAAGTTTCTTTGATACATCTGTGCTTCCACACTCCTTTTCAGTCGTGTGCGATATGCTTAATATCTTCTAGGTGCTTTGAACTTTGTTGATATTTTAATATCATCTTAGTAAATTGTATCCTTTAATCTTGGTTAATTCCATCTTGGTACTATTTTGGATTATTATTATTCTCCATTATAGTACTGACTTGTGTTTTATATCAATCACAGGATGGCACCACCACGCCGTTCTGAGGAGGACATACAACCTGAATCGGGGCGCGTTGTCAAGCATCGCCAATGCCTTGGCAGCAATGCAAAGAGAATCCAGCGTTTTGAAGAAAGTGTCAGGAGGAATGAGTTTGTTCCGCTACCTCCACCTCCCAAGCGAGGAGACATCAAAAGCTTCCTGAAGTTCAACCCACGCCAATTTGATGTGTCCGATCAACCACTTGATGCTGATGATTGGTTGCGTGAGATGTCAAGGTTACTGGTGACTGCTGATGTTCCTGAGCAAGAATGGGTAAAATGTGCCACTCACCTTCTGAAGGGAGATGCAGCTCTGTGGTGGGAGAATTACCTGAAGGCAAACTGCACTGGTTTTCAGCCTACTTGGGAACAGTTCACTGGAGCTTTCAAAGAGCAGTATCTGTCAGAAATTGTCATGGAGAGGATGAAGGAAGTGTTTCTCAACCTCAAGCAGGGCAATGACAATGTCAATACCTACATCAAAAACTTCATGAACCTTTCTCGTTATGGTGGCGATGAGATCTCTGATGACAAGAAGAAGCAAAAGAGGTTCAGACAAGGGCTCAATGCATCGATTAAATATGCAATCACACATGCAAGGCCGGCGTCTTTTCTGGAACTCCAACATACAGCTCTGCAGGAAGAAGCAAGTAGGCAAGTGTTTGAGGAGTCAAAGAAACACAACCGCGATGCAGCAAGCTCTTCAGCTATGTCAACTCCTTCTAAGCGTCGCGTCTGGGTTCCTAACACCCCACCGTCGCTCTCGGCTCCACCAAGACCTTCAAGCTACGCGGCAAGACCACCAAACTTCCTCACTGCTGCTCCCAGGGGCTACAACCACAACTACCCTGGAGCGCCTGGCGGAGTCCCTGGCTACGTTGCTCCACGTCCACCTGGTGCTTGTTACACTTGTGGAAACACTGGGCATCAACACCGGAACTGTCCAATGAACAACAAAGCTCTTCCCCCACCACCTCCAAGACCTGCGGCAAGCTCTCCTATGGTTCGTGCACCACCACCTCGGGCTCTCTACATCAACACCAAGCCCGGGTCCACTGTTGCTCGTGCCAACTGTGTCAACACCGCTCAAGCTGAGCATGCACCTGGAGTTGTGATGGGTATGCTTTCCGTTAACTCAGTCCCTGCACGAGTTTTGTTTGATTCTGGTGCATCGCATTCTTTTGTTTCTCACAAATTTGCAAATGAGAATGAGTTAGCTATGGATCCTCTCCTTAAGCGGTTAATGGTCCTTTCTCCTGGAGCAACAATGGCAGCTTCTAAAATCAGCCATGGCAACCAAATTGAGATTGGTGGCTCTTCGTTCTCGGCGTCCTTAATTGTTCTGGGCAATTCTGACATTGATGTTATCTTGGGCATGGATTGGTTGACAGCAAATGCAGCTGTGATTGATTGTGTTGAACGCTCGGTTTCTCTGAAAATTCCTGAAGGCCATATAGTCTATTCTCCAAGTCAGACTCCTGCTTTTCAGCGTTTCTCTTTGGCGGCTCTGAATGCTGATGCTATGGAAGCTATTCAGAGTGTTCCGGTGGTCTGTGAGTTCCCAGATGTCTTTCCTGAAGAGTTGCCAGGTATGCCTCCGGATCGTGAGGTTGAGTTTGTAATTGAGCTTGAACTCGAACGGCTCCTATCTCCAAGCGGCCTTATAAAATGGGTCTGCTGAGTTGGCTGAACTCAAACGTCGACTTGATGAACAAGAGAAGTTGGGTTTCATTCAACACAAGATTTCTTCTTGGGGTAGCCCAACCATCTTTGTGAAGAAGCGAGACAAGACTGATAGACTTTGTGTTGACTATCGGGCTCTCAATGCTAAAACCATCAAGAATAAATATCCCCTTCCGCGGATTAATGATCTCTTCGATCAGCTAGCTGGAGCTGTGGTATTCTCTAAGCTTGACTTGAGAAGTGGTTATCATCAAATCAAGATTCGCAAGGAAGATGTTCCTAAAACAGCTTTCACCACCCGCTATGGCCTGTATGAGTACACGGTCACGTCTTTCGGTCTCACCAACGACCGCCACCTTCTCGAGGCTTATGAACTCAGTTTTCATGGAGTATCTTGATAAGTTCGTTGTGGTCTATCTGGATGACATCCTAGTCTATTCTAAGTCAAAGGAAGAACATGAAAAACACCTTCTGTGTGTCCTAAACAAGCTTCATGAGAACCACCAGTATGCAAAGTTCTCCAAATGTGAGTTTTGTGCCTCAAGTCACCTACCTTGGTCACGTCATCTCTGCCAAGGGCATTGCCGTCAACCCAGAAACTATTAAGACAATTGTTGACTGGCTTCCTCCTGTAAATGTCAAAGAAGTCCGGAGCTTCCTTGGTTTGGCTAGTTATTGCCGTCGCTTCGTTCAGAACTTTTCGAAGATAGCGAAGCCTCTTACCGATCTCCTCAAGAAAGGCAAGAAATACCTTTGGACTCCTGCCTGTCAAGCAAGCTTTGAGACACTCAAAGAGAAGCTCACTTCCACCAGTCTTGGTTCCTCTAGATACATCCAAGCCCTTCCAGATATTCTGGCGCATCTTTGCAAGGATTGGTGCGGTCCTTATGCAAGAAAAACAAGTTGTTGCTTATGCCTCTCGACAGTTGAAGATGCATGAGATCAACTATCCTACACATGACCTCGAACTCGCAGCAGTTGTCTTTGCTTTGAAAGTATGGAGGCATTACTTGCTGGGCAACCGTTGTGAAATCTTTTCTGATCACAAGAGTCTGAAGTATATCTTCACACAGCCTGATCTCAACCTTCGTCAGAGGAGGTGGATTGAAGCAATCAATGATTTCGATTTGACCATCAACTACACTCCGGGCAAAGCTAATGTCATGGCCGATGCTCTCAGCCGCAAAGCTTATGTCAGCAACCTCATGCTGGAAGAACAACAGCCGCTCTTGTGCGAGGAATTCCGTCAGCTCAACCTTGAAATTGTGGATCAAGGGTATCTTCTGAACCTTCTGGAAACCACTCTCTTGGAAGAAAAGGTTCGCTCCATTCAACTTGGTGATCCGTACACCAAAAAGATCATCTCCAACATCCAGCTTCCGAAGTATGAGTCCTTCCACGTCGATGACCAAGGCACGCTTTTCTTTGAACACCGGATGTTTGTTCCGAACTACCCGGGTTTGAGAGAGCAAGTTCTCAAGGAGGCGCATGATTCTGTTCTTTCTATCCACCCTGGCAGCACAAAGATGTACATGGACTTGAAAACACAATATTGGTGGCCGGGATTGAAACGATATTGTGCCAAGTATGTCTTGGAGTGTGATGTCTGCCGCAGAGTTAAAGCTGTCCATCAGAAACCTTCCGGTCTTCTACAGCCATTGAAACCCCCGGAATGGAAATGGGAGAAAGTAGAGATGGACTTCATCACTGGTTTTCCAAGGTCGCAGAAGGGCAACAATGCAATCTTTGTTGTCATTGACAGGCTTTCTAAAGTGGCTCACTTTTTTCCCGTCAAGGAAACAATTTCTGCAATTCAGTTGGCTGATCTCTATATCAACAGAATTGTCTCTCTGTATGGGGTTCCTCTTGAGATCAGTTCAGACCGTGGAAGCATCTTCACTTCCAAGTTCTGGGAAAGTTTCCAAAATGCTTTGGGAACAAAATTGAACTTCAGCACAGCTTACCACCCTCAGTCGCAAGGACAAGTTGAAAGGATCAATCAGATTCTGGAAGATATGCTCCGTGCTTGCGTCATCTCTTTCGGCATGAAGTGGGAAGAATGTCTTCCTTATGCTGAATTCTCTTACAACAATAGCTTCCAGAAAAGTCTAAAGATGGCACCATTTGAGGCTCTCTATGGTCGCAAATGCACAACTCCGATTGGTTGGTCGGGTGCAGGAGAAAGAATATTGTTTGGCCCCGACATTGTAGCTCAAGCGGAGGAGAAGGTTCACATCATTCTTGAAAATCTGAAGATTGCTCAAAGTCGCCAGAAGAGCAATTATGACAGAAAGCACACAGACATGGAGTATGTCCCTGGTGATCTCGTTTACCTTCGTGTCACTCCCATGAGAGGCACGCACCGCTTTGATATCAAAGGAAAGCTGGCTCCTAGATACATCGGTCCATTCAAAATTCGTGGAAGAAGAGGAGAAGTTGCTTATGCTCTTGAGCTCCCGGAAAAACTCAAGGTCCATGATGTTTTCCACATCTCTCAACTCAAGAAGTGCTTCAAGGATCCTGGCAGGACCGTGGACCATGAGCTTATCAATCTCCAAGAAGACCTGTCTTATCAAGAACACCCCACAAAAATCCTTGAAGTCGCAGAAAGAAGGACTCGCAACAAGTCCATCAAGTTCTGCAAGGTGCAGTGGTCGCACCATTCTGTTGATGAAGCCACTTGGGAACGTGAAGATGAGCTCCGTGCCAAGTATCCTACCCTCTTTGAGTCTTCTTCTTCTTCCTAGAATCTCGGGGCGAGATTCCTGTTTAGTGGGGGAGAGTTGTAGCATCCCAATTGTCTAACAATTGTAATGCTACTTGGTCTAGTAATATAATGGCTACTTCCTATATATAATTGTTGCATCATAATTATATCATGCTCATGTCATCATGCCACCTTGCATTTGAGCATCATATAAAACCCTTTTGATTTGGTTCTTCTCTCATATGCATTGTAAATTGTATTTTGCCTCTTGATATTGTATTTGGTTATTGATATATTGTTTAAATGCCCAAGATGAGTTGGGGGCATATCTTTTATTCTACTCCACCACCCTTTCTTTTCACCACCTTATAATTCCACCATCCCATTATCCATGAGCTTGTATTTTATTTTCTTTTGGTATTTAATCTAGCTCATGGGAGATAGGGTGGATCCAATTCTATAAATTCCTTTTGCTTGGCCTTTATTCCACATTTTGGGAATGCATAATAATAATGCCATGTTATTACTATTGTTTTCACAAGCATAAACATGGTCATTAATTATTGTGCATGGGCCATGCAATCATCACCCCTTTTTGCATGACCATGTGTGACCATCTTAATCCTACCCTAAAACCCCTACCCCTTCTATCCTCCTCCCCAAACATTCCTCTTTGCTTGTTTCTTTTGTGTTGGTCTTGCCATAAACCAAAAACCCATGTGCTTGATCATGAGTTGTTCATGATCACACCCTAACCCTATCACCCCCCTCTACCCCTAACCTAAACCAAAACCCTAAGCCATCACCCTCTCCTCTCTCTAACCCTAACCAGCCCTAACCCGAGCCACCCCATCCCTCCAACCCTAGCTCCATGCCACACCCCCTCTCTCTCTCTATCTATCCCTGCCAGGCCGACCCCACACCCGAGCCAGCCACCTTGGCCTCGCCTTGGCTCCACCCTACCTGCCCCTACCCTGCTCAAACCGAGCCAGCGTCGAGCACGTGAGGAGGAGGAGAAGAAAAAGTGGCCGAAGCCACCTTTTCCACCCCGAGCCTCCCCATGGCATCCCCTTCTCCCCTCTCGTACCTATCTGCTCCCTCTTCTTTGCCTGGCTTCGCCCAGATCTCCCCTGGCCCCTGCACCTCCCCTTCCCTCCCCCTGCTACCTCCTCTCCACCCCGGTGTCCATCGTCGGTGTCAACCACCACCTCCTCGAAACAGGCGGCGGGCGCGGTGCTCTGCGTGTCGAGGAAGACCGGGGCGGCCTCTGCAACGCCCCTGTGCCCACAGACGAGGAGGAGGAGGCCCAGGACCCCTGCACGTCCATGACGCCGACCCGAAACCCTAACCCTGGGTGCGCCAGCAACGCCGCCGATCCGCTGCTTCCCCGGTCGCACCAACCCCACCGACGCACTCCCGGTGAGCCCCTGGTTCCCCCGGACAACCTCTCTCGGCCTCGTGCTTCCTGGACACGTAGATCCTTTCGCCGAACACTCTCTGGGCGCGCTGCTCGCCGTTCGCGGTTCGCTGGCGCGATAAGCCTTCATCCGCCGCTATGCTGCTTCCTAGCATCAAACCAAGCCACCGCAGCGGTAGCCGCCGTCGCGCACGCGCGCGAGGTCGCCAGATCGAGCCCCGCTGCGCCTAGTTCCGCGTCTTCAGTTTCATGACAAACCGGAAGAAAAAGCGATGCGTGGCTTTTTCTCGAAAACCCCTTCTTTGTTTCCTCAACCCGCCTCGCCCGACCCCACCTGCGCCTCAGGCGGTTTTGCAAAAAAGCACCGCTACCTTGCGGTTCTCAACCCGCGGTCCCTAGCTTCGCCGCGTGGCCAACCCCCACTCCCCTCTAGCACGTGGGCCCGTCAGAGCGTCGGGTCCACCCGTCAGTCACTGCGGCTCACTTCCCCGCGGTGAGAAAAGCCCTGGCGCGCGCAGTTCCGCCCAGTCAGCCTGGTCCCACTTGTCTGCGTCTGTGGCTAGGTCTGGGCTGAGTGAAAAAAAAGGTTTCTGTTTTTCTGTTTTAATTTAAACTTTTCAAATTTGTTTTAAATTCAAATTCAAATCTGTTTTCTAATATCTTTTAAAATATAATTCCAAATTAAACATGTAATATATGTTTTGAAATCAGAAATATGTGAGGATTTCAAATATGCCATTTAAAATACTATTTGAACACTTTAAATTTCGAGTTGATCAAAATTACAATAAAATGCCCTTTTTCTTAATTAATTAATAATTTTAGTTTTATAACTCCAAATTTGACAAATAATATGTCTAAATCGATCAGCGCGACGAGCCTGCTCTATCTATGCATTCCATGTTCTGAATTGCAGCATGCATCATGTAAATGTAAAGTATACAGCAACTTATTTGAGTATAAAATGTGACTAAAACCCCATAAAATGCCTTATTCTTGTATTCCACACCTCACCCAGGCCATGCTACATTATTGCCATGCAAATTGTGCATCATTCATCATGGCATGATTGTTTGCTTGTCGCATTTTATTCATGTGCACTTTATTTATGTTGGCCCTTGTTTGTTTGGTTCTTCTTCGAATAGACGCTGAGCAGGGGATATATCAAGAAACCCAGGAGCACTACCCAGATCCGTCCCTCGCTTCAACTGAGCTGCCAGGCAAGCACTACCACATGCTTGCATACATATAGTACCTATTGCCTCTCTCTTATTCTTGCATCATTGAGTCGCGATTGCATTAAACTGAATCACATGTACTGCATAGCCTTTACTTTTAAACCCCACCGAAGCTTGTTCCTCCATCCCATGAGCCATTACTACAGGAGTTGTTTGAGCCATGCGGTCGAGAAACGACATGTGTAGGGTATGTAAGTGTCTGATGGATAACGAGGTACCTAAACAACTTAACCTGAGTAGTAATGGGATAACTAATGAAAGTGGCATCGGTGAGCAATATCTGCTATTTGGTTTTTCATGCTCACTTGTGTCCCGTAGGACCCCGAGTACTTGATTCCTGTTCCTTGGATATTCGCGCTATCCACATCCGGGAGGCTTATGAACCCCCCTGAGCCAGAGCTTGATTCATTCTTATTTCTTGGGGCCACAAAGTAGTTTGGGGCTTTATTACTATCCTGTACTTATGCCATGCTTTACTGCTTTATTTAAGATTGTGCGAGGAGCACCTGTACTGTTTTGGATGCGGAGTGTTTTCGCGGTATCGACAAGCCCAGTCACACTTTCGGGTTCCCAGTCATTTACAGCCATTGACGCAAACCTTGAGTCTGTCTCGGAGCCGGCCAACTTCGTTGCGGGTAGCTTAATGGGGTGGCCCCCTGAAATATTTCTGAATCCTATGATCGCTTTGTCATGAATGCCTCGTTGGGTTTTGATTTGGTTTTTCCGAGGTTGATCGAGTGTGTGTTGCTATTTGTGCACCCTCAGGTAAAACTTTCAAAGCGTGTCCGCGTTATGGACGACTTGGAGCATGATTTCGATCATAGACAAGTATAACTAAAGTACCGCTTTTAATTTGACTAAGTACCTGACTAGTAAATAGTGCAACACTCATGGAATGGATAATAAAACTGCCAACGGATGGGGGGTTGTTCATCCGCTTCCTCGTTGGTAAGCGAGGAGGAGGATGGATCTGTTAATATTACTGTTATAACTGTTGTTATTAATTCACGGACATCCGTCTATCTTTGGTTAGGCGGATGGTTAGCGAGTATCTATAGAATTGTTAGGTATTATCTTTTGCTGCAATTGCGTCACCCCAGGTTGTGTCCCCTTTAAAGGCATAAAGACTTGCTGAGTACCCCTAGGGTCTCACATGATAAATTGTTTGATTCAGATGGACAGGTAAACTCGCAAGATGGATACTGGGTGGAGGAGACGGACGATGTTGGCAACGATCACTCGGTGTAGAGATTCCGGGAACGGGGATCCGTGAGATCTGTGGGCGGGATGTGTTTATTTATGGGGCATCTTATGCCGATTTGCTTCTTATCCGTACTTGGATCTTGTTTTCGCTTCACGATACTCGATGTTTGATGTATGAGGAGATATCCTAAACTATTATATCTATCTAGGATATTTGGATCTTGCCGTATGGCGTTGCAATATTTCTATTTCTTTTAGATGGAATGGCTCTGAGGACTGTTGTATGGTGGCTTGCATACATACTCATTTGTGTATGTAGTTGATCCTTCTCCCGCCGACACGCCGTTCTTGTCCCGATGTTTGGGAATGGTTAGGACGGCCGAAAGGTCTACCTGTGAGTGGCATTTGGCCCCACCGTACTATTTTAACCATTTCCGATCATCCAGGCTTGTAACCAAGAGCGTAATTCACCGAGGTAGTTACAGAAGCAGGGATGTCAAGTTTCATAAAGAGCTTCCAAAAATTATGGTACTTATTATCTTTGAGCTCTCATTGCCCCTATCATAAGCATCTTTAGGTGATTAAGGTTAAAGTGATCAAATATGAGGATATTCTTGACAAGTTGCAAGTTGAAAATCTCATGTCCCTTGAATACGAGGGTCGCTCCTCATGCTACTCAAGTTTAGTCACCGGTAAGTTCTTGCCATAGAAAGTACATGTGTATCATAGAGAACCGCCAACGGGGTACCCCTTGCCCGATGATACGGAAGAATCCCCATATCAAAATGACAAGGCAACCAGACAGCAAGCATCTCAGCAATCTTCTTATTTACCATGGAAATATGGTGCTTTTTTCTCTCTTTCCTCTTTTCTCATCCCCTTTTTTTCTTTTTCTCTTTTTCTCAATCTCTATCTCTTTTCTTATAAGAAGAATGCTTCATAGATGCTCATTATGGTTACGTTACACGTTTCCACCATGATTAGGCATGGATTAGACTGGCGGCCCAGGTGTTTCTCTAACACACATACATAACTCCATGGACTTACAATCTCCCCTTTCATTTCACACCGAGGACATCCATAGACAAAAGAGCATGATATCAACTAGGTACAAAGTACATGTGCAATGTTGAAAGCGTTCCCCATGATAGCATGGTTCTGCTAATTCACAACTTACAAAGCGCAAGCATATACGCAACATAGATGGGCACAATGGTTCAAGTTTATTAAGTGCAAGAAAGTAAAGTGTGCCATCCGGTTTGTGAGAGCTTTAATCACTAATTTTCACATAACAAGTTTAATTTGAAAGGTAGATAAAAACATGAATTTACTTGGAATGGCAATAGTGCTAGTAGGTAGGTATGGTGGACACAAATGGCATAGGTTTTGGTTTAAGGATTGGATGCACGAGAAGGATTCCCTCTTAGTACAGGTTTTTGGCTAGCAAGGCTGGGTAGCAAGCATAAGAGCTGAAGGAAACAAACAAACGTACAAGTGATAAAAACAAACATGCAATCTTCCTTGGAAGCACAAAAGATCTTAACTAGAGAATACTAAACTTATGAGAAAATCAAGAAAGAAAGATGATGATATTATATTTCTTTAAGAGTACTTTTATCTTTTTCATTCAGTTCTCAAAATAGTGTTGTTAATGACCGAGCCAGGTTTGCCAAAACCAACTAAATTAACCCAATGATCCCAAAGTGATACCAATACTAACGACAAGATCAATCATATAACCATGAATTGAAAACTAATATAAGGTATGCAAAAGAGTAAATGATAGAACTTCTCATTAATATTCCATAATGGCAACTCACACCAAGGGATACATAGATATCTAACGAGAGGGGGGACACTTCCATAATGCAAACCATCCTACATGATAACTTCTCTATTCATGATATGACTCTACTAAAAAGGTAAAAAGATGGAAGATAGTGATGTGATACCACGGCACTCCCCCGAGCTTGGAACAAACCAAGGGGATGCCAAAACCTGACGACGAATTACTCCTTCGGTGGTGGTGGTATTCTCTCGTCATCATCCGACTTCCAAGGTAAGGGCTCCCCATCAACAAAAGACATTGTGGTCTCCAACATCCTGAAACTTGCAGCAGCACTTATGTATTTAAACCTAACCTCATACTCACAGTTTTGATTATGCACGTCGTAGATCTGCGCTTGTAGTTGGTTGGTTGTTTGGTGAAGCGAGAGAATTTCATCCTTAAGCTCAGCAGTCTCCTTCTGTTGCTTGGCGATGAGTTCGGAACAAATCTTATGGATGATGTCCACTTCGTGTTCCACCATCTTCCTGTACCTAAAGACTTCTTGCTCCAGTGCTTCTATCATGTCCTTCAGACTTCCTTCACCTTTAGGGCCCTGAACCTGTTTTATCTGTACCTCCCCATCTTCAAGCAACAACTCCTTGGGATGAATCTTCAACTCACGCATGTACGGGTTGATTATATCCGCTGAGGAATCTTCATTGGCTGATCCAGAGGAAGACATTGTGGCTCCAAAACTGGGACTCTACCTGTCAGAAACAGATCAAAACAAAAACACGACGAGAGCATGATATACGAACCTCGGAGGATCCGGGAGATTATATATTAGGAATTTTTACAACAAAAGGAAGGTACTGGGAGAAACGGGTCGGAGACGGAGTCCGAGGTGGCCACACCACCTGCTGGTGCGGCCAGAGGGGCCCGTGCCAGGTGGTGGTGTGAGCCACCCTGGCTCCGTTTCCATCCCTCTTTCGCTTCGTTGCTTTCTTTGTTGGATAAAAACTCCAAAAATATAATTTGACAGAATTTTCGCAGAACGTTTCTTACCAGAACTGTTACCTATTCGAAAACGGACTCTACAGGTCTCTGAATTTGGCATTTAGTAGATTCTTCCGGAGTCAACGCTTGAATAACATCAATATCTTCATCTTCATACACATATTGCTCGAGTCATGAAACCTTTCACTATCTTATTACACCATTTTCTCCACTAACCTGAAAATTTCTTTCACACAAAACTTCACACAATTCTCATTAGCAACATTAGTGTAAGCGAGGTAATAAACCTTTTAGGTTCAATTTCAACTGAAATCCATCAAAACATAAGCTATTGTATCAACTCCTTCCGAAAACCCAAAAAGAATTCAAAAAGGAAATCGACTTAAGAAGCAAATGCAAGAGTGGCAAAATCTATCAAAATAGACCAGCAGATAAAGATCATTTTTTGCGAAAATCTTTTGTTGCTCAAATCAGAAAGTGCAAAACTAACGAAAGTTAAATAATAACCTAGGGCAGAAGCACAAAAAATTACAGCTCAATCCGACGTACAGAGATCTCTCACGAATGTTTACGGTGAAGCACAAAAATCTGTTTCGGGACAGCAACTTTTCCAAATCTTACTTCTCTCTCATTAGAGGTTGATCTTAACACAAAAACCAAACAAAAAGGATAAAGAGAGGTTATTACCAAAGTAATAACTTCCAAGACTCAAAGAAACAAAAACAAACTGAAAGCACAACTAAATTGGGTTGTCTCCCAGAAAGCTCTTTCTTTATAGCCATTAAGATGGGCATGATAATTTCAATGATGCTCACATAAGAATATGAATTGAAGTGAAAGAGAGCATTAAGAAGAAAAAATACACATGTTTAAGTCTAACCCACTTCCTATGCAAGGGAATTTTGTAAACAAACAAGTTGTTGAAACTAGAGGCTACTAGCATAGGAAGGCAAAAGAAGTGCAACATAAAAACTTTCAGCATAAAACGAGGAAACTTGATATTATTGAGATGCATAAGAACAGTCTTCCCTCTTTCATAATAACCTTCAGTATCATGCATAAATTTAATGATATAACTATCACAAGAACTGTTGTAGCAATGATCACTTATCCTAACAGAAAACACAGGGACACTAGCTCTCATAACACTACTTTGTGAAACGACATTAGAGGTATCCTTACAAAGGATAGTGTATCCCTCTTATACATATTTAGCGACAAAATCTTTCACATTTGCTATTATAGGTTCATCATCCATTTGTTTATCAAGTTCAACAGCTTTATTTGTACTTTCATTAACCATACTAGCTATCATAGGATGTTCCTTTACCTTATCCGGGAAGGGTATTTTCTCAATATAAGGTTCAGGTAATATGTGATCGATAGTGCAAAATTCAATACCTATATCAGGAACATAATCAACAATATCTTTATATGGTGCATGATACTTGTTCCATCCCTTTTTCGGAATTTCAATATAGGAGGCAAAAGCCTTAAAACAATTTGCAATAACTTGAGAATTAAGACCATAAGCATTACTAATATTATGAAAGTCGTCAGTTCTCATAAAAGATTCAATGCATTCATAATCATAATTTATACCTGACTTTCTTCCTTTGTCATTCTCCCATGCTTCAGCATTGTCTTGAATACGGTTTAGAAGATCCCATTTAGCTTCTTCTTCCATGCATGTAAATGATCCAGTACAAGAAGCATCCAATAAATCCTTATCATAAAGAGAAAGCCTTGCATAAAAGTTATTGATAATAATATCGTTGGGGAGCACATGAATAGGACATTTGAGCATGAGTAACTTCAATCTCCCCCAAGCTTGAGTTGTACTCTCCATCAAGAGGCCCAAAGTTGTATATTTGATTTCGATCTTTATGAATCTCACTAGGAGGATAAAACTTTGAATAGAAGAGAGGTATTCTTTCCTCCCATTCAAGAGCTTGACCATTCTTCGGCAGCTTATACCATTCCTCAGCTCTTCCTTTTAGTGATAATGAGAATAACTTCTTCTTGACTTGATCTATTGTAATACCTGCACACTTGAAAAACCCGCATAATTCGTGTATAAAGAGCAAATGATCACCGGGATGGATAGTTCCATCTCCAACATAATAGTTATCCATAATACGATCAATAATTCTTGTAGGTATTTTAAAAGTATCATTCTCAGCAGGTGGTGGTTCATCTACTACCTTAGTAGTGGTAGTAGCATTATGAAATAAGAAACTCAGTGAATTGTCCATATTGAAATAAAGCAACTAACATAAGTAAATAATACTCACAGTAGGAGTTTCCCTTACCAGTTCCACTCTCCAATAGCGCTTCACTCCCCGGCAACGGCGCCAGAAAAGGTCTTGATAACCCACAAGTATAGGGGATCGTGTGTAGCCTTTTCAATAAGTAAGAGTGTCGAACCCAACGAGGAGCTAAAGGTAGGATAAATGTTCTCTCAAGTTGTATCAACCACTGATACAACTCTACGCACACTAAACATTTGCATTATCTAGGAAATAAAACTAGAGCAACAATACGAGTACTAGAGATAGCTTTGCATGATAATAAATAACAAGAAAGTAAAGCTAGTTGCTGCAGCAATAAAATACACTAAACTAAGAGAAGCATGAGTGTGGAATAGTGGTGGTAATTGTGGTGGCTTTGTCCAAGTTTAAATAGCGAATAGATCGGTTTCATTGTCTTCGATGCAGTTTTCTATGTGGGAGAGGCTAAATATACATGTGCTTCACTACTTGGAATTACATGTACTATATGATTGGATTGTTAGCAAACATCCGTAAGTACTAACAATGCATTAAGGTTTCCCCAACCATAGCCTTAAGTTTAATGGTCCTATTACTCCCATACGTGCAACGTTCCGGTTCGCGTCCTCAGGTTTCTGTCACTCCGGCAGAACTCCCCCCTTCCTTTTACACATACTGCAAACCCTATGATGTTTAATCCATGCATGCACAAATATAATGGACACCAAAGGACTGTACCATATCAACATACAACTCTAATGAACCAAAGACGCTCAACCATTCAATCTAAGAACAAAGAAACTACACAAACATGACATAGATCATAGGATTATAACTTATAGCATCAAACACCATGTTTACATAGGATGGTACAGAGATGTGTGGGAGGATGAACCACTGCATACTAGGAGGATTAGATGATGGAGATGACGGTGAATATGGTGAAGATGGTGAAGAGGGCGGCGACGGCACCGGTGCTGGCGCGGGGGACTCCTTCCCCGTCGTCGGTATCATGGGGGAGCACCGCCCCTTAGCCCCCTTCCTTCATGGCTTCTTGGGAGCCCTCCCCCATGGAGATGGGATCCATGGGGGAGGCAAAAAACATGGCTTTGGTGGCTGTAAATTCGTGGGTGGAGGTACCCTCGGCGAATTAGGTTTCCTCCCTTTATATAGCTTCTTGGATTCCCGTCACCCCATCTTGGATTGCAGTAAATCAAGCCTAGCGGGCCCGTCCAGACTCGAAATCAGCTAAATTTTATGTCCAGAATGTTTGTCGCGAAATTTCCAACAACTTTGTAGTTGAAGAGTTTTCCGTTTGACACAGTCTTCGACCCGAAACGTGACCATCTTCAAAAAGAGTTCTAAGACAGATTTTTGGAAAAATCCCAATTTGACTTCAACAAAGTTTCCACTTGTATTCTTGGTAATTCCTACACATCAAAGTGTAAAACAAGAACATTGTGCACTTTTGCAACTATTAGTAGATTAGTCCAAATAAATCATAAACTTTATACAAAAAGGAGTGTCAAAAGCATATTATTAGCATAAAACCATCAAAAATTATAGATATGTTATGGACGTATCAATATCCCCAAGCTTAGTTCCTGCTCGTCCTTGAGTAGGTAAATGATAAAAACAATATAATTTTTTAGGTGACATGCAGACAACACAATCTTGATCATCGTTATTGTAAAAGCGTTGATAGTTGGGATCAAGGTACTCTAAACATGAAAATGAAAGATAGAGTTCCAACAATAAGACATAGAAACTATGTTGTAACATGAAAAGGTACAAACAAAAAATCATGAATAACAATGCTTTAAAAGACGTTTGTTTCTTTCACATAAAAACATAATGAGAATGGTATTCAGCTTGTCCCTCATAGTGTAGCAAAACATAAATGCATAGGACACCTTCAAAGTTCATAAGGGTGACTAGATACAAATAGTTTAAGAACAAGCAATATCAAAGTTATGCATCAATCAACAAGTCTTGGGACAATGCACATAGAACTAAGAATGGCCACTATGCTCTCTCAATAGGTGCATAAAGATAGAAGATGGAGACTCAACATAAAAGTAAAAGAAAGTCCTTAATAGAAGGAAGCAGGGATTCAAGTCTCATAAAGAGCTTCCAAAAATTATGGTACTTATTAGCTTTTCCCCTATCATAAGCATCTTTAGGTGATTAAGGTTAAAGTGACACAACTAAGAGGATATGCTTGACAAGTTATAAGTTGAAATCTCATGCCCCTTACTTACGAGTACTGAACCTCATGCCAGTCAACTTCAGTCACAAGTAAGCTCTTGTCATTGTAAGTACATATGTATCATAGAGAACCGCCAACAGGGTACCCCTTGCACATGATACAGGAGCTATCCCATAATCAAAATGACAAGGCAAGCAGACAATGAGCATCTTAGCAATCTTTTTGTTTGCTATTTGCATAGGTTTTTATTGAGGATGCTTCATAGAGTGCTCATTATGGTTATGCTGCAAGTTTCCACCATGATTATGCATGGCTTAGGCTAGCGGCCCAGGCGTTTCACTAACACACATACAAACTCCATGATCTTACAAGTTCCCCTTTTATTTCACACCGCCGGGATCCATAAGCAAAAGAATCATGATATCAACAGAATAATAAGTGCAATGTTGAAAGCGTTCCTCATGATACATGGTTCTGCTAACTTCAACTTATAAAGCGCAAGCATATACGCAACAAAGATGGACGCTAGTTCAAGATTATTAAGTGCAATAAAGTAAAGTGTGTCATCAAGTTCGTGAGAGCTTTAATCACTAATTTTCACATAACAAGTTTAATTCGGAAGGTAGGTAAAAGCATGAATATACTTGGAATAGCAAATGCTAATAGGTAGGTATGGTGGACTCTTTGGAATAACTTGGTTTTATTTGGAGTTGAATGCATGAGTGGAACTCATACTTGGTTATGGAGGCTAGCAAAAGATTGGGAACGACAAACTAAGAGAGCAATAATGGCCATAATCATGCAAAGCAACAAAACATCATTAATTAAAGCATAAAGTGATATTAAAAGTCTAAAACTAAAGGATCATAAAGGGTATGGTGACTTGGGATAGTCTTAACATGGTGTGAGCATGCGCTAAGTTAACCCAAATAAAGCATCAAAGGAGAATACCACAATACTATGCTTTAATATGCTAAAACAACGCATGATTCTTTATAGGCACATTAAGCAATCTCAATTATTTGTAACATGTCATGCTACAGCAAAAATCACTAAGCATAAAGCCAAAACAATATCAAGCATGACATGACAAAGCATATGCCACAGTCAAAAACAAGCTCCTTTTGTACCACTTATAAGCATGAAGCTTCCTACTCTTTTCCAATCACCAATCAACTTATTTAAAACCACATATGAATGCAGGGGTCCAACCAATTTTTTAAAGCAAACCAAACAAAAGAAAACTAAAAACAAAAAAAAGACGCTCCAAGAACAACACAACTGTGCATGAAACAATAAAAATGAAGTGTTTGGAAGAACCTGAGATTTTTATTGATGAAGAAGGGGATGCCTTGGGAATCCCCAAGCTTTGACGCTTGTACTTCTTGGATATTTCGTGGGGTGACACGGGGTAGCATCCCCAAGCTTTAGTTTTGGTCCATTCTTCATCTCATTACATCATTCTTTCCTTAACACCTGAAAGTTTTCCTTCATACAAAACTTCAGATAATCTTCATTAGCAACATTAGTGTACTCAAGATAATAAGTCTTTGGGTTCAGTTTAAACACCAATAAAACTTACATTAAAACACAAGCTACTGTATCACTTCCCTTAAAAATCTCAATTCCTTAAAGAGAACCCAAAAAGGAATCAACAAGAAAAAAATGCAAATAATGGCAGAAATCTGTCAAAACAAACCAGCAGATAGAAACCAATTTTTTCAAAGACCTTCTGTTGCTCAAATCGAAAAGTGTTGAACTAACGAAAGTTGTATAACAACCTGGGGCAGAAGCACAAACAATTACAGCTCAAACCGACCTACAGAGATTTTACACGAATTTTTACAGCGAAGCACAAAAATCTGTTTCGGGACAGCAACTTTCCCAAGATTTACTTCTCTCTCATTAGAGGTTACTCTTGGCACAAAAAGCAAGTAAAAAGGATAAGGAGCGGTTGCTACATAGGTAACAACTTCCAAGACTCAAAGAAAACAAATGTAACTGGTGTTTGATGCTAAGACAAATAAATAAAAAGATACAAACGCTCCAAATTTATTCAAGTTTCTATGCTGCTCAAAAAACAAAGTTTAAAGGTTTGCAAACCGAGGGGTTGTTGAAAAAACTTTTGGCCATTCTTCAATTTCTCTGTTTGATGTTCCTTATTCTCTATGAAAAAACTTCAACACAAAAACTTTCCCATTCTTTTCTGCGATTTTTAACGGAAAAGCTTCCATGTGAAGATTTGTTTTGGTTTCATAGGCATGAACAGAAGTGTTCAAGGTCGACCCCCACTTAACCATTACTCATCTTTCCAATCACTTTCCTTTTTGAAAATGTTTTTAGGTAACAAGTACAACTAATTTTTCTGTAATTCGCATTCCCTATCCATACTAAGATAGAGAACAACTTAAAACTGAAAGTAAAAACTACTTAGAGATAAAGCAAACAAGTGCACACAAGAATATTCACCCACATGCTATTGCTCCCCGGCAACGGCGCCAGAAAATAGTCTTGATGACCCACAAGTATAGGGGGTGTATCGCAGTATTTTCGATAAGTAAGAGTGTCGAACCCAACGAGGAGCAGAAGGTGTTGGCGAATGGCTTGGAGCAGGAATTCTCTGTAAATACTTAGCAAACGAATTTTTAGGGGGTTTTGATAATGCAGATAAATAAAGTACGAGTAAATAAAATACAATAAGAATAAATGCAGCAAGTGGCCCAATCCTTTCTTTGGCAAAGGACAAGTCGGTTGTATTACTTAAGATGACAAAACGTTCTCGAGGACACACGGGAATATCGTCAAGTGCTTTCGCTTCATATAGTTGATTAATCTTCTTTAGTTTGCTAAGTGTTGTGTGGGTGAACCTATGCTAATGTACCGACCTTCCTAGGACTAATACATACTTGTGATTATACCCCTTGCAAGAATCCGCAAGTACAAGAAAGTAATTAAGGTAGAAACATAACCACAACTTTAAACTCTAAGACCCTGACATCCCTTGTGCAAAGGTTTCCTAATGGGGGTTCAGGTTTCTGTCACTCCGGCAACCCCTATGATTACTAGCCAAATACACAATGCATTCCCCTAGGCCCATATAGGTGAAGTGTCATGTAGTCGATGTTCACATAACACCACTAGAAGAAATACACCACAACTTAAATATCAAACCATTGAATCTTTCTCAACACAACTCCACTACTAACAACATGACTTCTCCCATGTCCTCAAGAACAAAACGAACTACTCATAAGACATCATATGGATCAAGTTTAGAGATGATATAATGATAAGTAACAATGTGAATATAAACAATAATTCAATGGTTCACTCAATAGCATCAACTAGAAGGAGTAATCAACACCGGGAAAGTTTCCCCTAAGAACTATGCAAGATTCAACCCAATTTTTACTGTGGTATGAAGTGCTGATGATGGTGCTGGTGGAGATGATGGTGGTGATGATGATGATAATGATCCCGATGAAGTCCACCTTGATGGTGGTGTTGATGGCGATGACCTCCCCTCTCTGGGAAGGAATTCCCTCGGCAGAATTCTGTCTACCGGAGAGATCTTTCTCTCTCGGTGTTTTCCGCCCCGCAGAGGCGGCGGAATCTTTCTGTGGTCGCTCCCCAGGTATTAGGGTTTCATGGAGATAATATACGCCAGAGGGGAGAGCCTGGAGTGGGTCAGGGAGGCCACACCACCTACTGGCGTGGCCTAGGGCTGCCCGCGCCAGGGGTGGTGTGGGCCCCCTGTGGCCCATCTCCACTTCCCCTTCTGGCAATCTTCGTATTTTGGAAAAATAGAATTTTCCATGTATTTTCCCGGATTTTCTGATCTTCGTGAATTTTGCCTCCAAACAGCACATTTTCCATCAGAATCCTGACTGCAGTGGTCCATGCTCCAAAAGTCATCAACCATGCAAAAACAGATGAAATAACATAAGTATCATCTCTTACTATGAAATATATCAATGAATAACAGTAAATTGTGTTATAGAATAGTGATGCAAAATTGACGTATCAAGGCACTTAGTGACCTTTGTCTGGAAATTCCATTTGCGGGTGCAATCAAAGTTCCTACTTATAGTAAATTCCTCCGTGATATTCTTAGTAGAAAGAAGAAATAACTGGAACTGTTGCCATGGTAACTAGCTATCCTGCTAATGGGAAGTTGTTGTCTAAGTCCGGAGATCCCGGAATACCAACTATTTCATGCTCAATAGGTAAAACTGATATTCACAATGCCTTGTGTGATCTAGGAGCAAGGGTTATTGTAATGCCATACTCCCTCTATAAAAGGTTAGGATTAGGGGAGTATTCTCCTACTACTATCACTTTACAGATGGATGACAAGTCTACTAAACAACCCGTTGGTATGATTGAGGATGTTTTACTTAGAATAGATGAGCATGTTATTCCCACTGATTTTATTATTCTTGAAATGCTAGAAGATGAAAAATTATCTATAATACTTGGAAGACCTTTCCTTAGTACTACAGGTGCATCAGTAGATTGTGCTGAAGGAAAGATAATCTTGAATGTTTATGATGCTGAAATTATCTAGTATTTCCCAAAGAAGCTAGAATCAGGAGAAAGATATATTCCATCGGCAAAACAAGTTCATGTGGTAAGTGCCTTTGATAAGGGGCACCCCAAGGTAAGAATTCGAGAAGAGTGAAAAGGTTGAGTTACTCAACCATTCTTAATAAATTCTTAATTGGAGTCAACCCATCTCGTCAATAAAGTAGATTAAAGAATAAGAAGTTCAGTGCATTCCTATCACTTTTTCACAGACATTCTTGCGGAAGCGTGCACGTGAAGATGCAGCTGTAAAAAGTAGTAGAAACATCGATTGAATGAATTTAGAATAAGAATAAAAATTAAAGTTCGAGTTTTTCATTTATAGAAGCTAAAATTTTGCTCTTAATACGCTAATGTTGGTCGACAGTTTTTACTATCAATTTTCTGTCAAAATAAGGTATTTCGCTAAGTTTTGGGATAAGAAGGTATCCTCGAGGAAATAGAATTTTTTTTGATGATTTCTAAGAGTTTAACGACCAACTATATGGCGGGAATAAAAATTCTGGACGTATAGTTCCGGTCGTATAGATATCTTTATCATCAACAAATTTTCCTTGAAGACACAGAGAATTTAACGACCAACTATATGGCGGGAATAAAAATTCCGGCCATATAGCTCCAGTCATATAGATATTGATGCCTTCGTGGAAATTCATTCCAAAGGTACTGAGAGTTCAACGGCCAACTATACGGTGGGAATAAAAATTCCGGCCATATAGTTCCGGTCGTATAGATATCGATGCCTTCGTAGAAATTCATCCCAAAGGTACTGAGAGTTTAATGACCAACTATACAACGGGAATAAAAATTCTGGCCGTATAGTTCCGGTCGTATAGATATCAATGCTAGTTTTAGAAATTTATCTCGAGAGGCGGACAGTTTAACGACCAACTATACAGCGGGATCATTGTGATCCGGCCGTATAGTTGCGTCCGTATAGCTATTTTCTGTATAAAGAAACCCTAGTTGGCGGCGTTGTCGCAACTATACGGGTGGAACAACATCACCCGCCCATATAGTTCCAGTCATATAGTTTGGTGTGACCACAAAATCGCACTGGGGCGGCTAGGTCTTCCACCTCTCATCATTATTTCTCTCATATTCTCTTTCTAAACCTCTCAAAATCCACCTAGAACTCTTGATTCTTGGCGGATTTCGTTTGTTTGAGTGGGGGAATCGACAGATCGGTATGTTTCTCTCCCTATCCATGCTTTATTTTCAGATTTCCATGGTTGAAACTCTCACGTTGATCTAGTGGATGAACTCAAGCTTATTTTGTTTTTCCTATTAATTTCTCATGTTAGGATTAAATTTTTCCACGGAGAATCATTCATATATCATGAAGAAACTATATGCCTAAGGTTTTATGGTGAAATTTTTCAGTGCATCACGATGAACAAAATCGGTAACCTCTTTCGTTCGAGCAAGCGCTAACGGGGTGAGGACTCGAGCTCAGGGTCCCGAGCCTCGCGCAACTCCAAGTTGGACATTGTCTCATCAAGGAGGGTGTTGCACACATGTTCGGCTGACCACAACTTTCTCACAGTGGCAGGGTTGAAGGAGGATTTCGACCTCATGTGCAGCAGGGCAGGGTTGGCGGTACTTGGCTTTGCAAGCCACGACACCTACACCGAGCTTACCCATGAGTTCCTTGCCTCCTTCTACGATGACCACAGGGAGAAAGGTAATATGTGCATGATAAGCTTCACCAAGAACGGCACCACTATGAAATAAATTTCGAACAATTTTGCAATGCTTTCAGCTTCCCTCATGTTGGGTGATGTCTACGCACTTCTATTCTTGTATACAGTTGTTGGGCCTCCAAGTGCAGAGGTTTGTAGAACAGCAGCAAGTTTTCCCTTAAGTGGATTACCCAAGATTTATCGAACTCAGGGAGAAAGTGGTCAAAGGTATCCCTCTCAAGCAACCCTGCAATCAAGATACAAGAAGTTTCTTGTGTCCCCAACACACCCAATACACTTGTCAGGTGTATAGGTGCACTAGTTCGGCGAAGAGATAGTGAAATACAAGTGGTATGGATATAAGACAACGGTGCTAGAAAATAGCTTGACGGGAGGAAAAGACTAAAGGCAAACTGAAATAAAGATGGAAGCAAGCAAACATGTAACATATCTAATTGCAAACGGTGTTTCAATGCTTAGAAACAAGGACTAGGGATCATACTTTGACTAGGGAACACTCTCATATAAATATCTTCTCTTTATGATACTACTCTGAACTACTCTCCGGATGGACACTCTAATCCATGGTAGGGCTATAATAGCATATCTCAAGCTTTCCACATCTAGATAACCCCACACTATCACCTTGAGCTCTAGCTGGTTCCAACAAACACCACAATTTCATAGAAACATCCAACTACAAACATAACTCATAACAAGTATTTGTAATCTCTAGCCTAAGTGCCACCATGGTGTACACGTTGTCACTTTAACACACATGGGGAGAGAAGAGATCTATTAAAGCACGTGAGTAGCAAGGTAGATCTACTTGATTACAAAGCTCATGATCTCAATAAGATCACACATAGAGAGAGAGAGATGAACACATAGCTACCGGTAGAGACCTTAGCCTCGAGAGATAACTACTCCCTCCTCATCATGGGAATCAACAATGGCGATGGAGATGGTGGTGGAGATCGATGGAGCTGGCTCCAGGGCACTTCCCCGTCCCGGTAGGGTGCTGGAACAGAGACTTTCTGTCTCCCGGATCTCCCCTTCGGTGGCAGCAGCGCTGCAGAACTTTTCATGGCTGGAGGCTGATCGATTTAGGGTTTATGCATCGGGAGGCTTCTTATAGGCGAATAGGCAAGGTCGGTGGAGGCCGGAGGGGCCCACACCACCTGGTTGCACGGTCAGGGCTAGCCCGCGCCACCACATGGTGTGGCCAGCCCCTGGCACCTCTCTGTCTCATCTTCTAGCTCCGTGACCCCCTCGATGAAAAACTGACTTTGGCTTTTCTCCCGTCCAATTCCAAGAATATTCATTTTCTGACTTTCCTGGAACCAAAAACAGCAAAAAACAGGCAGCTGTCACGGTGGCATCTTGTTAATAGGTTAGTCCAAGAAAGTGTATAAAAATACTCCAAAGTGTGGGCAAAACATAAGAAAGTAGATAAAAACCAAGCATGGAACATCAAAAATTATAGATACGTTTGCAACGTATCAACATCTCCAAGCTTAACTCCTGCTCGTCCTCGAGTAGGTAAGTGATAAAAAGAAAGAATAATTTTTGAGGTGACATGCACCATCATAAACTTGATCAAAGTATTTGTAAAACATTGATAGCTGGGATCATAGTACTTTAACATAGCATGAAAGATATAGTTCTAACAATAAGACGTAGCAACTATGCTGCAACATGAAAAGGCACAAACAAAAGATTCATGAATAACAATGTTTTGCAAGACGTTTGTTTGTTTCACATAAAGAAAACATAGCATAGTGGCATTCAGCTTGTCCCTCATAGAGTAGCGAACATAAATGCATAGGACACCTTCAAAGTTCATAAGGTTGACTAGCTACAAATAGTTTAAGAACAAGCAATATCAAAATTATGCATCAATCAACAAGTCTTGGGACAATGCACATAGAACTAAGAATGGCCACTATGCTCTCAAAATAGGTGCATAAAGATGGAAGGTGGAGACTCAATATAAAAGTAGAAGAAAGGCCCTTCATAGAAGGAAGCAGGGATTCAAGTCTCATAAAGAGCTTCCAAAAATTATGATACTTATTATCTTTCAGCTCTCATTGCCCCTATCATAAGCATCTTGAAGTGATTAAGGTTAAAGTGACACAACTAAGAGGATATGCTTGACCAAGTATAAGTTGGCAATCTCATGTCCCTTGAATACGAGGGCCGCTCCTCATGCTACTCAAGTTTAGTTACCGGTAAGTTCTTGTCATAGTAAGTGCATGTTTATCATAGAGAACCACCAATGGGGTACCCCTTGCACATGATACAGGAGCTATCCCATAATAAAAATGACAAGGCAAGAAGACAATGAGCATCTCAGCAATCTTCTTATTTACCATGGGAAAATGGTGCTTTTTTCTCTCTTTCCTCTTTTCTCATATTTTTTTTCTTTTTCTCAATCTCTGTCTCTTTTTTTATAAGAAGAATGTTTCATAGATTGCTCACTATGGTGATGCTATAAGTTTCCACCATGATTAGGCATGGCTTAGGCTAGCGGCCCAGGCGTTTCTTTAACACACATACATAACTCCATGGACTTACAAGCTCCCCTTTCATTTCACACCGACGATATCCATAAACAAAAGAGCATGATATCAACTGGGTACAATGTATAAGTGCAATGTTGAAAGTGTTCCCCATGACAGCATGGTTCTGTTAATTCCCAACATATAAGTGCAAGCATATACAACATAGATGACACAATGGTTCAAGTTTATTAGGGGCAAGAAAAGTAAAGTGTGCCATCAAGTTTGTGAGAGCTTTAATCACTAATTTTCACATAACAAGTTTAATTCGGAAGGTAGATAAAAACATGAATATACTTGGGATAGAAAATGCTAATAGGTAGGTATGGTGGACTCTTTGGAATAACTTGGTTTTATTTGGAGTTGGATGCATGAGTGGAACTCATACTTGGTATGGAGGCTAGCAAAAGACTGGGAGCGACCAACTAAGAGAGCAATAGTGGCCATAATCATGCAAAGCGACAAAACATCATTAATTAAAGCATAAAGTGATATTACAAGACGAAAACTAAATGATCATAGAGGCTATGGTGACTTGGTATAGTCTTAACATGGTGTGAGCATGCGCCAAGTCAACCTAAATAAAGCACTAAAGGAGAATACCACAATACTATGCTTTAATATGCTAAAACAACGCATGATTCTTTCAAGGCACATTAAGCAATCTCAATTGTTTATAACATGTCATGCTACAGCAAAGATCACTAAGCATAAAGCCAAAACAATATCAAGCATGACATGATAAAGTCTAAGTCACGGTCAAAAACAAGCTCATTTTATACCACTCAAGCATGAACTTTCCTACTCTTTTCCAATCCAAATCAACTTTATTTGAGAACTAATGCATGAATCAGGGGGTCCAACCAATTTATTCACGCAAACTAAGCAAATGAAAACTAAAAACGAAAACTAAAAACAAAAACTAAAAACGAAAATGAAGAGGCTCCAAGAACAACACAACAGTGCATGAAACAATAAAAATGAAGTGTCTAGAAAGACCTGAGATTTTTATTGATGAAGAAGGTGATGCCTTGGGCATCCCCAAGCTTTGACGCTTGTACCTCTTGAATATTTCTTGGGGTGACACGGGGTGGCATCCCCAAGCGTGAGATTTTGTCCATTCTTTATCTCATTACATCATTCTTTCCCTACACCTGAAAATTTACTTCATACAAAACTTCACACAATCTTCATTAGCAACATTAGTGCATTCAAAAGATAATAAACCTTTGAGGTTTAGTTTTAAAACATAAATTTTTTCATTAGAAACACAAGGTAGTGTAGTAATTCCCTCAAAAAGCTCAATTCACCAAAAAGAACCCAAAAAGAAATCGATAAAGAGGCAAATGCAAATAATGGCAGAAATCTGTTAAACCAGACCAGCAGGTGAAAACCGATTTTTTTGAAGACCTTCTGTTGCTCAAATCGAAAAGTGTTGAACTAACGAAAGTTATCTAACAACCTGGGGCAGAAGCACAAAAAATTCACGCCTCAAAACAACGTATAGAGATTTTACACGAATTTTTATGGTGAAGCACAAAAATCTGTTTCGGGACAGCAACTTTCCTAAGCATTACTTCTCTCTCATTAGAGGTTACTCTTGGCACAAAAAGCAAATAAAAAGGACAAGGAGCGGTTATTACATAGGTAATAACTTCCAAGACTCATCTAAAACTTTTGTTTATCTCCCAATAAGTACTTTTCTTTAATGCCTTTAAGTTAGGCTTGATAGTTTGAGAACATGCTCACATAAGAAATATGAATTGAAGTAAAAGAGAGCATCAAGAAGCAAATTCAAAACACATTTAAGTCTAACCCACTTCCTATGCATAGGAATCTTGTAAAGAAACAAGTCATGAAAGCACAAAGAAACAAGCATAGTAAAGCAAAACAAGTGCAACTTCAAAAAATTCAACATAAAGAGGGGAAACTTAATATTATTGAGATGCATAAAACCATATTTCCCTCTCTCATAATAACTTTCAGTAGCATCATGAATAAAATTAACAATATAACTATCACATAAAACATTCTTATCATGAGCCACATGCATAAAAGAATTAATACTCTCCACATAAAAATAGTCATTCTTATTAATTGTAGTGGGAGTAAATTCAACAAAGTAGCTATCATTATTATTCTCATCACCATAATCATCAAATATAGGAGGCATATTGTAATCATTACTTTTCTCCTCAATAGTAGGTGGACTAAAAATATCATATTCATCATTGTAATCATCATATATTGGAGGTATAGTATCATCAAAGTAAATTTTCTCCTCTGTGCTTGGGGGACTAAAAATATCATGCTCATCAAAACCAGCTTCCCCAAGCTTAGAATTTTCCATAGCATTAGCAATAATGGTGTTCAAAGAATTCATACTAAAAATATTGCTATTAGCATGCAAATAAAGTTCCATAGGTTTTTTAATTTTCTCTTCAAACACTCCATGTCGTAACTCAAGATAAATACTATAAATCTCTCTAATTTTGTTGTTGTTTTCCATTAAGCCTAACTAATGAAAACAAGAAACAAAAAGACAAAATTGCAGAATCTAAAGAAAATAACTTCGAGCACTCACACCGGAGGATGTGAGTACCTTTTACCTTACCTCCCGCAAGTAGCCAGAAAATAGCTTGATGTCTACGCACTTCTATTCTTGTAGACAGTTGTTGGGCCTCCAAGTGAAGAGGTTTGTAGTACAGCAGCAAGTTTTCCCTTAAGTGGATTACCCAAGGTTTATCAGACTCAGGGAGGAAGTGGTCAAAGGTATCCCTCTCAAGCAACCCTGCAATCAAGATACAAGAAGTCTCTTGTGTCCCCAATACACTTGTCAGGTGTATAGGTGCACTAGTTCGACGAAGAGATAGTGAAATACAAGTGGTATGGATATAAGACAATGGTGCCAGAAAATAGCTTGACGGGAGGAAAAGACTAAAGGCAAACTGAAATAAAGATGGAAGCAAGCAAACATGTAACAGATCTAATTGCAAACAGTGTTTCAATGCTTAGAAACAAGGCCTAGGGATCATACTTTCACTAGTGAACACTCTCATATAAATATCTTCTCTTTATGATACTACTCTGAAGTACTCTCTGGTTGGACACTCTAATCCATGGTAGGGCAATAATAGCACACCTCAAAGTTCGCTTTCCCCATCTAGATAACCCCACACTGTCACCTTGAGCTCTAGCTGGTTCCAACAAACACCACAATTTCATAGAAACATCCAACTCCAAATATAACTCATAACAAGTATTTGTAATCTCTAGCCTAAGTGCCACCATGGTGTACATGCTGTCACTTTCACACACATGGGGAGAGCAGAGATCTATTAAAGCACGTGAGTAGCAACGTAGATCTACTTGATTACAAAGCTCATGATCTCAATAAGATCACACATAGAGAGAGAGATGAACACATAGCTACCGGTAGAGACCTTAGCCTCGAGAGAGAACTACTCCCTCCTCATCATGGGAATCAGCAATGGTGATGGAGATGGTGGTGGAGATCGATGGAGATGGCTCCGGGAGCACTTCCCTGTCCCGGCAGGGTGCCGGAACAGAGACTTTCTGTCCCCCGAATCTCCCCTTCGGTGGCGGCGGCGCTGCGGAACTTTTCGTGGCTGGAGGGTGGTCGATTTAGGGTTTATGCATCAGGAGGCTTCTTATAGGCAAAGAGGCAAGGTCGATGGAGGCCGGAGGGGCCCACACCACCTGGTGGCACGGCCAAGGCTAGCCTGCGCCACCACATGGTGTGGCCAGCCCCTGGCCCCTCTCCGTCTTGTCTTCTGGCTCTGTGTCCCCCTCGGTGAAAAACTGACTTTGGCTTTTGTCCCGTCCAATTTCGAGAATATTCATTTTCTGACTTTCCTGGAACCAAAATCAGCAGAAAATAGGCAGCTGGCACTGTGGCATCTTGTTAATAGGTTAGTCCAATAAAGTGTATAAAAATACTCCAAAGTGTGGGCAAAACATAAGAAAGTAGATAAAAACCAAGCATGGAACATCAAAAATTATAGATACATTTGCAACGTATTGGGGAGCCTACTGTTACTAACCGCTATAGCGTCACAAGTGGAGAGACTTGGGAGGTTATTTCTGTTAATGGTGGCAGGCAATTTTATCAAAAGAAGATGTCCACCATTCAGAAACCAACCATCCGCTAGTATTCTTTGTTCCTCGCCAACACACTACTGGGAAGAGGTGACACCGGTTCCATGGCCAATGCGGACATGGAAATGATCACCAAGGCTCTCGTCCCCACTTCACCGCAAAGCCCCAATCCTGCAGCTCTACTCATCCAGCACTTTCGCCACCAAAGCAACAAGACTAAAGGTGATATTCGCATTGGTGGATTGGTAACCCACCTTGCACATGCATTAAATATTATACTACATGTTGACGGCTCCAAACTTATGGATGTCAAGTATTTGACTGCTTATGGCTTCCTTGATGTTTACCATGCTAACCGGAGGCTCCGAGAATATCAATTCAGTTATCTTGGTGATCCACAGGGTGAGCAGGTTCAGTTACCCTGCCCCCAAGCCTTCTCAATTGTGGAGAAGGACACTCGGATCCTCACCAAGGACCAAGTGATGGAGATCATGGCCGAGCTCCAGCCCGAGGAAGATGAAGAAGTAGGGTAGGAGGAGCAGGAGGAAGAGCTGGGACACAACCCTGCTTGGGAGGGACAGCAGCAGCAGCAAGGGGGATCTTGGGACCCGTGGCCCAACCTGCCACAGCAGGGGTACAACTACGTCCCCTATTAGGAGTTCCAACAACTCAACCAGCACGTTGGGGAGATCGACAACACTCTTCAGGAAGTGAATGAAGATGTGAATACTTTGACTCACAACTTCAGTCACTTCATGACCCACTTCCCTGACTACTACCAGCAGTATCCGAACCAGCCGCTAAATTACGGCAACAACTGAGCCTGGCAATAGCCTAAGCTTGGGGGAGGTTTGAAAACATCCAAACTTTGCATTCATATTTTTGTTTCATCTTTTAATTTATTTTATTTCTTCAAATTTGCATGTTTATTTTCAGCTTTGCATGTCTAAACCGAAAATACAAAAAAATAGTTGTGACTTTATTTGCAAGTTCGTTTTTTTGTTTCTCTTGGAGATTGCTTAATTTCGGGTGACTTGGCAATAGGGAAACATAGAGGGGGTTTGACTCAAATACGAGAATGAAGCAAGAAAAAAGAGGTATCACATTCCTTTCATCATCCTTTCTGCAACATTAAATTGATCCTACAATTATTTACTCGCTTGCACTGGAGTCACTCCCCACTTAGCTTGTTATCCTATAAATTCTATTCCTTTGCTAGTGTCTCCTTTTTAGATTTAAAACAATGAGTAATGAACTTGGTTAAAAATACTTCCTACATTTTACAACAAGAAAAAGCATCTAAAAGATGACTCGAGTCCATGTTTAGCCCAAAAAAAATTAATTTTAGAACTACTCCATCCCATTTGAGCTTAATATAATAGACTCGGTAGTACCTTTGATTGAAATTGTTTGATAAAATGGATGCTTCGAAGTAGTAGAGATTATGCCACTACTTTTTCTAATAATTACCGTAAGATATTGCTTTACGCGTGTCATTACAACTCTATCATGCCCCATGGGGAACTATTAACTCCGCCGGCCAACTAACGATCTAAATATGGGAAACCACTTGATTTTGGCTAATGAGTTATGTAAACGTCTGTAGCAGCAATGCTATGACGAGTAAAAAATTTAGTCTCCTCACGTTCCAAGTGAAGTTGTAGTACTCCTCTGGCCCATTATTGCTCAACAATTATTTATTGGCATGATCACGAGTGCACAACACAACCCCAATTAAACATGATAAAAATAGTGGTATGGTTTGTCTATGAAAGATCTAAAGTTTTTGAAAGGCAAAAGAAAGGGAAAAGGTGCTTTGAGAGTCTTGGAATTTTGACATGGGAGTAGATGACTTGTTCTTAAATTAAATATTTTGATGCCAACCTGAGTACTCTTAATTGATTAAACAAACAAGAACAAAAAGTTTTCATCTCTCAACAAAGAGAGGCACCAAAAGAATTTGTCTCACTTTCCTAGCTAAACTTTTGACACTTTCTTGGGCATATGATTTATTTGCTAACAAGATATACGTGGTTAGGAAGTGTTAAGGGGTAACCCCGTGGGTGGCCCGATCTTCACGGATCTCGTGGTCAAATCGATGGGAAAGCGAGGGAAAAGGGAGAAGGTAGCGGAAGCGGACGCACACCTCGCGAAGAACACGATGAACACACGCAAAACACACACGATACAAGGCTGATTGCTCTCACCGGTGGCCACCGGTCCGATAGAATCCTCGCAAGGAAAGATCGGTCAACGTGCTCCCTCGATCCCACGTGGAGAGGGAAGAACACCTTGGAGAGGGTCTTGACGTCTAGGCAAAGGGACACCGATGCCTAGGCCTTGTACAACACGGAGGCACGATGCAAACTCCAACGAGGTTTGGGGATATTGGTGCTCCTTAGTCAAGGAGCATGAGGCAAGAATTAGATAGATCCACAAAGGGGTTTCCACTAATTCCAATATCATGCCTAGGGTTTACAATGGAGGTGGGGGTCTATATATAGGCCAGCCACTTAAACAGGGGTACTTTAGGAATAAAAGACAAGTTTTGGACGGACTAAGGGGTACATGAGCCAAAGGCCCAAAGGCCTTTTCATGCCTGGTGACGGTCGGACCGGAGACTTCGGTGTGGTGGACCGGAGACTCCGGTCTAGGCCGGAGATTCCGGTGTAGTCTCTGGACCAGCCTCCGGAGGGGCACACAGATTGTCCCAGGGTCTGGTGCAGGGGGTCAGACCGGAGACAGGGCCGGAGTCTCCGGTGTCTTCAGGCCGGAGACTTTGGTGTGCGCAGATCGGAGACTCTGGTCTGAGCAGCTCCAGCTGCGTTTGCTTCTTCCGTCTTCTCTTCCAAGCCTTCGTCTTGTCGTGCTTGGTGCTCCAGGATTCCTCCCATGCCTCCGTACTTGTTGGTGTGAACCTATCATTGATATGGGACGGAGTATGAAGTAGTATACCATTCAAGAGGGTAGGAAGTGGGTTCGCATAGAGGAACGGATTCACCTTTGGAGTCCATGGCAACTTGGCCTAAGTTGGAGACCATGATGTGGGAACGACCGAAGGTCGGGCTACATCATCTCCCCTCCCTTCAAAAAGAGTCGTCCTCGACTCTAGACGCTCATCACAAAGTAGAAGATGTCGAGAGACATTCTTGATCCTAGGGTTCACCATATAGTCGTCCTCGGAATGATTGAATTGACAACACCTCAATGTTCCTTATGATGTAGAGATAGCTCGTTGAGGAGAAGCCATAGGTAACTCTCTACGGTTCGTCTTGTCAACTCTTTGTCCATAGAGGTTGACGCGGAAGCAATTGTACCTTCACACAACAAAGACCAAGCAAAATATGGTCGTGTGTGATATAGGGGCATGCCATGTGTGGCATGTCCATTCTTGTTCACAACACTATTAGCACAACTCAAGTATCGCAAACGAAATGCGTATTCAAGGTCAAAGTGCATGGGAATTGTTTGAACATCATCCAAATGTGG
The DNA here is from genome assembly GCA_023614405.1 of Avena insularis. NCBI lineage: Eukaryota > Viridiplantae > Streptophyta > Magnoliopsida > Poales > Poaceae > Avena > Avena insularis. Next base: position 605,960,267 of record CM042690.1, on the reverse strand, counting down.
GAACTCAAAAACTCCATAAAACATCTTAGTGTGGCACTCAAAGCAATGGACAATATTGGTCAACATCTTTGATGCAAGGATAGGAGAATTTGGCAAAAACACATGAGGAAAGATATCCAAAACAACATCATTATGTGTGCAAACCAACCATTGGAAAGAACAATTGGTCAACATGTTGGATGCCACACACAAATCATCTAAAGCAAATATCATTGGGATATGAGTATCGCAAGTGGAAACACACGCAACATGTTTGCAAACAAATCAAATGAAAGAGCAAGTGGTCCTTATGTTTGTTGCAACAACAATACGAGAGACTTGGAAGCTCTCGTGACAATACATGCTCATAATGGCATTATGGTTACGCACAAAACATCGGAAAGATAAATGTTTCAACATTTTTATGGCAACGCACAAAGCATAAATATCCAATAGCAACAAGACATGATTGTCACAAGGTGAAAGAATACCATCAACATGCTTGCAATCAAACCATAGGAAAGAGCAATTTGTCAACATGAAAGGTGCAAAGCATGCAAAAGGTATCAGAGCTGGGTTCGATCTTGAACTCACTTGGGGGATGCTCTCTAGAGCTCTTTTTGTCAACTCGTGCTCAACTGAGGTTGACATTCTTGTGTGGGTACCTACACACATGAAACACAAAAGGAAGAATGTGTGTGCATGGTAGAGAAATACATCATCCATCATGACATATCTCTTCTTGTGCACATCACCATTAGTGTCAATCAAGTGTAACATAGGTGCATGGTGAGTATGCAAGTGGGGAACATGCTTATCATGGCAATCATCAAAATCTCCAAAATTTGAGAAAACTATGGGGGCCATCTCAATATAAACCATATTAGAATCATTGTTGCAAGCAAAACAAGTGAAAGAGCAATTATTCAACTTATTGCAAGCAACAGGAGAGATTGTAAAACATCCATGACAAAGCATGGTTCGAGGGGTACCATTGGTAACATCATTGCAAGCAAAACATTGGAAAGAGCAATTGTTCAACAAAGTGCAAGCAATGATATCATCAACATAACGGTTAGAGCATGGCATATCTATGGCAACATTATCACAATCAAATAATTTCACATGCTCAACATTATGCAAAGGCAAAGTATCACATGGAAAAATCAATGAGTCATATGTGATATCACAAACATCATCCATAGCATGCCAATCATCACAAGTCATCATGTCCACTAGTGGGATCATGGCATCATCAATACCCTTATTTTTACCTTGTTCATACCTCTCATATGAAGTGGGCGTTGTGGTAGAATTGGTCTCCATGTGGCCGACTTCTTCATCATCCATGGGGATGGCATCATCTTCATCCACCATGTACATCTTCTTGGTTGGAGGCATCATCATCTCAAAGCTTGGTGCTTCTTGATTCATGGAACCTAGCACATCATGAGAAAACACACTAGAGGTAGAGGGTAAGTCGTTAGAAATCAAAGTGGTCTCACATGACCTATCAACTACCACTCTCAACTCACTCGGTGTATCACTCATGCCCTCCAAGTGGAAGCACTCAATCTCACGTATGGTGGAGTCGCTCATCTCACTCTTGCTTTCACTCAAGTGGGCTAAGTGGCTCTCATACTCACATGGGATTGGTACCACATCATCACTCAAGCACATAGGGATAGGCTTGGTTCTCTCAACTCCATGCACCTCCTTTGGTGAAGGGAAACTCCCATGCTCACCATTCTTGACCTTGCCGTTGCCATCTTGTGGTAGTGGTGGAAGTAGGCTCATGTTGTTGTCGAGAGCGATGCTCGGATCGACTTCATCACATATGTGGCCTTGGCTTCCTCCATCTTGAAGTGTAGACTCTTGGCATGAAGCTTGATGGCGTGGAGGAGAGCTTGCTCTTGGTGCCCTTTTGGTGGTGGCACGAGTAGTTGAAGGCGCCTTATGATGGTGTCAACGGAGGTCATTGGTGTGCCTTGCCAAAGGTTGGTGTAGATGGCGCACTTGGTCATCCACATGACGCTCGCGACGATGCTCCTTGTCCTTGGCACTCTTCTTGGTGAGGCGTTGTAATGAGCCCAAAGCATCATTGGTCTTGGCCATCATGCTCATGGTTTTAGCGAAGTTGTTGTCCATGTCGCTCTTGAAGTTATTGAGGGAGCTTTCGAACTTGTCCATGTGATGGTGGACCTTGGTGCTCTCGAGATGGAGGCTCCGTCTTGGTCGATGCGACTTGAGGAGCTTGTCGTTGTCGTTCTTGAAGTTGTCCATGCTTGGGGAGTTATTGTTGTTATAGAACTCCATATCACTCAAGCATGTGGAGCCATTGTCGGTGTAGTGCTCCATCATGTCATCCATGCTTGTGGAGGCATAGGCATGGTGGCTCATCGTGGATTCTTCATAGATATCATCCTTGGTTCCGGAGTTCCTAGACATGCTTCACAATACCAAGTGGTGTATATGGAAGTGGTAGGGGGTTAGGGATGCAACGGCAAACCTTACTTTACCTTGGAAGATATAATCATGCAAGTGGCAACACTTGAGAGCAATCAAAACCAAGCAAAGTGAAGTTCACGCGGAACACCAAAACCAACTAACCACTAAAAAAACACAAAGCTTATGGTGGATAGGTATGGAAGATGGCATGTCAAGAACCAATCCGAAATCAAGATATTGTAATGGCAAGTAAAGAACCACGATGATCACAAAGCAAAACAAGTCAATCCACAAGAAGGAAATATGTACAAGGAAACACACACGGTGGGATAAATGGGACTTGTGCGACGGAGAAAGTGAGCTAAGAACCAAATGATTACCTAGCGAAGACTATAAGCTCGTGTCGCACAAGTGCAAGGAGAGACGCTAGTTCGATTGCAATAAATTGGTGGGCTACAAGATATGCACAATAAGTACCACCTATTTGATGTTCATCGAGCTTGCGCTTCATATTCTATGAGGCACTTGTTTCTTTCTTTCTCTTTTTCTTCTTTTTTTTCTATTTTTTTCACTTTTCTTTTCTTTTTCACTTGCCCCTTCCTTGTGCCAACAACTATACAAGATAACTATATGAGATAGCACGCTCACAACTTTTGCTCGGAATTCTACAAGGTATCAAATGTGCATAGCCCAAGCAATCATAGGAGGAACTAGTCTCAATAGGTGTTTGTTGAACGCAAACATAGTGTAGCTCACAAAGGAATGCAAGTAGGGAGAAGTCGCGGAATTTTTATACCTTTCCTCGCCGATCTTCACCCTTTATTGGTGGATTCCGCCTTCTCACGGAATTTGGATGGAGTAGATAGCATGAACCACGGAGATGATGATGTAGAGCTCTTTCTCCTCTTCGAAACGAGCTAAAGAACACCAAAATCCGAGTTCGTATGCAAAAGTTATGCCCAAAACAGTGAAACCGATTTGCTGTCAGTAGGAGGGGCGGAGACTTTGCCAGAAACTCCGGTCTGGACCGGAATCTCTGGTCTGGGGGCCGGAATCTCCGGTCTGGGCTGGAGTCTCCGGTCCGGGGGCCAGAATCTCCGGTCTGGAGGTTCCAGGACGTGCAGAACTCGTCCGGGACGCGATTTTGGCGGAAAAACTCGAACCAAAACACCAAATTGGTGGGGGAAATCAAGGAATTAGGCCATGAAACACAGGGGAAGGTAGATCAACAAGTTTAGCAAGTAATCCACGGATCAAAACCTACCAAAACGCACTCAAATCACAGATCGATCCAAAACACGAATTGGGGCTGTTTTTGGTGGAATTTTCAAATTTATGGGGAAAAACACCAAATCGAGGAGAAATCCGTGGCAACCAAAAGCTGCTGATACCAGATGTTAAGGGGTAACCCCGTGGGTGGCCCGATCTTCACGGATCTCATGGTCAAATCGATGGGAAAGCAAGGGAAAAGGGAGAAGGTAGCGGAAGCGGACGCACACCTCGCGAAGAACACGATGAACACACGCAAAACACACACGATACAAGGCCGATTGCTCTCACCGGTGGCCATCGGTCCGATAGAATCCTCGCAAGGAAAGATCGGTCAACGTGCTCCCTCGATCCCACGCGGAGAGGGAAGAACACCTTGGAGAGGGTCTTGACATCTAGGCAAAGGGACACCGATGCCTAGGCCTTGTATAATGCGGAGGCACGATGCAAACTCCAACGAGGTTTGGGGATATTGGTGCTCCTTAGTCAAGGAGCATGAGGCAAGAATTAGATAGATCCATAAAGGGGTTTCCACTAATTCCAATATCATGCCTAGGGTTTACAATGGAGGTGGGGGTCTATATATAGGCCAGCCACTTAAACAGGGGTACTTTAGGAATAAAAGACAAGTTCTGGACGGACTAAGGGGTATATGGGCCAAAGGCCCAAAGGCCTTTTCATGCCTGGCGACGGTCGGACCGGAGACTCCGGTCTAGGCCGGAGATTCCGGTGTAGTCTCCGGACCAGCCTCCGGAGGGGCACACAGATTGTCCCAGGGTCTGGTGCAGGGGGTCAGACCGGAGACAGGGCCGGAGTCTCCGGTGTCTTCAGGTCGGAGACTTTGGCAGGCCGGAGACTCCGGTGTGCGCAGACCGGAGACTCCGGTCTGAGCAGCTCCAGCTGTGTTTGCTTCTACCGTCTTCTCTTCCAAGCCTTCGTCTTGTCGTGCTTGGTGCTCCAGGCTTCCTCCCATGCCTCCGTACTTGTTGGTGTGAACCTATCATTGATATGGGACGGAGTAAGAAGTAGTATACCATTCAAGAGGGTAGGAAGTGGGTTCGCATAGAGGAACGGATTCACCTTTGGAGTCCATGGCGACTTGGCCTAAGTTGGAGACCATGATGTGGGAACGACCGAAGGTCGGGCTACATCAGGAAGTGGACCCAGTGCAATCTTGTGAATACTTGTATGATCGTATTTAAGATTGTAGGGATTGTGAAGAAAAGAATTTGACACCAATTCAAACTTGTGAGTTCCTTTATTTTTAGTCTCGAATCTCTGTTATTCTTCCTTATTTCTTTGTCACTCGAGGGCGAGCAACATCTAAGCTTGGGGGAGTTGATACCTGTGAGATTTGACACATTTTTTATGGCTTTTATTGATGGTTTTCTCCTGGATTCGATCGTTTTCTAGATTTACCTAACGCTAATACTTCAGTAGCGAAGAAAACTTGGTTTTTAATGTGTGTTTCAGGTTCTGAATATCAACAGGAGGTTTTAACTAGAGAAACACAATATTCTGGAGAAAACAATCAAGTCTCACTTTGGAAGCACTCGAGGGGAACTCATAGAAGCTTTAACGAGCAACTATACGGCGGGAATATTTTTCTGGCCATATAGTTCCCACTGTATAGTTGTCGCCGCCTCTGTCTTGTCAAAAGGGACAACTTCCGTGAAGGGACCGGGGACGAAATAACAACACATCAGCCGCCATACCATCCAGAAGGGAGAAAGAAGAGATCCGGAGAAGAAGGGGGAGACGTTCTTCATCTCGCTCCACGATCTTTGACCTCCTAGCCAATACACCCCCATAGCCACTACTTGTACGAGAGAGAGAGAGAGGGGGGATCTCCACCTTGCAATACTAGGATTTGAGATTGTTTCTTCCCATCTTGAATTGTGTTAGATATTTTTCTATTCCTTATTGTGGAACTGCACAATAATACAAAGACGAATTCCCTTTATTTGATTATAATGATGATATGTTCTTCTCTCATGTGTGAGTAATTTCCTTGGGCGTGGAAGATGTAGGATATTGGTGAGATGTGATGTGCCTTCATATATTTTCCATTAGTTTGTGATTGATTCTAATTACTATATTATGTGTGTTTGACTATCTGTGAGATGCCTAATGCTTGTTGTCCAATTAAGGGCCTAGACAACATGATGATTTGTTCTTCATAGATAAGATCTTGTTCGCTAGTGGATCGGCGACCCCCGGATGACACGGGGATATCAATGGAAAACTAGTAGACTCGAGGATAACGAGGAACACTGTGCTTATTGCATTAGTCCGATCCAAGGAGCTTAATCGCCTAGTGTTTGACCATGGTTTTGGTAATAGACTAGTAAGATTATTGAAGTTGGGATGAAATCTACCAAGAGGAGTTCCGGCTAATTGTGGGTTGCTCGCCTACACATATATTTATAAGATTATAATTGTTATATTTATCATTCGTCCACCTGGCACAGTCACTATCACCATGAACAGAATCTCCCCGCGCCTTCTTTTGCCATCTGCAGAAAACAGCAAACAACCAATTTTCGTTCTTTACTTTTATGCTTTATATTTTTAAAGTTTACATTTTAGTTCTATTTAAATACATCTCATTTAATCAAAACATCATTCTTATTTCAACGCTTGCAGTCAATTCACTCGAAGACCTGCGATAACTTTGGGTGTGACAGAGACTTCACCCAATAAACACTTACCTTTGAGATCCTTGTGGGATCGATATCTATACTTCGAAACTAGCTACAAACAATCTGTGCTCTTGCAGACATCAACCATACGCAAAAACACAACACAGCTGCCGCCATCACATCCAGAAGGGAGAAAGAAGATATCCGGAGAAGAAGGGGAACACGTTCTTCATCTTGCTCCACGGTCTTCGACCTCCTAGCCAATACACCCACATAGCCACTACTTGTACTTGAGATAGAGAGGGGTATTCACCTTGAAAGACTAGGATTTGAGATTGTTTTTTCCTATCGTGAATTATGTATTTTTCTATTCTTATTGTGGATCTCCACGGTAATATCAAGATGGTGAACCGGAAAGGAGAGATGTAGAAGAAGACATTGTGAGCACATGAGCTTCTGAGATTTGGTAGCCAAGATTCATAAGAAGAAAAGGGTACAAGGTTACCAACATTGTAAGAGAAGACACCTCTAGATCAAGAAAGAAACCGGAGGCGCTTATTCCAAGCATCACCGCCTCAGTTGGCATGAGAACACTAAACACTATTACCTAATTGTGCAAAGGAACAAGGAACTAGCCTCCTCTCATACCAATGTAAACGACTATTGGGGGGTGAGGAGAACCAACTATGGCGCCGATGGAAGTTTTCTTTGTGCTTTCTTCAGGAACCCACTAACTTACACCCCTCGTGGATCCTCTAGGCTAATTGATACACGTCATTTTCGGGAAATCTAGAGAGTGACATTTGCTCGCTGGCCCGGTCTCCACCGACCATTCACTCCTCCTTATTCATCTTCACCGTCGAAACTACCATGATCTATCGTCGGTGTCACCTGGGATCTTCGCCGTGAGAGAAGCGAAGGGTTGAGGGTTCGATTTCACTGTCATCGAATGTGTAATTCCAATGTTCTCGAACTTAGAGGGCGGGCTTGATAATATGTATCGACGCCTCACCTCGCCTCGCTGCGGATGACTATGGATGGAGGGATGCGATGATGCACGGAGGAGGATAGGCGAGCCGCCAACACTTGGAGGAGCAGGAAGAGGCGCCAGCATGGCCATATTTGATGCCCGGAGCATTTGGCCAAGGGCTCGACATCCCACATTCACATCCATCGCGCGGCACACAACGGAGGGAGAAGTTCCCCGGGCGCGGAGACGCCCCTTTGTACCACCCTCTTTTGAAATCGATCCCCAGGCCGGCAGATCCAACGCCAGCCCCAGTCCAACCCAACACGAACAAACAGGATATCCTTCGGTAGTACATCGCCGACGCACGGCACCACCGCAGGACGCGACCATATATAAGACCACCCGCCCGCGGCACAGGGCATCCGGGGGTCCGAGGCCAGGGCCAGCAAGGCAGGGGGGGAAGCAATCGATCAGACGACACACGGCGCCGCGCCCTCACACCTCCCTCCCGAAACCGGCGCCTCCGTCGTCCGTAGCTCGCGCGCGCCGATGTCCCCCGCCACCCGCCGCCGCCGCCCTGCGCCGCTGCCGCCGGCGTGGACACCGGAGCCCTGGAGCGACGGCGAGACGTCCGCGCTGCTCGAGGCGTGGGGCCCGCGCCACCTCCGCGCCGGCGGCGGCCCCCTGCTCACCGTCGACTGGCGCGCCTGCGCCGCCGCCGTCTCCTCCCGCCGCGCCGCCACCGGCCGCGCGCCGCGCACCGTCGACCAGTGCAAGAACCGCATGGACTACCTGAAGAAGCGCCTCAAGGCCGAGCGCTCAGGGCCCCCTCCGCCGCCGCCGCTCTCGGGCTTCCTCCGCTGCCTGCGCAAGCTCCTCCGCCAGGCCCCCTCGGTTCCGTTCGGCGTCCCACACCGCCGCGCCGCCACGCCCAAGAGGGAGGAGGAGGACGGGGCTCCTCTGCACCGCGACCTGCCGCCGGTGCCGAAGCGGCGGAGGACGGCGGTGGCGCTGTCGCCGGTGAGCTCCTCTGTGGGGCACAACCACGAGAACGGAGGCGCGGGCTGCACGGAGGTGGCGGCTGCTCTGGATAGGCTTGCGGGGACGTACGAGCGGGTCGAAGCCGCGAAGCAGAGGGAGGCGGCGCGGCTGGAGGAGCGGCGCCTGGAGGCCATGCGCGACCTAGAGATCGAGCGCATGCGGGTCCTCGTCGACGTCGCCGTCTCTGCCCCAACAGATGCGGAAACCCCATACGCCGCTCCCGCCACCGCCCCGCCGGCGGCGGCGGCCTAGTTGGTGAGTTTTCTCCTGTTGCCTGAGCCCATGTGCAGCGTGTCACGACCTGGTTATACCACCATTGTCCACTCCATGTTTAATGATTGTTGGTTCCTGTTTGAATTTGGACGCAAATCTGCACCTACCCAAGCACTTATCTTATGCATGATCATGATAATGGGATTGTTAATTTTTGGTGAGACATTCATTATTGCTGGAAAGGAGGAGTCTGCCTCGAATTAGTTCTGGGATCCCTTCATTTGGTTTTAGGAGTTGATGCCATTATTTCCAGTAGAACTACTCATTGGTTTTAGGAGTAGTACTCATGTGTGCAATAGTGCAAGATTGCTCTGTGCTGATGATTTGTTCCATCCCTAGTAGAACACCAGTTGCAAGATTAGGGAGATAGGGCATGATTAAACACCGTTAAGAAGTACTAGAGAGTAATCATCTGTTCATCATGTGCATGCGATATGTTTCGTCAGTTCATACTGACATTTTGTCTGCCTTGTGTTTCTTTGACAGAGGAACTAGGACAATAGGCAGGCCACGGTGGCCATCAAGATTCCAGATTATCTTTACAGGAGATCATTGCAATGTGGACAAGCTAGCCAGTTGACGTCATGATCTTATACCAAAAGTTACATGGGTTTAGGTTACAGGAAAAAGCTTAACCAGATATAGGGATAGCACATGATGAGACTTTTTTAGTTCAATGATTGCCGGGTTTTACAGCAGTGCAAATTGCCTGAACGTAGTATCGGTTGTTCTTCAGACAGTCTTGTTCGTAACTGGTAAACTGCTGCTGCAATCCCTTTTTGTGCAGAGCTACTTCTTAGGGTAGATATGAATTTTAGGGTACTTTTTATCCAGGCCTACTTCTTACGTTGCTTATGTTGGAGTATATATCTTGTGCAGCTTTGTGTGTGTGTGCGCGCCTTTTCCTGCTCATTGCTGCATTGAAAATAATTTACAGGCAAACGAACAGCAGTTCCTCGGCTCTCTTATAACGAGTTAATTGGATAAATCTACCACAATTGAGACTGTTGGGACGAGTCAATATCACTTTCGGTAATTTTGTGAGTCAGTATCAGTTATGAGTCATAGTGTCGCAAACTGTACTAACAGCATTTTAACACGCTTTCTGACAGCTCGGACCCAGCTGTAAGTGCTGACTTGGCGGCACATGTCTAGGAGGAGCTGAGGTGGAAGTGGGGCTCACCTGTCAGACATATCTTATATCATTTTCTCTTCTATTTTACTATTTACAGCCAGAACCGAAAACAATTTGAAACATTCAGGAAGCGCTGGCATTTTGTTTTTCTGAGACATTCTCCGCGGCCTTGTCTTCGAACTTCTGAGGCTGTGCTTGACATTGTGGTGAAGTAGCCTGTGATGATTGCCTTCCAATCAGATGGTCGAGCTCAAATTTACGGATTCACTGGATGGGGGGAGATTTTCTGCATCTTTCTCAATTTTTTTTATTTTTTTTTGTAATTGAACCCAGCGATGAAGGAAGCCGGAAAAAGAACAGGATTATTCGGTGATGGATCTAGGACTTGCCTACAAAAGGGTCTAAAAGTGTGAGCATTAAAAACGGGAGAGGGGGCAGCTATTTCAACAAAAGATACATGAAATTCGCTAGAACAATAGACGGTTCTATATATGTCTAGGACTAATCTCTGGCATCTCGGTCTCAATACTGTATATGTCCATGATAGCAGGCACTATCGCCCGCAAGGTATAGCAAAAAGACCCCAACAAATCGCAGATACCAAGCATACACATAGTTTATAACATGGTTGGTTAGTACAAAAAAATATATATAGTTGGTTGAGAGCAACAGCACATACTAGTTCACAGCCACAGGACAACTATTTTTTAGTGTAACTTGGCACTTTATTGAAACGTAACATTGTTCTTGATACAATTGAACGTGTCAGTCTATGAGCCATCTCGAGAAGATCGTACGATTGAAACTTGTTATCCTTGGTGATCATGGGTACGTGAAGATATGCCTAAAGAGAGTCTCTCCCATATTAGTATGGGGACAAATTGATAAGTCTTCATCTGGCAAGCGCGAGCAAGCTCAATCAAGAAAGGTGTTCTAACTTCAAGGAAGGTGTTCCAACTTAAAAAGGAAAATATCGTCATAATCAATCTCAAGTGAAATACACAAGGCAAATATATGATCTTAATAGGTTTCTATTTTACCGGCCTTGTATTGTTACTTGGGAGACCGGATTATATGATAGTTAGTCGTATTATCAAGAGAAGCTCTGGAGTGAGTAACCTGATCCTATCATTCATAGAGAGCTCAAAACTTTGCACACTTTGCATCTTTTTCTTGATTCTTATTTGGCATTTATCTATGTGACAATTTAGAGGTTGTGGTTATCTTCAAGACAAGCTCAAGTTCATCAAAAACGGGTTTAGAATGAATATCTTCTTGCGTTTTTTATTTTGGAGGTTTACCGGTTCATCTTTTATAGAGAGGTCAAGCCTTTCATCATTTGATTTTATCCTCCCTTATTATACTATAATGTTTCTTTGTGATCTTGTAGAGCTTGTTTGTCCTCCGCAACACGAGCCAAAGTTTATCGAAATCGGAGTCGGATGTAAAAGTTATGATCGTTTTTGTTTTTCCTTTTCTGCTGAGTTTTGCTCCCTCGAAATTCGTCTAAGAACTGATGGTGCAACGCTCAGTAAGTGGGGCGGAAATTTGGCCAGAAATTTGTAGGGGGTGTGGAAATTCCGCCCTCGTGGACGGAAATTCTGCCCCGGGGCTAGAAATTTCATCCCAGTGGCAAGAAATAGGGGATGGTCGATAGCGATGCTAGACCGCCAAAGTAGACCACACGCCGATGACCAGGTAAATGGGTGTACTTCCTATTGTGCAGGAAGAAGGCCAAGAAGAGCACAAAGATGTACAAGATCTCCATATTCAAGGGTTAACCCCTGATGGTATCCACATAGCTACGCGGAGTCTTCCGGGGAAGGTGTTCTAGGGAGCGTTTAAGATAGGCGTGCGCGGTGATACGTTGTAAACGTATCTATAATTTTTAATGTTCCATGCTTGTTTTATATCTACTTTTTTATGTTTTGTCCACACTTTGGAGTATTTTTACACATTTTTTGGAACTAACCTATTAACAAGATGCCACAGTGCCATTTTCTGTTATTTTTGGTTTCAGAAAAGCTAGAAAAAAATATTCTCGGAATTGGACCGGACAAAAGCCAAAGTCAATATTTTACCGGAAGTCTCACGGAGCCAGAAGACGATACGGAGAGGGGCCAGGGGCTGGCCACACCATAGGGTGGCGCGGGTCCCCCTGGCCGCGCCACCGGGTGGTGTGGGCCCCTCAGGCCTCCACCGACCTTGCCCCTTCGCCTATATATTCCTCCCGGGACGAAAACCCTAAGTACAAGATCAGAATTCCACAAAAAGTTCCGCAGCGCCACCGCCATCGAAGAGGAGATTCAGGGGACAGAAAGTCTCTGTTCCGGCACCCTGCCAAGACGGGGAAGTGCCCCTGGAGCCATCTCCATCGATCTCCACCACCATCTCCATATCGTTGCTGATTCCCATGATGAGGAGGGAGTAGTCCTTCCTCGAGGCTAAGGGTTCTACCGGTAGCTATGTGTTCATCTCTCTCTATGCATGATCTTATTGAGATCATGAGCTTGTAATCTATAGATCTATTCTGCTACTCAAGTGCTTTAATGAATCTCTGCTTATCCCCACGTGTGTGAAGTTGACAGTGTGCACACCATGTGGCACTTTGGCTAAGATTACATAAATACTTGTCATGAGTATAATTTGAGTTGGATGTCTCTATGAGATTGTGGTGTTTGTTGGAACCATCTAGCGCTCAAGGTGATAGTGAGGGGTTATCTAGATGGGGAATGCAAACTTTAAGGTGTGATGTTATAGCCCTACATCGTCCAACCGGAGAGTAGTTCAGGGTAGCATCATGAAGAGAAGATATTTATATGAGTGTCTACTAGTGAAAGTATGATCCCTAGGCCTTGTTTCTAAGCATTGAAACACCGTTTACAATTAATTCTGTTACATGTTTGCTTGCTGCCACTCTTATTTAAGATTGCAATTACCACTTACAATCATCCATATTACATGTATTTCACTATCTCTTCACTGAACTAGTGCACCTATACACCTGACAAGTGTATTGGGTGTGTTGGGGACACAAGAGACTTCTTGTATCTTGAATGCAGGGTTGTTTGAGAGGGATACCTTTGACCACTTCTGCCCTGAGTTTAATAAACCTTGGGTGATCCACTTAAGGGAAACTTGCTGTTGTTCTACAAACCTCTGCACTTGGAGGCCCAACACTGTCTACAAGAATAGAAGTGCGTAGACATCAAGCTATTTTCTGGCGTCGTTGCCGGGGAGGTAAGGTAAAAGGTACTCACATCCTCCGGTGTGAGTGCTCAAAGTTATTTGCTTTAGATTCTACAATTTTGTCCTTTCGTTTCTTGTTTTCACTAGTTAGGCCTAATGGAAAACAACAACAAAATTAGAGAGCTTTATAGTATTTATCTTGAGTTAGGACATGAAGTGTTTGAAGAGAAAATTAAAAAACCTATGGAACTTTATTTGTATGCTAATAGCAATGTTGTTAGTATGAATTCTTTGGACACCATTATTGGTAATGCTATGGAAAAGTCTAAACTTGGGGAAGCTAGTTTTTATGAAAATGATCTTTTTAGTCCCCCATCTTTAGAGGAGAAAATTTGCTTTGATGATACTATACCTCCAATATATGATGATTACAATGATGAATATGATATTTCTAGTCCACCTACTATTGAGGAGAAAATTAATTATGATTACAATATGCCTCCTATATTTGATGATTATGGTGATGAGAATAATAATGATAGCTATTTTTTTGAAGTTACTCCCACTACAATTAATAAAAATGACTATGCTTATGTAGGAGTATTAATTCTTTTATACATGTGGCTCATGATAAGAATGTTTCATGTGATAGTTATATTGTTAACTTTATCATGATGCTACTGAAAGTTATTATGATAGAGGGAAACATGGTTTTATGCATCTCAATAGTATTAAGTTTCCCCTCTTTATGTTGAAAGTCTTGAAGTTGCACTTGTTTTGCTTTACTATGTTTGTTGCTTTGTACTTTCATGACTTGTTTCTTTACAAGATTCCTATGCATAGGAAGTGGGTTAGACTTACATGTGATTTGAATTTTCTTCTTGATGCTCTCGTTTACTTCAATTTATATTTTTTATGTGAGCATCTTCTCAAACTATCATGCCTAACTTAAAGGCGTTAAAGAAAAGTACTTTTTGGGAGATAACCCAATAGTTTTCTTGAGTCTTGGAAGTTATTACTTCTGTAATAACCTCTCCTTATCCTTTTTTTTATTTGATTTTTGTGCCAAGAATAACCTCTAATGAGAGGGAAGTAAGATTTGGGAAAGTGTTGTCCCGAAACAGATTTTTGTTCTTCACTGTAAAAATTCGTGAAAAATATCTGTATGTCGGATTGAGCTGTAATTGTCTGAATAAATCCCCCTGGTTGTTAGCTAACTTTCATTAGTTCAACACTTTTCTATTTGAGCAACATAAGGTCTTCGAAACAATCGGTGTTCACCTGCTGGTCTGTTTTGACAGATTTCTGCCATTATTTACATTTGCCACTTTATCGATTTCTTTTTGGGTTCTTTTTGGTGAATTGAGCTTTTTGAGGGAATTGCTATAGTAGCTTGTATTTTTAATGAAAGCTTTGTTGTTTTAAAACTAAACCCCAAAGGTTTATTATCTTTTGAACGCACTAATGCTGCTAATGAAGATTGTGTGAAGTTTTGTATGAAGGAAATTTTCAGGTGTAGGGAAAGAATGATGTAATGAGATGAAGAATGGACAAAAGCTCAAGCTTGGGGATGCCACCCCGTGTCACCCCAAGAAATATTCAAGAGGTACAAGCGTCAAAGCTTGGGGATGTCCAAGGAATCCCCTTCTTCATCAATAAAAATCTCAGGTCTTTCTAGACACTTCGTTTTTATTGTTTCATGCACTGTTGTGTTGTTCTTGGAGCTCTTTGTTTTTGTTTTTAGTTTTATTTTGCTTGGTTTGCTGCAATAAGTTGGTTGGATCCCAGCACTTCTTTTGGAGAGATACATACTCTGCTTTCATTGTTTAGAACACTCTAGTTTTCATTCTTATTGTTTTGTGAGTGTTCTCTTTTGCTAGCACTGTGTTTAGCCTTAGTTTTCTTGTGCTTTCAGCTTAGAACTTTTTAGTTCTTCTTTGTGGATTTGTGAGACAAGCTCACTGATCTTTATTTATTATTATCTTTGTGAGTTGTTTCAAATAAGTCGATTGGTGTTGGAAGAGAGTAGAAAGCTTCATGCTTTAGTGGTACAAAAGGGAGCTTGTTTTGACTGTGGCTTAGACTTTATCATGTCATGCTAGATGTTGCTTTGACCTTATGCTTAGTGATTATTTCTGTAGCATGACTTGTTCCAAACAATTGAAATTGCTTAATGTGCCTTGAAAGAATCATGCGTTATTCTAGCATACAAAAGCATAATATTGTGGTATTCTCCTTTGATGCTTTGTTTGGGTTGACTTGGCACATGCTCACACCATGTTATGACTATGAACTAGTCACCTTAGCCTCTATGATCATTTAGTTTTTGACTGGTGGTACCACTTTATGCTTTGATTGATAATGTTTTGTCGCTCTGCATGATTATGGCCATTATTGCTCTCTTAGTTGGTCGCTCCCAGTCTTTTGCTAGCCTCCACTTGTATTGAGTAAGGTCTACTCATGCATCCAACTCCCAAGAAACCAAGTTATTCCAAAGAGTCCACCATACCTACCTATTAGCATTTGCTATTCTAAGTATATTCATGTTTTTATCTACCTTCTGAATTAAACTTGTTATGTGAAAATTAGTGATTAAAGCTCTCATGAACTTGATGGCACACTTCACTTTTCTTGCCCCTAATAAACTTGAACCATTGTGTCATGTATGTTGTATATGCTTGCACTTATATGTTGGGATTAGCAGAACCATGCTATCATTGGGAATGCTTTCAACATTGCACTTGTACATTGTACCCAGTTGATATCATGCTCTTTTGTTTATGGATGTCGTCGGTGTGAAATGAAAGGGGAGCTTGTAAGTCCATGGAGTTATGTATGTGTGTTAGAAAAACGCATGGGCCGCTAGCCTAAGCCATGCCTAATCATGGTGGAAACTTGCAGCATCACCATAGTGAGCAATCTATGAAGCATTCTTCTTATAAAAAAGAGATAGAGATTGAGAAAAAAAGATGAGAAAAGAGGAAAGAGAGGAAAAAGCACCATTTTCCCATGGTAAATAAGGATATTGCTGAGATGCTCATTGTCTGCTTGCCTTGTCATTTTGATTATGGGATAGCTCATATATCATGTGCAAGGGGTACCCCGTTGGCGGTTCTCTATGATACACATGTACTTACTATGACAAGAACTTACCGGTAACTAAACTTGAGTAGCATGAGGAGCGGCCCTCGTATTCAAGGGACATGAGATTGCCAACTTATACTTTGTCAAGCATATACTCCATAGTTTGTTCACTTTAACCTTAATCACTTCAAGATGCTTATGATAGGGGCAATGAGAGCTGAAAGCTAATAAGTACCATAATTTTTGGAAGCTCTTTATGAGACTTGAATCCCTGCTTCCTTCTATGAAGGCCTTTCTTCCACTTTTATATTGAGTCTCCACCTTCTATCTTTATGCACCAATTAAGAGAGCATAGTTGTCATTCTTAGTTCTATGTGCATTGTCCCAAAACTTATTGATTGATTCATAATGTTGATATTGCTTGTTCTTGAACTATTTGTATCTAGTCACCCTTATGAACTTTGAAGGTGTCCTTTGCATGTTTTGCTACTCCATGAGGGACAGGTTGAATGCCACTATGCTATGTTTTCTATATGTGAAACAAACAAACGTCTTTCAAAGCATTGTTATTCATGAATCTTTTTATTGTACCTTTTCATGTTATAACATAGTTGCTATGTCTTATTGTTAGAACTATATCTATCATGCTATGTTAAAGTACTATGATCCCAGCTATCAATGTTTTATAAATACCTTGATCAAGATTATGATGGTGCATGTCACCTCAAAAATTATTCTTTTTTATCACTTACCTACTCGAGGACGGGCAGGAGTTAAGCTTGGGGATGTTGATATGTTCTAAACGTATCTATAATTTTTAATGTTCCATGCTTGTTTTATATCTACTTTCTTATGTTTTGTCCACACTTTGGAGTATTTTTACACATTTTCTGGAACTAACCTATTAACAAGATGCCATAGTGCCATTTTCTGCTGTTTTTTGTTTCAGAAAAGCTGGAAAACAAATATTCTCGGAATTGGACCGGACAAAATCCAAAGTTAATATTTTACATGAAGACTCACGGAGCCAGAAGACGAGACGGAGAGGGGCTAGGTGCTGGCCACACCATAGGGTGGCGCGGGTCCCCCTATCCGTGCCACCAGGTGGTGTGGGCCCCTCAGGCCTCCACCGACCTTGCCCCTTCGCCTATATATTCCTCCCTGGACGAAAACCCTAAGTACAAGATCAGAATTCCACGAAAAGTTCCGCAGCGCCGCCGCCACCGAAGAGGAGATTCGGGAAGTCTGTTCGGCACCTTGCGGGGAAAGTGCCCCCGGAGCCATCTCCATCGATCTCCACCACCATCTCCATCGTTGTTTCTGATTCCCATGATGAGGAGGGAGTAGTCCTTCCTCGAGGCTAAGGGTTCTACTGGTAGCTATGTGTTCATCTCTCTCTATGCATGATCTTATTGAGATCATGAGCTTGTAATCTATAGATCTATTCTGCTACTCAAGTGCTTTAATGAATCTCTGCTTATCCCCATGTGTGTGAAGTTGACAGTGTGCACACCATGTGGCACTTTGGCTAAGATTACATAAATACTTGTCATGAGTATAATTTGAGTTGGATGTCTCTATCAGATTGTGGTGTTTGTTGGAACCATCTAGCGCTCAAGGTGATAGTGAGGGGTTATCTAGATGGGGAATGCGAACTTTAAGGTGTGCTGTTATAGCCCTACATCGTCCAACCGGAGAGTAGTTCAGGGTAGCATCATGAAGAGAAGATATTTATATGAGAGTGTCCACTAGTGAAAGTATGATCCCTAGGCCTTGTTTTTAAGCATTGGAACACCGTTTACAATTAGTTAGGTTACATGTTTGCTTGCTGCCACTCTTATTTAAGATTGCAATTACCACTTACAATCATCCATATTACTTGTATTTCACTATCTCTTCGCCGAACTAGTGCACCTATACACCTGACAAGTGTATTGGGTGTGTTGGAGACACAAGAGACTTCTAATATCTTGATTGTAGGGTTGCTTGAGAGGGATACCTTTGACCACTTCCTCCATGAGTTCGATAAACCTTGGGTGATCCACTTAAGGGAAACTTGTTGCTGTTCTACAAACCTCTGCACTTGGAGGCCCAACAACTGTCTATAAGAATAGAAGTGCGTAGATATCACGTGGCATGATATGCCTCACCACGTGGGCCTCGACGGATGCCCGTCAAGGCGCCGGGTACCCATCCATCCTAGCTACCGATGCAGGTTGGATGCAGAAGTCAACAAGCGGCGTGATGACAACAACATGCATGACACATGGCACCCTCTTCCCCGCGGCTCTGTGCCCACATTAATTGTCAACAGGTGCAACAAGATCGGGTGTCGTGGTGGTGTCACGGCAGATGCCTAGCGTAATCTTAAGTTGGGGCCGCATGGACACTGGTGGATCCAAGGAGGGATGATGTAGTGAAGACCGCATACTGAAGAAAAGTGGCAACAACACGATACACCCAGGTTTGAGGCTCTCCTAGTGAGATAAAACCTCTACTCCTGCATCTAGATCTTATATGACCTGGCCATTTACTATAGCTACATTGGTGCTCCTTGAGCTATGCTCTCTATGCCTCCAATGCCTTTCTCTGGGAGAGTCAGAGGAAGAACAAGGAGTGCTCTGATGTCTACGCACTTCTATTCTTGTAGACAGTTGTTGGGCCTCCAAGTGCAGAGGTGTGCAGAATAGCAGCAAGTTTTCCCTTAAGTGGATCACCCAAGGTTTATCGAACTCAAGGAGGAAGTGGTCAAAGGTATCCCCTCTCAAGCAACCCTGCAATCAAGATACAAGAAGTCTCTTGTGTCCCCAACACACCCAATATACTTGTCAGGTGTATAGGTGCACTAGTTCGGCGAAGAGATAGTGAAATACAAGTGGTATGGATAATTATAAGTGGTAATGGTGATAGAAAATAACTTGATGGCGTGGAAAAGACTAAAGTAAACTTAAATAAAGATGGAAGCAAGCAAACATGTGATAGATCTAATAGCAAACGGTGTTTCAGTGCTTAAAAACAAGGCCTAGGGATCATACTTTCACTAGTGAACACTCTCATATAAATATATTCTTCTTTATGATACTACGCTGAACTACTCTCCGGTTGGACACTCTAATCGGTGGTAGGGCTATAACAGCACACCTCAAAGTTCATCTTTCCCATCTAGAAACCCCGCATTGTCACCTTGAGTACTAGATGGTTCCAACAAACACCACAATTTCATAAAGACATCCAACTCCAAATATAACTCATAACAAGTATTTGAAATCTCTAGCCTAAGTGCCACCATGGTGTGCACACTGTCAACTTCACACACATGGGGAGAGCAGAGATCTATTAAGCACTTGAGTAGCAAGGTAGATCTATAGATTACAAGCTCATGATCTCAATAAGATCATGCATAGAGATACATATGAACACATAGCTACCGGTAGAACCCTTAGCCTCGAGAGAGAACTACTCCCTCATCATCATGGGAATCAGCAATGGTGATGGATATGGCTGTGGAGATCGATGGAGATGGCTCAGAGACTTCCCATCCTTTCTGTCCCCCGAATCTCCCCTTCGGTGGCGGTGGCGCTACGGAACTTTTCGTGGATTTATGATTGACTCCCTAGGGTTTTGGTATTGGGAGGCTCTTATAGGCGAAGGAGGCAAGGTCGGTGACTGGCCAGGGGGCCCACACCATGCCCTGGCATGGCCTGGGCTGGCCCATGCCAAGGGGGGTGTGGACACCTTGTGGCCCCTCTCCGACTCTCCTTCTGGCTCCGTGAGTCTTTATGGAAAATAGTAACTTTGGCTTTTGTCCTGTCCAATTCCGAGAATATTCATTTTCTGACTTTCTGGAACCAAAAACAGCAGAAAACAGGCAACTGGCACTGTGGTTCTTGTTAATAGGTTAGTCCAAGAAATCATATGAAAAGTACTCCAAAGTGTGGACAAAACATAAGAAAGTAGATAAAACCAAGCATGGAACATCAAAAATTATAGGTACATTTGCAATGTATCAACATCCCCAAGCTTAACTCCTGCTCGTCCTCGAATAGGTAAGTGATAAAAAGAAAGAATAATTTTTGAGGTGACATGCACCATCATAAACTTGATCAAAGTAATTGTAAAACATTTGAAGCTGGGATCATAGTACTTCAATCATAACATGAAAGACAAACTTCTAGCAATAAGACAAATAAACTATGTTGCAACATGAAAAGGCACAAACAAAAGATTCATGAATAACAGTGCTTTGCAAGACGTTTGTTTGTTTCACATAAAGAAAACATAGCATAGTGGAATTCAGCTTGTCCGTCATAAAGTAGCAAACATAAATGTATAGGACACCTTCAAAGTTCATAAGAGCGACTAGATATAAATAGTTTAAAACAAGCAATATCAAGTTATGCATCAATCAACTAGTCTTGGGACAATTCACATAGAACTAAGAATGGCCACTATGCTCTCAAAGTAGGTGCATAAAGATAGAAGGTGGAGACTCAATATAATGGTGGAAGAAATGCCTTCATAGAAGGAAGCAGAGATTCAAGTTTCATAAAGAGCTTCCAAAAATTATGGTACTTAATAGCTTTCAGCTCTCATTGCCCCTATCATAAGCATCTTGAAGTGATTAAGGTTAAAGTGAACAAACTATGGTGTACATGCTTGACGAAGTATAAGTTAGGAATCTCATGTCCCTTGAATACGAGGGCCGCTCCTCATGCTACTCAAGTTTAGTCACTAGTAAGTTCTTGTCATCGTAAGTACATGTGTATCATAGAGAACCGCCAACGGGGTACCCCTTGCCCGATGATACGGAAGAATCCCCATATCAAAATGACAAGGCAAGCACACAACGAGCATCTCAGCAATCTTCTTATTTACCATGGAAATATGGTGCTTTTTTCTCTCTTTCCTCTTTTCATAATATTTTTTTTTCTTTTTCTATTTTTTACCAATATAGGACTCTTTTTTTTATAAGAAGAATGCTTCATAGACAGCTCATTATGGTTACGCTACAGGTTTCCACCATGTCAGCATGGATTAGACCAGCGGCCCAGGCGTTTCTATAACACATATACATAACTCCATGGACTTACAATCTCCCCTTTCATTTCACACCGACGACATCCATAGACAAAAGAGCATGATATCAACTAGGTACAAAGTATCCGTGCAATGTTGAAAGCGTTCCCCATGACAACATGGTTCTGCTAATCCCCAACAAATAAGTGCAAGCATATACAACATAGACGACACAATGGTTCAAGTTTATTAAGGGCAAGAAAAGTAAAGTGTGCCATCAAGTTTGTGAGAGCTTTAATCACTAGTTTTCTCATAACAAGTTTAATTCGGAAGGTAAACAAAAACATGAATGTACTTGGAATAGCATATGCTAGTAGGTAGGTATGGTGGACTCTTTGGAATAACTTGGTTTAGGGAGTTGGATGCATGAGTGGAACTCATACTTGGTTGTGGAGGCTAGCAAAAGGCTAGGATCAACAAACTAAGAGAGCAATAATGGCCATAATCATGTAGAGCAACAAAACATCATTAATCAAAGCATAAAGTGATACTACAAGTTGAAAACTAAAGGATCATCAAGGCTATGGTGACTTGGGATAGTCATAACATGGTGTGAGCATGTGCCAAGTCAACCCAAATAAAACATCAAAGGAGAATACCACAATACTATGCTTTAATATGCTAAAACAACACATGATTCTTCAAAGGCACATTAAGAAATCTCAATTGTTTACAACAAGTCATGCTATAGCAAAGAATACTAAGCATAAAGCCAAAACAATATCAAGCATGGCATGACAAAGCATAGGCCATAGTCAAAAACAAGCTCTCTTTACCACTTAAGCATGAACTTTCCTACTCTTTTCCAATCCAAACCAAACTATTTGAAAACCAATGTATGAAAGAGGGGTTCCAACCAATTTATTCACAAAACTAAACAAACCAAGCAAACGAAAAACCAAAACGAAAACGAAAAAGAAGACACTCCAAGAACAACACAACTGTGTATGAAACAATAAAAATGAAGCGTTTGGAAGAAACCTGGGATTTTTATTGATGAAGAGGGGGATGTCTTGGGCATCCCCAAGCTTTGACGCTTGTACTTCTTGGATATTTCTTGGGGTGACACGCGTGGCATCTCCAATCTTGAGTTTAAGTCCATCCTTCATCTCATTACTCATTCCTCCCATACACCTGAAATTTTTTCCTTCATACAAAACTTCACACAATCTTTATTAGCAACATTCGTGCACTCAAGATAATAAGTCTTTAGGTTAAGTTCCAACACCAATAAAACTTCCATTAAAACACAATCTACTGTAGCACTTCCCTCAAAAATCTCAATTCCCAAAAAAACTAAAAAAGGAACCAACAAGAAGCAAATGCAAATAATGGCAGAAATCTGTCAAAACAGACCAGCTGGTAAAGACGATTTTTTTCGAAGACCTTCTGTTGCTCAAATCAAAAGGTATTGAACTAACGAAAGTTAGATAACAACCTGGGGCAGAATCACAAAAATTCACGCCTCAAAAGGACGTACAGAGATTTTACACGAATTTTTACGGTGAAGCACAGAAATCTGTTTCGGGAAAGAACTTTCCCCGATCATTACTTCTCTCTCATTAGAGGTTACTCTTGGCACAAAAAGCAAATAAAAAGGATAGGGAGCGGTTATTACTGAAGTAATAACTTCCAAGACTCATCTAAAACTTTTGGGTTATCTCCCAATAAGTACTTTTCTTTAACGCCTTTAAGTTAGGCATGATAGTTTGAGAAGATGCTCACATAAGAAATATGAATTGAAGTAAAAGAGAGCATCAAGAAGCAAATTCAAAGCACATTTAAGTCTAACCCACTTCCTATGCATGGGAATCTTGTAAAGAAAGAAGTCATGAAATCACAAAGCAACAAGCATAGGAAAGCAAAACAAGTGCAACTTCAAGACTTTCAACATAAAGAGGGGAACTTAATATTATTGAGATGCATAAAACCATGTTTCCCTCTCTCATAATAACTTTCAGTAGCATCATGAACAAAATTAACAATATAACTATCACATAAAACATTCTTATCATGAGCCACATGCATAAAATAATTAATATTCCCCACATAAGCATAGTCATTCTTATTAATTGTAGTGGGAGCAAATTCAACAAAATAGCTATCATTATTATTCTCATCACCATAATCATCAAATATAGGAGGCATATTGTAGTCATAATTAATTTTCTCCTCAATAGTAGGTGGACTGAAAATATCATACTCATCATTGTAATCATCATATATCAGAGGTATAGTATCATCAAAGTAAATTTTCTCCTCCATGCTTGGGGGACTAAAAATATCATTCTCATCAAAACCAGCTTCCCCAAGCTTAGAATTTTCCATAGCATTAGCAATAATGGTGTTCAAAGAATCCATACTAATAACATTGCTATTAGCATGCAAATAAAGTTCCATAGGTTTTTTAATTTTCTCTTCAAACACTTCATGTCCTAACTCAAGATAAATACTATAGAGCTCTCTAATTTTGTTGTTGTTTTCCATTAAGCCTAACTAGTGAAAATAAAAACAAGAAACAAAAAGATATGATTGCAGAATCTAAAGGAAATAACTTCGAGCACTCACACCGGAGGATGTGAGTACCTTTTACCTTACTTTCCCGGCAACGGCACCAGAAAATAGCTTGATGTCTACGCACTTCTATTCTTGTAGACAGTTTTTGGGGCTCCAAGTGCAGAGGTTTGTAGAACAGCAACAAGTTTTCCCTTAAGTGAATCACCCAAGGTTTATCGAACTCAGGGAGGAAGTGGTCAAAGGTATCCCCTCTCAAGCAACCCTGTAATCAAGATAAAAGAAGTCTCTTGTGTCCCCAACACACCCAATATACTTGTCAGGTGTATAGGTGCACTAGTTCGGCGAAGAGATAGTGAAATACAAGTGGTATGGATAATTATAAGTGGTAATGGTGATAGAAAATAACTTGATGGCGTGGAAAAGACTAAAGTAAAACTGAAATAAAGATGGAAGCAAGCAAACATGTGATAGATCTAATAGCAAATGGTGTTTCAGTGCTTAGAAACAAGGCCTATGGATCATACTTTCACTAGTGAACACTCTCATATAAATATATTCTTCTTTATGATACTACGCTAAACTACTCTCCGGTTGGACACTCTAATCGATGGTAGGGCTATAACAGCACACCTCAAAGTTCATCTTTCCCATCTAGAAACCCCACACTGTCACCTTGAGTACTAAATGGTTCCAACAAACACCACAATTTCATAAAGACATCCAACTCCAAATATAAATCATAACAAGTATTTGAAATCTCTAGCCTAAGTGCCACCATGGTGTGCACACTGTCAACTTCACACACATGGGGAGAGCAGAGATCTATTAAGCACTTGAGTAGCAAGGTAGATCTATAGATTACAAGCTCATGATCTCAACAAGATCATGCATAGAGAGAGATGAACACATAGCTACCGGTAGAACCCTTAGCCTCGAGAGAGAACTACTCCCTCCTCATCATGGGAATCAGCAATGGTGATGGAGATGGCGGTGGACATCGACGGAGATGGCTCCGGGGGCTCTTCCCTGTCCCGGCAGGGTGCCGGATCAGAGACTTTCTGTCCCCCGAATCTCCCCTTCGGTGGCGGCGGCGCTACGGAACTTTTTGTGGATTTCTGTTTGACTCCCTAGGGTTTTGGTATTGGGAGGCTCTTATAGGCGAAGGAGGCAAGGTCGGTGGCCGGCCAGGGGGCCCACACCATGCCCTAGCGTGGCTTGGGCTGGCCCGCGTCAAGGGGGGGTGTGGCCACCCTGTGGCCCCTCTTCGACTCTCCTTCTGGATCCGTGAGTCTTACGGGAAAATAGTAACTTTGGCTTTTGTCTCGTCCAATTCCGAGAATATTCATTTTCTGACTTCCTGGAACCAAAAACAGCAGAAAACAGTCAACTAGCACTATGGCTCTTGTTAATAGGTTAGTCCAAGAAATCATATGAAAAGTACTCCAAAGTGTGGACAAAACATAAGAAAGTAGATAAAACCAAGCATGGAACATAAAAAATTATAGATGCATTTGCAATGTATCATGCTCCTATCCAGCAAAGAAGGAAAGAGCCCCCAGGGGTCTCCCTGGATTGATCCTCCGGTGCTCCTTATAAAGGGGAGCCTAGGGGACAAGATATGGTTCACAGGCATTGTTCCTGATGTGACTAATGGGGTCTTGTCAACTGACAAGGCATGGGCCTAGTTAGGTCTTGTTTATCCTTTTTTTTGTCCTATAGCACTTGTCCATGGCATCTTCCTAGTCATCAGTCATATCCCCTCCTGATAACCTGGGAGCATTTTGGACTTACGAGGGAGCATCCCTGAGAACCTGGGAGCATCCTGTGTATAATGATGTTGCATGTGCCAGTCTGAGCCAGCGCGTCCCAAGACTGGCATATGACGAGAGAGCTTGACTTGGCTTGATCATAGACGATGGTATGTCAATGTAGAGGTTGGCTTCGGAGTCATAACAGTACAGGAGTAGCTGGGGTGTCGAGGTAGGAGGCTGATGTAGTGTTGGAAACTGTCGTGGTATTGATCAAAATTGGCCTGGGGCAGTAGATTCGGCTCGGGTTAAATGAAGGAGCCCAGCCAGGTCTCCCTAATCCGGCCTGGGGCCTGCCGATTCAACGTGGCTAGCTGGGGGCGGCAAGGCCCAGCCGAGTCACATTACTCGGCCCAGTCAGGATGATTTGGCAGGGGAAATGAGGGGGCCCATCCGGGTGACTGAATCCCGGCCTGGGGCGATATCATGGAGATGACCCGCGATAGGCCGAATCAACCAGCATCAGCCCACCCGAGGGAGCTGGTGGTGAGTGAGCGGTGCGGGGTAGCACTGAGGAGTGGTGGAGGTGTTGCTCGTGGTGGTCTGATTCATCCTTATGATGGCCTCGTCGGGGTTTGTGGTGAGATCGGTCGACGAGGTGGAGCTGGGGAGTTGGTGGCATCGGCGGGAATTAACAGCGAGGAGGGGCAACGCGGGTTGGAGTGCTGCTGGCGTCGGGGTGTTTGGCCCGCGGTGGGCCGAGTTAGCCAAGAACGGCCCACCCGAGAGAAAGGAGTCTAGCTCTGTCCGATTTGCTGTAATCCGGCCCAGCCAGGATACATAGTTATTGCTCTTGACTCTTCCTAGGAGTTTTGGAATGGGACGAGATAAGTGTATGTCAGCCCACCTGCATTCTTCCTCCCCTTTTATTTGTTCTTTTCCATTTTACTATATCAAATGACCTTTCCTTCTACTCATCAAGTAAACGACTTACTCTTGGGTACCTTGGGTCATATACCCGACATCGGACGAGGTTGTTTGGTCCAATCTACATTGAGTACAGCGGCGCACCGCTCGGGCCATGAATTGGCGGGCAGCATCTGAAGGAGATATGCCCTAGAGGCCAATAACAAAGATGATTTAAATGACATATCTCATTAGTTCTTAATAGTTTTATATCATTCTATAACTGTATTAAGTGGAAACATTAATACACGTATGATATATATACAAATCAGGTCGCTAGTATCCTCTAGACTAGTTCATTGGGAAGCTAATGATCGAGGTTTTCCTATTATGGACTTTACCATGTCAACTAAGAATGAGGTCACTTATGAAGTGATGGAAAACACACGACCCTAGTATTGCAATGTGATCAAGTCACAAAGTCCAGCATTGCGATATCTAGCAAAGCATAGTGATTCAGTCCTTCGACCATGAGATCATATTAATCACTATCTCCCGAGGCTGCTTTGATCACATCAACCGTCATGTCTGTAACTGGGTGACCATAAAGGTGTGCATCGGGTATTCTAGAGGAACTTTTGAGGCCTATGTATCAAGACCGGGATTTGCCCATCCGAGTGACGGATAGATACCCTGGGCCCACTCGGTGAGATTACATCTACAAGTTTGCAAACATGTGACTAGGTCGCGGGGATGTAATATCATGGGACAAGTAAATGTGTTTGTCAGTAACAGGCTAGTTATGTCGATACTGAAGATCAAATCTTGGACAAACAAGGTATCATAGAGAAAAGGGAATGAGACTCGACGTTTAAGTTTCAAGCGATCAAGTTATTCATGGAATGCATGTGGGCCATCATGTGCTTCCAGGTACCGCTATTAGTCATTGATCGGAGAGGTGTCTCAATCATGTCTATGTATTTCCGAGCCTAGGGTGTCACACTTATGGGTAGATGACGCTTAGGGATTGATCCAAGATCGTAGGAGAAAAGAGAGAGAACTCTGGAATTGTTCCGGGGAGATACCGAAAATGTTTCGGGGATATCCGATGATGATCGGAGGCGTTCGAAAGGTGTTTCAGAATGATAGGTATTAAATAATATGTATTTAATATTAATTAAATGAATTACTATTGAAAATATTATTTGAAATGGATTTATGGGGCAGCCCACCTAATTGGGCCTCACCAGAGGAGGCCCAAGAGGGGACCGTGCCCTAGGAAGGGCCAAGGAGGGGTCGGCGTCCCCTAGTGGGCTTCCCTCCATGTCGGGCCCATGGTGGGGCTGGCCGACGGTGCCTCCCACCTCCTCCCCTTGATTACTCCCACCTCGGGACTTTGAGGGAGGTGGTGCGCCCCCTCCTCCTATATAAAGAGGGGCACCCCTTTCCCCAAATCTATCACATGAATTGGCTTTGCCTATTCTCTCTGCCTCTCTTTCTCTCCCTTATTTGTGGTTCCCAAAGTTTGGAACTGCATACGGGGATAAATATTTATCCACCATACACATGCCGCCGTGCTTCTGGACTTGGCCCGTATCAATCTTCTTCCGTTGCTTTGCTATACCGGAGCCCGGGAGACGTCTCTACACCGTATGTGTGTAACCACGAGGCACCGCCACTTGTGGTGCTTTTGCTTGGAGCTTGGGCATCAACACGACCATGAGGTCGGCTACGTCGTACAAGGACTAAGGGTGACTTGCGTGGAGCTTCACGACCTTGAGGTCAGGTGAGTTCGACTACGTCATCCACATTCCCCGTGAAACATTAACCGTGTTCGGTCTTTAAAGGTATGAACATTGAATCGCCTCTCATTACCTTACATCTGCATAGATAGATCTTGGCTAGGTGTGTTCACTATAGGAATTTTTTGTTTTCTGCCATAGAACCCCTTCAGCATCGCACCTCGCCCACCACACCACATGGCACGTGAAGTCAGGGCCCAACAACTTTTGCACCGCACGGGTGCTCGAGCAACTGTGGTATCCTCTTGACCTATAAGAGGAGGGACGCTAACATAGTAGGAAGGTGGGACGATTGGCTGTTGAGTAAGTAGAGCCCATCTACTAGCTAGTATATAAGGAGGAAGCCCGGGAAGCTAGCTAGGCTAGTTCATCCACCCCGACAAGCTAGGAAGAGGGAGTTCTTCCCCTTGTAAACACCCATATATCAAAGGTCAACTTAGACATGCAGGACGTAGGGATGTTAGCCTCCGGATGGCCTGAACCTAGGTAAAAAAAACCTTGTGTTTGTCGTTCTTTGCAGGTTACATTGGACGTGCTCGTTGACCCCGTGCCCTATACCGAACAATCAGGGGGTGTTGCCCATCCCCTTTTTTGCGTTCCGAGACACAACACATATTGTGAAGGAGATCCAAACAGTCTGTTTAATCTTGACAGTTCCACTATAGCTCAATCATTACACATGATAAGAGTGTTTATATTTCCATATAGGAAGTTTGAGCTTCTCACACAAGTCGGTGTTTGCTAGATTGTGACAACTTTTTTTATCAATTATGATTTTAATGGATCTTCCATTGATATCGGTTTTGGTTTGGAAAATATTGCCCATCTTTGATCTTTACTTGTTTGGACTTGTGTAGTCTACGAAAAGTGTTGGATTTGCATCATGTTCACACGTGAAAAGATCTTGACCATTTGTGTCAATGTCTTGGCTTGAGAGAGCTACTTTTGCTAGATTCAAAAATATTTACATTATACTATAGCTTAAACCCGAGCAAAAGCGAGCCATTTGAGACCATATGCCCGCGCGCATGTTTCTAGCCGCCTGATCTTTACTCCGAGTCATCTCAACCGTGTAGTTTCACGTGTTGACTGAAATCTTACGAGTTGGCCCCTCCCGTCCTCGCCCCCACCCCTATCCCATCTCGATCCCATTACCCTCCACCCGAGCTCCCGCCCATCTCAGCCCCTCCTCCGTCTCCGCTAGCAACCTGCGCCACCCCCTCTGCTCCCGAGCTCTCCCTCTCACGTCCGCTCCCTCCGCCCCCTCCACTCACGAGGCCACCGCCTCCCGTCCAGCTCCCGCGTCCAGCATCAGCCGCCTATGCTTCCCTGCCTCGAACCTGCCTAGTACCGATTCAACATCGTCTCCGACCTTGCGCACATGTCCGACACCACGCTTTGCCGGTGGTGAGGAAGATAAGGAGGAGTTGAGGGAGTGGGATGGTGGGGGTGAGAGAGGGGGGTGACGCGAGTAGAGACGCTCTTATGCGGGACTACTCGAAGATGTCGCATCATCCCCACTTCTTTGACTAGAAAATTAAGGGACGAATGGTGGACAAAAAGGAATTGAAAAGGAGAAGGCCCTCCACTCCCGAGCTCTCCCTCTCACCTCTGCTCCCTCCGCCCCATCCAGTCACGAGGCCACCGCTTCCCGTCCAGCTCCCGCCTCTGCTTCCCTGCCTCGAACCAGTCCAACACCGATTCAACATCACCCCCGACCTCGCGCACCCGTCCGCCGCCACTTTGCCGGTGGTGAGGAAGATAAGGAGGAGGTAAGCGCGTGGGACGGTGGGGGTGAGAGAGAGGGGGCGGCGCAGGTAGATACGCTTTTATGCGGGACTACGCGAAGATGTCGCATCATCCTCACCGCTTTGACTAGAAAAATCAGCGACACATGACGGAAAAAAAATGAATTGAAAAGGAGAAGGCTCGTGAGGCATGCAATGATGTCGCGCAGAGCGATTGGCCAGAATCCAAAATCTACAGTAATCAAATAGAAGAATCACTAAATGAAAAGCGTGGAGCACTAACATGCGAGAAATGGTTGCGTCTTGTGAGAAACGGGCGCGTTTCATGTCACTTCAACAATTAATATGTATGCATTCCTAAAATAAAGCAGAACAAACTAATTTTGACCCCTCTTAGACTCTGCGATTGAATTTCCTTTTGAATATATTAGTATGTCTCGAGAATACATGAGATGCTTGTGTAAATTGATAATGTCCTATGTTGTTTTAAAATTTATACACGAGTTAACAAAAAAATTAGTGTCCTTGATATGGAGCATGCTCTATAATTCATGAATAAGCGGGTTCCATCGACTAAATGGGTCCAAAATAAATAGCATAACTTTTATTTTTTATTTTGATATACAAAAATTATCAAACCCGGTTACATATTAGATCATGCTTTTATATAAATATTCATGGCAACTTCCAGCCATACCTTCTCTTTTAAATTTTATTAAACCAGTGAATAATTTAAAATATATATCAAGTATAACTCTTACATAGAATTAGTATATATGTAATGTGGTTGTCTATATTGACTAAACTCATCATTTAATAATCCAGACACTTATAAGTATTGAATATAAAGTTGTGTATTCTCTTAAAGCTCTGCAATCCGAATAGTTGCAAGCATCGATTTTTAGGTAGTCGAACAAGGTTACCGGGTGATCTTCATATGTTAGCTTGTGTTGACATCATTATTTTTTACCTTCATCATGTAACATGCCCAGTTTCTCATGGTCCTGAACTTGATCTATTGCTCGATGAATTTTTGTTTGAAATTTGCTCGATGTACCTTATTGTTTACTTAAGAAACACTGTTACCTCTATGTTGCTTATGAGCTTCAATATGAAATAAGGGCACACTTCTTGCGTCTAAGGTCAAATCTCTTAGTTTTAGACATGTCTAACACGTAAATGACACATTTATCTACCGATTAAAGTATTCAACCCCGCACATGCTCATATATTTAATTTATGATAACACAAATAAAACAAAATATGTTACCAGCAGTGAATACAATACACCTACCAAGCTCTGACAAATAGACTTTAGGCTACGTGACGAAACGCGCATGTTCACCTAGTTTAATTTTTGTTCAGATTTTTAAAATGGGAAAATCATATACGGGCATGACCCAAGTAGCAGACCGGGGTGTTGCCATATAGGATTTTCCTGACGGCGCCGACGCTCACGGGAAGCTCCTTCTCGTCGCGGGTAGGTACATCCCCTTTTTTATTTTTATTTTTGTTTCTTTTTCCATTTTTACTTTTCCTTTTTATTTCTTTTTCTCCTATTATTTTGTTTGTTTTTGTTTTGCTCTTTTGAGTTTGAATTTTTCTAAATCTGAATATTTTAAAATCTAAACATTTTTATTAGAGTATACTAATTCGATTCTAGTTTTGATAGTTCAAATATAGTCTAATTATATCTCTAGTCGTCCTTTGGAGGCTAAGTTTGTACTCCTATATAAAAAGACCATCGAGGCCACAATTAATACAGATAATATTCTGTAATTCTACATGGTATCAGATCATTGATCTTAGGGTATGGCTGGCCCTCCCAAGCCGTCGCCGCCGCACGGATTCTTCGAGCAGCGCGCCGCCCTGGCCGCCTCCAAACTAGCCGCCACCACCACCTCCCCTTCCTCCTTAGCCCTAGTCTCCTCTTCCTCTACCTCCCTAATGTCTACTCCAATCTCTTTTTCCGATACAATTTTTGATGTTTCTCCGTTCATACCAGTTACTTTAGATCTAGCAGCCCACAACTACTACCATTGGCGCCATCTCTTCGGCGTTCACATTGGCCGCTGCAATCTGCGCACCCATGTTGCCGCCGACTCCGTCCCGTGCCTCGACGATCCACGCTGGGTCAAGGATGATCTCGCCATCGTCCAATGGATCTACACGCGGATGTCCACTGAGATCTTCAACCTCGTCTTCCGGGAGTCCTCTACCAACACCGCCCTGTGGGCGGCTCTACACCAACTCTTCCAAGACAACATCGATGCTCGGGTCAACAACCTCAACACCGAGATCCACAACACCGTCTAGGGGTCCTCCTCCCTTAGCGTCTACTGCCAACGGATCCATACGATGGTCGACGAGCTCCACGAACTCGGTGATCCTGTGGCAGATCGTCAGCTCATCAACATCCTGCTACAGGGGCTCAGCGACCGGTTCGAGAAACAAGCCTCCTTCATCCCCATGATGCGTCCCCGACCCTCCTTTGCAGAGGTCCACTCCTTGCTCCAGTGCGCCGACGATGCCCAAGCACGCAAGGAGGCGTGCCCCCACGTCTTCACCGCCTCCACACGGCTGCCACCACCTCCTGCCGCGGCAGGCCAAAGTGGCCAATTCTCTGTCACGACACAGTTTCCTGCTGCGGCAGATCACACGGTGCAAAGTGCTGTCGCGGAAGCACCCCCGGTGCCGATGCCCGCGCCCCCGATGCAACCTCCTCCTGTTGGCGCCCTAGTCCCAACTACCACGGCAAGAACCCCATGTACCGGCCTCCGCGCTCTACACCACCAGCAGCGCCCCTTCTAGCGTCGCCCCACCACCTGCGCCTCCGAGCTGGCGTCCCTCTCAAGACCCCTGGACCGGGATGGTTCAGGCCTGGTCCATGCCCTGGGCTGCCCCGTCTCCATATGGCGCTCCTCCCGCCTACACCAGCGCCTAGCAGCCCAGCGTTCGCCCACCTACCGGTTCCCCAGGGTTCCTCGACAGCCGACGCACGCCTACCTCGCCGCCCCGAGATATGCACCCCCGACATATGCGCCATCACCGTCCTACGTTGATGCCAGCTACTACACGCCGTCGCCTGCCTTGCTGCTGATGCCACCGTACCAGCCTGCATTGCCTCCTGCACCTACCTCAACACCGAGCTGGGATCAAGCTGCCTTTCTGCAGGCCATGAACAATTTTGCTTCTCAAGGAACCTCAGGTACGGATTGGATCTTCGACCCTGGTGCTTCTAGTCACATGTCTGCATCTAGTAATTTGCTATTATCTTGCACCACCTCTCATTTTCCTTCCATTACTCTTGGTGATGGCTCCACTATCCTAATTTTTTGCATTGGTCAATCTCAAATCCCATCATCCACAAAACATCTCCTTCTTCGTGATGTTCTTGTTGCCCTAGCTCTTATAAAAATATGATTTCCGTGCGCTAGTTTACTCGAAATCTTGTGTCTATTGAATTTGACCTTTTTGTTTTGCCTGTGAAGGATTACCTGACCAAGACTGAGATCGCATGCTTCAATAGCTCCGGTGATTTATACTCTCTTCATGGTGTCCCTGCTGCCGCACCCCCAACATCTATGGTGGCTTCGGTAGATTTGTGGCATCGTTGACTCGGCCATCCCAATAATGTTGTTTTATCATCGCTTCTTAGTGAATTTTCAATACCTTGTAATAAAGATTCTCATATTTCCTCGTTTTGCGAGTCCTGTCAATTAGGCAAACATGTTCACCTTCCGTTTAGTTCATCAAGTTCTCATAATACTTATCCGTTTGAATTACTACATTGTGATTTATGGACGTCACCAACTTTTAGTGTTTCTGATTTTAAATATTATCTTGTTATCCTTGATGATTTTACTCACTTTGTTTAGACCTTTCCTAATTTTTCTTGTTATCCTTGATGATTTACTAACTTCCTAATCCGATGTTCATGCTATTTTCCTTAATTTTTAATGCTATGTTTCTGTCCACTTTTTTCTTCCTATTCGTTTTATTCAATGCGATAATGGTCGTGAGTTTGACAATATTAAAAATCACACCTTTTTTCTCCAACACGGTATTCTTCTTCGTTTTTATTGCCCCTACACCTCACCTCAAAACGACAAAGCAGAACGTTCCCTTCGCACTTTAAATGAAATTGTACGAACTCTTTTAATTCAATCCTCCATGCCACCAAAATTTTGAGCCGAAACACTGCACACAACCACCTTTTTACTCAACATACGACCCTCCAAAGCAAATCAAACCAACGCTCCCTATTTTTCCCTTTTTTTGTCACCCAAATTATGTTGATTTACGTGTTTTTGGTTGTCTTTGCTTTCCCAATATCTATGCTACCTCCCCCAACAAGCTCTCTCCTCGCTCAATTCTCTGCGTTCTTCTTAGTTCTTCTTTCGAACACAAAGACTATCGTTATCTAGACTTACTTACCGGTCATGTTCATGTGTCTCGACATGTCACGTTTGCTAAAAATATTTTTCTCTTTGCTCAACGAGATGCCAACATCACCCCAACACCCACAGTTTCAACCAAAAGTACCAAATTTCCTTTTTATTTTTCTGAAAATCCTGCCGCCACCTCTACTGCGACAGAGAATTCTGCAGAAAATCCTGCCGTGGTAGCCCAAACAGCAGAAAATCCTGCCACGGCAGTCACCATGATAGAAAATCCTGCCGCTACAGCCACCACCTCTGCCGTGGAAGCCGATCACGCACAAAGCTCTGCCGCGGCAGGCACCACCCCTGCCACGGCAGCGGAAACCACCCCCAAACTCTGCCTCGACAGGCACCACCTCTGCCCGCGGCAACACCTTCTACCCTTCCACCTCCTCCACATGTTGTACCTATTGTTGCACCACAAAATGACCACACCATGCGCACTCGTGGCAAATCTGGTTTTTGTTTGCAGATATTTTCACCAAAGGGCTTGCTATAAAACCATTTAAAGATATTCGTTTTAGTCTCAACGTTGTTGAACCCCATGTTGGTACTACGGGGATGTTAGAGTATAATTCGGTTCTAGTTTTGGTAGTTCAAATATAATCCAATTATATCTCTAGTCGGTTCCTTGGAGGCCAAGTTTGTACTCCTATATAAACAGCCCATCGAGACCACATCAATACAGATAATATTCCGCAATTCTACAATTTTTAAGGTGATTATTTTTTAGTCTGAACATTTTAAAATTTGAACAATTTTCAAACTCATTTTTTTCAAACATGAACCATTTTCAAATCCAAATAATTTTCAAATCTGAAGGTTTTTCGAAATCGGAACTTAAAATCAGGAAAAAAGAAAAAACTTCATGAAGAGGAGCTGCTTACCTAGGCCCGCCCAATAGGAGTGCTCGCGGGCGTAAGCGGGCTCCCGATTTTCCAGGAGCTCCCTTGCTGGCCTATATGTGAGGCGGCGACGTACGTACAGAAATTCTGTAGTGGCCTGGTCGAATATTAATTTCTCCGGCCCAGACATTTTGTTGTTTGGCCCATACTCGAAGAGACGACGATATAAAGACATAAAACCTAGTAAACGCCTAGACGGGAACAGGAATCTATTGTTTCCTAGACAGAGTGGCAAAACCGATCTATATATCGAGATTCGAGAAGAAGGAAGAAACTATGAGCCGGCAATTTCTGTATATGGTATCCATGGACATCAAGAAGAGCTCATACGCGCTGTACCGCTTCAACCCGTCGCGATTGTTTTACCCCCAGGGTGGAGGTGGACGGCCTGACCGCGCGGCTGCAGCAGTAAAGGCATGTTCGTTGCCGCCACCTACGATGAGTTTTCACCCTATCCAATTCAAGCATAAACGTGGGAGAATGGAGCACATGCTCTTCGGCAAGGATAGGAACAAGATCGTCTGCACTGATGAGACAGGCCGAGCCGTCTTATACGACGACGGCTTGCAGGCCGTCCGCATGTTACCCAACCTGAAGGTGCCCAAATGGCTACCTGTGTCCCTTCCCGTCGGGGACAGCTTGTTCGTCATGGAGGCGGTCCCTATGAACGACCAGGAGAAGAAACATCAATCTTTAGAGGCACTTATGTTCGGCCAAAGACCTGGCCTGTTCAATGGGGAGGATTTTTTCTGGCACCCCATCCCGCCGCCTCCTTACGTCTACGCTCCTGGCTACGGCGACGACACTTGTGGCATGATCACCGCGCGAGCTGTGGTCGGTGGCTCAGGCGTCTGGATATCCGCGGCGAGTTTCGGCACCTACTGCTTCGACACCATGAGTGGCAAGTGGAGCAAGGCCGGCGAGTGGCGGCTGCCGTTCAAAGGGCCTGCCGAGTACGTTCCGGAGTACAACCTCTGGTTCGGCATCTCGACCAGGGAGGAGGACGGCGTCCTCTGTGCGTCGGATCTGGGTGCGGCCTCCTCGTCCCAGCGGCCGGTGGTACAAGAGTGGGAGGGATTTGCTGCCCCCGAGGGTGTCGAGTTAGAATCCTACCTTCTGCATCTGGACGCCGCTCGGTTCTGTGTCGCAAAGTTATACAAGACAACATGGCACGGGACGGGCGGCCAGTCGTGCTGCCGTGTCCATGACACCGATACTACTGTCAACATGTTTGTGATGTTTACTGGCGTGGAGATCAAGCGCTCCGGCAAGACCGGCACAGAGCTCCAGATTGTCAAGCACAAATCATGCAATTATAGTATGGGGGCAGCCTACGTGCCCCAGATACTTTATTAGTCAAATAAAAAGGCACAATAATCCTGTTTGATCCGGCTATGGCATGTACAATAAGGCAGACTCTGCCACGTCATTTAGAGATGATAGAATGATAAAAACTTGGATGTACAAAGGTTACCTGCAGTGTTATCCCTAGTACTACATCTCTCCTTTTTACCATCATCTACATATGCATCTACAACTACACTAATATAAAAAAACCTAGAGGGTCTGATCCAGATAACAGCTAGCTAAGAATTAGCAATTCCCTTAATAAAAATATCCATGGAGCATCTTTCATACAAGAATTCAAAACCTGCAGTCTTTCATACAAGAATTCATTCATACATGCAGTCTTTTTATATAGAAAAAAGGGTAAAGAATGAATATGGGGGAGAAGT
Organism: Avena insularis; assembly: GCA_023614405.1. NCBI lineage: Eukaryota > Viridiplantae > Streptophyta > Magnoliopsida > Poales > Poaceae > Avena > Avena insularis. The sequence continues at coordinate 605,923,357 of CM042690.1, read as the reverse complement.
TACGGCGCCGTTGATTCACTTCTTTTTAATAGATAGCGAAGGTTGTTGTTCCGATGGATAACTCTCCTACAAAGTTCATTAACGTTTGAAGCCCCTTCTTTATCTCCAAGCCTATAAACAAAGAGTCTCAATTCGAGAGGAAAAAACGGTAATAAGCAAAAACCATTCATTCTGGTTCTACATCTGTTAAAATATAATCAAAAGAAAAGAAAAAGGGAAACCCTATCTAATAAATTCTTGTTGGGTTTGTTAACAATATTGTTTCTCTGTTTCATACATGTATTGTACGTGTTGCACCGTATGGAGTAGTACTCCAACACGTCGGTGGAGAGAACAATGCATTGTTAAACCCTAAAACATAATATGGTATCATAGCTAGCTCTTCCCTGACCTAGCTGCCAATACCCACATCGCCGCCGCCGGATCTTATATGTGTTGCCGCGCCATTGCCGCTTTGAAGCTCCCAAGTCGTTGCTGCAAAAATCAGAAACCAGGAAAACCACAAACATTGTCGCCGCTCTCTGTAGCCGCCGCCTACAACCAAAACACAAAACACAAACCACAAGCCAAACCCCCCTTCTGCCGCCGCTGCAATCCTTGCCATCGCTGCGACTCGTCGTTCATGTCTTCTTCAACGTCATCCATCACCTTGCTGGTCGCGGCCATGGGTGCGTCGCCAGCGCAGCTGCGCACCCGCGACAACTCTCTCGTGTGGAAAGCCCTAGTTGTTCCTTCTATACATGGTGCTCGGGTCCTCAATTTGGTAAAGGGACTCGAGCCCGCTCCTATGGAAGAGATCAAAGTGGAGGACACAAACAACAAGCGCATCAAAGTCGAAAACCCCGAGTACACGACATCGATCACACGGGATCAGCAGGTCCTGTGGTACCTCCTCAACTCCGTGTCTCCAGATCTATTATCGCATGTCATCGGCCTCGACACTTATGCGGAGGTATGGAAGATGATCCAGTACCTCACCACGACTTCATCTCGTTCCCGTACTCAGCAACTTCGGTCTGCCCTGAATGATAGGAAAAAGGGAGAACTCTCGGCTAGGAAATATTTTGAAAAGATGAAAACGCTTGCCTCTGAACTTGCTGCTGCTAGAAAGCTCCCTTGATGATGATGAATTAATTTGTTCAATTTTGCATGACCTTGAAGACTCATACAACACATTAAAGGTGGCCATCAACGCCAATCCAAATACTACCCTAGGTGACTTGTTTTGTCAAATCCAAGCCTTTGATCAACTTCACAAGTCGGGTGGTGAGGTCTTCATATCGTCCGCCAACATGGTGCGCGGAGTGGTGGGCGTCAGGATGACCGTCCTCGTCAAGATGATCGCCCTCGCCGCTTTGATGATCGCCATGATGATCGGGCACGCCGAGATAGATATGATGACCATCGTGATCGTTATGATGATCGGCATGATGGTGGTGGTGATCGTGGTCGTCGCTATGATGATCTCGCTCGTCGCCGTGATGATGATGGAGGATGCCACCGCCATGATGGGCGTGATGATGGACGTCGACGTGGAAATGCACCCACTCCCTATGTCAATGTGACATGTTAGATTTGCAAGATCCATGGTCACCATGTAAACGATAGCTGGTGGAGATTCTAGAATAATCGTGACCGGCGTGATGATGACAACCGTACCCACCGTGATGATGATGGTGATCGTGGTGACAAAGGCTCCAACATGGTTTCCTATGGGGTGGGCACAAATTGGTACACTAATAGTGGAGCCACCAACCATGTTGCGAATGACATGAGCAAACTTCCCTTTAGGAGAAGTACACAGGACGTGATCAAGTCCACACGGCCAATGGTAATGGTATGCAAATATCTCATATTGGTAATTCAATGTTTCATACTTCCCATAATTACTTACATATTAAAGATATCCTTCATTACTCTTGACAATGATATTTTTCTTGAGTTTCACCTATACTTTTTCTTTATTAAGGATCAGACCACAAGGAGAATTCTTTTTAAAGGTCCATGTCAATATGGACTCTACCCGTTAGTGTCATTGTCTACCGGGTCTTCCAAGCAAGCATTCATCACAATAAAGTCGTCGTATTCTACGTGGCATCGCTGTCTAGGACGTCGTATTCTACGTGGCATCGCTGTCTAGGACATCCATCCTCCTTCGTGGTGCAGCAAATTTTTAGAAAACATCATATTTCTCATTCACCAGAAATAAACCCATACATTTGTGATTCCTTTCAACTAGCCAAGAGTCATCAATTACCATATCCTATCTCTACGATTGTGTCCACTATTCTCTTGGAACAAGTTTTGTCTGATGTATGGGGGCAGCACCTCCTTCTATTGGCAAACATTCATATTATGTAAGTTTTATTGATGATTATAGAAAATTCACTTGGATCTATTTGCTCAAAAAGCGTTCTGAGGTCTATCAAGTTTTTTTTAATTTTCATTAGCTTGTTGAACGAAAATTTGATAGAAAATTATTACTATGCAAACTGATTGGGGGTATGAGTATGAAAAACTCCATGGTTTCTTCCAAAAAATTTGCATCACTCATCATGTCTCATGCCCGCATGCACACCAATAAAATGGTTCAGCCCAACATAAACATCGACATATTGTTGAAATAGGTCTTGCCCCACTTGCAAATGCATCTATGCCTCTTAAATTCTAGGATGAAGCATTTCTTACAGCTACTTTTCTTATAAACCTGCTTCCTAGCAAGGTCATAAATATGGACGCATCTGTTGAGTGTCTCCTTAACACCACACCCAACTATGAGTCTCTTCGAGTTTTTGGCTGTGCTTGTTGGCCTAATCTTCGCTCCTACAACAAACACAAATTGGCTTTTCGTTTCACTAGATGTGTTTTCCTAGGCTATAGCTCTCGGCATAAAGGAGTCAAGTGCTTAGATCCTAAAATTGGCCGAGTATATGTTTCCAGAGATGTGGTTTTCGATGAAAATGTGTTTCCCTTCGCTGAGTTGAATCCTAATATGGGCTCTCATCTCGAACATGACATCCTTCTTTTGCCTACAAATAATGGGGAGACACACATTGATGATCATATGAGTTTGCATATTGTTCCAAATGTTACTAATCATGATTTGACTCCTTTAGATTCCAATGTAGTTGCGGAGGAGGCAGTCGTTCAGCAAGAAGCAGCACCAAATTCCAGTCCAAACCGTGCTCATACAAATGAAAATAGTGCAGAAATTAATTTAGATGCTGCCAGGTTCGTTTCTGACTCCGAGGCGGATACCGAATCTGCATCAACTCCCATGCGAACAGATCCTGGAGTGTAATGTCCCTGTTGTACGTGCGTCCAATCGTGCGCTCTCCCTCTCAGGGCTGTCTCCGGCTCTAAGCCCCACGCGGAACCACACGTGGTCTCGCTCGTGGTCGCCTTCACGCGATGCCGACTGTGACTTCGATGTCTCGCCTGACACCTTGCTGTCCTCTGTACATGTGTCGCCTTCGCTGTCTCCTGCCTCTAGAGGGGTCAACGCTCTAGGGGACCAGGAGGGAAGTGATTCTTCAGATGATGATGATGCCAACACTTAAAGTAATGTTGCAGGGCCCACTGTCAAACAATGATGCAGAAAATGCTAATGGTGCACCGCAACAAATTCTTGAGCCTTGGACACGACTTCAGAAAGGTATACGGCAACTTAAATAGTATACTGACAACACTATTCGCTATGGTCTGTTTACCTCTACAGGAGAACCATATACACTTTCTGAAGCTATTTTAGATTATCGTTGGCATTGTGCTATGACAGAAGAATATAATGCTCTTCTAGAAAACAAAACTTGATGACTTATTCCTCCGAACTCTACAAAGAACCTCATTGACTGCAAATGGGTATATAGAGTTAAAATAAATGCTGATGGTATAGTTGATGGATACAAATCATGGCTGGTTGCAAAAAGTTTCAAACAAAGGTATGGCATAGATTATGAAGATACTTTCATCCCTGTTGTAAAGGCAACTACTATTAGACTTGTTCTATCAGTTGTTGTCTCTCGTGGCTAGAGTCTAAGGCAGCTAGATATCAAGAACGCGTTTTTTCATGGCGTTCTGAAAAAGGAAGTCTATATGAAGCAATCCCCAAGTTTTGAGGATTTTCAAACTCCACATTATATTTGCAAACTTGACAAGGCTCTCTATGGTCTGAAGCAAGCCCCTCGAGCATGGTTTTCTAGGCTAAGTACAAAACTGCAAGCACTTGGTTGTGTTCCTTCTGTAGCAGACACCTCACTTTTTCTCTACAAAAAGTTAGGCATTATGATATTTGTTCTAATTTATGTAGATGATATAATTATCACCAGTTCATCTGGTCAGGCCATTTCTATTCGGTTGCATGATTTAAAAGATGACTTTACTCTCAAGGATTTGGGAGATTTTTGGGCATTGAGGTAAAGAAGGTTGATGATGGTTTGCTTCTCACATAGGAAAAAATATGCCTCTGATCTGATTACACGAGTTGGTATGAAAAATTGCACAACATGTCCTTCACCTTTTGTCTTCCACTGAGAAACTGTCTCTTAATGAGGGTACTCTCCTTGGCCCTGAAGATGCTTCTGAGTACAGGAGTATTGTGGGTGCCTTGTGGTATTTGACATTGACAAGACCTGATATTTCCTTCTCAGCTAACAAAGTCTGTCAGTTTTTACATGCCCCAACAACTTCTCACTGGACAGCTGCTAATAGGATATTGAGATATATCCAGGGTACTCTGAAAGTTGGACTTACTTTTCAGAAATCTTCATCAACTCTGCTTAGTGCTTTTTCTGATGCAGATTGAGCAGGTTGCCTTGATGATAGAAGGTCCACAGGAGGTTTTGCTATTTTCTTTGGACCAAATCTAATATCTTGGAGTGCCAGGAAGCAAGCCACGGTGTCAGGGTCAAGTACTGAGGCTGAGTGCAAAGCCTTGGCTAATGCCACAACTGAGCTAATATTGATTGAAGCTCTTCTTTGTGAACTGAGTGTTTCACTAAGAGAAAGACTATGTCTATGGTGTGACAATTTAGGAGCTATATATTTGTCTACACATTGAGATTGATTTTCATTTTGTCAGAAAAAGAGTTGCAAGTGAACTTCTGGACAACAGATTTATTTCTACCAAAAATCAAGTGGTGGACGGATTCACTAAAGCTCTTTATATCAAGGAGCTTGATGAATTTAAACATAATCTCAACATTAGAGAAGGTTGTGATTAAGGGGTGTTGTTAACAATATTATTTCTCTATTTCATACATGTATTATATGTGTTGCACCGTATGGAGTAGTACTCCAACCCGCACACATCCCCTTTGTACAATCTACCGATGGGGTGTTTTCCCTCGGATATATTAACACGGAACCAGTGCAGAGAAAATGCATCGTTAAACCCTAAAACATTGATGGTAACCGCAAATTCGTTCAAATCCACCTGAGCCTTGGCTCGTGGTTCGGCCGCATATTGATTTCTCTAGCCTAGACCTTTTCTTGTTCGGCCCATAGTCGAAGAGACGACGATAAAACCTACTAGTAAGATATCCCATCGCCCCCCTCCTCCCCTACCCAGCCGCAGAAACTCTATTGCTTTACAATTACGAGAAGAAGAATAGACCGGTTAAATCGATCGATCTATCGAGGGGGAAGTCTTGAAACTATGAACCGGAAATTCCTGTATATGGTGGGCATGAACAGCAGCAGGAGGTCATACACGCTGCACCGCTTCGACCCGTGGCGACTGTTTTACCCCGAGGGTGGTCCTGACCGCGCGTTGGAGTTGGAGACTGCAGCCATGGAGGCCCGTTCGTTGCCGCCGCCAACAATGAGTTTCCACCCTGTCCAACTCGTGCATAAACGTGAGAGAATGGAGTTCATGCTCTTGGGCAGAGACAGGGATAAGATCGTCTGCACTGACGAGACAGGCCGAGCCATCTTATACGACGACGGATCGCACGCTGTCCGCATGTTGCCCAACCTAAGGGCGCCCAAGTGGCGATCCGTGCCGCTCTCCGTCGGGGACAGCTTGTTCGTCATGGAGGCTGTCCCTATGAACGACCAGGAGAAGAAACATCAATCTTTGGAGGCGCTTATGTACGGCAAAAGGCCCAGCATGTTCAAGGGGGAGGACCTTTTCTGGCACCCCATCCCGCCGCCTCCTTACGTCTACGCCCCTGGCTATGGCGGCGACACTGCTGGCATGATCACCGACCGCACCGTGGTCGGTGGCTCGGGCGTCTGGATATCCGCGGCGAGTTTCGGCACGTACTGCTACGACACGGTGAGCGGCGAGTGGAGCAAGGCCGGCGAGTGGCCGCTGCCGTTCAGAGGGCTTGCCGAGTATGTTCCGGAGCACAACCTCTGGTTCGGCGTCTCGGCCAGGGAGGAGGGCGGCCTCCTCTGCGCCTCAGATCTGGGCGCGGCCTCCGCAACGCAGCGGCCGGCGGTACAGGAGTGGCACGGATTTGGTGCCCCCGAGGGTAGTATCGAGATACAGTCGCACCTTCACCACCTGGGCGCTGGCCAGTTCTGCGTCACGAATTTATACGAGACAAGGAGGCAAGATACGTGCTACCACTCGTGCTGTCGCTACGAGACTACTACCGTCGACACGCTTGTGATGTTTACTGGCGTGAAGATCCAGCGCTGCGGCAGAGAGCTCCGGGTCGTCAAGCACAAATCCTTCCTTTACAGTACGGTCGCAGGCAGAATGCCCCAGATACTTTGTTAGTTAAATAAGCTGGCACCGATTTGTCCAGTTTGACATGGCAGGGGCATGTAATTGGTTGAATAAGGCAGAGTTTGCCAGGTCAGTTAGAGATGACAATAAAAACATGATGTACAACCAACACCTATTAGTGTTATCACCAGGCGTGTCTTTCAAGTTTGACCCAAATCAGCATCACACCAAAAAATGCTTTCATTATATACTTATTTATTACTGGGTAACGTCTACGTTGATATTACCTGTTTATTTATAGACAGAAAACGTTAACAATCAATGTTGCCCAGACGTGAGACATTTGCACAAGGAAAATGGTATTGGCACTAGAGTGGTGCAGGGTGCAGACAGCATGTAGTTATAACTTGCAGACGTTTGAACGATGGACAATTACACAACCACAACACCAACTCCCAACCATTCCGGTATTCACCATTGACACTAAGTAATATATGAGGCATGTAACAGTTCAACGCCATCAGCGACAGCTTTACTGATGTTACTATCGTAAAAAATGAGCAATGCCGCAAACAAGACAAACATTGCTACAATTATAGTCGACTCACATGGACAACTGGATAAAATGCAACAGAAACCCACAGACTCGACTCAGTTCAGAGAAATGGCAAACAGCTGCCACTGTACGAACTTGACGATATGTAACCTTGTCTCATTTTGCAACACAGCAGGACATATATGCATGCGGCGCAAGTTCTGCAAATAATGCATTTGGCAAGAGAAAAATAGTTGCTCCGGATACAATCAACGGTTGCTGAAATGGGTCATCAAATGACCAGATAAAGGACCATCGGCTTTTACTAGAACAGCTTTAACTCATGAAACCAGCACGCGTGAGATCACGCCTTGCACCCAGGATGCAGTCTCCCTCAGCTGATAGTCATCAGACTGGGAACAACGCCCCAGGAGCTCAGAGTGGAAGCTGGAATTCTGGAGCAGCAGTTTAATGGAAGGTCCTAGCGCATCAGCAAGGTCTCCAACCAAGGCAACTCCAGCTTTGGTCAAACCCTCATCCCTGCCAAGGAATTTGAGCAATATGTCACGACATGATCCACTCCTTTGATAGAGTATCACACTTCTTTTATAGAAGTGCACATAAACAAGAGTTGAATGTATATTTTTCAAATGCTAAGATGAAAAATTATCTCCATATCATTATTATGATGTCCATGTTTCCTACTATTTGCTCTTTGTTCTATTTGAGGACCTGTCAGAACCAAAATGATTGATAGATTGAATTGCATTATGTATCAAAGTACCAATCATGAACTCACCTTGATATCTCTCGTAGGACCAGTTCTGCAAACTGGAAAATATGTCCAGCATAAGGCACCATTAGCTCTGATTTCGAATTCTTGACTCCCTAAGTATACCTGAATAGGCCTCGAAAATGCTTCGCCTGAGTTCATTTTGATACTCTGTACTGTCATCCTCCTGAAGTTCCATGCGAGAACAGAGCTCTGCAGCTCCTTGCAGCATAGGCACGGTGTACGGAACATATTTCTCAAAATGTTCACCAATCGTAAGAGCAATATCTCCTATGCATGACATAATTGGTGGTTTGACAGAACGGTGAAGCTCTGAGCTTGAAAGGTCCTTGAGAAGGGCGCCCATGATACCATCACAGTAAGGGAGTACCTTGTCATCGAGGGCACGACAGATGTCAGCAACCACACCCACAGAAACACAGCATACTTGATAAGCACCGAAATTTTGTAAGCCCATTTCTAGGTACTTGTGAAACTCTGGCATGTATTTCAGAAAGTCCGGTCCGGTAGCATAAGCAAGAGCACCAATAGCAAGCATTGCTTCTTCATGCACATTAGAACTATCACATGAAAAAACTCGGAGTAATAATACCATTATTTGGTCAGCAAACTGAGCGATCACTAGTTTGTCATCATAGTTACTGAACTTCTGAAGGATTACTTGAACAACACCACAAAGCAAGGCTTGAAGTTCACTTTGCTTTTCCTTGTCCTCAGAGGATGTAATCTGAAACTCAAAGGTCTGGTTTAATCTCTTCATGATCTCTTGCAATAGAAGCACAATCATGTTCAGGGTCTCTGCAATACTGCTGCATCTCACAATCTCATTGAGTGTCTCGTATGCAGATGCACAAAGCCTGGAATTGTTGGAATCAGAACGATCAGCAGTGGCAAGGAGAGCTGATACTAATTGACCAAAATACGGCGACAGCACTGATGACATAGGCTCTGCATTGTGGTAGCCCTGGGCAAGAAAATATAGGGCTCCACAAACCTTCTCAGCCACATTGGGGGAATCTTTGATACTTGTTAACAGAATTTCCACAACATGGGAAAGGTTTGCATCTGTCAATACAGAAACGCCATTGGCTGGTGAATGTAGAAACTCAAATGTCCTAGAAAGTGCCCATGCAGTAGTCTCCCTGACATGGTTATTTTGATCCTTGGTTGCATTCAGCAGGAAATCCAAGCCAGCATGACCCAGTGGTGCAAGCTTTTCGACTGAAGGACCTTCAAGAATGGAACCAAATGCAAATGTAGCAGCCTCCCTGTTGCGCCAGTCGGGCTTTGTAATATTGCCCTCTATAAATGGCATCACAAGAGGAACAACGGCATCCTTCACAGCCGTTGCAACAAGCCCAAGGCAGGTGCCCCCAGCCATCGACAGATTCCAAATTCCATCATCTTCATCTTGGTCCTCCTCTTGCTTCAGAAGTGTTTCTAGAAGCATAGGAACAAGCAAAGGAATGGCCTTTTCAACAAAATGGAAATGGGATGCAGAATTGGCATCACCAGATTCTTCAACGTCTTCCTGAATCGCAACTTCTTCATCACAGATGGTGCTCCAGAATTCAATAGCTTGAAGTGCAACAGGTTCTTCATCTGTCCGAGCAGCATTTGCTGTCAATTCAAATAAAGTCTGCATGTAGGGCTCTAGAAGATCATAATATGTTGATGCTATGGAGACAAAACACTCAAATGCGGCCTTTTTAACATCAACCTCTTTGCAACTGGCAGTCTCACAAATGACCTTCATTATGTAGTTCCTCTCGGACTCGTTCTGAAAATTTGTCTCAGCAAAATCGAGAGCATTGTACAATGCTTTCACAGCAGCAAGTCGGACCTCAGAACTATTCTCCACGTGATTCATGCCCTGGACCACAGCAGTAAGAACAGCATTCACTTGATCCTGCTCCAGATCCTGAGGGGATACCTCCTCACAGACATATCCAATGGCGTCCAGGGTAGCCTGCTTCAGAGAAGGGGTTGCATCTGGCTTCGTCATGTTACCAAGCAAGTTTACAATGAGTTCTGGCCATTCTCTACGAGGGATCTCAATAGAAGCAACCTTTGCGATAACTTGAGAAGAGCTGCGGTGAGCGTCAGATACTGGTGATCCAAGGGTCATCAGCAAGGAACCTTTAACATGTGACTTGATCGCAGGGTCCACACTTATCCATCTCTGCACACATTTTTCTTTCTTTGTTAAATCATTTGCATCCAAAGAATTCTTCAGAAGAATACCAGCAAGCCTTCGAGAGACAGGAGGTTTGTTATCATCAGATAGCTCAGCAGATAGTGCTTGCAGAAACTGTGGAAAACTCTGCTCTTCAAATTGCTTGATATTCCCTTCTGCAACATTTCGTGTCTGGCCATCATGGGATTGTGTAGCTAGCAGGACCCCAGTGACATCCATTAGCTGAACCTGCAGTTTGAAGATGGCCCAGGAAAAGGCATATAGGATATTAAGATCTGGAGGACAAGAATGAAATATAAAATTGAAAGGATCCTCCTGTTTAATTTACTGAGTTAGTCTCCTACAAAGTTGAAATATAGCCTGGCAAATCCAGTTTGCATGCTGGAAATCTGAATAATCAAGTATACTCAAACACCACATATTATTCGCTTGGATACAATGCAAATCTCTACTACAGTGCAGTCTCTTATGGAAAGTGTGGGGAGGTTGCAATAGCTTGCCAGAGATTCAGTGGATTTGCTGAACTGTCGCCAATTATCAGGTCCTTTACTGTCTGAATTATTATTATTTCCGGGAGGGGGTTTCTGAATTATACTCAAGTATAACAACTGGGAAACAAGGACTGTTACTACAGAAAATAAATTCCAGTTATTACAGTACTGTTTCAAAGCCCATGAATATTGCTTCACCACGATCTAATGAACCATTTTCACCCCAAAATAAATGCTCATCTAAAGCATATAGTATCCCACTTCCGGTGCAAGGATCTAAGTTCATCTGTAGCAAATAATGTCCCACTATTTAACAGGGCACCATGCTCTAATTTTACACGTATGACGGGCAGAAAAGCACATGTTAATTCGTGTACGCGTGTTAAACTTTGGGGTCGGATACCGATCAGAGTAACTATAGATCGAACTGGCCGGACCAGAACTAATCCACTGGACGAAACAAGCAATCAACGGCGACCCTGCAGAGTCGAGCAACCGTAACATTGCGCGACTCAACGACGCAAAGGCGACAACGCAGTCTATACACCGCCACAGATCTACGCGGGACGGAAATTACGAAACCCACAGGAGAATCGTCAGATCGGGAATCCAGAATGATACAGGGATAGAGCGGCCGGTAATACCTTGGAGCACGAGCGCCGCTCCTCTCCGCCGGGATCCTCAGTCGCCGCTCCCTTGTGCCCCGCGCAACCTCACAGCGGCGATCGGGAGGCGGCTTCGGTGGCAGGGTGAAGAGATCGGTGTCGTGTGGACTTCGGATGGGATGGGGGAAGGTGGTTGTACTGGCCGCTGGGAGAGGTGGGGGGTTTTGAAGGTGGAGAGAAATTTGAATTGGGGGAGAGAGAGAGAGAGAGAGATGCTGGGAGCGGAGGAGGCTTTGACGTTGAGTAGAAAAAGAGGGCGATGGTCTGTGTGAATGGGGGCGAGTTTCCGACGCGACGGCTGAGGACAGGGCGCTGAGCCAAACCCTAGTGTGCTTTAGCCGTTGGTGCGTTGGGCCTTTGTGATGGGCCGATGGACAAAGCTCGCTTTTGTTTTCTAACTGCTCTCGCGTCACATTCCTCGATGCCCGAACGCTAAAAAGGTCCGTGACAGGGGTCCATGTTCGTCGAACATACTGCTAATAATTCTTTTTTTTTTAACCAGTGATGATCTGAGTTCACTGAATAAGATAATGTAGTACACCGGATAAAATAAAATGAAACTGAAAAAGGTGATAAATATATCTTCAATAAATTAGAAGTTACATTGAGAGTCTCTAAATTCGTCACCTCTAGTTTAGTCTTTCACACATTGACATTTTTTCAAGCTTCCAATTAAAAACTACAAGGACCAAACATAAACAGGATGGAATATCAGTCGTCCCATAAAATGGTCTAAAAGGTATTGTGAGTGTGGACACTTGTAAGCTAGGGGTGTGATTGGTTTGTTGGTGATTTTTTTACCCCTAGAGGGTGCAAGTTGCATGCGCGGCGACTGCACGCGCGAATCAGGCGATATGCCAAAATCTTCTTTTTATTTGGTTGTCCGTCTTATCGCTGTTAGGGAGGTGATGAATTCCATGATCCCCGCAGTATCACTTCCAAGGAACAGAAGAGAGTTTATTTGTCCGGTGAATGGCTCGGGTCAGTAGGTTTGGATCTTAAAGATGAAGATGTGTGTATAATAGGAGGAATCCCTCGGACTTTATTCATAAGGTGATCGAGAGATCGTACAATGTGTCTACAAGATGATCTCGGTGGGTTTATAATGATACCCAATAAGAGAGATGGATCTAGAGCTATGACTAAGGCTAATGACAAAGACTTGAGCGATTATGGACTAATGTTTGCATTGAGTTACACTTGCAGGAATTGTCCATTAGCATCACTTGGACCATGCATTGACTTCAAGGTTAGAGAAATGAAGAAATGATGAACAATAAGCAATGTCCATGGGATTTGGGCATATTGGAATCATATTTAAGAAAGAAGAAGATTCGAGGTTGATCAAGACAAGTGCAAAGAGTAGTTTCGAGTGGATCAACACTCAATAAGATATGAAGAGGTGTAAGTTTAAGATGTGTCATCTCTAGAAGGTCACATGCTTGAAGCTTGCTATCCTCGGTGATCATGGATCGATGAAGACAAGTTCAAAGAAGTGGTTTCCCCATGGAGTATGGGGGAGAAATTTGCAAGTCTTCATCAAGCTAGCGTGAGAAAGAAGCAATCAAGAAAGGTGTTCCATCTTGAAGAAGCCAAGATCTCTACATCAAATTCAAGTGGAATGCTCAAGGAAAAGGTATGATCTTGATAGGTTTTCTCTTTTGCCGGTATCATGTTGTTAGTTGGGAGACTAGGTTTAGGATAGATAGCCGTACTATCAAGAGGGGCTCTCAAGTGAGTAACTCGATCGTATAGTTAGCATCATATATTGGTTGTTGTTTAGATCTTATCCATGTGAGGTTCTAGAGCTTGTGGTTATCTTCATAACAAGCTCTATTTCATCAAAAATGGATTCCCCATCGTATATCTTATTGTGTTTTGCTCTTGAAGGTTTTCTGGCTCCACACCTTGGGAGATATCTCACATATTCATACTTGATATTTTCTCCTTGGTGGTATCCAACAAAATTGGTTTCATTCCATTCAGAGTTTGGATGCTCAAGTTATTTGATGGCTCAATGCACGGTGCCCAGAAAAATGCTTGATGGCGGTGTTGATGTAGAGCTCGTTGGGAACCCCAAGAGGAAGGTATCATGAGCACAGCAGCAAGTTTCCCTCAGTTATGAAACCAAGGTTTAATCGAACTAGTAGGAGCAAGGAAACACCCCAAAGGTGTTACTAGCTGAGCCTTGGCAGGGCGCACTACCGGTGCTAGTAGCAACGTGGAGACCTACACAACAAAACCACAGAACTTTGTCCCCAACTTGCGATGAGGTTGTCAATCTCACCGTGTTTTGCGGAAAACAAAGGATTAAACGTATCGAATGGAAAGAAGTAAAAGTTTGCAGAAATTAAACACAAAGAAGTAAACAGTTTATAGATTGTATGTAAAGAAAAGGACCGGGATCCATAGTTCACTAGAGGTGGCTCTCCTTAGATAGATAACATGCTGGGTGAACAAATTACAGCGGGGAAATTGACAAACACCGAGAAAGCAATACATGCATATACTAATCATCTTGACTCCTTTGAGACTTGATTGGGCATTACAACATAATACATAGACCGCCATCCAACTGCATCTATGACTAATAATCCACCTTCAGGTTATCGTCCGAACCCCCTCCAGTATTAAGTTGCAAGCAACAGATTATTGCTTTACGAACTACGTGTAAAGTAAACAATATGATTGTTCTATGAACAAAGGATCGTTGTTTTCTCCCTAGTAGCAACAACACATCTAGTACCTTAGAGATTTCTGTCACTTCCCCAGATTACCAGAGGCATGAACCCACTATCGAGCATAAATACTAACTCTTGGAGTTGCTAGCATCTACTTGGCCAAGATAGCTACTAATAACAGAAAGCATGCAAGATCTCAAATAACAAAGACATGATAGAATCAATAATCAATCAGAAATAGCATCCCAATATCCATTGGATCCCCGCAAATACAGCATGTATGAATTACAAATAGATGATCTTGATCATGAACGGAGCTCACAATATCTAAACATGAAAGCACAAAGGAGGAGAAACCAGCCATCTAGCTACTACATGGATCCGTAGTCCAAGGATGAACTACTCACGCATCACGCCGAAGGCTTGCATGGTGATGAAGAAGGCCTCTGGTGAATTCCCTCTCCGTAGGTGGAAGAGCCAGACCCCCAATCTAGGGACAAAGACGACGACGACTACAGACTCTTTCGTGGATTTTTGATCGGGTACTTAGGGTTTTCGTCCCGAGGGCAACTTATAGTCGGAAGGAGAGGCCGAGGGGGTGCCTAGGCTGGCCACACCACCCCCTGGCACGGGCCATTTGGCCGCTGGCCAGTGGTGTGCCGCCTGCTCCTCTCCGTCTCGCTAGCACTTGATGACATCCGGAAAAATAGACACTTTGGCTTTTGTCCCGTCCAATTCCGAGAATATTCATTTTCTGACTTTCCTGGAACCAAAAACAGCAGAAAACAGGCAGCTGGCACTATGGCTCTTATTAATAGGTTAGTCCAAGAAATCATATGAAAAGTACTCCAAAGTTGGAACAAAACACAAGAAAGTAGATAAAACCAAGCATGGAACATCAAAAATTATAGATACATTTGCAATGTATCAACATCCCCAAGCTTAACTCCTGCTCGTCCTCGAGTAGGTAAGTGATAAAAAGAAAGAATAATTTTTGAGGTGACATGCACCATCAAAGACTTGATCAAAGTATTTGTAAATTCAAAGTTGGGATCATAGTACTTCAATCATAACATGAAAGACAAAGTTCTAGCAATAAGCAAAGAAACTATGATGCAACATGAAAAGGCACAAGCAAAAGATTCATGAATAACAATGCCTTGCAAGACGTTTGTTTGTTTCACATAAAGAAAACATGGCATAATAGTATTAAGCTTGTCCCTCATAGAGTAGGAAAACATAAATGCATAGGACACCTTCAAAGTTCATAAGAGTGACTAGATACAATAGTTTAAAACAAGCAATAACAAGTTATGCATCAATCAACTAGTCTTGGGACAATGCACATAGAACTAAGAATGGCCACTATGCTCTCAAAGTAGGTGCATAAAGGTAGAAGGTGGAGACTCAATAAAATGGTGAAAGAAAGGCCTTTTATAAAAGGAAGTAGGGATTCAAGTCTCATAAAGAGCTTCCAAAAATTATGGTACTTATAGCTTTTAGCTCTCATTGCCCCTATCATAAGCATCTTTAAGGTGGTTAAGGTTAAAGTGACACAACTAAGAGGATATGCTTGACAAGTTATAAACCGAAATCTCATGCCCCTTACTTACGAAGACCGATCCTCATGCTACTCAACTTCAGTCACGAGTAAGATCTTGTCATTGTAAGTACATGTGTATCATAAAGAACCGCCAACGGGGTACCCCTTGCACATGATACGGGAGCTTTCCCATAATCAAAATGACAAGACAAGCAGACAATGAGCATCTCAGTGATCTTTTTATTTGCTATTTGCATAGGGTTTTATTGAAGATGCTTCATAGAGTGCTCATTATGGTGATGCTGCAAGTTTCCACCATGATTAGGCATGGCTTAGGCTAGCGGCCCAGGCGTTTCTCTAACACACATACAAACTCCACGATCTTACAAGTTCCACTTTTATTTCAGACCGCCGGGATCCGTAAGCAAAAGAACATGATATCAACGGGGTACAAAGTACAAGTGCAATGTTGAAAGCGTTCCCCATGAAACATGGTTCTGCTAATTTGAACTTATAAAGCGCAAGCATATACGCAACAAAGAAGTACCCAATGGTTCAAGTTTATTAGAGGCAATAAAGTAAAGTGTGCCATCAAGTTCGTGAGAGCTTTAATCACTAGTTTTCCCATAACAAGTTTAATTTGGAAGGTAAACAAAAGCATGAATATACTTGGAATAGCATAAGCTAGTAGGTAGGTATGGTGGACACTTTGGAATAACTTGGTTTAGGGAGTTGGATGCAGAGTGGAACTCATACTTGGTGGTGGAGGCTAGCAAAAGACAGGGAGCGACAAACTAAGAAAGCAATAATGGCCATAATCATGCAGAGCGACAAAACATCATTGATCAAAGCATAAAGTGACACTACAAGTTGAAAACTAAAGGATCATAAAGGCTATGGTGACTTTTGGATAGTCATAACATGGTGTGAGCATGCGCCAAGTCAACCCAAATAAAGCATCAAAGGAGAATACCACTATACTATGCTTTAATATGCTAAAACAACGCATGATTCATCCAAGGCACATTAAGCAATCTCAATTGTTTATAACAAGTCATGCTACAACAAAGAATACTAAGCATAAAGCCAAAACAATATCAAGCACGGCATGACAAAGCATGGGCCACAGTCAAAAACGAGCTCTTTTTACCACATAAGCATGAACTTTCCTACTCTTTTCCAAACCAAACCAAACTATTTGCAAACCAATGTATGAAAGAGGGGTCCAACCAATTTATTCAGAAAACTAAGCAAACCAAGCAAACTAAAAACCAAAATGAAAACGAAAAAGAAGACTCTCCAAGAACAACACAATTGTGCATCAAACAATAAAAATGAAGTGTTTGGAAGAAACCTGGGATTTTTATTGATGAAGAAGGGGATGCCTTGGGCATCCCCAAGATTTGATGCTTGTAATTCTTGGATATTTCTTGGGGTGACACGCGTGGCATCCCCAAGCTTGAGCTTTAGTCCATCCTTCATCTCATCACTCATTCCTTCCATACACCTGAAATTTTTCCTTCATACAAAACTTCACACAGTCTTTATTAGCAACATTAGTGCACTCAAGATAAATAAGTCTTAAGGTTCAGTTCTAACACCAAATAAACTTCAATTAGAACACTAGCTACTGTAGCACTTCCCTAAAAAAGCTCAATTCCCCAAAAGAACTCAAGAAGAAACCAACAAGAAGCAAATGCAGAAAATGGCAGAAATCTGTCAAAACAGACCAGCAGGTAAAGACGAATTTTTTCGAAGACCTTCTGTTGCTCAAATAAAAAAGTGTTGAACTAAAGAAAGTTAGATAACAACCTAGGGCATAAGCACAAAAAGTTACAGCTCAATCCGACATACATAGATCTCTCACGAATTTTACGGTGAAGCACAGAAATCTGTTTCGGGACAACAACTTTCCAATCATTACTTCTCTCTCATTAGAGGTTACTCTTGGCACAAAAAGCAAATAAAAATGATAAGGAGAGGTTATTACAGGGGTAATAACTTCCAAGACTCATCTAAAACTTTTGGGTTATCTCCCAATAAGTACTTTTCTTTAACGCCTTTAAGTTAGGCATAAGAAGCAAGAAAAAGGATCAAGTGTTCTCAAATGAAGAAGCATTAAGACCAAATTTTGTTTTCATAGGAGAAGCAAAATAAATCTTTTCTCTCTTTTTAGGGAAGTGTTATATACCTTTCTTGAGTGGGAGTTGATATTTAATGGTGCCTTCTTTCATATCGATGATGGCACCAACAGTTCTAAGAAAAGGTCTTGCCAAAGTAATTGGACAAGAAGCATTGTATTCAACATGCAAAACATAGAAATCAACAGGGACATAGGAATTGTTAACCATAATAATAACATCATTAAGACTCCCCATGAGTTTCTTTTTAGCATTATCATCAAGTGGGACATTCAAATAACAATCTTCAAGAGGAGGCAAATCAAGCATATCATAAATCCTTCTAGGCATAACTACTATCAAGGTCACATAAAGCTTTGAAATCAAAGTCATTCACTTTCATATCAATGATGGGTTCCCAACCATCTTCTTGTTTTATAGGAATAGAAGCTTTATGTTTCATCTTTTCTTCTTTAATCTTTACGAGAGCATCAGTAATGTATTTTGTAAAAGCCATGTTCATAGCACTAGCATTAGGACTTTTAGCAAGCTTTTGTAGGAACTTAATAACTTCAGAGATATTGCAACCATCAATATCAAAATCAAATTTATCATCTAAAGTAGTAGAACTATTACTAGCCTCAACACTAGTGGTGGTAATAGTAGAAACACTAATGTTTCTAGCAATTTCATCTTCTCTTTCCCACCTAGCGTGTAATTCAGCTAATAATCTAACATTTTCATCAATTCTTACTTGTATAGCATTGATAGATGCAAAGGGATTATCATTAGTTTCAGGTTTTGCAGCCATTTTATTCATAGTAGATTGAGATTTAGCTAAAGATGCTATATTTCTTTCAGCATTAGAGAGTTTTTCCTCAATAGTTTTATTGAAGGCAGTTTGTTTGCTAATAAACTCTTTAAGCATAACTTCAAGTTCAGAGGGAGCACTCTTATTATTGTTGTAAGAATTTCCATAAGCATTACCATTGTTGGGAGGATATGGCTTATAATTGTTGTTACCAAAATTGTTCCTATAAGCATTGTTACCATAAGCATTGTTGCCAAAATTGTTATTTCTTATGAAGTTCACATCAACTTGCTCTTCTTGAGCAACCAAAGAGGCTAAAGGAATATTATTTGGATCAATATGGGCTTTCCCATTAACAAGCATAGACATAATAATATCAATTTTATCACTCAAGGAGAAGGTTTCCTCAACAGAATTTACCTTCTTACCTTGTGGAGCTCTCTCAGTATGCCATTCAGAATAATTAACCATCATATTGTCCAGAAGTTTTGTTGCAGCACCCAAAGTGATGGTCATAAAGGTACCTCCAGCAGCAGAATCCAATAGGTTCCTTGAAGAATAGTTCAATCCTGCATAAAGAGTTTAGATGATCATCCAAGCAGTCAGTCCATGAGTGGGACAATTCTTTACCAAAGATTTCATTCTTTCCCAAGCTTGAGCAACATGCTCATTATCAAGTTGTTTAAACTTCATTATTTCACTTCTCATGGATATAATCTTAGAAGTAGGATAGTATTTTCCAATAAAAGCATCTTTGCACTTAGTCCAAGAATCAATACTATTCCTAGTTAAGGAATTCAACCATTCTTTAGCTTTTCCTCTCAAAGAGAAAGGAAACAATTTCAGCTTAATAATATCACCATCTATATCCCTATGCTTTTGCATCTCACAAAGTTCAACAAAGTTATTTAGATGGGAAGCAGCATCTTCATTACTAATACCGGAAAATTGTTCTCTCATAACAAGATTGAGCAAAGCAGCATTTTTTGGGTTTTCAAATAAGAAAGCAAACTAGTAAAACTATTTTTTTGTGTGTTTTTGAATAACAAAACAAGCAAACAAAGCAAAAAGAAACTAAGAAAAACAAAAACAATAAAGTAAAGAGATTGGTTATAAGGGACTCCCCTTGTGAAGATGTCCTTGATTCCCCGGCAACGGCGCTAGAAAAATGCTTGATGGCTCAA
The DNA here is from genome assembly GCA_023614405.1 of Avena insularis. Lineage (NCBI taxonomy): Eukaryota > Viridiplantae > Streptophyta > Magnoliopsida > Poales > Poaceae > Avena > Avena insularis. Next base: position 605,903,661 of record CM042690.1, on the reverse strand, counting down.
TGCACGGTGCCCAGAAAAATGCTTGATGGCGGTGTTGATGTAGAGCTCGTTGGGAACCCCAAGAGGAAGGTATGATGAGCACAGCAGCAAGTTTCCCTCAGTTATGAAACCAAAGTTTAATCGAACCAGTAGGAGCAAGGAAACACCCCAAAGGTGTTACTAGCTGAGCCTTAGCAGGGCGCACTACCGGTGCTAGTAGCAACATGGAGACCTGCACAACACAACCACAGAACTTTGTCCCCAACTTGCGATGAGGTTGTCAATCTCACCATGTTTTGCGGAAAACAAAGGATTAAACGTATCGAATGGAAAGAAGTAAAAGTTTGCAGAAAGTAAACACAAAGAAGTAAACAATTTATAGATTGTATGTAAAGAAAAGGACCGGGATCCATAGTTCACTAGAGGTGGCTCTCCTTAGATAGATAACATGCTGGGTGAACAAATTACTCTCCGGTTGGGCAGTAAGGGTCGGAGAAGGGCAATCACTCATTCTTAAAACCAACATTCTTAAGTTTAAGATAAAAGACTCGGGCGAAAAAAGGGGGGAGCTCCCCGTGAGCAGTTCTCACTCTGTCTGGTGACCAAGAAAGCTTAAAGAATATCGTAAAGTGATCACTTAAACCTTATACTGATTCGCCACGTGAAAGCGGGGTTAAGGTAAGGCAGGGAAGACTGGTAGCCCTAAGTTATATAAGTTCTAAAGTCGATTTTATACTGACCATCCACCTTCTCAAGGCCCTCCGAAAAGCTCGTTTGCAAGCCGCGAAGAGTTTGATCAACAAGCTCCAAGAAGAACTGACTAAAAGCTTCAGTTCATGCCTTCAGGCCGGCCTGCTCTTGCCTATGAATGAGATGCCTACTTCCCATTAAGTCAAAATACCTCATAGACATATTTTTTAGAATACTTAGTTAGTTAAGATAAAGATGGTTTTGACAATTTTGTGAGTCCCCTCGTTCCTGGGCAATTGACAAACATCGAGAAAGCAATACATGCATATACTAATCATCTTAACTCCTTTGAGACTTGATTGGTCATTACAACATAATACATAGACCACCATCCAACTGCATCTATGACTAATAATCCACCTTTAGGTTATCATCCGAACCCCCTCCAGTATTAAGTTGCAAGCAACAGATTATTGCTTTACGAACTACATGTAAAGTAAACAATACGATTGTTCTATGAACAAAAGATTGTTGTTTTCTCCTTAGTAGCAACAGCACATCTAGTACCTTAGAGATTTCTGTCACTTCCCCAGATTACCAGAGGCATGAACCCACTATCGAGCATAAATACTAACTCTTGGAGTTGCTAGCATCTACTTGGCCAAGATAGCTACTAACAACGGAAAGCATGCAAGATCACAAATAACAAAGACATGATAGAATCAATAATCAATCTGAAATAGCATCTCAATATCCATCGGATCCCCGCAAACACAACATGCAGAATTACAAATAGATGATCTTGATCATGAACGGAGCTCACAAGATCTAAACATGAAAGCACAAAGGAGGAGAACCAGCCATCTAGCTACTACATGGATTCGTAGTCCAAGGATGAACTACTCACGCATCACACCGGAGGCTTGCATGGTGATCAAGAAGGCCTCCAGGGTGAATTCCCCTCTCCGGCAGGGTGCCGGGAAGAGCTTTATATCCCTCCTTATGTAGGGATGGAGATGACAGCGGCTACAGACTCTTTCATGGATTTTTGATCGGGCCCTTAGGGTTTACGTCCCGAGGGCATCTTATAGTCGGAAGGGGAGGCCGAGGGGGTGCCTGGGCTGGCCACACCACCCCTTGGCGCGGGCCTGGCCTGGCCGCGCGGCCAGGTGGTGTGGCCACCCTCTGGCTCCTCTCCGTCTCGTATTCTGGCACTTGATGACATCCGGAAAAATAGACACTTTGGCTTTTGTCCCGTTCAATTCGGAGAATATTCATTTTCTGACTTTCCTAGAACCAAAAACAGCAGAAAACAGGCAGCTGGCACTGTGGCTCTTGTTAATAGGTTAGTCCAAGAAATCATATGAAAAGTACTCCAAAGTTGGAACAAAACACAATAAAGTGGATAAAACCAAGCATGGAACATCAAAAATTATAGATACATTTGCAATGTATCATTATTGCATTTCTGTTTTGTTGTTGTTCTCTACACTGGCAATGTCGGTCCTAGCTCTGATAGTGCCGCTCAAGTGGTACTGCCGCTGCTAGCGCTGCTTCTCGTACCACTTATTTTTTTCGGTTCTGTATAGGGGGCGATAGTTTCCAGGCACTGTCGCTACTTCTTCTCCCGATTTTTCAATGTTCTTTGGACCGGCAGTGTTGCACCTTGTGCCGCTACCAGTGCCGCTTAACTGATTTTTCAGTTATGTACCTGGTGTAGCAGTGGACTAGCAGTGCTAAGGCACTTCCGCTTCACTTCTCGCATCAAGTGTTTCCTATAGACCACCTAGGCAATCCGTAGTTCTAGGGTTGGGTCTGACAATGCCGCCTATTTTCTAGCATTTGTGTAGTTTTACCATTGGAGGACTGAGTTTGGGCGACAGTGCCAAACCTAGGTCATGCAGTGCCGCCTGGCGCGATAAAAGTCATAACGGTCAAATCTGGGAGGCCCTATTTAAAGCCTCTCTCTTTCCCTTTGTGGGGTTGGCTCTTCCATTGGTTCTTCTACTTGCTCTTGCACTCTCTTCCCTCCATTGTTGACCTTCATGAGGTTGTCCTCTCCTCTTCCCCTTCTATGATTCTTGTATCTTTGAGGGATTTAAGAGAGGAAATCTATATCTACAACCCCACCAAACCAAATACCTTCTTTGTGAAGGGAATCCTTGGGATCTAGGTCTTGGAGAATTTGGTGTTCTGTTCTTGTGTTCTTCCTCTCCTATTCCCCCAATAGCTTTTGTAGCTCTGATGGAATTTGGGAGTGGAGGACTTGCCTTTTCATTTGGTGCATCGGTTTGAGCTCTCCATGGAGACACGGCGAGTAAAAGCTTGTGGGCTTGTTACTCTTGGGTTCTTGGAATCCTAGATGGTTGTGTGTTAGTGGTGGTGATTCCCTTGTGGCCTTGAATTGAGTTGTGGAGATTCCTCAAGCTAGAGGCCTTTGTGGTGATTATTGGGAGCCTCTAATTGAGTTGTGGAGATTGCCCCAAACTTGTACGGGTTCAGTGACCGCCCTCAAGTGTCTCATAGTGGATCAAGTGACCGCCTTTTGTGGTGTGCACTCAGGAGAATAAGGTGAAATATTTGTAGCGTCTGTGAGTAGTGTGCCTCCGCATCTTGGGGTGAGGCCTTGTGTGGCATTGGGTAAGCATCGAGCCACCACACCTCAATATGAGCCATTTGTGGCATTCGGGGAGCAGGCCATCGCACCTCTCCAACGGAGACGCGGCTTCTTTGGAAATGAACTTGGGATAAAATCATTGTCTCCATGTTCATTGGTTATCTCTATACCAATCCCTTTACTTATGCAATTTACATTGTGATAGCCATCGTGCTTGAAGTAATCTATCTTGCTATCACCTTGTTGTTTTCTTGCTTAGCGTAGGTTGTTGGTGCACTTAATTGAACCTAGTGAATTTAGATTTTGTGCTTGATAAATTAAACACTAAGTTTTATTCCACATTTATTAGAGCCTAAACCATAATTATTTTAAAATAACTATTCATCCCTCTAGGCGACATCCTTGTCCTTTCAATCTTGAAGGTCGAAAAGTACCCTATATTGATCTGGTGGGCAATGGAAAAGCTAGGCCAAGGACAACCCTGTCGTTGACATCCTTCCACTTAACCATCCAGCTGCATCTAGTGTTGGTCTTGAGGACGATCGCCCTCGGGATAGTGCCAATATGGGCTCTGAAACCATTTGGAATTGGCAGCAAGTCCAACCTAGACGGCATGATCGGCGTGGTGAAATGGTTTGGACCTACTTGGTCATGGAAGTGGTCGACCTTCGCATTACTTCTCCTCAGCCTCTTGGTGTCACTACCTTCGCCAGCATCCCTGGAGCATCCTTCACTGTGGCTGGGCAGAGCACCTCCCATCATCATCTTGGAGGACTAACAAAAAATACACAATTTCAGCACACCATACTTGGTGAGCACATCACACTCTGGTGAGCTCCATCAAATTCAGCACATCCACAATTGCCTCATATATGACGACACAAATGCCAAAGGGATTCTCTCGAGGACCAACACAAATTAGCAAAAAAATATGTTAGCACAAAAGATTGGTCTTGGAGAGAATCCCTTTGGCATTTTTAATCAAAGTGTGGTAACTAACCAAGACACAAAATTTAGCTCAGTACTCACACAACAATATCACCCACTGATAGTTTCATAACAAGAAACACACAATTCTTAGAGCTGGTGAGACCGGAACCAAAGGATAAGCACAAGTAATTCTGTTGTACATACCATCGGGTTATAATCACATTAGTTCTACCATTATCATGTACTATGATTCATCATGAGCCGATGTGATCAGAAACCAGATATGCGTGTAGTATTATCTAATAACACCATGTTGTAGCCTACCCACATGAATAATGCAAATTTAATCATTGGCTAAAATTCAAGGTTGTATAGAATCATCTCCCGATCGCAAGGTGGTGTGATGACCCACAAGTATAGGGGGTGTATCGCAGTATTTTCGAGGGAAGTGAAACCCAATTTATTGATTCGACACAAGGGGAGCCTGATACATTGCAAATGTATCTATAATTTTTGATGTTCCATGCTTGGTTTTATCTACTTTCTTATGTTTTGTCCACACTTTGGAGTACTTTTCATATAATTTCTTGGACTAACCTATTAACAAGAGCCATAGTGCCAGCTGCCTGTTTTCTGCTGTTTTTGGTTCCAGGAAAGTCAGAAAATGAATATTCTCGGAATTGGACAGGATAAAAGCCAAAGTTCCTATTTTACCAGAAGACTCCAGGAGCCAGAATATGAGACAGAGTGGGGATGGGGCCTAGCCACACCACCGTCACAGGCCTTGGGCTGGCGCCTGAGGGTGGTCCAGCCGCCCAGGCACCCTCGGTCTCCCTCTTCGCCTATAAGTTGCCTTGACCTAAAAACTCAGGGGGTTCGACGTTTTCAAAAGTAGTTCCGCTCGCCACCACCAGATTCCACTTAAACAGCACGAAACTCGTTACGGCACCTGTTGAACAGAATTGGAGGAGATCATCGCCATCATCATCACCATCGCTTCTCCATCGACCATCCATGTTTCCCCATCTATGAGTGAGTAATCCCCCGCTGTAGGCTATGGGGATGGTAGGGATTGGATGAGATCGTTCATTTAATGGCATCAGATTGTTAGGGCATGGTGCCTAGTATCTTTTATTAGTGCTTTATGACTTTGTTGCGACTTGTTATGCTTAATTCTTGTCACTAGGGCCCAAGTGCCATGATTTCAGATCTGAACATGTTATTGATTCATTATGATAGTATTGTTTTTGGTTTTATCTACAAGTTGTATACACACGTTGTTGTCCGGAACCAATGGCCCCGAAGTGACAGAAATCGGGATAACTGGAGGGAATGGCTTTGATGTGAGGATCACATGTGTTCACGGACTGTTAATGCTTTGCTCCGGTGCTCTATTAAAAGGAGCACCTTAATTGTCAGTAGTTCCCTTGAGGCCCCGCTGCAAACGGGTTGACAGGACAAAAGATGTTGTGCAAGTTCTCATTGCGAGCACGTATGACTATATATGGAACACATGCCTAGGATTATCTAGTACTTGGATGCTTTATCTTTTATCTGCAATTGCCCTATGTTCTGATTGCTATGTGAATTGTCTTGTCCATGCAACGCCCGTCCATCCATCCCTATGCCTACCGCACTCGAATCCTACTGTTTACTGCTATTGTTACTACTGTCTTTGCTTTACTGCTGCTGCTACTTTACTATTCCTACTATAAAACTGTTGCTACTGATAAACTGCTATGAGCAAGAATGTTTCCAGGTGTAGCTGAATTGACAACTCAGTTGTTAAGGCTTATAGATATTCTTTGGCTCCCCTTGTGTCGAATCAATAAATTGGGTTTCACTTCCCTTGAAAATACTGCGATACACCCCCTATACTTGTGGGTCATCAAGACTATTTTCTGGCGCCGTTGCCAGGGAGCATAGCTTTATTTATCAAGTTCACTTGGATTCACTATTGTTCAAGCTAAGTTATTTTCGCCTTGTTTGCTTGTTTCTTTATCAAAAATACAAAAAAAAGTAGTTCCTACTCTAGTTGTTATTTTCGTGGGTCTGTTATTGTCTTGCTTTATCATGCTTGTTATCAATGGTTGGTTTCTTTGAAACTGAATCTTATTGGCAAGGTGGGTTCACGGAAGATCAAAAATATTATTATAAGGAACACCGCTTGTCACAAAAAGGGAAACACTTATGGGAACAAATTGATAAATTGTATACCATTGCTAGAAACGTGTGCTCTACTTATAATTTTACTTATTGCTGTGATAAATCTTATTGCAGTAAGAGGTATGAACACCTCCCTTTTCAATGTGAGTATAATGATAATGTTACCATATCTTCTTATGCTAAAGGAATTTATGACTTTTATGATACGGAACAAATTGAAGAATTTATTGCTTGGAAGGGTGCTTTTGAACTTGCTAGTTTTCTTGAAAATATTGATGATTCACCTTACAAATATGAGGTTTATGGTATACTTAAATTTTGCTTTGATAATTACAAGGATGAAAATGGCTATATTCTTGAATATATTAATAGATGCTTTCCACAAATGGAAGAGACTAATGCCTTGCAAGATCCTATGGAAGAAGAAATTGATGAACCTGAAATCTCATTAGATGAAAAAGAGGAGGAGAGTGATGAACAAAAGGAGGAAGAATGGACTAGCTACCCATGCCTACCTTCTAATGAGAGTAACTCTTTATCCCTTACATTATTTGATTGTCCTCCATGCTTACTAAAGTAGGATGAATGTTATGTTCCCGAGGATTCTTTTGAAAATGTTTATAATAAAGCTCTAGTGCTTGTAGATCATGAAAAGCATGCTTTATGTGATAGTTATATTGTTGAGTTTATTCATGAGGCTACTGAAAATTATTATGAGAGAGGAAAATATGGTTGTAGAGGTTTTCATGGTATTGAAACACCTCTCTATGTGCTAAAAGTTTTGAAGTCACTCTTGTTTTATCTTCCTATGCCTGTCACTTTGTTCTTTGCAAATTTATTTGCATACAAGATTCCTATGCATAGGAAGTGGGTTAGACTTAAATGTGTTTTGAATTTGCTTCTTGATGCTCTCTTTTACTTCAACTCATATTTATTATGTGAGCATCCTCTCAAACTATTATGCCTGAAGATTATAATATGTCTATTATTCTTGGGAGACCTTTTCTTAAATACTGCAGGAGTTGTTATTAATTGTAATCAAGGGAAGGTGACCTTCAATGTCAATGACAAGGAACATACTGTCTATTTCCCCAAGAAGATTGATAGGACTTATGGTTTTGAATTCAATTGAACATGTTGAGGGCATTCAAGTTGGAGAAATATATTGTCCCATACCAAGAGAAAAATTTGAAACTATTATGATGGGGACCATTGCTATCATGGTTGAGGTAACATAATCATTAGTGGAATACAAAGTTTTTTCTCATATGAAATTGTTTTGGTAACAAGACCTGATCAACCTTGTTAACAAAAGGATTTCGTTGAACAAAACAATGTTTTCACTATGATTATCTCTGCTTACTTCTATTCTATCCATTTTAGTTTTTGCTTATGCCTAACTTAAAGGCGTTAAAGAAAAGTACTTATTGAGAGATAACCCAAAAGTTTTAGATGAGTCTTGGAAGTTATTACCTCAGTAGTAACCGCTCCTTATCCTTTTTATTTGCTTTTTGTGCCAAGAGTAACCTCTAATGATAGAAAAGTAATGGTTGGGAAAGTTGCTGTCCCAAAACATATTTTTGTGCTTCACCGTCAAAATTCGTGTAAAATATCTGAACATCCTTTTGAGGCGTGAATTTTTGTACTTCTGACCCAGGTTGTTATCTAACTTTCGTTAGTTCAACACTTTTTGATTTGAGCAATAGAAGGTCTTCGAAAAAATTCGTCTTTACCTGCTGGTCTGTTTTGACAGATTTCTGCCATTTTCTACATTTGCTTCTTGTTGGTTCCTTTTTGAGTTCTTTTGGGGAACTGAGATTTTTGAGGGAAGTGCTACAGTAGATAGTTTTCTAATGGAAGTTTATTTGGTGTTAGAACTGAACCTTAAGACTTATTTATCTTGAGTGCACGAATGTTGCTAATAAAGATTGTGTGAAGGAAAAATTTCAGGTGTATGGAAGGAATGAGTAATGAGATGAAGGATGGACTAAAGCTCAATCTTGGGGATGCCACGCGTGTCACCCCAAGAAATATCCAAGAAGTACAAGCGCCAAAGCTTGGGAATGCCCAAGGCATCCCCTTCTTCATCAATAAAAATCCCAGGTTTCTTCCAAACGCTTCATTTTTATTGTTTCATGCACAGTTGTGTTGTTCTTGGAGTGTCTTCTTTTTCGTTTTCGTTTGGTTTTTTGTTTGCTTTGTTTGCTTAGTTTGCTGAATAAATTGGTTGGACCCCCTATTTCATACATTGGTGTTCAAATAGTTTGGTTTGGTTTGGAAAAGAGTAGGAACGCTCATGCTTAAGTGGTAAAGAGAGCTTGTTTTTGACTATGGCCTATGCTTGTCATGCCATGCTTGATATTGTTTTGGCTTTATGCTTAGTATTCTTTGTTGTAGCATGCCTTGTTATAAACAATTTAGATTGCTTAATGTGTGCCTGATACATTGCAAATGTATCTATAATTTTTGATGTTCCATGCTTAGTTTTATCCACTTTCTTGTGTTTTGTTCCAACTTTGGAGTACTTTTATTCTGATTTCTTGGACTAACCTATTAACAAGAGCCACAATGCCAGCTGCCTGTTTTCTGCTGTTTTTGGTTCCAGGAAAGTCAGAAAATGAATATTCTCGGAATTGGACGGGACAAAAGCCAAAGTGCCTATTTTTCCGGAAGGGATCAAGTGCCAGAATAAGGGACGGAGAGGGGCCAGGGGCCGGCCACACCACTGGCGCGGCTGCCAGGCTCGCCCATGCCGGGGTGGTCCGCCGACCCCAACACCCCTCGGCCTCTCCTTCCGCCTATAAGTTGCCCTCGGGGCCGAAAACCCTAAGTACCGATCAAAATCCGCGAAGAGTCATGGCCGCCGTCATCTCTGTCCCTAGATCGGGCTGATCTGAAGCTCTTCCTGGCACCCTGCCGGAGAGGGGAATTCACCCTGGAGGCCTTCTTCATCACCATGCAAGCCTCCGGTGTGATGCGTGAGTAGTTCATCCTTGGACTACGGATCCATGTAGTAGCTAGATGGCTGGTTTCTCCTCCTTTGTGCTTTCATGTTTAGATCTTGTGAGTCTGCTCATGATCAAGATCATCTATTTGTAATTCATACATGTTGTGTTTGCGGGGATCCGATGGATATTGAGATGCTATTTCAGATTGATTATTAATTCTATCATGTCTTTGTTATTTGAGATCTTGCATGCTTTCCGTTGTTAGTAGCTATCTTGTCCAAGTAGATGCTAGCAACTCGAAGAGTTAGTATTTATGCTTGATAGTGGGTTCATGCCTCTGGTAATCTGGGGAGGTGACAGAAATATCTAAGGTACTAGATGTGCTGTTGCTGCTAGGGAGAAAACAACGATCCTTTGTTCATAGAACAATTGTATTGTTTACTTTACACGCAGTTCGTAAAGTAATAATTTGTTACTTGCAACTTAATACTGGAGGGGGTTCGGACGATAACCTGAAGGTGGATTATTAGTCATAGATGCAGTTGGATGGCGATCTATGTATTATGTTGTAATGCCCAATCAAGTCTCAAAGGAGTTAGATGATTAGTATATGCATGTATTGCTTTCTTGGTGTTTGTCAATTGCCCCGCTGTAATTTGTTCACCCAGCATGTTATCTATCTAAGGAGAGCCACCTCTAGTGAACTATGGATCCCGGTCCTTTTGAAGGAAATATGCCCTGAGAGGCAATAATAAAGTTGTTATTATATATTCCTTATACATGATAGATGTTTATTTTACATGCTAGAATTGTATTGATTCGGAAACATCAATACATGTGTGTTTAATAAACAAAAAGGGTTCCTAGTCATGCCTCTCTTATAGACTAGCTTGTTGATTAACAAGATGATCAAGGTTTCCTGATCATGGACATTGGATGTTGTTAATAACAAGGTCACACCATTGGTGGAATGATGTGATGAACATTCATCCGAAGTATAGCATTACGATCAAGTCATTATGTTTATATTGCTATAACATCATACGAAGTAATCTTTATCCTTAGACCATGAGATCATGTTAATTGGTCGACACGGAAGAGTATCTTGATAACATCAAACGTCACACCGTAACAGGGTGACTATAAAGATGGGTTCAGTACTACGAAGGTGTTATGTTGAGGCTCATGGATCAAGAGTGGAATTTGTCAATCCAGATGATGGATAGATATACTCTGGGCCCTCTCGGTGATATCACATTAGGATAGCTTGCAAGCAAGTGATGTGATCACTAGAATGTTATATCACGGGAACGAGAAAAGAGTGCATGTCGGTAACGAGATCAAACTAGGTATGGAGATACCGATGATCGAATCTCGGACATGTAATATATCGAGAGACAAAGGGATTTAGTTACAAGCGTTAAAGGTTCTCACGATCACAGAAGTCATCGTTGAATGTGTAGGAGTCAGTACGAATCTCTAGGTCCCGCTACTGATTATTGATCGGAGAAGGGTCTCGATCATGTCTGCATTATTCGCGAACCGTAGGGTGGAACACTTAAGAGTTACCAGACACCATTTTTGAGCACATATGTTTCAGACGAAAGAATTGCAAAGCACAGGAATTGTTTCAATAGAAACCAGAAATTGTTTCGGGTGAAATTGCAGAAGGTGGTTCTGCATGTGATATTCAAATATTGCAAGGGGCTATATGTGAATGTTTGTTAATTAAAGTAATTAACAAAATTCTGAATAGATTTAATAAAAAGAGTTTTTTTAAATGAGAGAGCATTAAATTTGGAGAAATTTAATGCATTTAAAGTGGAGACTTTAAAAGGGAATGTGAAGAGGCATTTTAATGTGGAGGGGTTACCACCGCATGAATGGGGGAGGTGAGGGGTCACCCCCCCACGCGCCGGCCATGGAGAGAGGGGGCACCCCCCTCCTCCTATAAAAGGCCACCCATTCCCTCCTTCATCCTCACACCTCCTTGTGAAGGATCTCTCTCCCCCTCTAGAATTATTCCCCCATGGTCTCGGATTAGCGAGATACATGTTCCCGGTGGCATTCAGTCTGGAAGGAGTTGCTGCTTTCGCTGGATCGCTGGAGCGAGGAGGTGGAGGTTGTCCGGTGGCTTGAACGTGTGTGCGAGTGCGGATGCGTTGCTGAGTTGCGGCGCTCGGACTTCCTCACGATCTTGAGATCGGCAAGTGTACGACTACATCAACCACGAGTTCCTACTCGTTAACAAAGCTCGTTGTCTACGAGGGTAAGTTCTTGTTGGATGTATGTCCACTCGTTGCTTTGTACCTAGTTGATAGATCTTGGCGTGTAGTTCACACCGTAGGATTTTTTTTGTTTTCTATGCTGCAGACCCAACAGTGGTATCAGAGCCTGATCTATGCGTAGGTGCTTAGCACGGGTAGTACACATATGTTGATATGTGGGCGATGATGATCATGTTATTGCATCTTCTATGTATTTTGGATATTGGTGGCATAGTGGGATGAAGCGGCCCGGACCAACCTTACATGTCATCGTACATGAGACCGGTTCCACGACTGACATGCAACTTGTTTTGCATAAGTGGCTGGCGGGTGTCTGTCTCTCTTACTATAGTCAATATCTGATTTACAACGAGTTGCTAATAACTTATTTATCCTCGTTGTGGTTCATGTTCGTAGGTGAGAACGGTTCTATCTCCGAAAGCCCTAAGCCATGTAAAACTTGCAATTGATAAATTAGAGGCGTCTAGTTTAGATCGTTGCTGGGCTAGTGTATTGATATGGTATTGTTGTAAGTAGATGTATGGTAGATACTCTTACAAGACACTCAACGTGTAAGTTCCATAGACCTTGGCCTTACACACAAAGTAATGATAGATATCATACCACGATGCAAGTGATAGAGATCAAATGCATGGACCATCAAATGCATGGACCATATCATCTCACTTTACACATTAGATGTTAGCATCTTATACTGCTAGTTTGGCGTGTTTGGTAGCATTATAAGATGATCCCTCATTTAGATATCAAGATAAAAATGTGTTCTTCCTTGAGTATGCACCATTCTATGGATCGTGTTTCGAGACATCACGTGATGATCAGGTGTACTCGAATCTACGCTTTCATAGGAACGGGTGTAAGACAGTTTTACACATGCGAATACTAAGGTTCTTACTTGGCGAGCCTAGCATGTACATACATGGCCTCGGAACACGGACCAAAAGGTTAAGCATGAGTCATATGGTTGATATGATGCCCATATAGATGCTCGCCTTTGAAGCTATATGAACTCACGTGATGACCGGACTTGGTGTAGTGGATTTGGTTCATGTAATCACCAAAAGGACACGAGGGATGTCGTTTTTGAGTGGGAGTTCATTAGTAATTTGTATTAGTTGAACTCAATCTATCATAAACTTAGTCTAAATAAACTTTACAAATTCTGTTGTAGATGGCACCACCTGCTTTTAATTTCAATGTGTTCATGGAGAAAGAGAAACTTGCTGCGAATGGTAGCAACTTCCCTAAGGCTAAGTGAATTTGAGGATTCTCTCCTCACGCACAAAAGCAATATGTGCTAGATGCGCCGCTAGGCCCCCCACCAGCTCCTGATGCCCCTGACGAGGAAAAGAATGTCTATGTGACTCGTCAGGAGGACCACAACTTAGTTCATTGCGGCATACTGTATGGGCTAGAGCCAAAACTTCAAAAGCGTTTCGAAAATGGCAATGCCTTTGATACCATGGGAGAATTGAAAATGATTTTCGATACCCATGCTGCCGTAGAGAGTTATAATGCTACAGAAAAGTTCTTTAGCTGCATGATGGAGGAAAACAGCTCCGTTAGTGAGCACGTACTCAAAATGTCTGGGTACACCGATAAGCTTGTGTCCTTGGGAATAACGATTCCCATTGACTTAGGCATACATCGTGTTCTCCAATCTCTGCCACCTAGCTACAAGAGCTTCGTGATGAACTATAATGTGCAGGGCATGAAGAAGTCTCTTCGAGCTTCACAATGCTTAAGACTGCAGAAGTGGAGATTAGGAAAGAACATCAAGTGTTGATGATCAATAGGACCACCGGTTTCAAGAAGGACAAGAAAGTCAAGCACAAGGGAAATAAGGGTGGCAAGTCTGTTGCCACGCCTGAAAAGAAACCCTGGGCTGGCCCTAAGTCTGACACCGAGTGCTACTATTTCAAGGGGAATGACCATTGGAAGCGCAACTACCCCAAGTATTTGGCGGACAAGAAGTCCAGCAAGGCAAACAAAGGTATATGTGATATACATGTTATTGATGTGTACTTGACTAGTACTCGCAGTAGCACCTGGGTATTTGATACCGGATCGGTTGCTAATATATGTAACTCGATTTAGGGGCTATGGAACAAGCGACAACTAGCAAGGGATGAGGTCAGGATGCGGGTCGGCAATGGATCAAGAGTTGATGTGATCACCGTCGGGACGCTACCTCTCCATTTGCCATCGGGATTAGTTATAAACCTAAATAATTGTTATTTGGTGCCTGCACTGAGCATGAACATTGTATCTGGATCGTGTTTGATGCAAAGTGGTCATTCCTTTAAATCTGAAAATAATGGTTGTTCTATTTATAAGAATGATATCTTTTATGGTCATGCACCTATGTTGAATGGTTTATTTCTGTTGGATCTCGATAGTAATATTACGCACATTCATAATGTTAATGCTAAAAAGATTAAACTTGATGATGATATGTCTACATATATGTGGCACTGCCGTCTAGGTCATATTGGCATTAAACGCATGAAGAAACTCCATTCTGATGGACTTTTGGAATCACTTGATTTTGAATCATTTGATACATGTGAGCCATGCCTTATGGGCAAGATGACTAGAACGCCGTTTTCTGGTTCAATGGAGCAGGCTGCATCTATTGGAAATCATACATACTGATGTGTGTGGACCAATGAGTGTGTCGGCGCGAGGTGGATATCGTTATTTTGTTACTTTCATGGATGATTTGAGTAGATACGGGTATATCTATTTGATGAAACACGAGTCTAAAACTTTTGAAAAGTTCAAGGAATTTCAGAATGAAGTGGAAAATCATCGTAATAGAAAGATCAAATTTCTATGGTCTGACCGTGGAGGAGAGTATCTAAGTTACGAGTTTACCACACACATGAAAGAGTGTGGAATAGTTTCACAACTCACGCCTGCCGGAAACCACAACGTAATGGTGTGTCAGAACGTCATAATCGTACCTTATTGGATATGGTTCGATCTATGATGTCTCTGACTGACTTACCTCTGTTATTTTGGGGTTATGCACTAGAAACAGCTGCATTCACTTTAAATCGGGCACCATCTAAATCCGTTGAAACAACACCATATGAATTATGGTTTGGAAACAAACCTAAGCTGTCATTTCTTAAGGTTTGGGGATGCGATGTTTATGTGAAGAAACTTCAACTGGATAAACTCGAACCCAAAGCGGAAAAATGCGTCTTCATAGGATAACCTAAGGAAACAATTGGGTATACCTTCTATCACAGATCCGAGGGCAAGGTTTTTGTTGCCAAGAATGGATCCTTTCTTGAGAAGGAGTTTCTCGCGAAAGGTGTGAGTAGTCGGAAGGTAGAACTCGAAGAGGTTATTGAACCTTCTCTTCATGGAATGGCGAGTGGCGCAGCACCGGAAGTTGTTTCGGAGTTGACTTCACCTGATGAAGAGAGAGCTAATGATAATGATCATGAAACTCCGAAAGAGGACACTACCGAACCTCGCAGGTCAAGCAGGACACGAGCAGCTCCTGAACTATACGGCAATCCTATTATGAATTTCATGGTTGATGAAATGGATGACCCTGCGACGTATGAAGAAGCGATGATGAGCCCTGATTCCAACAAATGGCTAGAAGCCATGAAATCCGAGATGGAATCCATGTACGAGAACCAAGTTTGGAACTTGGTGGACTTACCTCATGACCGAAAGGCCGTTGAGAATAAATGGATTTTCAAAAGAAAAACTGATGCTGATGGTAATGTGACCATCTATAAGGCTCGACTTGTCACAAAGGGGGTTCGAAAAATTGAAGGAGTTGACTACGATGAGACATTCTCTCCCGTAGCGATGCTTAAGTCGGTTAGGATTATGTTAGCAATTGCTGCATATTTCGATTATGAAATATGGCAGATGGATGTCAAAACTGCGTTCCTCAGTGGTAAGATTGAAGAAGAGTTGTATATGATACAACCTAAGGGTTTTGTCGATCCTAAGGATGCTAATAAGGTATGCAAACTTCAGCGATCCATCTATGGACTGAAGCAAGCATCACGGAGTTGGAATCTCCGCTTTGATGAGGTGATCAAAGAGTTTGGATTTGTCCAAACTTATGGAGAGGCTTTTATTTACAAGAAAGTGAGTGGGAGCAATGTGGCATTTCTGATATAATATGTGGATGACATATTATTGATTGGAAATGATATAGATCTTTTAAACAGTGTTAAAAGTTATCTAAACAACAAATTTTCAATGAAATACCTTGGTGAAGCGTCATATATATTAGGCATTAAAAACTATAGAGATAGATCAAGGCGCCTAATTGGGCTATCGCGGAGTACATACCTTGATAAGATATTAAAGAAGTTTAATATGGACGAAAGTAAGAAGGGGTTCTTACCTATGTTGCAAGGCAAGACATTGAGTAAGACTCAAAGTCCGGCCACTGGAAGAAAGAGAGATGATGGATAAGATCCCTATGCCTCGGTCATAGGCTCTATTATGTATGCCATGCTATGTACAAGATCGGATGTGGCACATGCTATTAGTTTGACTAGTAGGTACCAATCGATCCAGTTCAAAACTCGGATAGCGGTAAAGAACATCCTCTAGTAATTGAGAAGAACTAAGGATATGTTTCTTATATACGGAGGTGAAGAAGAGCTAGTCGCTAAGTGTTATGTCGATGCTAGCTTTGACACCGTCTGATGACTCTAAGTCTCAATCCGGATCGTATTTCTCTTGAACGGAGCAGCGAGTTAGTTGGAGGAGTTCCAAACAACCTGTGGTGGCTGGATCAACGTGAGGCGGAATATGTTGTCGCTTTATACGAGCGAAGTAGTTTGGATGAAAGAGTTCATTACGGAACTGGGTGTGATTCCGAGTGCGTTGGACCCGATGGTGATCTATTGTGACAACAATGGAGCCATAGCCAACGCAAAGGAACCGAGGTCTCACAAGAATTCCAAACATATTAAGCGCCGGTTTCACTCCATCCGCGAGCATGTCAAGGATGGAGATATAAAGATTTGTAAAGTACACACGGACCTAAATGTAGCAGATCCATTGACTAAAGTTCTCCCTAGGGCAAAACATGATCAACACCAGAACTCCATGGATGTTAGATTTATCACTATGTGAACTAGATTATTGTCTCTAGTGCAAGTGGGAGACTGAAGGAAATATGCCCTGAGAGGCAATAATAAAGTTGTCATTATATATTTCTTATACATGATAGATGTTTATTTTACATGCTAGAATTGTATTGATTCAGAAACATCAATACATGTGTGTTTAATAAACAAAAAGGGTTCCTAGTCATGCCTCTCTTATAGACTAGCTTGTTGATTAACAAGATGATCAAGGTTTCCTGATCATGGACATTGGATGTTGCTAATAACAAGGTCACACCATTGGTGGAATGATGTGATGAACATTCATCCGAAGTATAGCATTACGATCAAGTCATTATGTTTATATTGCTATAACTGACGAGGTTTAATCTCGTCAATGCCCATTGTTATGGACTTGGGTTTTGGAGAAGATGGGGATGCTGGAGATCGTGGCACGGTTAACAGACAAGCAACCAGGGGACACGAGATTTACCCAGGTTCAGGCCCCCGGAGGGAAAACCCTACTCCTGCTTGTCTGCTCTTTTATTACGGTGGAACCGAAGGTTACAGGGTGCGCAGATTCGATCTGGCGTGGATGCGTGAAAGTATGAGTCGAGTTGTTGCGTTGTGTCCTCTCGTTGGCCCCTCCTAGCCTTTATATATGGGGAGGCTAGGTCTCGGTGTCTGAGTAGGTTACAAGTTGTATTCAAACTCTAGTCTTGCTCTCCAAGGATCCGAAGACGTCATGGGCCTTGGCCACCCGAAAATCTTCATGGGCCAACGTATGTCTGCCGTGGGCCTTCCTTGGGCTGGACTAGGTATGCTGAAGTTACGTACCCGTAGGGTATAACCATGTCAGTAGCCCCCGAGTGATTAGTCGAATCGTAGATTCGACTGAGGACTCTTCAATCCTTCGGGTGCAACTCTGTATTTCAAGAGAATGTGTAGGGATTGCTGATACGTGTGCCTGGCTCTCCCGACGGATCAGGGTCAGTTAACTGTCTTAGGACAAAACAACACGATCTTCTTCAGGTTCGGGTCCCTCAACCCGGACCTGGAACATATGCTGGCGTAATTCGACTCAGGCCGTGGAGGACTTAGAGGAGTGGAATTCCAATGATTTTAAATGATGTACCCAACGCGTCCGTCAGGATTTTTTCATCACGCCTGTTGGCATGGATTTATACTAGCAGAGTGCAGTCAGGTGCGTTGCCAGGCCATCAGATGATATCTGTAGGTCTTATCTTTGTGTCGCAGACCTGACATCGAATGTTTGTCACAATGAGGTGCTTGGTGCCAAGGAGATTGTTTGCTCACTTAGCATTTTGTTGGGGCAGAGTTGCCAAAAAGTTTTTGCGTGCTGATCCGGAAGATCGCAGTCGAAGATTTTATAGGGTGCGCGACCAGCGCTCCCTATGGGAGTAGCCCCCAAGTGTCTGTTCGAGTCGTAGACTCGAGCGGAGACTTTAGTGCAAGCATTGCTCAGTTGTTTTAGTCCGTAGGACTCGAAATTTTTTGGATGCTTAAATCCATTCTCCCTATGGGAGTAGCCCCTGAGTCCGTAGTGGAGTCGCAGACTCGACGTAGGACTCAGAGAAGTGCTTTGTCTTCATTTGTCTTTCGGGTGCACGGCCGGCGCTCCTGATAGGAGTAGCCCCCGAGTATTTAGTCGAATCGTAGATTCGAGTGAGTACTCTTAGCTGTGTAGCCGAAGTTGGTGCTAGTATAGCTTTTGATGACGTCAGTGCTGACGATCGATGACCTCAAGCGTCTGCTACGCCAGAGATGACTTGACTGGACGAAGCGTGGGTCCCACTTCCTGACTTTGAATTGACCGGTCACGCGCGGCGTGGAGATGATTACGGTGTCTCCTCGATTTCCGCGCGTAGTGGACGGCGTGGTAACGACGGTTCGTTTTGGTGACACGATACGACCAGATCTACCGTTGGCGTTAGGTCTTCTCGATGGGCGGCCAGCGTCGTCGTCTTCTGTTATAATCCTTGGTGAAATCGTGGTTTGTTTTTCACCGCAGCAGTTCTTGTGTTCACTCCCTCCTTGCGCTCGAGCGATTCTTGCTTCTCGCTGGGATTTTCTTCCGCATTTCCTTTGTCTTCGTTGTTGGCAACGCCACCACCACCGTAGCGCCATGGGGAAGCCAAAGAAGTCCTCATCTGCAGTTGGGACTAGCACCGTCGGAGGCAAGAAGGGCGCCGCCACTGCTCGTGTCATCGATGGTGGCTGGCGGCGATCAGAGACGCGGGAGAGCAATCTCCGCAAGCTGCGTGAGCGGAGCTTGATCCCGCAGGATACGACGGCCGTGAGGCTCCCCGGTAATGAGGTAATCCCCCGTCCCCCATCTGGGTACCGGGTTATGTTCCTCGCCTTCGTTTTGCATGGGTTTTCGTATCCAGTCCATGACTTCCTTCGTGGACTGCTCTTCTTCTATGGGATTCAGCTGCATCCCAATTCTCTTCTCCACATTGCGTGCTTTATCACACTTTGCGAGTGTTGGCTTGGCATTGAGCCGCACTTTGGCCTCGTCCGGAAGCTTTATTCCGTGAAGAGGCAGTCTGGTTCGGATGGTGTGTATCCCATTGGGGGTTTCATCATCTCCCTTAGTCCCAATGTGCAATTCTTCTCCTTTTCCATGTCCGAATCTGTCCAAGATCTTGGCGGAGAAATGGTTTTACATCCGTGACTCCGTCTTTGCTGGGCAAGATTTTGGTCTCGTTCCTTTGACCCCTCCAGTTGATTGAGAAGAAAAGATCTGGAAAAACCAAATCTTGGATGGTGAGGTGGCGGAGGTAGAGGCCTCAGATCGTCGGGTGGAGGAGCTCCAATTGATTCCTGAGAAGGAGGTGAGCAGTGTCGACATCATCCGGACGTTTCTTGAGCGTCGTGTAGCCTCTCCAAGTGAGGCGCATCCGATGTTTCTTTACTGGGCGCCGTGATCCGACGAGGGTTTGGTGAGAAAATCTCGAGGTGGAACTTGACAAAGCTCTTCGCGTCTTTGTTGAAGTTCAAGGCTGACGAGAAAATCCGGGGAAGTCGCTGGCTCCTCCTTTTCTTCGACGTTGGCTGTGCGGAGGTGTAGACTTATGCGTAGTGCTCCCCTTTCTTGTTGGGTGTTTATTTGTGTCCTTTGTTTGCTAACAAAGTTTCTTCTCATCTTGTAGGGCTTCAAAGTGCGGGCATGGCACCACCGTTGCCGAGAGGTATCCGAATGCCCGGATAATGAAGTGGTGGATTCCATGTCCGAAGCTACCGTCTGCGATCCCAATGGAGGATGCCGACGAGTCAGTAAGGACCATTCGCATAGCGATCACGAACTCGGCGAGTCTTGGATGCTTCAACTCCTCCGACTCCTGGAATCCTCTGGGCCTTGAGCTTCATGATGATGTTCATGGGGTTCTTCCTCTCCCTTCACCGCCATTCCTGCGATGTTGCTCCTCACCCGGACAAAGCGGAAGAAGGAAGAAAAGAAGGAGGAGAAGAAGGAAGAAAAGAAGGAGGAGAAGAGGGCCCGAAGGGCTTCTCCTATCTTTGACCTGAGCGCGTTGGGCTCATAAGTGATCTTGTTGCCACTGTTGTCTTTTGTTCCCTTGTTATTTTTGTGCTTGTGTTGATTGATTCGTATGCAGGCAATCCTCCGACAGCTCTAGTGATGGAGCGCGCGAGATGATGGGGGAGTCGAACATTGTGTCGCCTCCTCCTCAGACAGTGGCGACTTCGGGTGGCGCCTTTCCGGATCCTCCTGTGTAAGAGAGGCTGGTGGTTGCGCCTCAGAATTTCGCAGGCGGGCTTGCGGGTTCGCCTTCAGAGCACGTAAGTTCGTCTGCTTCATGTCACGGGGGGAGCCCCCGAGCGTCTTCGTGTGCTAATGTTGTTTATGCTTCTTTGTATTGGGCATAGCCCCCAAGTCCTGTGCTTAATGCTATTGCCTTTTTCTGCAGCCTTTTGTCCAAGAGGCCAAGCGGTTGGTGGAGGAACGCCTAACGCTGGAGGCGAAACTGTGGCAGTTGCAAGGTATTCGTCTGCCTTGTAGTACTCATCTTGCTATATCCTGGTCCTGTTTGTTGACACTTGCTTGTTGTAAATGCAGAGGAGCATAAAGACTCTCTCCGTGAGGTCGATGCTCTGAAGAAGAGCCTTGGCCAACTGGGCGAAGGCGAAACTGCTTTGAGGCGAGAGCGCCTTGAGCTGGGTGTGAAAGGCGCAAGCGAAAAGCGTCTGCAGCAGAGGCCGCAGATCGTGAGCAGCTGGCCACCGTTGGCTGCTCGTGAAAAAGGGTGGCGGAGCTCATGGCTGCTGCCAAGGCTATTTCGGTGGCGTTAGCTTTGTACTTGCTCCTTTTTCTGCGGATCATCTTCTATGTTGCCTTTCTTCATGTTGTCTTCTTTTGTCTCGGATGCCGCAGTATCGAGTTCATCCATGATGCTCTGGAGCACGGGAGTGCTCTGGATGATTCCACTGTAGCGGTCGAAGACCGCTGTAGCACCGTCGTCAACTCCCTTGCCAAGGCGAAAGAGGTCCTTGGTCGCTTCTACCAGGAGCTCTTCCCGAAGGGCGCATCCCTTGAAGACGTGGGTGCCCTGGCAGGGGCTCTATCAGCCGAAGCGCCTGCAGCGTATAAGCGCAAGTAGAAGGGCATCGGCGCGTCCGTCGGGCTGGCGATGGCTATGGCGGCTGGGGCAGAGCTGGACCTGCCCCAGATTACTTCTCGGATGCTTGACGGCCGATGGATCCGAGTAGCCTTGCCGCCTACTCCGCTCGCTGCAAGCGATATGGACCCAAGCTCATTGACTTGTTGTCTGAGTGCGCATTGCGGCAATGGCGAGGCCAAAGCTAAGCGATCTGGTTACGGCGACTCAGTGCCCTCCGTCATAGGCGTGGTAGACGTAGGGTAGCTTGTAGTCTATTTTTGCTGTAAATATCTTTTGTAGTACCACCCTTGTGCCACGTAGTGGCCTTATATACTTTAATGAATTTCTCCGAGCTGTGCTCTATCCTTGGCTGAATGTCTGTGTGCCTTCTTTTTTCTTCTGCTATAGGTTCCTTCGGGTGCTGACCCGGTTGACACTACATCCGAAAGGCCCTTGCGAGCATCATTGGATGACTCCTCGCAGCTCGCTTTTCTTCGAGATCGCGTGCGCAGCTTGGAGAGAGATTTGCTTGGGTTCTGTCACGCGGCGTTTGAAGTCCAAAGCAGACCGTGGTGCAGCCAGAGAGGAGTATTTGATGGCGGAGCTGGGTCGGCTGTCCGAGCAGCTGCAATGTAAGTTGATCCTTCTTTCGAGTTGTAGCTTAGTTCTTCGGGTGAGCCTATTGGCCTCACTCTTGTTTTGTGCGGTTGTCGCAGGTGCCAATCTTGCTCCGAGGGAAGAAAAGGAGCGTATTGCTGTTCGAGTCAATTGCTTGACTCAACAGGACATGGAGGCCGGCGGCTTCTTCTGGATGGATCGTGATCGCGCCATAGTTCTGGCGACGGTGCAGGATCGTGTCTACCAGGTTTCGCGGGTGCTCCGCCAGGTGCAGACATCGCTTTCCTCGGTGCTGCACGTCATGTTTCCGTTGGATGCCGTGCCGACGACCCTTGCCGGTCTTCTGACGAAGTTTCGGAGTGCCAGCAATGTCAAGGAGCTGGTGCGGCAGCAGCTCGTCGCAGGTGTGAAGGCTGCCTTGTCTCTTGTGAGGGTGCACCGCCCTGATGTAGATTTGGCTGCTGTGGCGACTGGGCCACCTCTTCGACCATGGTGGCGAGTGGAATATGCGCCCGCATTACGCGGCTGTAAGGCAGTATGCCGAACAGATTGTAGATTTGTTTGAGCAGCGTGCTCAGGTTATTCTTCAGAATAGGTAGGACCTGAAAATAAACAGATAGATGTAAAATTTGTATATTGCGGCTGGGCGTGTATGTGCCCTTTGTTGTAAAGGTTCGCTTGTTAGCGAGCACGCAGTGCTTTGATGTAGTACGTGCCCTTTTCGTTTGTCTGACGTGGTCAGCTACTCAGGTGTACACGTTTTGTCCTCAGCCGATGAAATCGTGAGGTGGGGGGAGCCCCCGAGCACGCAGTGCTTTGATTTAGTACGTGTCCTTTTCGTTTGCCTGACGTGGTCAGCTACTCAGGTGTACACGTTTTGTCCTCAGTCGATGAAATCGTGAGGTGGGGGGAGCCCCCGAGTGCGTTTGTAGCATGTGATAAAGTTGCAGAGAAATAGTCAACCGAAGGTTGGGGGCGAGACACTTAGCTTTATTTGTATCGTAATGGAGGAGGTACATGGTTCGGCTGAGTAGCCTTGGCTGTAAGCCTTATCGAAAATGGGGTACATTGCTATGGGTAGAATCGTCGCAGGTGCGAGATGTTCCATGGGTTGGAGTATGCGACTCCAGACTCCACGTGCTTGAGGCGATAGGCGCCACCTGGGATGACCTCGGTGATGGCATAGGGTCCTTCCCACGGTGACTCGAGTTTATTCGGTCGCTTTTGCTTGAGTCGCAAGACGAGGTCTCCTTCGACGAAGGACCTTGGGCGCAGCCGGCGGCTGTGATAGTTGCGGAGACTTTGCTGGTACACTGCTGATCTAGCTGCTGCTATATCCCGTGCTTCGTCGAGTGTGTCGACGGCGTCTTCGAGTGCAGCCGTGGATTCGGCTTCGCTGTAAGCGACGACTCGTGGAGCCTGGTGGCGTACTTCGGCTGGTAGCACGGCCTCAGCTCCGTGCACCATGAAGAACGGTGTGTAGCCGGTGGAGCTGTTTGGCGTTGTCCGTAAGCTCCACAGGACAGACGGTAGCTCTTTCGTCCAGTTTCCGGCTTTGTGCTCGAGTGAGCTCATGAGGCGCTTCTTGATGCCGGCGCCGATTAGACCGTTGGCCTTTTCCACTTGCCCGTTTGTTTGCGGGTGTGCCACTGAGGCATACGTGATGTTGATCCCGAGGCCTTCGCAGAAGTCCTGGAATTCTTCGGAGATGAAGTTCGATCCGTTGTCGGTGATGATGCTGTGCGGTACGCCAAATCTGTAGACAATGGATTCGAAGAATTTGACGGCGGTTTTGCCCTTCTGGTTGGTGACTGGCATTGCCTCGATCCACTTGGTGAATTTGTCGACTGCGACCAGGAGGAAGACGTGTCCTCCCTTCGAAGATTTTGGCAGTTTGCCGATCATGTCGAGGCCCCATTGGGCAAAAGGCCAGGCTATGGGTATGGGTCGAAGTTCGGACCCAGGTGCGTGCGGTTTGTCGGCGAACCGTTGGCACCCGTTGCATCTTCGGACGATGTCCTTTGCGTCGCTCATGGCCGTTGGCCAGTAGAATCCTGCTCGCAGAGCTTTGGCGACGAGGGAGCGGCTACCTGCGTGGTGGCCGCAGATGCCCTCGTGGATATCTTGGAGTATGGCCTTGCCGTCATTGATGGTGACGCACCGTTGTAGTACGCCCGTAATGCTGCGTTTGTACAGCTCGCCGTTGATGATGGTGAAGGCTTTTGACCGACGAGATATGCGTCGGGCATCTGTCGGGCTGTCTGGCAATTCTCCGTTTATCAGGAACTGGAGGTATGGGCGTGTCCAAGTTTCGTCGACTGCCATGACCTGCATCAGGTTGACCATGGCAACTTCGGTATCCAACTTTTCGGGTCCTTCATGACCTTCGGGTAGCGTAGCCCCCGAGTGTTCTTCTTCTTCGGGTGATCCTTTGGGGAATTTTCGCTTGATGGATGGCACGCAGATCTGTTCGAGGAACACACCTGGTGGTACCTTTGCACAAGTGGAGCCGATGTTGGCGAGTCTATCAGCCTCCTTGTTGCTCTCTCTTCCAACGTGCCGAAGTTCGCAGCCGTCGAATTCTCCTTCGAGTGCGTTGTATAGCGCGCGGTACGCGATCATGTTTTCGGCGTGTGCGTCGCACTCATTCATTGTCTGCTGGACGACAAGGTTGGAGTCACCGTAGATGACCAGGCGCGTTGCGCCGCATATTTTTGCCATCTTCATGCCATGGATGAGGGCTTCGTATTTGGCCTCGTTGTTGGAGGCTCTGAATTTCATCCGAAGGACGTACTTCATCCTGTCACCTTGCAGGGAGGTCAGTATGACTCCTGCCCCTGCTCCGGCTTCGCGTTTGGAGCCGTCAAAATGCATTGTCCAGGACTGCGACATGTCTGGGGTGTCAGGCAGCTGCAGCTCCATCCAGTGCACCAGGAAGTCCGGAAGGACTTGAGATTTGATTGCGTGTCGCTTCTCGTAGATGATGTCCAGGGGTGATAGTTCAATGCCCCACAGGGCCACGCGTCCTGTGGCCTCTGGGTTATTCAGGATGCTGTTTAGGGGTGCCTCGTTGACGACCATCACCTGATGCTCCTGGAAGTAGTGGCTCAGTCGTCGAGCCGTCATGAACACGCCGTAGGCCAGCTTCTGGTAGTGCGGGTACCGCTGTTTTGTTGGAGTGAGAACCTCGCTGAGGTAGTAAATTGGGCGTTGTACCCCGTGGGTCTTGCCTTCTTCGGGTCGTTCGACCACGAGTACTGTGCTGACCACCTGGTGTGTGGCTGCTATGTACAGCAACAGGGGCTCGCGCTCTTTTGGCGTGACCAAAACTGGCGAGGTGGAGAGGAGCCGCTTGAGGCTTTCGAATGCGTCGTTGGCTTCTGGTGTCCACTCGAACTTGTCTGCCTTGCGTAGCAACTGGTAAAATGGTAGGGCCTTCTCGCCCATGCGGCTGATGAACCTGCTTAGTGCCGCTACTCGCCCTGCGAGCTGCTGAACGCCCTTGAGGTTTTTCGGCTTCTCCATTGTCATGATAGCTTTGATTTTCTTCGGGTTCGCTTCGATCCCTCGTTGAGAGATGAAGTATCCGAGCAGCTGACCCGAGGGGACGCCGAAAGCGCACTTTTCTGGATTGAGCTTGATCCTGTAGCGATCAAGGTTGTCGAACGTCTCGCGGAGATCGTCGATAAGTGTTCTTGCCTCCTTGGTTTTTATGACTATGTCGTCGACATAGACTTGGACGTTGCGACCGATCTAGTCCTTGAGGCAGGCCTGCATGCATCGCTGGTACGTGGCACCCGCGTTCTTTAGCCCGAAGGGCATTGTGTTGTGATGAACGCCGTTTTCTCCTGATCTTCGACCTTGAGTCGAATCTGGTTATAGCCTGAGTAGGCATCGAGGAAGGAGAGTTTCTCACAACCTGCAGTCGAATCGATGATCTGGTCGATCCGAGGAAGAGGGAAGTGGTCCTTAGGGCAATGTTTATTTAGTGACGTGAAGTCCACGCACATCCGCAGGATGTCCGTGTCCTTCTTCGGGACCATCACCGTGTTTGCCAGCCATTCGCTTTCCTTGATTTCCCGGATGAAGTCTGCTGCGAGTAATCTGTTGATCTCCTTGCCGATAGCTTCGGCTCGTGGCTCTGACAGTCTTCGGATGGACTGCTTGACTGGCTTGGTGTCTGGGAAGACATTGAGTGCGTGCTCGGCGAATTCCCTGGGAACTCCTGGCATGTCCGCAGGACACCAGGCGAAGATTTCCCAGCGCTCACGGAGGAATTCGACGAGCGCGCCTTCCTATGCGGTGCTGAGGTCGTTGGCGATCAGCGCCGTCTTGGAGGCATCCGTTGGATGGACCCGCACTTTTTTGGTGTTGATGGTGGAGTCGAAAGACATGTCAGGTGCGTTCTGCTTTGTGACTGGGGGTAGCCCGTTGTCCGTCACCTCGCGGAGCCTTACAAGCTCGTCTTGCATGCCGAAAGATTGGGAGATTTTGTTGAAATCCCTGTCGCATTGGTCCGATCGGGTGAAGCTCCTGTGGATTGTGATGACGCCCCTTGGTCCTGGCATCTTGAGTAGTAGGTATGCGTAGTGTGGGACGGCCAGGAACCTTGCGAATGCTACGCGTCCCAGGATGGCGTGGTATTGCGACGGCCAGTCCACCACTTCGAATTCTAGGCGCTCCTGCCGAAAGTTGTCCGGCTTCCTGAAGATGACGTCGAGCCCTATTTTGTCCAGGGGGAGATGCCCTTCCCTGGAACAATGCCGTGGAACGTTGTGTCTGATTGTTCCAGGCTACATTGTGGGATCCGCATAGCTGCTAGAGTGCTTGCGAACATTAGGTTGATGCCGCTGCCACCGTCCATGAAGACGTGACTCATCTCAAAGACTCCGATCTGCGCCTCCAGCACCAAGGCAGCATGACCTGGGCGAGGGATCTGGCAAGGGTGATCCGCGCGAGTGAATGTGATGCAGGACTCTGATCCGCTGAGGTACTCAGGGATTGCAGGCGGAGTTGCCACGGCCATATTGATTTGTCGGGTGATTTTCTTCTGCACCCTGTTGGTTGGGCGTCCCTTCTGGATCATATTTAGTGCTCCCTTTGGTGGGGGGTATGCGACCCCGACATTGTTTTGCGCTGGTGCGACTGGTTGATGTGGGCTTCCAATAGGCGGCGGTGGAGGAGCTCCGTGTGCTATTTCACCTGGCGCAGGTGCGTTTCCGAACGCAGGAATTGGAGCTTGTTGTCTCATCTGCACCATGCTTTCGCTGAGTTTCTGGAACTCGCGGCAGTCCTTGAGCATGTGGCTAGCTTTCTTTTTGCCATCTTGTTTGTCGATGTAGAAGTGGATGGTGCATGGACCCGAAAGTTTGTCGAATGCTGAAGGTCCGTTGTCATGCATGGCGTTGCCACGATCGCATTGGTCGTCCGTTGTCGCGGAAGTTTCCGCTGCGGTATCCTCCGCTTGCGGCTGTTGTTATTACGGTGGTCGGCGTGGCCGCTGCGACCATGTCGGGTCCTTCGGTCCTCGAGACGCGTGATCTCCTCTTGCTGCGGCGTTCGCGTCTTCGCCGTAGTCGCCCTCTCTTCATCTGATTGCGCCGCTGATGCAACCTTTCGCCCGCCCAATCGCATGGCGATTTCCATGAGCTGGTCGAGTGTCTTGGGTTTACACGTCCAAGTTTCTCCTTGAAGTTCGGGCGTTGACGCCGCCCCGAAGGCGTCGATGGCCCTCTTCGGAGATGTGTGCGGAGTTCTTGGTCGTGAACCAGCGTAGTATGTACGAGCGAATAGATTCACCGTTCTCGAGTGCATGCTCGCAACTCTTCGATTGAGGCAGGCCTTTTGCTGGTGCCTTTGAAATTTCGGATGAAGCTATAAGCGAGCTCCCAACCGGATGGATCCGATGATAGGCTGCTTGAGCTGCACCCGCGCTACCGTAAGCTGCAGCTGAAGGCATTGCATGGCGGTTTCTTTGTTGCCTCCGTGAAGCTTGACGGATGACAGATGGTCACTAAGCCAGGACTTTGGATCTTGCGTGCCGTTGAACTTCGGAGTATCCGAAGGAAGCTTGAAGTTGCGTGGCATCTGTGTTCGCGGACGGATCTCGAAAGCATCGAGCCCCGCAGAGTTCTCCTTCGTCTTCATCCATCTCAGATTCAGACGAGCATGCGCGTTTGGTGCGTGCTTTGTCGATCTTGCGCTATGTAAGCTTGTCTCTGGCGTCGTAGTCGTGTTTATGGCGGTGCGATCTCTTCTTTCTTCGAGGAAGATCGTGTTCTTCTTCATCTTCGGATGAGGGTGGGGCTCGTCGCGCTGGCGGAGCTTTCTTCTTCGGCTCAGAGGGCGTCTTCGTGGAGCGCAGCTCGATTAGTCCTAGTCCGTGAGTGCTGACCTATGCATGGCCCTTTTCGGATCCCTCCGGAGGTGGGTGAGCGAGATACGTGATGGCTGCCATGATCGCAGCTTGTGGCGTCTTCGGGGTGATGTTGCCGTCGGCGTCCATATCCATGAACGATGTGTGGAGAGTTCGGGTCACGTCACGCCGCTCCTTCGGGTCCATGTTTTCCACCCGAGAGTGGTGCTTGTTTCCCTGGTTTCCGTTTGTGCTAGAGCCGGGTCCCATGGCGGAGAGCGCAGCTTCGTCAGCAAGACCGGACTCAGAGGCTGCCTTCTTGCATTTGTCGAGCGTCTCCTGCATCTTGACTTGCTTCTTGTGCTCCTCGATGAGGAGGTAGTGGTATGCCATCAGCAGATCATGTGGGGAGTCCAGAGGTAGGACTATTTTGCCTGCGACGGCGCGGCGTGCTTCGGCCCATCCTTCTTTGCTAAGTTGGATGAGGTGGCCCCTGTTTTCGCCGTTTCCACCGTTTTCGCCGTTTCTGTCCTGCGGGTTGGGGTTGGGCGGCGGGTTAGGCGTTTCCTCGTCGGTTTGGATGATTGCGGCGCACAGATAGCGCCTGCAGATTGGTTATTTGCTGCGCAGCTTTCGGATTCGGAACCGTAGGTTCCTTCATCCGAAGGTGGATCGCACAGATCGGAGTTGCAGCTGCTGCTGCTGTAGAACTCATCTATTGATGGTGACGTGCGTAGCACGGGGTGTGGAGCCCATGAAGCGGGCCTGATTGACGGCACGGGGTATCCGCTCAGGGAGGCGGAGGGTGCCAGTTTGTCCCACCTGGAAGCAGAAGCTCCCGAACAGAATTTCGAGTCTGTCACCTACGAGCTCGAAATCCTTCATGGTATCCGGCGAGTGAGCGGTGAAGTCAAAAGCGCCGAAGAGGAGGTGATTCTCCGTCGCCGCGGAGTTGTAGATCGATCGGGTCGGAACCGTCACAACCGCACAATCAGCAGCCCCAGTTCCCACAGACGGCGCCAATTGACGAGGTTTAATCTCGTCAATGCCCATTGTTATGGACTTGGGTTTTGGAGAAGATGGGGATGCTGGAGATCGTGGCACGGTTAACAGACAAGCAACCAGGGGACACGAGATTTACCCAGGTTCAGGCCCCCAGAGGGAAAACCCTACTCCTGCTTGTCTGCTCTTTTATTACGGCGGAACCGAAGGTTACAGGGTGCGCAGATTCGATCTGGCGTGGATGCGTGAAAGTATGAGTCGAGTTGTTGCGTTGTGTCCTCTCGTTGGCCCCTCCTAGCCTTTATATATGGGGAGGCTATATCTCGGGTGCCGATACGAGTAGGTTACAAGTTGTATTCAAACTCTAGTCTTGCTCTCCAAGGATCCGAAGACGTCATGGGCCTTGGCCACCCGAAAATCTTCATGGGCCAGCGTATGTCTGCCGTGGGCCTTCCTTGGGCTGGACTAGGTATGCTGAAGTTATGTACCCGTAGGGTATAACCATGTCAATAACATTATACGAAGTAATCTTTATCCTTAGACCATGAGATCATGTTAATTGCTGACACCGGAAGAGTATCTTGATAACATCAAACGTCACACCGTAACAGGGTGACTATAAAGATGGGTTCAGTACTACGAAGGTGTTATGATGAGGCTCATGGATCAAGAGTGGAATTTGTCAATACAGATGACGGATAGATATACTCTGGGCCCTCTTGGTGATATCACATTAGGATAGCTTGCAAGCAAGTGATGTGATCACTAGAATGTTATATCACGGGAACGAGAAAAGAGTGCATGTCGGTAACGAGATCAAACTAGGTATGGAGATAACGATGATCGAATCTCAGACATGTAATATATCGAGAGACAAAGGGATTTAGTTACAAGCGTTAAAGGTTCTCACGATCACAGAAGTCATCGTTGAATGTGTAGGAGTCAGTACGGATCTCTAGGTCCCGCTACTGATTATTGATCGGAGAAGGGTCTCGATCATGTCTGCATTATTCGCGAACCGTAGGGTGGCACACTTAAGAGTTACCAGACACCATTTTGGAGCACATATGTTTCAGACGAAAGAATTGCAAAGCACAGGAATTGTTTCAATAGAAACCGGAAATTGTTTCGGGTGAAATTGCAGAAGGTGGTTCTGCATGTGATATTCAAATTTTGCAAGGGGCTATATGTGAATGTTTGTTAATTAAAGTAATTAACAAAATTCTGAATATATTTAATAAAAAGAGTTTTTTAAATGAGAGAGCATTAAATTTGGAGAAATTTAATGCATTTAAAGTGGAGACTTTAAAAGGGAATGTGAAGAGGCATTTTAATGTGGAGGGGTTACCACCACATGAATGGGGGAGGTTAGGGGTCACCCCCCCATGCGCAGGCCATGGAGAGAGGGGCACCCCCTCCTCCTATAAAAGGCCACCCCCTTCCCTTCTTCATCCTCACACCTCCTTGTGAAGGATCTCTCTCCCCCTCTAGAATTATTCCCCCATGGTCTCGGATTAGCGAGATACATGTTCCCTGTGGCATTTTGTTTGGAAGGAGTTACTGCTTCCGCTGGATCGCTGGAGCGAGGAGGTGGAGATTGTCCAGTGGCTTGAACGTGTGTGCGAGTGCGGATGCGCTGCTGAGTTGCGGCGCTCGAACTTCCTCACGATCTTGAGATCGGCAAGTGTACGACTACATCAACCACGAGTTCCTACTCGTTAACAAAGCTCGTTGTCTATGAGGGTAAGTTCTCGTTGGATGTATGTCCACCCGTTGCTTTGCACCTAGTAGATAGATCTTGGCATGTAGTTCACACCGTAGGAAATTTTTTGTTTTCTATGCTGCGGACCCAACACCTTTTACTTTACATACAATCTACAATCTTTTACTGCTTTGTGTTTACTTTCTGCAAACTTTTACTTCTTTACATTCGATATAATCCTTTGTTTTCCGCAAAACACGGTGAGATTGACAACCTCATCGCAAGTTGGGGACAAAGTTCTGTGGTTGTGTTGTGTAGGTCTCCACGTTGCTACTAGCACCGGTAGTGCGCCCTGCCAAAGCTCAGCTAGTAACACCTTTGAGGTGTTTCCTTGCTCCTACTAGTTCGATTAAACCTTGGTTTCATAACTGAGGGAAACTTGCTGCTGTGCTCATCATACCTTCCTCTTGGGGTTCCCAACGAGCTCTACATCAACCACGAGCCATCAACACATTTTTTGGGCGCCGTGCATTGAGCCATCAGTGCCTTGGATGAATCATGCGTTATTTTAGCATATTAAAGCATAGTATAGTGGTATTCTCCTTTGATGCTTTATTTGGGTTGACTTGGCACATGCTCACACCATGTAATGACTATCCCAAGTCACCATAAGCCTTTATGATCCTTTAGTTTTCAACTTGTAGTATCACGTTATGCTTTGATCAATGATGTTTTGTCGCTCTGCATGATTATGGCCATTATTGCTCTTTCGTTTGTCGCTCCCTTACTATTGCTAGCCTTCACTTACACTGAGTATGTTTTACTCAAGTTTCCAACTCCCTAAAACCAAATATTGCCAAAGTGTCCACCATACCTACCTATTAGCATCACTTGCTACTTCCGTGCATATTCAATATGCCTTATTTTCTTCCGAATAAAATGTTTGCTTGTTATGAGAAAGTTAGTTAGTAAAGCTCTCACGAACTTGATGGCACACTTTATTTTTCTTGCATTTAATAAACCTGAACCATTGCGTCCTTCTTTGTTGCGTATATGCTTGCGCTTTATAACTTGAAGTTAGCAGAACCATGTATCATGGGGAACGCTTTCAACATTGCATTGGTACTTAGTACCTCGTTGATATCATGTTCTTTTGCTTATGGATCCCGGCGGTGTGAAATAAAAGTGGAACTTGTAAGATCATGGAGTTTGTATGTATGTTAGAGAAATGTCTGGGCCGCTAGCCTAAGCCATGCCTAATCATGGTGGAAACTTGCAACATCACCATAATGAGCACTCTATGAAGCATCCTCAATAAAAACCTATGCAAATAGCAAATAAAAAGATTGCTGAGATGCTCATTGTCTGCTTGCCTTGTCATTTTGATTATGGGATAGCTCCTGTATCATGTGCAAGGGGTACCCCGTTGGCGGTTCTTTATGATACGCGTATACTTACAATGACAAGAGCTTACTTGTGACTGAATTTGAGTAGCATGAGTATCGGTCTTCGTAAGTAAGGGGCATGAAACTTTGATTTATAACTTGTCAAGCATATCCTCTTAGTTATGTCACTTTAACCTTAACCACATTAAAAGATGCTTATGATAGGGGCAATGAGAGCTCAAACTAATGAGTACCATACTTTTAGCATTTGGAAGCCTTTCAAACTATTCAAAACCTTTTCATTTCCTTGTTGAGTCTCCACACATTCTATGAGCACTTTCTTGAGAGCATAGTGGCCATTCTTAGTTCTATGTGCATTGTCCCAAGACTTGTTGATTGATGCATACCTTCATATTGCTTGTTTTAAACTATTTGTATCTAGTCACTCTTGTAAACTTTGAAGGTGTCCTATGCATTTATGTTTGCTACTCTATGAGGGACAAGCTGAATGCCACTATTCTGTGTTTTCTTTATGTGAAACAAACAAATGTCTTGCAAAGCATTGTTATTCATGAATCTTTTGTTTGTGCCTTTTCATGTTGCAACATAGTTGCTACGTCTTATTGATAGAACTTTGTATTTCATGTTATGATTGAAGTACTACGATCCCAACTCTGAATGTTTTACAAATACTTTGATCAAGTTTATGATGGTACATGTCACCTAAAAAATTATTCTTTCTTTTTATCACTTACGTACTCGAGGACGAGCAGGAGTTAAGCTTGGGGATGTTGATACATTGCAAATGTATCTATAATTTTTGATGTTCCCTGCTTGGTTTTATCTACTTTATTATGTTTTGTCCACACTTTGGAGTACTTTTCATATGATTTCTTGGACTAACCTATTAACAAGAGCCACAGTGTCAGCTGCCTATTTTCTGCTGTTTTTGGTTCCAGGAAAGTCAGAAAATGAATATTCTCGGAATTGGATGGGATAAAAGCCAAAGTTCCTATTTTACCAAAAGACTCCCGGAGCCAGAATATGAGACGGAGTGGGGCTGGGGCCTAGCCACACCACCTGGCCGCTGGCCTGACAGCGCCAGTGGTCTGCCGCCCAGGCACCCTCGGTCTCCCTCTTACTATAAGATGCCTTGACCTAAAACTCGGGGGTTCGGCGTTTTCGAAGGAGTTCCGCTCCACCGCCACCACCAGATTCCACGAAACAGCACCAGAACTCCGTTCTGGCACCCTGCCGGGACGGGGAATTGGAGGAGATCATCGCCATCATCATCATCATCATCGCTTCTCCATCGACCATCCATGTTTCCCCCATCTATGAGTGAGTAATTGATACATTTCAAATGTATCTATAATTTTTTATGTTCCATGCTTGGTTTTATGCACTTTCTTGTGTTTTGTTCCAACTTTGGAGTACTTTTCATATGATTTCTTGGACTAACCTATTAACAAGAGCCATAGTGCCAGCTGCCTGTTTTCTGCTGTTTTTGGTTCCAGGAAAGTCAGAAAATGAATATTCCCGAAATTGGACGGGACAAAAGCCAAAGTGCCTATTTTTCCGGAAGGGATCAAGTGCCAGAATACGAGACGGAGAAGGGCCAGGGGCCGGCCACACCACCTGGCCACGTGGCCAGGCTGGGCCCGCGCCAGGGGGTGGTGTGGTGGCTCCCAGCACCCCCTCGGCCTCTCATTCCGCCTATATATTGCCCTCGGGACGAAAACCCTAAGTGCCCGATCAAAAATCCACGAAGAGTGCAGAGTCCGTCATCTCCATCCCTAGATCGGGAGGATCTGAAGCTCTTCGGCACCTGCCGGAGAGGAATTCACCACAGGCCTTCTTCATCACCATGCAAGCCTCCGGTGTGATGCGTGAGTAGTTCATCCTTGGACTACGGATCCATGTAGTAGCTAGATAGCTGGTTCTCCTCCTTTGTGCTTTCATGTTTAGATCTTGTGAGCTCCGTTCATGATCAAGATCATCTATTTGTAATTCTACATGTTGTGTTTGCGGGGATCCGATGGATATTGAGATGCTATTTCAGATTGATTATTGATTCTATCATGTCTTTATTATTTGTGATCTTGCATGCTTTCCGTTGTTAGTAGCTAATTTGGCCAAGTAGATGCTAGCAACTCCAAGAGTTAGTATTTATGCTCGATAGTGGGATGCCTCTGGTAATCTGGGGAAGTGACAGAAATCTCTAAGGTACTAGATGTGCTGTTGCTACTAGGGAGAAAATAACAATCCTTTGTTCATAAAACAATTGTATTGTTTACTTTACCATGATTCGTAAGCAATAATCTATTGCTTGCAACTTAATCTTTGGAGGGGTTTGGATGATAACCTGAAGGTGGATTATTAGTCATAGATGCAGTTGGATGGCGGTCTATGTATTATGTTGTAATGCCCAATCAAGTCTCAAAGGAGTCAAGATGATTAGTATATGCATGTATTGTTTTCTCGGTGTTTGTCAATTGC
This sequence comes from Avena insularis, assembly GCA_023614405.1. Classification (NCBI taxonomy): domain Eukaryota; kingdom Viridiplantae; phylum Streptophyta; class Magnoliopsida; order Poales; family Poaceae; genus Avena; species Avena insularis. Next base: position 605,868,743 of record CM042690.1, on the reverse strand, counting down.
CCCGCTGTAATTTGTTCACCCAGCATGTTATCTATCTTAAGGAGAGCCACCTCTAGTGAACTATGGATCTCGGACATTTTTCTTTACATACAATCTACAATCTTTTACTGCTTTGTGTTTACTTTCTGCAAACTTTTACTTCTTTCCATTCGATACGTTTAATCCTTTGTTTTTCGCAAAACATGATGAGATTGACAACCTCATCGCAAGTTGGGGACAAAGTTCTGTGGTTGTGTTGTGCAGGTCTCCACGTTGCTACTAGCACCGGTAGTGCGCCCTGCCAAAACTCAGCTAGTAACATCTGAGTTCGATTAAACCTTGGTTTCATAACTGAGGGAAAACTTGCTGCTGTGCTCATCATACCTTCCTCTTGGGGTTCTAGCAGAGCTCTCACGTCGAGCAGAGCACATCAAGATTTTTCTAGCGCCGTTGCCGGGGAGTCAAGGACATCTTCACAAGGGGAGTCCCTCATAACCAATCTCTTTACTTTGTTGTTTTTGTTTTGCTTAGTTTCTTTTTGCTTTGTTTGCTTGTTTTGTTCTTCAAAAACACAAAAAAAATAGTTTTACAAGTTTGCTTTCTTATTTGAAAACCCAAAAAAATGACTACTCTTGAAAACACTAAGTTGTGTGACTTCACTAGCACCAACAACAATGATTTTATGAGCACACCTATTGCTCCACCTGTGGCTGAAAATACTTTCTTTGAGATAAAACCTGCTTTACTCAATCTTGTTATGAGAGAGCAATTTTCTGGTATTGGTAATGAAGATGCTGCTTCCCATCTAAATAACTTTGTTGAACTTTGTGAGATGCAAAAGCATAGGGATATAGATGGTGATATTATTAAGCTGAAATTGTTTCCTTTCTCTTTGAGAGGAAAAGCTAAAGAATGGTTGAATTCCTTAACTAGGAATAGTATTGATTCTTGGACTAAGTGCAAAGATGCTTTTATTGGAAAATACTATCCTCCTGCTAAGATTATATCTATGAGAAGTGAAATAGTGAAGTTTAAACAACTTGATAATGAGCATGTTGCTCAAGCTTGGGAAAGAATGAAATCTTTGATAAAGAATTGTCCCACTCATGGACTGACTGCTTGGATGATCATCCAAACTTTTTATGCAGGATTGAACTATTCTTCAAGGAACCTATTGGATTCAGCTGCTGGAGGTACCTTTATGACCATCACTTTGGGTGCTGCAACAAAGCTTTTGGACAATATGATGGTTAATTATTCTGAATGGCATACTGAGAGAGCTCCACAATGTAAGAAGGTAAATTATGTTGAGGAAACCTCCTCCTTGAGTGATAAGATTGATATTATTATGTCTATGCTTGTTAATGGGAAAGCCCATATTGATCCAAATAATGTTCCTTTAGCCTCTTGAAGAGCAAGTTGATGTGAACTTCATAAGAAATAACAATTTTGGCAACAATGCTTATGGTAATAATGCTTATAGGAACAATTTTGGTAACAACAATTATAGGCCCTACCCTCCTAGTAATACTTATGGCTATAATGGTAAACCTGAATTACCTAGTGAAGGAAGAATTTTAGAAGTTGAAAGAGCCACTAAAAACTTCATGCAAATGCAATATGAGCAAAATAAACTATTTACTAAAACTATGGAGGAACAATCTATCATTTTGAAGAACATTAGCCATCAACTTGAGAGTCTAAATAGGGAAATTCCTAGTTTACAATTGAAACTCTCTAATGCTGAAAGAAATATATCATCTTTGTCTGAAGCTCAATCTTCATTGATTAATAAAATGGCTGCTAAACCTGAAACTAATGAGAATCCCTTTGCAGCTACTAATGCCATACAATTAAGAATTGATGAAAATGTTAGACTATTAGCTGAATTACATGCTAAGTGGGAAAGAGAAGATGAATTTGCTAGAAACATTAGTGTTTCTACTATTACCACCACTAGTGTTGAGGCTAGTCATAGTTCTACTACTTTAGATGATAAATTTGATTTTGATCTTGATGGTTGCAACATATATGAAGTTATTAAGTTCGTACAAAAGCTTGCTAAAAGTCCTAATGCTAGTGCTATGAACATGGCCTTTACAAAACACATTACCGATGCTCTCATAAAGATTAAAGAAGAAAAGATGAAACATAAAGCTTCTATTCCTATAAAGCAAGAAGATGGTTGGGAACCCATCATTAATATGAAAGTGAATGACTTTGATTTCAAAGCTTTGTGTGATCTTGATAGTAGTGTTTCTATTATGCCTAGAAGGATCTATGATATGCTTGATTTGCCTCCTCTTGAAGATTGTTATTTGAATGTCCCACTTGATGCTAATGCTAAAAAGAAACTCATGGGGAGTCTTAATGATGTTCTTATTATGGTTAACGATTCCTATGTCCCCGTTGATTTCTATGTTTTGGATGTTGAATATAATGCTTCTTGTCCTATTACTTTGGGAAGACCTTTTCTTAGAACTGTTGGTGCCATCATTGATATGAAAGAAGGCACCATTAAATATCAACTCCCACTCAAGAAAGGTATAGAACACTTCCCTAAAAAGATAGAAACGATTTCTTTTGCTTCTCCTACGAAAACAAAATTTGGTCTTAATGCTTCTTCATTTGAGAACACTTGACTCTTTCTTTGCTTCTTATGCCTAACTTAAAGGCGTTAAAGAAAAGTACTTATTGGGAGATAACCCAAAAGTTTTAGTTGAGTCTTGGAAGTTATTACCTCTGTAATAACCTCTCCATATCCTTTTTATTTGCTTTTTGTGCCAAGAGTAACCTCTAATGAGAGTGAAGTAATGATTGGGAAAGTTGTTGTCCCGAAGCAGATTTTTTTGCTTCACCGTAAAACTTCGTGAGAGAGCTATGTATGTCGGATTGAGCTGTAATTTTTTGTGCTTCTGCCCCAGGTTGTTATCTAACTTTCGTTAGTTCAACACTTTTTGATTTGATCAACGTAAGGTCTTCGAAAAAATTCGTATTTACCTGCTGGTATGTTTTGACAGATTTCTACCATTTTCTGCATTTGCTTCTTGTGGGTTCCTTTTTGAGTTCTTTTGGGGAATTGAGCTTTTTGAGAGAAGTGCTACAGTAGCTAGTGTTCTAATGGAAGTTTATTTGGTGTTAGAACTGAACCTTGAGACTTATTTATCTTGAGTACAGTAATGTTGCTAATGAGATTGTGTGAAGTTTTGTATGAAGGAAAAATTTCAGGTGTATGTAAGGAATGAGTAATGAGATGAAGGATAGACTAAAACTCAAGCTTGGGGATGCCACACGTGTCACCCCTAGAAATATCCAAGAAGTACAAGCGTCAAAGCTTGGGGATGCCCAAGGCATCCCCTTCTTCATCAATAAAAATTTTAGGTTTCTTCCAAACGCTTCATTTTTATTGTTTCATGCACAGTTGTATTCTTGGAGCGTCTTCTTTTTCGTTTTGGTTTTGGTTTTCGTTTGCTTTTGTTTGCTTAGTTTGCTGAATAAATTGGTTGGACCCCTCTTTCATACATTGGTTTGCAAATAGTTTGGTTTGGTTTGGAAAAGAGTAGGAAAGTTCATACTTATGTGGTAAAAAGAGCTCGTTTTTTACTGTGGCCTATGCTTTGTCATGCCATGCTTGATATTGCTTTGGCTTTATGCTTAGTATTATTTTCTGTAGCATGACTTGTTATAAACAATTGAGATTGCTTAATGTGCCTTGGATGAATCATGCGTTGTTTTAGCATATTAAAGCATAGTATAGTGGTATTCTCCTTTGATGCTTTATTTGGGTTGACTTGGCGCATGCTCACACCATGTTATGACTATCCAAAGTCACCATAGCCTTTATTATCCTTTACTTTTCAACTTGTAGTATCACTTTATGCTTTGATCAATGATGTTTTGTCGCTCTGCATGATTATGGCCATTATTGCTCTCTTAGTTTGTCGCTCCCAGTCTTTTGCTAGCCTCCACAACAAAGTATGAGTTCCACTCATGCATCCAACTCCCTAAACCAAGTTATTCCAAAGAGTCCACCATACCTACCTACTAGCTTATGCTATTCCAAGTATATTCATGCTTTTGTTTACCTTCCACTTGTTATGAGAAAACTAGTGATTAAAGCTCTCACGAACTTGATGGACACTTTACTTTTTTGCCTCTAATAAACTTGAACCATTGGGTCCTTCTTTGTTGCATATATGCTTGCGTTTTATAAGTTGAAATTAGCAAAACCATGTACCATGGGGAACGCTTTCAACATTGCACTTGTACTTTGTACCCCGTTGATATCATGTTCTTTTGCTTACGGATCCCGGCGGTGTGAAATAAAAGTGGAACTTGTAAGATCGTGGAGTTTGTATGTGTGTTAGAGAAAGCACGGGCGCTAGCCTAAGCCATGCCTAATCATGGTGGAAACTTGCAGCATCACCATAATGAGCACTCTATGAAGCATCTTCAATAAAAACCTATGCAAATAGCAAATAAAAAGATCGCTGAGATGCTCATTGTCTGCTTGTCTTGTCATTTTGATTATGGGAAAGCTCCCGTATCATGTGCAAGGGGTACCCCGTTGGCGGTTCTTTTATGATACACATGTACTTACAATGACAAGAGCTTACTCGTGACTGAAATTGAGTAGCATGAGGATCGGTCTTCGTAAGTAAGGGGCATGAGATTTCGGTTTATAACTTGTCAAGCATATCCTCTTAGTTGTGTCACTTTAACCTTAACCACTTTAAAGATGCTTATGATAGGGGCAATGAGAGCTGAAAGCTATAAGTACCATAATTTTTGGAAGCTCTTTATGAGACTTGAATCCCTACTTCCTTTTATAAACGGCCTTTCTTCCACCATTTTATTGAGTCTCCACCTTCTACCTTTATGCACCTACTTTGAGAGCATAGTGTCCATTCTTAGTTCTATGTGCATTGTCCCAAGACTAGTTGATTGATGCATAACTTGTTATTGCTTGTTTTAAACTATTGTATCTAGTCACTCTTATGAACTTTGAAGGTGTCCTATGCATTTATGTTTTGCTACTCTATGAGGGACAAGCTGAATACTATTATGCCATGTTTTCTTTATGTGAAATAAACAAATGTCTTGCAAGACATTGTTAATTATGAATCTTTTGTTTGTGCCTTTTCATGTTGCATCATAGTTTCTTTGCTTATTGCTAGAACTTTGTCTTTCATGTTATGATTGAAGTACTATGATCCCAGCTTTGAATGTTTTGCAAATACTTTGATCAAGTCTTTGATGGTGCATGTCACCTCAAAAATTATTCTTTCTTTCTATCACTTACCTACTCGAGGACGAGCAGGAGTTAAGCTTGGGGATGTTGATACATTGCAAATGTATCTATAATTTTTGATGTTCCATGCTTGGTTTTATCCACTTTCTTGTGTTTTGTTCCAACTTTGGAGTACTTTTCATATGATTTCTTGGACTAACCTATTAACAAGAGTCATAGTGCCAGCTGCCTGTTTTCTGCTGTTTTTGGTTCCAGGAAAGTCAGAAAATGAATATTCTCGGAATTGGATGGGACAGAAGCCAAAGTGTCTATTTTTCCGGATGTCATCAAGTGCGAATCTGAGGCGGAGAGAGGCAGGAGGCGGCCACACCACTGGCAGCGGCCAGGCCCTGGCAGTGCCAGGTGGTGTGGCTAGCCCAAGCACCCCCTTGGCCTCCCCTTCCGACTATAAGATGCCCTCGGGACGTAAACCCTAAGGGCCCGATCAAAAATCCATGAAAGAGTCTATAGTCGCCGTCATCTCCATCCCTAGATCGGGAGGGATCTGAAGCTCATCCCGGCACCCTGTCGGAGAGGGGAATTCACCCTGGAGGCCTTCTTCATCACCATGCAAGCGTCTGGTGTGATACGTGAGTAGTTCATCCTTGGACTACGGATCCATGTAGTAGCTAGATGGCTGGTTCTACTCCTTTGTGCTTTCATGTTTAGATCTTGTGAGCTCCGTTCATGATCAAGATCATCTATTTGTAATTCTGCATGTTGTGTTTGCGGGGATCCGATGGATATTGAGATGCTATTTGAGATTGATTATTGATTCTATCATGTCTTTGTTATTTGTGATCTTGCGTGCTTTCCGTTGTTAGTAGCTATCTTGGCCAAGTAGATGCTAGCAACTCCAAGAGTTAGTATTTATGCTCGATAGTGGGTTCATGCCTCTAGTAATCTGGGGAAGTGACAGAAATCTCTAAGGTACTAGATGTGATGTTGCTACTAGGGAGAAAACAACAATCCTTTGTTCATAGAACAATCGTATTGTTTACTTTACACGCAGTTCGTAAAGCAATAATCTGTTGCTTGCAACTTAATACTGGAGGGGGTTCAGATGATAACCTGAAGGTGGATTATTAGTCATAGATGCAGTTGGATGGCGGTCTATGTATAATGTTGTAATGCCCAATCAAGTCTCAAAGGATTCAAGATGATTAGTATATGCATGTATTGCTTTCTCGGTGTTTGTCAATTGCCCCGCTGTAATTTGTTCACATAGCATGTTATCTATCTTAAGGAGAGCCACCTCTAGTGAACTATGGATCCCGGTCCTTTTTCTTTACATACAATCTACAATCTTTTACTGCTTTGTGTTTACTTTCTGCAATTTTTTACTTCTTTCCATTCGATACGTTTAATCCTTTGTTTTCCGCAAAACACGGTGAGATTGACAACCTCATCGCAAGTTGGGGACAAAGTTCTATGGTTGTGTTGTGCAGGTCTCCACGTTTGTAACACCCACGAATCGGCCCTATGCAGATTTCAGTGCTTTCCGCCAAACCCGCATAGAAACGATTCAAGGACGCCCACGAGGCACTTGCATGCGGGTGGAAAACGAAGTAATACCATTACACAATAGTTCATGATGGAACCCACAGAACATATATATACATCAACGACTCCATGTGTCAAGAATACAGATATAATATACAAAGATCCAAATCACCTCAAAAACGATAGAGCGTCCTACTACGGACAAGATGCAAATGGGGTTAAGAGCCCTGAAGAATAACCAATGGCATCCATAACCCTGCCCAGGCCAAGCTGGAAGGGTAACCCTGCTAACGACGTCGATCTCAAACCTGCTAAAACAAAAGGGGTGCCAACAAAGGGCAAAGGAAAAAGAGGAGCATCGAGGCGAAGACAGCGAGAGGCTAGAATTCGGCGGCTCTCGCCTACATAGGTATGGTGGACTGAAGCGGCAGCGCAACATGCACTAAACAACCTATAGAGACTCGATGCAACTGTCGGCTATAATAGAGGGATAAGATAGACCTATTCGGGACCAACCTGTTACTAACACCAGTCATACCCATCCTGGTATTCCCTCTCGAGACCAAACGAGGAAGTCAACCGAGGAACTCACATAGTTGGCAGTTTTATTCATTCCATTATAGTTGAAGCACTTACTAGTCAGATATAGATAGCATGAGTCATCCTGATAGCATAAGTAGTGGGAAGTTTTAGCTAATCATTCAGCTGTAGTTGCAGTACTTACTAGTCAGATACAATTAGCATGTGACTTCCCAAACCCAGCAGTTGTTGGCACTTTTATTTCATTACATTGGAGTTGCGATACTTACTAGGCAGGTATAACATGACACGATACACCCCAGTTCCACCAGTTGTTGGCACTTTTATTATCCATTCCATTGTAGTGAAGCTGATTACTAGTCACATATTAAGTCAAATTTATAGCACTACTTTAGTTATGCTTGTCTATGATCGAGATACTGTGCTCCAAGTCGTCCATAACGGCGGACACGTCTTTCAGAAAGATTTACCCTGCAGGGGTGCACAAATAGCAACACATGCACGATCAATCTCGAAAAAACCAAATCAAAACCCAACGAGGCTTTCACGACAAAGCAATCACAGGATTCATAAAATATTTCAGGGGGGCACCCCACTAAGCTACCCGCGACGAAGTTGGCCGGCTCCGAGACAGACCCAGGGTTTGTGTGGACGGTGGTAAACGACTGGGAACCCGAAAGTGTGACTAGGCTTGTCGATACAGCGAAAACGTGTCACGATCCAAAACAGTACAGGTGCTCCACACACAATCGTAAATAAAGCAGTAAAGCATGGCATAGGTACATGATAGTAATAAAGCCCCAAACTAGTTTGTGGCCCCAAGAAATAAGAAATGAATCAAGCTCTGGCAAAGGGGATTCATGGTCCCACATGCGGATGGTGCGATAGTCAAGGAACAGGTATCAAGTACTCGGGGTCCTACGGGACACAAGTGAGCATGGAAGAACCAAATAACATCTATTTCCCACCGATGCCTTTGCATTAGTTATATCTATTCTCAGCAATTTAATAGTTGTATTTAAAGTCATGATCATCTCCATCATTAAGCATGTGTCAACCTTCCAATTAAGGTGGAACAACAACGGCGTGAAGCAGCACCTGAGCAAGCAACTACGACTCACAAGGCCTACTATTTATCATACAATAGGCAATAGGATGTGTCCAAGGCAATATAGGGGTTGCAAGGAATATAAATGGTGCACGAAAACTAAAGCATCGCAATACGGGTAGCAATAGATCAACAGGAGGAAGTAAAGACTATAAATGCAAAATAGGTAGAAAGGTGGAGAATGCTCGCCTGGAAAACACTGCCGAAGGTTCATATCCGGAGAAACTTGTCGATACTCGCATCAACTCATCGGCCTAATCCGCGAAGAAGCAAACAATAGAAGAAACACCGGATGCAATATTTAATACTACGGTAGAAGATCCGGCATGCTTATGATATGATGCATGTCATGGCATAGATGCGGTGCAATTAGGCAATATTAAGCGGAACCGGGGTCCCGATAATTAATTACACGGTTCAAGTTATTTAGAACCCACGCAATTTAAATGTTGTATTAACAGGGCAAAACATGGCATCGGTTCGCTACACCAATTTAAATGGAGTCCAGAATAAGACAAAAGTATCCCGCTTATTGACCCCATATTTAATTATGAGGTGAATCGGCATAATGCCCCCAAACCACAGACAAGTATGCATGCATGAACAATTTAATATGCGATAGTTGGTAATGTCATATTATAAAAATAGGGGTCTCGGATAAGGGGACACACTTTAGGGTATCGGCGATCTTGGGTTCCGGGGGTCTGAGGTCCGGTCTCTAGGTTTGATGGGAACGGCGAGGTTCGGATACAAGATGGAGAACTTGTCGTGTCGTGACGGAGAACTTGGGTTCCAAGCGGTCGACCTTGCCATCGATGGCGAACTTGAATGGATCGGGTATCGGTGGTCTTCGGGTCCGTGAAGAAGAACTTGGAGTTCTGGCACCATCGCCTTCGGGTTCCGGCTTCGAGGTCGGTGGTGGACTTGAGCCACTGTCTTCACGGCTTCGCAATGGGACTCCAGGTTCACGACTTGACAAGGTGTTAATTTCAATAGAGTACGGGTTCGGGGTACTCAGGAAGCCTAAATGTGACTCCGAAGAAGATCTTGCGGTTCTTAGGGCAGCAACACAGGGGCACATACGCAGAGATATGAAATTGGCATGATGCAGACATGCCTGACTAGCTGAAGTGCCTGCCTGGTGCACACACGAGCTCACCGTCAACACATAAACACAACCGGAAACATGACTCGCGCAGGAAGCAGAGGATGCCCGCTTCCACTTAGCAAGAGAACAGAGGCAGGTCGCCGAGAAGGTTCGAGGCAAATGACGTCGAGGCGTAGCCATGGCGCTCAGGGCATGCTGGCGGGAGGGACGAGCTTGATGGGGCGGCGGATGGCACAGGGGGCGCCGCTGTGAGGAAGACATGGCCGGAGGTCAACGGGAGGGCTCGGACGACGGCCACAGAGGAAGGCGGTGCGGCCAGCGGTGATGTGCTGGGCTTGACGGAGAAGAGGAGGTCAGAACTCGAGCAGAGCCGCGAGGCGGTCAATGACCTTCGAGGCGCCCGGGAGGGGACGAGGCCACGGCGAGGTGGTCGCTGGTGGCGGTGCGACACGGCCAGGGAGGAAGCGGGGAAGCGAGGCAAGCGCCGCTAGGAGACGAGGTCGAGGCGGAGGAACTCACTAGCGGCATGGGCAGCGGGGAGCTTGGCGGAAAAGGGCGGGAGCGAGGAGAGGCGAGGCCGATGATGGAGGCAAGCGACACCGGCGAAGGGGATCTCGCGAGCGGCTGCTCGAGATCTGGCGGCGCAGGGATAGAGGAGAGAGAGACGGGGTGAGGTGGGGATCGCAAGGGCGGCGGTGGTTGGTCTCACGAGCAAGGTTGGAGGCAGGGTGGGGATCGCGATGGAGAGGCAGGGAGCGGGATGGTGGGGCCAGGGCACAGAGGTGACATGGGGAGGTATGCGGGGTACTATGTCACATGGTGTACACGGGGTGGACGCGGTCAGTGAGGAGCGGGGCCAGGTCGTGTCGCACGTAGGAAGAGGATGCGCGCATGTTGTGTCGCGGTGCAGTGGGCTTTTGCGTGCGTGTATTGCAACTGCCACGACGGCGGATGGGTGGTTTAGGTAGGGTCTAGCGGCAGGTTGTGGTTAGGGTTTAGTTAGTCTAGGGTTTGCTGTTAGATAGGCTAGGGCTAGGTTGTTTTGGACTGCCGAGTAGTAGGTAGTCTGGCCTACGGGCTGGGTTGCCTCCCCGGTACAAAACATTATTTTTATTTTTTTATAAAACAAAGCATTTCAAAAATAGTTTTAGACAAGTACAAGATCTGGACGGACCTAGGGTTTTGATTTGAAATAAAGCGGGGGGATATTTAGAAAACAAAGATAGGATTTTGAAAAATAGTTTTAGGCAAACAGATGCATGATGATGATGATGCTCAAATGCAATGTGGCATGATGACATGAGCCATCTATCGTGGTGATGCACAAAACAAAAACAACACGCGATTTTCTAGTAGTGGTTTTATCGGGGTGCTACAATTTGACACCACTAACAATGGATCTCGCCCTAGAGATCCGCCTCATGGTACCGGGGAGAAGGATGATGATCTAGATATTCTCGTTCCCTGTGGATCGTCGCGACACCACTAACAAAGATCCTGCTCCCTCTTGAATTCGGCGACACCACCAACCAGGGGTCGTTGCTCACGTTCATCGAGAGAACTCTCTAGAGAACAAAGGACGAAGGTAAAGGCAGCAAAAGGTCAGGCCACCTCTAACTTCAGTGGAAGGAGTAATTGCAGATCTACCGATTCAATGTACAAGAGCAAATGATAAGAGTAGTCGGATGGGGATCAGTCCATCGCGCACCCAAAGCATTACTCTGCATATGAATAGGAGAATTATGCAACCAACTCTCAGAATTAGACTGAAGATCTTGACAAACAGCGTTTGGGAAACAAAGGATTGATGGAGGCTCTTCATCAGATCTGACGCAGATGTTGTTGTCGTGTTGGAAAACTCTGGAAGGTACAAAGAAAACAAATTAGTGGATTTTAGAACAAACAAAGGTACAATAGAGGAAGGATTCCTCAGATAGCATGAAGACCGGGTAAAGAACACCGGTACAAAAGGAAGGAAGCGAAACCCTGAAGGTACGACAGAAAACCCAACCACGAGAATTTCCTGGACTTTAAGAAAGGATAAGAGAACAGAATTAAAACACACAGAGGTAAGAGGAGAATAGCAGAGAGGTAAGGAGTAAAAATAGACCTACTCGGATCTATCCAACCGAGTTTAGAAAAATAGTTTTGACACTCTATATCGGCCGTTAGCTAGGTTATCCTACAGGCTAGACCAGTGGGGTATCGCAACTGCTGAGCTCTGATACCACTCTGCAACACCCTCGAATCAGCCCTATGCAGATTTCAGCGCTTTCCGCCAAACCCGCATAGAGACGATTCAAGGACGCCCACCAGGCACTTGCATGCGGGTGGAAAACGAAGTAATACCATTACACAATAGTTCACGATGGAACCCACAGAACATATATATACAACAATGACTCCATGAGTCAAGAATACAGATATAATATACAAAGATCCAAATCACCTCAAAAACGATAGAGCGTCCGACTACGGACAAGATGCAAATGGGGCTAAGAGCCCTGAAGAATAACCAATGGCATCCATAACCCTGCCCAGGCCAAGCCGGAAGGGTAACCCTGCTAACAACGTCGTTCTCAAACCTGCTAAAATAAAAGGGGTGCCGACAAAGGGCAAAGGAAAAAGAGGAGCGTCGGTACTAATGCCAGTACACGACGAGGCTAGAATTCGGCGGCTCTCGCCATCATAGGTATGGTGGACTGAAGCGGCAGCGCAACATGCACTAAGCAACCTATAGAGACTCGATGCAACTGTCGGCTATAAGAGAGGGATAAGATAGACCTATTCGGGACCAACCTGTTACTAACACCAGTCATACCCATCCTAGTATTCCCCCTCGAGACCAAACGAGGAAGTCAACCGAGGAACTCACATAGTTGGCAGTTTTATGCATTCCATTATAGTTGAAGCACTTACTAGTCAGATATAGATAGCATGAGTCATCCTGATAGCATAAGTAGTGGGCAGTTTTAGCTAATCATTCAGCTGTAGTTGCAGTACTTACTAGTCAGATACAATTAGCATGTGACTTCCCAAACCCAGCAGTTGTTGGCACTTTTATTTCATTCCATTGGAGTTGCGATACTTACTAGGCAGGTATAACATGACACGATACACCCCAGTTCCACCAGTTGTTGGCACTTTTATTATCCATTCCATTGTAGTGAAGCTGATTACTAGTCACATATTAAGTCAAATTTATAGCACTACTTTAGTTATGCTTGTCTATGATCGAGATACTGTGCTCCAAGTCGTCCATAACCGCGGACACGGCTTTCAGAAAGATTTACCCTGCAGGGGTGCACAAATAGCAACACACACACGATCAACCTCGGAAAAACCAAATCAAAACCCAACGAGGCTTTCACGACAAAGCAATCACAGGATTCATAAAATATTTCAGGGGGCCACCCCACTAAGCTACCCGCGATGAAGTTGGCCGGCTCCGCGATGGACCCAGGGTTTGTGTGGACGGCGGTAAACAACTGGGAACCCGAAAGTGTGATTGGGCTTGTCGATACAACAAAAACGTGTCACGATCCAAAACAGTACAGGTGCTCCACGCACAATCGTAAATAAAGCAGTAAAGCATGGCATAGGTACATGATAGTAATAAAGCCCCAAACTAGTTTGTGGCCCCAAGAAATAAGAAATGAATCAAGCTCTGGCTAAGGGGATTCATGGTCCCACATGCGGATAGTGCGATAGTCAAGGCAATGTATCAAGTACTCGGGGTCCTACGGGACACAAGTGAGCATGGAAGAACCAAATAACATCTATTGCCCACCGATGCCTCTGCATTAGTTATATCTATTCTCAGCAATTTAATAGTTGTATTTAAAGTCATGATCATCTCCACCATTAAGCATCTCCACCATTAAGCATGTGTCAACCTTCCAATTACGATGGAACAACAACGGCGCGAAGCAGCACCTGAGCAAGCAACTACGACTCGCAAGGCCGACTATTTATCATACAATAGGCAATAGGATGTGTCCAAGGCAATATAGGGGCTGCAAGGAATATAAATGGTGCACGAAAACTAAAGCATCGCAATACGGGTAGCAATAGATCAACAGGAGGAAGTAAAGACTATAAATGCAAAATAGGTAGAAAGGGGGAGAATGCTCGCCTGGAAAACACTACCGAAGGTTCATATCCGGAGAACTTGTCGATACTCGCATCAACTCATCGGCCTAATCCGCGAAGAAGCAAACACTAGAAGAAACACTGGATGCAATATTTAATACTACGGCAGCAGATCCGACATGCTTATGATATGATGCATGTCATGGCACAGATGCGGTGCAATTAGGCAATATTAAGCGGAACCGGGGTCCCGATAATTAATTACATGGTTCAGGTTATTTAGAACCCCGCAATTTAAATGTTGTATTAACAGGGCGAAACATGGCATCGGTTCGCTACACCAATTTAAATGGAGTCCGGAATAAGACAAAATTGACCCCATATTTAATTATGAGGTGAATCAGCATAATGCCCCCAAACCACAGACAAGTATGCATGCATGAAAAATTTAATATGCAATAGTTGGTAATGTCATATTATAAAAATAGGGGTCTCGGATAAGGGGACACACTTTAGGGTATCGGCAATCTTGGGTTCCGGGAGTCCGGGGTCCGGTCTCAGGGTTTGACGGGAACGGCGAGGTTCAGATACAAGATGGAGGAAGGCGGTGCGGCCAGCGGTGATGTGCTGGGCTTGAGGGAGAAGAGGAGGTCGGAACTCGAGCAGAGCCGCGAGGCGGTCAACGACCTTCGAGGCGTCCGGGAGGGGACGGGGCCGCGACGAGGTGGTCGCTAGTGGCAGTGCAATGCAGCCAGGGAGGAAGTGGGGAAGCGAGGCAAGCGCCGCTAGGATACAAGGTCGAGGCGGAGGAACTCACTGGCGGCATGGGCGGCGGGGAGCTTGGCGGAAAAGGGCGGGAGCGAGGAGAGGCGAGGCCGACGATGGAGGCAAGCGACACCGGTGAAGGGGATCTCGTGAGCGGCTGCCCGAGATCTGGCAGCGCGGGGATAGAGGAGAGAGATGGGGTGAGGTGGGGATCGCAAGGGCGGCGGCGGTTGGTCTCGCGAGCAAGGTTGGAGGCAGGGTGGGGATCGCGGTGGAGAGGCAGGGAGCGGGATGGTGGAGCCAGGGCACAGAGGTGACGTGGGGAGGTATGCGGGGTACTATGTCACATGGTGTACACGGGGTGGACGCGGTCGGTGAGGAGCAGGGCCAGGTCATGTCGCACGCAGGAAGAGGATGCGCGCATGTTGTGTCGCAGTGCAACGGGCTTTTGCATGCGTGTGTTGCAACTGCCGCGGCGACGGATGGGCGGTTTAGGTAGGGTCTGGCGGCAGGTTGTGGTTAGGGTTTAGTTAGTCTAGGGTTTGCTGTTAGATAGTCTAGGGCTAGGTTGTTTTGGACTGCCGAGTAGTAGGTATCCTGGCCTACGGGCTGGGTTGCCTCCCCGGTACAAAACATTATTTTTATTTTTTTATAAAACAAAGCGTTTCAAAAATAGTTTTAGACAAGTACAAGATCCGGACGGACCTAGGGTTTTGATTTGAAATAAAGCCGGGGGATATTTAGAAAACAAAGATAGAATTTTGAAAAATAGTTTTAGGCAAACAGATGCATGATGATGATGCTCAAATGCAATGTGGCATGATGACATGAGCCATCTATCATGGTGATGCACAAAACAAAAACAACACGCGATTTTCTAGTAGTGGTTTTATCGGGGTGCTACAACGTTGCTACTAGCACCGGTAGTGCGCCCTGCCAAAGCTCAGCTAGTAACACCTTTGAGGTGTTTCCTTGCTCCTACTGGTTCGATTAAACCTTGGTTTCATAACTAAGGGAAAACTTGCTGCTGTGCTCATCATACCTTCCTCTTGGGGTTCCTAAATCCAGCCTACTCTCATTGCATTATATATGAACACGGGGCTTTATCTGTATGTTATGTCCATGCAATGTTCATCCATCTTGATGTTCATCGCTATTGTTACCATCGCTTTATCGCGTTATTTACTATTCCTACTATAAATCGTTGTTATCGATAAACTGTTGTGAGCAAGATTTTCTAGGTGCTTGATTGAATTGACAACGTTGTTAAGGCTTATAGATTTCTTTGGCTCCCTTGTGTCTAATCAATAAATTGATTTCACTCTCGAAAATATACAAGATACACCCCTATACTTGTGGGTCATCGAGCCAAAAAATATTTATAAGCCTTAACAACCGAGTTGTCAATTCAGTCGCACCGAAACAATCTTGTTCACAAAGCAGTTTATCAAGAGTAATAGTTTTGTAGTAGGAATAGTGAAGTAGCAGCAGTGAGTAAAGTAAAGACAAAGAATAATAGCAGAAATGGTGGGATTCGAAAGTAGGCATAGGGATGGATGGACGGGCGTTGCATGGACAAGACAATTCACATAGCAATCAGAACATAGGGCAATTGCAGATAAATAAGATAAAACGTCCAAGTACTAGATAATCCTAGGCATGTGTTCCATATATAGTCATACGTGCTCGCAATGAGAACTTGCACAACATCTTTTGTCCTGCCAGCCCATTTGCAGCGGGGCCTCAAGGGAACTAATGGCAATTAAGGTGCTCCTTTTAATAGAGCACCGGAGCAAAGCATTAACACTCCAAGAACACATGTGATCCTCACATCAAAGCCATTCCCTCCGGTTATCCCGATTTTTGTCACTTCGGGGCCATTTGTTCCGGACAACAACGTGTGTATACAACTTGTAGATAAGACCAAAAACAATACTATCATAATGAATCAATAACATGTTCAAATCTGAAATCATGGCACTCAGGCCCTAGTGACAAGCATTAAGCATAACAAGTCGCAACAAAGTCATAAAGCACTAATAAAAGATACTAGGCACCATGCCCTAACAACCTGATGCCATTACATGAACAATATTATCCAATCCCTACCATCCCCATATCCTACAGTGGGGGATTACTCACTCATAGATGGGGGAAACATGGATGGTCGATGGAGAAGCGATGGTGATGATAATGGCGATGATCTCCTCCACCCCTGTCTCGTGGTGCCAGAACGGAGTTTCTGGTGCTGTTTCGTGGAATCTGGTGGTCGCAGCGGAGCGGAACTCCTTCTGGAAAAACGTCGAACCCCCCTGAGTTTTTAGGTCAGAAGGCAACTTATAGGCGAAGAGGGGGACCGAGGGGGTGCCTGGGCTGGCTACACCACCCCCTGGCGCGGCCAGGCCTGGCCTGCACGGCCAGGTGGTGTGGTGGCCCCTGGCTCCTCTCCGTCTCGTATTCTGGCTCCAGATGACTTCCGGTAAAATAGGCACTTTGGCTTTTGTCCCGTCCAATTCCGAGAATATTCATTTTCTGACTTTCCTAGAACCAAAAACAGCAGAAAACAGGCAGCTGGCACTGTGGCTCTTGTTAATAGGTTAGTCCAAGAAATCATATGAAAAGTACACCAAAGTGTGGACAAAACACAAGAAAGTGGATAAAACCAAGCATGGAACATCAAAAATTATAGATACATTTGCAATGTATCAACATCCCCAAGCTTAACTCCTGCTCGTCCTCGAGTAGGTAAGTGATAAAAAGAAAGAATAATTTTTGAGGTGACATGCACCATCAAAGACTTGATCAAAGTATTTGTAAAACATTCAAAGCTGGGATCATAGTACTTCAATCATAACATGAAAGACAAAGTTCTAGCAATAAGACAAAGAAACTATGATGCCACAAGAAAAGGCACAAACAAAAGATTCATGAATAACAATGCTTTGCAAGACGTTTGTTTCTTTCACATAAAGAAAACATAGCATAGTAGTATTCAGCTTGTCCCTCATAGAGTAACAAATATAAATGCATAGGACACCCTCAAATTTCATAAGAGTGACTAGATACAAATAGTTTAAAACAAGCAATATCAAGATATGCATCAATCAACTAGTCTTGGGACAATGCACATAGAACTAAGAATGGCCACTATGCTCTCAAAGTAAGTGCATAAAGGTAGAAGGTGGAGACTCAATATATAATGGTGGAAGAAAGGCCTTCATAGAAGGAAGTAGGGATTCAAGTCTCATAAAGAGCTTCCAAAAATTATGGTACTTATAGCTTTCAGCTCTCATTGCCCCTATCATAAGCATCTTGAAGGTGATTAAGGTTAAAGTGACACAACTAAGAGGATATGCTTGACAAGTTATAAACCGAAATCTCATGCCCCTTACTTACGAAGACCGAACCTCATGCTACTCAACTTTAGTCACGAGTAAGCTCTTGTCATTGTAAGTACATGTGTATCATAAAGAACCGCCAACAGGGTACCCCTTGCACATGATACATGAGCTATCCCATAATCAAAATGACAAGGAAAGCAGACAATGAGCATCTCAGTGATCTTTTTATTTGCTATTTGCATAGGTTTTTATTGAGGATGCTTCATAGAGTGCTCATTATGGTGATGCCGCAAGTTTCCACCATGATTAGGCATGGCTTAGGCTAGCGGCCCAGGCGTTTCTCTAACACACATACAAACTCCATGATCTTACAAGTTCCACTTTTATTTCACACCGTCGGGATCCATAAGCAAAAGAACATGATATCAACGGGGTACAAATTACAAGTGCAATGTTGAAAGCGTTCCCCATGATACATGGTTCTGCTAATTTCAACTTATAAAGCGCAAGCATATACGCAACAAAGAAGGACCCAATGGTTCAAGTTTATTAAATGCAAAAAAGTAAAGTGTGCCATCAAGTTTGTGAGAGCTTTAATCACTAGTTTTCTCATAACAAGTTTAATTTGGAAGGTAGACAAAAACATGAATATACTTGGAATAGCATATGCTAATAGGTAGGTATGGTGGAATCTTTGGAATAACTTGGTTTAGGGAGTTGGATGCATGAGTGGAACTCATACTTGGTTGTGGAGGCTAGCAAAAGACTGGGAGCGACAAACTAAGAGAGCAATAATGGCCATAATCATGCAGAGCGACAAAACATCATTAATCAAAGCATAAAGTGATACTACAAGTTGAAAACTAAAGGATCATAAAGGCTATGGTGACTTTGGATAATCATAACATGGTGTGAGCATGCGCCAAGTCAACCCAAATAAGGCATCAAAGGAGAATTACCACAATACTATGCTTTAATATGCTAAAATGTAACTACCTCGGTGAATTACGCTCCTAGTTACAAGCCTGGATGAACGGAAATGGTTGAGATAGTACGGTGGGGCCCAAATGCCACTCACAGGTAGACCTTTCGGCCGCCCCAACCATTTCCAAACATCGGGACAAGAACGGGCGGCGTAATCGGTAGGCGAAGGGATCAACTACATACACAAATGAGTATGTATGCAAGCCACCATACAACAGTACATCAGAGCCATTCCATCTAAAAAGAAAGGAAATATAGCAACGCCATACGGCAAGATCCAAATATCCTAGATAGATATAATAGTTTAGGATATCTCCTCATACATCAAACATCAGAGTATCAGGCGGAAGCGGAAGACAAAATCCGAGTACGGATAAGAAGCAAATCGGCATAAGATGCCCCATAAATAAGCAGATCCCGCCCACAGATCTCACGGATCCCCGTTCCCGGAATCTCTACACCGAATGATCGTTGCCCACATCGACCGTCTCTTCCACCCAGTATCCATCTTGCGAGTGTACCTGTTCATCTGAACCAATAATTTATCGTGTGAGACCCTAGGGGTACTCGGCAAGTCTTTATGCCGCTAAAGGGGACACAACCTGGGGTAACGCAATTGCAGCAAAAGATAAACCCTAACAATTCTATAGATACTCGCTAACCATCCGCCTAACCAAGGATAGACGGATGTCCGTGAATTAATAACAACAGTTATAACAGGTAATATTAATAGATCCATCCTCCTCCTCGCTTACCGACGAGGAAGCGGACGAACAACCCCCCATCCGTTGGCAGTTTTATTATCCATTCCGTGAGTATTGCACTATTTACTAGTCAGGTACCTAGTCTAGTCAAATTAAAAGCGGTACTTTAGTTATGCTTGTCTATGATCGAGAAACTGTGCTCCAAGTCGTCCATAACCGACACGGCTTTCAGAAAGTTTTACCTAGGGTGCACAAATAGCAACACACACTCGATCAACCTCGAAAACCAAATCAAAACCCAACGAGGCATTCACGACAAAGCGATCACAGGATTCAGAAATATTTCAGGGGCCACCCCATTGCTACCCGACGAAGTTGGACTCCGAGACGGACTCAAGGTTTGCGCCAATGGTCAGAAACGATCGGGAACCCGAAAGTGTGGTAGGCTTGTCGACATCATGAAAACACTGCTTTTCCTAACAGATCTGATGCAAAGACCTCGCACAATTTAAATAAAGCAAGAAGCATGTCATAAGTGCAGGATAGTAAATAAAACCTCAAACTAGTTTGTGGCCCCAAGAAATAAGAATGAATCAAGCTCGCTCGGGGGTTCATAAGCCTCCCGGATGTGGATAGCGCGAATATTCAAGGAACAGGAATCAAGTACTCGGGGTCCTACGGGACACAAGTGAGCCTGAAAAACCAAATAGCGATTATGGCTCACCGATGCCACTTTCATTAGTTATCCCATTACTACTTAGGTTAAATTGTTTAGGTACCTCGTTATCCATCAGACACTCACATACCCTACACATGCTGTTCTACGACTCGCATGGCTCAAACAACTCCTGTAGTAATGGCTCATGGGATGGAGGAACAAGCTTCGGTGGGGTTTAAAAGTAAAGGCTATGCAATACTTGGGATTCAGTTTAATGCAATCGCGACTCAATGATGCAAGAATAAGAAAGAGGCGATAGGTACTATATGTATGCAAGCATGTGGTAGTGCTTGCCTGGCAGCTCAGTTGAAGCAAGGGATGGATCTGGGTAGTGCTCCTGGTGCGCTTGATATATCCCCTGCTCAGCGTCTATTCGAAGAAGAACCAAACAAACGAGGGCCAACATAAATAAGGTGCACAAGCATATGACTAAATGCGACAAGCAAACAATCATGCCATGATGAATGATGCACAATTTGCATGGCAATAAAGTAGCAGGGCATGGGTGAAGTGTGGAATACAATAATAAATCATTTTATTGAGTTTTGGCCCCATTTTAACCTCATATAAGTTGATGTACACATTATATTTATATGATGCATGCTTCAAAACACAACGTGGAATGCATAAACAGAAAGGTCTCGTCGAGCTAATCATTTTAGACATATTATTTGTTAAATTTGGAGTTATAAAACAAAAGTTATTAATTAATTAAGGAAAAAGGGCATTTTATTGTAATTTTAATTAACTTGGAAATTAAAGTGTCCAAAATATATTTTGAATGGCATATTTGAAATCCTCACATTTTTCTGATTCAAAAACATATGTTGTTTGTATTATTTGGATTTATATTTTAAAAGTTATTTAAAAACAGAATTAAATTTGAATTTGAATTAATTTTGAAAAAGTTTGAATTAAAACAGATATGCAGAAAATACTTTTCTCACACACTCAGAACTAGCCACAGTCAATGACCAGTGGGTCCACTGGCTGACTCAGCGCAGTGAGCTGGCGATGGAGGGGTGGGGGTCTTCTCTGGATTTTCTCACCGAGGGGAATCCCAGCCACCGAGGTCCGACGCCCGAGAGGTTGGCGGGCCAAGAATGCTGCCAGCCGGGCAGCCGGACACGTGGGCGATCCTGCGCGCGGGGGACTGATCTGTGATGGCCGTGATTTTCCGGGGGTTTGCTTGCAAAAAGGACCCGAGGCTGACCGGTGGGCTCTAGGGACGGCGGTTCAAAGGGAAAAAAGGAGGGCTTCACAAGAAACGGCCGCGTTGCCGACTGTTACGCTGACGTCTGTAAATCGGAACGGCCGGAGTTTGGTCGACGATGGCGACCAAACGGCGGCGGATCTCGCCAAACCGCAAAAACGGAAAACGATGAGGGGACTACGGGCTACAATTCTCGTTCACAGAGCAACATCGGAGGAGGGCTGCAGCGCAAGGCACGTGGGGAACAGGCGGGGAAAAGCTGCACTTTTGCCAGAGCGTGACGACATGGGCAGAAGCGCTCGACGGACGGGGGCGGCGAGGCAAGGGGAGAGGGGGAAGAAGATGATGTCCAGGAGATCGGTGGGGCTCACCTACGACTCACAGGTGCAGCTAGCGAGCTCGGGGAGGCGTAGATCGGCGAGGAGGTAGTGGCCGGAGTCGATCTGGTGCTCACGGGCACGGCGGCGGCGGGGCTTCTCCGGCGGTCTCCTCACTGCTCGCCTCTGAGGCGTCAAGAGGAGGCATATGGACTCCTGGTGCACTTCGCGCGGCCTTGACGTCCACCAGAGCAGCGAAGGGCAGAGGGGGCCTAGGCTAGGGTTTAGGAGGAGGAGAGGACCATGGCAGCTTGGGGAGGAAGAAGGAGAAGGGTGAGGGCTTGGGCGCCTCCTGGATGCGATCTGAGATGGTAAGGTGAGCTGGGGTGGTTGGGGAGATAAGGGAGAGAGGAGAGGGCACATGGGGGTGGTGCACTTTTGCAAAAGGGGAGGGGGAGGTGGTCTCGGGTTAGGTTAGAGGGGTAGCTAGGTGGGGCCAGGTGGTCAGGTGGGGCCAGCAAATAAGAGAGAAGAGAGAGGCCGAGAGAGAGGGGGTATAGATAGCATGGGCTCGGTCTAGGGTTAGAGAGGACTCGGGTTAGGGTTTGGAGGGATAGGGTAGATCATGGGTTAGGTTTAGGGTTTAGCTAGGTTTAGAGAGAGAGGTTAGAAAAAGGGGTGGAGAGGTGGTTTTGTAGATGAGCACAAGGTGGTGGTAAGGAGACCACAAAGAGAGAGAGAGAGAGAGAGAGAGAGAGAGAGAGGGGGATGGTGATGATGGGGTAGGTGATATGAGTGGCATGGTTTAGGGTTTTAGGGAGAGATAGATGGAGTGGCTTTCTTTTGACAAGACCAAGCTAGAACATGACAAGCTCCAACAAGATCAAGGCAAGAAAAAGAGAGGGATGTGGTGATAGGGTTTAAGCAAGATCGAAATAGATCAAGCCAAAAGAAGGGATAGAGATAGAGATGATCCACTCAAAATTCAAATAAAATCCAAATGACAAGCAAAAGGTGGTACTTGCATGGCCCATGCAAAATATTTATTGCCATGTTGATTCTTGTGAAAACAATATTATTACATGGCATCATTATTATGCATTCCCAAAATTGGAATAAAAGCCAAGCAAAAAGAATTAAAAGGATGCTCCATGTGGAGTAGTTGGGGATGACCATATTTGAATAAAACTGGGACATGCTAGTGTGTATGTGCCACTAGGTATTTAGTAAGCCCAAAAATATCCAAGCATGATAATAACCCCAAAACAACACATATGGAAGCTAGGAAAAGGTTCCACTCACAAGGCATGCAAAAGTGGCCATGTGGCTCCCATATATCAATAATGTGAAAACAATATGATGCTAAGATGAGAGCATGTGGAAAAGAATTGGATCCATCCCAACCCACATGAGCTAGAGGTAAGACCCAAATAAAGTGCAAAGCTCACATTTAGTTGGATGGTGGAATTATATGGGGTGGTGACAAGAAAGGTGATGGAGTTTGAATAAAAGATATGCCCCCAACTCAACTTGGGCATTTAAACAATATATCAATAACCAAATACAATATCAAGAGGCAAATACAATTAATAATGCATATGAGAGAAGAACCAAATCAAAAGGGTTTTATATGATGCTCAAATGCAAGGAGGCATGATGACATGAGCATGATATAATGATGATGCAACTAATTATATATTTGAAGTAGCCATTATATTACTAGACCAAGTAGCATTGCAATTGTTAGACAATTGGGATGCTACAACTCTCCCCCACTAAACAGGAATCTCGCCCCGAGATTCTAGGAAAAAGAAAACAACACCAGGAGAGGCGGGTGTTCGAACAAAGGTGACCCTCACGTTCCCAAGATGATGAAGAAAGGAATGATGCGACCACTACACCATGCAAAACTTGCTAGACTTGTTGCGAGTCTTGCGTTTTGCCTGAGAAACAACGGTTAGAAGAGTTGAAGGATTGTCGTGAGACAAGAAGGATAGGATGGACATTGCTCCGGTTTTCTCAAGAAACATGATAAAGAATAGAACCACTGGTGAAAGAAAGGACAAGATGATGTATCCTGGAGAAAGAAATGACACACCATTAAGATTAAAGATTTACTGATGCGAGAGAGGATGAATCTTTATCTCGCCGGAAGAAAAAGAGCTAGATTGGAGAGGTTTTGAACCACTATGACAATGGCATCGTATCTTCTCTCGGATTTGAGAAATGAAGTTTGGAAACAATATTGCCTTCAAACAATAGAGTCCCTTGATATCAACAGAAAGATTTAGTTAGACATCGTCGGATTAGATTCTTGTTGCGCCGGTAAGAACCACAGGATCACGCAATTGAGGTGCGCAGATATAACTTCCAGAGACGGATGTGAAGCCAGATCATGGTGGAATCCCGAGAAGCAAAGAATATGGAGGATCTGGAGTTTATTGTAGAGATACTTATTGCTTTCTTTAGCCTTGAGGCTAACGCAATAGATTTGCGGCTGATGGCATCAACCATAATTGGCTTTACCACAGAAAAGAATTGATGAAACAAAAAGAGAGATAGTTTCCTTTCATCTTGTTTGGGGGTGTCGAGCATCGGTAGAATGACGAGGACAGAAAAGAGTTTGCGTTTGTTTCCACCAGATAATTGAGGATTTTGCTCCGTGTAGAAAGGGTGAGATCACCAACAAGAGATTATTGATTACTTTCTTCGAGAGAGCACTCCGGAGAACAAGGACGGAAGTAAAAGTATCAAGGGATAAAGGCCACTTCTAACTTCCGTGGAAGGAGTGAAATCACATTAATTCACCAATTCAATGTACAAGAGCGAATGATAAGAGTAGTGGTATGGTAGCTACTCCATCCCGCACTCAAAGCATTACTCCGCACATGAATAAGAAAACCATGCAACCCAACTACCGAAACAGACTGAAGGTATTGACAAGAAGAGCTCATGGAACTCCGTAAGAAAACAAGGATAGATGCAACAATTCTCCGGATCCAAGATAGATAAGGGTGATGATGTTGTCGTCATATCTGAAGTACCAAGCCACCAGAAAGATATGAAGGAAGGATACGGAGAAGAACTGCAAGATTCCACAGGCAAAGAAAAAGATAGCACCACTTGAACAGAAGGAAAACAAGATCTGGAAGGTCTTCATGGCCTCCGGTGGATTGAGCATAGACGATAAAGCGAGAGGGTTTCAAGAGATTACTTGACGAGACTGAGGTGAAAGAAACTCCATGTTCTTCTTGAAAAGATTGAGAGAGATTTAGCAGTCTTGAGGAAAAGCTTTATCGAAACGACGATGATATCTTGCCAACAAGGAACAACTCCGGATTGGTTGAAGATGGAGGATGGAATTAACAATGGACTTGCTAATTCTAGAATTGAAGCGATCTATTTAGCAGAAGGACGTGGCCGAGATAGGTGACTTCAAAAAGTCAGAATTCACACTTTGAGACTTTGCACACAGGCAGTGTCCTCGAAGCTTGAGAGAAAGGGGACACATATGATCTTCCATGTCCCTCCATTGACATAGAATAGGCGAGCATATCATCAAGATATACCACCACAGATTACCAAGATATTCCAAGAATATCAAGTTCAAGAGGCGGAAGAAACGAACAAATGCTCGAAACACTTTCTGAGCACAA
Organism: Avena insularis; assembly: GCA_023614405.1. Taxonomy (NCBI): domain Eukaryota; kingdom Viridiplantae; phylum Streptophyta; class Magnoliopsida; order Poales; family Poaceae; genus Avena; species Avena insularis. Next base: position 605,843,425 of record CM042690.1, on the reverse strand, counting down.
CGCTCTTTGAAAGATCAACGTTACGAGTAAGGATTCATGTTGGAAAGATGCACTGGTAGAATAGGTTATCTGGTCCTTCGGAAGAAAAAGAGATGTCACCTGATTCACATTGTCGATTGGATCACCGGTTACAAAGATAAAGAGATCTTGGATAAGAAACGATGATAGCTCATACCTTAAGCAAAGCTATCAGAGATGAAAAGATGCAATTCCCTCGTCTCAAAGAGAATTTTGCAGATATGGAGTTCAAAAAGATATGCAGCATGATGGACAGATGATAGACCGCCGTAGTGCCTTGAGAAACTCCGGGTTGCCAAAAATGCTTGAATATGCATAGATATGATCACGGTGTACTCAAAATCACAGGAGATAACCGCCACCATTGGAGGATAGAGTTGATAGCAATTTCCATATTCCAATCGTCACTTATCATGAGTGGAATATAGCTATGCCGAGAACCCAATTACAATCACCAGCATCGGATCGACACCTGTTATGTAATTAGCCCAAGAGAATTGGAGATGAAAAGAAACTCCAGGATTAAGCGCCGGTGACAAAAGAATGAGTTAGCATGGACATGCTGATAAAAGGGAGATAGATAATGTTTCACACACGACTGAAAAGGAGTGTGGAAACACAGATGTATCAAAGAAAAATTTTCCGCATTTTTTGGCATTAAAATACCAATAGATGTGCAAAAACACTTATCAGGCAGAGATTAGCAACAGATGCTTACACAGAAGGTTGAGTTTCTAGAAGGAAGAACACCCTTAAGAAGATGGCACCGGTTAACAAGGACTCAGATAGATCGCGCTGGTTTTCAAAAGCCTGTCAGTATGGGATGTACCAACAGTTGATAACCAAAGGCAGATTGTGATAACAAACTGGATGCAACAGATAGACAAGGAATTACACACGCACACACACACTTTCTATGGTACTACGGAAACCCAGAACACGTGAATCCTAATTTGAATTTTAAGAAGAGGATTGAAAACGTTACACTTCCTTACCAGAAAAGGGTGGTGGGTGGGTAATAAGAAAAATGGAAGCAGTCCTACTCTCGCGTTTTGTTTTTCCTTAGTATACATAGCTACCAAAATATTTGCTAGACAGACAACGACCATTTGGCTGAGACCCTGAAGGTCGGGATGGCTCTGATACCAATTGTAACTACCTCGGTGAATTACGCTCCTAGTTACAAGCCTGGATGAACGGAAATGGTTGAGATAGTACGGTGGGGCCCAAATGCCACTCACAGGTAGACCTTTCGGCCGTCCCAACCATTTCCAAACATCGGGACAAGAACGGGCGGCGTAATCGGCAGGCGAAGGGATCAACTACATACACAAATGAGTATGTATGCAAGCCACCATACAACATTACATCAGAGCCATTCCATCTAAAAAGAAAGGAAAATACTGCAACGCCATACGGCAAGATCCAAATATCCTAGATAGATATAATAGTTTAGGATATCTCCTCACATCAAACATCGAGTATCAAAGGAAGCGAAGACAAAATCCAGTACGGATAAGAAGCAAATCGGCATAAGATGCCCCATAAATAAGCAGATCCCGCTACAGATCTCACGGATCCCGCTCCCGAATCTCTACACCGAAAGATCGTTGCCCACATCGACCGACTCCACCACCCAGAATCCATCAACTGAGTGTACCTCATCATCTGAACCAATAATTTATCGTGACAGACCCTAGGGGTACTCAAGAAGTCTTTATGCCGCTAAAGGGACACAACCTAGGGTGACGAATTGCAGCAAAAGATAAACCCTAAAATTCTATAGATAGCTAACCATCCGCCTAACCAAGGATAGACGGATGTCCGTGAATTAATAACAACAGTTATAATGGTAATATTACAGATCCATCCTCCTCCTCGCCATCGACGAGGAAGCGGATTTAACAACCCCCATCCGCTGGTTTTATTATCCATTCCGTGAGTATTGCACTATTTACTAGTCGGTACCTAGTCTAGTCAAATTAAAAGCGGTACTTTAGTTATGCTTGTCTATGATCGAGAAACTGTGCTCCAAGTCGCCCATAACCGCGACACGGCTTTCAGAAGTTTTACCTGCAGGGTGCACAAATAGCAACACACACTCGATCAACCTCGAAAAACCAAATCAAAACCCAACGAGGCATTCACGACAAAGCGATCACAGATTCAGAAATATTTCAGGGGCCACCCCATTAAGCTACCATGACGAAGTTGGCCGACGAGACGGACTCAAGGTTTGTGCCAATGGTCAGTAAACAATCGGGAACCCAAAAGTGTGACTGGGCTTGTCGATACCTGAAAACACTCCGCTTTCCTAACAAGACAGGTGCGTTACAATTTAAATAAAGCAAAAAGCATGGCATAAGTACAGATAGTAAATAAAACCTCAAACTAGTTTGTGGCCCCAAGAAATAAGAATGAATCAAGCTCGCTCGGGGGTTCCTAAGCCTCCGGATGTGGATAGCACGAATATTCAAGGAACAGGAATCAAGTACTCGGGGTCCCACGGACACAAGTGAGCTGAAAAACCAAATAGAATATGGCTCACCGATGCCACTTCATTAGTTATCCCATTACTACTCAGGTTAAATTGTTTAGGTACCTCGTTATCCATCAGACACTCACATACCCTACACATGCTGTTCTACGACTCGCATGGCTCAAACAACTCCTGTAGTAATGGCTCATGGGATGGAGGAACAAGCTTCGGTGGGGATTAAAAGTAAAGGCTATGCAATACTTGGGATTCAGTTTAATGCAATCGCGACTCAATGATGCAAGAATAAGAAAGAGGCGATAGGTACTATATGTATGCAAGCATGTGGTAGTGCTTGCCTGGCAGCTCAGTTGAAGCAAGGGATGGATCTGGGTAGTGCTCCTGGTGCTCTTGATATATCCCCTGCTCAGCGTCTATTCGAAGAAGAACCAAACAAACGAGGGCCAACATAAATAAGGTGCACAAGCATATGACTAAATGCGACAAGCAAACAATCATGCCATGATGAATGATGCACAATTTGCATGGCAATAAAGTAGCAGGGCATGGGTGAAGTGTGGAATACAATAATAAATCATTTTATTGAGTTTTGGCCCCATTTTAACCTCATATAAGCTGCTGTACACATTATATTTATATGATGCATGCTTCAAAACACAACGTGGAATGCATAAACAGAAAGGTCTCGTCGAGCTAATCATTTTAGACATATTATTTGTTAAATTTGGAGTTATAAAACAAAAGTTATTAATTAATTAAGGAAAAGGGCATTTTATTGTAATTTTAATTAACTTGGAAATTAAAGTGTCCAAAATATATTTTGAATGGCATATTTGAAATCCTCACATTTTTCTGATTCAAAAACATATGTTGTTTGTATTATTTGGATTTATATTTTAAAAGTTATTTAAAAACAGAATTAAATTTGAATTTGAATTAATTTTGAAAAAGTTTGAATTAAAACAGATATGCAGAAAATACTTTTCTCACACACTCAGAACTAGCCACAGTCAATGACCAGTGGGTCCACTGGCTGACTCAGTGAGCGGCGATGGAGGTGGGTGGGGTCTTCTCCGGATTTTCTCAGGGGAATCCAGCCACCGAGGACGGTGACGGCCAGAGGTTGGCGGGGGCCTGCTGTGGGCCAGCGGCCGGACACCGTGGGCGATCTCGCTGGGGACTGATCTGTGATGGCCGTGATTTTCCGGGGGTTTGCTTGCAAAAAGGAACGGAGGCTGACAGGTGGGCTCTGGGGACGGCGGGTTCAGGCGGGAAAAAAAAGGAGGGGGCTCTGCGCAAAACGGCCAGCGTCGCCGGACTGTTGGCTGCGCGACGTCTGCAGAAATCAGAGGAACGGCCGGAGTTTGGTCGACGATGGCGACCAAACGGCGGCGGATCTCGCCAAACCGCAAAAACGGAAAACGATGAGGGGACTACGGGCTACAATTCTTGTTCACAGAGCAACATCGGAGGAGGGCTGCAGCACAGCCTGATGGGGAATAGGCGGGAAAAGCTGCAGCCGCTGCCAGGCGTGTGCGGCTTGCAAGCAGAGCGCTCGACGGACGGCGGCGGCGAGGCAAGGGGAGAGGGGGAAGAAGATGATGTCCAGGAGATCGGTGGGGCTCACCTACGACCCGCAGGTGCAGCTAGCGAGCTCGGGGAGGCGTAGATCGGCGAGGAGGTAGCGGCCGGAGTCGATCTGGTGCTCACGGGCACGGCGGCGGCGGGGCTTCTCCGGCGGTCTCCTGTTGCTGCTCCGCCTACAGGGCGTCGAAGAGGAGGCATATGGACTCCTGGTGCACTTCGCGCGGCCTTGACGTCCACCAGAGCAGCGAAGGGCAGAGGGGGCCTAGGCTAGGGTTTAGGAGGAGGAGAGGACCATGGCAGCTTGGGGAGGAAGAAGGAGAAGGGTGAGGGCTTGGGCGCCTCCTGGATGCGATCTGAGATGGTAAGGTGAGCTGGGGTGGTTGGGGAGATAAGGGAGAGAGGAGAGGGCACATGGGGGTGGTGCACTTTTGCAAAAGGGGAGGGGGAGGTGGTCTCGGGTTAGGTTAGAGGGGTAGCTAGGTGGGGCCAGGTGGTCAGGTGGGGCCAGCAAAGAAGAGAGAAGAGAGAGGCCGAGAGAGAGGGGGTATAGATAGCATGGGCTCGGTCTAGGGTTAGAGAGGACTCGGGTTAGGGTTTGGAGGGATAGGGTAGATCATGGGTTAGGTTTAGGGTTTAGCTAGGTTTAGAGAGAGAGGTTAGAAAAAGGGGTGGAGAGGTGGTTTTGTAGATGAGCACAAGGTGGTGGTAAGGAGACCACAAAGAGAGAGAGAGAGGGGGGATGGTGATGATGGGGTAGGTGATATGAGTGGCATGGTTTAGGGTTTTAGGGAGAGATAGATGGAGTGGCTTTCTTTTGACAAGACCAAGCTAGAACATGACAAGCTCCAACAAGATCAAGGCAAGAAAAAGAGAGGGATGTGGTGATAGGGTTTAAGCAAGATCGAAATAGATCAAGCCAAAAGAAGGGATAGAGATAGAGATGATCCACTCAAAATTCAAATAAAATCCAAATGACAAGCAAAAGGTGGTACTTGCATGGCCCATGCAAAATATTTATTGCCATGCTGATTCTTGTGAAAACAATATTATTACATGGCATCATTATTATGCATTCCCAAAATTGGAATAAAAGCCAAGCAAAAAGAATTAAAAGGATGCTCCATGTGGAGTAGTTGGTGATGACCATATTTGAATAAAAATGGGACATGCTAGTGTGTATGTGCCACTAGGTATTTAGTAAGCCCAAAAATATCCAAGCATGATAATAACCCCAAAACAACACATATGGAAGCTAGGAAAAGGTTCCACTCACAAGGCATGCAAAAGTGGCCATGTGGCTCCCATATATCAATAATGTGAAAACAATATGATGCTAAGATGAGAGCATGTGGAAAAGAATTGGATCCATCCCAACCCACATGAGCTAGAGGTAAGACCCAAATAAAGTGCAAAGCTCACATTTAGTTGGATGGTGGAATTATATGGGGTGGTGACAAGAAAGGTGATGGAGTTTGAATAAAAGATATGCCCCCAACTCAACTTGGGCATTTAAACAATATATCAATAACCAAATACAATATCAAGAGGCAAATACAATTAATAATGCATATGAGAGAAGAACCAAATCAAAAGGGTTTTATATGATGCTCAAATGCAAGGAGGCATGATGACATGAGCATGATATAATGATGATGCAACTAATTATATATTTGAAGTAGCCATTATATTACTAGACCAAGTAGCATTGCAATTGTTAGACAATTGGGATGCTACATAAAACAACGCATGATTCATCTAAGGCACATTAAGCAATCTCAATTGTTTATAACAAGTCATGCTACAGAAAAGAATACTAAGCATAAAGCCAAAACAATATCAAGCATGACATGACAAAGCATAGGCCACAGTCAAAAACAAGCTCTTTTTACCACTTAAGCATGAACGTCCCTACTCTTTTCCAATCCAAACCAAACTATTTGAAAACCAATGTATGAAAGAGGGGGGTCCAACCAATTTATTCAAGCAAACTAAGAAAACCAAGCAAACAAAAACCAAAAACGAAAACAAAGACGCTCCAAGAACAACACAACTATGCATAAAGCAATGAAAATGAAGTGTTTGGAAGAAACCTGGGATTTTTATTGATGAAGAAGGGCATGCCTTGGGCATCCCCAAACTTTGACGCTTTTACTTCTTGGATATTTCTTGGGATGACACGTGTGGCATCTCCAAGCTTGAGCTTTAGTCCATCCTTCATCTCATTACTCATTCCTTCTATACACTTGAAATTTTTCCTTCATACAAAACTTCACACAATCTTTATTAGCAACATTAGTGCACTCAAGATAATAAGTCTTTAGGTTCAGTTCTAACACCAATAAACTTCCATTCAAACACAAGCTACTGTAGCACTTCCCTTAAAAATCTCAATTCCCAAAAAGAACTCAAAAAGGAACCAACAAGAAGCAAATGCAAATAATGGCAGAAATCTGTCAAAACAGACCAGCAGGTAAAGACGATTTTTTTCGAAAACCTTCTGTTGCTCAAATCGAAAAGTGTTGATCTAACGAAAGTTAGATAACAACCTGGGGCAGAAGCACAAAAATTCACACCTCAAAAGTACGTACAGAGATTTTACACGAATTTTTACAGTGAAGCACAGAAATCTGTTTCGGGACAAAAACTTTCCCAACCATTACTTGTCTCTCATTAGAGGTTACTCTTGGCACAAAAAGCAAATAAAAAGGATAAGGAGCGGTTATTACTTAAGTAATAACTTCCAAGACTCATCTAAAACTTTTGGGTTATCTCCTAATAAGTACTTTTCTTTAACGCCTTTAAGTTAGGCATAAGCAAAAACTAAAATGGATAGAATAGAAGTAAGCGGAGATAATCATGGTGAAAACATTGTTTTGTTCAATGAAATCCTTTTGTTAACAATGTTGATCAGGTCTTGTTACCAAAACAATTTCATATGAGAAAAAACTTTGTATTCCACTAATGATTATGTTACCTCAACCATGATAGCAATGGTCCCAATCATAATAGTTTCAAATTTTTCTCTTGGTATGGGACAATATATTTCTCCAACTTGAATGCCCTCAACATGTTCAATTGAATTCAAAACCATAAGTCCTATCAATCTTCTTGGGGAAATAGACAGTATGTTCCTTGTCATTAACATTGAAGGTCACCTTCCCTTGATTACAATTAATAACAGCTCCTGCAGTATTTAAGAAAAGGTCTCCCAAGAATAATAGACATATTATAATCTTCAGGCTTAATAGTTTGAGAGGATGCTCACATAATAAATATGAGTTGAAGTAAAAGAGAGCATCAAGAAGAAAATTCAAAACACATTTAAGTCTAACCCACTTCCTATGCATAGGAATCTTGTATGCAAATAAATTCACAAAGAACAAAGTGACAGGCATCGGAAGATAAAACAAGAGTGAGTTCAAAACTTTCAGCACATAGATAGGTGTTTCAATATCATGAAAGCTTCTACAGCCATATTTTCCTCTCTCATAATAATTTTCAGTAGCCTCATGAATAAACTCAACAATATAACTATCACATAAAGCATGCTTTTCATGTTCTCCAAAAACATAATTTTTATCAAGCTCAAAAATAGTGGGACTAAAACCTTCAAACCCACTTTTAACAATTCTATAACACGATGACTGATCATTCCATATAGGCCCATCGTCTAGAGCTTTATCATAAACAATTTCTAAGCAAAACTCTTTAGTATTATGCATCTCGATGTTAGACACAGATAAAGGATTATCACAGATAACATGAGCATAACATTCATCCTCCTTTGGTAAGCATGGGGGACAATCAAATAATGTAAGGGATAAAGAGTTACTCTCATTAGAAGGTAGGCATGGGTAGCTAATCCATTCTTCCTCCTTTTGTTCATCACTCTCCTCCTATTTTTCATCTAATGAGTTTTCAGGTTCATCAATTTCTTCTTCCATAAGATTCTGCAAGGCATTAGTCTCATCCATTTGTGCAAAGCATCTATTAATATATTTAATAATATAGCCATTTTATTCCTTGTAATTATCAAAGCAAAATTTTAGTATACCATAACCTCATATTGATAAGGTGAATCATCAATATTTTCAAGCAAACTAGCAAGTTCAAATGCACCCTTCCAAGCAATAAATTCCTCAATTTGTTCCACATCATAAAAGTCATAATTTCCCTTAACATAAGAAGATATGGTAACATTATCATTATACTCACATTGAAAAGGGAGGTGTTTATACCTCTTACAGCAACGAGATTTATCCAAGCAATAAGTAACATTATAAGTAGAGCACACGTTTTTAGCAATGGTATACAATTTATCAATTTGTTCCCATAAGTGTTTCCCTTTTTGTGACAAGCGGTGTTCCTTATAATAATATTTTTGTTATTCCGTGAATCCACCTTGACAATAAGATTTAGTTTCAAAGAAACCAACCATTGATAACAAGCATGATAAGACAAGACAATAACAGACCAACGGAAATAACAACTAGAGTAAGAACTAATTTTTTTGTATTTTTGATAAAGAAACAAGCAAACAAGGCGGAAATAAACTAAGCTTGAACAATAGTGATTCCAAGTGGACTTGATAAATAAAGCTATGCTCCCCGGCAACGGCGTCAGAAAATAGTCTTGATGACCCACAAGTATAGGGGGTGTATCGCAGTATTTTTGAGGGAAGTGAAACCAAAATTTATTGATTCGACACAAGGGGAGCCAAAGAATATTTATAAGCCTTAACAATTGAGTTGTCAATTCAGCTACACCTGAAAACAATCTTGCTCACAGCAGTTTATCAGTAGCAATAGTTTTGTAGCAGGAATAGTGAAGTAGCAGCAGTAGTAAAGTAAAGACATCAGTAACAATAGCAGTAAACAGTGGGATTCGAGTGCGGTAGGCATAGGGATGGATGGACGGGCATTGCATGGACAAGACAATTCACATAGCAATCAGAACATAGGGCAATTGCAGATAAATAAGATAAAGCATCCAAGTACTAGATAATCCTAGGCATGTGTTCCATATATAGTCATACGTGCTCGCAATGAGAACTTGCACAACATCTTTTGTCCTGCCAGCCCATTTGCAGCGGGGCCTCAAGGGAACTACTGGCAATTAAGATGCTCCTTTTAATAGAGCACCGGAGCAAAGCATTAACACTCCGTGAACACATGTGATCCTCACATCAAAGCCATTCCCTCCGGTTATCCCGATTTCTGTCACTTCGGGGCCATTGGTTCCGGACAACAACGTGTGTATACAACTTGTAGATAAGACCAAAAACAATACTATCATAATGAATCAATAACATGTTCAGATCTAAAATCATGGCACTCGGGCCCTAGTGACAAGCATTAAGCATAACAAGTCGCAACAAAGTCATAAAACACTAATAAAAGATACTAGGCACCATGCCCTAACAACCTGATGCCATTACATGAACAATCTCATCCAATCGCTACCATCCCCATAGCCTACGGCGGGGGATTACTCACTCATAGATGGGGGAAACATGGATGGTCGATGGAGAAGCGATGATGATGGCGATGATCTCCTCCAATTCCCCGTCCCGGCAGGGTGCCAGAACGGAATTTCTGGTGTTGTTTCGTGGAATCTGGTGATGGCGGCGAAGTGTAACTCCTTCTAGAAAAACGTCGAATCCCCCCTGAGTTTTTAGGTCAGAAGACAACTTATAGGCGAAGAGGGAGACCGAGGGGGTGCCTGGGCTGGCCACACCACCCCCTGCCGCGGCCAGGCCTGGCCCGTGCGGCCAGGTGGTGTGGTGGCCCCTTGGCTCCTCTCCGTCTCGTATTCTGGCTCTAGATGACTTCCGGTAAAATAGGCACTTTGGCTTTTGTCCCGTCCAATTCCGAGAATATTCATTTCTGACTTTCCTAGAACCAAAAATAGCAGAAAACAGTACTGGTAATCGTGGCTCTTGTTAATAGGTTAGTCCAAGAAATCATATGAAAAATACTCCAAAGTGTGGACAAAACACAAGAAAGTGGATAAAACCAAACATGAAACATCAAAAATTATAGATACATGTGTAATGTATCATGGTGTAGATTGAATCATCGGATAGAATTAAGCATCTTAAAACATAAATCGTGTCTCATATTTTGTATTGTATGTCCAAGTTCAATCATAATGGGCATGATTTCATGCAACCCAATGGTATTTTGGACACAGAATGCGAATTAATCATTGGACTGAAACCCTAACATGAACAATCCCAAAATCCCCAATCTTTGCAACACAAAACCCTAAGCCTAGAATCTGCCTAAATCGAGCGAAAAGAAATCATAGACCAAACCAATACAGATGCAAGTCTTCTAATTACCGACGCAATAATGATAGCACAAGACTAGAAATGAAGCAAATCTAACAAATGGACATAAAACTACGCCAAATCAGTGGAAATCTAGCGTGTACGTCAATGTTTCGATTAGAACTGCGCTCTAAACTACAGATATGTGGTTCTAGAACATAAAGAGAGAGGTTTGAAGCCTTACCGCCGATGATGGATCTCAGGTGCACGGGATGTGCCGAGGAAGAAAACGTGGATGCCCCGGTGATAGAAGAAAGCGTAGCGGTCGTTCTAGATCTACCACCATCTCCGGACCTAGTAGTGCTCTTCGATCTGCCGGCGCTAGACGGACAACCGATGACGATAGGAGAGAGAAGAAGGTGCGGTTGGCAATGGGGGGGAGTGGAGAGTGGTGAGCGAGTAGTGAGGGGATTTATGGCGCGAGTTCTCGAGACGCCGCGCGTCTCTCGCTCTTCTCCGCACGTGCACCTGTGTGCCGCCCCTTGCACCCCCATGGCATGGCTCCGTGGGAACGCTCGATTTCGGCGATTCCAGTAGGCCAACTTTTGGCCTGTTTTAAGACTCGTGCGATGCAAAATCCGGATGAACCAACTTATTTTTTCCCGCCGAGTACGAGAAAGGCCTCCGTGAGCAACAAATATGCCCAGGATATTGAACCGTGCTTCGTCTCCAACCCCTATGGACCAACTCTCAGTGTAGAAGAAATGAGAGAGAATTGAGAAACGTGACAATGGAGCAGAGAAGAAAGCATGACCACCGGAGTAAAAATGCAAAGCCCTTAAAATTTTCGCCGTTTTTCAGTCTGTGAGCAAAATTTGGTCCCGAACAGAAACCGAACTTCGGACCAGGCCTGTAAAAAAAGTTCGGTGCACCGCAGATAGGTCCGCACACGCGGTATATGTACCGCGCGAGGGGGCGGATATAGGTCAAAATCCAGCCGGAACCCTCGCCATCTCCCCTCCCTCATCGGGGTCAAATCCATCACGCTGTGGCGACCTAAAGTCGTCATCGACAATAGATAGTTTCAATAGGCGACGCGTACATGCCGAGGACTCCATCAATCGGGTTGGGGGTGGCTGAGTGGGCCTGTACACACCCTTGTGGAGCGCAGAACCAGCACGAGCTCTGACGAGGAGGAGCGGTGGGATCGCGTGGCGTCGCTAGGCGCGGAGAAACGCGCATCGCGGAACTAGACGAACATGGGCGTAATGTCGCCGACCTCTCTCCGCTGGTGGAACTTCACCGACGACGATGTGGAGGTGTGGAGCTCACGGAGCGGAGCACGACAAGCACCCACCCCGCCGCATGTCCAGGAGGAGGAGGAGGAGCCGTGGACGTAGGAAGAGGAGGAGAACCGTGGCAAGCGTGTCGTTGTCCCGACCGATTTCATCGACGACGACAACGCACTGGAGGCCGCCACGAGCATCATTCTCAAGGCGTCTACTGTGGAGGTGAAGGAGGCGGTCAAAGCGCGGGGCAGAGGAGACGTGCGAGCCGTCCAAGTGATAGCGGCGCTGCAGGAGAGGGAGGGGGAGGCTACGACGCGACGGATCAAGCTCGAGCTCATCGCGTGAAAGGTCATCATCATCGACTCCAACGAGGAGTCAATACCGCGCCGCCGCAACCCCAGGCTCCAGTGAGAAATCCGGGCCGATTTTTGTTTATTTTTAGGGTTAGCGTCAGTTTTTTTTGCGGGGAAGCTTGAGCTGTTAATTTTGTGTATGGTCCGATGTACATACACCTCCAATTGATCCTATGTACGTCTTTCTCGTCTGAATTTTGCCGTGAAGACATTGTTTGCTTAATTTAAAAAATTCGGTTCGTGTTTATGGTTTTTATTCTGTCCAGGCAAGTTTTTATCTGAAAAACTGCAAGTTCACTAAACTCGTTTTTACGGGATCTATTAGAGTTGTTCTTATCTTAGTGCTGCAATTTTTTGTGTGTAGATAAAATGTCTGCAATTTCACGTCGCGTAACCGACATATTAATGGAGAAGTCAATATGCTTGTGTGTATCAATCGATCGATGGAGTTCAAAAATGAATATTGGTTAATATTTTTGCCTTAACAAATCAGCATACTTCTTACATTTTGAAACGATTGTCATCCGGAGAGAATTTTGCATAACCGTTTGCAAAATCAAAGGTAGTTGAAACTAATCTAAAAACGAGTTGCCGTGGATTATGATAAGCACACGGCATACACCTTTGAATGGACTGTTCGTGAAAACACAGAGAACGCTTCAAGTCAAGCAAAAGCATGACCAATGAGGGAGGGCAGGAGAAAAACCAAGTTCCAATTCCGTTCGTGCAGCGAGCGAACCGTGCCAGCGGGGAAAGCCCACCCGACTCTCGCGCCCCTCCGCTTCATCCCCCTCCCCTCCTCCGCACCCGACCCGATCGCCGCCCCCACCAAACCAACGGCATTAACCAACCGCAGGCACGGCACGGCACGGCGCGGCCGCGCGGAAGGGCGGAGCCGTTCCGCCGAAATCCCCTTCCGATAATGATCGCCGCGTCTGAATAACTCAGGCCATCAGGCCAAGGGAGGAGGAGAGCTGCGGCTCGCATTATGACGAACAACTTCCTGACGTCCATACGGAGCCTGAAGCTGATCGAGGGCTACAAGACCTCGCAAATCTACCCCTTCAGTTCGGCGGCGTCCACGTCTGGCCCCGGGGATGGCGGCCTGGCGAAGCCGCCGCCGCCGCGCAGCGTCTCCCTGATGTCGCCGTCGACGTGCTACCCGCACGCGCCCTCCACGTCGGGGACGTTCGCGCCCGACTCCACCCTGCCATGTGGCCTCCCGTCGGCGGCAGCGCTCGAGCCGGCGCTCGACGCGTGCCTCCGCCCCGTCGACCACGTCTCCGCGCTCGCCGCATCCTACCGGCGGATGTCGTCGTCGGGCAAAGCGGAGGGCGACGACCTCTGCGACGTATACCTGGAGCAGCACGCGCTGTTCCGCGGTATCGGTGACGCCCGGCTGCTGCGGCGGGCGCTCCGCGCCGCGCGCATCCACGCCTGCGACCCGCACCGCCGCGTCGTGCTCGCCGCCTGGCTCCGGTACGAGCGCCGTGAGGACGAGTTCGACCCGATGCCGCCGCCGCTCGATCCCTGCGGCCCGACCACCCCGCTCCTCGAGTGCCCCCGCTCCGCGGTCTTCGCCATGGAGTCCTCCGGTGTCGATCCCGTCTGCCCCTGCCGCCGCCGGCCACCTCCTCCTCCGCGATTGACGCGCGAGTCATCGAAAGCCATCGGTGCCGGCGACGAAGACGAGTGGGAGTCGGAGGAGGAGGAAGAAGAGTCGGAGACCAATGACCTCTGGTTCCTCATCGGCAAGGAGGAGGTGGCCTGCGAGCGTTCCTGCATCGCCGCGCTAGCCAAGCCGCTCAACACGCTCCTATACGGCGGGTTCGCCGAGGCGCGCCGCGACCACATTGACTTTAGCCGCGACGGAATCTCGCCACGCGGCATGCGCGCCGTCGCCGCCTACAGCCAAAACGGCCGCCTCGACGACTTCCCACCGGACACCATGCTCGAGCTCCTCGCCTTCGCCAACAAGTTCTGCTGCGATGGCCTCAAGGTCGCCTGCGACAACAAGCTCGCCTCCATGGTGCGCGGCGTCGACGAAGCCCTCTCCCTCATCGACCTCGGCCTCGAGGAGGCCGCGCAGCTGCTCGTAGCCACCTGCCTCCAGGCCTTCCTGCGGGAGCTCCCAAAGTCGCTCTCCAATCCAGAGGTCGCGCGTCTGCTCTGCAGCCCGGAGGGCAGGGAGCGCCTCGACGCCTCCGGGAACGCGTCCTTCGCGCTCTACTACTTCCTCTCGTACGTTGCCATGGAGGAGGACATGAGGTCGAACACCACGGTGATGCTCCTGGAGCGGCTCTGGGAATGCGCTGAGCTGCCATGGCACAAACAGCTGGCGCTACACCAGCTCGGGTGCGTCATGCTGGAGCGCAGCGAGTTCATGGACGCGCAGGGGTGGTTCGAGGACGCCGTCGCCGAGGGCCACGTGTACTCGCTCGCCGGGGTAGCGCGCGCCAAGTTCAAGTGCGGGCACAAGTACATGGCGTACAAGCTGATGAACAGGGTGGTCGGGGACTACGAGCCCGCCGGGTGGATGTACCAAGAACGCTCCATGTACTGCATCGGCAAGGAGAAGATGGGCGATCTCCGGACGGCGACGGAGCTCGACCCGACGCTGACGTACCCGTACAAGTACCGTGCTGCGGCGTTGCTAGAGGAGGACAAGTTCGAGGCTGCTCTTGAAGAGATCGGCAAGGTGCTCAGCTTCAGGATGGTGCCCGACGTCCTTGAGCTCCGTGCGTGGTTCTACCTTGCCGCCGGGGACTTGGAGGCTGCCGTGCAGGATGTCAGGGCGATACTGACGTTGGACCCGACTTACATGATGTTCCATGGGAAAATGCACGGGGAGCAGCTGATCGAGATACTCCGAGGGCATGTGCAGCACTGGGACATGGCGGATTGTTGGATGCAGCTCTACGACCGGTGGTCGGGGGTGGACGACATCGGCTCTCTTGCTGTTGTGCAGCAGATGCTCGCCAGGGAACCTGGGAACAGCAGCTTGCGTTTCCGGCAGTCGCTGCTCCTGTTAAGGTAAGCCATGCACTATATGCTGAGAACAATCCCCATTTTAGACAAACCTGAAAGGAATAAATACCCTTCACCTTGGTGAATTGCAAGTTTTATTTCATTATTAAAATCTGTACATAGTTTGATAGATGTCTTTATTATTTCAAATTCATAAGCTTACATTTTTCTTGTTCTTCACATCCATTGTAGGCTCAGTTGTCAGAAGGCTGCTATGCGTAGTTTGCGATTAGCACGGAATAGTTCAATTCATGAGCACGAGAGACTTGTATATGAAGGATGGATCCTATACGACACTGGACATCGCGAAGAAGCGCTCGAGAAGGCCGAGCAGTCAATCAGACTCCAAAGATCATTTGAAGCCTTTTTCCTGAAGGCATACGCTCTAGGAGATTCTAGCCTTGACGTCGAATCTGCCCTTTCTGTTGTTCAGCTTCTAGAGCAGGCCAACAGCTGTGCATCTGACAACCTCCGGAAGGGGCAAGTAGGAATCATCCGTCATCACTTCTCATTTTTTGCCGCATCTATTAATCAGCTGTTTTTTGCTAATTATTAACTGATTAACATTCTCCAGGCATACAACAATATGGGGAGCATATATGTGGAC
This sequence comes from Avena insularis, assembly GCA_023614405.1. Taxonomy (NCBI): domain Eukaryota; kingdom Viridiplantae; phylum Streptophyta; class Magnoliopsida; order Poales; family Poaceae; genus Avena; species Avena insularis. The sequence goes on along the minus strand of CM042690.1, from coordinate 605,827,776 downwards.
TGTGATCTGCTGGATGAGGCGACTGAGTGTTACAGCATAGCACTGAGCATCAAGCACACACGGGCGCACCAGGGCCTGGCTCGGGTCCATTACCTGAAGAACAGAAAAAAGGCTGCGTTTAATGAGATGTCGTCGCTTCTAAAGATTGCTAAGAACAGCGCATCGGCGTATGAGAAACGGTCGGAGTATGCTGAGCGGGATGTCGCGAAAAGTGATCTCAACATGGCGACGTTGTTGGATCCGACCAGGACGTACCCTTACAGATACAGAGCAGCTGGTGAGTTCGCTGAGCTTATGATGGGCTGCACATATTCTATCGTGTATACAAGCTTTACAGTAGTGCCAACTTTCAACACCAAATGCTTATAACATTTAAAAGGCTTGTGTTATGTTAAGTTTAGGAAAAAATATAGGAGTATTAAGTTTGGAAACATGAGAAGTGCCAACTTTCATTCATTGCTATCCATCTGTTTTGGGCTCACCAAATGTCTGGAGACAGTAATGCATAGTCAAATTTCAGAGCTATTTAACTGCATAATCTCAATATAGCTTCATTGGCTGGAGTAACATGTTCTCTTGTGGCCCCGCAGTTCTGATGGACGAGAACAAGGAAGACGAGGCGATTGGGGAGCTGTCGCAAGCACTGGCTTTCAGGCCGGACCTCCAGCTGCTCCACCTCCGTGCAGCATTCTTCGACTCCATGGGTGACAACACGAGCACGCTGCGCGACTGCGAGGCCGCCCTGTGCATGGACCCGACGCACGGAGACACGCTAGATCTCTACAACAGGGCTTCCACCAAGGCTGATCAATCTCAGAGCTAGCAAATCCACCTCGCGCCTGTGATCATCGTTGTAGGGGTGAACCCGTTTTGCCCGGCAGAGTGATGAAACGATTTTGTCCTTCCAAAAGCCAGGAGAAGCCCAGCGGAGGCGGGCAGGAGCACGGGACGACGGCAAATGTCACACACATATGTACGCTGACTGTAAGTATACCGGCAAAGGGTCGATCGAGCTCGGACTGCGCATACGTACAGGAGATGGTGATGATGCTGATGACGAGCTTGGTGTAAACGAATGTAAGAATAGCGCGTGTAAATGGTGAAAGGCATTTTCATATGTACTCCCTCTGTTTTAAAATATAAGATGTTTTAGCTTTGTGAAGGGAGTGTATCTAGACTTCTTTTAGTGTCTAGGTTCACTCCAAATCAAATGAACCTAGACTAGAAGCGGTCTAGATACACTCTTTCACAAAGCTAAAACATCTTATATTTTGAAACGAAGGGAGTATACATCAACTGACCAACATGACAAGAGCTCCAAGAAAGGCAACGAAAGAACTAAACAAGACAGGCTGTCCTTCAATAAATCAGACCGACTCATGATTTCTCTTCTTCTTCTTTTATCTCCATCCCGTTTTTTAATGCCTGTTGGTGCGTATTCGGAGGCACGATCTGTGCATAAAAGAGTTGTGCTTTTCCACGATGATGCAGCCAAGACAATATTGTGTACTCCACTTCTTCCCTTTTGCCGCTTCTGATCATTGATCTGGTTGTCGCACGCTGGCCACTGCGTGCTCTCCACCAGCTCAGGCCACCCGTCTCCGGCCTAGCACCTCCGTTCCATTCCCAACAGTGGCGGACCCACCATAGGGGCGAGCAGGGGCGGTCGCCCCGGGTCTCTCAGCGTGGAGCAGGGTACCCTCCCATGGCTCCCTCCATTTTCTGTCAATCGGAGCGACTCATGTAAACTGTTCTGTTTCCTGTCTGGAAGGGGTACGAGCAGAGGAAGAAAAGAGCCAAACTGGGGTAGACTATTGGGCTTAAGTGAGAGGTAAATAGGCCCATATAATTTTTTTCTAGCACAGGACCTAGACACGGGATGGTTTCAATCGGAAAATCCCCACTTCCCAAGTTGCATCCCAGTGCTCCCTCACGAATCACAATGGACGGTTTATATCTTGTCAACAGCTACAATTGTTATCACACTTTTACTGACATATAGATGCACGATTTTTTTTGGTTAATACTCCTTCCGTTTTAAAATATAAGATGTTTTAGCTTTGTGAATGAAGTGTATATAGTCCTCTTTTAGTGTCTAGATTCATCAAGGTTTGGAGTGAACCTAGACACTAAAATATGTCTAGATACACTCATTTCACAAATCTAAAACGTCTTATATTTTGAAACGGAGAGAGTACCCTGTAAGTCTTACTTGAAGTATTGGGGTTATATTGTGACAAACAGTGAGTATTGAACCATCAAGAATCCATGTTACTGTTTCCACGTCTTATTCAAGTTTTTTTTCACGTTCTTAGCACTTGTATAGTATGCAAGATTAATACTGAATCCATCGAGTGCCATTTTTTAAAGTAGACTTGCATTTGTGTTATAAAAAAATTGTCCTAAAAACTTCGCCCCGGCAAACCTAAATTCCTGGGTCCGCCACTCATTCCCAAAATTTTGCTCAATAGTTTGTACAAATTGCAAAGTCTTTACAAGTGACCAAGAATTGCGGAGTCGTTTAATCACGGGTTACCGTTGCGGCAGAGGGGATCACCGATCACGGATCTCCAATCTCCAGGCTCGCGTTTCAGATTGGATCAGCTGGTTTAGTGCCCACACCGCTAGACGGTAGAGAGTCGCCTCACCTGGGCCTCTTTAAAAGAGCTCCCCCAGCCAGCGTTACAGGGCACGCAGCTGTGTGGTGAGCACATAGCGAACTATTCTTTCGCCTTTTACTAAAGAATACCGTGCGCTCGCCACACCAAACAGCATACGCTAATTTTTACAGGGTTCCTTCTCCTTGTGAGAGGGGACCTGCAATGTGAATATCAAAAGTTTTAAACTGTTGGTTTCAGTACATGTTCCAAACTGTTATTGTTTTAAAATGCATGCACTTGTCTGTTTCGCTTTGTGCTTGCACAGCTGCAATTTCCAAAATTTCTGGTTCCATTCTTGAAGTTGCTGTGTAGCTCAGTTCTAAGGCCTATGAAACCTTGGTTAACAAATTATATTGATGTGCACCACATTCAGCTGAAATGTTAGTTAGCCCACACTCACCCTTTTACAAGTATAGAGCACCACTCAGTATCTGCAATTTGCACACCAAGCAAATTCTCAAACATCTTCTACCTGACTACCAATTCCACAAACAAGATCAGCAGCAGCAACCAACAAAAGAAACAACTTCCAGTCACACTTGGGAGGCATCTAGCTCTAGCTCTAGCTCTCAGAAGACATGATCTCGAGCTCAGCCCACCACAGAGGTGACACCTTGGGCGTCGCCCCGTCAGGACCCAGCGCCGTGATCTCCCGCAACCGGGCTGCAACCTCTGCCATCGTCGGCCTCCTCTTTGGGTCTGGATCAATGCAGGATCTCGCCACCTCACAGAGCGCAGATGCAGCCTCCTCGGAGAAGGAGCCAATGCTCGGGTCAATCAGGTCCACGAGACGCATCTCGCCGCCGAAGTAGCGAGACGCCCACTGTTCCAGTGGCCCGTCCTCCTCGGAGCAGGGGACTCTTCCTGTCAGGATTTCCAGCAACACTATACCGTATTTATGCACGGCGTTTTCCAGCTCTGAGGAGGGACCCGAGACACCGTTGGTCGACTTGGGTCCCCTCGCGTCGTTTGAGAATTCAAGATCTGAGACCTTCGCGGCAAAATCATCGGTAAGGTATATGGTTGTCGAGTCGAAATTCCTTGGAATGACTGATGGTTTCAGCTGATGCATGTGTTCAAGACAGTAAGCAGTTCCCATGGATATCCTCAGGCGTTGCACCCAATCCAGCTTCTCGGCTTCTCTAACTGTAACGCAACCAGGATGACATTGTCAAAATGTTGGTAGACTGACTGAAAATTAAGAAGTCATATCTTATACTGTATGAACTAACAAGACGTGGTCTATACTGTGATTTAAGAATCTGCAGAACTTTGATACAATCAACATATTGATTATTGGAGGAGAATGACTTGCATCAATGTTAACAAATGTTCACAAAAAGTGTACAAAGAATTTCTGTAGTACAGGGTGAAGAGAACAGATATGTGATAAGGAAAAATTATTACACGATAAGCATACACTTACCATGTAGATACTCAAAAAGTGTTCCATTTGGAGCATATTCAAATACCATTGCTCTTGTAAAAGGATGCACTTCCTCACAATAGCCAAGCAAGTTCATAAAATTCTTGTGGTTTACTTTGGATAAACTTGTGATCTGAAAGCATAACCATTGAAATTAAATTTAAAAAAATGCACATTTATACATGATGTAGGTAACTGAATGGTACGGTGGTACCTTCTTCCTGTACTGTGATTCACATTCTTTGGACCAGTCCTTTGCAGATGTTATCAAACTTGACGCAATTGCGATTTCAACTCCACTTGATAAAGTTCCCTTGTACATCATGCAGCTAGATGTAGAACCAATTATATTACTGAAATCCTCGCTTGCTGTTTCCATCTCTGACCGTTTCAATGTAGGCACACCTATAAATGTGATTAAGTTGTGATGTGAAATCAAGACAATCTCCTAGATACATATATGCCAAAGTAGAAACAAAGCATACCTGTTACAAAGGCTTTTTGCAATTGTCCGCTAAGTCCTGTCACCCAAGGCTTCACAGTGCCCGCTTTTTTAGCTTGGCAATATAAAGCACCAGCTGCTGATATGATAAGGAAAACAGCAATCCCTGCCGCGACTAAACCATAGGTTGTCAGGGTATGTTTATGCACGGAGCCTGATGGAGTTTGAACCGAATGATCATGCTCAGCTCCACGAGTTGCTGGCCTAGCCGTAAGCGGATGTGGATGTACTATCGATGGATGATGGTGTGAAGGGGGTTGCTGTGGTGTGGGCTGTGAAAATGGCGACGGTGAGCCTTCTGGTGGGGATATGAACGCTGAGGGTGACGGAGCAGATACTGGTCCTGATGTTGGAGCTAGTGCAGGTGACAGAAGGAACTGAGCACCTTGGTTTCCACCACCAATCTGCAGCAATCTTCTAAAATTCCAAGAGAAACAATAGTTAGGACTTGGAATATACTATCAAGATAAATAATCGCAATTTCTACTGATTCAAGTATAAAAAATTGCCATCAACTCATTTACTGTCAATATTCACATGATCATATAGTTGAAGTTGAAAAATTAGTTAAATATAGCATTTGGCAGCCTAGTGACACATTTCTGATATCCCTGTCACTAGTCACCGCAGTTCCGTGGATTTCTAAAATGAACACAGGCACCATCTATAAATACTGGAAAATTGCTACAATTGAAGAACTACATCCAGTAAACTGTCTGTGTCTGCATAAATGCGAAGAGAAGCGCGACAACAAATTATTTTTCAGGAAAAATAAATGGTATGTTGGAAACTCAATAAGCCCAAACAAAATATCACTTGGGAAACATACCACTAGTCCACTACTGCTTTGACGCATTAGTGCATAACTGACATAGTAACAGTTCAGTTCAGAAATCAGAACTCGACACTTTACTGTTTAGTACCTACCAAAGTGGTAACTTTGGAGGATCTGTTAACCATTAATGGTAATAGGACAATACCAAATCATCTATTTTCCACTTGCAATCTAAAAAATTACAAATATTGGACAGCAAAATCGCAGTGGCCCCATTTTCTGTAACCAAGAAACTAGTACAGCACTAAAGAAGGACCAAATTCTCAGAGCCTAAGCGCTCACCTACGACTAAAAGAAGCTCCATTGCTGCTCAACGTCTCAGCTTCAACTCCGAAGCCTCCAATCCCTGTAGCAAACCAAAAGAGCCGACCAAAATGGCAAACGCCATGAGCCCAACTGCACAGCCAGCAACTCCGAGAAATCCAAATCCCACGAAAAGAGAAACACACCTGCGCCGCCGAGCGCCCAAGAAACTGCAACCAGGAATAGAAGAGGAAGCCTGGGGGGCGGCGGCCACTCCATCGCTTAGCCGAGTAGTACTGGAATGCGTCGGAGAGGGGGAAACCCGATCAAACAGGAGGATGGAGGTTGGGACGGCGGTCACGGGAGGCGGGCAGAGAGAGGAGAGACAGCGCGCAGTTTGGTTGGGAGGAGGGCGGTGGAGACGGCGAAAGTGGCAGCCGAAGGTGGTGGAGAGGAGAGGGAAAGGGAAACTGCACGAAGGCGACTACACAACAAGAAGCTTTTTATTTGTTCTTCTTATTTTTTCTCCCATGTTTTAAAATTTGTTTTATTTGTTGCTTTAACCATCATTCCCCACGGATATGAATCGCACGTTAACAAAGAATGCTAGTGATTGTGGATCAAACATCCTAACTTAATTTTCTTTCTTTTAATTTTGGCCAACTCTAGCATACTCACCTCAAACTCTCTTGTCTTAAAACTAAGTTAATAGCGTCTCGGGTACAATAACTTGTTTTGCATATGCATTTTCATATATCAACTTGCAATATGTGGTACCGTGGTACACTAATTTGATAAGTGGATGAAGTTTTGTCCATTTAGTCCAAATCCATCAATTGGATGCCAAGCTTGACTTGCGGGCCTTGTTTTCTTGCGAAAACACCTCTCACACGTAGTAATAGTACATGACTTTCTCCTTGGTTCATCTAAGATCATGAGAAATAGCAAGAACAGGCTTGTTTGTACCTCCTGTCGTTATCTCCTTCGTTTAACATGAGCATTTACAAATCTGACTCAAGTCAAACAAAAGGTCTAAGAACAACACACAAAAAACATACAAAAAATGCACAACTCACTACTAAAATTATAAAGCCTAGCTCTTTCTTATCTCTCCATCTCATTTCCTTTTTGTGCTATCTACATTATCTTATTTTTTGCTTCATTAACTATCGCACATTTCAGCTCCTGAACTTTCTTCTCCAACATATCTTTACATTTTTCTTCTTCCATCTCAGTTGTCACACTGGCCTCCTTCTTCTTCTTCAAATTTTTGTCACCTTGTACTGCCAATTGGGTACAATTTCCTGCAACTTTTCATGTCACCGTAGAATAGAGCATATCAACAAATAAAGTTCTCCCTCCCTAATTTCTAAGGACATTAGGAGGTATCAGCAAAATTACCAAACACGAACATGTACCACTAACCTACCTTGCACCACATATGTAGACTCCCGAGGCAGGACCGAAATAAATCTAACTATCAAGTTTATGTATCGTTGGACCACGTTTTGCAATTTTGTGTACGGAATTGCACATAAAAGACAAGTTCATGTACTCCTCGTGTTATTAGCTCCTAAAACTACTATTCTTGATTCGTTCCGACTTAGAAAGAACAAATAGAAAACCCATGTATTTCGGGTATGGAAGACCCAAGGTGCAAATTTGCGTGACCCGGTACACATCTGCATGTTGTAGTATGTAAGTTGTTGGCATAACACTCATGAAAGTCCTCTTTTGTAAATATTATACCCTCAGACTTATACAATAGAAATATTGAGGGTCCAATTTCTTACATATATTCATTCCAAGAGCCATAATATACAAAAGATTTAAGATTCTCCTCTGTCCAATAAGATTTCACATTGCGTTAAAAATTCAAATGAAATAGCTTCCTAATCAGCAGTACTACTAAACTTAGTACTACAAGAGCTTGCAACTTACAAAGTAAGCTAATATATTGCAAGCCCATCTATATATGCTTGCTTTAGTGGTTCATATATCTACATCCTTTATTTCTGCTATATCTACACCTCTAATGTCTTCCAAAAATATGTTACCCTGTTGAAAGGGCATTTATGTCCTTATTATTTTGATGTTTGGTGACAGCACTTGGATAAGTTTAATCGTCTGTTAAATGTTTCAGGAGATTCCATCTGCTCTCGTGTATGTTGCAATAAAGGAAAAAGAGCTCCCCAGGGTCTTGTCTATGCAGGGAACAAGTCTCAGCCGGACTGTCCGGCTGAATTAAGCCGGAGTGTCCGCCCCCGGCCGGACTGTCCGGTTGGATCCGGCCAAAATGTCCGGCCCTGGGGAGTGGGCAACTTCGATGGACATTATGTTTGCCTGTTCGGACACTACCCGGACACTGTCCGGACTCTGGTCGGAAACTTGGCCAGGCTGGAGTGTCCGGCTGGTCTCGCCCGGAGTGTCCGGCTGGGCCGGACTGTCCGGCTGATATCTGCCGGACTGTCCGGGGTAAGTGGCTCCCAACGACTCTAATTCCTGGGGGCCTATATAAAGGCCCCTTCTTCTACCTTGGAAGCTGCTCGTCCACCTCAAGAACTCCAGCACCATTTGAGCCACCAAATCCACAAGATCTCCTCACTCAACCATCCAAAGTCCTTGATCTTTGGAGAATCGAAGGAGGAGGCCTTGATCTACATCTTCACCAAGAGAGATCTTCATTTCCCCCTCATTCACTTGAGGGCCCCTTTCTCTAGTGTTTCATTGGAAACCCTAGCTTGTGATTTGGTTCTTACTAGCTTGTACTTGGGAGCCTCCAATTAAGTTGTGGATGTGTGCCCCGAACTCGTTGTAAAGGTGCTGGCTTCCACCTCGAAGGTTGCCGTATAGTGGAAGAGGTGAATCGAACCCGTTGGGGTGAGGTTCATCGGAGAACAAGGGAGGCCTCTCGTGGCGTTGGTGGTTTGAAACCACCCCTCTCCAAACGTAGACGTACTTCCCCTCAAAATGAAGGAACTACGGGAAACAAATCCTTATGTCTCCGCGTGCTCCACTTTGGTTACTTCTATCCTTTATCGCACTTTATCTATCTAGTTCCTTCTTAATATATGTGCTAGATTGACATATAGGTAAATTCACCATAGTTGCATAATATAGAGAATTTACCTTTCATGTCAAACCCTAAATTGAAAAAGAGTAAAATTTAAAGTAGCACCTATTCACCCCCCCCTCTAGGTGCCCATACGATCCTTTCAATTGGTATCAGAGCCTCGGCTCTTTATTCGGGCTTAACCGCCTAAGAGATTATGGGTAACCCAGATGAGGGAGAAAGTGAGGCTAGCCATTCGGTGACCATGGTAGATCTCAAGAATTTGGAAACAAGCTTAAGCTCTACCTTGGGCAACGAAATCCAACAGTTGCGCCAACTCGTTGAGCAACTTGTTAGGGATAAGCAAACCTCACCTCCTCCCTCTCAAGTGGAAACACCACCTAACCCAAAGGGAAATGCTCCGGCTAAGCCTTTGTAGGAAGTGGCGGGGGATGAACATAATTCCACCACCAAAAAGGGTGATGGGAAGGAAGAGCACCATGCGGTTCCCGGATGGTACTCTCCCGACCCTCCTATCCCTCACCCACATATAATAGAGGTGACCCACCCAAGTTAGCTTCACATACTTTTGCTCAATGGCAAGTTTTAATGAAATCTCATGTGCGCAGCTCTTGCATTGATTTGTGGAATATTATTGAAGAAGGACTCAAAATTGAGGATCCAACCAACTTGACTAGAAGAGAAGTGGTCAATAGCCAACTCAATGCGACTGCCTTGCACATGATCCAACTTGGAGTAGGGCCAAAGGATTTTCCCCACATTGAGCACTACAATACCGCCAAGGAAGCTTGGAATGCTCTCATTGACTTGTTTGTTGGCAATGAGAGTATGAGAAGAAATAGATATGATGCCTTAAGCAATGAGGCCGAAGGTTTCTTCATGAAGGATGGTGAGGATCATGAAGACATGTATAGAAGACTCAAATCCATAGCCACCGCCTTCAGGAATGTTGGTGCCTCTCACATTGATGATGCTTGGATCAAGAGGAAGTATGTGAGTGCTCTCATGCCTTTCGAGCCTACTAACTTGAAGAGTCTCCAAGGAAGACACAACTACCATCTCATGACCTCCAATGAAGTTATGCAAGAGATGGTCGCCTTCAAGGTTGCTGCCAAGAATGCCAAAGACACCCGTGCTCGTGCCATTGGAATGAGTAGTGGTGTCAATCTTGCCTTAAAGGCCAAGGTTGTGGAGTATGATGAAGATGAAGGAAGTGATGAGGGACTCTCAATGAGCCATCCCGAAGATGTCAAGTTTGCTCATGGTGAATACATGGCCTTCTATGCAAGAAACTTTTGGAAAGATCCCGCCAAGGCCAAGATGGAAATGCAACAAAGAAGAAACCCCAATGGGAGAAGAGATAATGGGTCCAAGTTGAGAACTTGCTTCAATTGTGGTGATCGCTATCACTTTGTTGCTGCTTGTCCCTATGAGAAAAGAGAAGATCATGGGGGTAAAATTGTGTTGAAGAAGACCTCCAAAGCTCCTTACAAGAAACCCTTCATCAAAAGGAATGCAACCAACAAGAAGTCGGGTGAAATTGTCTTGATCACACATGAAGAATTCTCCTCCTCCGATGATGATGAAGATGAGGAAGAGGAAACATCAAGTGGCGTGGCGGCTCTTGCCACTACTTCTACCCTTACATTCTCACTCTTCTACTCTCCCAATGAGAATATCTCCAACAAGAACGTCACTTGCCTTATGGCAAGAGGAACGAAGGTATTATCATCATCACACTCCACCTCTTTAATCTATGATGAATTTGATGATGAGTTATCTCTTGATATTAAAAAGGAATTAGTTGCTTTTGATGTGTTTATGAACAACTTGCAAGGGGAACACAAGAAACATGTTGTGGATCTCTTAAATCAACTTTCACACACACAAGAACTTCTAGATGAAGAGAGCACATGATTGAGGTAGAAGCTCTAAATAATGCTCTAGAAGAAGAACAAGAAACTAGAATATCTCTTGAAACTAAACTTGAGGGTCTTGATAAATCAAATGATCTCATTATTAATAAACTCATCAAGGAACATGACCATGCTATTGCCAAATATAAAAAGGCTAAAAAGGACAAGATTGAGTTTGATGTTGTTCATGAAAAACTTGCCGAGGACTTTAGGATGCTTGACAAGGCTCACAAGGTCTTGGAGAGTGAACTCTTGTTGCTCACAAAGTCTCGTGAAAAGCCTCAAACTCAATTGACTAATATTACTTCACCTAGTACTTTCATTCCCTCTAGTTGTACTAGTATACTTGAAGAAAATGCTAGGTTGAAGGGGGAGCTAGCTAAAGCCACCTTTCCCAAAGGTAACAAGTCAATTGATGACCTCTTGAGTAAGCAAAGGTCAAGTAGTGAAAAGGGGGCATTGGATTTGTCTCTAATAGCAAGAAGAAGAAGAACAAGAAGAAGAAGGCCAATCCCACACAAGGAAAGGACAAGGTCATTGTGGATAGTAAATCCACGAATGGCAAAACTATATCTCATGATGATTTTGCGGGAAGTGCTAACCCTCACTATGTTTTAATGCCTGATTATTATGGTGATGTATATGCACAATATGTTGGCCCATTTGATGGTTATATTGCTTGGTCTATTTGGGTTCCCAAGACCCTTGTTGCTAACAAAAGAGGACCCATTGAAAAATGGGTACCTAAAAAACTAGTTTGATCTTTTGGACCTATGCTTCCGGAGGGTCAAAATGGGTGCTTGATAGTGGATGCACAAGTCATATGACCGGAAGCGCATCTAGTGTCAAGGAGTTGAGACCAAACATTGATCAAATATCCGTGACATATGCCGACAAGTCAAAGTCTAAGGCAATGGGTTTCGGCAAACTTGTGGTTGCACACGATATCACTCTCGTGGACGTCATGCTTGTTGAGACCCTTGGCTATAATTTACTTTCAGTCCGCGCTCTTGGAAAGATGGGTTTTGCCGTCTTTATTGATAATGATATTGTGATCCTCATGTGGAGCAAGTCTCTAAAGGTCGCTTTCGTTGGGTACGTCGAGAATGACTTGTATGTGGTGGACTTCTCGGGGAAAACCACTAAAAGTCCGATGTGCTTATTTGGAAAGGCCGATGTGGGTTGGCTATGGCATCTCCGTCTAGCCCATGTCAACATGAGAACTTTGCAAAGCCTCCACAAGGATGGTCATATTGTTGGACTAAAAGAAAATGTTTGCTTTGCCAAAGATCGTGTTTGTAGGGCATGTGTTGAAGGAAAGATGCATGATTCTTCCCACAAGCTGAAGAACTACATCAAGTCCAAGAGGATCTTGGAGCTCCTTCATGTGGATCTCTGTGGTCTTCCATCTCATGCAAGCCTTGGTGGGAAGAAATATTGTTTGGTGATTGTTAATGACTACTCAAGATACACTTGGGTATATTTATTCAAGCTGAAAAGTGAGACCCAAGAAAACTTTATTGACTTCATCAACATGGCTCAACATCAATACAATGTCCCAGTATTAACAGTAAGAAGTGACAACAGTACCGAGTTCAAGAACTACATATTGAATGGATTTCTTAGTGATGAGGGAATAAAACATCAATATTCCGCTGCATATACCCCTCAACAAAATGGTGTAGCTGAGAGGAAGAACCGGACTCTTATTGATATGGCAAGGACCATGTTGGTGGAGTTTAAATATCCATACAATTTTTGGGCTGAAGCAATCTCCACCACATGCCATGCATCAAACCGTCTCTACCTCCGCAAAAAAATGATCAAGACTCCATATGAAATTCTTACCGGTAACAAGCCCAACGTTTCATACTTCTGGGTGTTCGGTTCTAAGTGTTTGATTCCATTAAGGGTATTCATTTATCCAAGTTTGATTCCAAAGAATTATAGGGTATTTTTGTTGGTGATGGTCTCGAATCCCACACTTATAGAATCTATGACAAGCTCTCCGGAACTGTCATAGAATCTTGTAGTGTGGTCTTTGAAGAATATAATGGTCCCCAAGCGGGGCGTGTTGATGTCTGTGATGTAGATGATGAAATGCCTCGGGATGCCATAGGAAGAATGGGTGCGGGTTTGATCCGCCCTGTTGAGGAACCCCTTATGGCAGATCGATAAGAACTATGCTCTACTCAAGTGGAGCCCTCATCTTCACAACATCAACAAGATCCTATCGAGGAGGACAATGACCCATGCCAAAGACAAGATGTGGACCCTCAACCTGTTGATCAAGTAGAAACCTCTAGCCAGGAGGTGCTTGAGTCTCCATTTGACAGAATGTCCAGTGGTGCTAAGGCTATTACATAAGGAAGATCTATAGAAACTGCCATAAGGGAATCTTAATGCCTATCTAGAAGTATGCTTGATCAAGACCAAGGTTAATCTTCGCCTCTTGTAGAAGAGAATAATTACAATGATGATCAAGGTCAAGTTAATGGTAAAGACGAGGACCAAAATGATGAAGTGATCCCCCAAGAAACAACAAGGAGATCGAAACTCGTCGCCAAGCTAGAATGGACAGAATATTGGAATTAAGAGACCACACACTTGAGAATGTGGTAGGAGATCTAAGAAGAGGGATATTCACTCGAGCTCAACTGAAGAACTTTGGTGAGCACCAAGCACACATTTCCATGGTGGAACCAAAGAAAGTATGGGAAGCTCTTGAAGATTCAGATTGGTTAGATGCAATGCACAAAGAGCTCAACAACTTTGAGAGAAACAAAGTATGGAAGTTAGTTGAAAAGCCAAAAGATTGCCGCAATGTTATAGGCACCAAGTGGATTTTCAAGAACAAGCAAGATGAGCATAGATTTGTGGCAAGGAACAAGGCAAGATTGGTTGCACAAGGGTTCTCTCAGATTGAAGGCATTGATTATGGAGAGACATATGCACCCGTGGTTCGCCTTGAGTCCATCCGTATCCTTCTTGCTTATGCGACGCATCATAAATTTAAATTACAACAAATGGATGTAGAAAGTGCATTTATTAATGGTCCATTGCATGAATTGGTATATGTAAAGCAACCCCCGGGGTTTGAGGATCCCAACTTTCCAAACCACGTCTACAAAATTGATAAGGCGCTCTATGGGCTCAAACAAGCCCCACGCACGTGGTATGAGCACCTTAGAGAGTTGTTGTTAGATCGTGGGTTTGAGGTTGGGAAAATAGATCCCACTCTTTATACTAAGAAGGTCAATGGGGGACTTTTTGTATGCCAAATATATGTAGATGATATTGTCTTTGGCTCATCTAACAAAGCTTTTAATGATTAATTCTCAAAGCTTATGACTGACAGGTTCAGGATGTCTATGATGGGAGAATTGAGAGTATTCTTAGTTTTGAGATCAAGCAAGTGAGAGGATGAACATTCTTCAACCAACCCAAGTATACTCAAGATATGCTCAAAAGATTCAACATGAAAGATCTAAATGGAGCTCCCACTCCCATGGCAACAAAGACTCATCTTGAACTAAACCCAAATGGTAAAGTTGTGGATCAAAAGGTATATCGGTCCATGATTGGCTCTTTGCTTTACCTTTGTGCATCTAGACTCGATATTGTGTTGAGTGTAGGAGTGTGTGCAAGATATCAAGCGGCTCCTAAAGAAAGCCATTTGATGGCGGTCAAGAGAATCTTTCGATATTTGGTTCATACCCCAAACTATGGTATTTGGTATCCTAGGGGCTCAACTTTCTCTCTTTGTGGATACACGGATTCAGATTGGGCTATTGACAAGGATGATAAGGAATCAACCTCTGGGGCTTGGCAATTCCTTAGGAGGTCCTTGGTGTGTTGGTCTTCTAAGAAGCAAAATTGTATATATCTCTCCACCACCGAAGCCGAGTATGTGGCTGCTACTAGTGCTTGTACTCAATTGCTATGGATGAGGCAAACTTTAAAGGAATACGGTGTCCATTGTGACAAAGTGCCTCTTCTATGTGAAAATGAAAGTGCTATCAAGATTGCCTATAACCCAGTGGATCATACAAGGAGAAAGCATATTGAGATTCGTCATCACTTCATTAGAGATCATGTTGCTCGAGGTGATATTGAGCTATCCTATGTGTCAACCAAAGACCAACTTGCCGACATTTTCACGAAGCCACTTGAGGAAGCAAGGTTTTGTTATTTGAGGAATGAACTAAATATCGTAGATTCTAGGAGCTTGACTTGATTACCTTGCATACTCACCTATGTCTTGACTCATATTTGGTGTAGGTGCAGGCATGGAGATAGGGGGAGTGCGGTCCTAATACATTGGACTATCCCACCCCCATAATGCCAACATTAAGAAATTCAATCCTCTTAATATCATTTAGTGATATGTGAGCGTCATTGATGAGTAGTGGCTATGAACCCAAGGAAAATTCTTCGCGGTGTCATGCTACAAACTCTTACATGGTGGCCTTGGCCATCGCCCTCTTCTTTATTGAAGAGTCGATTCTTGACTTGTTTGGTTTGGATCTTAATTTGTCATCTTTTGACTATATATGGTTTCTTGGTGCTTCACAGTACATCTTCTGAATCCCAAGACTATACTCATCCCTAAACATGCTCCTCTTGCCATGCATTTGTCCAATATTGATACCTAGAATTTTCTGGTCATGGGGGCCGGAATGTCTGCACTGTACCGACCAGAGAGTCCGGCCAGGACGGACACTCCGCTTGATACAACCTGGACACTCCAGCCGGGACGGACACTTCGGTGAATTTCGCCCGGACACTCCAGCCTCAGTGGTTTCCATCCTGTAAAGGGAGTTGGGGAGAAGTGGATGGTTCAGTCCTCCTTCTCCTCCCTGACTCCCTCTTCCCAAAAACACTGCAGCCCCTTCCAGGATCTCCATCGGGAGGGCCTCTCTACCCCGGATCCGACCGTTGCCGCCGGCCATTACCGCCTGACGAGGGTTTAACTCATCAATGCCCATTGTTATGGACTTGGGTTTTGGAGAAGGAGGGAGCGCTGGAGACATCTATCGGCTAGCAAACAAGCACACAGGGGACTCAAAGATTTACCCAGGTTCAGGCCTCATAGAGGTCCCTACTCCTGCTTGTCTGCTCGTGGAATTATCGAAGGAATCGAAGATTACAATGGTGCGCAGATGCAATATGGCGAGGGTTGTGGAAACTAGGGTTGCGTGTGTCCTCCTCGTCGCCTCTTCCTAGCCTTTATATAGATAGGCTAGGTCTTGGGTAGCAGGTCGAGTCGGTTACAAGTTAGGGTTTTCCCCTTCAAACTTTCTATCTTTAGCTTCTTCTTGTTCTTCAAGCAATCGAGAGTCTGCAGGTTACTCGAGTCCTTCATTTGGGCCTTGGTGACACCGTGGGCCTTTACGTATTTAGGCCGTATATACCAAGTTCGAGTACCTATAGGGTATACCCATGTCAGTAGCCCCCGAGTGTCTAGTGGAATCACAGATTTGACTGGGGACTTTTTTGAAGTCTTTCGAGTGCATGAATGAGTATATTTCGACTGCTTTGTTTGTGGCATAGGGATTGTTGATGTGCGTGTATGATTTAACCGAAGTATCAGTATCAGTTAACCACCTTAGGGTGAAACAACGCAATCTACTCGAACTCGAGTCCCCGGACTCGAATCCGGAAAAGTGCTGGTGTAATTCGACTCAAGCCGCGGAGGTCTTACAGGAGTCGAATTCTAGTTATATGGGTGTGAGCACTCGACGTGTCTGTCAAGGCATGTTCATCGTACCTATAGGTACGGATACATTTCTAGTAGTGCGCAGCTAATGCGTTGCCAGGCCTTATTCAGGTCTTACCTTCACGCTGTAAGTGCGACATCCGAATTTTATCATCGTAGAGACGATTCGGGTGACCCAGAAGACGCAGTCTCTTTGTAGGGAAAAATTATGAGGCGGTGTCGCCACGAGCTTTGAGTGTGGATGTTATCAACACACAGTTTTTTGTAAAAATAATCATAGGGTGCGCGACCAGCGCTCCCTATGGGAGTAGCCCCCGAGTGCCTGGTTGAGTCGAAGACTCAGGCAGGGACTAAAGAATCTTTTTGCGACTGCTGTCGTATTTTGTTTGCTTGTTTCAGTCCAATTTGTTTCCGGCGCTCCCTATGGGAGTAACCCATGTCCATAGTCAAGCCATGCTTCGAGTGGTTGGGTTTGTTTTGATTATCCATGTTCCTGAAAAAGAAGAAGAAAGAAAAATCGTAGGGTGCGCGACCAGTATCCTATGGAGTAACCCGAGTGCTTGGTGGAGTCGAAGACTCGAGCAAGGACTAAAGTAGTCGAAGTCTTCTGCTGCGTAGCTTTTGATGACGTCAGTGGTGACGATTTCATGACCTCAGTTGCCCGCGTGAGCGAGTTTGACGGGACGTGACGAGCAGTGGGTCCTACTCTCTGACTTTGATTTGACTGGGCGTGCGTAATCTTTATTTTAACTGCGCCTCCTTGATTTCCGCGCGTAATGGGAGCAGTGGAGGGACGTTTCGCGTTTCCACTCCTCCACGTGTCTAGCACGATGTTTGCCACGCTTCCAGTAGGGTTTTTCTGAGCCGTTGGATTGCATCTCCCAGGGGTTAAGTAGTGGTGCTGCGACGGTAATTTCTCATCTGCTCTCATTCATCCTTTGCTTTTATCGCCATTGCCGCTACTCTTCTGCTTTCTCTGTGCTCGTTTCTTCCACGACGCTGGACCAGCTCCGCTCGTTTCCGAGCTACTTCCTTCGGTCGCATCGCCGTTGCGCAATGGGGAAGAAGAAAGGAGGTGCTGTGGCGATTCATGACTACGCTGCTGCCAAGAAGAAAAGCGGCTCCGCTGCGGGCACCAACCTTTGCCGCCTTAATAAGAAGGGCATGGGCACCCGCGTTACGAATGGCGCGTGGCGTCCCTCCATCACCAAGTCATTGGATCTCCGTCTTCTTTGCCAAGACGGAGTGCTTTCTGACGCAGTCGCCGACGCGCGTGTCCCCGGCGGTGAGACAATTCCTTCTCCTCCCGCTGGTTTTCGAGTGATGTTTTTGGCATTCATCATTCGCGGTCTCTCCTTGCCCCTTCACCCCTTTTTAGGGGCCTCCTTTGTTTCTACTGGCTTCAGCTCCATCAGCTGTCCCCGAACTCTATCCTCCACATCTCTTGCTTCATTCCCTCTGCGAGTGCTGGCTCGGAATCGATCCACACTTCGGCCTCTTCAAACGCCTCTTCAAGTTGAAGCGCTAATCTGCTTCTGGCTCCTTAGTGTACGATGTAGGTGGTTGCGGAATTCACGTCGACCCATCCGCCACCTATTTCGACATCAAGCTCACAGCATCCGTCTAAGGGTGGAGGGACAAGTGGTTCTACATCCGCGATGAGAAGGCTGACGGGGAGCACTTCAGACTCGCACCATTCGATCATGCGATGCCATGCAAGAGGAGGCGCTCCTGGAAAAATGTAGTCATGCCTGGCGAATCCGCGGAGACGGATGTGCTGTACGAGCGTGTCTGCGACCTCGAGAGTCGCCTCGGCAAAGAGGAGGAAGGCTGCGCCCTCATTCGCACGTGGCTGTGCCGTCGCGTCCAGCCCCTACAGGCCAGAGTCCACCCCATGTTTCAGTGGACTGGAGCTGACGATTCCACTCGCGTGTCTATCGATGGCATGTCCATGAGTGAGGTGGACAAAAGGGTTCGGCTGGTCACCAAGTACACCGTCAAGGATGTGCTCCCCAGTGAGCCAGTTGTTCCTCCATTTGATGCTACTAATCCTCCTCTCGAGGTATAGTTGTGCTACGCAGTAGCTTAGTTTGTCGATTGCTTCTCTACTGTTTCTTGTCTTTGTGCTAATTTTTTTGTCTCTATGCAGGATTGGGCGGCGTCGCCTTGTATGCCCCCTCTTCCTGAGGGGATTATTCCTCGCGAAGCCTTGGAAGAGGACGAGTCGGAGTCCACCGTCCCATCTGATGTGGAGGAGGAAGCCCCCGAGTTTGGTAGTCCGGATACTCGCATGCGTTCGCGTAGCGAGGATTCCGATGCGTCGTCTCCTTCGACTCCGGAAGGTGCAGGTGTAGGTGCGGAGTCGCCGATCCCTGCCATTCCTGTGAGCGCCGTGGCACCATCCTCTCGCAAGAAGATGCGATTTCCCAAGGAGTCCTCGACAGAGTCGGGGGAGCCCACTTTTGACTTTGACAAGTTTGATTGGTAAGTTTGCTAGTTTACTTGTTCTTCTCTGTTTTGCCCTTGTTGGCTCGTCTCTGGGTTTGCCCTTTCTCGATGTGGATTTTGTCTTGCAGTCAAGAGGCGTCGTCATCTTCTGGCGACGTCCAATTGTTGAAAGAATCAGGAGTCGCGACCTTAAAGGCCAAGAAAGAGGTTGAGCGTGCTCCTTCCCCTCCATTGGCGGCCCACTCCGGGCACAACTCTTGCAGTTTTCCTCATGCAGGGGAGCATCGAATGGTTGCCCGGATGACTGCGCACCAAACGACTTCGGAGTCTTTGGAGGATCACGTAAGTGTAGGCTTTTTCTTATTTTTGATGTTGCAGTCGATGGCTTCTGCTGATCCTTTGTTATGCGATAGCTCCTTGTGAAGGAGGCCGCGCACTTGGCGGAGCAAGTGCTCGCAATGGGCCTCCAGCATGCAATGCTGGAGACGCGTCATCGCGTGGTCGAAAGTAAGTGTTTCTTCACTACCTCTTCTTGTCCTTTTTATATTGTCGACTGATAGTCAATCCCTTTTGTTTTGTAGCTGAACATAACGCCCTCCTGCGCAACGCTGCCACCATGGAGAAAACCCTCGCCGCGGCTGTGAAGGGTCGCGATGAGGCAATCGCGGCATGTGACAAGGCGCAAAGGCGTGAAGAGGATCTGCGTGCCTCCTTCGCAGCCAGGGAGAAGTTGTTCGAAGAACAGCTTTTTTCAATTGCCAAGGCCCTCTCAGGTACTTTGCTTTGGATATCGTTATCCTTCTCTGCTCAATTTTTTTGTCGTTGGTGCTGATGCTTTGTCCATGTGTGGATTTATGTACGGATGCTAGCGATTTGAGCTTCGACCCGCAGGCCCTTCGTCGCGATGATGCTCTGGCGGGTGCACTGTCGGCAGTCAAAGACCGTAGTGCCGCCGTTCAGGATTCGCTCTTCAAGGCCAAGGGTGTTCTCAGTCGTCTCTGGGAGGAGCTGATGCCCAAGGCTGAGCTAATCGAGAACGTGGGCGAGCTGGTGGAGTCACTCGCCGGGGGTGTTCCTTCCAGCTTCAAGAACTCACTCCGCGCGGCTGGCGCGTCCATGTCACTTGCCATGGTGCAGGCCCACGGAGTCGATATTGACCCTGCCGTGGTGTCGAAGGCGATGCCTGTTAGCGCGGGTGGCCAGTAGGTAGTCTTTGCTCCTTTCGCGACTGCCTGTGGTAAATATGGGCCGCAACTGATAAACACGGTCGCGAAGTATTCTGAGGAGCTGCGACGCGCCAAGAAGGCGGCAAAGGCTGCGGCATCAGGGGCTGGCGGAAAGTCAGTGGCATCTGACACTGCCACGGACTCGCCCCCAAAGCCGTCGAAGTCAAAGAAGCCAATCGCTCCTTAGTGACTTTGTAATAGTTAACTAGTTTATGTCCTCTGTTGAGAACATGCCTGCTTGCGAGTGTATCTGCTGATAATTTTGCTGGTCTTGAATACACTTGAATCTTTTGTCTTTGTGTTGATTTGGTCGTCTTATTTGTTTCTATCTTGGCTTGTGGTAGGGTAGATCAAGTGATCCTTTGAGGGAAACTCAGGACTCGCCGCCTCTTGATGATACTTTGGCACCGCCGCGCTCTAGGGTAGATGAGCTGTCGCTGATCAAGTGACCGCGTGAAGCAGCTGGAGCGTGAGTTGCCCGTGCTCCGCGGTAATGCGGATGTATGGAAGTCGAAGGCGGAGAAAGCCGCTGCCCGAGAGTAGTATCTGCTTGGCGAGGTGACGCAGCTGGGCGACCAATTCAAGTGTTAGTTTGCTTGCTCTTATCTTTTCCTTGTAGTCACTCGCGATGGTGCGCTTCGTAGTTGTCGCACAAGGCGTCATCCGTATGATGAGAAGGATAGAATTGCCATTCGTATGCATAATCTCACGCAGGAGCAACTTCAAGAGAGTGGATACTTCTGGGTAGATCATGATCGTGCGATTGCGCTGGCGACCCTGCAGGATCGTGCGTCGTGAGTGCTGCACTTCCTGAAGAAGTCGCATTCATGCTTGAAGAACATTTGTCGGACGATGTTTCCGCTGGATTATACTCCTTCGAGCTTGCTGGCAAGTTTCAAGACCTGACCGCAGTTTGCGAGTGCGTGAGGCAACAGTTGGTGGCTGGTGCCAAGGCCGCTCTATCGCTGGTGCGACTGCATAGGCCCGACGTAGATGTTGCGGCAATTGCGACTGGGCCGCCTGCGCCACCAGCAGGTTCTGCCTGGAATATGGTGCCACACTACCAGGCTGTGGATCGCCTAGCAGAAGAGATCGTCGACTTCTTTGAGGAACAAACCAACGTTCTCTTGTTGCGGTAGTAGCTTAGTTTCTATCCTGCACATAAGTGTACCCGTGTTGTAAAGTTCGTATAAATGTTGTATATAATTTATTGTCGAATATATATAAAGAGCTTTGTGAGCATGAAGTGCGTTGCACTATGCGAGTCCTTTTCGTTAGCCTGGCCATGCTCTTATCTCAGTCCCTTGTCAACCTGTCAGGTGTGTTGCAGCTGGGTTGATGTTGTGTCAAGGGTTTCGATTGATGTGCCAGCTACTCAGGATATCGCGTTTTGGTTCGTAGAACAGATGTATATAGGGTGGCGTAGCGCCCGAGTCAATAAGTTGCGGAAAAATAAAGGAAGGTACAGAGTTTTCGGGCACTTAGCTTTATTTATTTGTGAGACAGTACGAGGTACAATGTGTGGCTAAGTAACCTTGGCTGAGTGCCTTATTTGCGATGCAAAAGTAAAACTACTAAGGGTAGAAGCGTCGCAGCTGTGCGACGTTCCAAGGGTTGGAGTATGCGACTCCTGTCTCTAAATCTTGAAGGCGATAGGCGCCACCTGGGATTACTTCTGTAATCACGTATGGTCCTTCCCAGGGGGACTCGAGCTTGAGATGTCCCTGCTGCTTCAGTCGCAGGACCAGGTCACCTTCGACGAAGGATCTGGGGCGTAGCCTCCTACTGTGGTAGTTGCGCAGGTTCTGCTGGTAGATCGTTGATCTTTCCACGGCGATTTCTCTTGCCTCTTCAAGGAGGTCGATAGAGTCTTCGAGTGCGAGGGATGACTCTTGTTCGCTGTAAGCGACCACGCGCGTCGCCTTGTACCGTACCTCGGCGGGTAGCACTGCCTCGGCTCCGTGCACCATAAAGAATGGCGTGTAGCCCGTGGCACTGTTTGGAGTTGTGCGTAGGCTCCAGAGTACGGATTGCAGTTCGTCTGTCCAGCAACATGCGGCTTGTTCGAGTGGCCGAAGGAGTCGCTTCTTGATGCCGCCGCAGACGAGCCCGTTTGCTTTTTCCACCTGACCGTTGGTCTGTGGATGTGCTACAAATGCGTAGCTAATGTTGATCCCCAGATTCTCGCAGAATTCTTGGAACTTCGTCCCATTATCTGTGATGATGCTGTGTGGTACTCCGAAGCGGTAGATGATGGATTCGAAGAACTTAACTGCGTTGTGTCCTGATTGGTTGGTCATTGGCATGGCCTCAATCCACTTGGTGAATTTGTCTACTGCGACCAAGAGGTAGACGTAGCCTCCCCGTGAGGACCTTGGGAGTTTGCCAACCATGTCGAGTCCCCATTGCGCGAAGGACCAGGCCAACGGAATTGGCCGGAGCTCTGTGCCCGGTGTGTGCGGCTTGTCCGCGAATCGTTGGCAAGCGTTGCATTTCTGGACAATGTCTTTGGCATCGCGCATGGCCGTAGGCCAATAGAATCCAGCTCGTAGAGCTTTGGCGACGAGGGCGCGATTGCCGGCATGGTGCCCGCAGGTCCCCTCATGGATGTCGAGGAGAACAGCTCTTCCATCGGCCATGGAGACGCATCGTTGGAGTACTCCTGTGATGCTGCGTTTGTATAGTTCGCCGTTAATAACAGCGAATGCCTTGGATCGCTGCGCGATGTGCCGTGCATCAGTCAGATCGTCCGCTAGCCTTTTGCTGAGGAGGTACGTGATGTACGGTTGCGTCCAGGATTGCTCAATCATCATGACGCTCATTGGTTCCTTGAGTCCTATGTCCAACTCCAAGTCATCGAGTGCCATTGACTCATTGGGCGGCATAGCCCCCGAGTCTGTTGCTGCGCTAGTTTTCTTCTCTGCGGCCTTCGTCTTGATGGAGCGCTCATAGATGCGCTCGAGAAATACCCCGGGTGGTATGGGGGCGCAGGTAGATCCTATGTTGGCGAGTGCGTCCACCTCTTCGTTGCTTTCGTGACCTACGTGCCGCAGCTCGCAACCGTCGAAGTCTCCTTCGAGTGTGTCGTAGAGGTCACGGTACGCGATCATGTTGCCATTTAGTGCGTCGCACTCATGCATTGTTTGGTTGACGACCAACTTGGAGTCGCCGTATATTATGAGCCTCTTGGCGCCGCAGGCCTTTGCCATCCTCATCCGATGCAACAGGGCCTCGTATTCAGCTTCGTTGTTGGAGGCTGTGAACTGCATTCGCAGGATATACTTCAACTTGTCCCCTTGAGGTGATGTCAGTATGACACCTGCGCCTTCTCCGTCTTTTCGCTTGGACCCATCGAAGTGCATTGTCTAGTGGTAGGACATATCTGGTTTGTCCGGGAGCTGGTTCTCCATCCAGTGCACGAGGAAGTCAGGGAGAACTTGCGACTTGATTGCGTCGCGCTTTTCGTATGTGATGTCTCGTGGAGACAATTCTATTCCCCAAAGCGCGACTCGTCCCATGGCGTGGGGTTATTGAGGATGTGCCCCAACGGGGCGTTGTTGACCACCACGATTGGGTGTTCCTGGAAGTAATGGCGTAGTCGCTGGGCAGTCATGAAGACACCGTACACCAGCTTCTGGTAGTGCGGGTACCGCTGTTTTGTTGGCGTGAGGACCTCGCTGAGGTAGTATACTGGGCGTTGTACCCCATGGACTTTGTTTTCCTCGGCTCGCTCGATGACGAGCACTGTGCTGACCACCTGGTTGGTGGCGGAGATATATAGCAACAGTGGCTCCCTTTCCCGTGGGGTCACTAGTACTGGTGAGGTGGATAGAAGGCGCTTGAGGTCTTCGAATGCTTCCTGCGCCTCGTTGGTCCACTCGAATTTTTCAGTTTTGCGGAGGAGTTGGTAGAAGGGCAGCGCCTTTTCACCCATCAGACTAATGAATCGATTGAGGGCCATGATTCGTCCAGCCAGCTGCTGAACGCCCCTTATATTTTTCGGCTTCTCCATGGCCAGTATGGCTTTTATTTTCTTCGGGTTTGCCTCGATTCCCCTCACGGAGATGAGGTACCCGAGTAGTTTCCCGGATGGTACGTGAAAGGCGCATTTGTCCGGATTAAGCTTGATCCGGTAGCGGTCGAGGTTGGCGAAGGTTTCGCGCAAATCGTCGATTAGCGAGGCTTCTTCCTTGATCTTGATTACTATGTCGTCGACATAGACTTGAATATTGCGACCCATAGCCTGAGTAGGCGTCGAGGAAGCAGAGGCGCTCGCATCCCGTGGTGGAGTCGATGATCTGGTCGATGCGCGGCAACGGGAAGTGATCCTTTGGGCAGTGCTTATTCAGAGAGGTGAAGTCCACGCACATCCGCAGGATATCCGTGTCCTTTTTTGGTACCAGAACCGTGTTGGCGAGCCAAGTGCTTTCCTTGATCTCGCGTATGAACTTGGCATCGAGGAGTCTATTGATCTCCATTCCGACTGCCTGCGCTCGTGTCTCGGACAATCGCCGAATTGTTTGCTTGACTGGCCTTGCATCGGGGTTGACGTTGAGTGCGTGCTCGGCGAATTCCCTGGGAACTCCTGGCATGTCCGCAGGACACCAGGCGAAAATTTCCCAGTGCTCACGGAGGAATTCGACGAGCGCGAGTTCCTATGCGGGACTCAAGTTGTTGGCGATGAGGGCCGTCTTGGCGGGATCCGATGGGTGGACCTGCACTTTCTTTGTGTGCACCGATGAGTCGAAGGATAGATCGGGCGAGCTTGGCTTTCGGGCGGTATCTGTTGTCTGTTGACTCTTTCAGTCTTGCGAGTTCTTCCTGCATGTCGAAGGACTGGGAAATTTTGTTGAATTCCCTGTCGTAGCTGTCGGATCTCTCGAAGTTCCTGTTGATCGTGATGACGCCATTGGGACCTGACATTTTCATCTGCAGGTAGGCATAGTGTGGCACTGCCATGAACCTAGCGAACGCGACACGTCCGAGGATGCAGTGGTATTGTGAGGGCCAGTCGACGACCTCAAAGTCGATGCGTTTGCGCTGGAAGTTCTTCGGCGTGCCGAAGATGACGTCGAGGTTGATTTTTCCCAGGGGATATATGCCTTTTCCTGGGACGATGCCGTGGAATGTTGTGTCCGAGGCCTCCAGGCAAGTTATAGGGATCCTCATTGCTCGCAAGGTACTCGCGAATATGAGGTTGATGCCGCTTCCTCCATCCATGAAGACACGGCTCATGTCAAAGCCCCCGATTTGCGCCTCGAGTACGAGGGGACAATGGCCTGGACGATGTACTTGAGGCGGGTGGTCGCGTTTGTCGAAGGTGATGCATGACTCGCTTCCACTGAGGTACTCAGTGGTATATGGTGGCGAGTGTGTGGCCAAGTTGACTTGGCGAGTGATGGCCTTCTGCACCCGATTGGAGGGGCATCCTTTTTGGATCATCATGGTACCCATGGCCCTTGGGTAGGGTTCGCCTCCCTGGTGCTGGTCCGTTGCAGCTGCGTTTGGGGGCATTCCAGGTGGTGGTGGCAGAGCGCCATGTGCCACGGCGCCTGGGGCGGCTCCATATCCTCTTTCGACTGCATTGCGGTTCATCCGAGCTAATCCCTCATGTAGTTTGAGGAACTCGCGGTAGTCCTTGAGGAGGTGGCTGGACTTCTTCTTCCCGTCATGCTTTTCGATGTAGAAGTGCATCGTACATGGCCCGGACAGTTTGTCTTCAATGGATGTTGCGGGTGCTTCCTCACGATTGCAACGTTGCCACACTTGCGTGGTCTTCCCGGAGTCGCGGTATCCATCGTTACGGTATCCGCTATTGCGGTTGTCATCGTGTCTGTCGGCGTAGCCGGCTGCGACCATGTTGACGTCGTCGCGGTCATCGTAGGTGCGCATACGGTGTTTGCCTCGGCGGTCGCGTCTGCACTCGAGTTCTGCCTCCTCATCGGAGTGAACACGATTTTTCACCGAATCTTCTCCATCGGCCCACCGATTCGCGATTTCCATCAAGTGATCAATGGTCTTGGGCTTCGAGCGGCCCAGCTCCTCCCTGAGCTCTATGCGGCGGACGCCGCCGTTGAATGCATCAATCGCGCATCCTCCGAGATGTTCTCTGCGGAGTTCTTGATGATGGACCACCTTTGGATGTAGGAGCGTAGCGATTCGCCCGATCATTGCTGGCAGCATCTTAACTCTTTGATTGATGCGGGCCGCTTGTACGTGCCCTTGAAATTGCACACAAAGCTGTAAACCAGCTCATCCCAGCTGCGAATGGATCCGCATGGGAGGTTGTTGAGCCATGCTCGGGCGGCGCTCTGTAGCTGTAGCTGCAAGCATTGCATGGCCGTGCTTCGACTTCCTCCGTGGATCCTGACGGAGGAGATGTGGTCCTCCAGCCAGATTTTTGGGTCCTGAAGGCCATCAAACTTCGGGTTCTCCGACGGGAGTTTAAACCCCTTAGGCATTCGCTTCTGCCTAATGGATCTGATGAAGCATCTGGCGCCGCAGAGCTCCACATCTTCCTCTTTTGAGTCAGTCGACCGAGCATGTCGCGCCCTTGATTTGCCAATCTTGCGCTACGTGAGGTCGTCGCATGCATCATAGTCGCGGTCGTGTCGCCGTGAGCGGCAGCGTCGAGACAGATCATGACTGTCATCACTGGATGAGGGCGAGGAGTAGCGCTTTGCCCTTTTTCGGCTCTGGTGTTGGCTCCTTGTCGAGGGCGGCCTCGATTAATCCCAAGCCCGCGATCGTAGATCGGTACATGGCGGCTCGGGGATCTCCAGCTGGCGGCTGGTTGTTAAGGAAGTACATGGTGGCCGCTGTCACCGCAACCTGCGGTGTCTTGGGGACCACATTGCCCCATGTGTCGACTGTCATAGAGCTGAAGTCGAGGACTTTTGCAGCTTCTATGCGTTCTTGCTCGGTGAGATGGGCCATCCGAGATTGCCTCTTTTTGGCAATGTACTCGTTGCCTCTTGAGGAGGATCCTCCGTAGGAGGAGAGCCCTGCACGACGAAGGCTCGACTCGTCTGCTGCTTTTTTGCGTGCCTCGAGTTGCGCGACTGTTTGCACTTGGCGCTTGAATTGTTCCTTCAGGAGCCAATGGTAGCCCATTAGCAGTTCTTGTGGAGATCCAAAGGGTAGAGGAGTACCTCGTAGGGCCTCGCGGCAGTGAGCCCATTCTTGCTCGTTGAGCTTGATCACGACGCGTTTGCCGGTTTGCTCGTTTATTATGGTTGGAGGTTCGACTGCTCCTCCATTGTTGGCGTTGGTGCGATCACCACCGTTACCACCGTTAGCTCCATTGCCGCTGTTGCCGCTGTTTGGCGGGTCAGTTCCATTACCGTGATTGCCCGTGTTGTCGCGGTTGGCGGAGGTATCGCCTACGTTGATGACGATGCACATGAAGTGATTGGGGAAGCTGCTGCTCCCACAACTCTCAGATCCGGAACCGTAGGTTCCATTTTTGGTGGCCATGTCGCCCAGATCAGAGTCACGACTGCTGTCGCTGACCGTGTTTTCGACTGCTGTCGGGGCGTTGAGCTCACTGAGTGTGCTGATCGATGGAGGGAACCATGATGCTGGAGCAATCGACAGTGCCATCGGCTGATCAGGCATGCGAAGCATGCCCATCTGACCAACTTGGAAGTGGAAGCTCCCTATTGCCAGGCTGATTCCGTCGCCCACGGACTCGAAGGCCGGGCGAGTAGCCGGCGTGTGGACGCTGAAGTCGAAGGCGCCAAAGAGCTGGTGGATCTCCGCTGTTGCGGAGTCGTAGATCGCGGTTGATGGGGCCGAAGAAGCCGCAACATCAGCACTCCCAATTCCCACAGACGGCGCCAATTGACGAGGGTTTAACTCATCAATGCCCATTGTTATGGACTTGGGTTTTGGAGAAGGAGGGAGCGCTGGAGACATCTATCGGCTAGCAAACAAGCACACAGGGGACTCAAAGATTTACCCAGGTTCAGGCCTCGTAGAGGTCCCTACTCCTGCTTGTCTGCTCGTGCAATTATCGAAGGAATCAAAGATTACAATGGTGCGCAGATGCAATCTGGCGAGGGTTGTGGAAACTAGGGTTGCATGTGTCCTCCTCGCCGCCCCTCCTAGCCTTTATATAGGTAGGCTAGGTATCAGATAGCAGGTCGAGTCGGTTACAAGTTAGGGTTTTCCCCTTCAAACTTTCTATCTTTAGCTTCTTCTTGTTCTTCAAGCAATCGAGAGTCTATAGGTTACTCGAGTCCTTCATTTGGGCCTTGGCGACACCGTGGGCCTTTACGTATTTAGGCCGTATATACCAAGTTCGAGTACCTGTAGGGTATACCCATGTCACCGCCCCTTTGCCACTAGGACCTATTCCCCTCCGGTGATGGCCCCATGGATGCTGGTATTTTGCCTCCCCCTCTTCTACATCTCTAGGGTTTCCTCTAGATGCATTTTTGGAGGCAATGACCTATCTTGGTCCATGGATTCATCATACTGCATGCATATGGCGTCATTGTAGTAGTCCTAGCAATCCCGATCTGCTCCGGTTGAGTACTTTCAGACCGCCCAAAAATCACTGGTCTCCACGGACTGTCCAGGTGTGTAGGCGGACACTGCCTAGCCGGAATGTCCGACTGTATGCACCGGATCGTCTGGTCATGGAGTCTCCGGCTTGATTTTGCTGGATAGTCCGGGTTTCCTCCACCTGTGTTGATCTGGCATTTCTTTCACTACTGCTATGTGTTTACACCTCCTGGACAAATGTGCTTACCCATATGCTACCCTTCTATTCTGAATTCACAGGTGGCTCCCGTCCTCATCGCTCTAGGGCTGCTCAGAAAGCCTGTCCTCGCAGGTACCGTGATGAAGAGAGTGAGGTTCATGTTGATCCGTCTATGGTTAGACAGGCTACTCGTGATCGTGTTGTAGCCAAGCAAGAAAAGGTCAGAAAACTAAAAAGGGATGAGGCCAAGCGCATGAAGTTTGAGTCATTGACCACTTTGGCAGAATTGGGCACCGAAGAGTTTGTGGAGATGCGTGTCCAGCAGTTCTATTCTCCGCAGTGCACTTTTGAGGATGATCACTTCTGAAGGAATGAGCAGGCCCTACTCTTTTCTGAGGTATTTTCTGCTTTCAGGACTCCTGTGTGCCCCATGCAATGGTTGGATATTCCGATGCTCCAGGCCCACAAGTACTTTGAGGATGCTCTCTGGGTGACTGAGAAGATGGGGCTGCACGCCATCTTTCAAACAAGAGAATACTACAATATTGAGTTGGTCCAACAGTTCTATGCCACGGTGGTTTTTGGGGACACTCCTGATATTCCCCTTGAGTGGATCTCTGGCACTACTAGGTGTCATTCCAGCATGGCTCAGTTTGCCATCTCCTTGGTGTGCCTTTCAACCCCAATGCTCACAGTGGTCACCGGATGCATGTGCATAGTCAGGCATATCACAAGCAGCTATTGGCCCCAATCTACTCTCAGAATGGGGTGGTTGGCCAAACCACCAACATCAAGCTCATCTACAACATTTTGCTCCGCATGTTTCGCCACACACTCACTCCCAAGGCGTGCAACAAGGATGAGATGAGAGGTGCTGAGATCAATCTTATGGTCCATGCCCACTCAGTGTATGTTCGCGGTCCATCTCACCCAGGTGGTGCCATAGATGTCATGGATTTCATATATCAGGATATGTATAAGTGCATCACTGACAAGAAGTGTCCTCTGTTTGCTCCATATGTGATGAAGCTCATTGTTGCTTAGGTTCCAGCCACTCCACTGATCTACACTAACCTTGTTGCACACCTTCCTGCCAAGCTACAGAGGAAGGGTGCCCCACCTCCAAGGCACCTCGTGACTACCCCCCTACTCAAGACATATTTGAGGATGATGAGATAGATGCCTCTGACAATGATGATGGTTCTGAGGAGGTTCCGGAGGCTGTGACCCGTGGCCCTCGCATGAAGCATGCCAGCAATACATATCGCTTCACCACTTCCAAGGAGGAAGTGCACAAGAAGGTGAAGAAGGCCTCCTGGTGGAAGAAGCTTCTTCTTTGCCAAAACATTGGCATTCGCCATGGCTAGTACGATGCATACAAGGCGAACAGGAATGTGATGAAGGAGCTCAAGCGGATCAACCAACCCATGGATGTTGATCCTTCTCAGCAGTAGGCGTTTGATGGCACACTTTCCTATGGTCATTGGAGTCAGGGACATGTGGACTGGTCCATGTTTGAGGACGTGTCTTCTTCTTCTCGCCCTCACGGCCAGAGCTCTACTCAGGAGGATCAGGATGATGAGGATGGTGATGAGGACGAGGACGAGGATGAGGAGGAGGAGGATGACGACGACGACTATAGTCGCTAGAGTTAGCCTTGGGATGCTTTAGTTGTGCTCTTTTCCCTTTCTGGCATCTCGATGCCAAAGGGGGAGAAGTAGCCCCTTTATTAGGTTGCTACCGGGGATTTGCATGGGTACACGAGGCGTCACATTATTTCGATTTGCCTCTTTGAAGCTTCGTGCCTTTATCCTACTTGTTGTGTTGAACTTTGTGTTGTGTGTTGTGACATGCTTACCCCGTTGTGTTAATGACTATGTTATGCCTAGCTTATTGATCTAGTTGTTATTATATATGTCGTGGTGGTGTCACGACAGATGCCATGAATAGGCTAAAGTTGGGGACTAAATGCACTAGGGGAATCCAGGGAGGGATAGTGTGGTGATTCCACACACAGTGGCTTTGTATTTGATTCACTTCCATAGATTACAAGTGCTCCTCGAGCTGTATTGGGGAGAGGAGGAAGAAGGGACTCTCTTACTCTCACCACTAGCTGGCTCTCAGGAACACACTAGTAAAACAACCCTCTCGAGATCAACCCCTTCTACAGAAGCCCTCGCCCCCCTTATATAGGGGTGGCCAAGTCTCCAATTAAGGCATACGTGGAGGCATATTCCAAGGAATATGCCTCCTCCCAAAATAGTAAGCCGACCGGGTCACTTTTGCCAGCGTCATCCATGTAGAGGATACGTGAGCCTCTGCGGCGCCCGCGTCATCCGACACAGGCATCGTCACCTTTGTCGGCCACGCCCCGGTGGTCCTGGCCTCTGTCCGCTTCACTCATGCTCTACGTACAGTGGTCACCCTTTGACCAGCGAGATACCTTCCTTCTCTTACAAGCTTGATATAACCCGGATCGTACCTAGTTGATCCGGCCGCACCTGTACCTGCATACAAGTTAGATACGTCTTTCCGACATACGACATAAGTCGGCTGAGACCCAGTTAGGTGGACATCCCCTGGTCCGGGTTACCCCATGATTCGGCCTGCCTTGAGGTGACTCGGCCAGCACCTGCTTTGACCTTGCCGTACCTCGGCTAATTCAGCCTTTATACCCCGGCGTGACCCTACCCGGGGGTATCCCCCCAACATTAGTCCCCGAAGCTGGTGTGGTCTTAGTTGCCTTAGCCGCTAAGGCCACAACAGGTTCAATTTTACCGAGCCTTTTGCTCCTTCTCCGAGTTACCTCATAGTCTGGATTTCATAGGTTTAGTTTCCCTTGGCACATTCCGAGTTTTCACCCACTGGCCGGGTCACCTCATACTCATCCGAGTCATTCTTCCTTCTCTCGTACGCTTCCCCACGTGGAGGTTAATCATTACTTTGCCTCATTTTAAGGGCCTGTGCGAAGAATCGCCGCAGTAATTGTCGATATTATCGTAGCACGCCACATCGTGGTTCCGCCTCCTTGTTAATCTGATTACATAACGCCACGTCATGGGATCTCTGCGCTCGTGGCCCTTCCTGTGGCTCGGTTGATTGGTTGATCCGGGTGATACACGGCCACACCGTGGCCCGCTCAAGACAGCGCAATCCCACTACCCTCAAGGGCGTGGTTAAATAGGGGGGCGCCTTGGGTCTTTTCCCCACTCGCGCCTTTGCCTCTTCTTCTTCCTCTTCCTCCAAATACGCCGCCACCGCCATCAAGATCTTCTTAGCCGCACCGCCGCCACACTGCTTCTCGCGACCAAGACGCCGCCACCTCCCGCATCTCTTCCGCCACGGTCCTTCGCTGTTCGTGCCATTCATTGCCGCTAGCGCCAGTGAGGACAGTGACCTTGAGATGACAGAAGAGGAGCTCGTCGTTGCGGAGCAGGAAATGGAGGAGGATGCGGTGAACGCCGACCGCGGCGCTTGGGCTGGGTCCTGGGTGTGCTAGGAGGACCTCGATTGGTTGTATCGCACCCGGCGTATCCCGGAGGGCGTCATCGCGCGTCTTGACGCTGTGGAGCTTGCCCCCTCACCCAATCCGGGTGAGTATGTGGTATTCCTCTCCCACTTCCAACGTGGGTTCGGTCTCCCTATTAGCGATTTTTTCCACGACTGGCTCAACACGTATGAGCTTCAGCCGCATCATCTTCCGGATAACGCCATCACCTCTCTCTCTGCCTTCGCTTCCACCATCAAGGGCTATGCCGAACTGTGGCCCACGAAGGAGCTCTGGATCCAGTTCTTTGGCCTCCGCCAGAATGTGATTCCGAATATAGAGCTTAATCCGGAGGACAAGCAGCTCACGCAGTTCGGCACAGCTTCTATCTCGCCTCAAAAATAGTCCATTTTCCCCCGAGTCACGGGGCTTGAA
The DNA here is from genome assembly GCA_023614405.1 of Avena insularis. NCBI lineage: Eukaryota > Viridiplantae > Streptophyta > Magnoliopsida > Poales > Poaceae > Avena > Avena insularis. The sequence goes on along the minus strand of CM042690.1, from coordinate 605,795,099 downwards.
TCCTACAAGGGCTGGGCCAAACATTCTTTTATGTTCGAAATGGCGCAACTAAAGATCTGATCCGGCTGCGCCCCTACGCTCCAAGTCCTCCTAATCCGGATCTGTGGGACACGATCCCCAAGAGGCCCACTATCTTGGCGAACCAAGTCAACAAAAGGTTCCAAGAGCTGAAGGATTTGGGATTGTGCAATCAGGACGCAATGATCACATTTGTTCGCAACCGGATCTCCCCCTCCAGAAACGCACGCATAAACTCTATCACATGAGCTGGGGCCGTGACCCCAACCGGACCTCCTCCTTCGAGTTGAGTAACACCGAGATCTACCGTCGGGTCAAGGCCCTCTTCACCACCCACAAGGACTTCTCTGCTGAGTGGACGTGGGGGATCGAACACTTCTGCCGAGATAAGCTTCCCCCCGCGGTAAGTCTCGTGCCCCAATATCTTTCCGAGTTGAATCGCATGTCGGTTTTTGTTGTAGATTTGATCCCTTTACCTTTTCTTTCCCTTAGATGTTTCTCCAGCAAACTATTGAGGACGGCACCGAGCCTTCTCTTAAATGGGCACCTGACCGAGATGCCTCGGACGAGGAGGAACCGAATCAAGAGATGTTCCTGCCAATGGCTGATGCGACCAAGCGACACACCAGTAAACTCTCTTCCATTAGAGATTGGCCTGACGATGAAGATGAATCCGACGTTGAGGTGATGGAGGCATTTGACGCTATCCCCCTGTCTTATGCTTTTCTGACATCAGCTAACCTCGGTGGGCAGATCCATGAAGATCCTCCCCTTGCCACGGGTGAGCCTGTCCCGGTCGCACCGAAGAAGAGGGGGCGCATCTGCTTCTTCCTCCGGACCTTCTCAGCCAGCTAAAAGGCGAAAGAAGTCTGCGAACAAAGATGCCACCAAGTCCACGACTAAGGCCGTGGCCCAGAGAGCTCGCAAGCCCAAGGAGCCCTTGACTTCGGATGAGTAAGTCACTTCTCCCTTTGCTATTTACTTGTTCTTCTTTTGTTATAGTTTGTCATCATTCATGATCTGATTCGGCAGGGCCGCGGTGGAGGTTCCGCGGAGTGGATCTGGCATAGCCTCGTCGCTTCGACATAGCCCTTCTCCCCCTCGTGGCGATGATTCACGCCCGTTCAGCCCCATTTAGGAGGGTTCAGTGGCCGCTCTGGGTTCTAGCCCACCTCGTCAAGAGGAAGGCAACCTCTGAACAGGGGGAAGCGGTTCTGCTGAGGCAGCGGTTGCTCCTTCTTTGGCACAACCGCTATCAGCCACCACCGAGGTTCCTTCAGCACCCCCGTTGAAACAGAAATCAGCACTAGCATCAACTCCAGCACCATCAGCAACAGCAAAAGCGCCAGCAACAGCACCAAGCCCTCCGCCTCGTCCGAGTCTTCCAAGACTCAGCGAGAAGACACCAGCAGTACCAAGGCTAGGACCAAGGCAGCTCCCAAGGGAAAATCCGCTGCAGCAACTTCAACTTCTCAGAAGCAGCCCAAGGGCAAAAAGGCTCCTGATACTACCAAGGCAACGTCAATCGAGGCTGGACAGTGTACACTTGTGTCCATGCTTTCAAAGAAGACCCCACCGAAAACTAACACCTCTGCCGGGTCAGCTGATGCGCAACTCGTTTTGCACACCAGCCCTGCTGTTGCCCAGGTTGAACGGAGGGAAGCCCATGCCAAGGGTCTGGTTGCGCCCCACATGCTCAGCGGCGAACGTTATCCTCCGACCTTAATCGAGTTTGTAAACAACTGGAACAAGGTGGAGTTTGTCCACAATGATGATCTCTCGGAGAAATTCGGGCCCGCCGAGTTTGCTGCCCAGATGAATACCGCTGCCAAGGCAATCAACCTTGCAGGTCGGATGATGGAGGTACGTTACTTCGTCTTCCTTAACATGTAGTAGATATTAGTGATATAGCCATTAGCCCCTGAGCCTCCGGGGGAGTAACTTGTTACTCGGTCGGATGCTCCTTAGAGAACTAACGTAGCTCCTTAATAATTTCGAATATGCACACACCTAGAGCCAGGTTAAGTTCCACTTGACCCGGATCTTGTACACTTCGAATATGCACACACCTAGAGCCGGGTTAGGTTCCACTTGACCCGGATTTTGTACACTTCGAATATGCACACACCTAGAGCCGGGTTAAGTTCCACTTGGCCCGGATTTTGTACACTTCGAATATGCACACACCTAGAGCCGGGTTAAGTTCCACTTGGCCCGGATCTTGTACACTTCGAATATGCACACACCTAGAGCCGGGTTAAGTTCCACTTGGCCCGGATTTTGTACACTTCAAATATGCACACACCTAGAGCCGGGTTAAGTTCCACTTGGCCCGGATTGTGTACACTTCGAATATGCACACACCTAGAGCCGGGTTAAGTTCCACTTGGCCTGGATTTTGTACACTTCGAATATGCACACACCTAGAGCCGGGTTAAGTTCCACTTGGCCCGGATTTTGTACACTTCGAATATGCACACACCTAGAGCCGGGTTAAGTTCCACTTGGCCCGGATTTTGTACATTCCAACTATGCATAAGACTAAGCTATCTTTTTGTACTCTTTTCAGGTGACCACCAATCATCGAAGCGCTGAGTTTCAGCGTCTCTTGGATACTCACAAGATGCTGCGCGCAAAGCACACCACTCTTCTCGCCGAATACGAGAAAAGGGGTAAGTTTTCTCTTTGGCATTTTTCCCATTTCTCTTCGTCTTTTTCCGCCGAACTAATATGATATTCGGATTGTGCAGCCGGAGTGGAAGCTGAGAACATCCTTATGAGAAAAAATCTAGATCAGATAAAGGGTAAGTCATTTTGCTTAATCTCTCTCTGCGCCCTGTATTCTTTTCTTCTTGGCTCGGCAAATATTCATACCTCGGCTTTGCCGGATCAACAAACTATTTCAGCATCTCTTGAAGATAGTGTGCTCGTGCCTGATATGATGCTGCATTTTCTCGAACAAGCAGGGCAGCACCAGGCCAAACTCAAAAAGAAAGATGATGAGCTTGCCCTCCTTCGGACCAAAGATGAAGAAATTGCCAAGCTTAAGGCAGACATGAAGAAGCTCAAGGCGCATCACAAGTCCGAACTAGAGAAAGCAGGCCAAGGATTTACTGAAGAGCACGAGCGCCTCAACTTCTAGATCGCCAAGGATCAAGAACTGCTTAAGGAGGCCGACGTTAAGCTTGAGTCGGCGAATGTTGAGCTTGCGCAACTCCGGGAGAGGCGCGACAACTGCACCAAGGAGCTGTCCCGGGTCCACAGCCATATTTCTCGTAAGTTCTTTTCCTTCAACCGACGTTAATCCTTCCGGGTCTACTTCCTTTACTTATTCCACTTGCCTTGTTTTTCAGACAAATTCCCGGAGGGTGATGTCATTGCATCCAATGCTGTTGCCAAGTTCCGCAAGCAGAGAGGTACTCCATCTGGTCCTGGCACCATTCCTCTTGATCTGGAGGATTTGATAGTCAGCTTGTCCTCCCGAGTCGAGATCGTGAAGAACTACGGCAAGGATATCTTGGATGTAGCAGTCCGGATCTTTAATGCCTTTTGGCCTAAAGAAGATACTCCGGAGGGTGCCACTGCTCTTATTGCTAAGCTTATGGAGTGCGAGACTCAGCTCGATCTTTGGAGGGAATCTGCTGGACGCGCCGGAGCTAAAATTGTCCTCCACTACGTGCTCACTTTGTACGAAAAGATAAACCTGAAGCTTCTCGAACGCATGCGCACCGGATCAAGGTGGTCCACTGACCCAGATTGGATTGCTCGGTGCAAGGCTTGCGCCCATAGCCTCATTCAATATGCCCCCATCCATCAATGGAATGAGGGACCAAGTTTCCTTGGTGATATCGACGACGAATATGTCGAAGAGGGTTCAGGTGATGAAGAAGAGGACAAAGCCTCGGATGTTGAAGAGGATGAAGAGGACGCTGAAGCCGAAGCTCGAGCTGCACTCGCTGGCGCCGAATTACCTCCTCCTGCTGCTCCTTGATTAGAAACACTTTGAAGTTTATCAGATCCCCGGTATGCCGGGTGCAATTGTATTAAGCACTTAAGTGATATTTTGCTACTAAGTTTTTGTGCCGGATTAACTTGGGCGTAGTCCCCGAGTTTCATTTTCTTGTTCCTCCAATTTCTTGGCTCGACTCGTGTCTACCTTGGTTCGGTTTTGTGACTTACGAGTCCGAGCTTCCAAAATTGACTTAACAATACTTGGAAACTTCAGGATTAGCCCAAAATAATTCAGCATAATAGATATAACATAAGTATAAGGTTAGTACAAAAAACAAACATCGGCTCGATTAAGTTCCTTTCCTTAGTTGTTTTTCATGTGTTACGTAATTCCAAACTTATTCTCTTGCTTGCCATGAAGCCAAATCTTGTTGGACATCAGCAAGTCGAAGAGTTGGGTTCTTGGTGCTCACACACTACTAATCCGGCTTAAGTAGAAACAACTGACGCCAGCCGACCTATAAATAATAAATACAGAAGACAACAAATATTATCAAGGCAGTCCCCGAGTTACTGCTCGAGGTGCCCACATTTCATTGATAGGCTCATTGCCGGCATACATACCGACATATGAGAGACTCGGATACATACACTTCTTTGCTAAGTGTAGAAAAGACGAAGTAGAGCTACATTCCATGGACGCTTATATTCCTCGCTGGACCTGTCCGCCTTGTTCTTCTCCTGTGGTTTTGCATCGATAAGATAATAAGAATCATTGTGCAACGCTTTGCTCACAATGAATGGCCCTTCCCATGGGGGGGATAACTTATACATGCCAGCAGTACATTGTACCAACCGGAGTACCAGATCACCTTCCTAGAAAACTCGGGGGTTTACTTTCCGGCTATGATAGCGTCGGAGATTTTGCTGATATATGGCGGATCTGGACAATGCCAATTCTCTCGCTTCTTCCAGCAAATCAACATCATTTTGCCGGGCTTCTCGCACTTCGGCTTCTGTGTATTGGGTGACCCTATTCGAGTCATGCTCTATGTCAGCTGGTAATACAGCTTCTGCCCCATATACCAGAAAGAATGGTGTATAGCCTGTTGATCGATTCAGAGTTATTCTTAAACTCCATAGTACCGCTGGTAGTTCTTCTATCCAGCACCCTGCCGATCTCTGCAGCGGCTCAATGAGCCGAGGTTTTATCCCGGATAATACTAATCCGTTGGATCTCTCCACTTGTCCGTTCGATGCAGGGTGGGCTACCGAAGCAACATCCAGTCGGATCTTCTTATCTCGGCAGAATCGCGCAAATACTCCTTCAGCAAAATTTGTGCCATTATCTGTTATGATACTGTGAGGGTAGCCGTATCTCAAGATGGTGTCTTTGAGGAATGTCACGGCTGTAGCTCCATCACATTTTCTTATTGGCTTCACCTCAATCCATTTTGTAAATTTGTCAACCATGACCAAGATGTGGGTCATGTTCCCTCTTGCTGGTTTGAAGGGGCCAACCATATCCAAACACCATATGGCAAATGGCCAGGTAATTGGTATGGTTTTGAGCTTCGACATTGGCATATGTGTCTTTGTCGCATATCTTTGACAGCCATTGCACTTTCTTACTAGATCTTCTGCTTGTTCCAAGGCATTTGGCCAGTAAAACCCATGACAGAAAGCTTTTGCTACCAAGGCTCTGGATGAGGCATGATGCCCACATTCCCCTTGATGTATATCCTGGAGGATATCAAGTCCTTCCTCTGGGTCAACACATCGCTGGAGGACATTAGTCACACTCCTTTTGTATAGCTCGGAATTGATGATTGTGTATGCCTTTGCTCTCCTCTGAGTTTGCCTGGACAACACCTCCTCAGCGAGTAAGGTTCCATTTTTCAGGAATTGAAATATGGGCAGTGCCCAAGCTGGTACAACTCGCACTGGGAACACATCCTCATCAATTTCCATCTGATCCACCGGCATAACCTCAGCCGGATCGTCTTTGAGCAGTCCCGGGTCTTGGCAAGCGATCCCTGTGTTTCTGAACCACCTCCCACGTCAATGTCCATGGGTACGGCTCCGGACTCCGGATCTTCCGGGACGTAGATTGAGTCGGTTTTTGGGGACGGCCTGATGAATGGTTTTCTGAGGTGTTCTAATGCTACACCCGGTGGAATTGCTTGTCGGGTTGATCCGAGCTTCGACAATACGTCGGCAGCCTCGTTTTCCACCCGGGGTACATGGTGAAATTCGCATCCCTCAAAGTAACCAGATATCTTCTGCACATGGAATCTGTATAATGCCATGTTTGGATCAAGAGCGTCCCACAACCCTAAGACTTGCTGAACTACCAAATCCGAGTCGCCAAAGCATTGGATCCGACGTATCCCAATTTCTTTTGCCACTTTCAGCCCATGTACAAGTGCCTCGTATTCGGCGACATTGTTTGATGCTGCAAAATGGATCTGCAGCACATACTTCAGCTGGTCATTCTTTGGCGAGGTAAGCACAACTCCGGCGCCTAACCCAGTTTTCGTTTTTGATCCGTTAAAGTGCATTCTCCAATAGTTCGGATCTGGTAATGGTGGTTCATATTGCACCTCGGCCCAGTCCACAAAAAATTCGGCCACAGCCTGAGACTTGATTGCTTCTCTTCTGTCATACTATGGCGCATAAGGGGCTAGCTCAATTGCCCATTTTGCAATCCTGCCACTTGCATCTTTGTTACTCATTATCTCGGATATGGGAGCTTCACATATTACTTTGATGGGGTGCTCCTCAAAATAGTGTTTTAGCTTCTTAACCGACATGTACACACCGTACGCCACTTTCTGATAGTGCGGATAATTTTGCTTTGATGCGGATAACACTTCGCTTAGGTAATATACTGGCCTTTGCACCGACTTACCCTCTTCATCGCGCTCTACCACAATTACTGCACTTACAACTCGGTTGGTTGTGGCTATATAGAGCAACATTGGCTCCTTTGATAGTGGAGAGGCTAACACTGGTGTAGTGGCTAACATTTTCTTTAATTGGATAAAGGCTTCATTGGCCTGCGGTGTCCAAATGAACTTGTCCGACTTTTTCATGAGTTGATAGAGAGGCAATGCCTTTTCTCCCAACCGACATACAAACTGACTTAAGGATGCCAGTCAACCAGTGAACTTCTGGTCATCATTAAGGCACTTCGGCAGTTCCATTCGCTCTATGGCCCGGATTTTAGTTGGATTGACTTCGATACCCCGGCTGGAGACGAGAAATCCGAGTAATTTTCCGGCCGGGACACCGAAGGTGCATTTTTTCGGGTTAAGCTTCATTCGGAATCTCCTTAGGTTCGCGAATGTTTGCCTGATATCGTCACGGAGCGTTTTGCTTTCCTTGGTCTTTATAACAACATCATCCACATATACCTGCACATTTTGACCAATTTGGTCGTGCAAACATTTTTGCATACATCTTTGGTACGTTGCCCCTGCACTACGTAAACCAAATGGCATGGTGCGATAGCAATAAGCCCCATATGGGGTGATAAACACGGTCTTTATTTGATCACTTGGGTTCATAGGTATCTGGTGGAAACCAGAATACGCATCAATAAATGACAACAGTTCACACCCAGCAGTAGAATCTATGACCTGGTCTATCCTTGGTAGTGTGAATGGATCTTTTGGACACGCCTTATTCAGGTTCGTGTAATCGATACACATGCGCCAAACCACTGCCACGTTCAGATTGTCCTTCTTTTTCTCCACCAGCACCGGATTAGATAGCCAATCCGGGTAAAGTACTTCCATGATAAATCCAGCTGCTAGCAGCCGAGCTATCTCATCTCCTATGACTTTTCTCCTATCTTCGGCGAAGCGGAGGAGAGGTTGCTTCACCGGCTTTGCCCCGGGTCTCACATTCAAAGAGTGCTCGGCCAACTCCCTCGGAACACCTTGCAAGTCCTGTGTGGACCAAGCAAAAATATCCCGATTCTCACAGAGGAAGTTGACGAGCTCGCTTTCCTATTTGTCATTTAACCCGACACCAATTGTTACAGTGCGCTCTGGGAACATATCATCAACATGCACTTTCTTGGTATCTTTTGTCGCTTGGAACGAAACACTACCGTGCAGATTACTCAGCGCCGACATATACTGCTGCACGGACTGAGCCAACGCCGCCACCTCTTGGATTTTTCTCTTCTCTTGCGCAATCACAAGTGACTCGGCCAGGTTAGACCCGGCTGACACACACTCAATGGAACGTTAGAAATCACCGGTTATGGTAATCACACCATTTGGCCCAGGTAGCTTCATCTTCAAGTAACTGATATGAGTACTCGCCATGAACTTGTTCAGAGCTGGCCTGCCGAGTAACGCGTGATATGCGCTCTCCAAATTGACAACCTCGAACTCCAAATTATCAGTCCGGCAGTTATCTCTTGTGCCGAACAATACGTCAACCCGGACCTTGCCTATGGGCTCACAAGAAATGCCTGGCACAATGCCATGGAACATTGTCCTTGTAGCTTGGAGCATGTTCTCCGAGATACCCAATTTGCGCATCGTGTCCAAGTACATGATATTTATGCTGCTGCCATTGTTAATCAACACCTTTGAGAATCTCACATTGATGTTTGTCCCGATGAATGTTGGGTCCAACACTAGCGCATACGAACCAGGACTTGGCATAAGCTTGGGATGATCTTTGATGCTCCAGGTAATTTCTTGGTCCGACCAAGGCATATACCTCGTCACAGCTGGCATTACCGCATTTACTTCCATGTGTCGGCGCTGCAAACTCTTTCTGTCTGTCTCTTCTGTGGTAAACACACAGTAACTCTGATGATGCTCTCTGTACTCATTCCTCCCCTCGTTTCCAGGGTACCTCTGATCCGGTTGATGCTGGTCTTCCACCTGATGCACTGCATCCCTTCTCTCATGGTTGTCATACCTCGGCGGAGGGGGAGGCAACATCAACTGTTGCGTGTTCCCTCCGGAGAGCAATTGCTGTCGGGGTAACTCCTGCCGAGGTTGATCATTCCGAGGTTCCTGAGCATTCCCCGAACCACCTTGTTCTATCTTTCGCATCCACTCACACTGCCTAGTTGTGTGACCCGCTGGGTTACTCGGATTTGGCATGTGAAATTTACATGGCTGATCCAGCATTGCCTCATAAGTATACCTCAGACGGTCATTCTTTTCTTGCCATTGTTTCTTCTGCTCTGGCATCCAAGTTTTCTTGCCATCATTTCTCGGAGTCCATTGCTATCCTCCAGTTTTCTGACGTTGGTTGGTTCCTGCACCAGATTGATCTTGATTCACAACAGCAACTTGTTGCGAACTGTACCGGTAATCCGGTCTGTCATCTCTTATTTTACCTCGGTAATCATTCCTCTCAGATGACACGGCTCCATCTCTCTGGTAGTATTCCTCATTTGACTCACTTGGCATTAACCTAGGTTGGGTCAGATCACCCAAGCTCATACGAATCAGTGATCCGGATTGTCTCTGCCAATGTAGTTGGCATATCCCTTTGCAATCTTTGCCACAACATGCTTGCATATCTGCACCCTTGCGCAAACCATGCTATGGCATGTGACTCAATTACACCCTCACAGGAGTTTCGCACGGTACACCACCGGGTTAGGAACTCCCGGTCTATCTCATTCGGTTTCTGCTTGCACATTCCTAGGGTCTGTGGCCTATTTGGCCTCTGATAGGTACTTGAGAAGTTGCTGACAAACATTTCCTCAAAATCGATCCAACAGTTAATACTTCCGGGCGGCAAATTGTTTAGCCATACCCTCGCTGGCCCCTCCAACATCTGGGGTACATATCTCATAGCCCATCTCAAGTTGCCTGTAGCAATTTTCACTGCTATAGCGTAGTTAATCAACCAATCCTCCGGCTTTGTGCTGCCGTCATACGTTTTTGTGCCTCTAGGTAACTGGAAGTTAGGTACCGGAGGTTCCTTCATGATCTGGGGCCCAAAACATGCTGGACCCGGAGGACCTTGACATTCAATTTGCTCCGACCTATACAGTCGATCTAGTTTCAACCTGGCATCGTCGGGCATCAAATTCCTACTTCCCAATCTTGACCCTATCACATGATAGTCCGGCTTCGGTTACCCAGTGTTCACCAGTTCCGAATCACCATCATTGTATCTATCTTGCTCCTATGAAGCTGCCCTCTGTTGCATACCTTGGCCGGCACTGCGCTCTTGCCATGGTATATTCCGCTGCTGCGGTTGCCCTGCACCTACCGAATTACGCTGTCCGGTATTGCCGTTTACAGCATTCCCTTGACCGGCATTGCCTTGGTCGCGGTTACCTCGGCCAGCTTCACCTCGGCTCACACTTCGTTGATCCTCATTTCTCTGCACTTCTTTTCCTTTCCCTGCCCTTGCCGGGTCATACGGGACTATCTGTTTGTTCCTCCTGGCCGAGGTTACTACCTCTTCTCTCCTAGGACCGCCATGAGGAGACGATGCAGCTCCAGTGGATTTCTCCGGGTTACCCACCGCTGAATGGACGATTTTGGAGGCCCCAGCTCTCTCCGGGTTAGCCCTGAGCAATTCCTCATTCTGCCTGTTCGCGATCCGAACCAACTCATTGACCCTATCTTGCTGTCTCTGACGGGCTTCACCCGTTAGACCCTCTAACTCGGATGCAGCCGCATCTGCTACTCTGAGGTTCTTTGCCGGGGTACTATACTTCGGTAGCCCCACGGACAAGCGGTTCTCTAATTCCTCGATCCTAGTATCACCCTCTTTGTTCATTTCACTCATGAGATTTCTCCCCTTCACTTTTATAGCATCTACTTTATTTGCCTTTGCATACTCACGCAGTGTCATGTTCAACGACTGCTGAGCCGCGGCTATCGTTTTTGCACCCTCTAGTATTTTTTGCCTAGTCTCCTCTAGCTCGGCCTGTGCCTGAGCCGGATCTACTACTGCTGCTACTGGGTTTGCCAAGCTATCCATCGCCCGCTGCAGCACATTCTCTGGCCTCTCTAGCGGAGGACCTCTACTTTTCCTCGGTGCCTTGGGCGTTAATTCCGGATCTGGTGCGGATCCTTGCTTGCACCAGCGCCTGGCGCAGTCATCATCACCTCGGCGCGGTCTGTGGAGCGAGCGATACGCGCCCCACGAACCGTGCTAAGGGGTGGCTCGCCTCCTTCGACGACATGCTGCGGGTGAACGCACGACACATCGACAGCAACGTAGATCTTGTGCGCGCCGAGCTTGATGAAGAGGCCGTTGCGCGGGAGAGGACGCTTGCCGAAGCAACCAGCGTTGTCGCTGACGAAATCCAGCGCTCCAAAGCCCTGAGACCCAGTTAGGTGGACATCCCCTGGTCCGGGTTACCCCGTGATTCGGCCTGCCTTGAGGTGACTCGGCCAGCACCTGCTTTGACCTTGTCGTACCTCGGCTAATTCAGCCTTTATACCCCGGCGTGACCCTACCCGGGGGATCCCCCAACAATATATCATGTCATAACTTGTTAGCTACAAAATCTAGAGAGGATGTAATCCTAGGATGTGTGATCTTGTATTGAAATGCAAAGCTAAAATTGGTCACACATCTAGGGGGAGCCTCACTATATTTTGTATATCTCCTCTTGTGAAAATTTATATCTATCCTATTTGCAAATCCTTGGGTTGTCATCAAACACCAAAAAGGGGGAGATTGAAAGGGCATTTATGCCCTTCCTATTATTTTGATGTTTGGTGGCAACACTTGGATAAGTTTAATGGTCTGTTAAATGTTTCAGGAGATTCCAGCTGCTCTCGTGTATTTTGCAATAAAGGAAAAAGAGCTCCCCAGGGTCTTGTCTGTGCAGGGAACAAGTCTCAGCCGGACTATCCGACTGAATTAAGCCGGAGTGTCCGCCCCCGGCCGGACTTTCCGGTTGGATCCGGCCAGAATGTTTGGCCCTGGGGAGTGGGCAACTTTGGTGGACATTACTGGTTTGTTGGACACTACCGGACCTTGTCCGACTGCCGGAAACTTGGCCAGGCCGGAGTGTCCGGCTGGTCTCGCCCGGAGTGTCCGGCTGGGCCGGACTGTCCGACTGATATCTGCCGGACTGTCCGGGGTAAGTGGCTCCCAACGGATCTAATTCCAGGGGGCCTATATAAAGGCCCCTTTTCTTTTACCTTGGAAGCTGCTCGTCCACCTCAATAACTCCAGCACCATTTGAGCTACCAAATTCACAAGATCTCCTCACTGAACCATCCAAAGTCCTTGATCTTTGGAGAATCGAAGGAGGAGGCCTTGATCTACATCTTCACCAAGAGAGATCTTCATTTCCCCCTCATTCACTTGAGGGGCCCTTGCTCTAGTGTTTCATTCGAAACACTAGCTTGTGATTTGGTTCTTACTAGCTTGTCTTTGATTGTTTGACAGCTAGTTTGTACCTGGGAGCCTCCAATTAAGTTGTGGATGTGTGCCCCGAACTCATTGTAAAGGTGTCGGCTTCCACCTCGAAGGTTGCCGTATAGTGGAAGAGGTGAATCGAACCCGTTGGGGTGAGGTTCATCGGAGAACAAGGAAGGCCTCTCGTGGCGTTGGTGGTTTGAAACCACCCCCTCTCCAAACGTAGATGTACTTCCCCTCAAAAGGAAGGAACTACAGGAAACAAATCCTTGTGTCTCCGCGTGCTCCACTTTGGTTACTTCTATCCTTTACCACACTTTATCTATCTAGTTCTTGCTTAGTATATGTGCTAGATTGACATATAGGTAAATTCACCATAGTTGCATAATCTAGAGAATTTACCTTTCATGTCAAACCCTAAATTGAAAAAGAGTAAAATTTGAAGTAGCACCTATTCACCCCCCTCTAGGTGCCCATACGATCCTTTCATCTGTTGTTGAGTTCCTCCTCTTTGTTTAATCTCCTTGTTCGCTTACAACCTAAGGAAGGGTTTAAGAAGGTACGTTTGAGTACGAGCGTAGTCAGCAAGTTCTATGGTGGTTGTTTGATGCACTAGCTATAGACGTGGATCAAAAAAATTCCGGTCTTATGCAAGTTTCCGAAATCGGTTATTAGAAAAAGGTAAGTTTTAGTTTTAAAAAAATTATGTACGTCAGTCTCTAGGGGTTGCTAGAGCTTCATAGAGTTTTTTCCACGCTGCATTCGTAGTTATTTTCCAAAACATGAAGTAATATGTCACGTTTTATACACTTTAGAGAGGTGTGCTACTTTTCCACAAACGCCCTTGGTCTTGTTGCTCTTATCCACACTTCCTTAGGTATGGGGCCCATACCAAGTTTAACTAAGTCATGTCAAGTCCCTCTCCACAACCCCGTTGTCCATCATTTCTAACGAGTTTTGGTCGTGAGACCTCCATCCAATTACAATCCCTTCTAATGTACATAAGTCGGCACCCTACAACGCATGATGGAGACGTTACGGCCTCCCACCCGCTGATCTCCACTTTGGATCACAACCCAACTTAGTATCCGAGGACATACGAAAGGAAGAAGATACTTTCGACTTGCTCGCCCCATTTCAAGATCTGTGATTAACGTGATTTATAAGGCGCAAGAATGACTGCCTACTGTTAGTCCTAGGTTTACTTTCCCTGTATAATGGAATGTCCACCCACATGATTTCCCATCATGTAACCCAACCATGATTCCATTGCCTACCATTTCCCATTCATTTCAACAATATTTTTTGTTTGAATGCAGGTGATTATATTTTTTTAAACTTCTTTTGGAAAATATTTCAATTGACATGCAAGCTTGAAATTGCCTGGTAGTGCGAGATAATGCAGCTCAAAGGTTTTATTTGACTCTCGACGTTGGGTTCTGAAAATTTGTCATTATCCGGTAAGGACAATGTTTAAAACCCAAATCCACATAGTACACATATATGAGATGCTTTACATAGATATGTGGTTATTCCCCCCCTTGATTTATGGATTCATTTTAAGGTTAAATTACCATTTTGCCCTTTCTAGTGTTTATGGGTATTTTATTTATGTTATTTTCTTGAGAGATTGAATTTAAGTGAATTTCACTATAGACTTTTCATAATTCAAGGATATTACTTTAGGTATCCTTTTTAGTTTGTGTTGTGGATTTATATAGGTTAAAAATTATTTTTAGGATTATCCACCTATTTACTTTAAGTGCTTTATTAACTTCGAATTTTCATTATTATAAAATTATTTTTGAAATCTAATTTTTTTTGTAATATACACACAGTTTCTTACTTGTGGGTATTTTTATGTTACTTTTATGCTGTATTATGTGAGAGAAATAATTATTTTTTTCTTGTTATAATTTTGGAAATGACCATTTTACCCCTTCGGCCCAATTGGTCAGATCCAATCGCCTAAAGGAACTAGGTCGAAACGGTTTGTTTTAGAGCCAACCCAACTCTCACTCGCTCTCCCTTCTCCCCCACTCTCGACCTTGTGCATGCGCCTGCGTGTCGCTGTCATCATTCTCCCTGGTGCCTTGGCCAGCTCCGGCCCATTTTCGTCACTGCCATGCTACAAAAACACTCCTACTCCCCCGCTCCACCTCTCTACCGAGGCAATTTGCCTCACGTGTTCTCTCTCTCGATCTCACCCCCAGCCCTAACCCTAATTGGTTTTCAGTGATGGTGCTATCTCTACGACCTAATCTATGCCTAGAACATAAATAAATCCATTAATATACGACCTAATCTCCAATCGAAACCATAGAACAGAAATCACAGAGGCAATTCACTTGTTTGAGGATGTTGTGCTTCTTCGTCCTAATACCTCATACTAGAGGCTGTGGTGGCTATGATGGTGAGAGAATTGTGCGATAGCGGTGTTGGGTGAGGAGGCCGACCTGGGTTGGGGGAGGTAGATGTGGGCTGGGTTGAGACCAAGGACTAGTCGTGCTCATAGCAAAAATACCTGACAAATTCCCAGTTAAGATAAGGCTGACGTGGCAAACGTGGACCTGTCAAAACCAACGCCAGGATGTGGCAAGGGTAGTTTTGATGGTTTGGATTGTTCAGGGTTGTTTCCTAACCGATTTTACTCTCCAGGGTTGTAACTTAAACTCACCATAGAGTTTACGGGAGTAATATGCTCTTATCTCTGATAAAAAAGATAAAGGTGGAGACAATGTTGCCGTTGTATATTTAGAAAAAAGGTAATAAGAAGAAAAATGCAGAACTTGAAGACAATTCTGACGATGTCAATTCTGTGTTCTCCACGAGTCACAGAACCGCAACTCTAGGCAAGGCATCCCTCAGGCTGCCGAGCTAGGAGGCCTGTGGAGCTATCCCCATGTACATCCACCGATCCGTTGCGCGGGTCAGAAGGTCTCCTGAAGACAAAAATGGACAGCTGGCCTGCGATGTCTAATCCAACACAGATTATGTGGTGAACCAACGGAAGAACCAAGACCACACTTCACCCACTGGCAGCGCCCACCCAATGCATGACATTCATGCACACAACGCCTCACCACGTGGCCGCTCGAGGACTCTGCCAGGATGCCCCCCGGGGCCCCGGTGTCACTCCCCCCAACATCCCCGACCGGGATAGGCTGCCCGGAGACAAGAATCAAGTTGACAGCACCAAACCAGCACCAGTCTGCCGTAGTCGAATAAGCGACACATGACACTAAGGCATAATTGTTAAGCCACGTTGTAAGTCACGGCCGCCGCATGTGATCCAACCCCTGTGGTGTCCTCTTACACATATAAAAGGAGGCCCAGGTTGAACCTAGAGCAGGGGTGTAAATTGTGATAATCATATAGCAGAAAATTGTAGGACATAGGGATCTGCTCACTGTGGACCTGAACCTGGGTAAAAACATCGCGTCTCTCTCTGTGGGTTCGTTCGTCTAGTTCATCAGTCGCTCTCACTAGACACTACTCCCCTGACCGAACAACAAAGGGGGACTCACCCCCGGTGTCGAAAATCAAGCCATGACATCTGGCACGCCAGGAAGGGGGCACATTTGTACGAGTAACCTTTGCCAGCGGCACCACCCTCCCTCCGCGCATGGCGGCACAGAACCAGAGGGGGTGCCGGCAACAGACGGTCGATGTGGCAACACGAGCAAGGATGATCGCATGTCTCCTCCATCGGACCAGGCGTGGTGGGATCCGGCCTACATTCTTTGCCACCCCCTATGGTAGGGTGGAACCGACTGGCCTGGGAGAGGCCCTAGAAGGCGGGATGGATGATGCCACTAGCGAGCTGCGACCATCCCCGACAGATTTTCTTGGACCAGGAGCTGCACTGGTGGCAACCGACGCTCTTCTTCGTTTCCTCCCCGAGGCCATCGGAGATAGCCCTAGGGTAGGGTCTTGGCTTGTTCGGCTCGTAGACCTTGTGGGATACATCCTACGACACCACCAGTCAACAGGTCCACACCCCGCCGAGATTGTTTCCCTGGCCATCACGATGTCTAGGGGAAGGCAATCTAGGACTTTCGGAGAAGGAAACTTGCACCTTGCTCATTTCCCAGTCAAGACTCGGGCGAATGCCCGCGTCGAGACACCACGCGGGCACGCCCAGGCAAACCTTCGACTGCGGGACATCCTCTGCCTACATGGGGGTGCCTCGGCGTTCCCCTCGAACAGCGTCGTCAATTGTCTTTCCTGGGAGGTTTGCGATGTGCATCCAAGTTTGGACGCTCAGCGCCCCCTCAATTGGTCGGCCGTGTCTACCTTTGACGCTAAAATCACCCTGACCTATGCGCGAGAGTGGGAATCTTGCCACTAGTGGTCTCTCCGACCATCATCAACGCCAGGGTAACCAAGATGCTAGTGTACGGAGGTGTGGGCCTAAACCTCCTATCCGCACAACTCATGTGATAGCTCCAGATCCCCGTGGAACGCCTCTCCCCAACATGGGTGTTCCAAGGGATCAACCTAGGGGAAACCCCACCGTTGGGAGAGGTCACCCTAACCGTCATGTTTGGGATATCAGAGAATTTCTGCACGGAGAACGTACACGGAGAACATTACGTTCGATGTTGTGGATATCCTTCTACTTACAATAGCATACTGGGGTAGCCAGTTCATGGCGGTCACCCATTATGCCTTCAGCGCTATGAATATCCCGACTATGAGAGGGGCCATCACTATCAAGGCCGATCCTCGGGAAGTAGTCTTTTGCATGGAGCAGTCATATCGGGAGACTGCAACAGCAATTTCCTAGGGATCATGAGACCCATATGCACTAGGCTCATCGATCATGTGAAAGAAGCGCCTGTAACATCCCAGCATTTAGGACTCTACGAAGGGTAGATTTAGGATTTGGTGCATCTGCATGCATGCATCTGACAATTGGGGTAAATTTTTCGCCAAACAAAACCTTGGGGATATCAAAGTTTCTTTCACTACTTTGAGTTAGGAATTAGCTCTTTATAGTGATTGCTATAAACTTTGAGATGATCTCTACGAATTCAAAATATTTTGGGAGAACAATTTGAGTATAGGTTTAAATTTGAATCATTTGGAAAATATTTGAAAATTAGAAGTAATTAGTATTTTATTGTTTTCCAAAGAGATTTAGTTAATATTGTTTGAATATTTGATATTTATAAAACAATAAAGAGAATTGAAAACAATACAAAAAGAGAATAACTCAAATAAGAAAATACTTCTTATTTCTTTCCTTTACTCAATGTCAACTATACAAATACAAATGTATATCAAACAATAACCTTACAGGAACAATTCTCAAAGAATGGGAAGCTTTATTGAATAAATAATAATATTTCATTGATCTTTTACAAATAGTAGAAATGAAAGATTACAAAAGTAACTAAATAAAGGAAACTAAACTAGTTCCTATCTAATTCCTAGTCTAGACTTCTTAATCTCCAATGCATGATCTTGTACATGTGAACACAGAAATAAACAAATGAAAGTGAAGGGGTTAATGTTAGATACATTGCTCTCAGCCATGAACAGTGAACTTCACCGTTTAAATTGCATCATTGAGCAATTGGAATATAATAGGGGCAAATTTCACCAAAGTGTAGAATCTGTTCTTTTAAAAGGGCTTCAGTAGAACATCATAAGCCAAGTAAAAGGGGCAAGTTTCACCAGAGCAGACAATATTAAAAGGCAAGGGTAGTGAATAAATTTCACTTGATCTGATCCAAATGAAAAGGCCAAAGTGAAGCAACTCACACAACTAAATGCATGTGGTGTGTTGTCAACATCAGGGAGAGAGAGGGAGAGTTAAAACCACAGCTCACACACAACCAAGCTGGTTTTGCTCACCACTTCACAAACACAGCCATAGTTCTACATCTCAAGCACACATAAGAACACCACCATCTTATCCATTTCCCACACATATACTAGAGCACTGCTTAAGATTGCAGTCAACAGCAAACACCACCATAGTTACTCAGTAGTACTAGTGAAGCAGTATCATTTCAAGGAGGAGGAAGAGAACCAGAATACATGAGTTGTGGCTGGAGCTAAACTAGGAGTAGAAGGTGGATAAAGCCACAAGATCAAGCAAGAGATGATCTGGAGGAGTTACTAGATCACCCACAACCTTCTCATCAAGCACATATGTCTACTCAACAACCACAGGTTGATCACCAAATTAATTCCTTAGCATATGTTCTTACCAGATCTTTCAGGAAAATAATAATGGTGAAGGAATATCCTCAGATCTGCATACAGTGGTATGCAAAGATCATCACATAGACATTTAGGCAACATAAAGTATTTGTTCTTATCCAATAGCAGTCTCAGCCTTATGCATCATTGACCAAGATCACATATTAAGGTTGTGCGTCTAGATTATCCAAACTGGATGATATCATTTTCCCACATCCTACTTGGCAAGTCTAGCACATCTAGTAATGGATACCACTGTGTTCCATCCTAAAGGAGGCATCATAGTGGCATCTCATTAGTGGATCTACACAGCATAAGAGAACAACACCACATAATCCTTTTCCTAGCTAAAAGCATCTAGGAATCATATGACCACTGTCTTGCTGATAGTAGTTGGACATTAGCTAAATTAGTTGCAAGGAAAACTAAAAGGCAACAATAATATATGATCATTTGCAACAAAAGTAAAGCCTCAGACCTGCATCATTGGCAAGAGTTAAACCAAATATTGGTCAAGCAAACATGCAGCAGATCATGTACTTGATATGGCCACTGTGCATCCTCCAAAGAGGTATCACAACAACTAAATCATCTACAGAAGCCACAAGTATGGCATACATGACATAGCCAACAGATCAAAGCATCAGTTTTATAAAACCTTAAATAAGCTAAAGAATTTTCCTAGTGATGGTTACTAGGAATCATTTCAAATAAAGCCACTATTCAATTACTAACTAGCACAACTCTCAGCCATCCAAATGAGCAGCAAATTCTGCCGTTGGAACCCACCATTGTGCACACTCTAGCATGGAGGCACCACAGTAGTGGATCACAACAATTTCAATCACATCTTCTCAGGGGAACAAATAAATCATCTTCCTAAATATATTAGGAATCATTATGAATAGACCCCTGATAGATTTATAGGTCAAGGGAACACCTGCAAGCAATTTCACAATGCCAACATCACCGAAGTAGTAAATCAATCAACTATACCTTACAGGAGGTATCACTAGTACCAGAATCCACACAAGAAAACAAATCATTTTCCTAGGAATACTACCAAGAATCATCTTTAGATCCAAATCCATAGTAACTCTTGACACTCATCCTATTTAGGAGGGAGTCATTTAAGCTAACATGCAGATATAGAAGATTCCATAAACTAGTCACTAAAGCCGGCTTCAGTACATTATCACCCAAGTATCAATTCATCTGGATACACAAAGAGCTCACTGAATTGAATTTAAACACATGGTGGAATCTAAGCATTTCTACTATAACCAATTTAGGAGAAAAGCCATCGATTGCATGAGTATAATATAAACTCCAACTAAACTAACATCATAGCATCTGACCAACACACAACAACACATCATCCATAATTTACCAGTAAAGGGTGTTTCACAGGAAACGAATCCAAGGGTCTCTATTAACCATAACTACTGGGATGAACTCTAATTAGGGATTTAGTTCAGTAGTCGCATAGAATGGAGCAGGGGAATAGAGAGCCAGGGGAGGAAGGAATAAACTTACTCAAGGTACTCGCTAAGAAATTGAAGAGGAAGCAGAGGTCGGCGACAATGAAGTGTACGGCGGCACGGGGAGCACCCCGGAGGGGCGCTGCAACCCGCGTCGAGCCGCGTCAAGAGCAACCCCAGAGGAGGAGGTGACACTACAAGCACCATGGTGGCGTCAGAGGGGTGCTAGAGCGCCAAACCCATGGTGGGGTCCAAACCCTAGCCGCCAGAGTGATGACGGCACGGCCAGCAGGAGGCGCGAGGAACGAATTGAACTGGATAGGGGGTGCTGCATCGTCGTTCGCATCATCCAGCACCTCCACGGTGGTCGAGGCGGCCAGGAGCAGCCGGGAACGAGCGCGGTGGCAGCGGCGGCATCAGATCACCTCGGAGAGGACTGCGTCATGAGAAAATGAGAGAGGAAGAAGGAGTGGGGGTACTGGGCCGGGTGAGACCAGCCCAGTATAACCCTGGGGGTTTGACCAACCTAGTTGGGCCAGGTCGGGCGAGGCTAGCCTAGTGAGCTAGGCCCAGGTTTTAAATAGGAATCCAAATTCATTTAGGGAAAGACCAAAATACCCCTAGAACTCATTAAGCTATAGAAAAATAAATCTAAATCCTAAAATACAAATAAAATATCCATCTCTTCATAAAAATAAGAGCTACCTAAGAAAAATATAACCTTACTTGTTTAAGTTAAATAAAAACAAAATAAATATTAACACCATTAAATCTCTAAATAAAATTTAGTAAATCAAAGAAAATCCTAAAAATGATTAAAAATTATTTTTGAGTCCTAAAAGAAATATATTAACTTATAAAAATATTAAATATAAATTTGCAAGTTGTCTTAGGATTTATAGAAAATAAATGTGTGTTTAATTTTACAAAAGGTATTTTCTTAAAATGTATTTATTTTATTTTTATAAACCAAAAATAATTTCCTTATAACTTCATCTAAGTTATCTAGAATTTATTACTTTCGAAAAGATTAATCTTTTCTCCAAAAAATGTTTATTGCTTAATAAATCGGGTGGAACACCAAATAAAGATTAATTCTAAATATTACACTTAAAACCATAAATATAAGTATATAATAATCCTTTAGAAACTTTAACTAACTATAAGTCAAAGATGTACAAGTTCATTTGCAAATCATTAACTTATATTGGAAGTGAGTGATCTCAATTTGCATATATATCCATATTTTATATAGCTCCTAAATTTGGTATTAACAAAATAAACTATATAATAAATTTACCTATTTCCCATAAACAAATCTTATAATATAATCCATGAATATTAAATGCTAGATCTAAATCCTTAAGGCTAAACTTCATATTTATAAGATCTTATCTTTGATTAGGTTTAAAAAATCTTAAAACTTGATGATGCCTTAGATAATATGTCTTAAACCCATTATTACTCATTTAAAGTTAACGTTGGTCTAACCATAAACTAAGAATATAATAACCCAAGTTCATCTGAACCTTATCAAAGACCATAACTTTAGTCCTATAAACCTTCAGAGTTGATTAACTTCACATAAATAATATTTTCTTCAAATATTAATTTTTTGCCACTTCAAAAGAAATATTATGCTATTCCTTTTAAAACATAACGACTTAACACATGAAATTTGTAATAGTTACATGGTACCACTTAACCTTAGAATTGTATTATGAGTGTACTTTACATTTCATATCTTATATGTTTATCTTAGAATCTTTGCAACTACACTCTTTCCTGAAGTAAACTTGAAGATAAATAAAATCTTAAACAAATCATCTAAATCCAACTAACTTGTACTATTGGGGAATTACTTGTGTTTTACAACATGAATCTCATTACTTATGCATAACAACATATTGCTTCTTTAAACATTGTCCTTACCGGAAAATGATGGTATTTTGTAGAACCCATGGTCTAGGGAAGTCAAAACATTCGACTACAATACTTCGCTATACCAAGGCAAGTTCACACTTGCTCATATCCTTTGATTATTTTCTATGAAGTATTTCACCTGCACTTCTAAAAGGTTAGAAAACACTATTTTATGATTAAATATGAACTAATGGTTACTGGTCCAGGGTGATCAGTTAATCTATTTAAGGCCAGCAATGGAAACCACATTGTACAGCAATATATCATTTAGGATTTAACAACCAATATCGCTAGTGATTCTTACAACGTATAATCCGCGCTAACCATAAGATCTACAATGGCTCTAGGAAAGTCAACCGTACCTTCTTAACCCTTGCTAGATTCTGAAGACCTTTTCGACCAAGAAGGTGGAACACGCTATACAGCTGAAGACCAAACAGAATTTCATTATGAGGAGCTAGAGTTATCTGGAAGCATCGAAGGAAACAACTACAAAAGCATCTATCGAATGGAGGCCGAAGAGTCTGAAGCATAGATATGTCAGATATAGTTAACTAGGTCTAGTAGCATAGATCCCCAACCTCTATCTAGTAATCTCGTATTATAGTAAGGTTTAGTTTGCTTCTTTATCTTGTTCTCAAGTTATTATAGTTTAGCTTTGAGTCATCGGGATTCCTCTACGGACCTAGGAGGATCTTAAAGTCGTCGTGTACTTTCTTATTGTAATAATGATAATGTATGTTTGTGGACCTGCTTTGTTTCTGTTTTACCACTCTGAGGATATAATATTTGCAGAATGGTGTTCCGCTAGTGTTATGCCCATGACTATAGTATACTACAACATGAAGTGGTATGCTGGGTCACAGCAGCTGGTATCAGAGAAAAAGATTTGACCTTAGGGTGGAAACCTATTAAATGGGTAGAACCTATAGGAAGTATAAGAGAAACAATAAAGAGTTCTGTAGAAATGTGATGAGTATTCAATTGAGAATTACATTGTCATGTTCCTAGTGCGATAATTCTTTATTATGATGCACTTTGGGAAATAATAATGAGTTACAACTCCGTAGGACTAGTTATAATTACTTACCCAAAGTGAGGAATGGCATCTCGGTATAAATGTTGGAATGCTCAAGTGCTGAACAGGACTTTAGATGGCTATGGAGGCGAATGGACGCATCTTTTGTGACAACTTCTGCCTAGTTTGGATTACGAATCTCGACTTCTCGTCAAGGTTTAAAGTCACCATGATGGTCAGGTGTTAGTCAAGTACTGTGGTGTGCTTATGCTACCCAAAAGGTTGGAGATAAGTGGAAAAATGCCATCTAGGGAGGCAAGATGTATGGCAGCGGCGTATCGAATTACAAAACGGAAGCAATAACCATGATCTAAAAGCAGAAATTCAAGGAGCTAGAAGTTAGTACTCATAACATTAGAGCATCTCCACTTGCATTCCTAGGAAGGCGTTCCCAGTGCCTATTATTCGTCTGGACGGAGAAAATTCGCCCAGTCGCATTCCCAAGTCGCCGGTTTCGTCCAGATTTGGCCAAAATTGGTCCGGCGTTCCTAGGCCGAACCCGAGGCATCGGGAATGGCTGGGAACGTCGGATGGAGAGAAAACTAGTGTGGGCTAGCCCTGTCAGCGAGTGGAGGCCGAGTTCCCGCCCTTTTCTTCTTCCTCCCCCGCCTTCCCTCCACAATCCCCCACATCTCTCGCCAGTTCACCGAGCTCCCGCCCGCCATGCCGCCCAAGGCTTTCGCTAAACCCCGATCCGCCGCCGGTGAACCAAAGAAGAAAAAGGTGAGGAAGCCGAGAGGGCCCGCGCCGATACCTCAAGGCATGAGCGGCCTTGACTGGTTGGCCCTATCCACGAAGAGAAAGTTCACTATGGACAGCCGTAGGGACAGGAAGGTAAGGGCCAAGCAGACGCAGGAGCTCGTCGAAGCTCAGGCGATGAGGGGAGCAACGGCCGAGGCACAGGCGATGAGGGAATCGGCAGCCAAGGCTCAGGCGATGAGGGAAGTGGAAGTGGCATCGTCGCGTGCGCTATACGGTGGCGTTTGGGGGAGCCAGCCAAGCATCGTGTCGCCTGCCGGGTACTCGCCGATGGGCTTTTCGCCAATCTCGCCAGCGATGTTCCAGAAGAACCAGACGAACCTATGACAGAGGTATTCCTCCTCCCCCGAGTTCGACAGCGGATTCAACCCGAACACCGTCTTCCCCTTCCTTGCACCACGCCCTCCTTTGGCGTTCAGCATCGACATCAACGCCCCTACTCCACCTCTCCGGCATACGTCGCTTCTTCGACGGCATGCCACGGTCCTCTACTGTTCGCTGGAAGCTCGTCACACGCAACCGACAGCGAGGCCGACGCCCAGAACATGTTCGGCGAAATGTCGAATGAAGCCTACATGCAGGGCATGATCACCGAAGGATCAGTGGTCGCTGCGGCCAGCAATGCCAGGTTCTTCACCCAAGAATAGTCCCAGGCCGACACCGAACACGGTATCGAGTCTCAGGATATTGCCGAGCAGACCCAAACCGACGAGGAAGAGGAAGGTGCTGGCCTGGCTCCAGCAAAGGGCAAAGGCAAAGGCAAGAATAAGGCGGGCACCTAGGCGACGGAGCCCCGGATCAAGTGGACACCGACTGAGGACCTTTGCCTCGCCGATGCCTGGAAATCGGTGAGCATGGATCCCATCACTGGCGCCAACCAAAATTCGGACAACTACTGGAAGCGCGTGAAGCTAGCGTTCGATGAACACAACCTTTGTCACCCGAAGTACAACAAAACCCACATGGAGCGCGGCGAGAAAGCCATGACCAACCACTGGGGGCTCATCCAACAAGCGTCCAACAAGTGGTACAGTCTTCTCAAGGAGGTCGAGCGCACACCCGTCAGCGGCGAGAGCATGGATGCCAAGGTACTACGCCGAACACTAGCCGAAGGTACTTGTTCATGCCTATCCTGACACACTTTGCCTTGCCTTTGCAGCTCCTCCGCATACTCGGCATGTACCAGACTGACACAGGGATGGAGTTCAAGTTCCATCACGTGTTCTCTTCGATTGAGAAATGCCAAAAATGGGAGGATACTCGGCTGACCCTTGCCAAGACGAAGGACGACGTGTACAACCTGGCGGCCCCTCCGCCTGCTGCCGGCAAAGGAAGGCCAAAGCTCAGCCAGAATAAGGCGAAGATGCTCAAAGCCGCAGGACCTCCTGCCGAGCGCCTCCAGGAATCCATCGAGAGGTGCATCGCTGAAACGAAGGCCCATACCAAGAAGAGGGAGGAGAAGGCCGAGCAGAGATGGGCATAGCTGCTACAGAACAAAGACTGCAAGCTCGATCTCCTCAAAGCGAATTTTGCTGCCAAGAAGAGGAACACAAATCTGCAGTTTCTCATGGGCGGTGAAGACACCTCGGTGATGAGCACGCAAGTTAAGGCCTGGTATATGGCATGCCACAACACCGTCCTCCAGGAGGACAACGCCGAGAGCATGCCAAGCTCTCCGCCGAACACCGCCGCCGCCGTGCCCTCGCCGAGCTCCGCTTCGACCTCCTCCAACCAGTCGGCCGACAGGAACACCGACGAACCCATCCCCATCGCACAGGACATAGCGGAGGAGATCACCCCCATCAACGACTGATCACCGACCTATTTTACCTTGTTCTGTAATAACTTTATGGCCGAACTTTTTTGGGCGTACTTCCATCGAATACCCTATGGCCAAGATTTCGCTGGCGGGAACGAGAAAATTCGAAAATTGTCGCCGTTTTTTGCTTCGCCTGGGAACTCAGCCTGGGAACGCGAGTGGGAAATCGGTCATTCCCAGGCCGAAACCTTTATCCGTCTAGTGCTATTTAGGTCCGGATTTCGGCCTGGGAATGGCCAACAAGTGGAGATTCTCTTATACCTTGTGATTCCCTGAGTTCGGAGTCCGAGTTAGATCATTCTATTTTTGAGCAGACTGACTCTACTTTAGCTGCCGAATACATGGATCATTATAGGACATTACTCAATACCTATCATAATACCCATCAAGTTCTAGTCCATGAGTTGGATATTGTCCCTGAGGATTTTACTGATCCTGTAAGGGCAATTGAACACATAAAGGAATTAGATAAAGTTACACATCCTAAACCAATCTTTTCAAAGAGTGTATTTGTGGATTCTAAGTTTAATGATACACAGTCCGAAACCTATGCCTATTATTTGCACGAACCTCACAAACTTGAAGATATAGGAGCCAAATGTGGAGTAGAATTTTACATTGGAACCAAGGAGGATCCAATACCCTGTGATTCCGGTATGGAAGAAGAAACCAATTACAATACCATAGAACCCTATGATCCATATAGGGGTAGTATCAATCCTATTTACCCGGAAGAGTGCATTGGCAGTTGTTACACCACTATGAATTATTATGGGATCAAGGAAAAAGCAAAGAACACATCTTACTTTGAAAGTGTGTGTGAAGGTGGACAGTAGAATTCCACGAGAGATCACATATTTTCTTGTCATTTCTCAATGACTAACCTCAATCTAGGTACTTCGAATCAAGTGTGCGCATCTCTGGATGTTTATATGCTCTAGAAGGCAGTCGCCATATTTCACGTCATTATGGATGGAATTCCAAGAAGCATTAAGAAGAGGGAGAAAAGTAAGAAGTAACAATCCGTAGAAGTAGAGAGTGGGATGATGTACACACCGGTAATGTGTATTATAGTGTTTGAGAGGCATGACGCAATAGGTGAGAGTATGCTCACATGGGCAAGTGAGGTCTTTTAATATACATGTATTATATTAATGAGAGTCATGGCGTAGTTGTGAGATTGTTTGTAATATCTTACAAAACCCATGTATAACACATGGTATATGTTTGGTTGTTATTTGGATTTGGTTCTTGATTTCCTTGTGTGACTAGCACTATGCATAGAGTTGAGCTCAGAAAACATATGCATGATGTAAGTATGAGTATTCGCTTTATGTAACAGGACTAGAGCGGTATGGATACGGGAGTAGAAGCTGGGTCTGAAGGGAAACATCTAGGGCGCGAGGCTCAGTTGAAGGAAAGCAATGAGAATGTAACCGCAACTGGATCACTCGTCCGTTGACAAAGGAAAATTTCAAGAAATACATGCAAATGATGCAAGAGTACCATAATAAGTTCATGCAGGAGGTACTTAAACGAGTTGGATCCGGAAAAGAAACCAAAGATACAAGAGTAAGTCTTTCTGATTTCCAGAATGCCAAACCAATTCCTTTTGCATTGGCACTAGAACCTATGGATGCGGAGGACTGGCTGATGGATACAGAGATGAAGCTTAAAATATTTGGATGCAATGATGAGGAGAACTTGCGTTATGCAACATTTCTTCTATCAGCACTAGCCGCGAATTGGTGGGATAATCAATTAGCTATACACACCAGAAGAGGTATTCACCTAGGAAGAGTTCAAGCATAAGTTTGATGAGTACCATGTTCCAGAGAGTATTATGGAGTTTAAGAGGAGAGAATTCAAGGATTTACGGCAAAACAATGCAATGGTGATGAAATATATTAGGGAGTTTAGTCAGTTATCTCGTTATGCTATTGATGAGGTAAACACCAAGGAGAAGCGCAAGAAAAGGTTCTTGATGGGACTAAACCCTTACATGAAGATGAAGCTATAGGAGGCTGCAACACGAAGTTTTCAAGAATTGGTTGATGCAGCAATTACTTTTGAGGATGATTACAAGATGCTACTATAAGAGAGGGAGAAATTAGCCAAGAAAAGAGTGATAAATGAGCCAAACAAGTTACAACCTCCTATGTCAACACCAAACTTAAGTTTTATACCCAGACTCATACCCACAAGAGGTGCGTCAACTCATGAGGGATCAAAACGGAGGAAAAGAATCATATGCAATAAGTGCGGATCCCTAGGTCACATCAGGAGGAAATGTTGGAAGTCCGGAATGGTGTGTTATGAATGTGGTCTAAACGGACATAAGAGACTTGATTGTCCCAACAAGTTAGTTACTCGAGGAGTCGGATCATCATCAAGAAGTGGAGACTATGGATGGAACGACATCGACAAGACAATGATAGGTATGTTTAGAAATAGTAGTTCTTCGTCAATGATGTTGTTCAAGGTCAAAAGCAGTCTCATGAGGCATTAGAGGGAGTATAAATTTAACACTAGGTATTCATCACAGTCAAAACCAAAGGGTAGGATAAACTTAAGGATTGCAAGGTTCATAACAACATCACTCTGGATGAAAGGATTCCGGGAATAAGGAAGCAAACTTAAGACAAGTTTATCCAAAATATTTCTGAAACAAGAAACCACAAACTTCAGGACGAAGTTTGATTTAATGGGGGAAGATTGTAACATCTCAGCATTTAGGACTAAATGAATGGTAGATTTAGGATTTTGTGCATCTGCATGCATGCATCTGAAAATTGGGGTAAATTTTTCGCCAAACAAAACCCTGGGAAGATCAGAGTTTCTTTCACTACTTTGAGTTAGGAATTAGCCCTTTATAGTGATTGCTATAAACTTTGACATGATCTATAGGAATTTAAAAGATTTTGGGAGAACAATTTGAGTATAGGTTTAAATTTGAATCATTTGGAAAATATTTGAAAATTAGAAGTAATTAGTATTTTATTGTTTTCCAAAGAGATTTAGTTAATATTGTTTGAATATTTGATATTTATAAAACAATAAAGAGAACTGAAAACAATACAAAAAGAGAATAACTCAAATAAGAAAATACTTCTTATTTCTTTCCTTACTCAATGTCAACTATACAAATACAAATGTATATCAAACAATAACCTTACAGGAACAATTCTGAAAGAATGGGAAGCTTTATTGAATAAAGAATAATATTTCATTGATCTTTTACAAATAGTAGAAATGAAAGATTACAAAAGTAACTAAATAAACGAAACTAAACTAGTTCCTATCTAATGCATGATCTTGTACCTATGAACAATGAAGTAAACAAAAGAAAGTGAAGGGGTTAATGTTAGATACATTGCTCTCAGCCATGAATAGTGAAATGCACCATTTAAATTGCATCATTGAGCAATCAGAATATAACAGGGGAAAATTTCACCAAAGTGTAGAATCTGTTCTTTTAAAAGGGCTTCAGTACAACATCATAAGCGAAGTGAAAGGGGCAAGTTTCACCAGAGCAGACAATAGTAAAAGGCAAGGGTAGTGAATAAATTTCATTTGATCTGATCCCAAGAAAAAGGCCATAGTGAAGAAGCCCACACAACTAAATGCATGTGGTGTGCTGTCAATAGCAGGGAGAGAGAGGGAGAGTTAAAACCATAGCTCACACACAGCCAAGATGGTTTTGCTCACCACTTCACAAACATAGCCACAATTCTACATCCCAAGCACACATAGGAACACCACCATCTTATCCATTTCCCACACATATACCAGAGCACTGCTTGAGATTGCAATCAACAGCAAACACCACCATAGTTACTCAGTAGTACTAGTGAAGCAATAGCATTTCAAGGAGGAGGAAGAGAACCAGAATACATGAGTTGTGGCTGGAGCTAAACCAGGAGTAGAAGGTGGATAAATCCACAAGATTAAGCAACTGATGATCTGGAGGAGTTACCATATCATCCACAACCTTCTCATCAAGCATATCTGTCTACTCAGCAACCACAAGTTGATCACCAAATTAATTCCTTAGCATATGTTCTTACCAGATCGTTTGGAAAATAATTATGGTGAAGGAATATCCTTAGATCTGCATACAGTGGTATGCAAAGATCATCACAGAGATATTTAGGCGACATAAAGTATTGGTTCTTATCCAACAACAGTCTCAGCCTTATGCATCATTGACCAATATCACATATTAAGGTTGTGCATTTAGATTATCCAAACTGGATGATATCATTTTCCCACATCCTACTTGGCAAGTCTAGCAGATCCAATAGTGGAGACCACTGTGTTCCATCCTAAAGGAGGCATCATAGTGGGATCTCATTAGTGGATCTACACAACATAAGAGAACAACACCACATAATCCTTTTCCTAGCTAAACACATCTAGGAATCATATGACCAATATCTTGCTGACAGTAGTTGGACATTAGCCAAATCAGTTGCGAGGCAAACTAAAAGGCAAAAATAATATATGATCATGTGCAACAAAAGTAAAGCCTCACACCTGCATCATTGGCAAGAGTTAAACCAAATATTGTTCAAGCAAACATGCTGCAGATCATGTACTTGATCTGGCCACTATGCATCCTACAAAGAGGTATCACAGCAGCTAAATCATCTACAGAAGCCACAAGTATTGTATACAGGACATAGCTAACAGATCAAAGCATCAGTTTTACGAAACCTTAAATAAGCTAAATCATTTTACTAGTTATGGTTACAAGGAATCATTTCAAATAAAGCCATTGTTCAATTACTAACTAGCACAACTCTCAGCCATCCAAAGGAGCAGGAAATTCTGATATTGGAACCCACTATTGTGCACACTCTAGCATGGGGGCACCACAGTAGTAGATCACAACAATTTCAATCATATCTTCTTAGGGAAACAAATAAACCATCTTCCTAAATATATTAGTAATCATTATGAATAGACCCCTGATAGATTTACAGGTCAAGGGAACACCTGCAAGCAATTTCGTAATGCCAACATCACCGAAGTAGTAAGTTAATTAACTATACCTTACAGGAGGTAACACTAGTACCAGAATCCACACAAGAAAACAAATCATTTTCCTAGGAATACTACCAAGAATCATCTTTAGATCCAAATCCTAGTAACTCTTGACACTCATCCTATTTAGGAGGGAGTCATTTAAGCCAACATGCAGATATAGAAGATTCCATAAAGTAGTCACTAAAGCCGGCTTCAGTACATTATCACCCAAGTATCAATTCATCTGGATACACAAAGAGGTCAGTGAATTGAATCTAAACACATTGTGGAATCTAAGCATTTCTACTGTAACCAATTTAGGAGGAAAGCCATCGACTGCATGAGTATAATATAAACTCCAACAAAACTAACATCATAGCATCTGACTAACACACAACAACACATCATCCATAATCTACCAGTAAAGGGTGTTTCACAGGGATGAACCCTAATTAGGGATTTAGTTCAGTAGACACATAAAATGGAGCAGGGGAAATAGAGAGCCAAGGGCAGGAAAGAATAAACTTACTCGAGGTCCTTGCTTAGAAATTGAAGACGAAGCAGAGGCCGGTGATAGTGAAGTGTACGACGGCACGGGGAGCACCCCGAAGGGGCGCTGCAACCCGCGCCGAGCCGCGTCAAGAGCAACCCTAGAGGAGGAGGCGACACCACAGGCACCAGGGCAGCGTCAGAGTGGCGTTGGAGCACCGAACCCATGACGGGGTCCAAACCCTAGCCGCTAGAGTGATGACGACATGACCAGTAGGAGGCGCGAGGAATGAATCAAACTGGATAGGGTGCGCTGCATCGTTGTCCGCATCATCCAGCACCTCGGTTATGGTCGAGGTGGCCAGGAGCGACCGAGAACAAGCGCGATGGCGGTGGCGGCATCAGATCGCCTCAGAGAGGAGCGCGTCGCAAGAAAATGAGAGAGGAAGAAGAAGTGGGGGTACTGGGCTGGGTGAGAGCAGCCCAGTACAACCTTGGAGGGTTTGACCAACCCAGCTGGGCTAGGTCGGGCTAGCCCAGTGGGCCAAGCCCAGGTTTTAAAGAATAGGAATCCAAATTCTTTTAGGGAAAGACCAAAAGCTATAGAAAAATAAATCTAAATCCTAAAAATACAAATAAAATATCCATGTCCTCATAAAAATAATAGCTACCTAAGAAAAATATAACCTTACTTGTTTAAGTTAAATAAAAAGCAAATAAATATTAACACCATTAAAACTCTAAATAATATTTTGTACAAAGAAAAATCCTAAAAATGATTAAAAATCTATTTTGAGTCCTCAAGAAATATATTAATTTATAAAAATATTAAATATAAATTTGCAAGTTGTCTTAGGATTTGTAGAAAATAAATGTGTGTTTAATTTTATAAAAAGTATTTTCTTAAAATGTATTTCTTTTATTTTATAAACCAAAAATAATTTCCTTATAACTTCATCTAAGTTATCTAGAATTTATTACTTTGGAAAAAGATTAATATTTTCTCCAAAAATTGTTTATTGCTTAATAAATCGGGTGGAACACCAAATAAAGATTAAGTCTAAATATTACACTTAAAACCATAAATATAAGTATATAATAATCCTTTAGAAACTTTAACTAACTATAAGTCAAAGATGTACAAGTTCATTTTGCAAATCATTAACTTATATTGGAAGTGAGTTATCTCAATTTGCATATATATCCATATTTTATATAGGTCCTAAATTTGGTATTAACAAAATAAACTATATAATAAATTTACCTATTTCCCATAAACAAATCTTACAATATAATCCATGAATATTAAACATGATAGATCTAAATCCTTAAGGCTAAACTTCATATTTATAAGATCTCATCTTTGATTATGTTTAGAAAAACCTTAAAACTTGATGATGCCTTAGATAATATGTCTTAAACCCATTATTACTCTTTTATAGTTAATGTTGGTCTAATACACCATAAACTAAGAATATAATAACCCAAGTTCATCTGAACCTTAGCAAAGACCATAACTTTAGTCCTATTAACCTTCAGAGTTGATTAACTTAACATAAATAATATTTTTCTTCAAATATTATTCTTTTTGCCACTTCAAAAGAAATATTATGCTATTCCTGTTAAAACATAATGACTTAACACATGAAATTCGTAATAGTTACATGATACTACTTAACCTTAGAATTGTATTATGATTATACTTTACATTTCATATCTTATATGTTTATCTTAGAATCCCTGCAACTACACTCTTTCATGAAGTAAACTTGAAGATAAATCAAATCTTAAACAGATCATCTAAGTCCAACTAACTTGTACTATTGGGGAATTACTTGGGGTTTTACAACATGCATCTCATTACTTATGCATAACAACATATTACTTCTTTAAACATTGTCCTTACCGGGCAATGATGGTATTTTGTAGAACCCGAGGTCCAGGGTCAATTTGAAACATTCGACTACAATACTTCGCTATACCAAGGAAAGTTCACACTTTCTCATATCCTTTGATTATTTTCTATGAAGTATTTGCAAACTGTTGTGTCAGCACCTACATTTCTAAAAGGCCAGAAAACACTATTTTCATGATTAAATATGAACTAATGGTTACTGGTCCAGGGTGATCAGTTAATATATTTAAGGCCGACAATGGAAACCACATTGTATGAGAATATATCATCTAGGATTTAACAACCAATGTCGCTAGTGATTCTTGTGCCGTATAATCCGTATTAACCATAAGATGTACAATGGCTCTAGGGAAGTTAGCTGGATCTTATCCCTCTCATATGCCAATGGACGACCGAGATGTGGCTGTAATTCTCGGAAAGGATTGACAACAGGGTGGGATCCCTCAACGTCCAATGACATCTGGTGTCTACGAGGGTTGTGTGTTTCAGGCCGTAACTGGAAACAAGATTTATCCTGGGTTTGGCATGCAATCCAACTAGTATATGGGGCTCGAGGAGAGGGAAAGTGGTTGGCTTGGGTTCTTATACTGGGCCTCAAGCCAAAGGAAGTGTGAACGGGAAGGTACGCCTGAATGTGCAACATGAATAAGAATCTCTTATGGGTAAAGCAACGCACCTCTATAGAGTGTATAAAAGTGTGACATGTTACTCCCTGTTCCGGGAAGGAGCTGCGAATGCTGCAGGAAAGGAACTCCACGAGTTCTAATCAACCTGTGAAGACTGACGGACATAGTTTTTTTCAGAATAAAAGCAACATGTGAAGAAATGTTTACGAAAACCTGCATAACCTACACCCTTTGGTCTGTGGTTGTAGCTAGTGCATCAAACACTCCATTTTAGTAAACTTGCTGAGTACGCTCGTACTCAACCGTACTTTCTTAACCCTTGGTAGATTCTAAAGACATTGTCGACCAAGAAGGTGGAACACGCTATATAGCTGAATACCAAACATAATTTCATTATGACGAGCTAGAGTTATCCGGAAGCATCGAAGGAAACAACTACGAAAGCATCTATGGAATGGAGGCCGAAGAGTCTGAAGCATAGATATGTCAGATATAGTTAACTAGGTTTAGTAGTATAGATCCCCAACATCTATCTAGTAATCTTGTATTATTGTAAGGTTTAGTTTGCTTCTTTATCTTATTCTCAAGTTATTATAGTTTAGCTTTGAGTCATCTGGATTCCTCTATGGACCTAGGAGGATCTCAAAGTCGTCATGTACTTTCTGATTGTAATAATGATAATGTATGTTTGTCAACCCGCTTTGTTTCTGTTGTACCACTCTAAGGATGTAATATTTCTGGAATGGTGTTCCGTTAGTGTTATGTCCATGACTATAGTATACTACAACATGCAGTGATATGCTGGGTCACCGCAGCGCCTGGCCGAGGACTGCAGCCTCACCAAGAAAATCCCTCTTCTCGGAGGGGGAGGTTGCTCCATCACCATTGGAGCCCGCCTCACAGACAAATAGGAAAGCACACTCGTCGCCTCCTCTGGGAGAACACAGATGTGTTCACCTGGGAACCCGCAGGTTTATCCGGGGTTCCAAGGGAGGTGATCGATCATCGTCTAGCAGTGAGCCCGAGAGCCCACCCGGTAAGGTAGAAAATTCGACATCAAGCCCAGTAAAAGCATGACTTCATCATCTTGGAGGTTCAGAGCTGAAGGCCGCTCAGGTCATCTGGGAAGTATGGCACCCGACGTGGGTCACGAGCCCCATTGTGGTGCCCAAGACCCACAACAACAACAAGAGGTTGTGCATCAACTTCACGGATCTTAATAAGGCATGTCCAAAGGATCCGTTTCTTGTTGTCGTGAGTCGACCAAATCATCGATTCCACGACGGGATGCGATATCTTATGCTTCCTCGATGCCTTCTTTGGGTACCATCAAATCAAGATGGCTAAGGAAGACGAAGAGAAGATGGCGTTTATCACTCCAGAGGGCTACTTCTGCTACACTTGCATGCATTTCGGGTTGAAGAAAATTGGCACCATGTTCCAGAGCGCCATGCGGGTGTGTCTCAAGACCCAAATTGGCTGCAATGCGGAGGCCTACATCGACGACATCATGGTGAAAACCAAGCATCATTAGACCTTGCTCGGGGTTTTGGACGAAACGATCAACAAGCTGCGCAAGATCAACCTCAATTTCAACCCCGAAAAATGCATTTTTGGGGTCTGCTCGGGGAAGCTACTCGGTTTCCTAGTTTCTCACCAGGGAATCGAAGCCAACCCCGAAAATATCAAGGCCATCGACCAGATGGAGGATCCTAAGCAGGTCAAGGACCCGCAACGTCTAAACAGGTGCATCACCACCCTCGCACGCTTCATATCCCGGCTGGGAGAGCGGGCCCTCCCCTTCTTCTAGCTGCTGAAGAAGACTAGACAATAGAATCGACACCGGAGGCGGAGTCCGCATTCCAAGATCTGAAATGATACCTCTCCTCCCCTCCCTTATCCGTGGATCCGAAACCTAGGGAGCCACTGCTACTATACGTTGCTGCCACTACCCAAGTGTTCAGCACAGTGCTTGTCGTGGAAAGGGAATAAGATGATGTGTGCGTCATCGCTAAGGGCCCCAGTCAGCGGACCAAGCCAGGCACACCTCCCAGACTCCTTGAGCTAGGAAGCGACCTTGGATGCTCAGAAGTGCATCTTCCTGATCTAGGTGAGGCAGAGCCCATGGAGGGCCCCGATTTAAGGACCGAGCCAGGCACACCTTATGAACTCTGGGAGTTAGGAAGCAACCCTGGATGCCCAAAAGTGCCTCCTACCGGGCCATGCAACTCAAGCGGTGAGGACTGTATGGAGCCCCCGAAGAAGCATACGATACAACTTCCCGTGTATTTCGTCAGCAGCGTGCTGCGTGATGCCCATGTTCGCTACCCTACCCTACAGAAGCTCCTGCTTGGTATCATCATCGCATCGAGGAAGCTTTGTCACTACTTTGAGTCCCACCGGTTCACTATGGTGACCAAGAACTCGCTGGATCACATCCTACGCAACAGGGAACCTACCGGATGGGTGGTGGAATGGGCCATGGAGCTATCCGTCTTTGATCTCCACTTCTCCAACACCTAAACCATCAAAACATTTTTGCCCGAATTCATCGCCGAGTGGACCCTGACTCTGGAGGACGAGGAGGAGCCCTTGTCCTTCATGTCGGGGAACATCCACGCGCGTGATTGGATCATGTAATTCAATGGTCCATACTCCCTCGGCGGCTCGAGGGCTGCCATGTTCCTCATGTCACCAATGGGGGGCTGATACGTCCATTTTGCATCACTATTCTATATTATAATTTACTGTTATTCATTGATATATTTCATATTAAGGGATGATACTTATGTAATTTCATCTGTTTTGCATGGTTGATGACTTTTGGAGCATGGACCGTTGTAGTCAGGATTCTGATGGAAAAGGTGCTGTTTGGAGGCAAAATTCGCGAAGATCAGAAAATCTGGGAAAATATATGGAAAATCCTATTTTTCCAGAAGACGAAGACTGCCAGAAGGAGGAGTGGAGATGGGCCACAGGGGGGCCACACCACCCCCTGGCGCGGGCCACCCTAGGTCGCGCCACCAGGTGGTGTGGCTGCCCTAGCCCACCTCCAGCTCTCCCCTCTGGCATATATTATCTCCACGGGACCCTAATACCTGGGGAGGGACCACATAAAGATTCCGCCACCTCTGCGGGGCGGAAAACACCGAGAGAGAAAGATCTCTCCAGCAGACAGATTTCTGCCGGGGGAATTCCTTCCCGGAGAGGGGAGATCGTCACCATCAACACCACCATCAAGCTGGACTTCATTAGGATCATCATCATCATCACCACTACCATCATCACCATCTCCATATTGCTATAACAATTGGGTTGAATCTTGCATAGTTCTTAGGGAAAACTTTCCCGGTGTTGATTACTCCTTGTAGTTGATGCTATTGAGTGAACCGTTGAATTATCATTTATGTTCAGATTGTTATACATCATTATTCCATATTTGATCATGATCCATATGATGTCTTGTGAGTAGTTCGTTTTGTTCTTGAGGACATGGGAGAAGTCATGTTGTTAGTACTGGAATAGTGTTGAGAAAGATTCAATAGTTTGATATTTAAGTTGTGGTGTACTTCTTCTAGTGGTGTCATGTGAATGTCGACTACATGACACTTCACCTATATGGGCCTAGGGGAATGCATTGTGTATTTGTCTACTAATCGTAGGGGTTGCCGGAGTGACAGAAACCTGAACCCCCATTAGGAAACCATTGCACAAGGGACGTCAGGGTCTTAGAGTTTAAAGCTGTGGTTAGGTTTCTACCTTAATTACTTTCTTGTACTTACGGATGTTTGCAAGGGGTATAATCACAAGTGTGTATTAGTCCTAGGAAGGTCGGTACATTAGCACAGGTTCACCCACACAACACTTAGCAAACTAAAGAAGATTAATCAACTATATGAAGCGAAAGCACTTGATGTAATTCTGTGTCCTCGAGAACGTTTGGTCATCTTAAGTAATACAACCGCTTGTCCTTTGCTGAATAAAGGATTGGGCCACTTGCTGCATTTGTTCTTATTGTCTTTTATTTACTCATTTTATTTACTTGCATTATCAAAAACCCTAAAATCCGTTTGCTAAGTATTTGCAGAGAATTCTGATCCATACCACTAGCCAAAGACCTTCGCTCCTCGTTGGGTTCGACACTCTTACTTATCAAAAATACTGCGATACACCCCCTATACTTGTGGGTCATCAAGACTATTTTCTGGCGCCGTTGCCGGGGAGTGAGGTGCTATTGGAGAGTTTTTGTTTCGTAATGCTACTACCACTGCTAAGGTAGTAGATGAACCACCACCTGCTGAGAATGATACTTTTAAAATACCTATGAGAATTATTGATCGTGTTATGGATAACTACTATGTTGGGGATGGAACTGTCCATCCCGGTGATCATTTACTCTTTATACACGAATTATGCGGGTTGTTCAAGTGTGCAGGTATTACTACAGATCAAGTTAATAAGAAGTTATTCTCATTATCGCTGAAAGGAAGAGATGAGGAATGGTGTAAGCTGGTGAAGAATGGTCAAGCTCTGGAATGGGAGGAAACAGTGCCTCTCTTTTATTCAAAGTTTTATCCTCCTAGTGAGATTCATAAAGATTGGAATCAAATATACAACTTTTAGCCTCTTGATGGAGAGAGTACAGCTCAAGCTTGGGGGAGATTGAAGTTACTAATGCTCAAATGTCCCATTCATGAGCTCCCCAACAATATTATTATCAATAAATTTTATGCAAGGCTTTCTCTTCATGATAAGGATTTATTGGATGCTTCTTGTGCTGGATCATTCACTCGCATGGAAGAAGAAGATAAATGGGATCTTTTGGACCGTATTCAAGACAATGTTGAAGCATGGGAGAATGACAAAGGTAGAAAGTCAGGTATAAATTATGATTATGAATGCATTGAATATTTTATGGGAACTAATGACTTTCAAAACATTAGCAATGATTATGGTCTTGATTTACAAGTTACTACAAATTGCTTTAAGGCTTTTGCTTCTTATATTGAAATTCCAAAAAAGGGATGGAGCAAGTACCATGCTCCTTATAAAGATATTGTTGACTGTGTTCCTGTTGGTAGTACTGAGTTTTACACTATCGATCACATCTTACCTGAACCTTATATCGAGAGAATACCCTTCCCGGATAAGGTAAAGGATCATCCTATGATAACTAGTGTAATCACTAA
The DNA here is from genome assembly GCA_023614405.1 of Avena insularis. Lineage (NCBI taxonomy): Eukaryota > Viridiplantae > Streptophyta > Magnoliopsida > Poales > Poaceae > Avena > Avena insularis. Next base: position 605,756,237 of record CM042690.1, on the reverse strand, counting down.
AGTGCAAAGAGAACTGTAAAACCTGATGAACAAATTGTTGGGTCCGCACCTTCACGAGGAGGTGTGGTTTGTGAGAGGGGAGAGGGGGCTTTATATAGGAGGGAGGGAGACCCCTCCCCTCCCATAGCCGGTGCATGAGGGGGGGACTCCTCCCCTCCTTCATTCATGTGGTGAACCTCCACTCACATAAACATGGCCTCCACCCAAAATCCCACTCACATGTATTTAATTTCCTCCAAATTAAATGCAACTCTCAATTAATAAAACTCTTTTATTTATTTTATTCAGAATTTTGTTAATTACTTTAATTAACAAACATTCACATAAAACCCCTTGCAACATTTCAATATCACATGCAGAACCACTTTCTGCAATTTCACCCGAAACAGTTCCGGTTTCTATCGAAACAATTCCTGTTTCTATCGAAACATTTCCTGCGCTTTGCAAACCTTTTGTCTGGAACATATGTGCTCCTAAATGGTGTCCGGCAACCCTTAACTGTGTCACCCTACGGTTCGCGAATAATGCAGACATGATTGAGACTCCTCTCAGATCAATAATCAGAAGCGGGACCTAGAGATCCATACTGACTCCTGCATATTCAACGATGACTTCTGTGATCGTGAGAAACTTTAATGTCAGCAATTTAATCCCTTTGTCTCATGATATAATACATGTCCGAGATTCGATCATCGGTATCCAAATACCTAGTTTGATCTCGTTACCGATATGCACTCTTTTCTCGTTCCCGTGATATAACATTCTAGTGATCACATCACTTGCTTGCAAGCTATGTTAATGTGATATCACCGAGAGGGCCCAGAGTATATCTATCCGTCATCAGGATTGACAAATTCCACACTTGATCCATGAGCCTCAACATAACACCTTCATAGCACTGAACCCACCTTTATGGTCACCCTGTTACGGTGTGACGTTTGATGTTATCAAGATACTCTTCCGGTGTTAGCGATTAACATGATCTCATGGTCTAAGGACTAAGACTACTTTGTATGATGTTATAGCAATATAAACATAATGACTTGATCGTAATGCTATACTTCGGATGAATGTTCATCACATCATTTCATAAATGTTGTGACCTTGTTATTAACAACATCCAATGTCCATGATCAGGAAACCTTGATCATCTTGTTAATCAACAAGCTAGTCTATAAGAGAGGCATAACTAGGAACCCTTTTTGTTTATTAAACACACATGTATTGATGTTTCCTATCAATACAATTATAGCATGAAAAATAAACATCTATCATATACAAGGAATACATAATAACAACTTTATTATTGCCTCTCGGGGCATATTTCCTTCAGTCTCCCACTTGCACTAGAGACAATAATCTATTTCATATAGTGATAAATCTAACACCCACGGAGTTCTGGTGTTGATCATGTTTTGCCATAGGGAGTACTTTAGTCAACGGATCTGCTACATTCAGGTCCGTGTGCACTTTACAAATCTTTATATCTCCATCCTTGACATGCTCGCGGATGGAGTGAAACCGGTGCTTAATATGCTTGGAATTCTTGTGAGACCTTGGTTCCTTGGCGTTGGCTATGGCTCCATTATTGTCACAATAGATCACCATTGGGTCCAATGCACTAGGAACCACATCTAGTTCCGTTATGAACTCCTTCATCCAAACCGCTTCCTGCGCCGCTTCTGAAGCAGCAACATATTCCGCCTCCGTCGTTGATCCAGCCACCACAGGTTGTTTGGAGATCCTCCAACTAATCGCTTCTGCTCAAGAGAAATACGATCCGGATTGAGACTTAGAGTCATCCGGATCAGTGTCAAAGCTAGCATCGACATAACACTTAGCGACTAGCTCTTCTTCACCTCCGTATACAAGAAACATATCCTTAGTTCTTCTCAAGTACTTAAGGATATTCTTGACCGCTATCCAAAGGTTCAACCTAGATCAGATTGGTACCTACTAGTCAAACTAATAGCATGTGCCACATCCGGTCTTGTACATAGCATGACATACATTATAGAGCCTATGGCTGAGGCATAGGGGAGCTTATCCATTATCTCTCTTTCTTCCACTGTAGCCGGACTTTGAGTCTTACTCAATGTCTTGCCTTGCAACATAGGTAAGTACCCCTTCTTACTTCCATCCATATTAAACTTCTTTAATATCTTATCAAGGTATGTACTCTGATAGCCCAATCAGGCGCCTTGATCTATCTCTATAGATTTTAATGCCTAATATATATGAAGCTTCACCAAGGTCCTTCATCGAAAATTTGTTTAGATAACTTTAACATGCTTAAAAGATCTATATCATTTCCAATCAATAATATGTCATCCACATATAATATCAGAAATGCCACATTGCTCCCACTCACTTTCTTGTAAATACAAGCCTCTCCATAAGTTTGGACAAATCCAAACTCTTAGATCACCTCATCAAAGCGGAGATTCCAACTCCGGGATGCTTGCTTCAGTCCATAGATGGATCGCTGAAGTTTGCACACCTTATCAGCATCCTTAGGATCGACAAAACCCTTAGGTTGTATCATATACAACTCTTCTTCAATATTACCATTGAGGAACGCAGTTTTGACATCCATCTGCCATATTTCATAATCGAAATATGTAGCAATTGCTAACATAATCCTAACCGACTTAAGCATCGCTACGAGAGAGAATGTCTCATCGTAGTCAACTCCTTGAATTTGTCGAAACCCCTTTGTGACAAGTCGAGCCTTATAGATGGTTACATTACCATCAGCATCAGTTTTTCTTTGAAAATCCATTTATTCTCAACGGCCTTTCGATCGTGAGGTAAGTCCACCAAGGTCCAAACCTGGTTTTCGTACATGGATTCCATCTCGGATTTCATGGCTTCTAGCCATTTGTTGGAATCAGGGCTCATCATCGCTTCTTCATATGTCATAGGGTCATCTATTTCATCAATCATGAAATTCGTAACAGGATTGTCAGCAGTTCAGAGCTGCACGTGTCCTCGCTTGACTGCGAGGTTCGTAGTGTCCTCTTCGGATTTTCATGATCAATATCATTAGCTCTCTTCATCGTGAAGTCAACTCCGAAACAACTTCCGGTGCTGCGCTACTCGCCATTTCATGAAGAGAAGGTTCAATAACCTCTTCGAGTTCTACCTTCCGACTACTCACACCTTTCGCGAGAAACTCCTTCTCAAGAAAGGATCCATTCTTGGCAACAAAGACCTTGCCCTCGGATCTATGATAGAAGGTATACCCAATCGTTTCCTTAGGGTATCCTATGAAGATGCATTTTTCCGCTTTGGGTTCGAGTTTATCCGGTTGAAGTTTCTTCACATAAACATCGCATCCCCAAACTTTAAGAAATGACAGCTTAGGTTTGTTTCCAAACCATAATTCATACGGTGTCTTTTCAACGGATTTAGATGGTGCCCTATTTAAAGTGAATGCAGCGGTTTCCAGTGCATAACCCCAAAATGACAGTGGCAAGTCAGTCAGAGACATCATAGATCAAACCATATCCAATAAAGTACGATTACGACGTTCTGACACACCATACGTTGTGGTCTTACGGCAAGCGTGAGTTGTGAAACTATACCATAGTCTTTCATATGTGTGCTAAACTCGTAACTAAGATACTCTCCTCCACGGTCGGACCGCAGAAATTTGATCTTTCTGTTACGATGATTTTCCACTTTATTCTGAAATTCTTTGAACTTTTCAAAGGTTTCAGACTTATGTTTCATCAAATAGATATACCCATATCTACTCAAATCATCCATGAAAGTAACAAAATAACGATATCCACCTCGTGCCGACACACTCATTGGTCCACACACATCAGTATGTATGATTTCCAATAAATCTGTCGCCCGTTCCATTGAACCGAAAAATGACGTTCTAGTCATCTTGCCCATAAGGCATGGCTCACATGTATCAAATGATTCAAAATCAAGTGATTCCAAAAGTCCATCAGAATGGAGTTTCTTCATGCGTTTAACGCCAATATGACCTAGACGGTAGTGCCACATATATGCAAATATATCATTATCAAGTTTAATCCTTTTAGCATTAACTTATGAATATGCGTAATACTACTATCGAGATCCAACAGAAATAAACCATTCAACACAGGTGCATGACCATAAAAGATATTATTCATATAAATCGAACAACCATTGTTTTCAGACTTAAACGAATAACCACTTTGCATCAAACACGATCCGGATACAATGTTCATGCTCAGTGCAGGCACCAAATAACAATTATTTAGGTTTATAACTAATCCTGACGGCATATGGAGAGGCAGTGTTCCGACGGCGATCACATCAACTCTTGATCCATTGCCGTCCCGTATCGTGACCTCATCCCTTTCTAGTTGTCGTTTGTTCCGCAGCCCCTGAACCGAGTTACATATATTAGCAACCGATCCCGTATCAAATACCCAGGTGCTACTGCGAGTACTAGTCAAGTACACATCAATAACATGTATATCACATATACCTTTGTTTGCCTTGCCGGCCTTCTTGTCCACCAAATACTTGGGGCAGTTGCACTTCCAATGGCCAGTCCCCTTGCAATAGTAGCACTCGGTGTCAGACTTAGGGCCAGCTCGGGGTTTCTTTTCAGGCGCGGCAATAGATTTGCCGCCCTTCTTTCCCTTCTGCTTGCCTTTCTTGTCCTTCTTGAAACCGGTGGTCTTATTGATCATCAACACTTGATGTTCTTTCCTAATCTCCACTTCTGCAGTCTTAAGCATTGACAGAAGCTCGGGAAGAGACTTCTTCATGCCCTACATATTATAGTTCATCATGAAACTCTTGTAGCTAGGTGGCAGAGATTGGAGAACACGATGTATGCCTAAGTCAATGGGAATTGTTATTCCCAAGGACACAAGCTTATCGGTGTACCCAGACATTTTGAGTACGTGCTCACTAACGGAGCTGTTCTCTTCCATCATGCAGCTAAAGAACTTTTTAGAAGCATTATAACTCTCTACGGCAGCATGGGTATCGAAAATCATTTTCAATTCTCCCATGGTATCAAAGGCATTGCCATTTTCGAAACGTTTTCGAAGTTCTGGCTCTAGCCCATACAGTATGCCGCAATGAACTAAGTTGTGGTCCCCCTGACGAGTTATATAGACGTTCTTTTCCTCGTCAGGGGCCTAGCGGCGCCTCTAGCACATATTGCTTTTGTGCAGCAGTGAGGAGAATCCTCAAATTCATAGCCCAGTTGGTGAAGTTGCTACCATTCGCAGCAAGCTTCTCTTTCTCAATAAACACATTGAAATTAAAAGCAGGTGGTGCCATCTACAATAGAATTTGTAAAATATATTTAGACTAAGTTTATGATAGATTGAGTTCAAGTAATCCAAATTACTAATAAACTCCTACTCAAAAACGACATCCCTCGTGTCCTTTTGGTGATTACATGAACCAAATCCACTACACCAAGTCCGATCATCACGTGAGTCGGTGTAGCTTCAAAGGCGAGCATCTATATGGGCATCATATCAACTATATGACTCATGCTTAACCTTTCGGTCCGTGTTCCGAGGCCATGTCTGTACATGCTAAGCTCGTCAAGTAAGAACCTTAGTATTCGCGTGTGTAAAGCTGTCTTACACCCGTTGTATGAAAGCATAGAGTCGAGAACACCCGATCATCACGTGATGCCTCAAAACATGATCCACAAAACGGTGCATACTTAAGGAAGAACACATTTTATCTTGATATCTAAATGAGGGATCATCTTATAATGCTACCAAAAGCGCCAATACTAGCAATATAAGATGCTAACATCTAATGTGTGAAGTGAGGTGATATGGTCCATGCATATCTATCATTTGCATCGTGGTATGATCTCTATCATTCCTTTGTGTGTAAGGCCAAGGTATATGGAACTTACACGTTAAGTGAGTTGTAAGAGTATCTATCATACATCTACTTACAACAATACCATATCAAGACACTAGCCCAGCAACGATCTAAACTAGACGCCTCTAATTTATCAATTGCAAGTTTTACGTGGCTTAGGGCTTTCGGAGATAGAACCGGTCTTACCTACGAACATGAACCACAACGAGGATAACCAAGTTATTAGCAACTCGTTGTAAATCAGATATTGACTATAGTAGGAGAGACAGACACCCGCTAGCCACTTATGCAAAACTAGTTGCATGTCAGTCATGGAACCGGTCTCATGTACGATGACATGTAAGGTTGGTCCAGGCAACTTCATCCCACTATGCCACCAATATCCAAAGTACATAGAAGATGCAATAACATGATCATCATTGCCCACATATAAACATATGTGTACTACCCGTGCAAAGCACCTACGCATAGATCAGGCTCTGATACCATCAAGGGTCCGCAACATAGAAAACAAAAATTTTCCTATGATGAGAACTATACGCCAAGATCTATCTACTAGATACAGAGCAACGGGTGGACATACATCCATGGAGAACTTACCCTCGAAGACAACGAGTTTTGTTATCGAGTAGGAACTCGTGGTTGATGTAGTCATACGCTTGCCGATCTCAAGATCGTGTGGAAGTCCGAGCGCCGCAAATCAGCAGCGCATCCATCCTCGCACACACGTTCAAGCCACCGGACAACCTCCACCTCCTCGCTCTAGCGAATCAGCGGAAGAAGAAACTCCTTCCAGACGCAAGGCCACCGGGAACATGTATCTCGCTAATCCGAGACCATGGGGGAATATCTAGAGGGAGAGAGATCCTTCACGAGGAGGTGTGGTTTGTGAGAGGGGAGAGGGGGGCTTTATATAGGAGGGAGGGAGACCCCTCCCCTCCCATAGCCGGCGCATGAGGGGGGGGGACTCCTCCCCTCCTTCATTCATGTGGTGAACCTCCACTCACATAAACATGGCCTCCACCCAAAATCCCACTCACATGTATTTAATTTCCTCCAAATTAAATGCAACTCTCAATTAATAAAACTCTTTTATTTATTTTATTCAGAATTTTGTTAATTACTTTAATTAACAAACATTCACATAAAACCCCTTGCAACATTTCAATATCACATGCAGAACCACTTTCTGCAATTTCACCCGAAACAGTTCCGGTTTCTATCGAAATAATTCCTGTTTCTATCGAAACATTTCCTGCGCTTTGCAAACCTTTTGTCTGGAACATATGTGCTCCTAAATGGTGTCCGACAACCCTTAAGTGTGTCACCCTACGGTTCACGAATAATGCAGACATGATTGAGACTCCTCTTAGATCAATAATCAGAAGCGGGACCTGGAGATCCATACTGACTCCTGCATATTCAACGATGACTTCTATGATCGTGAGAACCTTTAACGTCAGCAATTTAATCCCTTTGTCTCATGATATAATACATGTCCGAGATTCGATCATCGGTATCCAAATACCTAGTTTGATCTTGTTACCGATATGCACTCTTTTCTCGTTCTCGTGATATAACATTCTAGTGATCACATCACTTGCTTGCAAGCTATCTTAATGTGATATCACCGAGAGGGCCCAGAGTATATCTATCCGTCATCGGGATTGACAAATTCCACTCTTGATCCATGAGCCTCAACATAACACCTTCATAGCACTGAACCCACCTTTATGGTCACCCTGTTACGGTGTGATGTTTGATGTTATCAAGATACTCTTCCGGTGTTAGCAATTAACATGATCTCATGGTCTAAGGACTAAGACTACTTTGCATGATGTTATAGCAGTATAAACATAATGACCTGATCGTAATGTTATACTTCGGATGAATGTTCATCACATCATTTCACAAATGCTGTGACCTTGTTATTAACAACATCCAATGTCCATGATCAGGAAACCTTGATCATCTTGTTAATCAACAAGCTAGTCTATAAAAGAGGCATAACTAGGAACCCTTTTTGTTTATTAAACACACATGTATTGATGTTTCCTATCAATACAATTATAGCATGCAAAATAAACATCTATCATATACAAGGAATACATAATAATAACTTTATTATTGCCTCTTAGGGCATATTTCCTTCACAAATAAACATTGAACCTGTTGTAGCAATTGTGAAAGACCTTTTCACTAAAAGTATAGAAGATGGACACATAGTCTTTTGTGAGGATGCTTCTAATATAGTCTCACATCCTAATAAAGCTAAAAAGGCTAGTGTCCCTGTGCTTTCTGTTAGAATTGGTGATCATTGCTATTATGGTTTATGTGATATTGGTGCAAGTTCAAGTGCTATTCCTTATGATCTTTATAAAGAAATTATGCATGAAATTAGTCCCTGCGAATTGGAAGAGATTGATGTGGTTACTCACCTTGCTAATAGAGAGACCATCTCTCCAATCGGCATTGTGCGGGATGTAGAAGTTCTTTGTGGTAAGATTAAATATCCTGCTGATTTTCTAGTACTTCGTTCAACTGCTAGTAAAACTTATCCCATCATTTTTGGGAGACCTTTCTTGAGTACTTGTGGAGCTATTATAGATTGCAAAAGGGAGAAAATCTTGACTAAGTTTGATGGGGAATCTTATGAGTTTAATTTTTCGAAATTTACTAAAGAACCTTGTGAAAATGAAACCCATAATGAGGATTTTAGAGTTGAACAACTTGCCTCTATTTCTCTTGCTCCTAACAATGCTTTGCAGCAATTTATGGAAGACCACGAAAGTGAGATCTTCATGGAAGAACTAAATGAGATTGACGAGATTCTTTGTCGTCAACCTAAGATTCTTAAGCACAACTTGCCTGTAGAAGACTTGGGTACCACATTGCCGCCTAAAAAGGATCCGGTCTTCGATCTAAAACCTCTCCCTGATGATCTTAAATATGCTTACATTGATGACATTAAGATATATCATGTTATTATTAGCTCTAAACTTTCAGGGAAGGAAGAAGAAATGTTATTGGAGGTTTTGAAGAAACACGGAGGGGCTATGGGCTATACTCTGAATCATTTAAAAGGGATTTCTCCTACTATATGTTAGCATGCTATCAATATAGAACCAGATGCAAAGCCAGTAGTAGAGCACCAACGACGTCTGAATCCTAAGATGAAAGAAGTGGTAAGAAATGAGGTATTGAAACTCCTTGATGCTGGTATTATTTACCCTATTGCTGATAGTGAATGGGTTAGTCCGGTTCATTGTGTTCCTAAGAAAGGAGGAATTACCATTGTTCCTAACGATAATGACGAGCTTATTCCCCAAAGAATAGTAGTAGGCTATAGAATGTGCATTGATTTCAGGAAAGTTAACAAAGTTACTAAGAAAGATCATTACCAACTTCCTTTTATCGATCAAATGTTAGAAAGGTTATCTAAAATGACCCATTTTTGTTTTCTTGATGGATATTCTGGTTTCTCTTAAATTGCTGTTAAACAACAAGATCAAGAAAAACTACTTTTACATGCCCTTACGGAACCTATGCTTATAGACGTATGTCTTTTGGTTTATGTAATGCTCCTGCTACTTTTCAAAGATGTATGTCTACTATCTTTCATGGTTTTTGTGAGGAAATTGTGGAAGTGTTCATGGATGACTTCTCCGTCTATGAACTTCTTTTGATAATTGTCTGCACAACCTTGATAAAGTTTTGCAGAGGTGTGAAGAAACTAATCTTATTCTTAATTGGGAGAAATGCCACTTCATGGTTAATGAAGGGATTGTCCTTGGGCATAAGGTTTCCGAAAGAGGCATAGAAGTGGATATAGCTAAAGTTAAGGCAATTGAGAAAATGCCCTGCCCAAGAGACATCAAAGGTATTCGTAGTATCCTTGGTCATGCTGGTTTCTGTAGAAGGTTTATTAAAGATTTCTCTAAGATATCAAAACCCCTCACTGATCTTCTTCAAAAAGATGTACCCTTTGTTTTTGATGATGATTGTAAGGAAGCTTTTGAAACTCTTAAGAAGGCTTTAACTACAGCTCCTATCGTTCAACCACCTGATTGGATTTTACCCTTTGAAATAATGTGTGATGCTAGCGATTTTGCTGTAGGTGCTGTACTAGGGCAACGAATAGATAAAAAGTTAAACGTTATTCATTATGCTAGTAAAACTCTTGGCGCTGCTCAAAGGAATTATGCTACTACTGAAAAAGAATTCCTGGCTATCATTTTTGCTTGTGATAAGTTTAGACCTTATATTGTAGACTCAAAAGTCCCCATTCATACTGATCATGTTGCTATTAATTATCTTATGACAAATAAGGATGCTAAGCCTAGGCTTATTAGATGGCTGCTGCTTTTACAAGAGTTTGATCTACATATTGTAGATAGGAAAGGTGCTGAAAATCCTATTGCTGATAATTTATCTCAGTTGGAAAATATCTCTTTTGATCCTATGTCTGTTAATGATAGTTTCCCAAATGAACAGTTGGCAACAATAGGGGTAAGCTCGCGAGGGGGCCCTTGGTATGCTGACTATGCTAACTTTATTGTCTCCAAGTATTTGCCTCCAACTTTCACAGCTCAACAAAGAAGGAAGTTCTTTTACGATTTGAGGCATTATTTTTGGGATGACCCACATTTATAAAAAGAAGGAGTGGATGGTATTATGCGAAGATGTGTTCCAGAATGTAACAACCTCGGACCCTACGCTCTAAGTTCAAGCCTGGATGAACCGAAAGTGGTTAAAATAGTACAGCGGGAGCCCAGGGGCCACCCACGTATAGACCCGTCGACCGTCCTAACCACTTCCAAGAACATCAGGACAAGAGCGAGCGGCGTAGGCAACAGGCGAAGAGATCAAATACATACACAAGTGAGTATGTATGCAAGCTACCTTACAACAGTTCTCAGAGCCATACCATCTAAAAGAAATAGAAATATTGCAAATCCATACGGCAAGATCCAAATATCCTAGATTGAGATAATAGTGTAGGATAGCTCCTCATACATCAAACATCAGAGTATCAAGCGGAAGTGGGAAACAAGATCCGAGTACGGATAAGAAGCAAATCGGCATAAGATGCCACATAAGTAAGCACATCCCGCCCATAGATCTCACGGATCCCCATCCCCGGAATCTCTACACCGAGTGATCGTTGCCAACATCATCTGTCTCCTCCACCCAGTATCCATCTTGCGAATACACCTGTTCATCTGAATCAAACAATTTATTGTGTGAGACCCTAGGGGTACTCAGCAAGTCTTTATGACTCTAAGGGGACATATACCTGGGGTGACGCAATTGCAGCAAAAGACAATAACTAACAAGCCTATAGATACTCGCTAACCATCCGCCTAACCAATGATAGACGGATGTCCGTTAATTAGAAACAAAAGTTATAACAATATAAAGTAACAGATCCATCCTCCTTCTCGCTTACCAACGAGAAAGCGGACGAACAACCCATCCGTCGGCAGTTTTATCAACCATTCCATGAGTATTGCACTAATTACTAGTCAGATATTTAGTCAAATTAAAAGCGGTACTTTAGTTATGCTTGTCTATGATCGAGAAACTGTGCTCCAAGTCGTCCATAATCGCGACACGGCCAGGTATACGCAGACACACGTTTTTGAAAAGATTTACCCTGCAGGGGGGCACAAATAGCAACACACACTCGATCAACCTTGGAAAAACCAACTCAAAACCCAACGAGGCATTCACGACAAAGCGATCACAGGATTCATAAAATATTTCAGGGGGCCGACTCCAAGACGGACCCAAGGTTTGCGTCAATGGCTGTAAACGACCGGGAACCCGAAAATGTGACTGGGCTTGTCGATACCGCGAAAACACTCCGCATCCAAAACAGTACAGGTGCTCCACGCACAATCTTAAATAAAGTAGTAAAACATGGCATAAGTACAGGATAGTAACAAAGCCCCAAAGTACTTTGTGGCCCCAAGAAATAAGAAATGAATCGAGCTCGCGCTAAGGGGATTCATGGTCCCATATGCGGATAGTGCGATAGTCAAGGAACATGTATCAAGTACTCAGGGTCCTACGGGACACAAGTGGACATAAAAACCAAATAACAGATATTTCCCACTGGTGCCTCTTTCATTAGTTATCCCATTACTACTCAGGTTAAGTTGTTAAGGTACCTCGTTATCCATCAGACACTCACAAACCCTACACATGAAATTCTACGATTCGCAAGGCTCAAGGAACTCCTGTGGTAATGGCTCATAGGATGGAGGAACAAGCTTCGGTGGGGTTTAAAAGTAAAGGCCATGCAATACTTGGGATTCAGTTTAATGCAATCGCGACTCAATGATGCAAGAATATGATAGAAGCAATAGGTACTATATGTATGCAAGCATGTGGTAGTGCTTGCCTGGCAGCTCAGTTGAAGCGAGAGATGGATCTGGGTAGTACTCCTGGGATTCCTGATATTTCCGTCAAGGCCTATTCAAAGAAGAACCAAACAAACAAGGGCCAACATAAATCAAGTGCACAAGCATATAAATAAGATGCGATAAGCAAACAAGCATGTCATGATGAATGATGCACAATTTACATGGCAATAATGTAGCATGGCAAGGGTGAGGTGTGGGGACAAGAATAAATCATTTTATTAATTATTTGGTCAAGTTTTATTGCCATAAACAGTTCTGATTTTTAATAATGACATGATGCATGCTTCAATTCAGAACATGGAATGCATAGATAGAACGGGCTCGTCACGATGATCGATTTAGACATATTATTTATCAAATTTGGTATTATAGAATTAAAGTTATTAATTAATTAAGAAAAGACATTTTTATTGCAATTAAACAATTTCGAAAATTTAAATTAGTCAAACATTATTTTGGATGGCAGATTTGAAATCCTCACATTTTTTGATTCAAAAACATATATCGTTTGCATTATTTGGATTTATTAATAAAAAGTTATTAATTTCTAGATAATAAAACATATTAAACATTTTCAGGAATTATTTTAATTAAAAGAAAAAGGGTCTGGAACTTTTGTCACCGGCTCAGACTTACCCACGGTGACCGACACGCGGGCCAGGGTCAGGAGCGGGGCCACCTGCGTGCGCGTCCAGCCCAGACACGACACGTGGGCGAGCCGAGGACGGCGGGAGGAGGCGGGAAAAAGCACAGGGGCTCATGCGCAAAATTCACCGCCAGGCTGACGGAACTGAATCCGGGATCTGGGAATTTGGCAGAAATTTGGCCCGCGTTCGAATGAAGATGACGGTGAATCTAGCGGGATTTTGAAGGGGCCGTAAAAACGAAAGTTGTAGATCTCGCACAGATCTACAACTTTGCAGAAGGAAGATTTTCCAAAGGAACAACTTACACGCCGGTGTAGAGGGAACAACAAAGTGGATTCAGATTTGAACGAGACGGTTTCGGAAACGCAGAATTTTCGACCGATCTTCGGCAGACGAGGGCGAGTAATCCTTTGGGAATTTGGAGATGGCACAAAAAACAAAGTTGCAGAGGGCATCAAGATGTACAACTTTCATGTATGGAGTTTCTCCGGTGGAGCACTGTGGAGCCCGGAAATTGACGAAGAATGGGGGTAAAATCGGTGGAGGCGGACGTCGGACGAGGTGGTAAACGACGTTTTCGCTGGTTTTTGCAAGATGATTCCGAGCTCGTCTATGGATGAATCTGAGCGTGCTATGACTCGTTGGAAAGAGGGGACAACCGGCTAGATTTTTGATTCTCGCGTCGTTCGAAGACGAGCAACACAACAACGACACCAACGCGTTGAACAGGTTAGTCGCGTCGGGCGGTGCCGCATCGCTTTGCGCGGCGGTTCGTGGCGGCTGGCGAAGGCGGCGGCGACGCAAGCGCGCGACGCTGGTGGCGCTGTGGCCGCGCACGCACAGAGTTCGTGGCAGCAGGCCGCGATGGCGACGGCGAGATGATCTACAGGGCGTACAGAGGAGGGAGCTGTGGTGCTCACCGGGGTGCGACGTCGAGGGAGAACGTGGCTGGAGCGAGGAGCAGGACAAAGGCGAGGAGATGGTGTCCGCAGCAGCGGTGCACGGCGACGAAGACGGTGGCGAGCACGGGACTGCTTCTCCTCCTTGCTCCCTGATCGGATAGGCTTCAAGAGACTGCCGACCCTGGACAAAGGTACTGCCATGACGACGGGGTAGCGGCGGCTGGTCATTGATCGGGGACCTCGATCCCGTTCCAGGGCAGGTGGGAAGGGGAGAGGGATGGGGATGGGGTTAGGTGAGGAGGATGAGGCTGGCAGCTGTCTCTGCTTGGCTTTATGCCGAGAGGAGGAAGGGCGGGCACGGCGGTAGCGTGGCGGCTATACGGGCGTGTCGAGAAGAGGTACGGGAGAGGGGGTGCGCGGCTGCTAGGGAGAGGGGTCCAGCTGCACCGGTTGATGCACGGGCGCCGAGCTGGGTGGAGAGGGTGCAGAGGGAGGGTTCGGCCAAGCTAGAGAAATAAAAGAGGGTTTAGGCTAGGTGGGTTTTGGGCTAGGTTTACTTCGGTTTAGGGGGGTAAATCTAGGTAGATTAGAGAGAGAGAGAGAGAGAGAGAGAGAGGGAGGCTCACGTGTAGACACACATGCATGTGTAGGTGTAGGAGTAGATGTAGGTCTGGGTGTATATGTCCACATGCATATACATGGTCATGGTGAGAGATAAAAGAGATATGAGGTGGTAGATATGGAGTTTAGGTTGTTAGGTTTGTAAAAGATTTGCTCAAACAAAACCCAAAAGAAAACATGGTGGCCAACACTAGAATATTGAAAAGATGGAGAAAGAAGGAGATGGTTATATTGCATGCACATGCAATAATGGGCATCAAAGAAGAAAAAGGAAGAGGGTGGTCAAATAGGGTTTGGTTTGAATTTTGAAAACCCATTGCTTGATTTTCCACAAACAAACTTCCCTCCAAGACCAAAAGAAACCCAAAGGAAGAAAAGAAGAGGACCTTGCATGGCCCATGCATAATTAAATAAATGCCACATTCATTAGTTGTGAAACAACTACATATACCTATGGGAACCTATTACACCCATGCACAACCATACTTGATTAAAGGACACACCATAAGCTTGATAAAATATGGTAAGGGTAGATTTAAGCATCATTTAATATAATAGGCCATGCTAGTGTGTATGTTCCACTAGAAGATCATTTGGCCACAATTATATTTAAACAATGCTCAATTATTCCCAAACAACCCATATGGAAGATAGAACAAGTGAAATTAACCACATGCATGCAAAGGTGGCCATGTGGCTCTCCACATATCAACAATGTGAAAACAACATGAGGCATAAATGGAAGCATGTGGAATTAGAAGTGGATCCATCCCAACCCACATGAGCTAGAGGTAAACCCAACTAAAAAGCAAATCTCACATATAGTTGGATGGTGGAGTTATGGGGTGGTGACAAAGAAAGGTGGTGGAGTTAAATAAAAGATATGCCCCCAACTCAACTTGGGCATCAAGCATTTATCAAGAACCAAATACAATATATCGAGTGGCAAATACAATTAATAATGCATATGAGATAAGAACCAAAAGAAAAAGGGTTTTATATGATGCTCAAATGCAATGTGGCATGATGACATGAGCATGATATAATTATGATGCAACAATTATATGTAGGAAGGTAGCATATATATAGACTAGACTAGTAGCATTGCAATTGTTAGACAATTGGGATGCTACACAGAATATGAACAAAAGGAGATATTGCGGAAATTTCATGGTAGTGCCTATGGGGGACATCATGCAGGAGATAGAACTGCGCAAAAGGTGCTACAATCAGGTTTCTACTAGCCTACCCTTTTTAAAGATGCAAGAAAATTTGTTTTATCTTGTGATGAGTGTCAGCGTGTTGGTAATATTTCTAGACGCAATGAAATGCCTATGAACTACTCTCTAGTTATTGAACCCTTTGATTGCTGGGGATTTGACTTTATGGGTCCTTTTCCTCCCTCAAAAGGTTATACTCATATTCTTGTTGCCGTTAATTATGTTACTAAGTGGGTAGAATCCATACCTATGAAGAGTGCTGACGGGGAGACCTCTCTAAAAATGGTTAAGGATGTTATTTTTCCTAGGTTTGGAGTGCCTAGGTATCTCATGACTAATGGAGGTTCTCATTTCATTCATGGTGGTTTTAGAAAGACCCTTGCTAAATATGATGTTAATCATAGAATCGCCTCAGCTTATCACCCCCAAACTAGTGGGCAAGTAGAGTTATCAAATAGAGAAATTAAATCTATCTTGCAAAAGACTGTTAATAGAACTAGAAAAAACTGGGCTAAAAAGTTGAATGATGCTTTATGGGCTTATTGGACTGCCTATAAAAACCCTATGGGGATGTCTCCTTATAAGATGGTTTATGGGAAAGCTTGTCACCTACCTTTAGAATTAGAACACAAAGCTTATTAGGCAGTTAAAGAACTCAATAGAGATTGTAAGCTTGCTGGTGAAAAAAGATTATTTTACTTAAGTTCTTTAGATGAATGGAGGAGTGAAGCATATGAGAATGCTAGGCTCTTTAAGGAAAAAGTTAAAAGATGGCATGACAAGCGAATACTTAAGAGAGAATTCCATGTTGGTGAGAAAGTTCTATTGTATAGGTCTCGTCTCAGATTTTTTGCAGGAAAACTACTGTCAAAATGGGAAGGACCTTTCATTATTGAAGAAGTGTACCATTCAGGAGCGGTAAAAATTTCCTCTTTAAAAGACAACACTTCACAAGTGGTGAATGGGCAACGACTCAAGCACTATATTGCTGGAGATTCTTACAACGAAGATGTTGATGCTTTTCAAGTTATAACTCTAGAAAAAATTATCAAAGACCAAATTCAGAGACCTGTAGAGTCCGTTTTCGAATAGGTAACAGTTCTAGTAAGAAAAGTTCCGCGAAAGATCTATCCAGTTATATTTTTGCAGTTTTTATCCAACAAGGAAGGTTACGAAGCGAAAGAGGGACGTAAACGGAGCCAGGGTGGCTCACACCACCCTGTGGCACGGGCCCACCCCTCGCCGCGCCACCTGGTGGTGTGGCCACCTCGGACTCCGTCTCCGACCCGTTTTCTCCCAGTACCTTCCTTTTGTTGTGAAACTTCGTAATATATAATCCCCCGGATTCCCCGAGGTTCGTATATTGTGTTCTCGTCCTGTTTTTGTTTCGATCTGTTTCTGACAGGTAGAGTCCTAGAAGTGGAGCCATAATGTATTCCTCTGGGTCAGACAAGGAAGACTCCTCTGTGGATATCATCAACCCCTACATGAGAGAGTTGAAGATTCATCCCAAGGAGTTGTTGCTTGAAGATGGAGAGGTACGGATAAAGGAGATTCAAGGCCCTAAAGGTGAAGGAAATCTAGAAGACAGGATGGAAGCACTAGAGCAAGAAGTCTTTAGGTACAAGAAGATGGCGGAGTGCGAAGTGGATATCATCCATAAGATTTGTTCCGAACTCATCACCGAGCACCAAAAGGAGACTGCTGAGCTCAAGGATGAAGTCCTCTCACTCTGCCAAACAACCAACCAACTGCAAGCACAACTCTGCGACGTTCAAAATCAAAACTGTGAGTACAAGGTTAGATTTAAACGCATAAGTGTTGCTGCAAGTTTCAGGATGTTGGAGACCACGATGTCCTTTGTAGATGGGGAGCCCTTACCTTGGAAGTCGAACGATGACGAGAGGATACCACCACCACCGAAGGATTAATTCGTCATCAGGTTTGGCATCCCCTTGGTTTGTTCCAAGCTTGGGGGAGTGCCGCGGTATCACATCACTATCTTCTATCTTTTTACCTTTTTAGTAGAGTCATATCATGAATAGAGAAGTTATCATGTAGGATGGTTTGCATTATGGAAGTGTCCCCTCTCTCGTTAGATATGTATCCCTTGGTGTGAGTTACCATTATGGAATATTAATGAGAAGTTCTATCATTTACTCTTTTGCATATCTTATATTAGTTTTCAATTCATGGTTATATGATTGATCTTGTTGTTAGTATTGGTATCACTTTGGGATCATTGAGTTAATTTAGTTGGTTTTGGAAAACCTGGCTCGGTCAGTAGCAACACTATTTTTGAGAATTGAATGAAAAAGATAAAAGTACTCTTCAAAGAAATATAATTTCATCATCTTTCTTTCTTGATTTGCTCATAAGTTTAGTATTTTCTAGTTAAGATGTTTTGTGCTTCCAAGGAAGATTGCATGTTTGTTTTTACCACTTGTATGTTTTTTTGTTTCCTTCAACTCTTATACTTGCTACCCAGCCTTGCTAGCCAAAAACCTGTACTGAGAGGGAATTCTTCTCGTGCATCCAATCCTTAAAACCAAACCTATGCCATTTGTGTCCATCATACCTACCTATTAGCACTATTGCTATTCCAAGTAAATTATTGTTTTTATCTACCTTCCAAATTAAACTTGTTATGTGAAAATTAGTGATTAAAGCTCTCACGAACTTGATGGCACACTTTACTTTTTTGCACTTAATAAACTTGAACCATTGTGCCCATCTATGTTGCATATATGCTTGCACTTTGTTAGTTGTGAATTAGCAGAACCATGCTGTCATCGGGAACACTTTCAACATTTCACTGGTACTTTGTACCTAGTTGATATCATGTTCTTTTGTTTATGGATGTCATCGGTGTGAAATGAAAGGGGAGCTTGTAAGTCCATGGAGTTATGCATGTGTGTTAGAGAAACGCCTGGGCCGCCGGTCTAATCCATGCTGTCATGGTGGAAACCTGCAGCGTAACCATAATGAGCATCTATGAAGCATTCTTCTTATAAAAAAAGAGATAGAGATTGAGAAAAAGAAAAAAAAGATGAGAAAAGAGGAAAGAGAGAAAAAAGCACCATATTCCCATGGTAAATAAGAAGATTCTTGAGAAGCTTGTTGTCTGCTTGCCTTGTCATTTTGATATGGGGATTCTTCCATATCACCAGGAAAGGGGTACCCCGTTGGCGGTTCTCCATGATACACATGTGCTTACTATGACAAGAACTTACCGGTGACTAAACTTGAGTAGCATGAGGAGCGACCCTCGTATTCAAGGGACATCAGATCCTCAATTTACAACTTGTCAAGCATATCCTCGTATTTGATCACTTTAACCTTAATCACCTCAAGATGCCTATGATAGGGGCAATGAGAGCTTAAAGCTAATAAGTATCATAATTTTTGGGAGCTCTTTATGAAACTTGAAATCCCTGCTTCCCTCTACAAAGGGCCTTTCTTTTACTTTTTAGTTGAGCCAGTAAACCTATTCCCTTCTATCTCAGCAAGTATTTTGAGTTGTTGTGTTTCATTCATTCATATGATGATTTATTCAATCATGTTTCTTATGTTCCTTGTTTTGCACATTGGTCTTATCTTGGGGTTTACTACTTTGAAAGCTATCATTGAAAATCAGTTATTTGTGAACTCCAGCAAATTGTTAACTATTCTTCGATGAAGAGCTAAGTTTGCCATTAGCAATTATGATTCACTTTATGTATATTTATTGTGTTTCCTTTACTTATTGCAAGTTAAGTTATATAATAGTGAGCTGTCTTCTATTATGATCTATGTATTGATGAATGTGATGCTTCTTGTCCGTATTCTTTTATCGACTCTTCACTCCATAAACCTGAGGCCATGTTTATTAAGCTCAGTTTCGCTTGGGGACAAGCGAAGTCTAAGCTTGGGGGAGTTGATGCGTCCATTTTGCATCACTATTCTATATCATAATTACAGTTATTCATTGATATATTTCATATTAAGGGATGATACTTATGTAATTTCATCTGTTTTGCATGGTTGATGACTTTTGGAGCATGGACCGCTGCAGTCAGGATTCTGATGGAAAAGGTACTGTTTGGAGGCAAAATTCGCGAAGATCAGAAAATCCAGGAAAATATATGGAAAATCCTATTTTTCCAGAAGATTTAAGATCGCCAGAGGAGTGGAGATGGGCCAGGGGGCCCACACCACCTCGGCGCGAGCCACCCTAGCGCGCCACTGTGGTGTGGCCGCCTGCCCACCTCCGCCTCACCTCTGGCGTATATTATCACCACGGAACCCTAATACCTGGGGAGGGACCACAGAAAGATTCCGTCGCCTCTGCGGGGCGGAAAACACCGAGAGAGAAAGATCTCTCTAGCAGACAGATTTCTGCCAGGGGAATTCCTTCCCGGAGAGGGGAGATCGTTGCCATCAACACCACCATCAAGCTAGACTTCATCGGGTTCATCATCATCATCACCACCACCATCATCACCATCAACACCATCATCACCATCTCCATATTGCTGTAACAATTGGGTTCAATCTTGCATAGTTCTTAGGGGAAACTTTCTTGGTGTTGATTACTCCCTGTAGTTGATGCTATTGAGTGAACCGTTGAATTATCGTTTATGTTCAGATTGTTATACATCATTATTCCATCTCTGATCATGATCCATATGATGTCTTGTGAGTAGTTCGTTTTGTTCTTGAGGACATGGGAGAAGTCATGTTGTTAGTAGTGGAATTGTGTTGAGAAAGATTCAATAGTTTGATATTTAAGTTGTGGTGTACTTCTTCTAGTGGTGTCATGTGAACGTCGACTACATGACACTTCACCTATATGGGCCTAGGGGAATGCATTGTGTATTTGGCTACTAATCGTAGGGGTTGCCAGAGTGACAGAAACCTGAACCCCCATTAGGAAACCATTGCACAAGGGACGTCAGGGTCTTAGAGTTTAAAGCTGTGGTTAGGTTTCTACCTTAATTACTTTCTTGTACTTACGGATGCTTGTAAGGGGTATAATCACAAGTATGTATTAGTCCTTGGAAGGTCGGTACATTAGCACAGGTTCACCCACACAACACTTAGCAAACTAAAGAAGATTAATCAACTATATGAAGCGAAAGCACTTGACAGAATTCTCGTGTGTCCTCGAGAACGTTTGGTCATCTTAAGTAATACAACCGGCTTGTCCTTTGCTGAATAAAGGATTGGGCCACTTGCTGCATTTGTTCTTATTGTCTTTTATTTACTCGTACTTTATTTACTTGCATTATCAAAAAACCCTAAAAATCCGTTTGTTAAGTATTTGCAGAGAATTCCTGATCCATACCACTAGCCAGCACTTCTGCTCCTCGTTGGGTTCGACACTCTTACTTATCGAAAATACTGCGATACACCCCTATACTTGTGGGTCATCAGGGGCCAGCTTAATTACGTGGTCCAAATGCTCTACCACAGAGAAATTCGACCAACAACACCATGGAGTACGAAGGCCTGCTCATCGGCCTCCGTATAACGAAAGATCTAGGGATCAAGTGGCTGATCGTCCATAGGGACTCTCAACTAGTCGTTAATCAAATCAATAAAGATTACGATTCTCCACAAATGGTCCCTGATGTGGAAGAAGTTGGAAGACTAGAGCAGCACTTCGATGGACTCCAGATGGAGCACATCCCGTGCGGCTCCAATACCATCGTAAACAAGCTCTCGAAGATCGTGTCTTATAGGGGTTGCATACCCCCGGAAGTCATGGTGGAGCGGCTGCTCGATCCCTCCATCAATATCCCTCGAGATCAAGTCAGCAAGAACCCCCGTGGAGAGCCCTCGGCCACCCATCGTATGCGAAGCGATGGTTGCGGAGTTGTGTGCCCCTGAGGACGGATACACGAGAAATTGGCAAACTGATGAAGAATCTCGGGGTGAGCCCTCAGCCACACCCATTGTATGTGAAGCGATGGTTGTGAAGTTGTGTGCCCTCGGGTACGGATACATGAGAATCTAGCAAACCAATGAACCATACCGGGGCGAGCCCTTGGACACAACCATCGTATGCAAAGCGGTGGTTGCGGAGCTATGGGCCCCCAGGAAAAAAGACATGAGAACCCAAAACAAAACCCGGGGTGAGCCCTCGGCCACACCCATCATACGCGAAGTGATGGGTGCGGAGCTGTGTGCCCCAGAAGCAAAGACACCATAACCATTAGAAGACCCCAGGGCAAGCCCTCGGCCACACCCAATGTATGTGAAGCGATAGTTGCAGAGCTATGTTCCCCTGGGAGCAGAGACACTGGTACTCATCAAGCCCACAAAGAATCCTAGGGAGAGCCCTCGGCCACACCCATCGTATGTGAAACGATGGTTGCAAAGCTGTGTGCCCCCAGGACAAGGACGCGGAAACCAAGAAAAACCTACAAGGAACCTCGAGGAGAGCCCTCGGCCACACCCCTCGTATGTGAAGCATTGGGTGCGGAGTTGTGTTCCCCCGGGAATGAAAAGTCGGAAATCCTCCCTGGCAAGTGCGTCATCCTGCTAGAGGATATGCCTAGGCTACCCTAGGCCTCAGACATACTGAGGTACCTCCGGACCCAGGAGCTCCCCGCCAACCGCGCTGACGCCGAGAAGGTATTCTGACAATCCATGGCGTATACCTTGATGGACGGAGACCTCTATTGGAAGCGGGAATTCGGTATCCTGGTCCGCTGCATCTCCCAAGAAGAAGGGCACAAAATCCTCGCCGAGATCCACAAGGGAGAGTGCTCGAGTCACCTCGCCTCCCGGACCTTGGCAGAGAAGGCGTTCTGTCAAGGGTTCAACTAGCAAACGGTGATGTCAGACACCGAGTACTTGGTCAAAACCTACGACGCCTGCCAATTCCATGCTAAGAAAACACACCAACCAGCTCAAGCTCTTCAAACTATACCCTTGTCATGGTCATTTGCCGTGTGGGGGCTCAACATCATGGGACCCCTCGCACGAGCGATGGGGGGATAGTAGTACATGTTCGTCGCCATCGAGAAGTTCACCAAGTGGCCTGAAGTGGAGCCCGTACGATCCATCATTGCCCAGGCCACCATCAAGTTCATCCGAGTCATCATGTGTCGCTTCGGCATACCCCACTGGATCATCACTAACAATGTGCCGCAGTTCACTAGTGACGCATTCCTTGCCTATTGACACCTTCGGCACCAAGATTTGCTTCGCCTCGGTGGCCCACCCTGAAGCAACGGGCAAGTGGAGTGCCTCAATGCGGAGGTGCTATGTGGGCTCAAGACCCGGACCTTCGATCGATTCAAAACTACCGGGCGGGGCTGGATCGAGCAGATCCTGTCTGTCCTCTGGTCGATCCGCACCACCCCGAGCAGGGCCACTTGAGAAACCCCTTTCTCCTTGGTCTACGGAGCTGAAACTGTGCTGCCCATGCTATAGTATAGGTCCCCCGGGTGCAAGCTTACCAAGAGGCCACCCAGGGGGAAAGACGAAATGACGACATCAACTTCCTCGGAGAGGCTCACAACCTTGCGGCTATGCGTGTGGCTCATTAGCAGCAGAGCTTGTGGCACTGCCATAGTCATCGGGTCTGGCCTCGAACCATACAAGGTGACTTGGTCCTTCATCGGGCTTGCCCTGGGAAGGGCATTAACAAGTTACAACCAAAGTGAGAGGACCCTTACCGAGTAGTACAATTCTCTAGGCCTAAATCGGTCCGCCTGGAGACCGAAGATGTTAACCCCATGGAGAACTCGTGGAATATCGAGCACTTGCACAAAATACCATCTTCGCAGATTCTACACATAAGGTGCCTCAGAAATAAGGCTGCGTGCTGCCTAGGCAGCACGTGAGTCCAGGCGGGATCACCCCGTGCGTCTCGCCCACTACAACGATGGAACGCGCCATCGGAGCAGTGGGAATAGTTAGATAAGGTTGTGTGTTGCTTATGCAACACGTGAGTCTAGGCGGGATCACCCCCCACATCTCGCCCACTACAACGATGGAACGTGCCATTGAGGTAGTGGGCACAATTACATAAGGCTATGTGCTGCTTATGCATCATGTGAGTCCAGGCGGGATCACCCCGTGCGTCTCGCCCACTGCAACGATGGACCACGCCATCGGGGCAGTGGGTACAGCTAGATAAGGCTACGTGCTGCTTATGTAGTGAGTCCAGGCAGGATCACCCCGCACATCTCGCCCACTATAATGATGGACGCTCCATCGGAGCAGTGGGCACCATCAGATAAGGCTGTGTGTTACTCGTGCAACGCGTGAGTCTAGGCGGGATCATCCCGCATGTCTTGCCCACTTTGATTGATGGACGCGCCATCAGAGCAACGGCCATAGTTTGGAATCTAACGGTGATCGAGTCACTAGAAGAGAAGAAGCGCCTGGGGCTACCCCCGAGCTCCCCAAAGCCTTGTGCTAGCTGAGTCCCCATGCACAAGAAATGTACCTCAGATCACCCCTGTCGATGAATAAAAACGAAGCGGTCCATTACGCGCTCATTCTTCATGATCATCCACCCGAGGGCTGACCACTGATGGGGAGATGCATTGAGAAGCTCTCCGAGGGTGACCAAGGAGCGAACCTCATCACCCTAGGAGCAGCTGCGATCGAAACTACTCGGGAGGGCCATAAGACAAGAAGGCAACGACACCAAATAAGTGCCCTCTTTATTTCGAAGATAGTAGACACGAAATTACAGCAGGGAAAGGTAAAATAGTACGCATATCCTAAAACCTCACATGTTGTATACTTGCTACAACCTACACAGGTCCAACCTACTCACTCGACGAGGGGTCTCGGGCAAGCAGTTCGACAGGGATCTTCGTGGAGTCAGAGCCCCTCCTCGTGGAAGTAATCAACGCAGCATTGGTTGCCGCTGAACACTTTGACGTAATGCGTATCCACTCTATCGAACGTGATAACAAGGATGTCCCCCCGCTGAAGGAAGTGGGTCTCGGAGAAGCGGGTCCACCCCTCCCGAGCCCACTAGATGGTGTTGCAGCAAACGGCAAGCTGGAGCATCAGCCTGTGAGGGCTGCAGCGACTGCCAAAGGACCAAGCGAAGACGTTGAGAAGGCACATTGTTCCTGCACTCTCTCAGTGCACCATCACGTAGAACTCGAAGCGAGACAAATCTAGACACGAGTCCTGAGGAGCTGCTGCCGCAGCGGAATGATCCATCTCCAAGCGACGAACTTGTCCATGACCTCACTGCCCTCGCCCTCGATCCGCCTTGCTACCGCCCAACAGGAGCCAACCCTCCAGCTCCGACATAAGCAGCCTCCCCAATGACAGCACACCGTCTGCATGGTCGACGGTGTCCATACTTCCACGAAGAGCAAGGAACATGAAGGAAGAGAATATAAGCGCTGGATGCGGCCTCCTCCCTCGAGGCCGTTTAAATAGGCTTGGGGGAGGAAGCCACTGGGCGTAGTACTAAAGAATGAAGCTACAGCAAGGACAATCCCTCGGATTCCCAAGGCTACGGAGCCGATGCATCAAGATCTTCGTCAGAAATCTGCAGGCTAGATCCTAGGAAACTCTGCGGGCGACCCCTTGGCCTGATGCCTTGGGTGGGCAGGGTATCGCCCCGGGTCGCAAATGACATGAAATGGCACCCCACCCGAGGGATACTATCGATTTCCTGCTCTCCACGAATCAAAGAACTGCGGGCTCTAGGCTGGGCGTCCCGCGAAGTGCCGAGTCGGGAGGCCCGGGGAGCTATCCCCGCGTAGATCCATGGATCTGCTGCCCGGATTGGAAGGTCTCAAGAAGACAAAAAGGACAGATGGCATGTGATGTATGACCCAACACAGACTACACAGTGGGAACATTGTGCACTGAACCAATGGAAGAACCAAGACCACAATTCACCCACTAGCAGCACCCACCCAATGTGTGGCATTCATGCACACATCGCCTCACCGCGTGGCCGCTCGAGGCCTCTACTGGGATGCCCCCAGGCATTGGCGGCACTCCCGCCAACATCCCCGACTGGGATAGGCCGCCAGGAGACAAGTATCAAGCTGATAACACCAAACCAGCGCCAATCTACCATAGTCGAATAAGAGACACACGTTGCTAAGGAAGAATTGCTAAGCCGCGTTGCAAGTCACAACTGCCACATGGATAAGCCCTCGACGCTGCGTGTGATCTGACCCCTGTGGTGTCCCCTTACCCATATAAAAGGAGGCCCAGGTTGAACCTAGAGTAGGGGTGTAAAATTGTGATAATCACCGTGACACCCCCGGGATCAGGGTTAAACAAATCCAAGACCTTAGCCTAACATAAGCATAACCTAGAGCTCTAGGATATTTAGTGAGAAATCGGTAACACAACAGTAACTCTGCGACATAAAAATTATTATAGCAAGCTCATAACTTAGCGAAGAACTAAAATATTACAAGAAGAGGTCTCTAACCACAAACATCAAACAACAGAAGGCAAATTATGCTATTAAGTATAGCAAACTTAACAAATGACCTAAGAGGCCCGAAGCATAATGATGACGTCCCAATCCATAGATTCCAGGCTGCCGTCCGAGAACCCCAAGCTACTCGTCGGTGTCGATGTCGTACGAAACATGTCTTCGGGGGAACACTTATTCTGCTGCAAAAGTATCAACAAAGCAAGTGTGAGTACAGGGTGCACTCTTCAAGACTTATGGCTGGTGGGGTTGTTTGGCATAAAGCCATCTTTGTCTATAAAACAAGAGAGAGAAGAAGCTCGTCTAGTCAGAATATTTTAAAAGGGGATAAGAGAGTGACATCTCCGAAGAATTGATCATCATCTTTTGATATCCACCAAATCATCATCATCTCCTAACTAGGATCACCCCCTCGTACCCGTGAGGAAGCATCCTTAAGCACACGTTGATCTGCCAAGTTTTACGATTAGGTTAATGTTCTCTATGATCTTCATGTCTGTTCCCAAGTCGTCCATAACTGTGGACATGGCTTTTCGAAAAGAGTAATACCCTGCAGGGGTGTACAAATTTACCCACACATACCAACCGACTCTTAATGCCACATGATTAACCCTCTTCCTTGGAAGGCCGACAGAGGGTGGTTAGCCATGACCTTTACCTTGTGTTCGCCGAGACCATGTGTCACACCCTAAGGATGGTTACGCCATAACAGGTCAAATCCCGAAGCCGGTCCCTAGAGATGTGGGGGAGGTTGGTTTACCAGAGGAACCACCTCAAGCAACCCCGACCATGCTTATCTACCTATATGAATGCACCTCCTTCAATGCCTTCGAGAACAACCAGAATGCATATGTCCAATGGAACACCGAACTAGGTGACTCATGGAATCTACTAGGCAAGTTAGTCAGTCGAGGGGTTTTCCAGGCCCCATGTGGCTGTACGCTCGTCTTGGTTCAAGAGGCTAGAATTCGGGTCCTAGTAGTGGCGAGCATGGGACTATAAAAACCACATCCCACCGTGGCCTCCCATACAAGCCTCAACATGTTTAACCTTTACCACTGATATTACCTCATTAGTATACCTTGTTCTCCTGTGATACTAGGTTCTTTGCATCTGATACACCCTTTGTATGAACCAGTACTGATAGCTAAGCATGGCTAAGGAATACACGGATATAAGCTCTAGAAGTGCACACAAGCTAAACCTAGTTATGCTAGGAGCAGTGGATCAGGTAATATAAGCTCAAGGAAGTAATGCGATAGATAGGACACTCTATCTATCGATAAAAGACCATAGTAGAATCGTATGCATCATGGCAAGAATGAAATACTTTCGAAAATCATAGGTTTCTTTTATGTGTGGGGCTATGCTTGCCTTGTTTGTTGATACCCATATATAGATCTTCAGAAGCCTTGTGCTTGACTTGATTACAATTGGTCATGTATTGTTCGTCGATCTTCGATGGTGTTGATTGATGACCCACAAGTATATGGGTGTATCACAGTATTTTCAAGGGAAGTGAAACCCAATTTATTGATTCGACACAAGGGGAGCCAAAGAATATTTATAAGCCTTAACAACTGAGTTGTCAATTCAGATGCACCTGGAAACAATCTTGCTCACAGCAGTTTATCAGTAGCAACCGTTTTGTAGT
Source organism: Avena insularis (assembly GCA_023614405.1). Taxonomy (NCBI): domain Eukaryota; kingdom Viridiplantae; phylum Streptophyta; class Magnoliopsida; order Poales; family Poaceae; genus Avena; species Avena insularis. The sequence continues at coordinate 605,728,474 of CM042690.1, read as the reverse complement.
AGGAATAGTAAAGTACAGCAGTAATAAAGCAAAGACATCAGTGACAATAGCAGTAACAGTGGGATTCGAGTGTGGTAGGCATAGGGATGGATGGACGGGCGTTGCATGGACAAGAAAATTCACATAGCAATCAGAACATAGGGCAATTGCAGATAAATAAGATAAAGCATCGAAGTACTAGATAATCCTAGGCATGTGTTCCATATATAGTCATATGTGCTCGCAATGAGAACTTGCACAACATCTTTTGTCCTGCCAGCCCATTTGCAGCGGAGCCTCTAGGGAACTACTGTCAATTAAGGTGCTCCTTTTAATAGAGCACCAGAGCAAAGCATTAACACTCCGTGAAGACATGTGATCCTCACATCAAAGCCATTCCCTCTGGTTATCCCGATTTCTGTCACTTCGGGGCCATTGGTCCTGGACAACAACGTGTGTATACAACTTGCAGATAAGACCAAAAACAATACTATCATAATGAATCAATAACATGTTCAGATCTGAAATCATGGCACTCGGCCCTAGTGACAAGCATTAAGCACAACAAGTCACAACAAAGTCATAAAGCACTAATAAAAGATACTAGGCACCATGCCCTAACAATCTGATGCAATTACATGAACAATCTCATCCAATCCCTACCATCCCCATAGCCTACAGCGGGGGATTACTCACTCATAGATGGGGAAACATGGATGGTCGATGGAGAAGTGATGTAGATGATGATGGCGATGATCTCCTCCAATTCCCCGTCCCGGCAGGGTGCCAGAACGGAGTTTCTGGTGCTGCTTTGTGGAATCTGGTGGTGGTGGCGGAGCGGAACTCCTTCTGGAAAAACGTCGAACCCTCCGAAGTTTTTAGGTCAGAAGGCTCCTTATAGGCGAAGAGAGAGGCCGAGGGGGTGCCTGGGGGGCCCACACCACCCCCTGGCGCGGCCTGGCCTGGCCCGCGCCACCAGGTGGTGTGGCCACCCCTGGCTCTTCTCCGACTCGTATTCTAGCTCCTGAAGTCTTCGGGTGAAATAGGATTTTTGGCATATTTTCCGAGATTTTTCCTAATAGTTGGTTTTCTGCACAAAAAGTACACACCAAGGCAATTCTGCTGAAAACAGCGTCAGTCAGCATTAGTTGCATCCAAATCACACAAGTTTAGAGGAGAAACAATAGCAAAAGTGTTCGGGAAAGTAGATATGTTTTGGACGTATCAACTACCCCAAGCTTAGCTTATTGCTTGTCCTCAAGCAATTCAGTTGAAAACTGAGTGCGATAATAAAGAGTATGCAACTGAGTCTACTCAATAGTCATTGCAAGCTATGAAGAGATTCCAACTCAAAAATAATAAGTAGCATGAGGCACAAACATAAGCAACATTACAATGCTCATAGAAAGGTATGATAGAGTGGTATCTCGCTTGCCTTTGATTATGAATGTCAAGGCACCTCTGAAGTTCAAGTGATGACTATAAGTAAAGATATCAAGGATACAAGCATCAAAGTCATAACACAAATAATAAAGTAATGGAACAAACACAAAGAATGACAACTATGCTCTCAAGAAGGTGCTCAAAGAATATGTGGAGACTCAACAAGTAAAAGAAAGGGTTTTTAATAATTTGAAAGGCTTCCAAATGCAGAAAGTATGGTACTCATTAGCTTTGAGCTCTCATTGCCCCTATCATAAGCATCTTTAATGTGGTTAAGGTGAAAGTGAGGTCCAATCTGAGTTATATGCTTGACAGACTATAAACTGAAAATCCCAAGTCCCTTGAGTACGAGGGCCGCTCCTCATGCTACTCAAATTTAGTTACCGGTAAGTTCTTGTCATCGTAAGTATGTGCGTATCATTGAGAACCGCCAACGGGGTACCCCTTGCCCGATGATATGGAAGAATCCCCATACCAAAATGACAAGGCAAGCAGACAATGAGTATCTCAGCAATCTTCTTATTTACCATGGGAAAATGGTGTTTTTTTCTCTCTTTCCTCTTTTCATAAAACTCTTTTTTTTTCTTTTTTTCTCAATAGCTATCTCTCTCTTTTTTATAAGAAGAATGCTTCATAGATATCATTATGGTTACGCTGCAGGTTTCCACCATGTCAGCATGGATTAGACCAGCGGCCCAGGCGTTTCTCTAACACACATACATAACTCCATGGACTTACAAGCTCCCCTTTTATTTCACACCGATGACATCCGCAAACAAAAGAGCAAGGTATCAACTGGGTATATATTTACAAGTGTTGAAAGTGTTCCCAGTGATAGCACGGTTCTGCTAATCCCTAGCCTATAATTTGCAAGCATATAACTTTCATGGAGAGTTCACAATGGTTCAGGTTTATTAAGTGCAGGAAATAAAGTGTGCCATCAAGTTCGCGAGAGCTTTACTAACTAATTTTCTCATAACAAGCAAACATTTTATTCGGAAAAAAACAAAGCATATTGAATATGCACAGAAGTAGCAAATGATGCTAATAGGTAGGTATGGTGGACACTTTGGAAATATTTGGTTTAGGGAGTTGGAAACTTGAGTAAAACACCCAGTGGAAGTGAAGGCTAGCAATAGTAAGGGAGTGACAAACAAGAGAGCAATAGCTGTCATTATCATGCTTGCAACAAAACAGGACTACTCATGGCATGAAAGTGATTCAAGATCCTCAAGGAAAAATAATTCATCGAGGCTCAATTGATTATTACAGTCATGTGCATGCGTGAGCATGTGCCAAGTCAATTCAAATGAAACATTTAGAGGAGGATACCACGGTGTCATACCAATTTATGAATAGAGCAATGCAAGCAAACATTCATAAGACATGTTACAAACTATTAGCGAGCTGGAGCTAATCATAAGAAAGCAAGAACTACTAAGCATCCAAAGCTAACATACACCCTACATGAACAGACTAAGCATGCTCACAGTGATGAGTATATGTACAAAAATGAAAACAAATAGAGTTTGTTACCAGCCTCTTACCACGCCTCAAGTTGTCATTAATCCTCATTATTGCTCTTCACTTGTGTGTCTTGAATAATAATATGAGACCAATATTCCACTGAGGACTGCTGAACCCTGTAGCAAACTCACAAAACCAAAGAAGAACAACAAATATTTTTGGTGTTTTCGATTTTTAAACAAGAACCAAAAGGGAAAAAAAGCAAAGCAAAATATTTTTGGGTTTTTCGAATAGTTCAAACAAAGCAAAAAGGGAAAAACAAACCAAGGCAAAAAGAAGAAGCAAACCAAAGAGAAACAACAGAAATATTTTTGGTCCTTTTGTGTTTTAGAAAGAAAAAGCAAAAGAAAAACGAAAACTAAAAAGAGAAGGCAAACATGAATATACAAAGTACCGACGCAACATGATATGGAGATGAGTGCGGTATCGGCATACCTCCCCCCAAGCTTAGGCTTTTGGCCTAAGTGGGTATCAATCCATGTACGAATAGGGGTTCCAAGCGGGCGGATCTTGGTAAGAATGGTCCTAGCTGGGCACATGAGAAGAAGAAGATCCCCAATCATAAGCGGGCTACTGATATGAAGATTCTCCCTCATTCGAGGGCTAGACCGAATCATCCGTGACCTCCCTTCTAGTGTCCTACTCCTGTTGGGAGAGCTCTCCCAAGTATGTGTCAAGCTCCTCCTCAGTGAGGGACCATCCTTCCCTGTTATCAAGGTTAAACAAAACAGGTGCAGGCAAAAGAACAACACGCTCGGACTTGCTCTTTCTCCAACCAGCTTTGAGAAAGGTTATCTATATCTTCTTCTAAAGTAGACCTCCACTAACTATTCTATCTCAACATGCAAGCTATCCACATCAACTACTTTAATAGCCACTCAAAAATCCATGTCATACCACTAACAATCATTTTTAATAGTGTATTTTACATGGAAACGAATCCACGTCATCTATTTTCTTCAATCCACCTATTCACGTCACCAATTTATGTTCGTCAAATATATATGATAATTTTATATCAATTTAATTTACGATTTCAACTAATTTGAACAAATTCAATCTTTCTCTATAAATTCTTTTAGAAAACTTCAAGTTCTATACGTATTATACCTTTTTATTTATACAATGTAGTTTTTAAAGAGATTTTTGCTGCAACGCGCGGGGTATTTTTCTAGTTTCATAAGATAACTCACTCATACTAGCCCACGAGAAAACAAATTTATGCTGTATCATGGATTAAGATCAAGCCTTTCTATAGGAAACTGTAGGTCTAGATGATGAGGCACTAAACCATGCAATGCTAGTAAACGAGAAGCAATGAGGCCTCCACAAATTCCACCTTTCTCACGGTTAGCAGCAAGACAGAAAGCTATCAAAGCACCCAAGTTGTAAGACCTAAGAGCAGCAGAGATAAATGCTAGATCAAACGAAGATAACTTATTGGCAGTTTTCCTAGCAAGAACACACTTGGCAATAAAGTAGGCAAAGTAGCGAATGGAGGGAAGATGAATGTTACGGATTTTTCCACTCTCCTTCGAGAAGCTACTCCCTTGGCAAATTTCTGCATATAAATCCATGAGTGGTTCAGGTCTCTCCTTAATCTTCCTACATTTTCCCCATTGAGGTACCTTAATAGCTACACAAAAATCATCAAGAGAAAGGTTGACAGCAATATTGTAAATTTTGTAATGGACCATAGGGTTAGGAAAAGAGTGACTAAATTGGAAATCCTACACCACAGACATGGTTAGCTTCACAAATTGACAAGGTTCATCTATCAAAAAGTTCTCTAACCCTGCATTAGAAACCAAAGTGTGGAAATCTTGTAGAATTCCTGTAGCTCTCATGAATTCAGGGCATGGATAAATGGAGGGAAAAACTTCCTCCTCCCGGTGGACCTTCATGACCTCAGGTACCCAAAGCTCATGTTGGTTTCGGTGGTGTTCACTCATCTTCTATTCTAAAATTTAAACACCTATTAAACAAGTGATTGCAAAGTAAATATAATGAAGGATTCTACTCATAGGGACTTGCAAGAGGCTTAAACATGCATCAAAACTATATCTCTAAGCATCAAACAAGCTTACAAGCTCTCATAACCAGTCACCTACAGCAGCAAAATACTCAATATATAATCCACTAAACACAAATCTACTTGGACAAGGGGAGGAGTCACATACCAGGGAACAAATGCTCCAAATTTCAGCAAGAAAGATGGGCTGAACAAGGAGATCGAAAAAATCGAGAGCAAGAACAGAAAGAATGCGATTTTGAGCAATGAACTGGAGCATACTCGGGAGAGAGAGGAAAGTGGCAGGTAAGAGAGTTAGTGGGGGGCCAGGGGTGGCCCACACCAGGGCATGGCGCCACCCAAGGCTGGTCGTGACACCATGTGGTGTGCCTGCCTGGTGGGCCCCCTGGTACCTCCCAGGTACTCCTCTGCCCCTTTTTCCACATAAAAAATTAATATGAATTTTCTGGAATTTTTCGAGACACTTTATTTTTGGGCATTTTTTAGAATAGAAGAATGATTTTTCTGACAGACAGATTTTTTTCTTTTGGAAACATGATGCAAGGACAAAACAAGGCTAGAACTACAGAAGTTCTAAGACACTCTAACATGCAAGCAACTAACAACAAAAAGAAAACTAAACGAAAGCAAAAACTAAAATGCAAGGGGTAGAAATAAAACAGAGATAATCATAATGAAAACATTGTTTTGTTCAATGGAATCCTTTTGTTAACAAGGTTGATCAAGTCTTTCTACCAAAACAATTGCATATGAGACAAAACTTTGTATTCCACTAATGATTATGTTACCTCAACCTTGATAGCAATGGTCCCAATCATAATAGTTTCAAATTTTTCTCTTGGTATGGGACAATATATTTCTCCAACTTGAATGCCTTCAACATGTTCAATTGAATTCAAACCATAAGTCCTTTCAATCTTCTTGGGGAAATAGACAGTATGTTCCTTGTCATTAACATTGAAGGTCACCTTTCCTTGATTACAATTAATAACAGCTCCTGCAGTATTAAGAAAAGGTCTCCCAAGAATAATAGACATATTATCATCTTCAGGCATTTCAAGCACAACAAAATCAGTTAATATCAAGCAATTGTGAGCCACCTGAATAGGTACATCCTCACATATACCCACAGGAATAGTGGTAGATTTATCAGCCATTTGCAAAGATATATCAGTTGGTATTAATTTTTCAAGTTGAAGCCTCTTATAGAGAGAAAAAGGCATAACACTAACTCCAGCTCCCAAATCACACAAAGCAGTTCTAACATAACTGTTCTTAATAGAGCAAGGGATAGTTGGAATCCCTGGGTCTCCAAGTTTCTTAGGAACCTTACCATTAAAGGAATAATTAGCAAGCAAAGTAGAAATTTCTTCATTAGGGATCTTCCTTTTATTCGAGACAATATCCTTCATATACTTTGAGTAAGGAGGCAATTTAATAGCATCAGTCAAAGGAATTTGAAAGAATAAAGGTTTCATCCACTCACAAAACTTATTATAATGTTCATCTTCCTTTGACTTGTGTTTCTTATCAGGGAAAGGCATAGGTTTTTGGACCCAAGGTTCTCTTTCACTACCATGTTTCTTAGCAATAAAATCCTCTTTAGTGTATTTGGTATTCTTAGTGTGGTTTTCAGGTTCTTCTTCAACTTTTTCTTCATTAGGAACTTCATTTTCTTCATTACCACTTTCAGTTTCAGCATCAGAGATAGATATACTATTAGGATCTATAGCAGGTTCAGAGGGTTCAACAACAGTTTTATGTTTCTTCTTCCTTTTCTTAGAAGTAGAACCACTATTTTTAGCTTGTTGAGAATCCCGCTCAATTCTTTTGGGATGCCCCTCAGGATATAGAGGATCCTGGGTAGCAGCTCCACCTCTAGTTCTAATTTCATAAGCATGTTTTTCTTTAGCAACATTAACTAGCAAGTCATTTTGCACTTTAACGAGTTGATCTATTTGAGTTTGAACCATTTGAAAGTGTTTAACAATCATTTTAACATCATTAGAGGTTCTTTCCACAATATCTTTCAACTCAACAATAGCTATAGTGTTTTCCATTAGATGATTTTGCACCCTTTTATTAAAGTTATCTTGCTTAAGAATAAAGATATTGAATTCTTCTAAGCATTGATCAGGAGGTTTAGAGTAAGGGATATCACCTTCATCAAAGTGTTGGAGCGAGTGTACCTCAATAGTGGATGAGTAGGGAATAGGCTTACATAATTCTTCTATAGGAGGTAAATTCCTGACATCTGCAGCTTTAATTCCCTTCTCCTTAAGACATTTCTTAGCTTCCTTCATCACTTCATCATTTAATTCAATAAATCCCCTCTTCTTTGATGTTGGAATAGGCACCGGAATAGATGGTTCAGGTACAATTACTTCAGGTATAGCTTGTTTAGGAGGAGTCCAATCTTCATAGTTCTTACTTATTTTAGCCATTAATTCCTCAGCTTCCTTAGGAGTCCTATTCCTGAAAACACAATCAGCACAACTATCTAGGTATGTCCTAGATTCTTCGGTTAGTCCATTATAAAATATATCAAGAAGCTCATTCTTAGGTAATGGACTTCCATCCTGTGCATGAATCAAAGCACAAAATCTTGCCCAAGATTCGGGCAATACCTATTTTTCTCCCTGTTTAAAATCAAAAAGTGTCTGCAAAATAGCATGTCTAGCACTAGGAGGAAAATATTTCTGCAGGAAAGTACTAATCAAGCACTCAGGGCTATCAATAGATCCAGGAGGTAAATTACTAAACCAAGTTTTAGCTTCTCCTTTCAGTGAAAAGGGGAAAATCTTAGCAACAAAGTAAGTACGCATCTTAATATCATCAGAAAACAAGCCACTCATAGTAGAAAGTTCATTCATATGTGCTACCGCACTTTCATTCTTAGTCCCACAAAAAGGTTCTTTCTCAACAATAGCTATGTAAGATAGATCGAGAGAGAAATCATAATCTTCATCTATAATGTTTATGGGAGAAGCAGCAAACTTAGCAATAGGAGACAATTTGGGTCTAATAGTACACCTCTCAAGGAGACTCTTAGCAGCGCTCCTATCATGGGTGTTTTTACATTCTTTAATAAATTCATCGGTCATCTCAACATAACCATCTTCAATATCATAACTTTCACTAGACTCAGGTGAACTAACAGGTGTGGTAGTGTCTTCATTAGGAGTTTCGGTATTTCTAGCTATAGTTCTAGCAATCATAGCATCTAGGAAAGGACCTAATGAACCACTCTTATCAAGCACAGTAGAAGCAGCATCATAAGCATCAGAAGTTTCAGATTCAGCAGTAGTAGCAGTGTGTGTAGCATGTGTATGTGGTCGTGTAAGGAACTTACTCATAATAGACGGTGAATCAAGAGCAGCAGAGGTGTTTACAACCGTACCTCTTCTTGTAGTGGATGGTAAAATAGGAACCTTGCCATCACGAGACTTACCCATGATGGATGGATAGCAGCGATCAATAGAGAATCCAAGTGAACTTCATAAATAAAGCTATGCTCCCCGAAACGGCGCCAAAAAATAGTCTTGATGACCCACAAGTATAGGGGGTGTATCGCAGTATTTTCGAGGGAAGTGAAACCCAATTTATTGATTCGACACAAGGGGAGCCAAAGAATATTTATAAGCCTTAACAACTGAGTTGTCAATTCAACTGCACCTGGAAACAATTTTGCTCACATCAGTTTATCAGTAGCAATAGTTTTGTAGTAGGAATAGTAAAGTAGCAGCAGTAGTAAAGCAAAGACAGGAGTGACAATAGCAGTAACAGTGGGATTCGAGTGCGGTAGGCATAGGGATGGATGGACGGGCGTTGCATGGACAAGACAATTCACATAGAAATCAAAACATAGGGCAATTGCAGATAAATAAGATAAAGCATCCAAGTACTAGATAATCCTAGGCATGTGTTCCATATATAGTCATACGTGCTCGCAATGAGAACTTGCACAACATCTTTTGTCCTGCCAGCCCGTTTGCAGCGGGGCCTCTAGGGAACTACTGGCAATTAAGGTGCTCCTTTTAATAGAGCACCGGAGCAAAGCATTAACACTCCATGAACACATGTGATCCTCACATCAAAGTCATTCCCTCCGGTTATCCCGATTTCTGTCACTTTGGGGCCATTGGTTCCGGACAACAATGTGTGTATACAACTTGCAGATAAGACCAAAAGCAATACTATCATAATGAATCAATAACATGTTCAGATCTGAAATCATGGCACTCGGGCCCTAGTGACAAGTATTAAGCACAACAAGTCGCAACAAAGTCATAAAGCACTAATAAAAGATACTAGGCACCATGCCCTAACAATCTGATGCCATTACATGAACGACCTCATCCAATCCCTACCATCCCCATATCCTACAGCGGGGGATTACTCACTCATAGATGGGGGAAACATGGATGGTCGATGGAGAAGCAATGGTGATGATGATGGCGATGATCTCCTCCAATTCCCCGTCCCGGCAGGGTGCCAGAACGGAGTTTCTGATGTTGTTTCGTGGAATCTGGTGGTGGCGGCGGAGCGGAACTCCTTCTGGAAAAACATTGAACCCTCCGAAGTTTTTAGGTCAGAAGGCTCCTTATAGGCGAACAGAGAGGCCGAGGGGGTGCCTGGGGGGCCCACACCACCCCCTGGCGCGGCCTGGCCTGGCCCGCGCCACCAGGTGGTGTGGCCACCCCTGGCTCTTCTCCGTCTCGTATTCTGGCTCCTGGAGTCTTCGGGTGAAATAGGATTTTTGGCATATTTTCCAGGATTTTTCCTGATAGTTGGTTTTCTGCACAAAAAGTAGACACCAAGGCAATTCTACTAAAAACAGCGCCAGTCCGCATTAGTTGCATCCAAATCACACAAGTTTAGGGGAGAAACAATAGCAAAAGTGTTCGAGAAAGTAGATACGTCTTGGACATATCATTGATCTCGGTCTTCGATCTCGATATCGATATCGTATTCTACCGGGAAGAATCAAACACCGGAAAGAAAGGGAAACAATCAACACCTGGCATCGATGCAATGCTCAATCAAGGATGATGATATGACAAGTTAAATAGATCTTAAATGAAACCCTAGGGCATGCTTGATCATTTTAAACAGGGTCCGAAGGGTACAAACCCTAGAACAGGGGGAACCCCAGAACACCTGTGAGGGGTTGATTTGTTCTTCTACTAAACTTTTTAATTAAAGTTGATTATCAATGCATGATGTTGATGCTAAAGTGTAAATCTCATTTTTCTGAATATTTTGATATATTATTTGTCTTTTTTGACTTATAAATAACTAGTTATGATTTTTCCCAATTTTAATCCATTTTAAATCATTTTTAAAACAATTAACATTTTGGGATATATTAAATAATTATGCAACTAGCCCCACATGTCAGATATTTATTCTTGTTGGAAATTAATTATGGAAATTATTAAAAACCTGGCAACCGGGACCCACCTATCAGGTATTTGATATTATAGAAAATAATTTACAAAAACATTTAAATAAAACAAAAAGAATAATGACACCAGCATGACATCATGCTGATGTCATCAACGGTGAGGCTCCTAGGTGATGCTTGGATCCATCGATCTAGAGATCTCCGGAAGCGCGGACGGACACGTTGGACGCGGCTGGCTAAGGCGAGCTGAATGGTGGTGGCGCCACCCAGATTTGGTCACCGGAGCGTCGCCATCGACGACAAACGGTGTCGGCAGCTACAGGCACACGGAGCAACAGTGACAGAGCACGAGAGGGAGGTAATGGGAAGGTGCCAGAGCACCAGTGGCTTACGCTGCTTGCGATGGAGGGGTCGGTGATGCGAGGCGCGGCTAGAATCGACGGCAACAACGACTACTGTCGTCGGATAAGAAGCAAACGGGGAGCTCGATTGGGGGCATGCACGGATGATTCCTTTTGGGAGAGGAGCAAGTGGAGCACGGTGAGCTTGACGGTTCCCTCGGTTGGCCTTGAGGCGGTGTAGAACGGCAGCGATTGGCGGCGGGGTCCGGCTAGGGTTTCAGCCAGAAGGGGGAATCGCTAGAGGAAGCGAGAGAGAGCGAGATAGTTATGAGAAGAGAGAGCGGATCTTGGCGGTCTTCGTGGCGTTCTTATCTTCATGAGGCGACCACTACGGTGGCAGGAATCGCAGCGGCGAGCATCGGGCGGCCGCGCGCAAGATAGCGAGCTGCTTCTCTCTAGGGAAGATGACAGGCAAAGGGTAAGCTAGGCTGGGCCACGCTGGGCTACTGCTGGGCCGAGGGCTGCGGGGTTCTGGGCTGCACGCAAGCAGCAGATAGAGAGAAGAGGGAAGGTGGGCTGCGGCTGCTGCAGTTTTTTATTTGCAAAACATCTTCTAAATCTATTTTCTCCTTTTCTCTTTGTATTTTAAATTTCAAACCTGTTTTGGTTATTTCAAGAATTACAAGAGGATTTGTAAAAGTATAGAAATATTGTAGGGGGCCTATTAGTACTTTTGGGCTCCAACATTTTTTGTAGTTTTCAAAATTCAAAACCCTTTTGAACTAATTTGAGAAAGAGAAGAAATACGGTTTTACTTTATTTCTTTTGCATGCACTTTTTAAAATATGATGCTCATGATAATGCACAAGTAAACTCTAATTAGCATTTAATAAAACTAGGGTTGTTACAATCACATAGAAGAGAGTTGTAGGATGTAGGGATCCACACACTGCAGACCTGAACCTAGGTAAAAAACCTCGCATCTCTTTATGTTCGCGCTTGCTAGACACTGTGCCCCTGGCCGAACAAGAAAGGGGGACTCACCCCCAGTGTCGAAAATAAAGACACGACAGATGATTGTGATTTTGTACCAGCAGATATGTCATTGGGTGATGAAGAGGTAGTTGCTACAAAACAACTACAAGAAATTCAAAGAGGGGAATGGAAAAGGAAAAAATGTTGGCAATTGAATGTCCGGATCTTGAAGAAGTTAAATAGGAGGTGGAGGAATATTCAAGTGAAGATGATCAATAATTAGTTATGGTTTGGGTGAGAGAAAAGAGATCAAGTTCTTAAGGACGAAGATGACAGGTTTAGAGCAAAGTGCACTTGGGCTAAATGTCCCTGGGTTTGTTTATGCAAGAAAACTAAAAAAGAGCGGACAAATCACCTCTTTCAAAGATCAACATCATTGCCCACACAAGAGAGATAGTGCTTTAGTCCCTAGCACAAGAATTGCAATCAAATTTGAAAACATGATTAAGGCAAACCTAGAGTGGCCAGCTGCATAATTAAAAGCAACTATTGATGCATATAAAATGAATACATGAACTTTGTAATTTATTGTCACATGTTCCAACATACTGGTAAGGGCACATGTTCCCGAATAGCCTGGTCGTACCAAAATTAGAAAATCCATCAAAAAAGTGACTCGAGTACTGGCAGTTTAACGACCACTAGTACGGGCGAATGCAGCTGTACCACCCACCCGTACCGGGTTCGAAAAACTGGCAGCAGCTTCAGAAAAACAAAAGGACTTCAAAAATGCAAAGAAAAGTTGCAAAACAGCAATTAAAACATAGGTAAGTCAAAATTTTGATTACCTTGTTGAACTAGTGGTAAGGTGTTTACTTAGGTATCTTTTTCTCCCTTTAATGTCTGAGTTAACTTCTCCTTATTCCCTTTGAACAAGGTTGGTCGCAAGAAGTCGCTAAAACCATTGCAAAGAGATACCAATTTTTTCTTTTGGGGAGTGTAGTCCCTGATGGTATGCAGATGGATGACACCTTTTCTGGTGTTTTTATATCTTCAATATCCATAGATATGTCTTCTTGTTCTTCCCTTCTTTGGACGATCTGCAAGTCAAACTCTTGCAAAAGCAAAGTCAAAGGGATCATCCTTGGCTTAACGTCAGTCAGTTCAAGGATTTCTTTCAAGCTATCACGATCAGTACGCACTCTTACTTTTGAAACAATTATGTAAGATCTAAATTTATCACAAGAGAAGACAACAATGAAGGGATCATTTTCTGCCATGAGGTAATTCTTTTGAGCACCATTTAATGTGCGACTAGCATGATGAATGATATTGAGTTCATCACCATCATACTGGCAAAGGATTGCACCAATAGCTTCATGACTAGCCTCACAAAATAGATCAAAAGGTTTCTTCCAATTGGGTGTCTTGATAATAGGGGCATCAAGAAGGGATTGTTTTAATATGGTGAAAGCAGTAAGACAGTTTTCATCGAAATTAAACATAACATCCTTTTGTAAAAGGTTAGTAAGCGGTCTAACAGTCTTAGAGAAATTCTTAATAAACCTTCTATAAAATCCAGCATAACCCAAGAAACTTCTAATACCTATTACATTACGAGGAGGGGGGCGCCTTTCTATTGCCTCAATTTTAGCTTTATCAACTTCTATGCCTTTGCCTAAAATTTTATGACCGAGTACTATACCTTCTTGAACCGTTAAGTGACATTTCTCTCAATTCAAGAGTAGGTTAGTATTTTCACATCTCTGTAAAACTTTATGAAGATTATGGAGATAATGATTAAATGAAGTTCCGTAGAGCGAGAAATCATCCATGAAAACTACCATAATATTTTCAACCTAATCAATAAATATAGCAGTCACATGCCTTTGGAAGGTAGTAGGAGCATTGCAAAGGCCAAAAGGTATATGGCGATAATCATATAAGTCAAAAGGACAAGTGAAGGTTGTCTTTAGTTGGTCATCAGGATGAACAACTATTTGAGAAAAAACAGAATAACCGTCTAAATAGAAAAAATGAGAATGCATAGTGAGCCTCTCTAATGTTTCATCTATAAATGGTAAAGGGTAGTGATCCTTTCTAGTTTCCTTATTAAGTTTTCTATAATCAATACACATCCTGTGACCAATGACAGTTCAAGTTGGGACCATCTCATTCTGTTCATTTGGAACGACAGTAAACCCACCTTTCTTAGGAACACAATGCACATGACTCACCCAATCACTTTCCTCCACATGGAAGAATATTCCTACATTTAATAAGAGAATTACCTCTTTTCTTACTTCTCTTATTCCATATGAGGTTTAAGTCGCCTTTAAAAATCTGGAACCATATGAGATCCTTCTTCCATAAATATTCTATGAGTGGCTATCAAGGGAGTAATCCCTTTCAATTCTCGCATCAAATATCCAAGGGATTTTCGGTGCATCCTTAGGACTATCTTTAAGTTTTCCTCGTCCTTTTCTTCAAGATTAGAACTTACAATAATAGGGAAATTACTAGTATCATCAGGAAACCTATACTTTAATTCTTTAGGAAGGGTTTTGAATGTAGGAGGTGGAAGTTTCTCATCTCCTTTCCTTATAGGTACTTCATAAGTTTGATTCATTTCAGGATCTACTTCAGGGGTTGAGTCAAGATAATCATCAATATCCATTTTAATCTATATCTTCGATCATATTATTATTGTCAACTAGGCTTCTTACTAAATTATCATTGGGAGTTTCAATGAATACGGAGGCAAGATTAATAATGTTACCTTCTTCTTCTTGCCCATACTCATATTCATCAAATTCATCAATAGTCGGCTTATGATGGAATTTAGAGAAATGGAAATTCATTTTATCTTCACCAAACTTGAGATATACATGATACGTCCATTTTGCATCACTATTCTATGTCTTAATTCACTATTATTCATTCATATATTTCGTATTGAGAGGTGATACTTATGTTATTTCATCTATTTTTGCATGGTTGATGACTTTTGGAGCATGGACCGCTGCGGGATTCGATGGAAAAGGTGCTATTGGGAGGCAAAATTCGCGAAGATCAGAAAATCCGGGAAAATATACGGAAAATTCTATTTTTCCAGAAGACTCAAGATGCCAGAAGATGGAGCAGAGGTGGGCCATAGGGGGCCCACACCACCCCATGGCGCGGGCAGGCCTAGGCCGCGCCAGGGAGTGGTGTGGCCGCCCTGGCCCACTCCAGCCTCTCCCCTGTGGCGTATATCTTCATCCCAAAACCCTAAGACTCGGGGGCTGACCACAGAAAGATTCCACCACTTATTTGGTAATGCTACTACCACTGCTAAGGTAGTAGATAAGCCACCACCTACTGAGAAGGATGTTTTCAAAATACCTACAAGAATTATTGATCGTGTTATGGATAACTACTATGTTGGGGATGGAACTGTCCATCCCGGTGATCATTTACTCTTTATACACGAATTATGCGGGTTGTTCAAGTGTGCAGGTATTACTACAAATCAAGTTAAGAAGAAGTTATTCTCATTATCACTGAAAGGAAGAGCTGAGGAATGGTATAAGCTGCTGAAGAATGGTCAAGCTCTGGAATGGTAGGAAATAGTGCCTCTCTTTTACTCAAAGTTTTATCCTCCTAGTGAGATTCATAAAGATCGGAATCAAATATACAACTTTTGGCCTCTTGATGGAGAGAGTACATCTCAAGCTTGGGGGAGATTGAAGTTACTAATGCTCAAATGTCCCATTCATGAGCTCCCCTATAATATCATTATCAATAACTTTTATGCAAGGCTCCCTCTACATGATAAGGATTTATTAGATGCTTCTTGTGCTGGATCATTCACTCGCATGGAAGAAGAAGTTAAATGGGACCTTCTGGATCGTATTCAAGACAATGCTGAAGCTTGGGAGAATGAAAAAGGTAGAAAGTCAGGTGTAAATTATGATTATGAATGCATTGAATCTTTTATGGGAACTGATGACTTTCAAAATATTAAAAACGCTTATGGTCTAGACTCTCAAGCTATTGCTTCTTATTTTAAGGCTTTTGCTTCCTACATTGAAGTGCCTAAAAAGAAGTGGAATAAGTATCATGAACCTTATAAAGATATTGCCAAGAGTGTTCCTTCAAGAAATACTAAAGTTTATATTGCTAATCAT
Source organism: Avena insularis (assembly GCA_023614405.1). Taxonomy (NCBI): domain Eukaryota; kingdom Viridiplantae; phylum Streptophyta; class Magnoliopsida; order Poales; family Poaceae; genus Avena; species Avena insularis. Next base: position 605,712,601 of record CM042690.1, on the reverse strand, counting down.
GTTTTACCTAAACCTTATATTGAGAAAATGCCTTTCCCAGTTAAGGTAAAGGAACATTCTATGATGGCTAGTATGGTAGATGAAAGTATGAATAAAGGTGTTGAACCTAATAAACAAATGGTTGATGAACCTATTTTATCAAGTGTGAAAGACTTTGTCACTAAGTATGAGGAAGAGGGACACCCTATCCTTTGTAAGGATACCTCTAATATTGTTTCACAAAGTAGTGTTATGAGAGCTAGTATTCCTGTGTTTTCTGTTAGAATAAGTGATCATTGCTATGATAGTCCTTGTGATAGCTATATTGTTAAGTTTATGCATGACACTGAAAGCTATTATGAGAGCGGGAAAAGTGTTCTTGTGCATCTCAATAATATCAAGTTTCCCCGTTTTATGCTGAAAGTTTTTATGTTGCACTTCTTTTGCCTTCTTATGCAAGTTGCCTTTGGTTACAATAACTTGTTTATTTACAAAATCCCCTTGCATAGGAAGTGGGTTAGACTTAAATGTGCGTGTGTTTTTACTTCTTAATGCTCTCTTTAACCTCAACTCATATCCCTATGAGAGCTTCTTCAAAATTATCATGCCCATCTTAATGGCTATAAAGAAAGAGCTTTATGGGAGACAACCCAATTTGTTTTTGCTTTCAGTTTGTTTTTGTTTATTTGAGTCTTGGAAGTTATTACTTCGGTAATAACCGCTCCTTATCCGTTTTGTTTGGTGTTTGTGTCAAGATCAACCTCTAATGAGAGAGAAGTAATATTTGGGGAAGTTGCTGTCCCGAAACAGATTTTTATGCTTCACCGTAAAAATTCGTGAGAGATCTCTGTATGTCGGATTGAGGTGTAATTTTTTTTGCTTCTTCCCCAGGTTGTTATTTAACTTTAGTTAGTTTTGCACTTTTTGAATTGAGCAACAGAAGATTTTCGAAAAAATTGATCTTTACCTGCTGGTCTGTTTTGACAGATTTTGCCAATCTTGCATTTGCTTCTTTATTCGATTTCCTTTTTGAATTCTTTTTGGGTTTTCGGAAGGAGTTGCTACAGCACCTTATGTTTTGATGGTTTTCAGTTGAAGATTGGACCCAAAAGGTTTTATCACTTCACTTATACTAATGTTGATAATGAGAACTGTGTGAAGTTTTGTGTGAAAGAAATTTCCAGGAAGTGGAGATAATGGTGTAATAAGGAAGAGAAGGGTTTTATGACTCAAGTAATAAGTATATGAAGATGAAGATATCGATGATATTCAAGTGATGACTCTGGAAGGATCCACTAAATACCAAATTCAGAGACCTGCAGAGTCCGTGTTCAACTAGGTAACAGTTCTGGTAAGAAAAGTTCCACGAAAATACAATACAACTATATTTTTGCAGTTTTCAGTCAATAAGGGAAGCTACGAAGCGAAAAAGGGACGGAAACGGAGCCAGGGTAGCCCACACCAGCCCATGGCACGGGCCCACCCCTGGCCGTGCCACCAGGTGGTGAGGCCAGCCAGGACTCCGCCTCCGACTCGTTTTCTCCCAGTACCTTCCTTTTGATATGAAACTTCGTAATATATAACCCCCCGGATCCCACGAGGTTCGTATATCGTGTTTTCGTCGCATTTTTGTTTCGATCTGTTTGTGCCAGGACATACTCCTTGAAGGTTTAGAATCACAATGGTGTCTGCCAAGGATAAAGGAAAGGAACCTATGGAGGAAGACCTCCAAGACCCCGGGAAGGAGAAGGAGATCAAGAGGGAAGGTGAAGATAAGCAAGGCCAATGTCCGCACACCGGCACTACTGTTGCAAGCATTGGAGTGGTGGCGAACCCTGCCAGGATCAGAAGGACTGCACGGATGCAGACTGGGGTGAAAGCTCCTTGTCACTGATTAGCACCAAGGACACCTTCTCCGAACACCAAGAGTACCTTCCATACCTTTGCTCATAACCATGCAGGAAAAGAAGACTCCAAGTGGGAAGAATGGAAGAAGAATCACACGAGCTGGGATCCACAAACTGAAATGATTATGGGCCGCATTAAGCACAACTCGGAGTTGATCCGTACTCTCACCTTCAAGATTGAGGACTTTGGGAAACTGATCACGGAGCTCATCAAGAGGATACCACCACCACCAAAGGAGTAATTCGTCATCAGGTTTGGCATCCCCTTGGTTTGTTCCAAGCTTGGGGGAGTGCCGCGGTATCACATCACTATCTTCTATCTTTTTACTTTATTAGTAGAGTCATATCAAGAATAGAGGAGTTATTATGTAGTATGGTTTGCATTATGGAAGTGTCCCCTCTCTCGTTAGATATGTATCCCTTGGTGTGAGTTTCCGTTATGGAATATTAATGAGAAGTTCTATCATTCACTCTTTCGCATATCTTATATTAGTTTTTAGTTCGTGGTTATATGATTGATCTTGTTGTCAGTATTGGTAGCACTTTGGGATCATTGAGTTAATTTAGTTGGTTTTGGCAAACCTAGCTCGGTCAGTAGCAACACCTTTTTGAGAGTTGAAAAGAAAAAGATAGAAGTACTCGAGAGAAAAATAATTTCATCATCTTTCTTTCTTCATTTGCTCTTAAGTTTAGTATTCTCTAGTTAATATCTTTTGTGCTTCCAAGGAAGATTGCATGTTTTTTTTTATCATTTGTATGTTTGTTAGTTTCCTTCAACTCTTGTACTTGCTACCCAGCCTTGCTAGCCAAAAACCTGTACTAAGAGGGCATTCTTCTCGTGCATCCATCTCCCTTAAACCAAAACCTTTGCCATTTGTGTCCACCATACCTACCTAGTAGCATTATTGCTATTCCAAGCAAATTCTTGTTTTGTCTACCTCCCAAATTAAACTTGTTATGTGAAAATTAGTGATTAAAGCTCTCATGAACTTGATGGCACACTTTACTTTCTTGCATTTAATTAACTTGAACCATTGGGCCCTTCTTTGTTGCATATATGCTTGCGCTTTATGAGTTGGAGTTAGCCGAACCATGTATCATGGGGACCGCTTTCAACACTTCATTGGTACTTGTACCTAGTTGATATCATGTTCTTTTGCTTATGGATCCCGGCGGTGTGAAATAAAAGTGGAACTTGTAAGATCATGGAGTTTATATGTGTGTTAGAGAAACGCCTGGGCCTCTAGCCTAAGCCATGCCTAATCATGGTGGAAACTTGCAGCATAACTATAGTGAGCATTCTATGAAGCATCCTCAATAAAAACCTATGCAAATAGCAAATAAAAATATCGCTGAGATGCTCACTGTCTGCTTGCCTTGTCATTTTGATTATGGGATAGCTCCTATGTCATGTGCAAGGGGTACCCCGTAGGCGGTTCTCGATGATACGCATGTATTTACAATGACAAGAGATTACTCGTGACTGAAGTTGAGTAGCATGAGGATCGGTACTCATAAGTAAGGGGCATGAGATTTCAACTTATAACTTGTCAAGCATATCCTCTTAGTTGTGTCACTTTAACCTTAATCACCTAAAGATGCCTATGATAGGGGCAATGAGAGCTGAAAGCTAGTAAGTATCATAATTTTTGGGAGCTCTTTATGAGACTTGTAATCCCTACTTCCCTCTTTGAAGGGCCCTTTCTTTTACTTTGTGGTTGAGTCAGTAACCTATTCCCTTCTATCTCAGCAAGTATTTTGAGTTGATGTGTTTCATTCATTCACATGATGATTTATGCAATCATGTTTCTTATGTTCCTTGTTTTGCACATTGCTCTTATCTTGAAGCTTACTACTTTGAAAGCTTTCTTTGAAAACCAGCTATTTGTGAACTCCAGCAAATTATCAACCATTCTTCGACCAAGAGCTAAGTTTGCCATTACCAATTATGATTCACTTTATGTATCTTTATTGTGTTTCCTTTACTCACTGCAAGTTGAGTTATATAATAGTGAGTTGTCTTCTATTATGATCTATGTATTTGATAAATGTGATGCTTCTTGTCCGTATTCTTTTATCGACTCTTCACTCCATAAACCCGAGGTCATGTTTATTGAGCTCAGTTTCGCTTGGGGACAAGTGAAGTCTAAGCTTGGGGGGAGTTGATACGTCCATTTTGCATCACTATTCTATATCTTAATTCACTATTATTCATTGATATATTTGGTATTGAGAGGTGATACTTATGTTATTTCATCTATTTTTGCATGGTTGATGACTTTTGGAGCATGGACCGCTGCAGTCAGGATTCTGATGGAAAAGGTGCTATTTGGAGGCAAAATTCGCGAAGATCAGAAAATCCGGGAAAATATACGGAAAATTCTATTTTTCCAGAAGACTCAAGATGCCAGAAGATGGAGCAGAGGTGGGCCACAGGGGGCCCACACCACCCCATGGCGCGGGCAGGCCTAGGCCACGCCAGGAAGTGGTGTGGCCACCCTGGCCCACTCCAGCCTCTCCCCTCTGGCGTATATCTTCCTCCTGAAACCCTAAGACTCGGGGGCGACCACAGAAAGATTCTGCCGCCTCTGCGGGGTGGAAAACACCGAGAGAGAAAGATCTCTCCAGCAGACAGATTTATGCCGGGGGAATTCCTTCCCGAAGAGGGGAGATCGTCGCCATCAACACCACCATCAAGCTGGACTTCATCGGGATCATCATCATCATCACCACCATCATCACCATCATCACCCTCATCACCATCTCCATATTGCTGTAACAATTGCGTTGAATCTTGCATAGTTCATAGGGGAAACTTTCCCGGTGTTGATTACTCTTTGTAGTTGATGCTATTGAGTGAACCATTGAATTATTGTTTATGTTCAGATTGTTTGACATCATTATTCCATCTCTGATCATGATCCATATGATGTCTTGTGAGTAGTTTGTTTTGTTCGTGAGGACATGGGAGAAGTCTTGTTGTTAGTAGTGGAGTTGTGTTGAGAAAGATTCAATAGATTGTTATTTAAGCTGTGGTGTACTTCTTCTAGTGGTGTCATGTGAACGTCGACTACATGACACTTCACCTATATGGGCCTAGGGGAATGCATTGTGTATTTTGCTACTAATCGTAGGGGTTGCCGGAGTGACAGAAACCTGAACCCCCGTTAGGAAACCATTGCACAAGGGACGTAAGGGTCTTAGAGTTTAAAGCTATGGCTAGGTTTTACCTTAATTACTTTCTTGTACTTACGGATGTTTGCAAGGGGGTTTAATCACAAGTATGTATTAAGTCTTGGATGGGATGGTACATTAGCACAGGTTCACCCACACAACACTTAGCAAGCTAGAGAAGATTAATCGACTATATGAAGCGAAAGCACTTGACAGTCTTCCCATGTGTTCTCGAGAACGTTTGGTCATCTATAAAAATACAACCGACTTGTCCTTTGCTGCATAAAGGATTGGGCCAATTGCTGCATTTATTCCTACTGTCTTTTATTTACTCATACTTTGTTTACTTGCTTTATCGAAAACCCCTAAAAATACGTTTGCTAAGTATTTGTAGAGAATTCTTGAATCATACCACTAGCCAGCACCTTCTGCTCCTCGTTGGGTTTGCCACTCTTACTTATCGAAAATACTGTGATACACCCCCTATACTTGTGGGTCATCAATACAGTTTCTTTCTTGCAATCAATGTTTGCCCATGTGGTGTTCAAGAAATTGCTCCCAAAAATAATTGGACAATAAACATCAGTAGGCATATCAACAAGTACAAAATCAATAGGGTACTTGTAAGATCCAATTCAAATTAGGACATCTCTAATTATTCCCATAGGAACTCTAAGTGTTTTTTATCTACTAGCATTATTGTCATATCAGTGTATTCTAATTCAGCTGGGATGAGTTTGTTTTTGATTTTTAGATAAAATTGTAAGGAATTACATTAACAGCTATTCCAATATCACAGAGGACATAGTAAGAAGATCCAACAAAGGTATAAGGGAGGATAGGTTTACCAACGTCCTTAGCTTTTACCTTTCCTTCAACGAATTGTGAAGCTTTGGTATCTAGATCTATAATTTTACAATGTGCTAACATGGTTAAGATATCTTCCTTAGTTGGTTCACCTGTCTCTTGCATACTTACTTGATTAGTTTCTCTTGCTTGTGCCTCTTCTTCTAAAAAAAATTAGGAACATTTTCTCTTCTTGAAGCTATTCTTCATGTTGTTGAGCCATCATATGTTTTCTAGCCGTCCTTGGGAAAGGAAGGGTTCAACATAAGGGGTAACTCCCTCAACGGCTCTACATGAGCTGCAATGTCTATCTCAACATCTTCCACTTTCTCAGGTGGTGGAGTGTACTGAAGACAATCTTTCTTGGGGACTTCAATATGTTCTGTAAAGGACTCAAGGATTTGCAAAATAATATCATCATCAAGTTGAAGTTTATTAACAGCTTCCTTTACCTCACCGGATTCTTTATAAGCATTGAGACAATTATATTCAATTTCTATCCCTCCTTCACCGCCTAAATCAAATCCCCAAGTTTCTCTATTGCGATGAATTCGTTCTAGGAGTTCCCAAGCTTTAGTTATAGTTAAGTCCATACAAGAACCTACGGAATCAGTGTCTAGCTCATGTTTAATTTCTTGATTAAGTCCCCCATAGAAAATGTGTAGAACATACCATTCAGGTAAATCATGATGGGGATATTTATTAAGTATGGATTAATACCTTTTGAAGGCTCTTACCAAGCCTTCACCAGGGTGATTCTTGAAATTTGTGATTTCCCTCCTTACTTCAGCGGTCTTCACTTTGGGAAAGAATCGAAATACAAATTCTCCTTTGAGCTTTTCCCAAGTGACAATTTTCTCTGTAGGGCATATTCTATACCAAAGCAGTGTTGGTTAAAGATTGGCTAAACAGATTAAGTTTAAATTCATCATCAGAATAGCCTCTCAATTTAAACATCCAACATAACTCGGTAAAATGCATTAAATGATTATAGGGATCCTCATATGGATCATCTCCTGCATAATAGCAATAAAATGAGGTTTAACCTCGTATTCTAGTTTGCTCCCACTCGGGAATTCTTTAACAGGTCCTCTATTGAACTTCTCAATGTATTTGGTTGCGCTGTTGATTCATCAATCCGAAAAGTGCATGGATTTTACCTGAAGCTAGTAAACTATTAGTAGAATAAGCAATTAAGAACAAAGACCAAAAGCGCTTAGCTCCCCGGCAACCGCGCCAGAAAATAGCTTAATGACTACAAGTGCACAGATCGATTGTAGTTAGTTTTGAAATAAGAGAATCAAACCCACAAAGAGCTATTTGGTTAAGGTCTTTATGCCCCGTCATCATTGTCTACCAAAGGATACTTGTAAGAAGCCTTTGATTTCGAGTAAAGGGTGTTTGAAAGGTTTTTGGTTGAATGCAGAAAAGTAACTAAAACAAGTAAAATAAAGTACGGAATGAAAGCGTTGGAAATGGTGGTTGAACTCAATAAGGCTAAAGTGCTCTCGGGGATGTAGGATACACCACTAGCATGTTGTAATTAATCATAATTAGGATAACCTATTTCTTGTGTCATGACATGTGTGGAGAGAGTTCCAAAATAAGATGTTCACTACAAGGCTTGTGGGCAGCCGCTTTCTTGATCCAGGGAATGAGATCACCTCTAAATAACCACTACGATGCCTTAGAGCAACAACTCATAAAGATAACCACAATTAAGGGTTTCCCCATGGATATCGTAATTAGCTTAGTGAATCTCTCTTTATTCCTCCTTAGACCGTGAAGGTTATAAGCCAATGCTTGTAGTCATGAATAACACTAGACATACTCCCATACACATCCTAAGGATTTCACCCTCTCTTTAGTCCCGAAGTAAAATGATATGTGGCCGACTACACATACTATCTAAAGAGAGAACAAACACAATATCATAAATCAATAGATCATGGATACAAGTAATATATCATCTTTATTTCATTTCATAATAGTGCTAGGGTTTCTCCATCTCCCCAAGAACAAAGGGAACTAGTCACACATGGAAGCAATCAACGACATCACCATAATCAAATGGATGGATAAAAGTACAGGAATAAATCTAGTGCAAACCATAATTGAATCTAGAATTACAACAATATCTAATGTATGGAAGATAGGGGTAGCAATGGTGATGGAGATGCAGCGGTGGATGATGAAGGGTATGATGCGATGCCCTCTGATGATCCGTGAAGCAGCAAGGAATTCCCCTTCTCCAAGTTACTCCTCCAGATCCCTCTCTAGTGTGGTATTTCGGAGCTGGAAGTTCCTCTGAATGTCAGATCTCAGATCCGTCTTCGCGAGGCGAGAGTGTTTGACGAGGCAGTCGTGATGCCACATGGTACATGAGGGTGGTATGGGAAAGCTTTGCACATACCAGTGGTCGTTAAGCTCTCTGGAGCTTCCCTCCGTGTTTGCCAATCTCCCAGGTGCAAGAATAAATCAATTAAATGACTTTTATCACTTAGAAATACCATATTCCTACATAATATGATAGTTCCAATTGATATGTTCAGAAGATACTTAGTGATTCGGGATCCTATTGAAACAAGGACAAAAGGTGCGCGTATGCGTTGTAAAATACTAAAAATCCTACTCTACTTATGCAAAACAAAAGGTAAAGATGCTACAATTTTGGACTCATCAATTATATTATTTATGCTACTGTCGCGTATCTAATACATCTAAGCACAAGCAAGATACACAAAAAATAACATCACATACAATTTATTATGTGATATGACATGATCTCTTGTGCCTTGATCTCTATCATGTGCCATTAGTATGATGCCAAGCACATGGAGCCATCCATGAAGTGTATTCATGCAATTGACCATATCACATCACATACCCCCTCCCACAACATAAAGTTAGATGCCTCTACTTTATTACTTGCAAGTTTTACGTGGATGCTAGGGGTTTATCGAGATAGAACACTTCATACCTACAAACTTCAACCACAATATTGATCAAGTTGTTGTTTCTACTACACCCCTTTTGGGGCCCTCTATTATTAATGACATATCAACTACTGTGAAAGAGATAGACACCTGCTGGCCACTTATACGGTACAAGTTGTATGTCAAGCGTGGAACTAGTCTCGCGTAAAATTACACGTAAAGTCGGTCCGGGCTGCTTTATCTCATAGTGCCGCAATATGAACAAGAACACATGGGAGGGTAACAACTAAGCGATAAATTCCCATATTCCACATGTGGTCTACTCGTACTAGCATAACTATGTATATATCGACTCTTATACCACTGAAGGGGTTCATAGTAGAAACACATTTTTTTCCTAGCTAGAACATATCGAAGCCCAAGATCTATCTATTAGTTAATGCAGTAGCGGGAGGGGTTATGATTAAATACCCTTATAGATCGTAGCGCGGTTAACATCCTGCGGGGAACATGGATGAATTAGATGATCGTAGCCGACCTCAAGGTTGTGAATTTCCTCACACGTCACCTCCTGGTCCTTGTACAACATCCCTGGCGCTGCAAGTGGTAGCGCTATACGCGGGTTCACACACATATGGTGTCTAGAAACGACTCCAGTTCTCCTTGATCCAACTGGGATGCGGAAGCAGATCCTCTAGAACCAGGATCCAATAGCGTGAAGGCATGCCGATGGTGTTGACTCTCTCATGCACAGTCCTTTCATGGAACCACACTCGTAGAGAATCAACTGAGAAAGAGGGAGGAAAATCCCTAAGGAAATAGCCTTAGGAAATTCCCCTTATTTTTTGTGTGTCTTTTTCCTCCCACCATAGGCCTTCGTATATTGGGGAAAAAGGGGTACACCCTTTCCTCAAGATCCCATGTGGGACTAAAAGAAAAGGCAAAGAAGGAGCAGTCGGCTGGGCAAAAACTGGCAGCCGGGTGGGCCTCTCGGCCTGTCCTACCCGTGGCCTGGTGGGAGAGGATGTGACCGGGTGGGCTAGAATGCACCCCGCGCGTACTTGCGCGACCCAGCAGTAGTAAGGTGGTGGCGGCCAGGTGGGCAATTGGCAGCCCGCCAGCACGCCTGCCCACCTTCGCCCGTGTCCCTGAGCTCATGGGCTGCGACCAGAGCCTGCTAGTGGCGGCAGCACCCAGTTCTTGCCCGCATGCCAGCTAGCACCCGACTGCCCATGTGGCCTTAGTATGCTATGGTTGTTTTTTCCCTTTGGGGTGGCTTCCTCTTGGGCTATGTTCCTTCGAGAATTCAGCCCAATGCAGGGAGTTGCCCCATACATTTTAATTTAAAATATTTATTGAATATATTAATTCATAATTAATATATGCAAATGCATATTTATAAAATGCTATTTATTATTAAACACCTTTCGATCTTTTCCTTCCTCCGAACATCTTTGGACCGTCTTTGGAACTATTCTGATAATTCTCTTTTTCAGAACATTTCCGATCTTTCTTTCTCATTGGTGATCCCTTCCTTCCATATCGATCTTAGAACGACGATAGACCCTTAAGTTTGTTACCCTAAGGTTTGGGAATGACACAAACATGATTGAGATCTCTCCGATCAATGATCATTAGCGGTACCGGGATGTCTATAATGACCCCCATACATTCCACAAGACTCTGTCGTGTTTGAACCATAAACTCTGTGACCTATTCCATTTGTCTCTTTGATACATGACTTTCCCGAGATTTGATCTTTTAGTATCACTATACTAATCTCGTTACCCACAAGTCTACTTAACTCATTATTGTGATATTCTATCCCCATGACCTAGTCATATGCTGCAGCTTTGTTGGATGCAATCTCACCGAGTGGGCCCAGTGTATCTTCCCATCACGCAAGTGGACAAATCTTGATCTTGATACACATGCCTCAACTGTTACTTTGGAATACCCAATACATAATTTTATGGTCACCCAGTTACAGACATGACGGTTAGTGAGATCAAAGCATACCTCCGGAGACAGTGATTAATATGATCGCATGGTCTAAGGAGAAGGTTACTTCGCTTCTAATTATCACAACGATGAACCATGTGACTAGATCACGTTGTAATACTTAAGTGGATAATGTCCATCATATCATTCTCTAATGATATGACTTTGTAGTCAACTGGCATGAATGCACCATGATCAAGAAACCTTGATCTTCGGTTGCGCAACGAACTAGTTAAATAAAGGCTACTAGGGACCAGGTTTGTTACATACCACACCTGTATCAGTGTTTCCTCTTTATACAGATATAGCATAGTATGAAACCATCATGAAATAGTTTGATATATGATAATAAACCTATTTATTATTTGCCTCTAGGGCATATCTCCTTGAATTCTCACAAATAAGAAGCCCAACAATAACTACTTTCATGTCTTTAGGTGCAAGTGCCTCGTCAAGAACAAGAAAGAAAAGCTCCGTAAATTCGAATCTATAATTATAGAGGGTATCTTTGTTGGTTATGCGGAAAACTTTCATGCCTATGGATACTACAACAAAACCAATGGTTGTGTTGACGTATCTTGTGACATGGAGTATGATGCAGCCCATCCTACGGACGCTCCTACATCTACACCAACAAGTCCCCCAAGTGGACCCATGACTCGTGCCCGAGCCAAACTCCTACAAGCTAAGGTGAACTCGCTCCTTTCCTCATGCCAATTTGATACCTCCTTGGATGGTGTGCTACTTCACGCAACTACTCTATGTATCATTAGGTACGAAGCCTCGGCACATCACCAAGCACCCAAGGATGGAGAACAAGGATCAGAGCGTGAAGCAGGAGCCGCTGGAGCTGCTAAGACTAGAGTCTCTGGTCTGCACACACCGGAGTTTCCGGTCCACCAAAGTCTCCGGCCTGAGGACCCCGGAGACTCCGGCCCACCCTCCGGTCTGACCCCTGCACCGGACCCTGGGACAATCTAAAGGCCCCTCCGGAGGCTGGTCCAGAGACTGACCGGAATCTCCGGCCTAGACCGGAGTCTTCGGTCCACCACACCGGAGTCTCCAGTTCGACCGACGCCAGGCATGAAAAGGCCTTTGGGCCTGTGGTCCATGTACCCCTTAGTCCGTCCAGAACTTGTCTTTTATTCCTAAATTACCCTTGTTAAAGTGGCTGGCCTATATGTAGTCCCCCACCTCTATTGTAAACCCTAGGCATGATATTGGAATTAGTGGAAACCCCTTTGTGGATCTATCTAGTTCTTGCCTCATGCTCCTTGACCAAGGAGCACCAATATCACCAAACCTTGTTGGAGTTTGCATCGTGCCTCCGCGTTGTACAAGGCCTTGGCATCGGTGTCCCTTTGCCAAGACGTCAAGATCTCAATGATTCTCCCATCTCGCCGTGCCGGTTCAAGAGAGAGTCCTCCGCCAGACGCCGATCCTAGGGATTGTGCCGGACCGGTCACCGCTGGCGTGAGCTATTGTTGTTCGTGCATGTTCTTGTTGTGTTCATCCTTCCCTCCTTCCCCCGCACTCCACCCTCGATTTGAGTGGGATTGATGAAAGATCGGGCCACCCTAGAGGTTTGCCCTTAACATATTGGTATCAAGAGCTTTGTTGCTCACAAATTCCCCCACAAATTTTTCTTCTATCCACCAAAAATTCGAAAATCCCCAAAAAACAGCCCAAATTTGCCTTTGGATCGATCTCTTGATTTGGAGTGTTATTTGTGGTTTTGATCCGACCAATCCTTGTCTTAGGAGTTGGTCTAGCTTTATCCTGCGTTTTCCCAGCCCAATTTGGCTAATTTTGCGCGGATTTGAGGACCCAAGGCGTGGATTTCCGCTCAAGAACATGAGCAGTTCGCAATCTGACTCCAGACCAGAGTCTCCGGCCTGCACACCGGAGTCTCCAGCCTACACCGGAGTCTCGGGCCTACCCACACCAGAGTCTCCGGCCTGAACCGGAGTTTCCAGCCTGAAACCCCAGAGTCTCCGGCCTGACGCCTGATTTTGACAGTTTTGCCTCTAATCTTGCATTGGCTAATTTCCTCTTGTTTGTTCGTGCCCGTGTGCGTGTCGTCGATGTTATGGGGTAACCCCGTGGGTGGCTCGATCTTCACGGATATCGTGGTCAAATCGATGGGAAAGCGAAGGGAAAGCCAGAAGGTAGTGGAAGAGGACGGACACCTCGCAAAGAACACGATGAACACATGCAAAACACACACGATACACGGTCGATTGCTCTCACCGGTGGCCACCGGTACGATAGAATCCTCACAAGGAAAGATCGGTCAACGTGCTCCCTCGATCCCACGCGGAGAGGGAAGAACACCTTGGAGAGGGTCTTGACGTCTTGGCAAAGGGACACCAATGCCAAGGCCTTGTACAACGAGGGAGGCACGATGCAAACTCCAACGATGTGGTGACGATAGTCGATCCCCTTTGGTAGAAGGGGATGAGGCAAAACTAGAGATTCCACAAAGGGGGTTTTCTTTAGTCTATCATCTATGCCTATGGTTACATGAGGGGGTGGGGGCACTATATATAGGCCGGCCACTAGTTCAAGGGTACTTTAGGAATAAAAGGGGAAAGTCTAGATGGACTAAGGGGTACATGGGCCAAAGGCCCAGCTGGCGGCACGCAGGCCCATACGGTCATGCCAGAGACTCCGGTGTGGGGTACGGAGACTTCGGTGTGGGCCGGAGACTCCGGTCTGTCTCTTGTGTCGTCTCCGGAGGGGCCTTCTGGCTGTCCTCAAGCTCGACCTGAGGGTTGGTCCGGAGATGGGTCCGGAGACTCCGGGTTATGCATGCCGGAGAGTTCGGTGTCTTCAGGCCGGAGACTCCGGTGTGGCCGGAGACTCCTGTGTGCGCAGGCCAGAGACTCCGGTGCTCCAGCTGCTTCTTCTTCCGTCTTCTCTTCCAAGCCTCCGTGTTGTCGGGCTTGGTACTCCAGGCTTCCTCCCTTGCCTCCATACTCGTCGGTATGAACCTATCATGGATATGGGACGGAGTATGAGGTAGTATACCATTTAAGAGGGTAGGAAGTGGGCTCGCATAGAGGAACGGATTCACCTTTGGAGTCCATGACGACTTGGCATAAGTTGGAGACCATGATGTGGTAACGACCGAAGGTCGGGCTACATCATGTCCCCTCCCTTCAAAAAGAGTCATCCTCGACTCTACACGCTCATCACAAAGTAGAAGATGTTGAGATACCTTCTTGATCCTAGGGTTCATCATATAGTCGTCCTCGAAAAGATTGACTTGACAACACTTCAAAGTTCCTTCGCCTTCCATGAAGCCTACAAAGCTCACAACAAATGCGAAGCAACACTCAAAGCATAGCCAATTCATGAAGATTATAGCATGAGTCCTCAAGTAGAAGGAAGTCACCTTATGTTGTAGAGATAACTCGTTGAAGTGTAGCCCTAGGTAACTCTCTTTGATTCGTCTTGTCAACTCTTTATCCATAGAGGTTGACGCGTACGCAATTGTACCTTCACACAACAAAGACCAAGCAACATATGTTCGTGTGTGATAGAGGAGCATGTCAAATGTGGCATGTCCATTCTTGTTCACAACACTATTAGCACAACTCAAGTATAGCAAACCGGATGCATATGCAAGGTCAAAGTGCATGGAAATCGTTTGAACATCATCCAAATGTGGGAACTCAAAAACTCCATAAAACATCTTAGTGTGGCACTCAAAGCAATGGACAATATTGGTCAACATCTTTGATGCAAGAGTAGGAGAATTCGGCAAAAACATGTGTGGAAGAACATCCAAAACAACATCATTATGTGTGCAAACGAACCATTGGAAAGAACAATTGTTCAATATGTTGGATCCATACACATATCATCAAAAGCCAAGATCACGGGGGTATGAGTATTGCAAGCGGAAGCAAAAACAACATGTTTGCAAACAAACCATATGAAAGAGCAAGTGGTCCTTATGTTTGTTGCAACAACAATATGAGAGACTTGGAAGCTCTCATGACAATACATGCTCATAATGGCAATATGGTTGCACACAAAACATCGGAAAGATAAATTGTTCAACATTATTGTTGCAACACACAAAGCATCAATATCCAATAGCAACGAGACATGATTGTCACAAGGTGAAAGAATACCGTCAACATGCTTGCAAGCAAACCATAGGAAAGAGCAATTTTTGAACATGAAAGATGCAAAGCATGCAAAAGGTATCAGAGCGGGGTTCGATCTTGAACTCACTTGGGGGATGCTCTCTAGAGCACTTTTTGTCAACTCGTGCTCAACCGAGGTTGACATTCTTGTGCGGGTACCTACACACATCATAGATAAAAGGAAGAACATGTGTGCATGGTAGAGAAAGACATCATCCATCACGTATATCTTCTTGTGCACATCACCATTAGTGTCAAGCAAGTATGAAATAGATGCATGGTGAGTATGCAAGTGGTGGACATGCTTATCATGGCATTTATCAAAATCTCCAATATTTGAGAAAGCTATGGGGGCCATCTCAATATAAACCATATGAGAATTATTGTTGCAAGCAAAACAAGTGAAAGAGAATTATTCAACTTATTGCAAGCAACGGGAGAAATTGTAAAACACTCATGACAAAGCATGGTCAGAGGGGTAGCATTATGATTATCATTGCAAGCAAAACATTGGAAAGAGAAATTGTTCAACAAAGTGCAAGCAATGATATCATTGAAGTAACGTTTAGATCATGGCATGACTATGGCAACATCATCACAATCAAATAATTTCACATGATCAACATTATGCAAAGTCAAAGTATCACAAACATCATCCATAGCATGCCAATCATCACAAGTCATCGTGTCCACTAGTGGGATCATGGCATCATCAACACCCTTATTTTTACCTTGTTCATACCTCTCATATGAAGTGGGTGTTGTGGTAGTATTGGACTCCATGTGGGCGACTTCTTCATCATGTATGGGGATGGCATCATCTTCATCCACCATGGAACCTAGCAAATCATGATGAAACACACTAGAGGTAGAGGGTAAGTCGTTAGAAATCAAAGTGGTCTCACATGACCTATCAACTACCACTCTCAACTCACTCGGTGTATCACTCATGCCCTCCAAGTGGAAGCACTCAATCTCACATATGGTGGAGTCACTCATCTCACTCTTGCTTTCACTCAAGTGGGCTAAGTGGCTCTCATACTCACATGGGATTGGTACCACATCATCACTCAAGCATGTAGGGGTAGGCTCGGTTCTCTCAACTCCATGCGCCTCCTTCGGTGAAGGGAAAATCCCATGCTCACCATTCTTGACCTTGTCATCACCGTCTTGCACCTTGGTTTGTGTAGTCCTCTTGACGTACTCATCCAACTTGGCGAAGTAGAGGTATTCGTCATCCTCATCCATGAAGGTGCATGCGTCATCTAGGACGTCAAGTTTGGGCGTTGAAGCTTGATGGCGTGAAGGAGAGATTGCTCTTGGTGCCATTTTGGTGGTGGCACGAGTAGTTGAAGGTGCCCTTTGATGGTGTCGACAGAGGTCATTGGCGTGCCTTGCCAAAGGTTGATGTAGATGGCGATCTTGGTCATCCACATGACGCTCGTGACGATGCTCCTTGTCCTTGACACTCTTCTTGGTGAGGCGTTGTAATGAGCGCAAAGAATCATTTGTCTTGGCCATCATGCTTATGGTTTTGGCGAAGTTGTTGTCCATGTCGCGCTTGAAGTTGTCCATTTGATGGTGGACCTTGTTGCTCTTGAGGTGGAGGCTCCCTCTTGGTCGATGCGACTTGAGGAGCTTGTCATTGTCGTTCTCGAAGTCTTCCATGCTTGGGGAGTTATTGTTGTTGTAGAACTCCATATCACCCAAGCATGTGGAGCCATTGTCGGTGTAGTGCTCCATCATGTCATCCATGCTTGTGGAGGCATATGCATGGTGGCTCATCGTGGATTCTTCATAGATATCATCCTTGGTTCCGGAGTCCCTAGACATGTTTCACAAGACCAAGTGGTGTATATGGAAGTGGTAGGGGGTTAGGGATGCAACATCAAACCTTACTTTACCTTGGAGGATAGTATCGTGCAAGTGGAAACACTTGAGAGCAATCAAAACCAAGCAAAGTGAAGTTCACATGGAAGACCAAAACCAACTAACCACTAAAAAAACACACACACACAAAGCTTATGGTGGATAGGTATGGAAGGTGGAGTGTCTAAGAATAATCCGAAATCAAGATATTGTAATGGCAAGTAAAGAACCACGATGATCACAAAGCAAAACAAGTCAATCCACAAGATAGGAATATATACAAGGAAACACACATGGTGGGATAAATGGGACTTGTGCGACGGAGAAAGTGAGCTAAGAACCAAATGGTTACCTAGCGAGACGCTAGTTCGATTGCAAATAAATTGGTGGGCTACAAGATATGCACAATAAGTACCACCTATTTGATGTTCATCGAGCTTGCGCTTCCTATTCTATGAGGCACTTGTTTCTTTCTTTCTTTTTCTTCCTTTTCTTTTTTCAATTTTTTTCTCTTTTTCTTTTCTTTTTCACTTGCCGCTTCCTTGTGCCAACAACTATACAAGATAAATATATGAGATAGCGCGCTCACAACTTTTGCTCGGAATTCTACAAGGTATCAAATGTACATAGCCCAAGCAATCATAGGAGGAACTAGTCTCAATAGGTGTTTGTTGAATGCAAACATAGTGTAGCTCACAAGGTAAAGCAAGTGGGGAGAAGTCGCGGAATGTTTATACCTTTGTTCGCCGATCTTCACCCTTTATTGGTGGATTCCGCCTTGCTCACGGAATTTGGATGGAGTAGAAAGCATGAACCATGGAGATGACGATGTAGAGCTCTTTCTCCTCTTCAAAACGAGCTAAATAACACCAAAATCCGAGTTCGTATGCAAAAGTTATGCTCAAAACCGTGATACAGATTTTCTGTCAGCAGGGGGGCGGAGACTCCGGTCTGGTGGTCCGGAGACTCCGGTCTGGTGGTCCGGAGACTCCGGTCTGGAGTGACTCACACCGGAAACTCCGGTCCGGGGGCCGGAATCTCCGGTCCAGAGGTTCCAGGACGTGCAGAACTCGTCCGGGATGCGATTTTGGCGGAAAAACTCAAACCAAATCACCAAATTGGTGGGGGAAATCAAGGAATTAGGCCATGGAAACGCAAGGGAAGGTAGATCAACAAGTTTAGCAAGTAATCCATGGATCAAAACCTACCAAAACGCACTCAAATCACAGATCCATCCAAAACACGAATTGGGGCTGTTTTTGCTAGAATTTTCGAATTTATGGGGAAAAAGACCAAATCGAGGAGAAATCCATGGCAACCAAAAGCTGCTGATTAAATGTTGAGGGCAAACCTCTAGGGTGGCCCGATCTTTCACGAATCCCACTCAAATCGAGGGTGGAGTGCAGGGGAAGGAGGGAAGGATGAACACAACGAACACACGGACGAAGAACGCGATGAACACAACACACTCAAACCACACCAATACACCAAAGCGGTGGTGACCGGTGGTGGGATCCCAATCAATCGATAGGCGGCGTGGGCGAGGACTCTCTCTCTCGAAGCATGGGCGAGATAAGTCGGTGAGATCTCTTCGCGTCTTGGAAAAGGACACGATGCCATGGCCTTGTACAATGTGGAGGCGATGCAACAACGAGGTTTGGTGATATTGGTGCTCCTTGGTCAAGGAGCATGAGGCAAGAACTAGATAGATCCACAAAGGGTCACTAATTCCAATATCATGCCTAGGGTTTACAATGGAGGTGGGGACTATATAGGCCAGCCACTGAAAGCAGTACTTTAGGAATAAAGACAAGTTCTGGATGGACTAGGTACACGCAGGCGCAGGCCAAAGGACTTTTCACGCTTAGCGTGGTCGGACCGGAGTCTCCGGTGGTGGATCAAGACTCCTAGGCCGAGATTCGGCCAGCCTGCACCAGCCTCCAGAGGGGCCTTCAGATTGTCCCAGGGCCCGGCACAGGGGTTAGACCGGAGAGTGGGCCGGAGTCTCTGGGGTCTTTAGGCCGGAGACTTTGATGGACCAGAGACTCTGGTGTGCGCAAACCGGAGACTCCAGTCTGAGCAGCTCCAGCGGCTTCTGCTTCACGCTCTGCTCCTTGTCCTCCATCCTTGGGTGCTTGGTGATGTGTCGAGGTTTCGTACCTGATGATGCATAGAGTAGTTGTGTGAAGTAGCACCCTACGGACGCTCCTACATCTACACCAGCAAGTCCCCCAAGTGGACCCATGACTCGTGCCCGAGCCAAACTCCAACAAGCTAAGGTGAACTCGCTCCTCTCCTCGTGCCAATTTGATACCTCCTTGGATGGTGTGCTACTTCACGCAACTACTCTATGCATCATCAGGTACGATGCCTCGGCACATCACCAAGCACCCAAGGATGGAGAACAAGGAGCAGAGCGTGAAGCAGGAGCTGCTGGAGCTGCTCAGACCGGAGTCTCCGGTCTGCGCACACCGGAGTCTTTGGTACACCAAAGTCTCTGGCCTAAAGACCCCGGAGACTCTGGCCCACCCTCCGGTCTGAACCCTGCACCGGGCCCTGGGACAATCTGAAGGCCCCTCCGGAGGCTGGTCCGGAGACTGACCGGAATCTCCGGCCTAGACTGGAGTCTCCGGTCCGACCGACACCAGGGATGAAAAGGCCTTTGGGCCTGCGGCCCATGTACCCATAGTCCGTCCAGAACTTATCTTTTATTCCTAAAGTACCCCTGTTAAAGTGGCTGGCCTATATGTAGTCCCCCACCTCCATTGTAAACCCTAGGCATGATATTGGAATTAGTGGAAACCCCTTTGTGGATCTATCTATTTCTTGCCTCATGCTCCTTGACCAAGGAGCACCAATATCACCAAACCTCGTTGGAGTTTGCATCGTGCCTCCGCGTTGTACAAGGCCTTGGCACCAGTGTCCCTTTGCCAAGACGTCAAGATCTCACCGAGTCTCCCATCTCACCGTGCCGGTTCGAGAGAGAGTCCTCCGCCCGACGCCGATCCTAGGGATTGCACCGGACCGGTCACCACCGGCGTGAGATATTGGTGTTTATCGTGGTTTTGCGTGTCTGTGTGTTCATCGCATTCTTTGTGCGTGTGCTCGTTGTGTTCATCCTTCCCTCCTTCCCCCGCACTCCACTCTCGATTTGAGTGGGATTCGTGAAAGATCGGGCCACCCTATAGGTTTGCCCTCAACATATTGGTATCAAGAGCTTCGTTGCTCACGAATTCCCCCACAATTTTTTCTTCTATCCACCAAAAATTCGAAAATCCCCAAAAAACAGCCCAAATTTGCCTTTGGATTGATCTCTTGATTTGGAGTGTTATTTTTGGTTTTGATCCGACCAATCCTTGTCTTAGGAGTTGGTTTAGCTTTATCCTGCGTTTTCCCAGCCCAATTTGGCCAATTTTTAGCGGATTTGAGGACCCAAGGCGTGGATTTCCGCTCAAGAACACGAGCAGTTCACGATCTGACTCCAGACCGGAGTCTCCGGCCTGCACACCGGAGTCTCTGGCCTACACCGGAGTCTCCAGCCTACCGACATCGGAGTCTCCGGCCTAAACCGGAGTTTCCGGCCTGAAACCCCGGAGTCTCCGGCCTGACGCCTGATTTTGACAGTTTTGCCTCTAATCTTGCATTGGCTAATTTCCTCTTGTTTGTTTGTGCCCGTGTGCGTGTCGTCAACTAACAACAAGCTTCTGCATCGACAACCCCCACGCTCATCGACACCATGACCCACGAACATCATCCCACACCACCTACGCCAAGTTCATCATCAAAGAAGGAATAACTTGCGTCACCTTGTTAACCCCTATCTTCCTTTATGTGTACCTATCCCATGAGAGTGGCTCCTCTTGTGTTTGCTTGAGCATTGTGCATTTGTCCTTGGATAGTGACTGTGCAAGAGAAATATCAAGTGTGACTAGGTAGCATCAAGGGAGAGCAAAAAAAAGATACAAAGAAAAAGCAAAAGAAAAATAGCCTCCCATTGCCAAAGAGAGTCTCAAAGCTTGTAAGCAAGAGAGAAAGAAGAGCGCCTAAGACAAGTGCACAAATCCATTGCTCATTTTCCCTCTTTGCAAACGAGCCACAGTATCTCCTTGCATTGGCACGCCATCGAGCTTAGTCTTCGTTAGGACATTTTGTTTGCTCATTTTCATAGTCGTGCCAAGCCCAACAATCTCCAGGTGTGTGTACATAGTCGTAGGTTCCCGTCACCCTTTTGAGTTGTTGACCTTCGCCTTTGACTTGAGTTTTGTTGGATTTTACCCACATTTGACTATCCCTTTTCTTTTGGTTGGTTCTTTGGCATTCCACAATCCTAACCTACCACCAACAAGCTTTTGAGAGTTAGTCCTTCTTTAGTGTGAGTTTTTCTTTGCAATTCCACTTTGCACGCTTATAGCTCTCACTTGTGGTTTCTAGTTTGGTGCAATCCCCAAGGTGAGGTACAAGGCTAACACCACCATATTCCACTTCCATATACAATACTTGTGTGTATTGCATGATGGATAGGCACGGTGAGTCGAGCCAACCACCCCCCCAAGAAGAAGATCAAGGACCGTACATGACACGTGCAAGTCACTTCATAGTTCGACAAGAGTTCTGTGAACGTTGCCAAGCCCTTGAGATGCGACAAGATGAACAATTTGGCAAGACACAGGCCGAGTTCAAGAACATTGACAACCGCTTCGATGGCCTTGAAAGGCAAATGCAAGCAATGCATCACAACTTCGGCCACCAAAATGAGTCGCTTCAACGCTCCATCGCCGAAACAAATGGCAACCTTCGACGCCTCATTGACAGTATGGAAAGGCCACATTCACGCGCATCAAGCTCTTCAAGCTCATCCTGTCGTCATGCTCCTCCTCAACAAGATCTTCACCCAAGTGCTCCAAGACGCAATGATGCCCCCATGGTTGATGATGGAAGTTCTTCAAACTATGTACCTTCCCCACAGCACGCCGCAACGTCAAGCTATGATGGTGATTTCTCTTCAAGGCCACGAGCAAGGCAAGAAACACACCGTCATCACGCAAGAGCATTAGTGATCCAACAAGAGCGACCACAAGAAGAACCGCAAGTGCAACCGCAAGTCTACCACCATCGACCGCGACACATACTTGACACAACAAGTGATGACTCCAATTTGGAGAATCAAGATCGTCATCGACGTGAAGCTCTCCCAGATCCTCCTCCTCGTCATCAACGTCATGAACGTCCGCACCGACACCATGGTCATCACGAGGCGCCTCCTCCACCTCAACAAAACTTTGAGCGTCAAGTGATACAAGTTGCATGACACCCACCACGTCAAGAGGCTCATGATCATGATCTTCGCCGTGAGGCCCATGTGCCTAACCAATGTCACCAACCGAGGAACGATCCTCCCCTTCATCGTCAACCGCGTCAAGAGGCTCCACCCCCTCGTCACCATGAGGCCCAAGCGCCTCAACACCGCCAACAACCGCGCCAAGAGAAAGAGCAAGCTCCTCCACAACAATATAAAGAGCAAGCTCCGCAACAAGGTAACGAGAACCAAGTTCTACCTCCTCAACCACAAGATCGTCAACAAGCTCGTCACAACGATCGCATGGAAGATGAAGACCATCATCAACATGGCAACAATTGCTACCGTGACCGCAATGAGGAAGAAACTTTCGGCAAGCTCAAGTTCACAATGCCCAAGTTACCGGATCCAATGACCCTGAAGAATACCTCTCATGGGCACTCAAAGTCGACAAGATCTTTCGCATGGACAACTATAGCAACGAGAAGATGGTTGCCATGGCTTCGCTTGAGTTTGATGATTACGCCAACCTTTTGTGGGAACAAGTTCAAGTTGCTCGTGATGCAAGAAAAGAGCCGCCAATCACAACTTGGCATGACATGAAGGCTCACATGAGATCCTGGTTCGTCCCCGTGCACTACACGTGTGACCTCTTCAACAACCTTCAAGCGCTTCATCAAGGGACAAAGACCGTGGAAGAGTACTTCAAGGAAATGGAACTCAACTTGATTCGCGCCAACATTGATGAACGCATGGAGCAAACAATGGCATGTTTCCTTATTGGCTTGAAGCACCCAATCAAGCACATCGTCGAGTTCCAAACATTCAACACCATGGTTGAGGTTGTGCACATCGCAACAAAGGCTGAACGTCAAGTGCAAGAGGATATAAAGTACAACAAGCCCAATACGTACTTCACCTACAAGAAGCTTCAACCCCTACACCAACAACTTTCAATGGAAGCTCCTCAAGTACCCCCAAGCCTTCCTTCAAGCCCACACTCCCTCAAGGAAAACTGCCCCCAAGTGATAAGCAAGCAAAGAGTGATACACCTTTCAACGGTGAATGATACAAGTGTGGAGGTAAAGGACACAAGTCGGCTGAATGTGGAAACAAGAAAGTCTTGTTCATCCATGACAATGGTGATGAAGAGTACTTGAGTGAAAATGAATTTGATGCCCGAGTCAAGGAAGAAATGGCAAGGCAACAAGTGGAAGATGACCAAGAACTCCTCATGTGTGAACATGACGCAAGTCCATCATTGTCGTCACAAGGATCTTGAACACTCAAGCACAAGAGCTTGAAGACCAATGCTCCAATATCTTCCAAACACGAGCCGGCATTAATGGCAAATCTATCAAGGTGATCATTGATGGAGGGAGTTGCCACAACCTTGCTAGCACCAAGTTGTGTGAGAAGCTCAACCTCACCCTCCATCCGCACAAGCACCCCTACCACGTGCAATGGCTAAGTGACCAAGGGTCCGTGAAGATCAAGCATACCGTATCGGTCTCCTTCGCCATTGGTCCTTACAAAGATACGATGGAGTGTGATGTGGTTCCTATGACACTTTGCCACATGCTTCTTGGTCGACCATGGCAATTTGACAAGGCTGCTCAACATGATGGTCGCACCAATGTATACACCTTCAAATGGCTCAACAAAACATGTGTTTTGCAACCAATGACTCCTAGCCAAATAATTGTGGATAATGCAAAGGCTTTAGCGAGGGTGCAAAGCATATCACCTACTTGTGAGAAGAGCGGTGAGAGAGAGAACCACCTCATAGTGAGTGAGAGCCACAAGCCAAATGTCGTGGTGGTGTCACGGCAGATGCCATGGATAGGCTAAAGGTGGGGACAAGATGCACTAGAGGAATCCAGGGAGGGATAATGTGGTGATTCCACACACAGATGTTTGTATTTTGTTCACTTCCAAGGTTTACAAGTGCTCCTTGAGCAGTATTGGGGAGAGGAGGAAGAAGAGACTCTCTTACTCTCACCACCAGTAAGCCCTCAGGAACATACTAACCCACTATAGATCAATCAACTAGTCAAAGACCAATCCCTTCTACAGATGCCCTAGCCCTCCTTATATAGGGGTGGCTAGGTCTCCAATTAGGGCATACGTAGAGGCATATTCCCTTCCCAAATTAGTAAGCCGACCGGGTCACTTTTACCCAGCATCACCCATGCAGAGGCTACGTGAGCCTCTGCGGCGCCTGCGACATCCGACACAGGCATCGTCACCCTTGTCGGCCATGCCTCGGTGGTCCTGGCCTCTGTCCGCTTCGCTCCACGCGTCTGATGGTCACCTTTTGACCAGCGAGATACCTTCCTTCTCTTGCAAGCTTGATATAACCCGGATCATGCCTGGCTGATCCGGCCACACATGTACATGCATACAAGTTACATGAATACTGCCGGCATACGACATAAGTCGGCCGGGACTCAGTTAGGTGGACATCGTCCGGTCCGGGTCACTCCATGATTCGGCCTGCCTTGAGGTGACTTGGCCAGCATTCGCTTTGACCTTGCCGTACCTTGGCTAACTCGGCCATTATACCCCGGCGTGACCCTACCCGGGGGTATCCCCCCAACATTAGTCCCCGAAGCTGGTGCGGTCTTAGCTGCCTTAGCCGCTAAGGCCATAGCAGGTTCAATTTCACCGAGCCTTTTCCTTCGAGTTACATCATATCCCAGATTTCATTGACTATCTTTTCCCTTGGCACATTCCGAGTTTTCACACGCTGGCCGGGTCATCCCACTGTTATCCGGGTTACTCTTCCTTCTCTCGTACACTTCCCCACGTCCTACGTGGAGGGTAATCATTATTTTGCCTCATTTTAAGGGCCTGCGCCAGTAACCGCCGCAGTTATTGTCAGATGTTACTGTTGCCCATGTCACATCATGTTTGTCTCCTTGTTAACTGTATCACCACGTCACGTCGTGGGATCCCCTGCGCCATGTGGCCCTTCCTGTGGCTCATCGTTGATTGGCTGATCGGGATTGTACACGGCCACACCGTGTGGCTCTTCCGCACAGCACGATCCCACTACCCCTCCTGGTCGTGGTTAAATAGGGGAGGGGCGTGCCCCTTGGGTCTTTTCCCCATTCTCGCCTCTCCGCTTTCTTCTTCCTAGCAATCGCTGCCACGCGCCATTCGCACTGCCGCCGCCACTCCAGCGCATCCCCACCGCCACCGGTCGCGCCAATCAGGCCATCCCCCACCGCCGATAGGGCCAGTGAGGACAGTGACCTAGAAATGACGGAGGAGGAACTCGCTGTCGCGGAACAGGAGATGGAGGAGGACGTGGAGAACGCCGAGCGTGGCGCCTGGGCGGGGTCCTAGATATGCCAGGATGATCTCGACTGGCTGTATCGCACTCGTTGTATCCCGAAGGGCGTCATCGCCCGCCTCGCCGCCGAGGAACTAGCTCCCTCACCCAATCCGGGTGAGTTTGTAGTATTCCTCTCCCACTTCTAGTGTGGGTTCGGCCTCCCTGTCAGCGACTTCTTCCATGACTGGCTCAACATCTACGAGCTTCAGCCGCATCATCTTCCGGCAAATGCCATCACGTCTCTATCTGCCTTTGCTTCCACCGTCGAGGGCTACACCAGATTATGGCCTAGTAAGGAGCTCTGGATCCGGTTCTTTGGCCTCCGCCGGAACGTGATTCCGAATAGAGAGCTTGACTCGGAGGACAAGCAACTCACACAGTTCGACGCAGCTTCTATCTCCCCTTGGAAACAAACCGTCTTTCCCTGAGTCACGGGGCTTGACTATTGCAAGGGCTGGGCCTGAACCTTCTTTTATGTCAGAAATGGCACAACTAAAGATCTGATCCGACTGCGCCCCTACGCTCCAGGTCCTCCTAATCTGGATCTCTAGGACCAGATTCCCAAGAAGCCCACCGTTCTAGCGAACCAAGTCAACAAAAGGTTCTAGGAGCTGAAGGATCTAGGATTGCGCAACGAGGACGCAATGATCACATTCGTCCGCAACCGGATCTCCCCTCTCCGGAAACGCACTCACAAACTCTGCCACATGAGCTGGCACCTTGACCCCAACCGGACCTCCTCATTCGAGTTGAGCAACACAGAGATTTTCCGCCGGGTCAAGGCCCTCTTCACCACCAACAAGAAGTTCACCGCTGAATGGGTGTGAGGGATCGAGCACTTCTGCCGAGATAGGCTTCCTCCTGCAGTAAATCTCGTGCTCTAATCCTTTTCCGAGTTAAATTATATGTCGGAATTTAGTGTATGTTTGATCCCTTTGCATTTTCTCTCTTAGATGTTTCTTCAGCAAACTCTTGAGGACGACACCGAGCCTTCTCTCAAGTGGGCGCCGGATCGAGATGTCCCGGACGAGGAGGAGCCAGATCAGGAGATGTTCCTTCCGTTCCCCGATGCGACCAAGCGGCATACCAGTAAACTCTCTTCCATTAGAGATTGGCCTGAGGATGAAGATGATTCCGACGTTGAGGTGATGGAAGCATTTGACGTTGTCCCCCTTTCTTACGCTTTTCTAGTATCAGCTAACCCCGGTGGGCAGATCCATGAAGATCCTTCCCTCGCCACGGGCGAGCCTGTCCCTGTCGCGCCAAAGAAAAGGGGAGCTGCATCTGCTTCTTCTTCCGAACCTTCCAAACCAGCGAAGAGATGAAAGAAGTCTGCAAACAAAGCTGCCACCAAGCCTACGACTAAGGCCATAACTCGAAGGGCTCACAAACCCAAGGAGCCTTTGACCTCAGACGAGTAAGTCACTTCTTCCCTATCCAATTTTCTGCTTCGTGATTTGCTATTCATTTATTCTTCCTTTGTTATAATTTCTTATCACTCATCATTTGATTCGGTAGGGCCACGGTGGAGGTTCCTCAGAGTGGATCTGGCATTGCCTCGCCGCTTCGACATAGCCATTCTCCCCCTCATGGCGATGATTCTCGCCCGCTGAGCCCCATTCAGGAGGGTCCAGTAGCTGCTCCGGGTTCGAGCCCGCCTCGTCCAGAGGAGGACAACCTTGGAGCGGGGGGAACTGGCTCTGCCGAGGCAGCAACAACCACCACTTCGGCTCCGCCGCCACCAGCTTCATCCGAGATACCAACAGCACCTAAGCCAAAACAAAAATCAACACCAGCATCCGCGCCAACACCAACAGCAACAGCACAAGCATCAGCAACAACACCAAGTCCTTTCGCCTCGTCCGAGTCTTCCAAGGCTCCGCGAGAAGGCACCAGCAGCACCAAGGCTAGCACTAAGGCAGCTCCCAAGGGCAAATCCGTCGTAGCAACTTCAACCTCTCAGCAGCAGCCCAAGGGGAAAAAGGCTCCTAACACCGCCAAGGCAGCGTCCATCGAGGCTGGACAGCGCACACTTGCATCCATTCTTTCGAAGAAGACCCCACCGACGAAGGAGACCTCTACCGGGTCAGCTGATGCGCAACTCGTTTTGCACACGAGCCCCGTTGTTGCCTAGGTTGAAAGGAGGGAAGCCCATGCTAAGGGTATGGTTGCGCCCCACATGCTTAGCGGGGAACGCTATCCTCCGACCTTGATCGAATTTGTTAACAACTGGAACAAGGCGGAGTTCGTCCACAATGACGATCTCCCGGAGAAGTTTGGGCCTGCCGAGTTTGCTGCGCAGATGAACACTGCTGCTAAGGCAATCAACCTTGTAGGTCGGATGATGGAGGTACGCTACTTCGCCTTTTCCTTAACATGCACTGGATATTAGTGATATAACCATTAGTCCTCGAGCCTCCGGGGGAGTAATTTGTTACTCGGCCGGATGCTCCTTAGAGAATTAGCGTAGCTCCTTAGTGACTTCAAATATATACACACCTAGAGACGGGTTAAGTTCTGCTTGGCCCGAATCTTGTATACTTCGAATATGCACACACCTAGAGCCGGGTTAAGTTCCACTTGGCCCGGATCTTGTACACTTCGAATATGCACACACCTAGAGCCGGGTTAAGTTCCACTTGGCCCGGATCTTGTACACTTTGAATATGCACACACCTAGAGCCGGGTTAAGTTCCAATTGGCCCGGATCTTGTACACTTCGAATATGCACACACCTAGAGCCGGGTTAAGTTCCACTTGGCTCGGATCTTGTACACTTCGAATATGCACACACCTAGAGCCGGGTTAAGTTCCACTTGGCCTGGATGTTGTACACTTCGAATATGCACACACCTAGAGCCGGGTTAAATTCCACTTGGCCCGGATTTTGTACACTTCGAATATGCACACACCTAGAGTCAGGTTAAGTTCCACTTGGCCCGGATCTTGTACACTTCAAATATGCACACAACTAGAGCCGGGTTAAGTTCCACTTGGCCCGGATCTTTACACTTCGACTATGCACATGACTAAGCTATCCTTTTGTATTCTTTTCAGGTGACCACCAATCACTGGAGCGCTGAGTTTCAGCGTCTCTTGGATACTTACAACATGCTGCGTGCAAAGCATACCACTCTTCTCGCCGAATACGAGAAAAGAGGTAAGTTTTCTCCTTGGCATTTTCCCATTTCTCTGTGTCTTTTTCAGCCGAACTAATCTGATATTCGGTTTCTGCAGCTCGAGTGGAGGCTGAGAACATCCTTATGAGAAATTTTTTGGATCAGATAAAGGGTAAGTCCTTTTGCTTAATCTTCCTCTACGCCCTATCTTATTTTCTTCTTGGCTTGACAAATATTCATACCTCGGCTTTGCCGGGTCAACAAACTATTTCAGCATCTCTTGAAGATAGTGTGCCCGTGCCTGATATGATGCTGCGTTTTCTCGAACAAGCAGGGCAGCACCAGGCCGAACTCAAGAAGAAAGATAATGATCTTGCCCTCCTCCAGACCAAGGATGAAGAAATTGCCAAGATTAAGGCAGAGATGAAGAAACTCAAGGCGTTGCACAAATCCGAGATGGATAAAGCTGGCCATGATTTCTCTGAAGAGCAAGAGCGTTTGCGGCTACAAATTTCCAAGGACCAAGAATTGCTGAAGGAGGCTGACACTAAGCTTGATTTGGCGAATGTAGAACTTGTGCAACTCTGGGAGAGGCGCGACAACTGCACCAAGGAGCTGACCCGGGTCCACAGCCATATTTCTCGTAAGTTTTTTTCCTTCAACCGACGTTGATCTTTCCGGGTCTACTTCCTTTACTTACTCCACTTGTCTTGTTTTTCAGACAAATTTCTAGAGAGTGATGTCATTGCATCCAATGCTGTTACCAAGTTCCGCAAGCAGAGAGGTACTCCATCTGGTCCTGGCACCATTCCTCTTGATCTGGAGGATTTGATAGTCAACTTGTCCTCCCGAGTCGAGATTGTAAAGAACTATGGCAAGGATATCTTGGATGTAGCGATCCGGATCTTCAATGCCTTTTGGCCTGAAGAAGATACTCGAGGGGCTCTTGCTACCGCTTATGCCAAGCTTATGGAGTGCGAGACTCAACTCGATCTTTGGAGGGAATCCGCTGGACGCGCCGGAGCTGAAATTGTCCTCCACT
The DNA here is from genome assembly GCA_023614405.1 of Avena insularis. Classification (NCBI taxonomy): domain Eukaryota; kingdom Viridiplantae; phylum Streptophyta; class Magnoliopsida; order Poales; family Poaceae; genus Avena; species Avena insularis. The sequence goes on along the minus strand of CM042690.1, from coordinate 605,682,935 downwards.
ATGTGCTCACTTGGTACGAAAAGATAAACCTGAAGCTTCTCGAGCGCATGCGCACCGGATCAAGGTGGTCCACTAACCCGGATTGGATTGCTCGGCGCAAGGCTTGCGCCCATAGCCTCATTCAATACGCCCCCATCCATCAATGGAATGAGGGACCAAGTTTCCTTGGCACTATCGACGACGAATATGTCGAAGAGGGTTTAGGTGAGGAAGAAGAGGACAAAGCCTCGGATGTCGAAGAGGATGAAGATGAAGCTGAAGCCGAGGCCAGAGCTGCACCTACTAGCGCCGAGGTTCCTCCTCCTGCTGCTCCTTGATTAGAAACACTTGGCAGTTTTATCAAATCCCCGGTATGCCGGGTGCAAATGTATTAAGCACATCAGTTATATTTTGCTACTAAGTTGTTTGTACCGGATTAACTTGGGCGTAGTCCCCGAGTTTCATTTTCTTGTTCCTCCCATTTCTTGGCTCGGCTCGTGTCTACCTTGGTTCGGTTTTATGACTTACGAGTCCGAGTTTCAAAAATTGACTTAACAATACTTAGAAACTTTAGGATTAGCTCAAAATAATTCAGCATAATAAAAGCGTGGTAAACACAAAGTTAGTTGAAATAACAAATGTCGGCTCGATTAAGTTCTTTTCCTTAGTCGTTTTTTAGCTACGTAATTCGGACTTGTTCTCTTGCTTGCCATGAAGCCAAATCTTGTTGGACAGCAGCAAATCGAAGAGTTGAGTTTTTGGTGCTCACACACTACTAATTCGGCTTAGGTAGAAACAACTTACGCCAGCCGACATAAAAACAAATAACAAATACAGGAAACAACAAATACCACTAAGGCAGTCCCCGAGTTACTGCTCGAGGTGCCAAGATTTCATTGATAAGCTCATTGTCGGCATACATACCGACATATGAGAGACTCGGATAAACACACTTCTTTGCTAAGTGTAGAATGGTCGAAGTAGAGCTACATTCCATGGACACTTAGATTCTTCGCCGGACCTGTCCATCTTGTTCTTCTCATGTGGTTTTGCATCGATGAGATAATATGAGTCATTGTGCAATGCTTTGCTCACGATGAATGGCCCTTCCCATGGGGGGGATAGCTTATGCATGCCAGCAGTACGTTGTACCAACCGGAGTACCAGATCACCTTCCTGAAAGACTCAGGGGTTTACTTTCCGGCTATGATAGCGTCGGAGATTTTGCTGATATATGGCGGATCTAGATAATGCCAGTTCTCTCGCTTCTTCCAGCAGATCAACATCATTTTTCTAGGCTTCTCGCACTTCGACTTCTGTGTATTGGGTGACTCTGGGCGAATCATGCTCTATGTCGGCTGGTAATACAACTTCTGCCCCATATACCAGAAAAAATGGCGTATAGCCTGTTGATCGATTCGGAGTTCTTCTTAAACTCCACAGTACCACTGGTAGTTCTTCTATCCAGCACCCCGCTGATCTTTGTAGCGGCTCAATGAGCCGGGGTTTTATCCCGGATAATACTAATCCGTTGGATCTTTCCACTTGTCCATTCGATGCGGGGTGGGCTACCTAGGCAACATCCAGCCGGATCTTTTTATCTCGGCAAAATCGTGCAAATGCTCCTTCAGCAAAATTTGTGCCATTATCTGTTATGATACTGTGAGGATAGCCGTATCTCAAGATGATATCTTTGAGGAATGTTACGGCCGTAGCTCCATCACATTTTCTTATTGGCTTCACTTCAATCCACTTTGTAAACTTGTCCACCATAACCAAGATATGGGTCATATTTCCCCTTGCTGGTTTGAATGGGCCAACCATATCCAAACACCATACGGCAAATGGCCACGTGATTGGTATGGTCTTGAGCTCCGACATTGGCATATGTGTCTTGGTTGCATACCTCTGACAGCCATTGCATTTTCTCACCAAATCTTCTGCTTGTTCTAAGGCATTTGGCCAGTAGAATCCATGCCGGAAAGCTTTTGCCACCAACGCTCTGGATGAGGCATGATGCCCACATTCCCCTTGATGTATATCTCGTAGGATATCCAGCCCTTCTTCCGGGTCAACACATCAAGGACATTAGTGACACTTCTCTTGTATAGTTCGGCGTTGATGATTGTGTACGCCTTTGCGCGCCTCTGAATCTGCCTGGACAGCACCTCTTCACTGGGCAAAGTTCCATCCTTCAAGAATTGAAATATGGGCAGCGCCCAAGCTGGTATTGCTCGCACTGGAAACAAATCCTCATCTACTTCCATTTGCTCCACCGGCATAACATCGGCCGGATCACGCTGCGCCAGTCCCCGGGTTCTGCGAAGCAGTCCCCGGGTTTCCTAAACCGCTTCCCACGTCAATGTCCATGGGTACAGCTCCAGACTCCGGGTCTGCCGGGATATAGATTGAGTCGGTTTCTAGGGACGACCTGATATATGGTTTTCTGAGGTGCTCCAGTGCTACCCCCGGTGGAATTGCTTGTCGGGTTGATCCGAGTTTCAACAATACGCCGGCAACCTCGTTTTCCAGCCGAGGTACATGGTGAAACTCGCATCCCTCAAAGTACCCAGATATCTTTTGCACATGGAATCTGTACAAAGCCACGTTTGGATCAAGAGTGTCCCACTGCCCCGAGACTTGCTGAACTACCAAATCCAAGTCTCCGAAGCATTGGATCCGACGTATTCCAATCTCTTTTGCCACTTTGAGCCCATGCACAAGTGCTTCATATTCAGCGACATTGTTTGACGCGGTGAAATGGATTTGCAGCACATACTTCAGCTGGTCGTTCATGAGCACCACTCTGGCGCCTAACCCGGTTTTCGTTTTCGATCCGTCAAAGTGAATTCTCCAGTAGTTTGGATCTGGTAACAGTGGTTCATATTGCATCTCGGCCCAATCTACGAAAAAGTCAGCCACAGCCTAAGACTTGATCGCATCTCTCCTAACGTATTGTGGAGCATAAGGGGCTAGCTCAATTGCCCATTTTGCGATTCGACCGCTTGCATCCTTGTTACTCATTATCTCAGATATGGGGGCTTCACATATCACTTTGATGGGGTGTTCTTCAAAGTAGTGCTTTAGCTTCTTTGCTGACATGTATACACCATATGCCATTTTCTGAGAGTGAGGATAGTTTTGTTTTGATGCGGATAACACCTCACTCAGGTAATAGACTGGCCTCTGCACCGACTTACCCTCTTCGTCGTGCTCTACCACTACCACTGCACTTACAACTCGGTTGGTTGCGGCTATATAGAGCAACATCGGCTCTTTTGATAGTGGAGAGGCTAACACCGTGCAATGGGCTAACATTTTCTTTAATTGGATAAAGGCTTCGTTGGCCTGTGGCGTCCATATGAACTTATCCGCTTTTTTCATTAGTTGATAGAGAGGCAATGCCTTTTCTCATATTCGACACACAAACCGACTTAAAGATGTGCAACCGGTGAACTTCGGACATCATTAAGACACTTCGGCAACTCCATCCGCTCTATGGCTCGGATTTTAGTTGGGTTAACTTCGATACCTCGTCTAGATACAAGAAATCCGAGTAATTTTCTAGCTGGGACACCGAAGGTACATTTTTCCAATTTAAGCTTCATCCGGAATCGTCTCAGGTTCGCGAACATTTGCCTGATATCATCAAGGAGCGTTTTGATTTCCTTGGTCTTTATAACCACATCATCCACATATACTTGCACATTTCCACCAATTTGAGCGTGCAAACATTTTTGCATACATCTTTGGTACGTTGCCCTTGCATTACGTAAACCAAAAGGCATGGTGCGATAGTAATAAGCCCCATACGGGGTGATAAATCCAGTATTTATTTGATCATTCGGATTCAGGGGTATCTGGTGGAAACCAGAATATGCATCTATGAATGACAATAGTTCACACCCAGCGGTAGAATCTATGACCTGATCTATCCTTGGCAGTGGGAATGGATCTTTTGGACACGCCTTATTCAGGTTCGTGTAATCGATACACATACGCCAAATCACTGCAACATTCGGATCATCTTTCTTCTTTTCCACAAGCACCGGATTAGATAGCCAATCCGGATAAAGCACTTCCATGATAAACCTAGCTGCGAGGAGCCGAGCTATCTCATCCCCAATGACTTTTCTCCTATCTTCGGCGAAGCGGCGGAGAGGTTGATTAGGCCTTGCTCTGGGTCTCACATTCAAAGAGTGCTCGGCCAACTCCCTCGGAACACATGCAAGTCCTGTGTGGACCAAGCAAAGATATCCTGATTCTCACGGAGGAAGTTGACGAGCTTGCTTTCCTATTTGTCATTTAACCCGACACTAATTGTTACGGTGCGCTCTGGGAACAGATCATCAACAGGCACTTTCTTCGTATCCTTTGTTTCTTGAAACGAAACACTTCCATGTGGGTTACTTAGCGCCGGCATATACTGCTGCGCAGACTGAGCCAGTGCCGCCACTTCCTGTATCTTTCTTTTCTCTTATGCAATCACGAGTGACTCGGCTAGGTTAGACCCGACTGACGCACACTCAATGGAACGTCGGAAATCTCCAGCTATGGTAATTACTCCATTTAGCCCGGGCAACTTCATCTTCAAGTAACTGATGTGACAACTTGCCATGAATTTGTTCAGTGCTGGCCTGCTGAGTAACGCGTGATACGCACTTTCTAAGTTCACCACTTCAAACTCCAAATTCTCAGTTCGGCAGTTATCTCGCGTGCCGAATAGCACATCGACTCGGACTTTGCCAATGGGCTCACAGGATATGCCTGGCACAATACCATGAAACGTTGTTCTGGTAGCTTGGAGCATGTTCTCCGAGATACCCAATTTGCGCATTGTATCCACATACATGATATTGATGCTGCTGCCATTGTCTATCAGCACCTTAGAAAATCTCACATTGATATTTGGCCCAATGAATGTTGGATCCAGCACTAACGCATACAAACCGGGGCTAGGCATAAGTTTGGGGTGATCCTTGATACCCCAGGTGATTTCCTGATCCGACCAAGGCATATACCTCGTCACTACAGGCATAACTTTGTTCACCTCCATATGTCGGCACGCCATCGAGCTTAGTCTTCGTTAGGACATTTTGTTTGCTCATTTTCATAGTCGTGCCAAGCCCAACAATCTCCAGGTGTGTGTACATAGTCGTAGGTTCCCGTCACCCTTTTGAGTTGTTGACCTTCGCCTTTGACTTGAGTTTTGTTGGATTTTACCCACATTTGACTATCCCTTTTCTTTTGGTTGGTTCTTTGGCATTCCACAATCCTAACCTACCACCAACAAGCTTTTGAGAGTTAGTCCTTCTTTAGTGTGAGTTTTTCTTTGCAATTCCACTTTGCACGCTTATAGCTCTCACTTGTGGTTTCTAGTTTGGTGCAATCCCCAAGGTGAGGTACAAGGCTAACACCACCATATTCCACTTCCATATACAATACTTGTGTGTATTGCATGATGGATAGGCATGGTGAGTCGAGCCAACCACCCCCCCAAGAAGAAGATCAAGGACCGTACATGACACGTGCAAGTCACTTCATAGTTCGACAAGAGTTCTGTGAACGTTGCCAAGCCCTTGAGATGCGACAAGATGAACAATTTGGCGAGACACAGGCCGAGTTCAAGAACATTGACAACTGCTTCGATGGCCTTGAAAGGCAAATGCAAGCAATGCATCACAACTTCGGCCACCAAAATGAGTCGCTTCAACGCTCCATCGCCGAAACAAATGGCAACCTTCGACGCCTCATTGACAGTATGGAAAGGCCACATTCACGCGCATCAAGCTCTTCAAGCTCATCCCGTCGTCATGCTCCTCCTCAACAAGATCTTCACCCAAGTGCTCCAAGACGCAATGATGCCCCCATGGTTGATGATGGAAGTTCTTCGAACTATGTACCTTCCCCACAGCACGCCGCAACGTCAAGCTATGATGGTGATTTCTCTTCAAGGCCACGAGCAAGGCAAGAAGCACACCGTCATCACGCAAGAGCATTAGTGATCCAACAAGAGCGACCACAAGAAGAACCGCAAGTGCAACCGCAAGTCTACCACCATCGACCGCGACACATACTTGACACAACAAGTGATGACTCCAATTTGGAGAATCAAGATCGTCATCGACGTGAAGCTCTCCCAGATCCTCCTCCTCGTCATCAACGTCATGAACGTCCGCACCGACACCATGGTCATCACGAGGCGCCTCCTCCACCTCAACAAAACTTTGAGCATCAAGTGATACAAGTTGCATGACACCCACCACGTCAAGAGGCTCATGATCATGATCTTCGCCGTGAGGCCCATGTGCCTAACCAATGTCACCAACCGAGGAACGAGCCTCCCCTTCATCATCAACCGCGTCAAGAGGCTCCACCCCCTCGTCACCATGAGGCCCAAGCGCCTCAACACCGCCAACAACCGCGCCAAGAGCAAGAGCAAGCTCCTCCACAACAATATCAAGAGCAAGCTCCGCAACAAGGTAACGAGAACCAAGTTCTACCTCCTCAACCACAAGATCGTCAACAAGCTCGTCACAACAATCGCATGGAAGATGAAGACCATCATCAACATCGCAACAATTGCTACGGTGACCGCAATGAGGAAGAAACTTTCGGTAAGCTCAAGTTCACAATGCCCAAGTTAGGGATCCAATGACCCTGAAGAATACCTCTCATGGGCACTCAAAGTCGACAAGATCTTTCGCATGGACAACTATAGCAACGAGAAGATGGTCGCCATGGCTTCGCTTGAGTTTGATGATTACGCCAACCTTTGGTGGGAACAAGTTCAAGTTGCTCGTGATGCAAGACAAGAGCCGCCAATCACAACTTGGCATGACATGAAGGCTCACATGAGATCCTGGTTCGTCCCCGCGCACTACACGTGTGACCTCTTCAACAACCTTCAAGCGCTTCATCAAGGGACAAAGACCGTGGAAGAGTACTTCAAGGAAATGGAACTCAACTTGATTCGCGCCAACATTGATGAACGCATGGAGCAAACAATGGCACATTTCCTTATTGGCTTGAAGCACCCAATCAAGCGCATCGTCGAGTTCCAAACATTCAACACCATGGTTGAGCTTGTGCACATCGCAACAAAGGTTGAACGTCAAGTGCAAGAGGATATAAAGTACAACAAGCCCAATACGTACTTCACCTACAAGAAGCTTCAACCCCTACACCAACAACTTTCAATGGAAGCTCCTCAAGTACCCCCAAGCCTTCCTTCAAGCCCACACTCCCTCAAGGAAAACTGCCCCCAAGTGGTAAGCAAGCAAAGAGTGATACACCTTTCAACGGTGAATGATACAAGTGTGGAGGTAAAGGACACAAGTCGGCTGAATGTGGAAACAAGAAAGTCTTGTTCATCCATGTCAATGGTGATGAAGAGTACTTGAGTGAAAATGAATTTGATGCCCGAGTCAAGGAAGAAATGGCAAGGCAACGAGTGGAAGATGACCAAGAACTCCTCATGTGTGAACATGACGCAAGTCCATCATTGTCGTCACAAGGATCTTGAACACTCAAGCACAAGAGCTTGAAGACCAATGCTCCAATATCTTCCAAACACGAGCCGGCATCAATGGCAAATCTATCAAGGTGATCATTGATGGAGGGAGTTTCCACAACCTTGCTATCACCAAGTTGTGTGAGAAGCTCAACCTCACCCTCCATCCGCACAAGCACCCCTACCATGTGCAATGGCTAAGTGACCAAGGGTCCGTGAAGATCAAGCATACCGTATCGGTCTCCTTCGCCATTGGTCCGTACAAAGATACGATGGAGTGTGATGTGGTTCCTATGACACTTTGCCACATGCTTCTTGGTCGACCATGGCAATTTGACAAGGCTGCTCAACATGATGGTCGCACCAATGTATACACCTTCAAATGGCTCAACAAAACATGTGTTTTGCAACCAATGACTCCTAGCCAAATAATTGTGGATAATGCAAAGGCTTTAGCGAGGGTGCAAAGCATATCACCTACTTGTGAGAAGAGCGGTGAGAGAGAGAACCACCTCATAGTGAGTGAGAGCCACAAGCCAAATGTCGTGGTGGTGTCACGGCAGATGCCATGGATAGGCTAAAGGTGGGGACAAGATGCACTAGAGGAATCCAGGGAGGGATAATGTGGTGATTCCACACACAGATGTTTGTATTTTGTTCACTTCCAAGGTTTACAAGTGCTCCTTGAGCAGTATTGGGGAGAGGAGGAAGAAGAGACTCTCTTACTCTCACCACCAGTAAGCCCTCAGGAACATACTAACCCACTATAGATCAATCAACTAGTCAAAGACCAATCCCTTCTACAGATGCCCTAGCCCTCCTTATATAGGGGTGGCTAGGTCTCCAATTAGGGCATACGTAGAGGCATATTCCCTTCCCAAATTAGTAAGCCGACCGGGTCACTTTTACCCAGCATCACCCATGTAGAGGCTACGTGAGCCTCTGCGGCGCCTGTGACATCCGACACAGGCATCGTCACCCTTGTCGGCCATGCCTCGGTGGTCCTGGCCTCTTCGCTTCCACGCTCACGCAAGTGGTCACCTTTTGACCAGCGAGATACCTTCCTTCTCTTGCAAGCTTGATATAACCCGGATCATGCCTGTCTGATCCGGCCACACATGTACATGCATACAAGTTACATGAATACTGCCGGCATACGGCATAAGTCGGTCGGGACTCAGTTAGGTGGACATCGTCTGGTCCGGGTCACTCCATGATTCGGCCTGCCTTGAGGTGACTTGGCCAGCATTCGCTTTGACCTTGCCGTACCTCGGCTAACTCGGCCATTATACCCCGGCGTGACCCTACCCGGGGGTATCCCCCCAACATTAGTCCCCGAAGCTGGTGCGGTCTTAGCTACTTAGCCGCTAAGGCCATAGCAGGTTCAATTTCACCGAGCCTTTTCCTTCGAGTTACATCATATCCCAGATTTCATTGACTATCTTCTTCCTTGGCACATTCCGAGTTTTCACTCGCTGGCCGGGTCATCCCACTGTTATCCGGGTTACTCTTCCTTCTCTCGTACACTTCCCCACGTCCTATGTGGAGGGTAATCATTATTTTGCCTCATTTTAAGGGCCTGCGCCAGTAACCGCCGCAGTTATTGTCAGATGTTACTGTTGCCCATGTCACATCGTGTTTGTCTCCTCGTTAACTGTATCACCACGTCACGTCGTGGGATCCCCTGCGCCATGTGGCCCTTCCTGTGGCTCATCGTTGATTGGCTGATCGGGATTGTACACGGCCACACCGTGTGGCTCTTCCGCACAGCACGATCCCACTACCCCTCCTGGGCGTGGTTAAATAGGGGAGGGGCGTGCCCCTTGGGTCTTTTCCCCATTCTCGCGCCCCTCTGCCTCTTCTTCTTCCTAGCAACTGTGCCGCCACCGCCGCACCTGCTTAGCCGCACCACTGCTGCCACGTGCCATTCGCACCGGCGTCGCCGCCACTCCCGCGCATCCCCACCGCCACCGGTCCGCGCCAATCCAGGCCACTGCCCCCCACCTCCGATAGGGCCAGTGAGGACAGTGACCTAGAAATGACGGAGGAGGAACTCGCCGTCGCGGAACAGGAGATGGAGGAGGACATGGAGAACGCCGAGCATGGCGCCTGGGCGGGGTCCTAGATATGCCAGGATGATCTCGACTGGCTGTATCGCACTCGTTGTATCCCGAAGGGCGTCATCGCCCGCCTCGCCGCCGAGGAACTAGCTCCCTCACCCAATCCGGGTGAGTTTGTAGTATTCCTCTCCCACTTCTAGCGTGGGTTCGGCCTCCCTGTCAGCGACTTCTTCCATGACTGGCTCAACATCTACGAGCTTCAGCCGCATCATCTTCCGGCAAATGCCATCACGTCTCTATCTGCCTTTGCTTCCACCGTCGAGGGCTACACCAGATTATGGCCTAGTAAGGAGCTCTGGATCCGGTTCTTTGGCCTCCGCCGGAACGTGATTCCGAATAGAGAGCTTGACTCGGAGGACAAGCAACTCACACAGTTCGACGCAGCTTCTATCTCCCCTTGGAAACAAACCGTCTTTCCCTGAGTCACGGGGCTTGACTATTGCAAGGGCTGGGCCTGAACCTTCTTTTATGTCAGAAATGGCACAACTAAAGATCTGATCCGATCCGCGCCTTCACGCTCCAGGTCCTCCTAATCTGGATCTCTAGGACCAGATTCCCAAGAAGCCCACCGTTCTAGCGAACCAAGTCAACAAAAGGTTCTAGGAGCTGAAGGATCTAGGATTGCGCAACGAGGACGCAATGATCACATTCGTCCGCAACCGGATCTCCCCTCTCCGGAAACGCATTCACAAACTCTGCCACATGAGCTGGCACCTTGACCCGAACCGGACCTCCTCATTCGAGTTGAGCAACATAGAGATTTTCCGCCGGGTCAAGGCCCTCTTCACCACCAACAAGAAGTTCACCGCTGAATGGGTGTGGGGGATCGAGCACTTCTGCCGAGATAGGCTTCCTCCTGCAGTAAATCTCGTGCTCTAATCCTTTTCCGAGTTAAATTATATGTCGGAATTTATTGTATGTTTGATCCCTTTGCATTTTCTCTCTTAGATGTTTCTTCAGCAAACTCTTGAGGACGACACCGAGCCTTCTCTCAAGTGGGCGCCGGATCGAGATGTCCCGGACGAGGAGGAGCCAGATCAGGAGATGTTCCTTCCGTTCCCCGATGCGACCAAGCGGCATACCAGTAAACTCTCTTCCATTAGAGATTGGCCTGAGGATGAAGATGATTCCGACGTTGAGGTGATGGAAGCATTTGACGTTGTCCCCCTTTCTTACGCTTTTCTAGTATCAGCTAACCCCGGTGGGCAGATCCATGAAGATCCTTCCCTCGCCACGGGCGAGCCTGTCCCTGTCGCGCCAAAGAAAAGGGGAGCTGCATCTGCTTCTTCTTCCGAACCTTCCAAACCAGCGAAGAGATGAAAGAAGTCTGCAAACAAAGCTGCCACCAAGCCTACGACTAAGGCCATAACTCGAAGGGCTCACAAACCCAAGGAGCCTTTGACCTCAGACGAGTAAGTCACTTCTTCCCTATCCAATTTTCTGCTTCGTGATTTGCTATTCATTTATTCTTCCTTTGTTATAATTTCTTATCACTCATCATTTGATTCGGTAGGGCCACGGTGGAGGTTCCTCAGAGTGGATCTGGCATTGCCTCGCCGCTCCGACATAGCCATTCTCCCCCTCATGGCGATGATTCTCGCCCGCTGAGCCCCATTCAGGAGGGTCCAGTAGCTGCTCCGGGTTCGAGCCCGCCTCGTCCAGAGGAGGACAACCTTGGAGCGGGGGGAACTGGCTCTGCCGAGGCAGCAACAACCACCACTTCGGCTCCGCCGCCACCAGCTTCATCCGAGATACCAACAGCACCTAAGCCAAAACAAAAATCAACACCAGCATCCGCGCCAACACCAACAAAGAATAAAGACAAGCATCAAGAACAACACTAAGTCCTTTCGTCCCCAAGTCTTCCAAGGCTCGGCGAGAAGGCACCAGCAGCACCAAGGCTAGCACTAAGGCAGCTCCCAAGGGCAAATCCGTCGTAGCAACTTCAACCTCTCAGCAGCAGCCCAAGGGGAAAAAGGCTCCTGACACCGCCAAGGCAGCGTCCATCGAGGCTGGACAGCGCACACTTGCATCCATGCTTTCGAAGAAGACCCCACCGACGAAGGAGACCTCTACCGGGTCAGCTGATGCGCAACTCGTTTTGCACACGAGCCCCGTTGTTGCCTAGGTTGAAAGGAGGGAAGCCCATGCTAAGGGTCCGTTGGTTGCCCCACATGCTTAGCGGGGAACGCTATCCTCCGACCTTGATCGAATTTGTTAACAATCTGAACAAGGCGGAGTTCGTCCAATGACGATCTCCGGAGAAGTTTGGGCCTCGAAGTTTGCTGCCGCAGATGAACACCTGCTAAGGCAATCAACCTTGTAGGTCGGATGATGGAGGTACGCTTACTACTTTTCCTTAACATGCACTGGATATTAGTGATATAACCATTAGTCCCCGAGCCTCCGGGGGAGTAATTTGTTACTCGGCCAGATGCTCCTTAGAGAATTAGCGTAGCTCCTTAGTGACTTCAAATATATACACACCTAGAGACGGGTTAAGTTCTGCTTGGCCCGAATCTTGTATACTTCGAATATGCACACACCTAGAGCCGGGTTAAGTTCCACTTGGCCCGGATCTTGTACACTTCGAATATGCACACACCTAGAGCCGGGTTAAGTTCCACTTGGCCCGGATCTTGTACACTTTGAATATGCACACACCTAGAGCCGGGTTAAGTTCCAATTGGCCCGGATCTTGTACACTTCGAATATGCACACACCTAGAGCCGGGTTAAGTTCCACTTGGCTTGGATCTTGTACACTTCGAATATGCACACACCTAGAGCCGGGTTAAGTTCCACTTGGCCTGGATGTTGTACACTTCGAATATGCACACACCTAGAGCCGGGTTAAATTCCACTTGGCCCGGATTTTGTACACTTCGAATATGCACACACCTAGAGTCAGGTTAAGTTCCACTTGGCCCGGATCTTGTACACTTCAAATATGCACACAACTAGAGCCGGGTTAAGTTCCACTTGGCCTGGATCTTTACACTTCGACTATGCACATGACTAAGCTATCCTTTTGTATTCTTTTCAGTGACCACTAATCACGGAGCGCTGAGTTTCAGCGTCTCTTGGATACTTACAACATGCTGCGTGCAAAGCATACCACTCTTCTCGCCGAATACGAGAAAAGAGGTAAGTTTTCTCCTTGGCATTTTCCCATTTCTCTGTGTCTTTTTCAGCCGAACTAATCTGATATTCGGTTTCTGCAGCTCGAGTGGAGGCTGAGAACATCCTTATGAGAAATTTTTTGGATTAGATAAAGGGTAAGTCCTTTTGCTTAATCTTCCTCTGCGCCCTATCTTATTTTCTTCTTGGCTTGACAAATATTCATACCTTGGCTTTGCCGGGTCAACAAACTATTTCAGCATCTCTTGAAGATAGTGTGCCCGTGCCTGATATGATGCTGCGTTTTCTCGAACAAGCAGGGCAGCACCAGGCCGAACTCAAGAAGAAAGATAATGAGCTTGCCCTCCTCCAGACCAAGGATGAAGAAATTGCCAAGCTTAAGGCAGAGATGAAGAAACTCAAGGCGTTGCACAAATCCGAGATGGATAAAGCTGGCCATGATTTCTCTGAAGAGCAAGAGCGTTTGCGGCTCCAAATTTCCAAGGACCAAGAATTGCTGAAGGAGGCCGACACTAAGCTTGATTTGGCGAATGCAGAACTTGTGCAACTCTGGGAGAGGCGCGATAACTGCACCAAGGAGCTGACCCGAGTCCACAGCCATATTTCTCGTAAGTTTTTTTCCTTCAACCGATGTTGATCTTTCCGGGTCTACTTCCTTTACTTACTCCACTTGTCTTGTTTTTCAGACAAATTTCTAGAGAGTGATGTCATTGCATCCAATGCTGTTACCAAGTTCCGCAAGCAGAGAGGTACTCCATCTGGTCCTGGCACCATTCCTCTTGATCTGGAGGATTTGATAGTCAACTTGTCCTCCCGAGTCGAGATTGTAAAGAACTATGGCAAGGATATCTTGGATGTAGCGATCCGGATCTTCAATGCCTTTTGGCCTGAAGAAGATACTCCTGAGGGGGCTACTGCTCTTATGCCAAGCTTATGGAGTGCGAGACTCAACTCGATCTTTGGAGGGAATCCGCTGGACGCGCCGGAGCTGAAATTGTCCTCCACTATGTGCTCACTTGGTACGAAAAGATAAACCTGAAGCTTCTCGAGCGCATGCGCACCGGATCAAGGTGGTCCACTAACCCGGATTGGATTGCTCGGCGCAAGGCTTGCGCCCATAGCCTCATTCAATACGCCCCCATCCATCAATGGAATGAGGGACCAAGTTTCCTTGGCACTGTCGACGACGAATATGTCGAAGAGGGTTCAGGTGAGGAAGATGAGGACAAAGCCTCGGATGTCGAAGAGGATGAAGATGAAGCTGAAGCCGAGGCCGGAGCTGCACCTACTAGCGCCGAGGTTCCTCCTCCTGCTGCTCCTTGATTAGAAACACTTGGCAGTTTTATCAAATCCCCGGTATGCCGGGTGCAAATGTATTAAGCACATCAGTTATATTTTGCTACTAAGTTGTTTGTACCGGATTAACTTGGGCGTAGTCCCCGAGTTTCATTTTCTTGTTCCTCCAATTTCTTGGCTCGGCTCGTGTCTACCTTGGTTCGGTTTTATGACTTACGAGTCCGAGTTTCAAAAATTGACTTAACAATACTTGGAAACTTTAGGATTAGCTCAAAATAATTCAGCATAATAAAAGCGTGGTAAACACAAAGTTAGTTGAAATAACAAATGTCGGCTCGATTAAGTTCTTTTCCTTAGTCGTTTTTTCGTGTGCTACGCAATTCCAGACTTGTTCTCTTGCTTGCCATGAAGCCAAATCTTGTTGGACAGCAGCAAATCGAAGAGTTGAGTTTTTGGTGCTCACACACTACTAATTCGGCTTAGGTAGAAACAACTTACGCCAGCCGACATAAAAACAAATAACAAATACAGGAAACAACAAATACCACTAAGGCAGTCCCCGAGTTACTGCTCGAGGTGCCAAGATTTCATTGATAAGCTCATTGTCGGCATACATATCGACATATGAGAGACTCGGATAAACACACTTCTTTGCTAAGTGTAGAATGGTCGAAGTAGAGCTACATTCCATGGACACTTAGATTCTTCGCCGGACCTGTCCATCTTGTTCTTCTCATGTGGTTTTGCATCGATGAGATAATATGAGTCATTGTGCAATGCTTTGCTCACGATGAATGGCCCTTCCCATGGGGGGGATAGCTTATGCATGCCAGCAGTACGTTGTACCAACCGGAGTACCAGATCACCTTCCTGAAAGACTCAGGGGTTTACTTTCCGGCTATGATAGCGTCGGAGATTTTGCTGATATATGGCGGATCTAGATAATGCTAGTTCTCTCTCTTCTTCCAGCAGATCAACATCATTTTTCCAGGCTTCTCGCACTTCGACTTCTGTGTATTGGGTGACTCTGGGCGAATCATGCTCTATGTCGGCTGGTAATACAGCTTCTGCCCCATATACCAGAAAAAATGGCGTATAGCCTGTTGATCGATTCGGAGTTCTTCTTAAACTCCATAGTACCACTGGTAGTTCTTCTATCCAGCACCCCGCTGATCTTTGTAGCGGCTCAATGAGCCGGGGTTTTATCCCGGATAATACTAATCCGTTGGATCTTTCCACTTGTCCATTCGATGCGGGGTGGGCTACCTAGGCAACATCCAGCCGGATCTTTTTATCTCGGCAAAATCGTGCAAATGCTCCTTCAGCAAAATTTGTGCCATTATTCATGATACTGTGAGGATAGCCGTATCTCAAGATGATATCTTTGAGGAATGTTACGGCCGTAGCTCCATCACATTTTCTTATTGGCTTCACTTCAATCCACTTTGTAAACTTGTCCACCATAACCAAGATATGGGTCATATTTCCCCTTGCTGGTTTGAATGGGCCAACCATATCCAAACACCATACGGCAAATGGCCACGTGATTGGTATGGTCTTGAGCTCCGACATTGGCATATGTGTCTTGGTTGCATACCTCTGACAGCCATTGCATTTTCTCACCAAATCTTCTGCTTGTTCTAAGGCATTTGGCCAGTAGAATCCATGCCGGAAAGCTTTTGCCACCAACGCTCTGGATGAGGCATGATGCCCACATTCCCCTTGATGTATATCTCGTAGGATATCCAGCCCTTCTTCCGGGTCAACACATCGAGGACATTAGTGACACTTCTCTTGTATAGTTCGGCGTTGATGATTGTGTACGCCTTTGCGTGCCTCTGAATCTGCCTAGACAGCACCTCTTCACTGGGCAAAGTTCCATCCTTCAAGAATTGAAATATGGGCAGCGCCCAAGCTGGTATTGCTCGCACTAGAAACAAATCCTCGTCTACTTCCATTTGCTCCACCGGCATAACATCGGCCGGATCACGCTGCGCCAGTCCCCGGGTTCTGCAAAGCAGTCCCCGGGTTTCCTGAACCGCTTCCCACGTCAATGTCCATGGGTACAGCTCCAGACTCCGGGTCTGCCGGGATATAGATTGAGTCGGTTTCTAGGGACGGCCTGATAGATGGTTTTCTGAGGTGCTCCAGTGCTACCCCCGGTGGAATTGCTTGTCGGGTTGATCCGAGTTTCAACAATACGCCGGCAACCTCGTTTTCCAGCCGAGGTACATGGTGAAACTCGCATCCCTCAAAGTACCCAGATATCTTTTGCACATGGAATCTGTACAAAGCCACGTTTGGATCAAGAGTGTCCCACTGCCCCGAGACTTGCTGAACTACCAAATCCAAGTCTCCGAAGCATTGGATCCGACGTATTCCAATCTCTTTTGCCACTTTGAGCCCATGCACAAGTGCTTCATATTCAGCGACATTGTTTGACGCGGTGAAATGGATTTGCAGCACATACTTCAGCTGGTCGTTCATGAGCACCACTCTGGCGCC
Organism: Avena insularis; assembly: GCA_023614405.1. Classification (NCBI taxonomy): domain Eukaryota; kingdom Viridiplantae; phylum Streptophyta; class Magnoliopsida; order Poales; family Poaceae; genus Avena; species Avena insularis. The sequence goes on along the minus strand of CM042690.1, from coordinate 605,666,382 downwards.
TAACCCGGTTTTCGTTTTCGATCCGTCAAAGTGCATTCTCCAGTAGTTCGGATCTGGTAATAGTGGTTCATATTGCATCTCGGCCCAATCTACGAAAAAGTCAGCCACAGCCTAAGACTTGATCGCATCTCTCCTGACGTATTGTGGAGCATAAGGGGCTAGCTCAATTGCCCATTTTGCGATTCGACCGCTTGCATCCTTGTTACTCATTATCTCAGATATGGGGGCTTCACATATCACTTTGATGGGGTGTTCTTCAAAGTAGTGCTTTAGCTTCTTTGCTGACATGTATACACCATATGCCATTTTCTGAGAGTGAGGATAGTTTTGTTTTGATGCGGATAACACCTCACTCAGGTAATAGACTGGCCTCTGCACCGACTTACCCTCTTCGTCGTGCTCTACCACTACCACTGCACTTACAACTCGGTTGGTTGCGGCTATATAGAGCAACATCGGCTCTTTTGATAGTGGAGAGGCTAACACTGGTGCAGTGGCTAACATTTTCTTTAATTGGATAAAGGCTTCGTTGGCCTGTGGCGTCCATATGAACTTATCCGCTTTTTTCATTAGTTGATAGAGAGGCAATGCCTTTTCTCATATTCGACACACAAACCGACTTAAAGATGCCAGGCAACCAGTGAACTTCTGGACATCATTAAGACACTTCGGCAACTCCATCCGCTCTATGGCTCGGATTTTAGTTGGGTTAACTTCGATACCTCGTCTAGATACAAGAAATCCGAGTAATTTTCTAGCTGGGACACCGAAGGTACATTTTTCCAATTTAAGCTTCATCCGGAATCGTCTCAGGTTCGCGAACATTTGCCTGATATCATCAAGGAGCGTTTTGCTTTCCTTGGTCTTTATAACCACATCATCCACATATACTTGCACATTTCCACCAATTTGAGCGTGCAAACATTTTTGCATACATCTTTGGTACGTTGCCCTTGCATTACGTAAACCAAAAGGCATGGTGCGATAGTAATAAGCCCCATACGGGGTGATAAATCCAGTATTTATTTGATCATTCGGATTCAGGGGTATCTGGTGGAAACCAGAATATGCATCTATGAATGACAATAGTTCACACCCAGCGGTAGAATCTATGACCTGATCTATCCTTGGCAGTGGGAATGGATCTTTTGGACACGCCTTATTCAGGTTCGTGTAATCGATACACATACGCCAAATCACTGCAACATTCGGATCATCTTTCTTCTTTTCCACAAGCACCGGATTAGATAGCCAATCTGGGTAAAGCACTTCCATGATAAACCTAGCTGCGAGGAGCCGAGCTATCTCATCCCCAATGACTTTTCTCCTATCTTCGGCGAAGCGGCGGAGAGGTTGATTCACTGGCCTTGCTCCGGGTCTCACATTCAAAGAGTGCTCGGCCAACTCCCTCGGAACACCTTGCAAGTCATGTGTGGACCAAGCAAAGATATCCTGATTCTCACGGAGGAAGTTGACGAGCTCGCTTTCCTATTTGTCATTTAACCCGACACTAATTGTTACGATGCGCTCTGGGAACAGATCATCAACAGGCACTTTCTTCGTATCCTTTGTTTCTTGAAACGAAACACTTCCATGTGGGTTACTCAGCGCCGGCATATACTGCTGCGCAGACTGAGCCAGTGCCGCCACTTCCTGTATCTTTCTTTTCTCTTGTGCAATCACGAGTGACTCGGCTAGGTTAGACCCGACTGACGCACACTCAATGGAACGTCGGAAATCTCCAGCTATGGTAATTACTCCATTTAGCCCGGGCAACTTCATCTTCAAGTAACTGATGTGACAACTTGCCATGAATTTGTTCAGTGCTGGCCTGCTGAGTAACACGTGATACGCACTTTCTAAGTTCACCACTTCAAACTCCAAATTCTCAGTTCGGCAGTTATCTCGCGTGCCGAATAGCACATCGACTCGGACTTTGCCAATGGGCTCACAGGATATGCCTGGCACAATACCATGAAACGTTGTTCTGGTAGCTTGGAGCATGTTCTCCGAGATACCCAATTTGCGCATTGTATCCACATACATGATATTGATGCTGCTGCCATTGTCTATCAGCACCTTAGAAAATCTCACATTGATATTTGGCCCAATGAATGTTGGATCCAGCACTAACGCATACAAACCGGGGCTAGGCATAAGTTTGGGGTGATCCTTGATACCCCAGGTGATTTCCTGATCCGACCAAGGCATATACCTCGTCACTACAGGCATAACTGTGTTCACCTCCATATGTCGGCGCTGCAAACTCTTTCAATTTGTTTCCTCTGTGGTAAACACACAGTAACTCTGGTGAGGCTCTCTGTATTCATTTCTCCCCTCATTTCCGGGATACCTCTAATCTGGCTGAGGTTGGTTTTCTACCTGATGCACTGCATCCCTTCTATCACGATTTTCATACCTCGGCGGAGGGGGAGGCAACATTAACTGTTGCGTGTTTGCTCCGGAGAGCAATTGCTGCTGGGGTAACTCCTGCCGAGGTTGATCATTCCGAGGTGCCTGAGCATTCCCCGAACCACTTTGTTCTATCTTCCTCATCCACTCACATTGCCGAGTCGTGTGACCCGCCGGGTTACTCGGGTTTGGCGTGTGAAACTTACATGGTTGATCCAGCATTGCCTCATAAGTATACCTAGGACGGTCCTTCTTTTCTTGCCACTGTTTCTTCTGCTCTGGCATCCAAGTTTTCTTGCCATCATTTCTTGGAGTCCATTGTTGCCCTCCAGTTTTCTAACACTGATTACTCCCTGCACCAGGTTGATCTTGATTTATAGCAGCAACTTGTTGCGAACTGTATCTGTAGTCCGGTCTATCATCTCTCCTCTTACCTCGATAATCATTTCACCGGGATGATCCGGATCCATCTCTCTGGTAGTTCTCCTCATTTGACTCGTTTGACACAAGCCTAGGTTGAGTCGGATCACCCAATGCATATGAATCTGCAATCCGGATTGTCTCTGCCAGTGTAGTTGGCATATCCCTTTGTAGCCTTTGCCATAACATGCTCGCATATCTACACCCTTGTGCGAACCATGCTATTGCCTGTGACTCGATCACACCCTCACACGAGTTTCGCACTATGCACCACCGGGTTAAGAACTCCTGGTCCGTCTCATTCGGTCTCTGCTTGCACATTGCTAGGGTCTGTGGCCTATTCGGCCTCTGATACGTGCTCGAGAAGTTTCTTACAAACATTTCCTCAAAGTCAATCCAACAGTTGATACTTCCGGGTGGCAAATTGTTTAGCCATACCCTTGTTGGCCCCTCCAACATTTGAGGTACGTATCTCACAGCCCATCTCAAGTTGCCTGTAGCAATTTTCACCGCCGTAGCGTAGTTGATCAACCAATCCTCTAGCTTCGTGCTACCGTCATATGTTTTCGTGCCTCTGGGTAACTGAAAGTTTGGTACCGGAGGCTCCTTCATGATCCGGGGCCCAAAACATGCCGGACCCGGAGGACCTTGACACTCAATTTGCTCCGACCTATAAAGCCGATCCAGCTTCAACCTGGCATTGCCAGGCATCAAGTTCCTGCTCCCCAATCTTGACCCTATCACATGATAGTCCGGCCTTGGGTATCCTGTGTTCACCATTTCTGAATCACCATCATTATATATATCTTGCTCTCGTGGAGCGCCTCTCTGTTGCATACCTCGGCCGACACTTTGCTCTTGCCGTGGTACATTCCGCTGCTGCGGTTGCCCTGCTCCCGCCGAGTTGCGCTGTCCGGCATTGCCATTTACAGAATTTCCTTGACCGGCATTGCCTTGGTCGCGGTTACATCGGCCAGCCTCACCTCAGCTGACACTTCATCGATCATCAATCGGACACTGCTTTTCCTTTCCCTGCCCTTGCCGGGTCATATGGGACTATTTGTTTGTTTCTCCTCCCCGAGGTTACCACCTCCTATCTTCTTGGGTCTCCATGAGGGGATGATGCTGCTCCCGCTGATTTCTCCGGGTTACCTACGGCTGAATGAACAATTGTAGATGCACCAGCCCTTGCCGGGTTTGCCCTGAGTAACTCTTCATTTTGTCTGTTCGCGATCCGAACTAACTCATTGACTATTTCCTGCTGTCTTTGCCGGGCTTCACCCGTCAAACCCTCTAACTCGGATGCAGCTGCATCCGCTGCTCTGAGGTTCTTTGCTGGGGTACTGTACTTCGGCAGCCCCGCAGACAGAAAGTTCTCTAACTCCTCAACTCTAGTATCATCCTCTTTGTTCATTTCACTGATGAGGTTTTTTCCCTTTACTTTTACAGCATCTACCTTATTTGCTCTTGCGTACTCACGCAGTGTCATGTTCAACGACTACTGAGCCGCGTCAATCTTTTTCGCTCCCTCTAGTATTTTCTTCCTAGTCTCCTCTAACTCGTCCTGTGCCTGAGCCAGATCTACTGCAGGTTCTATGGGGCTCTCTAGGCTATCTATTGCCTGCTGTAGCACATTCTCAGGCCTCTCTAGTGGAGGACCTCTACTTTTCCTCAGAGCCTTTGGTGTTACCTCCGGATCTGGTGCCGGATCCTTGCTCGCACCAGCGCCAGGCGCTGTCATCATCACCTCGGCGCGGTCAGGGGAGCGAGTGATACGTGCCCCGTGAAGCACGCTAAGGGGTGTCTCGCCTCCTTCGACGACGTGTCGCGGGTGAACACACGACACATCGACAGCGACGTAGATCTTGTGCGCCGAGCTTGACGAAGAGGCCGTTGCGCGGGAGAGGTCGCTTGCCGAAGCAACCAACGTTGTTGCCGACAAAGTCCAGCGCTCCAAAGCGCTGAACAAGCCCGGAGACGATGCGTTCGTCGGTGCCGATGAGGTTTCCCGTCCGGATCTTCACTCCTGCTAGCGCCGCTAGCCCCATGGTGGGTGCCAACTGTCATGGTGGTGTCACGAAAGATGCCATGGATAGGCTAAAGGTGGGGACAAGATGCACTAGAGGAATCCAGGGAGGGATAGTGTGGTGATTCGACACACAGATGTTTGTATTTGATTCACTTCGAAGGTTTACAAGTGCTCCTTAAGCAGTATTGGGGAGAGGAGGAAGAAGGTACTCTCTTACTCTCACCACCAGCTAGCCCTCAGGAACATACTAACCCAATATAGATCAATCAACTAGTCAAAGACCAAACCCTTCTACAGATGCCCTAGCCCTCCTTATATAGGGGTGGCTAGGTCTCCAATTAGGGCATACGTGGAGGCATATTCTACGGAATATGCCTCTTCCCAAAATAGTAAGCCGACCGGGTCACTTTTACCCAGCGTCACCCATGCAGAGGCTACGTGAGCCTCTGCGGTGCCCGCGTCATCCGACACAGGCATCGTCACCCTTGTCGACCACGCCTCGGTGGTCCTGGCCTCTGTCCGCTTCGCTCACGCTCTGCTTATAGTGGTCACCTTTTGACCAGCGAGATACCTTCCTTCTCTTGCAAGCTTGATATAACCCGGATCATGCCTTACTGATCTGACCACACCTGTACCTGCATACAAGTTACATGAATACTGCTGGCATACGACATAAGTCGGCCGGGACTCAGTTAGGCGGACATCGTCCGGTCCGGGTCACTCCGTGATTCGGCCTGCCTTGAGGTGACTCGGCCAGCATTCGCTTTGACCTTGCCGTACCTCGGCTAACTTGGCCATTATACCCTGGCGTGGCCCTACCCGGGGGTATCCCCCCAACACCAAACTCGAGTGGAAAAACTAAGACTGTTCTCCTTGCCACCAAAAGTGAGATGAGAGATGTTCGGAACAACCCATCCATCTTGCACTATGTCCTCCTCTGCAAGGGACTAGCGCAAGGAACTAATGAATTAACCAATGTTCCTCCATCTTTGATGAATGTTTTGCAGGAATTCAAGGATGTGTTCCCCGAAGAGCTTCCACATAGACTACCTCCTCTTCGAGGCATCGAACATCGCATTGACCTCATCCCCAGTGCACCTCTTCCCAACCGCGCCGCTTACCGCACGAACCTGGAGGAGACAAAGGAGATTGAACGTCAAATCAACCAACTCATCTCCAAAGGTTTGATCCAAGTTAGCACTAGTCCAAGTGCCGTACCCGTGATACTTGTTCCAAAAATGGATGATACGTTACGGTTATGCATGGACTGCCGTCCAATCAATTCTATCACCGTGCGTTATCGACATCCCATACCACGTCTCGATGACATGCTTGATGAATTGTGTGGAGCCACTATTTTTTCAAAAATTGATCTTCGTAGTGGTTACCATCAAATACGCATGGATGAAGGTGATGAGTGGAAAACCGCCTTCAAGACCAAACTTGGTCTCTATGAATTGTTGGTTATGCCCTTTGGTTTATCTAATGCCCCATCCACCTTCATGCGTCTCATGAATCATATCTTGCTTTCTCTCATTGTAAAAAGTGTTGTTGTCTATTTCGATGATATTATTATTTATAGCAAATCACTTGAGGACCATATGACACATGTCAAGGAAGTTTTGCAAATCCTTCGACATGAAAAGCTTTATGCTAATCTTCCCAAGTGCACTTTTGCTTAAGACAAGTTGATTTTTCTTGGATTTGTCGGTTCTTTGAAGGGAATTGAAGTTGATGTTTCCAAGGTAAAGGACATACGAGATTGGCCCATCCCAATAAATGTGAGTGAACTCCGAAGTTTTCATGGGCTGGTCGGTTTCTATCGTCGCTTTGTGAAAGACTTTTCAACCATTTCTTGTCCCCTTAATGAATTGACCAAAAAGAATGTCACCTTCGTGTCGGGCAAAGCACAACAAAAAGCTTTTGACGAACTTAAAAAGAGGCTCACCAAAGCACCTCTTCTTGCTTTACCGGATTTCACAAAAACTTTTGAGATAGAGTGTGATGCTAGTGGTATTGGCATTGCAGGAGTCCTTATGCAAAATGGACGTCCTATAGACTACCATAGCGAGAAACTTGATGGTGCTCGCCTTAACTATCCGATTTATGACAAAGAGCTTTTTGCCTTAGTTTGTGTCCTTCAAGTTTGGCAACACTACCTATGGTACATTGTCAAGTATAAGAAGGGCAAAGATAATGTAGTTGCGGACGCATTGTCTCGCAAACATACAAGCCTTCTTACGAGACTTGAAATCAACGTGTTGGGTCTTGAGGAAATAAAATATTTGTATGCTTCCGATCCATTCTTTGAACCAATTTTCGCAAAGTGCTCCAATGACTAAGGAGTTGATGATTTCTATTTGCATAAGGGCTTTCTATTTAAACAAAACAAGCTATGCATTCCGAAGTCGTCGCTTCAACTTTTGCTTCTCCAAGAATCTCATGGTGGAGGCCTTATGGGTCACTTTGGCCGTGACAAGACATTGGACATGCTCTCCAACCACTACTTTTGGCCCAAGATGAAGCGTGACGTGGAGCGCTACGTTCAACGATGCACGACATGTGTTCAAGCTAAGTCGCAAGCTAACCCTTATGGTCTTTATATGACATTGCCTATTCCTCATACACCTTGGTCCGACATTATCATGGATTTCGTGTTAGGATTGCCTAGATCTAAGCATGGTCATGATTCTATCTTTGTTGTTGTGGAGCGCTTTTCCAAAATGGCAAACTTCATACCGTGCCATAAGACCGACGATGCTTCACATGTTGCAAATCTGTTTTTCAGGGAAATCGTCCATCTTCACGGTGTGCCAAGAACAATCTTCTCCGATCGCGACGTCAAATTCTTGAGCTACTTATGGAAGACCCTCATGGCCAAGCTTGGAATCAAGCTCCTCTTTTCATCCGCATCGCATCCTCAAACTGATGGCCAAACCGAAGTTGTCAACCGAAGCCTGGGAACTCTCCTTCGTGTGTTGATCAAGAAAAACCTCAAAGATTGGGAGGAATGCATTCCACACGCCGAGTTCGCCTACAATCGAGCCAAGCACTCAACAACCAAGATGAGTCCATTCATGATCGTCTATGGTTTCGAGCCCCTCACCATGCTCGACATCCTACCGCTACCTCTCCATGAGCGCACAAACATGGACGTCGAGAAGCACGCACAAGCTATGAAGAAACAAGAGCTACTATCGAACAACAAGTCCTTCACCAAGCTTCAAGGTTAAACAAGGACAAGAAGGAGATGATCTTTGAAGAAGGTGACCTTGTGTGGATACACATAAGCAAAGAGCTCTTCCCCAAGGAACATGACTCCAAGCTCAAGCCAAGAGGAGATGGTCCCTTCAAGGTCCTCAAAAGAATCCACAACAATGCCTACATCATCGACATACCGACCTCCAAGTACCTTGCAAGCAATACATTCAATGTCAAGGATCTTTCACCCTACCATGGAGATGTTCAAGATGATAACCATGAAGAGTCGAGGACGACTCTTTCCCAAGGGGGGAGCCGATGCAGCCCATCCTACGGACGCTCCTACATCTACACCAACAAGTCCCCCAAGTGGACCCATGACTCGTGCCCGAGCCAAACTCCTACAAGCTAAGGTGAACTCGCTCCTCTCCTCGTGCCAATTTGATACCTCCTTGGATGGTGTGCTACTTCACGCAACTACTCTATGCATCATCAGGTACGAAGCCTCGGCACATCACCAAGCACCCAAGGATGGAGAACAAGGAGCAGAGAGTGAAGCAGGAGCCGCTGGAGCTGCTCAGACCGGAGTCGCCGGTCTGCGCACACCGGAGTCTCCGGTCCACCAAAGTCTCTAGCCTGAAGACCCCGGAGACTCCGGCCCACCCTCTGGTCTGACCCCTGCACCGGGCCCTAGGACAATCTGAAGTCCCCTCCGGAGGCTGGTCCAGAGACTGACCGGAATGTCTGGCCTAGACCGGAGTCTCCGGTCCGACCGACGCCAGGCAAGAAAAGGCCTTTGGGCATGCGGGCCATGTACCCCTTAGTCTGTCTAGAACTTGTCTTTTATTCCTAAAGTACCCCAGTTAAAGTGGTTGGCCTATATGTAGTCCCCCACCTCCATTGTAAACCCTAGGCATGATATTGGAATTAGTGCAAACCCCTTTGTGGATCTATCTAGTTCTTGCCTCATGCTCCTTGACCAAGGAGCACCAATATCACCAAACCTCGTTGGAGTTTGCATCGTGCCTCCGCGTTGTACAAGGCCTTGGCATTGGTGTCCCTTTGCCAAGACGTCAAGATCTCACCGAGTCTCCCATCTCGTCGTGCCAGTTCGAGAGAGAGTCCTCTGCCCGACGCCGATCCTAGGGATTGCGCCGGACCGGTCACCGCCGGCGTGACCTATTGGTGTTTATCGTGGTTTTGCGTGTGTGTGTGTTCATCGCGTTATTCGTGCGTGTGCTCGTTGTGTTCATCCTTCCCTCCTTCGCCCGCACTCCACCCTCGATTTGAGTGGGATTCGTGAAATATCGGGCCACCCTAGAGGTTTGCCCATGAATTGTGTGGATCCACTATTTTTTCAAAAATTGATCTTCGTAGTGGTTACCATCAAATACGCATGGCTGAAGGCGATGAGTGGAAACCCGCCTTCAAGACCAAACTTGGTCTCTATGAATGGTTGGTTATGCCCTTTGGTTTATCTAATGCCCCATCCACCTTCATGCGTCTCATGAATCATATCTTGCGTTCTCTCATTGGAAAAAGTGGTGTTGTCTATTTCGATGATATTCTTGTTTATAGCAAATCACTTGAGGACCATATAACACATGTCAAGGAAGTTTTGCAAATCCTTCGATATGAAAAGCTTTATGCTAATCTTCCCAAGTGCACTTTTGCTAAAGACAAGTTGATTTTTCTTGGATTTGTCGTTTCTTCGAAGGGAATTGAAGTTGATGTTTCCAAGGTAAAGGACATACGAGATTGGCCCATCCCAACAAATGTGAGTGAACTCCGAAGTTTTCATGGGTTGGCCGGTTTCTATCGTCGCTTTGTGAAAGACTTCTCAACCATTGCTTGTCCCCTTAATGAATTAACCAAAAAGAATGTCACCTTCGTGTGGGGCAAAGCACAACAAAAAGCTTTTGACGAACTTAAAAAGAGGCTCACCAAAGCACCTCTTCTTGCTTTACCGGATTTCACAAAAACTTTTGAGATAGAGTGTGATGCTAGTGGTATTGGCATTGGAGGAGTCCTTATGCAAAACGGACGTCCTATAACCTACCATAGCGAGAAACTTGATGGTGCTCGCCTTAACTATCCGATTTATGACAAAGAGCTTTTTGTCTTAGTTCGTGTCCTTCAAGTTTGGCAACACTACCTATGGCCCAAGGAATTTATCATACATTCCGACCACGAGTCGTTGAAATATCTCAAAGGCCAAGCTAGCTTGAGCAAGAGACACGCTAAGTGGGTTGAGTTCATGTAGTCTTTTCTGTACATTGTCAAGTATAAGAAGGGCAACGATAATGTAGTTGCGGACGCATTGTCTCGCAAACATACAAGCCTTATTATGGGACTTGAAATCAACGTGTTGGGTCTTGAGGAAATAAAATCTTTGTATGCTTCCGATCCATTCTTTGAACCAATTTTCGCAAAGTGCTCCAATGACAAAGGAGTTGATGATTTCTATTTGCATAAGGGCTTTCTATTTAAACAAAACAAGCTATGCATTCTGAAGTCGTCGCTTCAACTTTTGCTTCTCCAAGAATCTCATGGTGGAGGCCTTATGGGTCACTTTGGCCGCGACAAGACATTGGACATGCTCTCCAATCACTACTTTTTGCCCAAGATGAAGCGTGACGTGGAGCGCTACGTTCAACGATGCACAACATGTGTTTAAGCTAAATCACAAGCTAACCCTTATGGTCTTTATATGACATTGCCTATTCCTCATACACCTTGGTCCGACATTGGCATGGATTTCGTGTTAGGATTGCCTAGATCTAAGCATGGTCATGATTCTAACTTTGTTGTTGTGGATCGCTTTTCCAAAATGGCACACTTCATACCGTGCCATAAGACCAACGATGCTTCACATGTTGCAAATCTATTTTTCAGGGAAATTGTCCATCTTCACGGTGTGCCAAGAACAATCATCTCCGACCACGACGCCAAATTAATGAGCTACTTATGGAATACCCTCATGGCCAAGCTTGGCGGCAAGCTCCTCTTTTCATCCGCATCGCATCCTACAACTGATGGCCAAACCGAAGTTGTGAACCGAAGCCTCGGAACTCTCCTTCATGTGTTGATCAAGAAAAACCTCAAGGATTGGGAGGAATGCATTCCACACGCCGAGTTTGCCTACAATAAAGCCAAGCACTCAATAACCAAGATGAGTCCATTCATGATCATCTATGGTTTCGAGCCCCTCACCGCGCTCGACATCCTACCGCTACCTCTCCATGAGCGCACGAACATGGACATCGAGAAGCGCGCACAAGCTATGAAGAAACTTCATGAAGAAACAAGAGCTACTATCGAACAACAAGTCCTTCACCAAGCTTCAAGGTTAAACAAGGACAAGAAGGAGATGATCTTTGAAGAAGGTGACCTTGTGTGGATACACCTAAGCAAAGACCGCTTCCCATGGAACGCGACTCCAAGCTCAAGCCAAGAGGAGATGGTCCCTTCAAGGTCCTCAAAAGAATCAACAACAACGCCTACATCATCGACATACCGACCTCCAAGTACCTTGCAAGCAATACATTCAATGTCAAGGATCTTTCACCCTACCATGGAGATGTTCAAGATGATAACCATGAAGAGTCGAGAACGACTCTTTCCCAAGGGGTGGGAGCTGATGCACTCGACCCTCGATTTGAGTGGGATTCGTGAAAAATCGGGCCACCCTAGAGGTTTTCCCTCAACAGAGTATTTGGATAATAATGGCTCCCAAGAGGGTCAAGTTGTTTCGCATGATGTAGGTGATGGATATTCTTCTCAAGTCATCAAGTTGATGGGAATTGGGCATATCTTGCCCACCGAATCTCATATTCATGATCAAGAAGATGATATGGGAGAATCAAGATCAACCCAAGAAGATCCTAGCTCAACTCAAGTTGAGACATCAAGTGCACCACAAGATGAACAACTCACTCAAGAGGTCACGCAAATTGAAGAATAAGAACCAAACCCTCAACCCATTGAGCAAGACCAAGAAGAAGAACAAGCTCCTCCACCTCAACGTCAATATGAAGATGGTGTTGATGATCAAGGACCTTTAAAAGATGAATTTGTTGATCATGAAGGCACAATCTAGAAGATCAAGGCCGCCTCCATTGCAAGTGGGCTTAAAGTCAACAATATCCTTGGAAGCATATCAAGAGGGATAGAGAGTCGCGCCAAGAATAAGCATCTCACAACCTTTTGTGGGAATCATGCCTTTGTGTCCAACTTTGAGCCACTCATGGTTCATGAAGCTTTGGAGGATCTAGATTGGCTCGTTGCTGAAAGGGTATGTATGCCCCATGTGTAATTTTGGTAATTAATGACAATCTCTATGGACTAATGCGTAAATTGAGTTTCACTTGTAGGTTTTGTCCATTGGCATCGTGTGGGCCATGTGTTGGTCTCAAGGTTGAAACATGAAGAAATGAAGAAGGAATTAAGAAGTGCAAGATAAAGATGCTTGCTATCCTTTGTGATCATGGTGTGATGAAGACAAGTTCAAATTAGAGGATTCCCCAAGGAGTATGGGGATAAAGTCACAAGTCTTCATCAAGCAAGCGTGAGCAAATGCAATCAAGAAGGATGTTCCATCTTGAAGAAGACAATATCATGTACATCAAGACAAAGTGGAATGCTCAAGGCAAATGTATGATCTTGATAGGTTTTCTATTTTACCAGTTCTTGTGGTTGTTGGGAGATCAGGTTTAGGATAGATAGCCGTACTATCAAGAGGGGCTCTCGAGTGGGTAATTCGATCATACCTTTCGGAGAGAGCTTAAACCTTTGCATACATAATATCATATTTCTTGGTTTTTATTTGGATCTTGTCCATGGGAGTATCTATAGCTTGTGGTTATCTTCATAACAAGCTCTACTTCATCAAAAAACGGATTCCCTTGATATATCTTATTGCGTTTTTGATCTTGTGGGTTTTTCGATTCTACAACTTGAGAGATATCTCACATATATATTTATGATATTTTCTCCCTTGGTGATATTTTTTGGATTCTATATGGTGTTATCTTTTCAACAAAATTGGTTTCATCTTTTTTGGAGTTCAGATGCAAAAGTTATTGCAGTTTTGGTTCTGAAGTTTCCATGGGCGGAAGTTCCGGCGCGCCACCGGTAGTACCGCTAGGGCATGTTTGCCGCCGATAGTACCGGGTCTACATCCGCTCAACCTAGTTTCAGTTCAGTAACCTCTATGTATGTTGTGTGCTATTTTACGAAACTTTGGTCGTAAGTACAGGTGGTAGTACCGTCTCCACCGGAAGTAGAGGTGGGCGTTCGGTTTTAACCGAAAATATGGTTCGGTTTTCTAGGTTTTTCTATAATTCGGGTTTTAAGAAATGGGCACCGAAATAATGTCGTTTTTTAATTAACTGGCTGTTTGGTTAACCGACAATTCGGTTCGGTGTTCAGTTTTAAACCCATATATCCAAACGACATGAAAATAAACACCAAAGAACAGTCAACTGTATGTCACGTCCAGTCACTTGCATAGTCGCATGAGTCGCCGTGGCCGAAAGCTAGTTCCATATCGACAATACGTGCATGGCTACATATACATGCAGTAGTCAAATACATGCTAGTTGAATGCCTGAAGCAACTTGAGTGAATGTGTAGAAATAAATTGTCAACGCATGCGTTGGAAATTCTGTAAAACAATACACGACTATGTCTCAAATAAAGTAACACGATGGAAGGTATTGCAGGAAATTTCAGACACACTTGAATACTTCAGAGTCTTGAAACAAAGTGCAGACACCGACGAACCTCGATGACAAATTAATGTGCAAACGACGCCATCTCAACAACTCTTATTTTTTCTTGCGAACGAATCCTAGGTTTGCCTATGGAAAATTTTGGTCCTGACTTCCAGCTTTGCTAGTACCTGGATCGGAAGGCTCGATACTCTTGCTTTTGCTAGAAAGTGTTGCCTATGGCAGATTTTGGTCCTGACTTCCTGCTTTGCTTTGTTGGGATTTTGCGTGATGGCCTGCAAACGAGCAAAAACAGCAGATAGGAGCCCCCGACGAGATAGTTCACGTCTCCAACGCTCGTCTCTCGGTTTATATGGTTATTTCGGTCAATTGAGGGTCAAAACCGAATTAATTTATTTAAATTCGGTTTATCACATTTACACACCGAATTTAGTGTTGGTTAATTCGGTTTCGGTGTATTCGGTTTCGGTTTCGGTTAATTCGGGTTCGGTGTTCGGTTTTGGTTTATTATGCCCACCCCTAGCCGGAAGTACTGATGCACCAGCGGTAGTACCGGCCAGGCTCGTTTTCTCTATTTCGCATCACCGTGTTTGACTGTTGGTTGGGTGCCAGCGGCAGTACCTCCCACCCACCGGTAGTACCATCTAGGGTCGTAAATAGCCCAAATGGTCAGATCTGGGAGCCCTTTAAAAGGGGCCCCTCTTCCCCTTCGTGGGGATTAGCTCTTTTCTTGGTTTTTAGTTTTCTCTCTCTCCCCCATTTTTTGACCTTGAAGATCTTGTCCTCTCCCTTTCCCTCTCCTATGATTCTTGCATATTTTTGAGGGATTTGAGAGAGTACATCTAGATCTGCAAACCCACCAAAACAAATCCCTTCTTTGTGAAGAAGAAATCCTTGGGATCTAGATCTTGGAGAGTTTTTTGTTCTCCTCTTGTGTTCTTTCTCTCTTATTCCCCCAATAGCTATTGTAGTTTTGGTGGAATTTGAGAGTGAAGGACTTGCCTCTTGCATTTTGGTCCATAGGTTTGAGTTCTCCTCCGAGACTCGGAGAGTTCAAGCTCTTGGGCTTGTTTCTCTTGGATTCTTGGAACCCTAGACGGTTGTGTGGAGTCGTAGTGAGTTCTTGGGACCTCCAATTGAGTTGTGGAGATTCCTCAAGCATGTGGCCTCCAATTGAATTGTGGAGATTCCCCCAAGACTTCTACGGGTTCGGTGACTGCCCTCAAGTGTCCCATAGTGGATCGAGTGCTCGCCTTTGTGGTGTGCACTCGGGAAAATAGGGTGAGCCTTTTGTGGCATTGGTGAGTAGTGTACCTTCGCATCTTGGGGTGAGTCCTAGTGGGGTGTTGGGTGAGAATTGAGCCACCACACCTCAAGGTAGGCATTTGTGGTGTTCGGAGAGCATTGCGCCATCGCACCTCTCCAACAGAGACGTAGCTTCTTTGAAGTGAACTTCGGGATAAAAATCATTGTCTTCGCATCCATCGGTTATCTCTCAACTGAGGCCTTTACTTATGCAATTTACATTGTGATAGACATCGTGCTTGAAGTATTATATCTTGCTATCACCTTGTTGCTAGTATTGCTTAGCATAGGTTGTTGGTGCACATAGTTGAATCTAGTGGCTACAGGTTTTGGCTTGATAAATTAAACATTTATTTTATCCTACATTTCTTATAGCCTAAATCGTAATTATTTTAAAATCCTATTCACCCCCTCTAGGCAACGTTAATTGTCCTTTTAGTTGCCAAGCAAGAAGAACTCAAGTGCTTCACCCGCAATGAAGTTTGGTCTCTTGAGGATAGGCCTAAAGATCACCGCATCAATGTCATTGGGACCAAGTGGGTGTTCAAGAACAAGAAAGATGAAAACGGAACCGTCACAAGAAACAAAGCAAGGTTAGTGGCGCAAGGGTATGCCCAAACAGAAGGTATTAACTATTGGGACACCTTTGCGCCCGTTGTTCGCCTTGAAGCTATTCGTCTCTTGCTTGCATATGCAACTTTTCATAACTTTAAGATTTATCAAATGGATGTGAAAAGTGCATTTCTTAATGATCCCTTGAAAGAGGTTGCATATGTTGCTCAACCCCCGGGTTTCAAAAACACACGCTATCCCAACCATGTGTATCTACTCCATAAGGTACTCTACAGACTAAAGCAAGCTCCTCGTGCTTGGTATGAGCATCTTAGGTATTTGTTACTCATGGATGGGTTTAGCATGGGTAAGTTTAATTCCACCCTTTTCACCAAATGTGTTAAATGGGGTGGCTTATTTTTTTCAAATTTATGTTGATGATATTATATTTTATGGAGCTAATGAATCTCATAACAAAGTTGTTGCCTTGATGACTATGAAATTTAGGATGTCCATGATGGGGGAGTTGAAGTACTTTCTAGGCTTCATTGTGAAGCAACTTGATCAAGGCACCTTCATCTCACAAGAGAAGTATGTGAAGGACATGCTCAAGAAGTTTGTTATTACCAATGCTAATCCGACAAATACACCCATGCCCCTAAATGGGCAACTTGGTCTTGGAGTAGGTGAGAATGACGTGTATCAAAAGGTATATCACTCCATGCTTGGTTCCTTGCTCTACCTTTGTGCTTCTAGGCCGGATATCATGTTAAGTGTTGGAATGTGTGTTTGTTTTCAAAATGCTCCCAAGGAGTTCCATTTGACGGCGGTCAAACGGATTCTTAGGCACCTTGTTCTCACTCCTACTCTCGGGCTTTACTATCCAAAGGGGTCAACCTTTGAGCTTGTTGGCTATTCAGATGCCGATTGGGCCGGTTATGAAGTTGACCGGAAGTCGACCCCCGGGGCTTGTCAATTCATTGGCTAGTCGTTGGTGAGTTGGTCATCCAAGAAACAAAACTACACCGCCCTATCCATCGCTGAAGCCGAATACATATCCGTGGCATATTTTTATGCTCAATTGTTGTGGATGCGGCAAACCTTGAAAGACTATGGTGTGTCTCTTGGTATGGTGCCTCTTCTATGTGACAATGAAAGCGCAATAAAGATCGCCAATAGACCCGTCCAACATTGTTGCACCAAAAATATTGACATCCTCCACCACTTCCTACGTGACCATGTCGCAAATGGTGACATGAATCTCACTCATGTGGGAACGATGTTCCAATTGGTGGGTATCTTCACTAAACCTTTGGATGAAGCCTGTTTTGTCATGTTGAGGCAAGTACTCGGTATTCTAGATCCTAAAAACTTGGATTGATTCACTTCTTGCACTATATTCTTACTCTTAACATGCTATGTAGCCTAGTCGCATAGCACATGTAGGGATAGTCATCATACCATGTCTTGGTATGATGCATACCTATGTGTCTAACATAAATTGATCTTGTTTCATGATATGGGTCCAAGCATATATCTTTGAGGCGCCATCACACTTGTGCTTAAACATAGGGGGGGAAATCCCCCGCCAACCATTTGCCTCTTGTGTATCATGTGATTTGGCTCTTAATGCTTTTGAACTCATTCCCATTATTGCTATTCACATCTTATTTGCTCTTACTCCAATTGGTATGGCTAGAATATTTGTCTTTGCATCTTGTGTACATGTCCCTTTGGTCACCCACAAAACTTCTACACTGTCTATTTCTATGCCCATATCCAAAAAATCCATTTACGGGAAGTTTCGGCGGTGGCTCTAGTTGGGCCGAGCCTGCCGTCGGAAGCTTTGGCATGCGCCGGTTTGTTCAGTGATGAACAGACAGCTATATTGAATGTTGTTTTGGCTACCACCAAACATATTGTCTTGGACTCTAGTCCGGCCAGACTTATCGCCAAAATTTAATTTTTTTGGTACATATTCTTCGCGCATGGGGACAGTTGGTCATTCCATCTTCTTCCTCCCCTGTGATCCTAGGCCATGGCCGCCGCCCCACCTTGCTCCTCCACTCTCTAGGCCATTCCCTCCACCCAAACCTCCCCAAACTCCACCAATTCGTAGATCGGGCTAGTTGAGGTTGCTCCTCCAAAGGATTTCTCCTCCCCTTGGCCGCATTGGGAGATCGGGGATTCTCGCCACTTTTTCCCTGGCGGTTCTTATTCTTGTCACCACCTTGGCAAGGGGAACCATGTATCCTTAGGAGTCTTCGGGTACTTTGCTCTTTCTCTCTCTTTCCCTAGTTTTTCTCCATTCTCTTGGTGCTAAAGAACTAGGGTTTGCTATCTAGTGTACCCTGTTTGTATTTGGTTGCCAACCACAACAAATCATGAACGTCTTCTCTCTCTAGTCATATTTGTGCAAGTTTTGGAGCCCTTTTTCGGAAATTACGAGACATTGCCTCCCTTGTTCGATTTTGGCAGTGGATCCGCTCGGCCAGACCTAGCGCCGACTGGTTTGGCTGTGGCTCCGGCTCACTAGATCTAGCACCGACTGGTTCGGCCATGGCTCCAGCCTGCTGGATCTGGAGCAGTCTATTTTGGTTGCCGCCCCGGCTATGCCGAACATATCACTAGATGTCTAGGTTGTAGGACTGACTCGACCGGACCTAGCGCTGAAACACCACGTCTCTGATTTCCTCAAAAAGACACTTGCTCAAATCTGATATAGTTGAGCTCCTCTCCTGTGGCATGTACACTTGTTTACATTTTTTATCTCATTTTTGTGATTTATCCTACAGATTCCAAGCACATTGAGTTTGAGGTTCGGACTGAGATTGAGGCAGTCAAGAAGCGCAAGTTGGATGCTCAGCAGCCACCTTCTGGCCATTCTAGTGGTAGTCTCACTGAGCGTTAAGCAACAAAAGTAGAAAAATCAGCCGGGGGCTCAAGTACATGAGGGAGTACCTCGGGTCAAAGGAAGAAATCCATCGCCAGCAAAGCAGCTAAAAAGGGCAAGGGAATTGGCCCCACCGAAGAAGAGACTCCTCCATATGTCAACACCTACTATGATATGTCTACGGTTGAGTGGCTCAATCTTATGAGAAAAACCCTTACCGGTTCCATGAGCGCCCCTACAAGCATCCTTATCAGCTCTTCTAGACGGATACTCAGAGCTATTTCTAGGAGGATTTCTACAATGAGAAAACCTGCATGAAGTTTGGTTTCTTTGTTCCCCCCAAGTATCTCAAAGTGGAACACTATGAGCGGCACCTCAACAATGATTTCAGTTCATTGATGAAGCCTTGAAAAAGATAGATGTGTATTATCTTCTCACCATCAATGTGAGGCTTATGCCGCTTGTCATCCGTCAGTTTTTCTACACCATGTTCTGTCACTCCGACCCTGCTTACACCATCACTTGGATGACTGGTACTCAGTGAAGGAGATATGCCCTAGAGGCAAATGATAAAAGGTGTTTATTATCATATCTCATTAATTCATAATAGTTTTGCACCATGTTATAATTGTATCAAGCAGAAACATTGATACACATGTGATATAAAACAAACCAGAGTCCCTAGTAGCCTCTAGTTATACTAGTCCATTGGGCAGCTGATGATCAAGGTTTCCTGACCATGGTGCATTTATGCCAAATAACAATGGGTGTGAATGATGTGATGGACATTACCCTAATTTACATATATTGCAGCATGATCAAGTCACATGTTCATCGTTGCAATATTAGAAGCGTAGTATCCTTCTCCTTTGACCATGAGAGCATATTAATCACTATCTCCCAGGGCTAATTTAATTACATCAAACATCATGACCATAACTGGGTGATTATAAAGATGTATGTTAGGTATTCCAGAGGAATATTTGAGACCTACGCATCAAGATTGGGATTTGTTCACCTGCGTGACAGGAAGATACACTAAGCCCACTCAGAGAGATTACACCCATAAATGGTGCGCAACATGTGACTAGGTCACGAGGATAGAATTTCACGAATTGAGTAAAAATGCATTTGTCGAAAACGATATTGAACAAGGTATTGGATACTGATGATCAAGTCTCGAATAAATCATGTATGGAAGTAACAAAGGGAATTTGACTTGATGTTTAAGGTTCAAATGATAATAGTCTGATGGAATGCACATGGGTCATTATGGGCATCCCGGTTCCGCTAATGATCATTTGTTCGAGAGAGATCTCAATCATGTCTGTGATTTTCCCGAACCATAGGGGGTAACACATTTAAGGGTATGATGACCAATGTAGATATTTGGTAGAAAGGAATCAATGAATTATGAAAGCGAAAGAACTTCAGAATTTTTCTGAAGAGAGAATGCCAAAAAAGTTCCGAAGAGGATCCGAAATGGTTCAAAAGAAAGAAAAAGTCGAAAGGTGTCTTCGGATTAGTAAAAGGATTTATAATATGCATTTATATATATTAATTATGAATTAATATATTAAATAAATATTTTAAATATTTTATTATGTGGCAACTTCCACTACAAGGCCGAATCCCTGAAGGAAAACGGCCCAGAGGGTAGCTAACATCCGCCTAGTAGCTGGACTGCGTCGATCAGCAATCTCACAAGGGCGAGTGACGGACAAGCGCTAGCTGCCGCACGTGCGACACAGAGCACACAACTTAGAAGGCCAACCTAGGTGGGCAGTCAATCGCTGGAAGCCGCACAGGTGGGCAACGACCGCGAGGGAGATAGCGGGCCGGCAGGGCGCGTCCCACCCTGCCAGGCCACTGCCGCCTCGCGTGCGACCTGGCCATGGGTGCTGGGCTGGCTCAGTCCCACCTGTGTTGCCAAGACGTTGTTACTGGTAGCTGGCTATCAAGGCCAATGCGCGACTGGTCAGCAGGAGCCCAACCGGTTGGTTGCTCCTCCTCTCCCTTTTCCTTTGGCTATTAGTCCCACCCTAGGACTTTAGGGAAGGATTTATTCCCTTTTCACCTACATAAAGAGGGCCTTGGGGGTGGGAATAAGACAGACCAATACCAGTATTTCTATAAGACAGTTTCCTTAGAGAAGTACTCTCTCTTGCTCTCTTGCTACCGTGGCTCCCTGTTGGGGTTGTGCATGCATAGGGAGGACTTAATCGCGGATCAAGGAGGTGTTGCATGGATTCCAAGCCGGAGATCTATTTCTGCAACCCCAGTGATACGTCCATTTTGCATCACTATTCTATATCATAATTCACTGTTAGTCATTGATATATTTCATATTAAGAGATGATACTTATGTAATTTCACCTCTTTTTGCATGGTTGATGACTTTTGGAGCATGGACCGCTGCAGTCAGGATTCTGATGGAAAAGGTGCTGTTTGGAGGAAAAATTCGCGAAGATCAGAAAATCCGGAAAAATATACGGAAAATCCTATTTTTTCAGAAGACGAAGACTGCCAGAAGGAGGAGTGGAGATGGGCCACAAGGGGCCCACACCACCCCCTGGTGCGGGCTAGCCTAGGCCGCACCACCAGGTGGTGTAGCCGCCCTGGCCCACCTCTGGCTCTCCCCTCTGGCATATATAATCCTCCCGAAACCCTAATACTAGGAGAGCAACCACAGAAATATTCCACCGCGTCTGTGGGGCGGAAAACATCGAGAGAGAAAGATCTCTCCGGCAGACAGATTTCTACCGGGGGAATTCCTTCCCGGAGAGGGGAGATCGTCACCATCAACACCACCATCAAGTTGGACTTCATCGGGATCATCAGCAGCAGCAGCAGCAGCAACAGCACCCTCATCACCATCTCCATATTGTTGTAACAATTGGGTTGAACCTTGCATAGTTCTTAGGGGAAACTTTCCCGGTGTTGATTACTCTTTGTAGTTGATGCTATTGAGTGGAACCATTGAATTATTGTTTATGTTCAGATTGCTATACATCATTATTTCATCTCTGATCATGATCCATATGATGTCTTGTGAGTAGTCCATTTTGTCTTTGAGGACATGGGAGAAGTCATGTTGTTAGTAGTGAAATTGTGTTGAGAAAGATTCAATAGTTTGATATTTAAGTTGTGGTGTACTTATTCTAGTGGTGTCATGTGAACATCGACTACAGGAAACTTCACCTATATGGGCCTAGGGGAATGCATTATGTATTTGGCTACTAATCGTAGGGGTTGCCGGAGTGACAGAAACCTGAACCCCCGTTAGGAAACCATTGCACAAGTTACGTAAGGGTCTTAGAGTTTAAAGTTGTGGTTAGGTTTCTACCTTAATTACTTTCTTGTACTTATGGATGTTTGCAAGGGGTATAATCACAAGTATGTATTAGTCCTAGGAAGGTCGGTACATTAGCATAGGTTCACCCACATAACACTTAGCAAACTAAAGAAGATTGATCAACTATATGAAGCGAACGCACTTGATAGAATTCCCGTGTGTCCTCGAGAACGTTTGGTCATCTTAAGTAATACAACCGGCTTGTCCTTTGCTGCATAAAGGATTGGGCCACTTGCTGCATTTATTCTTACTGTCTTTTATTTACTCGTACTTTATTTACTTGCTTTATCAAAAACCCCTAAAAATCCGTTTGCTAAGTATTGGCAGAGAATTCCTGATCCATACCACTAGCCAGCACCATCTGCTCCTCGTTGGGTTCGACACTCTTACTTATCGAAAATACGGTGATACACCCCCTATACTTGTGGGTCATCTAGACTATTTTCTGGCACCGTTGCCGAGGAGTGAAGCGTTATTGAAGAGTGGAACTGGTAAAGGAAACTTCTACTGTGAGTATTGTTTACTTCTGTTAGTTGCTTTATTTTCATTATGGATAATTCGCTGAGTTTCTTATTTCATAATGCTACTAGCACTGCTAAGGTAGTATATGAACCACCACCTGCTAAGAATGTTGCTTTTAAAATACCTATGGATAACTACTATGTTGGGGATGGAACTGTCCATCCCGGTGATCATTTACTCTTTATACACGAATTATGCAGGTTGTTCAAGTGTGTAGATATTACTACAGATCAAGTTAAGAAGAAGTTATTCTCATTATCACTGAAAGGAAGAGCTGAGGAATGGTATAAGCTGCTGAAGAATGGTCAAGCTCTTGAATGGGAGGAAATAGTGCCTCTCTTTTATTCAAATTTTTATCCTCCTAGTGAGATTCATAAAGATCGGAACCAAATATTCAACTTTTGGCCTCTTGATGGAGAGAGTACAGCTCAAGCTTGGGAGAGATTGGAGTTATTAATGCTCAAATGTCCCATTCATGAGCTCCCCAACAATATTATTATCAATAACTTTTATGCAATGCTTTCTCCTCATGATAAGGATTTATTGGATGCTTCTTGTGCTGGATCATTCACTCGCATGGAAGAAGAAGCTAAATGGGATCTTCTGGACCGTATTCAAGACAATGCTGAAGCTTGGGAGAATGACAAAGGTAGAAAGTCAGGTATAAGTTATGATTATGAATGCATTGAATCTTTTATGGGAACTGGTGACTTTCAAAATATTAAAAATGCTTATGGTCTGGACTCTCAAGCTATTGCAACTTATTTTAAGGCTTTTGCTTCCTACATTGAAGTGCCTAAAAAGAAGTGGAATAAGTATCATGAACCTTAGAAAGATGTTGCTGAGAGTGTTCCTACATGAAATACTGAAGTTTATACTGCTAATCATGTTTTACCTGAACCTTATATTGAGAAAATGCCTTTCCCAGTTAAGATAAAGGAACATTCTATGATAGCTAGTATGGTTAATGAAAGTACAAATAAAGCTATTGAACCTGATAAACAAATGGTTGATGAACCTATTATAGCAAATGTGAAAGACTTTGTTACCAAATATGAAGAAGAGGGACACACTATCCTTTGTAAGGATACCTCTAATATTGTCTCACAAAGTAGTGTTATGAGAGCTAGTATTCATGTGTTTTCTGTTAGAATAAGTGATCATTGTTACGATGGCCCTTGTGATAGTTATATTGTTAATTTTATGCATGATACTGAAAGTTACTTTGAGAGAGGGAAAAGTGTTCTTATGCATCTTAATAATATCAAGTTTCCTCGTTTTATGCTGAAAGTTTTTATGTTGCACTTGTTTTGCCTTCCTATGCTAGTAGCCTCTGGTTTCAACAACTTGTTTGTTTACAAAAATACCTTGCAAAGGAAGTGGGTTAGACTTAAATGTGTGTATTTTTGCTTCTTAATGCTCTCTTTCACTTCAATTCATATTCTTATGTGAGCAGCATCACAATTATCATGCCCATCTTAATGGCTATAAAGAAAGAGCTTTTTGGGAGACAACCCGGTTTATTTTTGCTTTCCGTTTTTTTGTTTCTTTGAGTCTTTGAAGTTATTACTTTGGTAATAACCTCTCCTTATCCTTTTTGTTTGGTTTTTGTGTCAAGATCAACCTCTAATGAGAGAGAAGTAATATTTGGGGAAGTTGTTGTCCCAAAACAGATTTTTGTGCTTCACCGTAAAAAATCGTGAGAGATCTCTGTATGTCAGATTGAGCTCTAATTGTTTGTGCTTCTACCCCAGGTTGTTAGTTAACTTTCGTTAGTTTTGCACCTTTTGATTTGAGCAACATAACATTTTCTAAAAAATTGATCTTTACCTGCAGGTCTGTTTTGATAGATTTTGCCACTCTTGCATTTGCTTCTTTATTCGATTTCCTTTTTGAATTCTTTTTGGGTTTTCGGAAGGAGTTGCTACAGTAGCTTATGTTTTGATGGTTTTCAGTTGATGTTGAACTCAAAAGGTTTTATCACTTCACTTATACTAATGTTGCTAATGAGAACTGTGTGAAGTTTTGTGTGAAAGAAATTCCAGGTTAGTGGAGAAAATGGTGTAATGAGAAAGTGAAAGGGTTCATGACTCAAGCAATAAGTGTATGAAGATGAATATATTGATGTTATTCAAGTGATGACTCCGGAAGAATCTACTAGATACCAAATTCAGAGACCTACAGAGTCCGTTTTCAAATAGGTAATGCTTACGTAAGAAAAGTTCCAGAAAATACTATCCAACAATATTTTGCAGTTTTAGCCAATAAGGAAAGCTACAAAGTGAAAGAGGGATTGAACGGAGCTGGTGGCTCACGCCACCGTGGCGCGGCCACCTCGCGCCACCAGGTGGTGTGGCCACTCGACTCCGCCTCACCTGCTTTTTCCAAGTACCTTCCTTTTGTTGTGAAACTTCGTAATATATAATCCCCCGGATCCCCCGAGGTTCGTATATCGTGTTCTCATCGTGTTTTCGTTTCGATCTTTTTCTACCAGGAACTACTCTTGAAAGTTAGAAGCACAATGGTGTCCGCCAAGGATAAGGGGAAGGAGCCTATGGAGGAGGATCTCCAAGACCCCGGGCAGGAGAAGGAGATCAAGAGTGAAGATGAAGAGGAGGCAAAGCACACCGGCACTACCATTGCAAGCATTGGAGTGGTGGCAAACCCTGCCAGGACTATGTCAATTGGAGGGAAGCCTCCTGATCACCGTTCAGACCCCTGGTCACTTTCCCCACGTGCCAAGAATCCTTTCCATACCCTTATCCATGAGCATCAATACCAGAATATGCCCAAGGAGAAATTACCCTCCAATTGGGATTTGCCTCGTTCTAGCCATGCAGGAAAAGAAGACTTCTAGGAGGAAGAGTGGGGAAAGAATCACAAGAGCTAGAATTCGCAACTCGACATGATCATGAGCCGCATTGAGCAAAACTCGCAGCTTATTCACAATCTCACCTTCGAGATTGAGGACTTGGGGAAACTGATCAAAGAGCTCATCAAGAGGATACCACCACCACCGAAGGAGTAATTCGTCATCAGGTTTGGCATCCCCTTGGCTTGTTCCAAGCTTGGGGGAATGCCGTGGTATCACATCACTATCTTCTATCTTTTTACCTTTTTAATAGAGTCATATCTTGAATAGAGAAGTTATCATGTAGGATGGTTTGCATTATGGAAGTGTCCCCTCTCTTGTTAGATATGTATCCCTTGGTGTGAGTAGCCGTTATGGAATATTAATGAGAAGTTCTATCATTTACTCTTTTGCATATCTTATATTAGTTTTCAATTCATGGTTATATGATTGATCTTGTTGTTAGTATTGGTATCACTTTGGGATCATTGAGTTAATTTAGTTGGTTTTGGCAAACCTGGCTCGGTCAGTAGCAACACTATTTTTGAGAGTTGATGAAAAAGATAAAAGTACTCTAAAGAAATATAATTTCATCATCTTGCTTTCTTGATTTTCTCATAAGTCTAGTATTCTCTAGTTAAGATCTTTTGTGCTTCCAAGGAAGATTGCATGTTTGTTTTTATCACTTGTATGTTTGTTTGTTTCCTTCAACTCTTATACTTGCTACCTAGCCTTGCTAGCCAAAAACCTATACTGAGAGGGAATTCTTCTCGTGCATCCAATCCTCAAAACCAAAACCTTTGCCATTTGTGTCCACCATACCTACCTATTAGCATTATTGCTATTCCAAGTAAATTCTTGTTTTTATCTACCTTCCAAATTGAACTTGTTATGTGAAAATTAGTGATTAAAGCTCTCACGAACTTGATGGCACACTTTACTTTCTTGCACTTAATAAACTTGAACCATTGGGTCCTTCTTTGTTGCGTATATGCTTGCGCTTTATGAGTTGAAGTTAGCAAAACCATGTATCATGGGGAACGCTTTCAACACTGCCATGGTACTTTATGCCTAGTTGATGTCATGATTCTTTTGCCTATGGATCCCGGCGATGTGAAATAAAAGGGGAACTTGTAAGATCATGGAGTTTATATGTGTGTTAGAGAAACGCCTGGGCCACTAGCCTAAGCCATGCCTAATCATGGTGGAAACTTGCAGCATAACTATAGTGAGCATTCTATGAAGCATCCTCAATAAAAACCTATGCAAATAGCAAATAAAAAGATCGCTGAGATGCTCATTGTCTGCTTGCCTTGTCATTTTGATTATGGGATAGCTCCTGTATCATGTGCAAGGGGTACCCCGTTGGCGGTTCTCTATGATACATATGTATTTACAATGACAAGAGCTTACTTGTGACTGAATTTGAGTATCATGAGGTTTGGTACTCGTAAGTAAGGGGCATGAGATTTCAACTTATAACTTGTCAAGCATATCCTCTTAGTTGTGTCACTTTAACCTTAATCACCTAAAGATGCCTATGATAGGGGCAATGAGAGCTGAAAGCTAGTAAGTACCATAATTTTTGGGAGCTCTTTATGAAACTTGAAATCCCTGCTTCCCTCTGCGAAGGGCCTTTCTTTTACTTTTTAGTTGAGTCAAGAACCTATTCCTTCTATCTCAGCAAGTATTTTGAGTTGTTGTGTTTCATTCATTCATATGATGATTTATTCAATCATGTTTCTTATGTTCCTTGTTTTGCACATTGCTCTTATCTTGGTGTTTACTACTTTGAAAGCTATCTTTGAAAATCAGTTATTTGTGAACTCCAGCAAATTGTCAACTATTCTTCGACCAAGAGCTAAGTTTGCCATTACCAATTATGATTTACTATATGTATCTTTATTGTGTTTCCTTTACTCATTGCAAGTTGATTTATATAATAGTGAGTTGTCTTCTACTATGATCTATGTATTGATGAATGTGATGCTTTTTGTCCGTATTCTTTTATCGACTCTTCACTCCATAAACCCGAGGTCATGTTTATTGAGTTCAATTTCGCTTGGGGACAGGTGAAGTCTAAGCTTGGGGGGAGTTGATACGTCCATTTTGCATCACTATTCTATATCATAATTCACTGTTATTCATTGATATATTTCATATTAAGAGATGATACTTATGTAATTTCACCTATTTTTGCATGGTTTATGACTTTTGGAGCATCAAACGCTGCAGTCAGGATTCTGATGGAAAAGGTGCTGTTTGGAGGCAAAATTCGCGAAGATCAGAAAATCCGGGAAAATATACGGAAAATCCTATTTTTCTAGAAGACGAAGATCGCTGAAGGAGGAGGAGATGGGCTGTGGGGCCCACACCACCCCCTGGCACGGGCCAGCCTAGGCCGCGCCACCAGGTGGTGTGGCTGCCCTGGCCCACCTCTGGCTCTCCCCTCTGGCGTATATAATCCTCCCGAAACCCTAATACTAGGAGAGCGACCATAGAAAGATTCCATCGCCTCTACGGGGTGGAAAACACCGAGAGAGAAAGATCTCTTCGGCAGACAGATTTCTACCGGGGGAATTCCTTCCCGGAGAGGGGAGATCGTCGCCATCAACACCACCATCAAGCTGGACTTCATCGGGATCATCATCATCAGCAGCAGCAGCACCCTCATCACCATCTCCATATTGCTGTAACAACTGGGTTGAACCTTGCATAGTTCTTAGGGGAAACTTTCCTGGTGTTGATTACTCTTTGTAGTTGATGCTATTGAGTGGAACCATTGAATTATTATTTATGTTCAGATTGTTATACATCATTATTTCATCTCTGATCATGATCCATATGATGTCTTGTGACTAGTTCGTTTTGTTCTTGAGGACATGGGAGAAGTCATGTTGTTAGTAGTGGAATTGTGTTGAGAAAGATTTAATAGTTTGATATTTAAGTTGTGATGTACTTATTCTAGTGGTGTCATGTGAACGTCGACTACATGACACTTCACCTATATGGGCCTAGGGGAATGCATTGTGTATTTGGCTACTAATCGTAGGGGTTGCCAGAGTGATAGAAACCTGAACCCCCGTGAGGAAACCATTGCACAAGGGACGTAAGGGTCTTAGAGTTTAAAGTTGTGGTTAGGTTTCTACCTTAATTACTTTCTTGTACTTACGGATGTTTGCAAGGGGTATAATTACAAGTATGTATTAGTCCAAGGAAGGTCGGTACATTAGCACAGGTTCACCCACATAACACTTAGCAAACTAAAGAAGATTAATCAACTATATGAAGCGAAAGCACTTGACAGAATTCCCGTGTGTCCTCGTGAATGTTTGGTCATCTTAAGTAATACAACCGGCCTGTCATTTGCTGCATAAAGGATTGGGCCACTTGCTGCATTTATTCTTACTGTATTTTATTTACTCGTACTTTATTTACTTGCATTATCAAAAACCCCTAAAAATCCGTTTGCTAAGTATTTGCAGAGAATTCTTGATCCATACCACTAGCCAGCACCTTCTGCTCCTCGTTGAGTTCGACACTCTTACTTATCGAAAATACTATAATACACCCCCTATACTTGTGGGTCATCACCCGACAGGGATCAGGGGCCAGAACTCCTCATCATACACCGTATGTGTGCAAAACCTCGGAGGGACTACCATTAGTAGGACCTAGGTTGTCGTGCTCGGACTTGGGGTGACTTGCGAGGAGATTCACGACCTTGAGGTTAGCTACAACAATGTCTACATCAACAACGTTCCCCTCGGAACGTCAAACCCTTTCGGTCTTCAAGGGTATGTTACTGAATCCTCCTCCATTATAGCTTTACTAGTAGATACATCCTGGCTAGGTGTGTTCCACCATAGGAAATTTTTTGTTTTCTACCACAGAAGCCCTTCGGTGGTATCAGAGCCATATCTATGTGTAGTACTGTTGTACGGTCAATACATATGTGGATTTTGTGGAATTGATCTTACAGTCGTCACCTTCCCACGTGTATTTGTGTATATCACAGTATTATGAGATGAAGCGGCCCGGGCCGACTTTACACGTAGTCTTACGCGAGACTGGTTCCACATTCGACATACGGCTTGTACCATATAAGTGACCAGTGGGTGTCTGTCTCTCTCATAGTAGTTGATATAGCATCTACAACGGAAGGTCCCGAAAGGGGTGTAGTAGAGACGACTGTCTGATCCACGTTGTGGCTGGAAGTTCGTAGTTAGAAGTGGTTCTTTGCGAAAGCCTAGCAGCCACATAAAACTTGCAAAAGAAAAGATAGATGCGTCTAACTTTGTTTTGCAGGAAGGCATATGATGTGATATGGTCTAATTCAAAGTAAAGGTAAAGTAGTTTACTTTATTGATAAGTAGTATAGTAATAGTCATCCTCATGATGAGCTACGAGGTGGTGGCGTTGCGAACTTAACGTCATACCAGGGGCACACGATGGAGATCAAGGCGCATGAAAAGGACCATATCATATCAATCTAATCCGCATGTGAAGTTGATTGTTTAGACATCTTGTTATGTGATATTATTAGGAAACCTATGTATTAGCTATAATAAGATGATCCCTATTAAATACCAACCATAGTGTTTTCCCATTAGTGTGCACTGCCAAGAAAGTTTGCAGTTATAAAGCAGGCCGCGACGATCGGGTGCTAGACATCTCTACATTCACATATGGTGGGTGCAAGCCATGTATGCACTACTGAAAGGGAAATGGACGTTGCCTAGAGGGGGTGAATAGGCGTTTTAAAATTATTACGGTCTAGGCTCAAATAAATGCGGAATAAAACTTAACGTTTAATTTATCAAGCCAAAACCTATATCCACTAGTTTCACTAAGTGCACCAACAACCTATGCTAAGCAAGACAAGCAACAAGGTGATAGCAAGATATAGTACTTCAAGCACGAAGGCTATCACAATGTAAATTGCATAGGTAAAGGTCTCGGTTGAGAGATAACCGATGGACGCGGAGACGATGATTTGTTTCCCGAAGTTCACTTCCAAAGAAGCTACGTCTCTATTGGAGAGGTGCGGGGGCGCAATGTACTTCGAACGCCACAAATGGCTCACCTCGAGGTGTGGTGGCTCGATGCTCACCCAACGCCACACAAGGCCTCACCAAGGATGCGAAGCCACGCAACTCACCGACGCCACAAAAGGCTCACCCTATTCTCCCGTGAGCTTGCCACAACGGCCTACTCACATTCCACTATGGGACACTTGAGGGCGGTCACCGAACCCATACAAGGCTTGGGGCAATCTCCACAACTCAATTGGAGGGCTCCCAAGAGACGCCACAAAGGCTCCACAATGCCACAAAAGGCCAACAAGCTTGGGGAACATCCACAACTCAATTGGAGCCCCAAGAACAATGCCACAAAGGCTACAAAGCCACAAAAGGAAACAAGGCCACAAAAGGCTACAAGACCACAAAAGGTCAACTATCCAACCACACAACCGTCTAGGGTTCCAAGAACCCAAGAGAAACAAGCCCAAGGGCTTAAACTCGCCAAATCTCCGAGGAGAACTCAAACCTATGCACCAAATGCAAGAGGCAAGTCCTTCACTCTCAAATTCCACCAAAGATACAAAAGCTATTGGGGGAATAAGGGAGGAAGAACACAAGAGGAGAACACAAAACTCTCCAAGATCTAGATCCCAAGGATTCCTTCACAAAGAAGGGATTTTGCTTGGTGGGGCTTGTAGATCTAGATCTCCTCTCTCAAATCCCTCAAAAAGATGTAAGAATCATAGGAGGGGAAAGGGGAGAGGGCAAGCTCTTCAAGGTCAACAATGGAGGAGAGAGAGAGAGCAAGAACCAAGAAAGAGCTAGCTTAGGCCGAAGGGGAAAGGGGAGCTCCTTTTAAAGGGCTCCCCGATCTGCCCGTTACCCATAGAATCACGCACGGCCGGTAGTACCGGTGGGTGGCCGGTACTACCGGTGGCACCCAGCGAACGGTCAGAAAACTACGAGAGAAAGAACAAAAACGCGAGCCTGGCCGGTACTACCGCCGCTTCGCCAGAACTACCGGCGGCAAGAATGTCCTAGCGGTACTACGGCCTGAAAATCTGATCCAAGTTCCGTCAGATAGCGCTAACCAGGCAGAGAGTGTACTGAACCAAAAATGGGTTTACCGGAAGTTGGGCCAGAATTAACACCGGTACTACCGGCGGCAAACTGCCCTGGCGGTACTACCGGTGGCCCACCGGAACTACCGGTCAGGCAAAAACTTCAGAACCATAACTGCCACAACTTTTGCATCTGAACTCCAAACGAGATGAAACCAATTTTGTTGGAAATATTGGATATCACCAAGGGAGAAACTACCATGAATATATATGTGAGATACCTCCCAAGGTGTGGAGCCGGAAAACCCGCAAGATCAAACACGCAATAAGATATGCAAGGGAAATCCGTTTTTGATGAACTAGAGCTTGTTATGAAGATAACCACAAGCTCTAGATCCTCACATGGACAAGAACCAAACAACAACCAAGAAATATGATGCTATGTATGCAAAGGTTTGAGCTCTCTCCGAAAGATACGAATGAGTCACCCACTCGAGAGCCCCTCTTGATAGTACGACTATCTATCCTAAACCCGGTCTCCCAACACTACACGAGACCGGTAAAATAGAAACCCTATCAAGATCATACCTTTGCCTTGAGCATCCCACTTGAGCTTGATGTAGACGATCTTGTCACCTTCAAGATGGAACACCTTTCTTGATTGCACTTGCTTGAACTTGCTTGATGAAGTCTTGAGACATGCTCCCCCATACTCCATGGAGAAGCCTCTTCTTCAAACTTGTCTTCATCATTCCATGATTGCCGAGGATGGCAAGCTTAAAGCATGAGATCTTCTAGAGATGACACATCTTGAGCTTGCACTTCAATTCTTGATGATGTCTTGAAGATAGCCATGAGGAAATCCATCTTCTTCTTCTTCTTCAAGACATACTTGATCTTCTTCTTCTTCTACTTGATTCCAAAAGGCACAAAGCCCTTGGACAAAGCTTCTTCTTTTTCATCCTTGAAACCAACACATGGTCCAAGCGATGCCAATGGAAAAACCTACAAGTGAAACTCAATTTGCACATTAGTCCATAGGGATTGTCATTAATTAACAAAACCACACATGGGGCATACATGCCCTTTCAACTACAAATATACTAAGGTTAGGTTGGCGAGTCTAGCATGTACATACATGGCCTCAGAACACAGTGAATGAAAGATCAAGCATGAGTCACAAGTATATTGTGATTGATGGAATATAGTCTACCCTGGTAGCTATATCAAAGGCCATGAAGATCATGGATGATATAGTGTAAAGGGGTCGTGTGATTGCTAAAACTATCTTAGGGGTGATGATTTTAGTGGGAGTTCTATTGGTAATTCGATTACAATGAACTCATATCATGAACTTAGTCTAAATTCCTTTGCAAATATCCTTGTAGATTATGGGAAAATTCATTTTGTTCGGAAACCTTCTTGAATGAAGGAGAGCTTAAGGCAGATGGGTCAAATTTCATAGACTAGTTTGAACACCTCCAAGATACCCTCGAGTTCAATGACCTGCTCTACATGATAGAAGAGGAATTAGGAGACTGCCCCGATGAATCAACACATGAGTTTGAAGTTGAGAGCTATCAAACTCACTACAACCGCTCCATCCTTGTCCAATGTGTGATGCTAAACTCAATAGAGAATGAGCTGCATCTACGTTACTTCAACACTCACTCATATCAGATGATCGAAGAGTTGAAAGTACATTTTGCACCACAAGTCAGGCTCATGGAATATTACCTAATGGACAAGTTCCTCTCGCGAAATATGAGGGAGGACAGATGCCTTTGAAGACATCTGACGTTCATGCAAAAGATGTATGATGGACTGCCAGTTGTTGGATGCCTTTGTCATAAATGGAGTGTTGCGCTCGCTGCCCCTCAAGCTATGCGAACATTGTTAATAACTACATCATGAAAGGAGAAGAGTCTACCTTTCAGATGTTCATGACCGACTTGAAGTACCTGGTGGAGTATGTTGATTCATCGGATGAAGATTATGAAGGTATATCTGATATAAAAAAGTTATAAATGTTCAAGGCGAATACTTGTTGCAGTTTATCAAGTATGATGATAACTGTTTTCCTGTTTATGACAACAAGATAATCTACATGAGAGCTTGCTGAAGAGGCAATGATCACGTGTTGAATACATTCAAGCCAGTTGATGATCGTTGAACACGCTCCATCTACATTTATCGTTTAGATTAATAAGTTTTGAATAAAGTTTGTAATCGTAGCAAGTGTGAGGACCTTATTAGTAGGTCTTGCTTTTAGTAGGAAAATTATTCAATAAGCTTGTAACAAGACCGTTGTGACAATCTTATGAATAAAATATTGTTGGGTCACTTCTTGATTATGAATGGATTGTTCATGTTTATTGATCTGATAAAGCGTTTATAAAAGGAATACTAATAAAGATACCCAAAGTTTAAATGTTAAACTTATTCTCGAATAGTACTTTAAGTCATGCTAAGTAGTAATTGTGATGATGAAATGAAAGTCTTTAGATTTTTGACTTCTTGACTCACAAGCAATACTTCTTCTCACTTGGAGAAACTGACTAAAACTTTGCACCCTGGTAAAATAGTTGTGCATGGATTGTTGAATATCATATGCTGATCAAAAGTCAACAAGATGGTTAACATTTTGGTAAATCAAAGTAAATAAAGGATTTATAAGAAAAACCACAAAGGGTAAAGTTGAATACCAAAGTCCTGGAGATTTGATCAAAATGACTAAGTATCTAAAGTTAAATTTATAGCATTAAGACTTCTGAAATTGTTTCGTAAATTACAAGTTAAGACACATCAAAGCGTATTGATATGTCTATATATCATAATCACACAATATTTGCGAGTAGTGGTCTGAAACTGATCTCTAACTGAAACCTAAGTATCATTTGGAATTAGCATTAGAAATAGAAAACACTCATAAGGAACATCCAATGATTCGTGGAAATAATAGCATGAGTGTTATGGAAAGTTCGAGTTTGTGGAGACTTCAATAGAATCGAAGTCATGGTGAATAAATAGGTTTTGTAGTAGTATTCTAAGAAATTGTGAATACAACTTCCATGCTAAAACCAAAGGAAGGCAAATCTTGTATTGCCTGTAATGGTATTTCTAGAGAAAGCTTTTCTCTTAGAAATGTTAGTGGAAAGGAGTGAAAGTATAAAATAAGGTAGTATACCTTACCTATATTATTAGAGTGGCATAATGGAATTTATTCCAGAAACCAAACTCTATGAATTAAAGGAGAAAGTAATATTGAAGATCATGAAGTTTCAAGAAGACACTTTTACTCAGAAAAGTAGGATTCAATATTGTATTCTGCCATTGCAGAATTATATTGATTCGCTTGTCCTTAAATGAGACATACCTACGCACTACAAATAAGTGTGATGGACCCAAGTGCGAGTTATGATTAAGAATCATAAATCTAGTAGTTAAGACTATTGGACCAGCATTAACATGATTATCAAGACTAGGAGATCTTTGATTTAGGAAATATGATGCTCATGATAATGCACAAGTAAACCCTAATTAGCATTTAATAAAACTAGGGTTGTTACAATCACATAGAAGAGAGTTGTAGGATATAGGGATCCACACACTGCAGACCTGAACCTAGGTAAAAAACATCGCATCTCTTTATGTTCGCGCTTGCTAGACACTATGCCCCTGGCCGAACAACAAAGGGGGACTCACCCCTAGTGTCGAAAATAAAGACATGACAGATGATTGTGATTTTGTACCAGCAGATATGTCATTGGGTGATGAAGAGGTAGTTGCTACAAAACAACTACAAGAAATCCAAAGAGGGGAAATGGAAAAGTAAAAAAATTTGGCAATTGAATGTCCGGATCTTGAAGAAGTTAAATAGGAGGTGGAGGAATATTCAAGTGAAGATGATCAATAATTAGTTATGGTTTGGGTGAGAGAAAAGAGATCAAGTTCTTAAGGACGAAGGTGACAGATTTAGAGAAAAGTGCACTTGGGCTAAATGTCCCTGGGTTTGTTTATGCAAGAAAACTAAAAAAGAGCGGACAAATCACCTCTTTCAAAGATCAACATCATTGCCCACACAAGAGAGATAGTGCTTTAGTCCCTAGCACAAGAATTGCAATCAAATTTGAAAACACGATTAAGGCAAACCTAGAGTGGCCAGCTGCACAATTAAAAGCAACTGTTGATGCATATAAAATGAATACATGAACTTTGTAATTTATTGTCACATGTTCCAACATACTGGTAAGGGCACATGTTCCCAAATAGCCTGGTCGTACCAAAATTAGAAAATCCATCAAAAAGTAATCATCTTTGGCGGTTTAACGACCACTAAATGCAGGCGAATGCGGGTTATACCACCCACCTGCATCGGTTCGAAAAACTGGCGATAAGAGGAAAAAACAAAAGGACTTCAAAAATGCAAAGAAAAGTTGCAAAACAGCAATTAAAACAAAGGTAAGTCAAAATTTTGATTACCTTGTTGAACTAGTGGTAAGGTGTTTACTTAGGTATCTTTTTCTCCCTTTAATGTCTGAGTTAACTTCTTCTTATTCCCTTTGAACAAGGTTGGTCGCAAGAAGTCGCTAAAACCATTGCAAAGAGATACCAATTTTTTCTGGGGAGTGTAGTCCCTGATGGTATGCACATGGATGACACCTTTTCTGGTGTTTTTATATCTTCAATATCCATAGATATGTCTTCTTGTTCTTCCCTTCTTTGGACGATCTGCAAGTTAAACTCTTGCAAAAGCAAAGTCAAAGGGATCATCCTTGGCTTAACGTCAGTCAGTTCAAGGATTTCTTTCAAGCTATCACGATCAGTACGCACTCTACCTTTTGAAACAATTATGTAAGATCTAAATTTATCACAAAAGAAGACAACAATGAAGAGATCATTTTCTACCATGAGGTAATTCTTTTGAGCACCATTTAAGGTGCGACTAGCATGATGAATGATATTGAGTTCATCACCATCATACTGGCAAAGGATTGCACCAATAGCTTCATGACTAGCCTCACAAAATAGATCAAAAGGTTTCTTCCAATTGGGTGTCTTGATAATAGGGGCATCAAGAAGGGCTTGTTTTAATATGGTGAAAGCAGTAAGACAGTTTTCATCGAAATTAAACATAACATCCTTTTGTAAAAGGTTAGTAAGCGGTCTAGCAGTCTTAGAGAAATTCTTAATAAACCTTCTATAAAATCCAGCATAACCCAAGAAACTTCTAATACCTATTACATCATGAGGAGGGGGGCGCCTTTCTGTTGCCTCAATTTTAGCTTTATCAACTTCTATGCCTTTGCCTAAAATTTTATGACCGAGTACTATACCTTCTTGAACCGTTAAGTGACATTTTTCCCAATTCAAGACTAGGTTAGTATTTTCACATCTCTGTAAAACTTTATGAAGATTATGGAGATAATGATTAAATGAAGTTCCGTAGAGCGAGAAATCATCCATGAAAACTACCATAATATTTTCAACCTAATCAATAAATATAGCAGTCATATGCCTTTGGAAGGTAGCAGGAGCATTGCAAAGGCCAAAAGGTATATGGCGATAATCATATAAGCCAAAAGGACAAGTGAAGGTTGTCTTTAGTTGGTCATCAGGATGAACAACTATTTGAGAAAAAAAACAGAATAACCGTCTAAATAGAAAAAATGAGAATGCATAGTGAGCCTCTCTAAAGTTTCATCTATGAATGGTAAAGGGTAGTGATCCTTTCTAGTTTCCTTATTAAGTTTTCTATAATCAATACACATCCTGTGACCAATGACAGTTCAAGTTGGGACCATCTCATTCTATTCATTTGGAACGACAGTAAACCCACCTTTCTTAGGAACACAATGCATAGGCCTCACCCAATCACTTTCCTCCACATGGAAGAATATTCCTACATTTAATAAGAGAATTACCTCTTTTCTTACTTCTCTTATTTCATATGAGGTTTAAGTCGCCTTTACAAATCTGGAACCATATGAGATCCTTCTTCCATAAATATTCTATGAGTGGCTATCAAGGGAGTAATCCCTTTCAATTCTCACATCAAATATCCAAGGGATTTTCGGTGCATCCTTAGGACTATCATTAAGTTTTCCTCGTCCTTTTCTTCAAGATTAGAACTTACAATAATAGGGAAATTACTAGTATCATCAGGAAACCTATACTTTAATTCTTTAGGAAGGGTTTTGAATGTAGGAGGTGGAAGTTTCTCATCTCCTTTCCTTATAGGTACTTCATAAGTTTGATTCATTTCAAGATCTACTTCAGGGGTTGAGTCAAGATAATCATCAATCTCCATTTTAATCTATATATTCGATCATATTATTATTGTCAACTAGGCTTCTTACTAAATTATCATCGGGAGTTTCCATGAATACAGAGGCAAGATTAATAATGTTACCTTCTTATTCTTGCCCATACTCATATTCATCAAATTCTTCAATAGTCGGCTTATGATGGAATTTAGAGAAATGGAAATTCATTTTATCTTCACCAAACTTGAGATATACATGATACGTCCATTTTGCATCACTATTCTATGTCTTAATTCACTATTATTCATTGATATATTTCGTATTGAGAGGTGATACTTATGTTATTTCATCTATTTTTGCATGGTTGATGACTTTTGGAGCATGGACCGCTGCAGTCAGGATTCTGATGGAAAAGGTGCTATTCGGAGGCAAAATTCACGAAGATCAGAAAATCCGGAAAAATATACGGAAAATTCTATTTTTCCAGAAGACTCAAGATGCTAGAAGATGGAGTAGAGGTGGGCCACAGGGGGCCCACACCACCCTATGGCGCGAGCAGGCCTAGGCCACACCAGGGAGTGGCGTGGCCGCCCTGGCCCACTCCAGCCTCTCCCCTCTAGCGTATATCTTCCTCCCGAAACCCTAAGACTCGGGGGCCGACCACAGAAAGATTCCGCCGCCTCTGCGGGGCTGAAAACACCGAGAGAGAAAGATCTCTCCGGCAGACAGATTTCTGCCGGGGGAATTCTTTCCCGGAGAGGGGAGATCATCGCCATCAACACCACCATCAAGCTGGACTTCATCGGGATCATCATCATCATCATCACCACCACCATCATCACCATCAGCACCCTCATCACCATCTCCATATTGCTGTAACAATTGCGTTGAATCTTGCATAGTTCATAGGGGAAACTTTCGTGTTGATTACTCTTTGTAGTTGATGCTATTGAGTGAACCATTGAATTATTGTTTATGTTCAGATTGTTATACATCATTATTCCATCTCTGATCATGATCCATATGATGTCTTGTGAGTAGTTTGTTTTGTTCTTGAGGACATGGGAGAAGTCTTGTTGTTAATAGTGGAGTTGTGTTGAGAAAGATACAATAGATTGTTATTTAAGTTGTGGTGTACTTCTTCTAGTGGTGTCATGTGAACGTCGACTACATGACACTTCACATATATGGGCCTAGGGGAATGCATTGTGTATTTGGCTACTAATCGTAGGGGTTGGAGTGATGTAAACCTGAACCCCCATTAGGAAACCATTGCACAAGGGACGTAAGGGTCTTAGAGTTTAAAGTTGTGGTTAGGTTTTACCTTAATTACTTTCTTGTACTTACGGATGTTTGCAAGGGGGTTTAATCACAAGTATGTATTAAGTCTTGGATGGGACGGTACATTAGCATAGGTTCACCCACACAACACTTAGCAAGCTAGAGAAGATTAATCGACTATATGAAGCGAAAGCACTTGACAGTCTTCCCATGTGTCCTCTAGAACGTTTGGTCATCTATAGAAATACAACCGGCTTGTCCTTTGTTGCATAAAGGATTGGGCCACTTGCTGCATTTATTCCTACTGTCTTTTATTTACTCTTACTTTGTTTACTTGCTTTATCGAAAACCCCTAAAAATCCGTTTGCTAAGTATTTGCAGAGAATTCCTGAATCATACCACTAGCCAAAGACCTTCTTCCTCGTTGGTTCGACACTCTTACTTATCAAAATATCGCGATACACCCCTATACTTGTGGGTCATCAAGACTATTTTCTGGCGCCGTTGCCAGGGAGTGAAGCGCCATTGGAGAGTGGAACTGGTAAAGGAAACTTCTACTATGAGTATTGTTTTCTTCTGCTAGTTGCTTTATTTTAGTTATGGATAATTCGCTGAGTTTCTTATTTGGTAATACTACTACCACTGCTAAGGTAGTAGATAAGCCAGCACCTACTGAGAAAGATGTTTTCAAAATACCTACAAGAATTATTGATCGTGTTATGGATAACTACTATGTTGGGGATGGAACTGTCCATCCCGGTGATCATTTACTCTTTATACACGAATTATGCGGTTGTTCAAGTAAAGGTATTACTACAGATCAAGTTAAGAAGAAGTTATTCTCATTATCACTGAAAGGAAGAGCTGAGGAATGGTATAAGCTGCTGAAGAATGGTCAAGCTCTGGAATGGGAGGAAATAGTGCCTCTCTTTTACTCAAAGTTTTATCCTCCTAGTGAGATTCATAAAGATCGGAATCAAATATACAACTTTTGGCCTCTTGATGGAGAGAGTACAGCTCAAGCTTGGGGGAGATTGAAGTTACTAATGCTCAAATGTCCCATTCATGAGCTCCCCAATAATATCATTATCAATAACTTTTATGCAAGGCTCCCTCTACATGATAAGGATTTATTAGATGCTTCTTGTGCTGGATCATTCACTCGCATGGAAGAAGAAGTTAAATGGGACCTTATGGATCGTATTCAAGACAATGCTGAAGCTTGGGAGAATGACAAAGGTAGAAAGTCAGGTATAAATTATGATTATGAATGCATTGAATCTTTTATGGGAACTGATGACTTTCAAAATATTAAAAACGCTTATGGTCTAGACTCTCAAGCTATTGCTTCTTATTTTAAGGCTTTTGCTTCCTACATTGAAATGCCTAAAAAGAAGTGGAATAAGTATCATGAACCTTATAAAGATATTGCTAAGAGTGTTCCTTCAAGAAATACTGAAGTTTATACTGCTAATCATGTTTTACCTAAACCTTATATTGGGAAAATGCCTTTCCCAGTTAAGGTAAAGGAACATTCTATGATGGCTAGTATGGTAGATGAAAGTATGAATAAAGCTGTTGAACCTGATTAACAAATGGTTAATGAACCTATTGTATCAAGTGGGAAAGACTTTGTCACTAAGTATGAGGAAGAGGGACACCCTATCCTTTGTAAGGATACCTCTAATATTGTTTCACAAAGTAGTGTTATGAGATCTAGTATTCCTGTGTTTTCTATTAGAATAAGTGATCATTGCTATGATAGTCCTTGTGATAGCTATATTGTTAAGTTTATGCATGACACTGAAAGCTATTATGAGAGAGGGAAAAGTGTTCTTGTGCATCTCAATAATATAGTGTTTCCCCGTTTTATGCTGAAAGTTTTTATGTTGCACTTCTTTTGCCTTCTTATGCAAGTTGCCTTTGGTTCCAATAACTTGTTTATTTACAAAATCCCCTTGCATAGGAAGTGGTTTAGACTTAAATGTGCGTGTGTTTTTGCTTCTTAATGCTCTCTTTCACCTCAACTCATATCCCTATGAGAGCTTCTTCAAAATTATCATGCCCATCTTAATGGCTATAAAGAAAGAGCTTTATGGGAGACAACCCAATTTGTTTTTGCTTTCAGTTTGTTTTTGTTTCTTTGAGTCTTGGAAGTTATTACTTAGGTAATAACCGCTCCTTATCCGTTTTGTTTGGTTTTTGTGTCAAGATCAACCTCTAATGAGAGAGAAGTAATATTTGGGGAAGTTGATGTTCCGAAACAGATTTTTATGCTTCACCGTAAAAACTCGTGAGAGATCTCTGTATGTCGGATTGAGGTGTAATTGTTTGTGCTTCTGCCCCAGGTTGTTATTTAACTTTCGTTAGTTTTGCACTTTTTGATTTGAGCAACTGAAGATTTTCGAAAAAATTGATCTTTACCTGCTGGTCTGTTTTGACAGATTTTGCCAATCTTGCATTTGCTTCTTTATTCGATTTCCTTTTTAATTCTTTTTGGGTTTTCAGAAGGAGTTGCTACAACACCTTATGTTTTTATGGTTTTCAGTTGAAGATTGTACCCAAAAAGTTTTATCACTTCACTTATACTAATGTTGCTAATCAGAACTGTGTGAAGTTTTGTGTGAAAGAAATTTCTAGGAAGTGGAGATAATGGTGTAATAAGGAAGAGAAGGGTTTTATGACTCAAGTAATAAGTATATGAAGATGAAGATATCGATGATATTCAAGTGATGACTCCGGAAGGATCCACTAAATACCAAATTTAGAGACCTGCAGAGTCCGTGTTCAACTAGGTAACAGTTTTGGTAAGAAAAGTTCCGCGAAAATACAATACAACTATATTTTTGCAGTTTTCAGTCAATAAGGGAAGCTACAAAGCGAAAAAGGGATGGAAACGGAGCCAGGGTGGCCCACACCAGCCCATGGCGCGGGCCCACCCCTGGCCACGCCACCAGGTGGTGAGGCCAGCCAGGACTCTGCCTCCGACTCGTTTTCTCCCAGTACCTTCCTTTTGATATGAAACTTCGTAATATATAACCCCCCCCCCCCGGATCCCACGAGGTTCGTATATCGTGTTTTCGTCGCGTTTTTGTTTCGATCTGTTTCTGCCAGGACATACTCCTTGAAGGTTTAGAAGCACAATGGTGTCCGCCAAGGATAAAGGAAAGGAACCTATGGAGGAATACCTCCAAGACCCCGGGAAGGAGAAGGAGATCAAGAGTGAAGGTGAAGAGGAGCAAGGCCAATGTCCACACACCGGCACTACCGTTGCAAGCATTGGAGTGGTGGTGAACCCTGCCAGGATCAGAAGGACTGCACGGATGCAGACTGGGGGGAAAGCTCCTCGTCACTGATTGGCACCAAGGACACCTTCTCCGAACACCAAGAGTACCTTCCATACCTTTGCTCATAACCATGCAGGAAAAGAAGACTCCAAGTGGGAAGAATGGATGAAGAATCACGAGAGCTGGGATCCACAAACTGAAATGATTATGGGCCGCATTGAGCACAACTCGGTGTTGATTCGTACTCTCACCTTCGAGATTGAGGACTTTGGGAAACTGATCAAGGAGCTCATCAAGAGGATACCACCACCACCAAAGGAGTAATTCGTCATCAGGTTTGGCATCCCCTTGGTTTGTTCCAAGCTTGGGGGAGTGCCGCGGTATCACATCACTATCTTCTATCTTTTTACTTTATTAGTAGAGTCATATCATGAATAGAGGAGTTATTATGTAGTATGGTTTGCATTATGGAAGTGTCCCCTCTCTCGTTAGATATGTATCCCTTGGGGTGAGTTTCTGTTATGGAATATTAATGAGAAGTTCTATCATTCACTCTTTTGCATAGCTTATATTAGTTTTCAATTCGTGGTTATATGATTGATCTTGTTGTTAGTATTGGTAGCACTTTGGGATCATTGAGTTAATTTAGTTGGTTTTGGCAAACCTGGTCACAAGAGCAACACCTTTTTGAGAGTTGAAAAGAAAAAGATAGAAGTACTCGAGAGAAAAATAATTTCATCATCTTTCTTTCTTGATTTGCTCTTAAGTTTAGTATTCTCTAGTTAATATCTTTCGTGCTTCCAAGGAAGATTGCATGTTTGTTTTTATCATTTGTATGTTTGTTTGTTTCCTTCAACTCTTGTACTTGCTACCCAGCCTTGCTAGCCAAAAACCTGTACTGAGAGGGCATTCTTCTCGTGCATCCATATCCCTTAAACCAAAACCTTTGCCATTTGTGTCCACCATACCTACCTAGTAGCATTATTGCTATTCCAAGTAAATTCTTGTTTTGTCTACCTCCCAAATTAAACTTGTTATGTGAAAATTAGTGATTAAAGCTCTCACGAACTTGATGGCATACTTTACTTTCTTGCATTTAATAAACTTGAACCATTGGGTCCTTCTTTGTTGCTTATATGCTTGCGCTTTATGAGTTGGAGTTAGCTGAACCATGTATCATGGGGACCGCTTTCAACACTTCATTGGTACTTGTACCTAGTTGATATCATGTTCTTTTGCTTATGGATCCCGGCGGTGTGAA
The DNA here is from genome assembly GCA_023614405.1 of Avena insularis. Lineage (NCBI taxonomy): Eukaryota > Viridiplantae > Streptophyta > Magnoliopsida > Poales > Poaceae > Avena > Avena insularis. The sequence continues at coordinate 605,622,930 of CM042690.1, read as the reverse complement.
ATAAAAGTGGAACTTGTAAGATCATGGAGTTTATATGTGTGTTAGAGAAACGCCTGGGCCGCTAGCCTAAGCCATGCCTAATCATGGTGGAAACTTGCAGCGTAACTATAGTGAGCATTCTATGAAGCATCCTCAATAAAAACCTATGCAAATAGCAAATAAAAAGATCGCTGAGATGCTCACTGTCTGCTTGCCTTGTCATTTTGATTATGGGATAGCTCCTATGTCATGTGCAAGGGGTACCCCGTTGGCGGTTCTCGATGATACACATGTATTTACAAGGACAAGAGATTACTCGTGCCTGAAGTTGAGTAGCATGAGGATCGGTACTCATAAGTAAGGGGCATGAGATTTCAACTTATAACTTGTCAAGCATATCCTCTTGGTTGTGTCACTTTAACCTTAATCACCTAAAGATGCCTATGATAGGGGCAATGAGAGCTGAAATCTAGTAAGTATCATAATTTTTGGGAGCTCTTTATGAGACTTGTAATCCCTGCTTCCCTCTTTGAAGGGCCCTTTCTTTTACTTTGTAGTTGAGTCAGTAACCTATTCCCTTCTATCTCAGCAAGTATTTTGAATTGATGTGTTTCATTTATTCACATGATGATTTATGCAATCATGTTTCTTATGTTCCTTGTTTTGCACATTGCTCTTATCTTGAAGTTTACTACTTTGAAAGCTTTCTTTGAAAACCAGCTATTTGTGAACTCCAGCAAATTATCAACTATTCTTCGACCAAGAGCTAAGTTTGCCATTACCAATTATGATTCACTTTATGTATCTTTATTGTGTTTCCTTTACTCACTGCAAGTTGAGTTATATAATAGTGAGTTGTCTTCTATTATGATCTATGTATTTGATGAACGTGATGCTTCTTGTCCGTATTCTTTTATCGACTCTTCACTCCATAAACCTGAGGTCATGTTTATTGAGCTCGGGCCGCTTGGGGACAAGCGAAGTCTAAGCTTGGGGGGAGTTGATACGTCCATTTTGCATCACTATTCTATGTCTTAATTCACTATTATTCATTGATATATTTGGTATTGAGAGGTGATACTTATGTTATTTCATCTATTTTTGCATGGTTGATGACTTTTGGAGCATGGATCGCTGCATGTGGATTCGATGGAAAAGGTGCTTTGGAGGCAAAATTGAAGATCAGAAAATCCGGGAAAATATACGGAAAATTCTATTTTTCGAAGACTCAAGATGCGGAAGATGGAGCAGGTGGGCCATAGGGGCCCACACCACCCCATGGCACGGGCAGCCTAGGCTGCGCCAGGAGTGGTGTGGCCGCCTGCCCATTCCCTCTCTCCGGCGATATCTTCCTCCAAAACCCTAAGACTGGGGCACCACACAGAAGATTCTGTCGCCTCGGGCGGAAAACACCAAGAGAGAAAGATCTCTCCACAGACAGATTTACGGGGAATTCTTCCTGGAGAGGGAGATCATCGCCATCAACACCACCATCAAGCTGGACTTCATCGGGATCATCATCATCATCACCACCATCATCACCATCAGCACCCTCATCACCATCTCCATATTGCTGTAACAATTGCGTTGAACCTTGCATAGTTCATAGGGGAAACTTTCCCAGTGTTGATTACTCTTTGTAGTTGATGCTATTGAGTGAACCATTGAATTATTGTTTATGTTCAGATTGTTATACATCACTATTCCATCTCTGATCATGATCCATATGATGTCTTGTGAGTAGTTCGTTTTGTTCTTGAGGACATGGGAGAAGTCTTGTTGTTAGTAGTGGAGTTGTGTTGAGAAAGATTCAATAGATTGTTATTTAAGTTGTGGTGTACTTCTTCTAGTGGTGTCATGTGAACGTCGACTACATGACACTTCACCTATATGGGCCTAGGGGAATGCATTGTGTATTTGGCTACTAATCATAGGGGTTGCCAGAGTGACAGAAACATGAATCCCCGTTAGGAAACCATTGCACAAGGGACGTAAGGGTCTTAGAGTTTAAAGCTATGGCTAGGTTTTACCTTAATTACTTTCTTGTACTTACGGATGTTTGCAAGGGGGTTTAATCACAAGTATGTATTAAGTCTTGGATGGGACGGTACATTAGCACAGGTTCACCCACAAAACACTTAGCAAGCTAGAGAAGATTAATCGACTATATGAAGCGAAAGCAGTTGACAGTCTTCCCATGTGTTCTCGAGAATGTTTGGTCATCTATAGAAATACAACCGTCTTGTCCTTTGCTGCATAAAGGATTGGGCCACTTGCTGCATTTATTCCTACTGTCTTTTATTTACTCATACTTTGTTTACTTGCTTTATCGAAAACCCCTAAAAATACGTTTGCTAAGTATGTGTAGAGAATTCTTGAATCATACCACTAGCCAGCACCTTCTGCTCCTCGTTGGGTTTGCCACTCTTACTTATCGAAAATACTATGATACACCCCCTATACTTGTGGGTCATCAATACAGTTTCTTTCTTGCAATCAATGTTTGCCCATGTGGTGTTCAAGAAATTGCTCCCAAAAATAATTGGACAATAAACATCAGTAGGCATATCAACAAGTACAAAATCAATAGGGTACTTGTAAGATCCAATTCAAATTAGGACATCTCTAATTATTCCCATAGGAACTCTAAGTGTTTTTTATCTACTAGCATTATTGTCATATCAGTGTATTCTAATTCAGCTGGGATGAGTTTGTTTTTGATTTTTAGATAAAATTGTAAGGAATTACATTAACAGCTATTCCAATATCACAGAGGACATAGTAAGAAGATCCAACAAAGGTATAAGGGAGGATAGGTTTACCAACATCCTTAGCTTTTACCTTTCCTTCAACGAATTGTGAAGCTTTGGTATCTAGATCTATAATTTTACAATGTGCTAACATGGTTAAGATATCTTCCTTAGTTGGTTCACCTGTCTCTTGCATACTTACTTGATTAGTTTCTCTTGCTTGTGCCTCTTCTTCTAAAAAAATTAGGAACATTTTCTCTTCTTGAAGCTATTCTTCATGTTGTTGAGCCATCATATGTTTTCTAGCCGTCCTTGGGAAAGGAAGGGTTCAACATAAGGGGTAACTCCCTCAACGGCTCTACATGAGCTGCAATGTCTATCTCAACATCTTCCACTTTCTCGGTGGAGTGTCAAGACAATCTTTCTTGGGGACTTCAATATGTTCTGTAAAGGACTCAAGGATTTGCAAAATAATATCATCATCAAGTTGAAGTTTATTAACAGTTTCCTTTACCTCACCGGATTCTTTATAAGCATTGAGACAATTATATTCAATTTCTATCCCTCCTTCACCGCCTAAATCAAATCCCCAAGTTTCTCTATTGCGATGAATTCGTTCTAGGAGTTCCCAAGCTTTAGTTATAGTTAAGTCCATAAAAGAACCTACGGAATCAGTGTCTAGCTCATGTTTAATTTCTTCATTAAGTCCCCCATAGAAAATGTGTAGAACATACCATTCGGGTAAATCATGATGGGGATATTTATTAAGTATGGATTTATACCTTTTGAAGGCTCTTACCAAGCCTTCACCAGGGTGATTCTTGAAATTTGTGATTTCCCTCCTTACTTCAGCGGTCTTCACTTTGGGAAAGAATCGAAATACAAATTCTCCTTTGAGCTTTTCCCAAGTGACAATTTTCTCTGTAGGGCATATTCTATACCAAAGCAGTGTTGGTTAAAGATTGGCTAAACAGATTAAGTTTAAATTCATCATCAGAATAGCCTCTCAATTTAAACATCCAACATAACTCGGTAAAATGCATTAAATGATTATAGGGATCCTCATATGGATCATCTCCTTCATAATAGCAATAAAATGAGGTTTAACCTCGTATTCTAGTTTGCTCCCACTCGGGAATTCTTTAACAGGTTCTCTATTGAACTTCTCAATGTATTTGGTTGCGTCAAGCTGATTCATCAATCCGAGTGCGGGCATGGTTTTTACCTGAATCTAGTAAACTATTAGTAGAATAAGCAATTAAGAACAAAGACCAAAAGCGCTTAGCTCCCCGGCAACCGCGCCAAAAAATAGCTTAATGACTACAAGTGCACAGATCGATTGTAGCTAGTTTTGAAATAAGAGAATCAAACCCACAAAGAGCTATTTGGTTAAGGTCTTTATGCCCCGTCATCATTGTCTACCAAAGGATACTTGTAAGCAGCCTTTGATTTCGAGTAAAGGGTGTTTGAAAGGTTTTTGGTTGAATGCAGAAAAGTAACTAAAACAAGTAAAATAAAGTACGGAATGAAAGCGTTGGAAATGGTGGTTGAACTCAATAAGGCTAAAGTGCTCTCGGGGATGTAGGATACACCACTAGCATGTTGTAATTAATCATAATTAGGATAACCTATTTCTTGTGTCATGACATGTGTGGAGAGAGTTCCAAAATAAGATGTTCACTATAAGGCTTGTGGGTAGCCGCTTTCTTGATCCAGGGAATGAGATCACCTCTAAATAACCACTACGATGCCTTAGAGCAACAACTCATAAAGACAACCACAATTAAGGGTTTCCCCATGGATATCGTAATTATCTTAGTGAATCTCTCTTTATTCCTCCTTAGACCGTGAAGGTTATAAGCCAATGCTTGTAGTCATGAATAACACTAGACATACTCCCATACACATCCTAAGGATTTCACCCTCTCTTTAGTCCCGAAGGAAAATGATATGTGGCCGACTACACATACTATCTAAAGAGAGAACAAACACAATATCATAAATCAATAGATCATGGATACAAGTAATATATCATCTTTATTTCATTTCATAATAGTGCTAGGGTTTCTCCATCTCCCCAAGAACAAAGGGAACTAGTCACACATGGAAGCAATCAACGACATCACCATAATCAAATGGATGGATAAAAGTATAGGAATAAATCTAGTGCAAACCATAATTGAATCTAGAATTACAACAATATCTAATGTATGGAAGATAGGGGTAGCAATGGAGATGCAGCGGTGGATGATGAAGGGTATGATGCGATGCCCTCCGATGATCCGTGAAGCAGCAAGGATTTCCCCTTCTCCAAGTTCCTCCTCCAGATCCCTCTCTAGTGTGGTATTTCGGAGCTGGAAGTTCCTCTGAATGTCAGATCTCAGATCCGTCTTCACGATGCGAGAGTGTTTGACGAGGCAGTCGTGATGCCACACGGTACATGAGGGCGGTATGGGAAAGCTTTGCACGTACCAGTGGTCGTTAAGCTCTCTGGAGCTTCCCTCCGTGTTTGCCAATCTCCCAGGTGCAAGAATAAATCAATTAAATGACTTTTATCACTTAGAAATACCATATTCCTACATAATATGATAGTTCCAATTGATATGTTCAGAAGATACTTAGTGATTCGGGATCCTATTGAAACAAGGACAAAAGGTGCGCGAATGCGTTGTAAAATACTAAAAATCCTACTCTACTTATGCAAAACAAAAGGTAAAGATGCTACAATTTTGGACTCATCAATTATCTTATTTATGCTACTGTCGCGTATCTAATACATCTAAGCACAAACAAGATACACACAAAATAACATCACATACAATTTATTATGTGATATGACATGATCTCTTGTGCCTTGATCTCTATCATGTGCCATTAGTATGGTGCCAAGCACATGGAGCCATCCATGAAGTGTATTCATGCAATTGACCATATCACATCACATACCCCCTCCTGCAACATAAAGTTAGATGCCTCTACTTTATTACTTGCAAGTTTTACGTGGATGCTAGGGGTTTATCGAGATAGAACACTTCATACCTACAAACTTCAACCACAATATTGATCAAGTAGTCGTTTCTACTACACCCCTTTTGGGGCCCTCTATTATTAATGACATATCAACTATTGTGAAAGAGATAGACACCCGCTGGCCACTTATACGGTACAAGTTGTATGTCAAGCATGGAACTAGTCTCGCGTAAAATTACACGTAAAGTCGGTCCGGGCTGCTTTATCTCAAAGTGCCGCGATATGAACAAGAACACATGGGAAGGTAACAACTAAGCGATAACTTCCCATATTCAACATGTGGTCTACTCGTACTAGCATAACTATGTATAGATCGGCTCTTATACCACTGAAGGGGTTCATAGTAGAAACACATTTTTTTCCTAGCTAGAACATCTCGAAGCCCAAGATCTATCTATTAGTTAATGTAGTAGCGGGAGGGGTTACGATTAAATACCCTTATAGATCGTAGCGCGGTTAACATCCTGCGGGGAACATGGATGAATTAGATGATCGTAGCCGACCTCAAGGTTGTGAATTTCCTCACATGTCACCTCCTGGTCCTTGTACAATAGCCCTGGCGCTGCAAGTGGTAGCACTATACGCGGGCTCACACACATACGGTGTCTAGAAACGACTCCCGTTCTCCTTGATCCAACTGGGATGCGGAAGCAAATCCTCTAGAACCAGGATCCAATAGCATGAAGGCATGCCGATGGTGTTGACTCTCTCATGCACAGTCCTTTCATGGAACCGCACTCGTAGAGAATCAACTGAGAAAGAGGGAGGAAAATCCCTAAGGAAATAGCCTTAGGAAATTCCCCTTATTTTTTGTGTGTCTTTTTCCTCCCACCATAGGCCTTCGTATATTGGGGAAAAAGGGGTACACCCTTTCCTCAAGATCCCATGTGGGACTAAAATAAAAGGCAAAGAAGGAGCAGTCGGCTGGGCAAAAACTGGCAGCCGGGTGGGCCTCTCGGCCTGTCCTACCCATGACCTGGTGGGAGAGGATGTGACCGGGTGGGCTAGAATGCACCATGATACTTGCGACCCAAGAAGAGTGAGGTGGTGGCGCCAGTGGTCCGCTAGCGCCCGCCCAAAGATGCCCGCCTTCGCCCATGTCCCTGAGCTCATGGGCTGCGACCAGGGCCAGCTAGTGGCGGCAGCACCCAGTGCTTGCCCGCATGCCAGCTAGAACCCGCCTGCCCATGTGGGCTTAGTACGCTATGGTTGTTTTTTCCCTTTGGGGTGGCTTCCTCTTGGGCTATGTTCCTTCGAGAATTCAGCCCAATGCAGGGAGTTTCCCCATACATTTTAATTTAAAATATTTATTTAATATATTAATTCATAATTAATATATGCAAATGCATATTTATAAAATGCTATTTATTCTTAAACACCTTTCGGTCTTTTCCTTCCTCCGAACATCTTTGGACCATCTTTGGAACTATTCTGATAATTCTCTCTTTTGGAACATTTCCGATCTTTCTTTCTCATTGGTGATCCCTTCCTTCCATATCGATCTTAGAACGACGATAGACCCTTAAGTTTGTTACCCTAAGGTTTGGGAATGACACAAACATGATTGAGATCTCTCCGATCAATGATCATTAGCGGTACCGGGATGTCCATAATGACCCCCATGCATTCCACAAGACTCTGTCGTGTTTGAACCATAAACTCTATGACCTATTCCATTTGTCTCTTTGATACATGACTTTCCTGAGATTTGATCTTTTAGTATCACTATACTAATCTCGTTACCCACAAGTCTACTTAACTCATTATTGTGATATTCTATCCCCATGACCTAGTCATACGCTGCAGCTTTGTTGGATGCAATCTCACCGAGTGGGCCCAGTGTATCTTCCCATCACGCAAGTGGACAAATCTTGATCTTGATACACATGCCTCAACTGTTCCTTTGGAATACCCAATACATAATTTTATGGTCACCCAGTTACGGACATGACGGTTAGTGAGATCAAAGCATACCTCCAGAGACAGTGATTAATATGATCGCATGGTCTAAGGAGAAGGTTACTTCACTTCTAATTATCACAACGACGAACCGTGTGACTAGATCACGTTGTAATACTTAAGTGGATAATGTCCATCATATCATTCTCTAATGATATGACTTTGTAGTCAACTGGCATGAATGCACCATGATCATCGGTTGTGCAACGAACTAGTTAAATAGAGGCTACTAGGGACCAGGTTTGTTTACATACCACACCTGTATCAGTGTTTCCTCTTTATACAAATATAGCATAGTATGAAACCATCATGAAATAGTTTGATATATGATAATAAACCTATTTATTATTTGCCTCTAGGGCATATCTCCTTGAATTCTCACAAATAAGAAGCCCAACGTCAACTACTTTCATGTCTTTAGGTGCAAGTGCCTCATCAAGAACAAGAAAGAAAAGCTCCGTAAATTCGAATCTATAATTATAGAGGGTATCTTTGTTGGTTATGCAGAAAACTTTCATGCCTATGGATACTACAACAAAACCAATGGTTGTGTTGACGTATCTTGTGACATGGAGTATGATGCAGCCCATCCTACGGACGCTCCTACATCTACACCAACAAGTCCCCCAAGTGGACCCATGACTCGTGCCCGAGCCAAACTCCTAAAAGCTAACGTGAACTCGCTCCTTTCCTCGTGCCAATTTGATACCTCCTTGGATGGTGTGCTACTTCACGCAACTACTCTATGCATCATCAGGTACGAAGCCTCGGCACATCACCAAGCACCCAAGGATGGAGAACAAGGATCAGAGCGTGAAGGAGGAGCCGCTGGAGCTGCTGCACTGTAGTCTCCAGTCTCACAGACACCGGAGTCTCCGCCCACCTCCGTCCGACCCCCTCGCACCGGCCCTGGGACAATCTAAAGGCCCCTCCGGAGGCTGGTCCGGAGACTGACCGGAATCTCCAGCCAAGACCAGAGTCTCTGGTCCACCACACCGGAGTCTCCGGTTCGACCGACGCCAGGCATGAAAAGGCCTTTGGGCCTGTGGCCCATGTACCCCTTAGTCTGTCCAGAACTTGTCTTTTATTCCTAAAGTACCCCTGTTAAAGTGGCTGGCCTATATGTAGTCCCCCACCTCCATTGTAAACCCTAGGCATGATATTGGAATTAGTGGAAACCCCTTTGTGGATCTATCTAGTTCTTGCCTCATGCTCCTTGACCAAGGAGCACCAATATCACCAAACCTCGTTGGAGTTTGCATCGTGCCTCTGAGTTGTACAAGGCCTTGGCATCGGTGTCCCTTTGCAAAGACGTCAGGATCTCAATGAGTCTCCCATCTCGCCGTGCCGGTTCGAGAGAGAGTCCTCCGCCCGACGTCGATCCTAGGGATTGCGTCGGACCGGTCACCGCCGGCGTGAGCTATTGGTGTTTATCATGGTTTTGCGTGTGTGTGTTCATCACGTTCTTCGTGCGTGTTCTTGTTGTGTTCATCCTTCCCTCCTTCCCCCGCACTCCACCCTCGATTTGAGTGGGATTGATGAAAGATCGGGCCACCCTAGAGGTTTGCCCTCAACATATTGGTATCAAGAGCTTCGTTGCTCACGAATTCTCATACAATTTTTTCTTCTATCCACCAAAAATTCAAAAATCCCCAAAAAACAGCCCAAATTTGCCTTTGGATCGATCTCTTGATTTGGAGTGTTATTTGTGGTTTTGATCTGACCAATCCTTGTCTTAGGAGTTGGTCTAGCTTTATCCTGCGTTTTCCCAGCCCAATTTGGCCAATTTTTCGCGGATTTGAGGACCCAAGGCGTTTATTTCCGCTCAAGAACATGAGCAGTTCGCAATCTGACTCTAGACCGGAGTCTCCGGCCTGCACACCGGAGTCTCTGGCCTACACCGGAGTCTCCGGCCTACCCACACCAGAGTCTCCGGCCTGAACCGGAGTTTCCAGCCTGAAACCCCGGAGTCTCCGGCCTGACGCCTGATTTTGACTGTTTTGCCTCTAATCTTGCATTGGCTAATATCCTCTTCTTTGTTTGTGCCCGTGTGCGTGTCGTCGATGTTATGGGGTAACCCCATGGGTGGCTCGATCTTCACGGATCTCGTGGTCAAATCAATGGGAAAGCAAGGGGAAAGGCAGAGGTAGTGGAAGAGGACGGACACCTCGCGAAGAACACGATGAACACACGCAAAACACACACGATACACGGCCGATTGCTCTCACCGGTGGCCACCGGTATGATAGAATCCTCGCAAGGAAAGACCGGTCAACGTGCTCCCTCGATCCCACGGGGAGAGGGAAGAACACCTTGGAGAGGGTCTTGACGTCTTGGCAAAGGGACACTGATGCCAAGGCCTTGTACAACGAGGGAGGCGCGATGCAAACTCCAACGAGGTGGTGACGATAGTCGATCCCCTTTGGTAGAAGGGGATGAGGCAAAACTAGAGATTCCACAAAGGGGGTTTTCTTTAGTCTATCATCTATGCCTACGATTACATGAGTGGGTGGGGGCACTATATATAGGCCAGCCACTAGTTCAAGGGTACTTTAGGAAGAAAAGGGGAAAGTCTAGACAGACTAAGGGGTACATGGGCCAAAGGCCCAGCTGGCGGCACGCAGGCCCATACGGTCATGCCGGAGACTCCGGTGTGGGGTCCGGAGACTCTGGTGTGGGCCGGAGACTCCAGTCTGTCTCTTGTGTCGTCTCCGGAGGGTCCTTCTGGCTGTCCTCAAGCTCGATCTGAGGGTTGGTCCGAAGATGGGTCCGGAGACTCCGGGTTATGCATGCCGGAGAGTTCGGTGTCTTCAGGACGGAGACTCCGGTGTGGCCGGAGACTCCGGTGTGCGCAGGCCAGAGACTCTGGTGCTAGGAAGTCCTCAAGTAGAAGGAAGTCACCTTATGTTGTAGACATAACTCGTTGAAGTGTAGCCCTAGGTAACTCTCTTCGATTCGTCTTGTCAACTCTTTATCCATAGAGGTTGACGCGTACGCAATTGTACCTTCACACAACAAAGACCAAGCAACATATGTTCGTGTGTGATAGAGGAGCATGTCAAATGTGGCATGTCCATTCTTGTTCACAACACTATTAGCACAACTCAAGTATAGCAAACCGGATGCATATGCAAGGTCAAAGTGTATGGAAATCGTTTGAACATCATCCAAATGTGGGAACTCAAAAACTCCATAAAACATCTTAGTGTGGCACTCAAAGCAATGGACAATATTGGTCAACATCTTTGATGCAAGAGTAGGAGAATTCGGCAAAAACACGTGTGGAAGAACATCCAAAACAACATCATTATGTGTGCAAACGAACCATTGGAAAGAACAATTGTTCAATATGTTGGATCCATACACATATCATCAAAAGCCAAGATCACGGGGGCATGAGTATCGCAAGCGGAAGCAAAAACAACATGTTTGCAAACAAACCATATGAAAGAGCAAGTGGTCCTTATGTTTGTTGCAACAACAATATGAGAGACTTGGAAGCTCTCATGACAATACATGCTCATAATGGCAATATGGTCGCACACAAAACATCGAAAAGATAAATTGTTCAACATTATTGTTGCAACACACAAAGCATCAATATCCAATAGCAACGAGACATGATTGTCACAAGGTGAAAGAATACCGTCAACATGCTTGCAAGCAAACCATAGGAAAGAGCAATTTTTCAACATGAAAGATGCAAAGCATGTAAAAGGTATCAGAGCTGGGTTCGATCTTGAACTCACTTGGGGGATGCTCTCTAGAGCTTTTTTTGTCAACTCGTGCTCAACCGAGGTTGACATTCTTGTGCGGGTACCTACACACATCATAGATAAAAGGAAGAACATGTGTGCATGGTAGAGAAACACATCATCCATCACATATCTCTTCTTGTGCACATCACCATTAGTGTCAAGAAAGTATGAAATAGATGCATGGTGAGTATGCAAGTGGTGGACATGCTTATCATGGCATTTACCAAAATCTCCAATATTTGAGAAAGCTATGGGGGCCATCTCAATATAAACCATATGAGAATTATTGTTGCAAGAAAAACAAGTGAAAGAGCAATTATTCAACTTATTGCAAGCAACGGGAGAAATTGTAAAACACACATGACAAAGCATGGTCCGAGGGGTAGCATTATGATTATCATTGCAAGCAAAACATTGGAAAGAGCAATTGTTAAACAAAGTGCAAGCAATGATATCATCAACGTAACGTTTAGAGCATGGCATGACTATGGCAACATCATCACAATCAAATAATTTCACATGATCAACATTATGCAAAGTCAAAGTATCACATGGAAATATCAATGAAGCATATGTGATATCACAAACATCATCCATAGCACGCCAATCATCACAAGTCATCGTGTCCACCAGTGGGATCATGGCATCATCAACACCCTTATTTTTACCTTGTTCATACCTCTCATATGAAGTGGGTGTTGTGGTAGTATTGGACTCCATGTGGGCGACTTCTTCATCATCTATGGGGATGGCATCATCTTCATCCACCATGGAACCTAGCAAATCATGATGAAACACACTAGAGGTAGAGGGTAAGTCGTTAGAAATCAAAGTGGTCTCACATGACCTATCAACTACCACTCTCAACTCACTCGGTGTATCACTCATGCCCTCCAAGTGGAAGCACTCAATCTCACATATGGTGGAGTCACTCATCTCACTCTTGCTTTCACTCAAGTGGGCTAAGTGGCTCTCATACTCACATGGGATTGGTACCACATCATCACTCAAGCATGTAGGGGTAGGCTCGGTTCTCTCAACTCCATGCGCCTCCTTTGGTGAAGGGAAAATCCCATGCTCACCATTCTTGACCTTGTCATCACCGTCTTGCACCTTGGTTTGTGTAGTCCTCTTGACGTACTCATCCAACTTGGCGAAGTAGAGGTCTTCGTCATCCTCATCCATGAAGGTGCATGCGTCATCTAGGACATCAAGTTTGGGCGTTGAAGCTTGATGGCGTGAAGGAGAGATTGCTCTTGGTGCCATTTTGGTGGTGGCACGAGTAGTTGAAGGTGCCCTTTGATGGTGTCGATGGAGGTCATTGGCGTGCCTTGCCAAAGGTTGATGTAGATGGCGCACTTGGTCATCCACATGACGCTCGTGACGATGCTCCTTGTCCTTGGCACTCTTCTTGGTGAGGCGTTGTAATGCGCGCAAAGCATCATTTGTCTTGGCCATCATGCTTATGGTTTTGGCGAAGTTGTTGTCCATGTCGCGCTTGAAGTTGTCCATTTGATGGTGGACCTTGTTGCTCTTGAGGTGGAGGCTCCCTCTTGGTCGATGCGACTTGAGGAGCTTGTCATTGTCGTTCTCGAAGTCTTCCATGCTTGGGGAGTTATTGTTGTTGTAGAACTCCATATCACCCAAGCATGTGGAGCCATTGTCGGTGTAGTGCTCCATCATGTCATCCATGCTTGTGGAGGCATATGCTTGGTGGTTCATCGTGGATTCTTCATAGATATCATCCTCGGTTCCGGAGTCCCTAGACATGTTTCACAAGACCAAGTGGTGTATATGGAAGTGGTAGGGGGTTAGGGATGCAATATCAAACCTTACTTTACCTTGGAAGATAGTATCGTGCAAGTGGCAACACTTGAGAGCAATCAAAACCAAGCAAAGTGAAGTTCACGTGGAAGACCAAAACCAACTAACCACTAAAAACACACACACACACAAATCTTATGGTGGATAGGTATGGAAGGTGGCGTGTCTAAGAACAATCTGAAATCAAGATATTGTAATGGCAAGTAAAGAACCACGATGATCACAAAGCAAAACAAGTCAATCCACAAGATAGTAATAAATACAAGGAAACACACATGGTGGGATAAATGGGACTTGTGCGACGGAGAAAGTGAGCTAAGAACCAAATGGTTACCTAGCGAGACGCTAGTTTGATTGCAAATAAATTGGTGGGCTACAAGATATGCACAATAAGTACCACCTATTTGATGTTCATCGAGCTTGCGCTTCCTATTCTATGAGGCACTTGTTTCTTTCTTTCCTTTTCTTCTTTTTCTTTTTTCAATTTTCTTCTCTTTTTCTTTTCTTTTTCACTTGCCGCTTCCTTGTGCCAACAACTATACAAGATAACTATATGAGATAGCGCGCTCACAACTTTTGCTCGGAATTCTACAAGGTATCAAATGTGCATAGCCCAAGCAATCATAGGAGGAACTAGTCTCAATAGGTGTTTGTTGAATGCAAAGATAGTGTAGCTCACAAGGTAAAGCAAGTGGGGAGAAGTCACAGAATGTTCATACCTTTCTTCACCGATCTTCACCCTTTATTGGTGGATTCCGCCTTGCTCACGGAATTTGGATAGAGTACAAAGCATGAACCGTGGAGATGACGATGTAGAGCTCTTTCTCCTCTTCAAAACGAGCTAAATAACACCAAAATCCGAGTTCGTATGCAAAAGTTATGCTCAAAACCGTGATGGAGATTTTCTGTCAGCAGGGGGCGGAGACTCCGGTCCGGTGGTCCGGAGACTCCGGTCTGGGGTGACTCACACCGGAAACTCTGGTCCGGGGGCTGGAATCTCCGGTCCGGAGGTTCCAGGACGTGCAGAACTTGTCCGGGATGCGATTTTGGCAGAAAAACTCGAACCAAATCACCAAATTGGTGGGGGAAATCAAGGAATTAGGCCATGGAAACGCAGGGGAAGGTAGATCAACAAGTTTAGCAAGTAATCCATGGATCAAAACCTAACAAAACGCACTCAAATCACAGATCGATCCAAAACACGAATTGGGGCTGTTTTTGCTGGAATTTTCGAATTTATGGGGAAAAAGACCAAATCGAGGAGAAATCCATGGCAACCAAAAGCTGCTGATTCTGGTGCTGAGCTCTAATCCCACTCCAAAGGCCTGACGATCAGTTCTGCAGCCTGAGATCAAGTGCTTCCAGACTCAGCCTGGCTCAGGTCAGCTTCTCTGCCAGCTCCTCTGGTGACTTGGCTCAGACTGCAGATGCAGAGCCAGTAGCTTGATGCAGGAGGCAGCCATGACTGCGGCCCGATCCTACATCTACACCAACAAGTCCCCCAAGTGGACCCATGACTCGTGCTGAGCCAAACTCCTACAAGCTAAGGTGAACTCGCCTCCTCTCCTCGTGCCAATTTGATACCTCCTTGGATGGTGTGCTACTTCATGCAACTACTCTATGCATCATCAGGTACGAAGCCTCGACACATCCCCAAGTACCCAAGGATGGAGAACAAGTTGCAGAGCGTGAAGCAGAAGCCGCTGGAGCTGCTCAGGCCAGAGTCTCCGGTCTGCGCACACCGGAGTCTCCGTCCTGCCAAAGTCTCCGATCTGAAGACCCCAGAGACTCCAGCCCACCTCCCAGATGAACCCCACCGCCCCTGGGACAATCAAGGCTCTCCGAGGCTGGTCCAGAGACTAACTGAATTCGACCTAGACCGAGTCTCCGTCCACCACACCGAAGTCTCCGGTCCGACGACGCCAGGATGAAGGCCATTGGCCTGCCCATGTACCCTTAGTCCGCCTAGAACTTGTCTTTATTCCTAGTACCCATAAAGTGGCTGGCCTATATGTAGTCCCCCACCTCCATTGTAAACCCTAGGCATGATATTGGAATTAGTGGAAACCCCTTTGTGGATCTATCTAGTTCTTGCCTCATGCTCCTTGACCAAGGAGCACCAATATCACCAAACCTCGTTGGAGTTTGTATCGTGCCTCCGCGTTGTACAAGGCCTTGGCATCGATGTCCCTTTGCCAAGACGTCAAGATCTCACCGAGTCTCCCATCTCGTCGTGCCGGTTCGAGAGAGAGTCCTCCGCCCGACGCCGATCCTAGGGATTGCGCCGGACCGGTCACCGCCAGCGTGAGCTATTGGTGTTTACCGTGGTTTTGCGTGTTTGTGTGTTCATCGCGTTCTTCGTGCGTGTGCTCGTTGTGTTCATCCTTCCCTCCTTCCCCCACACTCCACCCTCAATTTGAGTGGGATTCGTGAAAGATCGGGCCACCCTAGAGGTTTACCCTCAACATATTGGTATCAAGAACTTCGTTGCTCACGAATCCCCCACAATTTTTTCTTCTATCCACCAAAAATTCGAAAATCCCCAAAAAACAGCCCAGATTTGCCTTTGGATCGATCTCTTGATTTGGAGTGTTATTTGTGGTTTTGATCCGACCAATCCTTGTCTTAGGAGTTGGTCCAGCTTTATCCTGCGTGTTCCCAGCCCAATTGGGCCAATTTTTTGCGGATTTGAGGACCCAAGGCGTGGATTTCTGCTCAAGAACACGAGCAGTTCACGATCTGACTCCAGACCGGAGTCTCCGGCCTGCACACCGGAGTCTCTGGCCTACACCGGAGTCTCCAGCCTACCGACACCGGAGTCTCCGGCCTGAACCGGAGTTTCCGGCCTGAAACCCCGGAGTCTCCGGCCTGACGCCTGATTTTGACAGTTTTGCCTCTAATCTTGCATTGGCTAATTTCCTCTTGTTTGTTTGTGCCCGTGTGCGTGTCGTCAACTAACAACAAGCTTCTGCATCGACAACCCCCACGCTTATCGACACCATGGCCCACGAACATCATCCCACACCACCGATGCCAAGTTCATCATCAAAGAAGGTATAACCTGCGTCACCTTGTTAACCCCTATCTTCCTTTATGTGTACCTATCCCATGAGAGTGGCTCATCTTGTGTTTGCTTGAGCATTGTGCATTTGTCCTTGGATAGTGACTGTGCAAGAGCAATATCAAGTGTGACTAGGTAGCATCAAGGGAGAGCAAAAAGAAAGATACAAAGAAAAAGCAAAAGAAAAATAGCCTCCCATTGCCAAAGAGAGTCTCAAAGCTTGTAGGCAAGAGAGAAAGAAGAGCGCCCAAGACAAGTGCACAAATCCATTGCTCATTTTCCCTCTTTGCAAACGAGCCATAGTCTCTCCTTGCATTGGCATGCCATCGAGCTTAGTCTTCATTAGGACATTTTGTTTGCTCATTTTCATAATCGTGCCAAGCCCAACAATCTCCACGTGTGTGTACATAGTCGTAGGTTCCCGTCACCCTTTTGAGTTGTTGACCTTCGAATTTGACTTGAGTTTTGTTGGATTTTACCCACATTTGACTATCCCTTTTCTTTTGGTTGGTTCTTTGGCATTCCACAATCCTAACCTACCACCAACAAGCTTTTGAGAGTTAGTCCTTCTTTAGTGTGAGTTTTTCTTTGCAATTCCACTTTGCACGCTTATAGCTCTCACTTGTGGTTTCTACTTTGGTGCAATCCCCAAGGTGAGGTACAAGGCTAACACCACCATATTCCACTTCCATATACAATACTTGTGTGTCTTGCATGATGGATAGGCACGGTGAGTCGAGCCAACCACCCCCCCAAGAAGAAGATCAAGGACCGTACATGACACACGCATGTCACTTCATAGTTCGACAAGAGTTCCGTGAACTTTGCCAAGCCCTTGATATGCGACAAGATGAACAATTTGGCGAGACACAAGACGAGTTCAAGAACATTGACAACCGCTTCGATGGCCTTGAAAGGCAAATGCAAGCAATGCATCACAACTTCGGCCACAAAAATGAGTCGCTTCAACGTTCCGTCGCTGAAACAAATGGCAACCTTCGACGCCTCATTGACAGTATGGAAAGGACACATTCACGCGCATCAAGCTCTTCAAGCTCATCCCATCGTCATGCTCCTCCTCAACAAGATCTTCACCCAAGTGCTCCAAGACACAATGATGCCCCCATGGTTGAAGATGGAAGTTCTTCGAACTATGTACCTTCCCCACGGCACGCCGCAATGTCAAGCTATGATGGTGATTTCTCTTCAAGCCCACGAGCAAGGCAAGAAGCACACCGTCATCACGCAAGATCATTAGTGATCCAACAAGAGCAACCACAAGAAGAACCGCAAGTGCAACCGCAAGTCTACCACCATCGACCGCGACACATACTTGACACAACAAGTGATGACTCCAATTTGGAGAATCAAGATCGTCATCGACGTGAAGCTCTCCCAGATCCTCCTCCTCGTCATCAACGTCATGAACGTCCGCACCGACACCATGGTCATCACGAGGCGCCTCCTCCACCTCAACAAAACTTGGAGCGTCAAGTGATACAAGTTGCGTGACGCCCATCACGTCAAGAGGCTCATGATCATGATCTTCGCCGTGAGGCCCATGTGCCTAACCAATGTCACCAACCGAGGAACGAGCCTCCCCTTCATCGTCAACCGCGTCAAGAGGCTCCACCCCCTCGTCACCATGTGGCCCAAGCGCCTCAACACCGCCAACAACCGCGCCAAGAGCAAGAGCAAGCTCCTCCACAACAATATCAAGAGCAAGCTCCGCAACAAGGTCACGAGAACCAAGTTCTACCTCCTCAACCACAAGATCATCAACAAGCTCGTCACAACAATCGCATGGAAGATGAAGACCATCATCAACATGGAAACAATTGCTACCGTGACTGCAATGAGGAAGAAACTTTCGGCAAGCTCAAGTTCACAATGCCCAAGTTACCGGATCCAATGACCCCGAAGAATACCTCTCATGGGCACTCAAAGTCGACAAGATCTTCCGCATGCACAACTATAGCAACGAGAAGATGGTCGCCATGGCTTCGCTTGAGTTTGATGATTATGCCAACCTTTGGTGGGAACAAATTCAAGTTGCTCGTGATGCAAGACAAGAGCCGCCAATCACAACTTGGCATAACATGAAGGCTCACATGAGATCCTGGTTCGTCCCCGCGCACTACACGTGTGACCTCTTCAACAACCTTCAAGCGCTTCATCAAGGGACAAAGACCATGGAAGAGTACTTCAAGGAAATGGAACTCAACTTGATTCGCGCCAACATTGATGAACGCATGGAGCAAACAATGGCACGTTTCCTTATTGGCTTGAAGCACCCAATCAAGCGCATCGTCGAGTTCCAAACATTCAACACCATGGTTGAGCTTGTGCACATCGCAACAAAGGCTGAACGTCAAGTGCAAAAGGATATCAAGTACAACAAGCCCAATACGTACTTCACCTACAAGAAGCTTCAACCCCTACACCAACAACTTTCAATGGAATCTCCTCAAGTACCCCCAAGCCTTCCTTCAAGCCCACACTCCCTCAAGGAAAACTGCCCCCAAGTGGCAAGTAAGCAAAGAGTGATACACCTTTCAACGGTGAATGCTACAAGTGTGGAGGTAAAGGACACAAGTTGGCCGAATGTGGAAACATGAAAGTCTTGTTCATCTATGACAATGGTGATGAAGAGTACTTGAGTGAAAATGAATTTGATGCCCGAGTCAAGGAAGAAATGGCAACGCAACGAGTGGAAGATGACCAAGAACTCCTCATGTGTGAACATGACGCAAGTCCATCATTATCGTCACAAGGATCTTAAACACTCAAGCACAAGAGCATGAAGACCAACGCTCCAATATCTTCCAAACACGAGCCGGCATCAATGGCAAATCTATCAAGGTGATCATTGATGGAGGGAGTTGCCACAACCTTGCTAGCACCGAGTTGTGTGAGAAGCTCAACCTCACCCTCCATCCGCACAAGCACCCCTACCACGTGCAATGGCTAAGTGACCAAGGGTCCGTGAAGATGAAGCATACCGTATCGGTCTCCTTCGCCATTGGTCCTTACAAAGATACGGTGGAGTGTGATGTGGTTCCTATGACACTTTGCCACATGCTTCTTGGTCGACCATGCCAATTTGACAAGGCTGCTCAACATGATGGTCACATCATGTATACACCTTCAAATGGCTCAACAAAACATGTGTTTTGCAACCAATGACTCCTAGCCAAATAATTGCGGATAATGCAAAGGCTTTAGCGAGGGTGCAAAGCACATCACCTACTTGTGAGAAGAGCGGTGAGAGAGAGAACCACCTCATAGTGAGTGAGGGACACAAGCCAAATGTCGTGGTGGTGTCACGGCAGATGCCATGGATAGGCTAAAGGTGGGGACAAGATGCACTAGAGGAATCCAGGGAGGGATAGTGTGGTGATTCCACACACAGATGTTTGTATTTGATTCACTTCCAAGGTTTACAAGTGCTCCTTGAGCAGTATTGGGGAGAGGAGGAAGAAGGTACTCTCTTACTCTCACCACCAGCTAGCCCTCAGGAACATACTAACCCACTATAGATCAATCAACTAGTCAAAGACCAACCCCTTCTACAGATGCCCTAGCCCTCCTTATATAGGGGTGGCTAGGTCTCCAATTAGGGCCTACGTGGAGGCATATTCCAGGGAATATGCCTCTTCCCAAAATAGTAAGACGACCGGGTCACTTTTACCCAGCGTCACCCATGCAGAGGCTACGTGAGCCCCTGTGGTGCCCGCGTCATCCGACACAGGCATCGTCACCCTTGTCGGCCACGCCTTGGTGGTCCTGGCCTCTGTCCGCTTTGCTCATGCTCTGCGTATAGTGGTCACCTTTTGACCAGCGAGATACCTTCCTTCTCTTGCAAGCTTGATATTACCCGGATCATGCCTGGCTGATCCGGCCACACCTGTACCTGCATACAAGTTACATGAATACTGTCGGCATACGACAAAAATCGCCCGGGACTCAGTTAGGTGGACATCGTCCGGTCCGGGTCACTCCGTGATTCGGCCTGCCTTGAGGTGACTCGGCCAGCATTCGCTTTGACCTTGTCGTACCTCGGCTAACTTGGCCATTATACCCTGGCGTGACCCTACCCGGGGGTATCCCCCCAACACCAAACTCGAGTGGAAAAACTAAGAGTGTTCTCCTTGCCACCAAAAGTGAGATGAGAGATGTTTGGAACAACCCATCCATCTTGTACTATGTCCTCCTCTACAAGGGACTAGCGCAAGGAACTAATGAATTAACCAATGTTCCTCCATCTTTGATGAATGTTTTGCAGGAATTCAAGGATGTGTTCCCCGAAGAGCTTCCACATGGACTACCTCCTCTTCGAGGCATCAAACATCGCATTGTCCTCATCCCCGGTGCACCTCTTCCCAACCGCGCCGCTTACCGCACGAACATGGAGGAGACAAAGGAGATTGAACGTCAAATCAACCAACTCGTCTCCAAAGGTTTGATCCAAGTTAGCACTAGTCCAAGTGTCGTACCCGTGATACTTGTTCCAAAAACAGATGATACGTTACGGTTATGCATGGACTACCGTCCAATCAATTCTATCACCGTGCGTTATCAATATCCCATACCACGTCTCGATGACATGCTTGATGAATTGTGTGGAGCCACTATTTTTTCGAAAATTGATCTTCGTAGTGGTTACCATCAAATACGCATGGATGAAGGTGATGAGTGGAAAACCACCTTCAAGACCAAACTTGGTCTCTATGAATGGTTGGTTATGCCCTTTGGTTTATCTAATGCCCCATCCACCTTCATGCGTCTCATGAATCATATCTTGTGTTCTCTCATTGTAAAAAGTGTTGTTGTCTATTTCAATGATATTCTTGTTTATAGCAAATCACTTGAGGACCATATAACACATGTCAAGGAAGTTTTGCAAATCCTTCGACATGAAAAGCTTTATGCTAATCTTCCCAAGTGCACTTTTGCTAAAGACAAGTTGATTTTTCTTGGATTTGTCGTTTCTTGGAAGGGAATTGAAGTTTATGTTTCCAAGGTAAAGGACATACGAGATTGGCCCATCCCAACAAATTTGAGTGAACTCCGTAGTTTTCATGGGTTTGTCGGTTTCTATCGTCGCTTTGTGAAAGACTTTTCAACCATTTCTTGTCCCCTTAATGAATTGACCAAAAAGAATGTCACCTTCATGTCGGGCAAAGCACAACAAAAAGCTTTTGACGAACTTAAAAAGAGGCTCACCAAAGCACCTCTTCTTGCTTTACCGGATTTCACAAAAACTTTTGAGATAGAGTGTGATGCTAGTGGTATTGGCATTGGAGGAGTCCTTATGCAAAACGGACGTCCTATAGCCTACCATAGCGAGAAACTTGATGGTGCTCCCCTTAACTATCCGATTTATGATAAAGAGCTTTTTGCCTTAGTTCGTGTCCTTCAAGTTTGGCAACACTACCTATGGCCCAAGGAATTTATCATACATTCCGACCACGAGTCGTTGAAATATCTCAAAGGCCAAGCTAGCTTGAGCAAGAGACACGCTAAGTGGGTTGAGTTCATGGACTCTTTTCCGTACATTGTCAAGTATAAGAAGGGCAAAGATAATGTAGTTGCGGACGCATTGTCTCGCAAACATACAAGCCTTCTTACAAGACTTGAAATCAACGTGTTGGGTCTTGAGGAAATAAAATATGTGTATGCTTCCGATCCATTCTTTGAACCAATTTTCGCAAAGTGCTCCAATGACTAAGGAGTTTATGATTTCTATTTCCATAAGGGCTTTCTATTTAAACAAAACAAGCTATGCATTCCGAAGTCGTCGCTTCAACTTTTGCTTCTCCAAGAATCTCATGGTGGAGGCCTTATGGGTCACTTTGGCCACGACAAGACATTGGACATGCTCTCCAACCACTACTTTGGGCCCAAGATGAAGCGTGACGTGGAGCGCTGCGTTCAACGATGCACGACATGTGTTCAAGCTAAGTCGCAAGCTAACCCTTATGGTCTTTATATGCCATTGCATATTCCTCATACACCTTGGTCCGACATTAGCATGGATTTCGTGTTAGGATTGCCTAGATCTAAGCATGGTCATGATTCTATCTTTGTTGTTGTGGATCGCTTTTCCAAAATGGCACACTTCATACCGTGCCATAAGGCCGACGATGCTTCACATGTTGCAAATCTGTTTTTCAGGGAAATCGTCCGTCTCACGGTGTGCCAAGAACAATCGTCTCCGATCGCGACGTCAAATTCATGAGCTACTTATGGAAGACCCTCATGGACAAGCTTGGCATCAAGCTCCTCTTTTCATCCGCATCGCATCCTCAAACTGATGGCCAAACCGAAGTTGTCAACCGAAGCCTCGGAACTCTCCTTCGTGTGTTGATCAAGAAAAACCTCAAGGATTGGGAGGAATGCATTCCACAAGCCGAGTTCGCCTACAATCGAGCCAAGCACTCAACTAAGATGAGTCCATTCATGATCGTCTATGGTTTCGAGCCCCTCACCATGCTCCACATCCTACCACTACCTCTCCATGAGCGCACGAACATGGACGTCGAGAAGCGCGCACCAGCTATGAAGAAACTTCATGAAGAAACAAGAGCTACTATCGAACAACAAGTCCTTCGCCAAGCTTCAAGGTTAAACAAGGACAAGAAGGAGATGATCTTTGAAGAAGGTGACCATGTGTGGATACACCTAAGACAAGACCTCTTCCCCAAGGAACACCACTCCAAGCTCAAGCCAAGAGGAGATGGTCCCTTCAAGGTCCTCAAAAGAATCAACAACAATGCCTACATCATCGACATACTGACCTCCAAGTACCTTGCAAGAAATACATTCAATGTCAAGGATCTTTCACCCTACCATGGAGATGTTCAAGATGATAACCATGAAGAGTCGAGGACGACTCTTTCCCAAGGGGGGAGCTGATGCAGCCCGTCCTACGGACGCTCCTATATCTACACCTACAAGTCCCCCAAGTGGACCCATGACTCGTGCCCGAGCCAAACTCGTACAAGCTAAGGTGAACTCGCTCCTCTCCTCGTGCCAATTGGATACCTCCTTGGATGGTGTGCTACTTCACGCAACTACTCTATGCATCATCAGGTACGAAGCCTCGGCACATCACCAAGCACCCAAGGATGGAGAACAAGGAGCAGAGAGTGAAGCAGGAGCCGCTGGAGCTGCTCAGACCGGAGTCGCCGGTCTGCGCACACCGGAGTCTCCGGTCCACCAAAGTCTCTAGCCTGAAGACCCCAGAGACTCCGGCACACCCTCTGGTCTGACCCTGCACCGGGCCCTAGGAAAATCTGAAGTCCCCTCCGGAGGCTGGTCCAGAGACTGACCGGAATCTCCGACCTAGACCGGAGTCTCCGGTCCACCACACCGGAGTCTCCGGTCCGACCGACGCCAGGCAAGAAAAGGCCTTTGGGCCTGTGGCCCATGTACCCCTTAGTCCGTCTAGAACTTGTCTTTTATTCCGAAAGTACCCCTGTTAAAGTGGTTGGCCTATATGTAGTCCCCCACCTCCATTGTAAACCCTAGGCATGATATTGGAATTAGTGAAAACCCCTTTGTGGATCTATCTAGTCCTTGCCTCATGCTCCTTGACCAAGGAGCACCAATATCACCAAACCTCGTTGGAGTTTGCATCGTGCCTCCGCGTTGTACAAGGCCTTGGCATCGGTGTCCCTTTGCCAAGACGTCAAGATCTCATCGAGTCTCCCATCTCGCCGTGCCAGTTCGAGAGAGAGTCCTCCGCCTGACGCCGATCTTAGGGATTGCGCCGGACCGGTCACCGCCGGCGTGAGCTATTGGTGTTTATCGTGGTTTTGCGTGTGTGTGTGTTCATCGCGTTCTTCGTATGTGTGCTCGTTGTGTTCATCCTTCCCTCCTTCCCCCGCACTCCACCCTCGATTTGAGTGGGATTCGTGAAATATCAGGCCACCCTAGAGGTTTTCCCATGAATTGTGTGGATCCACTATTTTTTCGAAAATTGATCTTCGTAGTGGTTACCATCAAATATGCATGGCTGAAGGGGATGAGTGGAAAACCGCCTTGAAGACCAAACTTGGTCTCTATGAATGGTTGGTTATGCCCTTTGGTTTATCTAATGCTCCATCCACCTTCATGCGTCTCATGAATCATATCTTGCGTTCTCTCATTGGAAAAAGTGGTGTTGTCTATTTCGATGATATTCTTGTTTATAGCAAATCACTTGAGGACCATATAACACATGTCAAGGAAGTTTTGTAAATCCTTCGACATGAAAAGCTTTATGCTAATCTTCCCAATTGCACTTTTGCTAAAGACAAGTTGATTTGTCTTTGATTTGTCGTTTCTTCGAAGGGAATTGAAGTTGATGTTTCCAAGGTAAAGGACATACGAGATTGGCCCATCCCAACAAATGTGAGTCAACTCCGAAGTTTTCATGGGTTGGCCGGTTTCTATCGTCGCTTTGTGAAAGACTTCTCAACCATTGCTTGTCCCCTTAATGAATTAACCAAAAAGAATGTAACCTTCGTGTGGGGCAAAGCACAACAAAAAGCTTTTAACAAACTTAAAAATAGGCTCACCAAAGCACCTCTTCTTGCTTTACCGGATTTCACAAAAACTTTTGAGATAGAGTGTGATGCTAGTGTTATTGGCATTGGAGGAGTCCTTATGCAAAACGGACGTCCTATAGCCTACCATAGCGAGAAACTTGATGGTGCTCGCCTTAACTATCCGATTTATGACAAAGAGCTTTTTGTCTTAGTTCGTTTCCTTCAAGTTTGGCAACACTACCTATGGCCCAAGGAATTTTTCATACATTCCGACCACGAGTCGTTGAAATATCTCAAAGGCCAAGCTAGCTTGAGCAAGAGACATGCTAAGTGGGTTGAGTTCATGTAGTCTTTTCCGTACATTGTCAAGTATAAGAAGGGCAACGATAATGTAGTTGCGGACGCATTGTCTCGCAAACATACAAGCCTTCTTACGAGACTTGAAATCAACGTGTTGGGTCTTGAGGAAATAAAATCTTTGTATGCTTTCGATCCATTCTTTGAACCAATTTTCGTAAAGTGCTCCAATGACAAAGGAGTTGATGATTTCTATTTAAACAAAACAAGCTATGCATTCTGAAGTCATCGCTTCAACTTTTACTTCTCCAAGAATCTCATGGTGGAGGCCTTATGGGTCACTTTGGCCGCGACAAGACATTGGACATCCTCTCCAATCACTACTTTTGGCCCAAGATGAAGCGTGACGTGGAGCGCTACGTTCAACGATGCACGACATGTGTTTAAGCTAAGTCGCAAGCTAACCCTTATGGTCTTTATATGCCATTGCCTATTCCTCATACACCTTGGTCTGACATTAGCATGGATTTCGTGTTAGGATTGCCTAGATCTAAGCATGGTCATGATTCTATCTTTGTTGTTGTGGATCGCTTTTCCAAAATGGCACACTTCATACCGTGACAAAAGACCGACGATGCTTCACATGTTGCAAATCTGTTTTTCAGGGAAATCGTCCGTCTTCACGGTGTGCCAAGAACAATCATCTCCGACCGCAACGTCAAATTCATGAGCTACTTATGGAATACCCTCATGGCCAAGCTTGGCGGCAAGCTCCTCTTTTCATCCGCATCGCATCCTCAAACTGATGGCCAAACCGAAGTTGTCAACCGAAGCCTCGGAACTCTCCTTCGTGTGTTGATCAAGAAAAACCTCAAGGATTGGGAGGAATGCATTCCACACGCCGAGTTCGCCTACAATCAAGCCAAGCACTCAACAACCAAGATGAGTCCATTCATTATCATCTATGGTTTCGAGCCCCTCACCGCGCTCGACATCCTACCGCTACCTCTCCATGAGCGCACGAACATGGACATTGAGAAGCGCGCACAAGCTCTGAAGAAACTTCATGAAGAAACAAGAGCTACTATCGAACAACAAGTCCTTCGCCAAGCTTCAAGGTTAAACAAGGACAAGAAGGAGATGATCTCTGAAGAAGGTGACCTTGTGTGGATACACCTAAGCAAAGACCGCTTCCCAAGGAACGCGACTCCAAGCTCAAGCCAAGAGGAGATGGTCCCTTCAAGGTCCTCAAAAGAATCAACAACAACGCCTACATCATCGACATACCGACCTCCAAGTACATTGCAAGCAATACCTTCAATGTCAAGGATCTTTCACCCTACCATGGAGATGTTCATGATGATAACCATGAAGAGTCGAGGACGACTCTTTCCCAAGGGGGGAGTTGATGCCCTCCATCCTCGATTTGAGTGGGATTCGTGAAAGATCGGGCCACCCTAGAGGTTTGCTCTCAATAGAGTATTTGGAGAATAATGGATCCCAAGAGGGTCAAGTTGTTTCGCATGATGTAGGTGATGGATATTCTTCTCAAGTCATCAAGTTGATGGGAATTGGGCATATCTTGCCCACCGAATCTCATATTCATGATCAAGAAGATGATATGGGAGAATCAAGCTCAACCCAAGAAGATCCTAGCTCAACTCAAGTTGAGACACCAAGTGCACCACAAGATGAACAACTCACTCAAGAGGTCACGCAAATCGAAGAATAAGAACCAAACCCTCAACCCATTGAGCAAGAACAAGAAGAAGAACAAGCTCCTCCACCTCAACATCAAGATGAAGATGGTGTTGATGATCAAGGACCTTTAAAAGATGAATTTGTTGATCATGAAGGCACAGTCTAGAAGATCAAGGCCGCCTCCATTGCAAGTGGGCTTAAAGTCAACAATATCCTTGGAAGCATATCAAGTGGGATAGAGAGTCGCGCCAAGAATAAGCATCTCACAACCTTTTGTGGGAATCATGCCTTTGTGTCCAACTTTGAGCCACTCATGGTTCATGAAGCTTTGGAGGATCCAGATTGGCTCGTTGCTGAAAGGGTATGTATGCCCCATGTGTAATTTTGGTAATTAATGACAATCTCTATGGACTAATGTGTAAATTGAGTTTCACTTGTAGGTTTTGTCCATTGGCATCGTGTGCTTCATGTGTTGGTCTCAAGGTTGAAACATGAAGAAATGAAGAAGGAATTAAGAAGTGCAAGCTAAAGATGCTTGATATCCTTTGTGATCATGGTGTGATGAAGACAAGTTCAAATTAGAGGATTCCCCAAGGAGTATGGGGATAAAGTCACAAGTCTTCATCAAGCAAGAGTGAGCAAATGCAATCAAGAAGGATGTTCCATCTTGAAGAAGACAATATCATGTACATCAAGACAAAGTGGAATGCTCAAGGCAAATGTATGATCTTGATAGGTTTTCTATTTTACCAGTTCTTGTGGTTGTTGGGAGACCGGGTTTAGGATAGATAGCCGTACTATTAAGAGGGGCTCTCAAGTGGGTAGCTCGATCATACCTTTCGGAGAGAGCTTAAACCTTTGCATACATAATATCATGTTTCTTGGTTTTTATTTGGATCATGTCCATGGGAGTATCTATAGCTTGTGGTTATCTTCATAACAAGCTCTACTTCATCAAAAAACAGATTCCCTTGATATATCTTATTGTGTTTTTGATCTTGTGGGTTTTCCGATTCTACAACTTGAGAGATATCTCACATATATATTCATGATATTTTCTCCCTTGGTGATATTTTTTGGATTCTATACGTTGTTATCTTTTCAACAAAATTGGTTTCATCCTTTTTGGAGTTTAGATGCAAAAGTTATTGCAGTTTTGGTTCTGAAGTTTCCATGGGCGGAAGTTCCGGCGCGCCACCGGTAGTACCGCTAGGGCATGTTTGCCGCCGATAGTACCGGGTGAAGTACCGGGTCTACTTCCGCTCAACCTAGTTTCAGTTCAGTAACCTCTATGTATGTTGTGCTATTTTACGAAACTTTGGTCGTAAGTACAGGTGGTAGTACCGTCTCCACCGGAAGTAGGGGTGGGCGTTCGGTTTTAACCGAAAATACGGTTCGGTTTTCTAGGTTTTTCTATAATTCGGGTTTTAAGAAATGGGCACTGAAATAATGTCGTTTTTTAATTAACTAGTTGTTTGGTTAACCGACAATTCGGGGAGTTGAAGTACTTTCTAGGCTTCATTGTGAAGCAACTTGATCAAGGCACCTTCATCTCCCAAGAGAAGTATGTGAAGGACATGCTCAAGAAGTTTGTTATTACCAATGCTAATCCTACAAATACACCCATGCCCCTAAATGGGCAACTTGGTCTTGGAGTAGGTGAGAATGACGTGTATCAAAAGGTATATCGCTCCATGCTTGGTTCCTTGCTCTACCTTTGTGCTTCTAGGCCGGATATCATGTTAAGTGTTGGAATGTGTGCTTGTTTTCAAAATGCTCCCAAGGAGTTCCATTTGACGGCGGTCAAAGGGATTCTTAGGCACCTTGTTCTCACTCCTACTCTCGGGCTTTAGTATCCAAAGGGGTCAACCTTTGAGCTTGTTGGCTATTCAGATGCCGATTGGGCCGGTTATAAAGTTGACCGGAAGTCGACCCCCAGGGCTTGCCAATTCATTGGCTAGTCGTTGGTGAGTTGGTCATCCAAGAAACAAAACTGCACCGCCCTATCCATCGCTGAAGCCGAATACATATCCGCGGCATATTTTTATGCTCAATTGTTGTGGATGAGGCAAACCTTGAAAGACTATGGTGTGTCTCTTGGTATGGTGCCTCTTCTATGTGACAATGAAAGCGCAATAAAGATCGCAAATAGACCCGTCCAACATTGTCGCACCAAAAATATTGACATCCTCCACCACTTCCTACGTGACCATGTCGCAAATGGTGACATCAATCTCACTCATGTGGGAACGATGTTCCAATTGGTGGGTATCTTCATGAAACGTTTGGATGAAGCCTGTTTTGTCATGTTGAGGCAAGTAATCGGTATTCTAGATCCTAAAAACTTGGATTGATTCACTTCTTGCACTATATTCTTACTCTTAACATGCTATGTAGCCTAGTCGCATAGCACATGGAGGGATAGTCATCATACCATGTCTTGGTATGATGCATACCTATGTGTGTAACATAAATTGATCTTGTTTCATGATATGGGTCCAAGCATCTATCTTTGAGGCGCCATCACACTTGTGCTTAAACATAGGGGGAGAAATCCCCCGCCAACCATTTGCCTCTTGTGTATCATGTGATTTGGCTCTTAATGCTTTTGAACTCATGCCCATTATTGCTATTCACATCTTATTTGCTCTTACTCCAACGGGTATGGCTAGAATATTTGTCTTTGCATCTTGTGTACATGTCCCTTTGGTCACCCATAAAACTTCTACACTGTCTATTTCTATGCCCATATCCAAAAAATCCATTTATGGGAAGTTTCGACGGTGGCTCTAGTTGGGCCGAGCCTGCCGTCAGAAGCTTTGGCATGCGCCGGTTTGTTCAGTGATGACCAGACAGCTATATTGAATGTTGTTTTGGCTACCACCAAACATATTGTCTTGGACTCTAGTCCGACCAGACTTATCGCCGAAATTTAATTTTTTTGGTACATATTCTTCGCGCATGGGGACAGTTGGTCATTCCATCTTCTTCCTCCCCTGTGATCCTAGGCCATGGCCGCCGCCCCACCTTGCTCCTCCACTCTCTAGGCCATTCCCTCCACCCAAACCTCCCCAAACTCCACCAATTCGTAGATCGGGCTAGTTGAGGTTGCTCCTCCAAAGGATTTCTCCTCCCCTTGGCCGCATTGGGAGATCGGGGATTCTCACCACTTTTTCCCTGGCGGTTCTTATTCTTGTCACCACCTTGGCAAGGGGAACCATGTATTCTTAGGAGTCTTCGGGTACTTTCCTCTTTCTCTCTCTTTCCCTAGTTTTTCTCCATTCTCTTGGTGCTAAAGAACTAGGGTTTGCTATCTAGTGTACCTTTGTATTTGGTTGCCAACCACAATAAATCATGAACGTCTTCTCTCTCTAGTCATATTTGTGCAAGTTTTGGAGTCCTTTTTCGGAAATTACGAGACATTGCCTCCCTTGTTCGATTTTGGCAACGGATCCGCTCGGCCAGACCTGGCGCCGACTGGTTTGGCTGTGGCTTCGGCTCACTAGATCTAGCACCGACTGGTTCGGCCATGGCTCCAGCCTGCTGGATCTGGAGCCGTCTATTTTGGTTGCCGCCCCGGCTATGCCGAACATATCACCAGATGTCTAGGTTGTAGGACCGACTCGACCGGACCTAGCGCTGAAACACCATGTCTCTGATTTCCTCAAAAAGACACTTGCTCAAATCTGATATAGTTGAGCTCCTCTCCTGTGGCATGTACACTTATTTACATTTTTTATCTCATTTTTGTGATTTATCATGCAGATTTCGAGCACATTGAGTTTGAGGTTCGGACTGAGATTGAGGCAGTCAAGAAGCGCAAGTTGGATGCTCAGCAGCCACCTTCTGGCCATTCTAGTGGTAGTCTCACTGAGCGTTAAGCAACAAAAGCAGCAAAATCAGCTGGGGGCTCAAGTACATGAGGGAGTACCTCGGGTCAAAGGAAGAATTCCATCACCAGCAAAGCAACTAAAAAGGGCAAGGGAATTGGCCCCACCGAAGAAGAGACTCCTCCATCTGTCAACACCTACTATGATATGTCTACAGTTGAGTGGCTCAATCTTATGAGAAAAACCCTTACCGGTTCCATGAGCTCCCCTACAAACTTCCTTATCAGCTCTTCTAGACGGATACTCAGAGCTATTTCTAGGAGGATTTCTACAATGAGAAAACCTGCATGAAGTTTGGTTTCTTTGTTCCCCCCAAGTATCTCAATGTGGAACACTATGAGCGGCACCTCAACAATGATTTCAGTTCATTGATGAAGCCTTGAAAAAGATAGATGTGTATTATCTTCTCACCATCAATGTGAGGCTTATGCCGCTTGTCATCCGTCAGTTTTTCTACACCATGTTCTGTCACTCCAACCCTGCTTACACCATCACTTGGATGACTGGTACTCAGTGAAGGAGATATGCCCTAGAGGCAAATGATAAAGGGTGTTTATTATCATATCTCATTAATTCATAATAGTTTTGCACCATGTTATAACTGTATCAAGCAGAAACATTGATACACATGTGATATAAAACAAACCAGAGTCCCTAGTAGCCTCTGGTTATACTAGTCCATTGGGAAACTGATGATCAAGGTTTCCTGATCATGGTGCATTTATGCCAAATAACAATGGAGGTGAATGATGTGATGGACATTACCCTAATTTACATATATTGCAGCATGATCAAGTCACATGTTCATCGTTGCAATATTAGAAGCGTAGTATCCTTCTCCTTTGACCGTGAGAGCATATTAATCACTATCTCCCAAGGCTACTTTAATTACATCAAACATCATGACCGTAACTGGGTGATTATAAAGATGTATGTTAGGTATTCCAGAGGAATATTTGAGACCTATGCATCAAGATTGGGATTTGTTCACCTGCGTGACAGGAAGATACACTAAGCCCACTCAGAGAGATTACACCCATAAATGGTGCGCAACATGTGACTAGGTCACGAGGATAGAATATCACGGATTGAGTAAAACTGCATTTGTCGAAAACGATATTGAACAAGGTATTGGATACTAATGATCAAGTCTCGAATAAATCATGTATCAAAGTAACAAAGGGAATTGGACTTGATGTTTAAGATTCAAATGACAATAGTCTCATGGAATGCACATGGGTCATTATGGGCATCCCAGTTCTGCTAATGATCATTGGTTCGAGAGAGATCTCAATCATGTCTGTGATTTTCCTGAACCATAGGGGGTAACACACTTAAGGGTATGATGACCAATGTAGATATTTGGTAGAAAGGAATCAATGAATTATGAAAGCGAAAGAACTTCAGAATTTTTCTAAAGAGAGAATGCCAAAAAAGTTCCGAAGAGGATCCGAAATGGTTCAAAAGAAAGAAAAAGTCGAAAGGTGTCTTCGGATTAGTAAAAAGATTTATAATATGCATTTATATATATTAATTATGAATTAATATATTAAATAAATATTTTAAATATTTTATTATGTGGCAACTTCCACTTCAAGGCCGAATCCCCGAAGGAAAACGGCCCAGAGGGCAGCTAACATCCGCCTAGCAGCTGGGCTGCGTCGATCAGCAATCTCACAAGCGCGAGTGACGGACAAGCGCTAGCTGCCGCACGTGTGACACAGAGCACACAGCTTAGAAGGCCAACCTAGGTGGGCAGTCAATCGCTAGAAGCCGCACAGGTGGGCATCGACTGCGAGGGAGATAGCGGGCCGGCGGGGCGCGTCTCACCCTGCCAGGCCACTTCTGCCTCGCGTGCGACCTGGCCATGGGTGCTGGGCTGGCTCAGGTCCCACCCAGGCTGCTACGCACGTTGCTACTGGTAGCTGGCTACTGGGCCAGCGCTGCGGCGCACCTGGCCGCCGCAGTGAGCCCAACCGGTTGGTTGCTCCTCCTCTCCCTTTTCCTTTGACTATTAGTCCCACCCTAGGACTTTAGGGAAGGATGTATTCCCTTTTCACCTATATAAAGAGGGCCTTGGGGTGGGAATAAGACACACCAATACCAGTATTTCTGTAAGACAGTTTCCTTAGAGAAGTACTCTCTCTCTTTCTCTCTTGCTACCGTGGCTCCCTATTGGGGTTGTGCATGCATAGGGGGGACTTAATCGCGGATCAAGGAGGTGTTGCAAGGATTCCAAGCCGGAGATCTATTTCCGCAACCCCGGTGATACGTCCATTTTGCATCACTATTCTATATCATAATTCACTGTTATTCATTGATATATTAAATAATAAGAGATGATACTTATGTAATTTCACCTGTTTTTGCATGGTTGATGACTTTTGGAGCATGGACCGCTGTAGTCAGGATTCTGATGGAAAAGGTGCTGTTTGGAGGCAAAATTCGCGAAGATCAGAAAATCCAGGAAGATATACAGAAAATCCTATTTTTCCAGAAGACGAAGACTACCAGAAGGAGGAGTGGAGATGGGCCACAAGGGGCCCACACCACCCCCTAGCGCGGGCCAGCCTAGGCCGCGCCACCAGGTGGTGTGGCCGCCCTGGCCCACCTCTGGCTCTCCCCTCTGGCGCATATAAATCCTCCCAAAACCCTAATACTAGGAGAGCAACCACAGAAAGATTCCGCCACCTCTGCGGGGCGGAAAACACCAAGACAGAAAGATCTCTCCGGTAGAGAGATTTCTACCGGGGGAATTCCTTCCCGGAGAGGGGAGATCGTCGCGATCAACACCACCATCAAGTTGGACTTCATCGGGATCATCATCATCATCAGCAGCAGCAACACCCTCATCACCATCTCCATATTGTTGTAACAATTGGGTTGAACCTTGCATAGTTCTTAGGGGAAACTTTCCTGGTGGTGATTACTCTTTGTAGTTGATGCTATTGAGTGGAACCATTGAATTATTGTTTATGTTCAGATTGCTATACATCATTATTTCATCTCTGATCATGATCCATATGATGTCTTGTGAGTAGTTCGTTTTGTTTTTGAGGACATGGGAGAAGTCATGTTGTTAGTAGTGGAATTGTGTTGAGAAAGATTCAATAGTTTGATATTTAAGTTGTGGTGTACTTATTCTAGTGGTGTCATGTGAACATCGACTACAGGACACTTCACCTATATGGGCCTAGGGGAATGCATTGTGTATTTGGCTACTAATCGTAGGGTTTGCCAGAGTGACAGAAACCTGAACCCCTGTTAGGAAACCATTGCACAAGGGACGTAAGGGTCTTAGTGTTTAAAGCTGTGGTTAGGTTTCTACCTTAATTACTTTCTTGTACTTACGGATGTTTACAAGGGGTATAATCACAAGTATGTATTAGTCCTAGGAAGGTCGGTACATTAGCACAGGTTCACCCACATAACACTTAGCAAACTAAAGAAGATTAATCAACTATATGAAGCGAAAGCACTTGACAGAATTCCCGTGTGTCCTCGAGAACGTTTGGTCATCTTAAGTAATACAACCGGCTTGTCCTTTGCTGCATAAAGGATTGGGCCACTTGCTGCGTTTATTCTAATTGTCTTTTATTTACTCGTACTTTATTTACTTGCATTATCAAAAACCCCTAAAAATCCGTTTGCTAAGTATTTGCAGAGAATTCCTGATCCATACCACTAGCCAGCACCATCTACTCCTCGTTGGGTTCGACACTCTTACTTATCGAAAATACTGTGATACACCCCCTATACTTGTGGGTCATCTAGACTATTTTTTCGCACCGTTGCCGAGGAGTGAAGCGCTATTGAAGAGTGGAACTGGTAAAGGAAACTTCTACTGTGAGTATTGTTTACTTCTGTTAGTTGCTTTATTTTCATTATGGATAATTCGCTGAGTTTCTTATTTCGTAATGCTACTACCACTGCTAAGGTAGTATATGAACCACCACCTGCTGAGAATGATGCTTTTAAAATACCTATGGATAACTACTATGTTGGGGATGGAACTGTCCATCCCGGTGATCATTTAGTCTTTATACACGAATTATACGGGTTGTTCAAGTGTGCAGGGATTACTACAGATTAAGTTAAGAAGAAGTTATTCTCATTATCACTGAAAGGAAGAGCTGAGGAATGGTATAAGCTGCTGAAGAATGGTCAAGCTCTTGAATCGGAGGAAATAGTGCATCTCTTTTATTCAAATTTTTATCCTCCTAGTGAGATCCATAAAGATCGGAACCAAATATACAACTTTTGGCCTCTTGATGGAGAGAGTACAGCTCAAGCTTGGGAGAGATTGAAGTTATTAATGCTCAAATGTCCCATTCATGAGCTCCCCAACATTATTATTATCAATAACTTTTATGCAATGCTTTCTCTTCATGATAAGGATTTATTGGATGCTTCTTGTGCTGGATCATTCACTCGCATGGAAGAAGAAGCTAAATGGGATTTTCTGGACCGTATTCAAGACAATGCTGAAGCTTGGGAGAATGACAAAGGTAGAAAGTCAGGTATAAGTTATGATTATGAATGCATTGATTCTTTTATGGGAACTGGTGACTTTCAAAATATTAAAAATGCTTATGGTCTGGACTCTCAAGCTATTGCAACTTATTTTAAGGCTTTTGCTTCCTACATTGAAGTGCCTAAAAAGAAGTGGAATAAGTATCATGAACCTTATAAAGATGTTGCTAAGAGTGTTCCTGCATGAAATACTGAAGTTTATACTGCTAATCATGTTTTACCTGAACCTTATATTGAGAAAATGCCTTTCCCAGTTAAGATAAAGGAACATTTTCTCTATGATAGCTAGTATGGTTAATGAAAGTACAAATAAAGCTATTGAACCTGATAAACAAATGGTTGATGAACCTATTATAGCAAATGTGAAAGACTTTGTTACCAAATATGAAGAAGAGGGACACACTATCCTTTGTAAGGATACCTCTAATATTGTCTCACAAATTAGTGTTATGAGAGCTAGTATTCCTGTGTTTTCTGTTAGAATAAGTGATCATTGTTACAATGGCCCTTGTGATAGTTATATTGTTAAGTTTATGCATGATACTGAAAGTTACTTTGAGAGAGGGAAAAGTGTTCTTATGCATCTTAATAATATCAAGTTTCCTCGTTTTATGCTGAAAGTTTTTATGTTGCACTTGTTTTGCCTTCCTATGCTAGTAGCCTCTGGTTTCAACAACTTGTTTGTTTACAAAAATCCCTTGCATAGGAAGTGGGTTAGACTTAAATGTGTGTATTTTTTCTTCTTAATGCTCTCTTTCACTTCAATTCATATTCTTATGTGAGCAACATCAAAATTATCATGCCCATCTTAATGGCTATAAAGAAAGAGCTTTTTGGGAGACAGCCTGGTTTATTTTTGCTTTCAGTTTGTTTTTGTTTCTTTGAGTCTTTGAAGTTATTACTTCGGTAATAACCTCTCCTTATCCTTTTTTTGGTTTTTGTGTCAAGATCAACCTCTAATGAGAGAGAAGTAATATTTGGGGAAGTTGCTGTCCCGAAACAGATTTTTGTGCTTCACCGTAAAAAATCGTGAGAGATCTCTGTATGTCGGCTTGAGCTCTAATTGTTTGTGCTTCTGCCCCAGGTTGTTAGTTAACTTTCGTTAGTTTTGCACTTTTTGATTTGAGCAACAAAACATTTTCGAAAAAATTGATCTTTACCTGCTGGTCTGTTTTGATAGATTTTGCCACTCTTGCATTTGCTTCTTTATTCGATTTCCTTTTTGAATTCTTTTTGGGTTTTCGGAAGGAGTTGCTACAGTAGCTTATGTTTTGATGGTTTTTAGTTGATGTTGAACTCAAAAGGTTTTATCACTTCACTTATACTAATGTTGCTAATGAGAACTGTGTGAAGTTTTGTGTGAAAGAAATTTCAGGTTAGTGGAGAAAATGGTGTAATGAGAAAGTGAAAGGTTTCATGACTCAAGCAATAAGTGTATGAAGATGAATATATTGATGTTATTCAAGTGGTGACTCCAGAAGAATCTACTAGATACCAAATTCCGAGACCTACAGAGTCCGTTTTCAAATAGGTAACAGTTCTGGTAAGAAAAGTTCCACGAAAATACTATCCAACAATATTTTTGCAGTTTTTAGCCAATAAGGAAAGCTACGAAGTGAAATAGGGACGGAAATGGAGCCAGGGTGGCTCACACCACCCTATGGCGCGGGCCACCCCTGGCCGCGCCACCAGGTGGTGTGGCCACTCCGGACTCCGCCTCCGACTCGTTTTCTCCAAGTACCTTCCTTTTGTTGTGAAACTTCATAATATATAATCCCTCGGATCCCCCGAGGTTCGTATATCGTGTTCTCATCGTGTTTTTGTTTCGATCTGTTTCTACCAGGAACTACTCTTGAAAGTTAGAAGCACAATGGTGTCTGCCAAGGATAAGGGGAAGGAGCCTATGGAGGAGGATCTCCAAGACCCCGGGCAGGAGAAGGAGATCAAGAGTGAAGATGAAGAGGAGGCAAAGCACACCGGCACTACCATTGCAAGCATTGGAGTGGTGGCAAACCCTGCCAGGACTATGTCAATTGGAGGGAAGCCTCCTCATCACCGTCAGACCCCTGGTCACTTCCCCCACGCGCCAAGAATCCTTTCCATACCCTTATCCATGAGCATCAATACCAGAATATGCCCAAGGAGAAATTACCCTCCAATTGGGATTTGCCTCGTTCTAGCCATGCAGGAAAAGAAGACTTCAAGGAGGAAGAGTGGGGAAAGAATCACAAGAGCTGGAATTCGCAACTCGACATGATCATGAGCCGCATTGAGCAAAACTCGCAGCTTATTCACAATCTCACATTCGAGATTGAGGACTTGGGGAAACTGATCAAAGAGCTCATCAAGAGGATACCACCACCGAAGGAGTAATTCATCATCAGGTTTGGCATCCCCTTGGCTTGTTCCAAGCTTGGGGGAGTGCCGCGGTATCACATCACTATCTTCTATCTTTTACCTTTTTAATAGAGTCATATCTTGAATAGAGAAGTTATCATGTAGGATGGTTTGCATTATGGAAGTGTCCCCTCTCTTGTTAGATATGTATCCCTTGGTGTGAGTAGCCATTATGGAATATTAATGAGAAGTTCTATCATTTACTCTTTTGCATATCTTATATTAGTTTTCAATTCATGGTTATATGATTGATCTTGTTGTTAGTATTGGTGTCACTTTGGGATCATTGAGTTAATTTAGTTGGTTTTGGCAAACCTGGCTCGGTTAGTAGCAACACTATCTTTGAGAGTTGAATGAAAAAGATAAAAGTACTCTAAAGAAATATAATTTCATCATCTTGCTTTCTTGATTTTCTCATAAGTCTAGTATTCTCTAGTTAAGATCTTTTGTGCTTCCAAGGAAGATTGCATGTTTGTTTTTATCACTTGTATGTTTGTTTGTTTCCTTCAACTCTTATACATGCTACCTAGCCTTGCTAGCCAAAAACCTATACTGAGAGGGAATTCTTCTCGTGCATCCAATCCTCAAAACCAAAACCTTTGTCCTTTGTGTCCACCATACCTACCTATTAGCATTATTGCCATTCCAAGTAAATTCTTGTTTTTATCTACCTTCCAAATTGAACTTGTTATGTGAAAATTAGTGATTAAAGCTCTCACGAACTTAATGGCACACTTTACTTTCTTGCACTTAATAAACTTGAACCATTGGGTCCTTCTTTGTTGCGTATATGCTTGCGCTTTATGAGTTGAAGTTAGCAAAACCATGTATCATGGGGAACGCTTTCAACACTGCCATGGTACTTTGTGCCTAGTTGATATCATGATTCTTTTGCCTATGGATCCCGGCGATGTGAAATAAAAGGGGAACTTGTAAGATCATGGAGTTTATATGTGTGTTAGAGAAACGACTGGGCCACTAGCCTAAGCCATGCCTAATCATGGTGGAAACTTGCAGCATAACTATAGTGAGCATTCTATGAAGCATACTCAATAAAAACGTATGCAAATAGCAAATAAAAAGATCGCTGAGATGCTCATTGTCTGCTTGCCTTGTCATTTTGATTATGGGATAGCTCCTGTATCATGTGCAAGGGGTACCCCGTTGGCGGTTCTCTATGATACATATGTATTTACAATGACAAGAGCTTACTTGTGACTGAAGTTGAGTATCATGAGGTTCGGTACTCGTAAGTAAGGGGCATGAGATTTCAACTTATAACTTGTCAAGCATATCCTCTTAGTTGTGTCACTTTAACCTTAATCACCTAAAGATGCCTATGATAGGGGCAATGAGAGCTGAAAGCTAGTAAGTACCATAATTTTTGGGAGCTCTTTATGAAACTTGAAATCCCTGCTTCCCTCTGCGAAGGGCCTTTCTTTTACTTTTTAGTTGAGTCAGTAAACCTATTCCCTTCTATCTCAGCAAGTATTTTGAGTTGTTGTGTTTCATTCATTCATATGATGATTTATTCAATCATGTTTCTTATGTTCCTTGTTTTGCACATTGCTCTTATCTTGGTGTTTACTACTTTGAAAGCTATCTTTGAAAATCAGTTATTTGTGAACTCTAGCAAATTGTCAACTATTCTTCGACCAAGAGCTAAATTTGCCATTACCAATTATGATTTACTTTATGTATCTTTATTGTGTTTCCTTTACTCATTGCAAGTTGAGTTATATAATAGTGAGTTGTCTTCTACTATGATCTATGTATTGATGAATGTGATGCTTCTTGTCCGTATTATTTTATCGACTCTTCACTCCATAAACCCGAGGTCATGTTTATTGAGTTCAGTTTCACTTGCGGACAGGTGAAGTCTAAGCTTGGGGGGAGTTGATACGTCCATTTTGCATCACTATTCTATATCATAATTCACTGTTATTCATTGATATATTTCATATTAAGAGATGATACTTATGTAATTTCACCTATTTTTGCATGGTTTATGACTTTTGGAGCATCAAACGCTGCAGTCAGGATTCTGATGGAAAAGGTGCTGTTTGGAGGCAAAATTCGTGAAGATCAGAAAATCCGGGAAAATATACGGAAAACCCTATTTTTCTAGAAGACGAAGACTGCCAGAAGGAGGAGTGGAGATGGGCCACAGGGGGCCCACACCACCCCCTGGCACGGGCCATCCTAGGTCGCGCCACCAGGTGGTGTGGCTGCCCTGGCCCACCTCTAGCTCTCCCCTCTGGCGTATATAATCCTCCCGAAACCCTAATACTAGGAGAGCGACCACAGAAAGATTCCACTGCCTCTACGGGGCGGAAAACATCGAGAGAGAAAGATCTCTTCGGCAGACAGATTTCTACCGGGGGAATTCCTTCCCGGAGAGGGGAGATCGTCGCCATCAACACCACCATCAAGTTGGACTTTATCGGGATCATCATCAGCAACAGCAGCAACACCCTCATCACCATCTCCATATTGCTGTAACAATTGGGTTGAACCTTGCATAGTTCTTAGGGGAAACTTTCCTGGTGTTGATTACTCTTTGTAGTTGATGCTATTGAGTGGAACCATTGAATTATTGTTTATGTTCAGATTGTTATACATCATTATTTCATCTCTGATCATGATCCATATGATGTCTTGTGAGTAGTTCGTTTTGTTCTTGAGGACATGGGAGAAGTCATGTTGTTAGTATTGGAATTGTGTTGAGAAAGATTTAATAGTTTGATATTTAAGTTGTGGTGTACTTATTCTAGTGGTGTCATGTGAACGTCGACTACATGACACTTCACCTATATGGGCCTAGGGGAATGCATTGTGTATTTGGCTACTAATCGTAGGGGTTGCAGTGTGTAAACTTGAAC
Source organism: Avena insularis (assembly GCA_023614405.1). NCBI lineage: Eukaryota > Viridiplantae > Streptophyta > Magnoliopsida > Poales > Poaceae > Avena > Avena insularis. Next base: position 605,582,335 of record CM042690.1, on the reverse strand, counting down.
CCCCGTTAGGAAACCATTGCACAAGGGACGTAAGGGTCTTAGAGTTTAAAGTTGTGGTTAGGTTTCTACCTTAATTACTTTCTTGTACTTATGGATGTTTACAAGGGGTATAATCACAAGTATGTATTAGTCCAAGGAAGGTCGGTACATTCGGACAGGTTCACCCACATAACAATTAGCAAACTAAAGAAGATTAATCAACTATATGAAGCGAAAGCACTTGACAGAATTCCCGTGTGTCCTCGTGAATGTTTGGTCATCTTAAGTAATACAATCGGCTTGTAATTTGCTGCATAAAGGATTGGGACACTTGCTGCATTTATTCTTACTGTCTTTTATTTACTCGTACTTTATTTACTTGCATTATCAAAAAACTCTAAAAATCCGTTTGCTAAGTATTTGCAGAGAATTCCTGATCCATACCACTACTTGACACATACGCTCCTTGTTGAGTTCGACACTCATACTTATCGAAAATACTACAATACACCCCCTATACTTGTGGGTCATCACCCGGCAGGGATCAGGGGCCAGAACTCCTCATCATACACCGTATGTGTGCAAAACCTCGGAGGGACTACCATTAGTAGGACCTAGGTTGTCGTGCTCGGACTTGGGGTGACTTGCGAGGAGATTCACGACCTTGAGGTTAGCTACAACAATGTCTACATCAACAACGTTCCCCTCGGAACGTCAAACCCTTTTGGTCTTCAAGGGTATGTTACTGAATCCTCCTCCATTATAGCTTTACTAGTAGATAGATCCTGGCTAGGTGTGTTCCACCATAGGAAATTTTTTGTTTTCTACCACAAAAGCCCGTCGGTGGTATCAGAGCCATATCTATGTGTAGTATTGTTGTGCGGTCAATACATATGTGGATTTTGTGGAATTGATCTTACAGTCGTCACCTTCCCACGTGTATTTGTGTATATCGCAGTATTATGAGATGAAGCGGCCCGGGCCGACTTTACACGTAGTCTTATGCAAGACTGGTTCCACATTCGACATACGGCTTGTACCATATAAGTGACCAGTGGGTGTCTGTCTCTCTCATAGTAGTTGATATAGCATCTACAACGGAAGGTCCCAAAAGGGGTGTAGTAGAGACGACTGTCTGATCCACGTTGTGGCTGGAAGTTCGTAGTTAGAAGTGGTTCTTTGCGAAAGCCTAGCAGCCACATAAAACTTGCAAAAGAAAAGATAGATGCGTCTAACTTTGTTTTGCAGGAAGGCATATGAGGTGATATGGTCTAATTCAAAGTAAAGGTAAAGTAGTTTACTTTATTGATAAGTAGTATAGTAATAGTCATCCTCATGATGAGCTACGAGGTGGTGGCGTTGCGAACTTAACGTCATACCAGGGGCACACGATGGAGATCAAGGCGCATGAAAAGGACCATATCATATTAATCTAATCCGCATGTGAAGTTGATTGTTTATACATCTTGATATGTGATATTATTAGGAAACCTATGTATTAGCTATAATAAGATGATCCCTATTAAATACCAACCGTAGTGTTTTCCCATTAGTGTGCACTGCCAAGAAAGTTTGCAGTTATAAAGCAGGACGCGACGATCGGGTGCTAGACATCTCTACATTCACATATGGTGGGTGCAAGCCATGTATGCACTACTGAAAGGGAAATGGACGTTGCCTGGTGGGGGTGAATAGGATTTTTAAAATTATTACGGTCTAGGCTCAAATAAATGCGGAATAAACTTTAACGTTTAATTTATCAAGCCAAAACCTATATCCACTAGTTTCACTAAGTGCACCAACAACCTATGCTAAGCAAGACAAGCAACAAGGTGATAGCAAGATATAGTACTTCAAGCACGAAGGCTATCACAATGTAAATTGCATAGGTAAAGGGCTCGGTTGAGAGATAACCGATGGACGCGGAGACGATGATTTGTTTCCTGAAGTTCACTTCCAAAGAAGCTACGTCTCTGTTGGAGAGGTGCGGGGGCGCAATGTACTTCGAACGCCACAAATGGCTCACCTCGAGGTGTGGTGGCTCGATGCTCACCCAACGCCACACAAGGCCTCACCAAGGATGCGAAGCCACGCAACTCACCGACGCCACAAAAGGCTCACCCTATTCTCCCGTGAGCTTGCCACAAAGGCCTACTCACGTTCCACTATGGGACACTTGAGGGCGGTCACTGAACCCGTACAAGGCTTGGGGCAATCTCCACAACTCAATTGGAGGGATCCCAAGAGATGCCACAAAGGCTCCACAATGCCACAAAATGCCAACAAGCTTGGGGAACATCCACAACTCAATTGGAGCCCCAAGAACAATGCCACAAAGGCTACAAAGCCACAAAAGGCAACAAGGCCACAAAAGGCTACAAGACCACAAAAGGTCAACTATCCAACCACACAACCGTCTAGGGTTCCAAGAACCCAAGAGAAACAAGCCCAAGGGCTTGAACTCGCCAAATCTCCGAGGAGAACTCAAACCTATGCACCAAATGCAAGAGGCAAGTCCTTCACTCTCAAATTCCACCAAAGATACAAAAGCTATTGGGGGAATAAGGGAGGAAGAACACAAGAGGAGAACACAAAACTCTCCAAGATCTAGAACCCAAGGATTCCTTCACAAAGAAGGGATTTTGCTTGGTGGGGCTTGTAGATCTAGATCTCCTCTCTCAAATCCCTCAAAAAGATGCAAGAATCATAGGAGGGGAAAGGGGAGAGGGCAAGCTCTTCAAGCTCAACAATGGAGGAGAGAGAGAGAAGGAACCAAGAAAGAGCTAGCTTAGGCCGAAGGGGAAAGGGGAGCTCCTTTTAAAGGGCTCCCTGATCTGCCCGTTACCCATAGAATCGCGCACGGCCGGTAGTACCAGTGGGTGGCCGGTACTACCGGTGGCACCCAGCCAACGGTCAGAAAACTACGAGAGAAAGAACAAAAGCCTGAGCTGGCGGTACTACCGCCAGCTGGAACTACCGGTGGCAAGAATGTCCTAGCAGTACTACCGCCTAAAAATCCGATCCAAGTTCCATCAAATAGCACTAACCAGGCAGAGAGTGTACTGAACCAAAAATGGGTTTACCGGAAGTTGGGCCGGAATTAACACCAGTACTACCAGCGGCAAACTACACTGGCGGTACTACCGGTGGCCCGCCAAAACTACCGGTCAGGCAAAAACTTCAGAATCATAACTGCCACAACTTTTGCATCCGAACTCCAATCGAGATGAAACCAATTTTGTTGGAAATATTGGATATCACCAAGGGAGAAAATACCATGAATATATATGTGAGATACCTCCCAAGGTGTGGAGCCGGAAAACCCGCAAGATCAAACACGCAATAAGATATGCAAGGGAAATCCGTTTTTGATGAACTAGAGCTTGTTATGAAGATAACCACAAGCTCTAGATCCTCACATGGACAAGAACCAAACAACAACCAAGAAAGATGATGCTATGTATGCAAAGGTTTGAGCTCTCTCCGAAAGATACGAATGAGTCACCCACTCGAGAGCCCCTCTTGATAGTACGGCTATCTATCCTAAACCCGGTCTCCCAACACTACACGAGACCGGTAAAATAGAAACCCTATCAAGATCATACCTTTGCCTTGAGCATCCCACTTGAGCTTGATGTAGACGATGTTGTCACCTTCAAGATGGAACACCTTTCTTGATTGCACTTGCTTGCACTTGCTTGATGAAGTCTTGAGACATGCTCCCCCATACTCCATGGAGAAGCCTCTTCTTCGAACTTGTCTTCATCATTCCATGATTGCCGAGGATGGCAAGCTTCAAGCATGAGATCTTCTAGAGATGACGCATCTTGAGCTTGCACTTCAATTGTTGATGATGTCTTGAAGATAGCCATGAGGAACTCCATCTTCTTCTTCTTCTTCTTCAAGACATACTTGATCTTCTTCTTCTTCTACTTGATTCCAAAAGGCACAAAGCCCTTGGACAAAGCTTGTTCTTTTTCATCCTTGAAACCAACACATGGTCCAAGCGATGCCAATGGACAAACCTACAAGTGAAACTCAATTTGCACATTAGTCCATAGGGATTGTCATTAATTACCAAAACCACACATGGGGCATACATGCCCTTTCAACTACAAATATACTAAGGTTAGGTTGGCGAGTCTAGCATGTACATACATGGCCTCAGAACACAGTGAATGAAAGATCGAGCATGAGTCACAAGTATATTGTGATTGATGGAATATAGTCTACCCTGGCAGCTATATCAAAGGCCATGAAGATCATGGATGATATAGTGTAAAGGGGTCGTGTGATTGCTAAAACTATCTTAGGGATGATGATTTTAGTGGGAGTTCTATTGGTAATTCGATTACAATGAACTCATATTATGAACTTAGTCTAAATTCCTTTGCAAATATCCTTGTAGATTATGGGAAAATTCATTCTGTTCGGAAACCTTCTTGAATGAAGGAGAGCTTAAGGCAGATGGGTCAAATTTCATAGACTAGTTTGAACACCTCCAAGATACCCTCGAGTTCAATGACGTGCTCTACATGATAGAAGAGGAATTAGGAGACTGCCCCGATGAATCAGCACATGAGTTTGAAGTTGAGAGCTATCAAACTCACTACAACCGCTCCATCCTTGTCCAATGTGCGATGATAAACTCAATAGAGAATGAGTTGCATCTACGTTACTTCAACACTCACTCATATCGGATGATCGAAGAGTTGAAAGTACATTTTTCACCACAAGTCAGGCTCATGGAATATTACCTAATGGACAAGTTCCTCTCATGAAATATGAGGGAGGACAGATGCCTTTGAAGACATCTGACGTTCATGCAAAAGATGTATGATGGACTACCAGCTGTTGGATGCCTTTGTCATAAATGGAGTGTTGCGCTCGCTGCCCCTCAAGCTATGCGAACATTGTTAATAACTACATCATGAAAGGAGAAGAGTCTACCTTTCAGATGTTCATGACCGACTTGAAGTACCTGGTGGAGTATGTTGATTCATCGGATGAAGATTATGAAGGTATATCTGATATAAAAAAGTTATAAATGTTCTAGGCGAACACTTGTTGCAGTTTATCAAGTATGATGATAAATGTTTTCCTGTTTATGACAACAGGATAATCTACATGAGAGCTTGCTGAAGAGGCAATGATCACGTGTTGAATACATTCAAGCCAGTTGATGATCGTTGAACACGCTCCATCTACATTTATCGTTTAGATTAATAAGTTTTGAATAAAGTTTGTAATCGTAGCAAGTGTGAGGACCTTATTAGTAGGTCTTGCTTTTAGTAGGACAATTATTCAATAAGCTTGTAACAAGACCGTTGTGACAATCTTATGAATAAAATATTGTTGGGTCACTTCTTGATTATGAATGGATTGTTCATGTTTATTGATCTAATAAAGCGTTTATAAAAGGAATACTAATAAAGATACCCAAAGTTTAAATGTTAAACTTATTCTCGAATAGTACTTTAAGTCATGCTAAGTATTAATTGTGATGATGAAACGAAAGTCTTTAGATTTTTGACTTTTTGACTCACAGGCAATACTTCTTCTCATTTGGAGAAACTGACTAAAACTTTGCACCCTGGTAAAATAGTTGTGCATGGATTGTTGAATATCCTATGCTGATCAAAATTCAACAAGATGGTTGACATTTTGGTAAATCAAAGTAAATAAAGGATTTATAAGAAAAACCACAAAGGGTAAAGTTGAATACCAAAGTCCTGGAGATTTGATCAAAATGACTAAGTATCTAAAGTTAAATTTATAGCATTAAGACTTCTGAAATTGTTTCAGAATTACAAGTTAAGACACATCAAAGCGTATTGATATGTCTATATATCATAATCACACAATATTTGAGACTAGTGGTCTGAAACTGATCTCTAACTAAAACCTAAGTATCATTTGGAATTAGCATTAGAAATAGAAAACACTCATAAGGAACATCCAATGATTCGTGGAAACAATAGCATGAGTGTTATGGAAAGTTCGAGTTTCTGGAGACTTCAATAGAATCAAAGTCATGGTGAATAAATAGGTTTTGTAGTAGTATTCTAAGAAATTGTGAATACAACGTCCATGCTAAAACCAAAGGAAGGCAAATCTTGTATTGCCTGTAGTGGTATTTCTAGACAAAGCTTTTCTCTTAGAAATGTTAGTGGAAAGGAGTGAAAGTATAAAATAAGGTATTAGACCTTACCTATATTATTAGAGTGGCATAATGGAATTTGTTCCAGAAACCAAACTCTATGAATTAAAGGAGAAAGTAATATTGAAGATCATGAAGTTTCAAGAAGACACTTTTACTCAGAAAAGTAGGATTCAATATTGTATTCTGCCATTGCAGAATTATATTGATTTGCTTGTCCTTAAATGAGACATACCTACGCACTACAAATAAGTGTGATGGACCCAAGTGCGAGTTATGATTAGGAATCATAAATCTAGTAGTTAAGACTATTGGACCAGCATTAACATGATTATCAAGACTAGGAGATCTTTGATCTAGGAAATATGATGCTCATGATAATGCACAAGTAAACCCTAATTAGCATTTAATAAAACTAGGGTTGTTACAATCACATAGAAGAGAGTTGTAGGATGTAGGGATCCACACACTGCAGACCTGAACCTAGGTAAAAAACATCGCATCTCTTTATGTTCGCGCTTGCTAGACACTGTGCCCCTTGCCGAACAACAAAGGGGGACTCACCCCCAGTGTCGAAAATAAAGACACGACAGATGATTGTGATTTTGTACCAGCAGATATGTCATTGGGTGATGAAGAGGTAGTTGCTACAAAACAACTACAAGAAATTCAAAGAGGGGAAATGGAAAAGGAAAAATGTTGGCAATTGAATGTCCGGATCTTTAAGAAGTTAAATAGGAGGTGGAGGAATATTCAAGTGAAGATGATCAATAATTAGTTATGGTTTGGGTGAGAGAAAAGAGATCAAGTTCTTAAGGACGAAGGTGACAGATTTAGAGAAAAGTGCACTTGGGCTAAATGTCCCTAGGTTTGTTTATGCAAGAAAACTAAAAAAGAGCGGACAAATCACCTCTTTCAAAGATCAACATCATTGCCCACACAAGAGAGATAGGCTTTAGTCCCTAGCACAAGAATTGCAATCATATTTGAAAACATGATTAAGGCAAACCTAGAGTGGCCAGCTGCACAATTAAAAGCAACTGTTGATGCATATAAAATGAATACATGAACTTTGTAATTTATTGTCACATGTTCCAACATACTGGTAAGGGCACATGTTCCCAAATAGCCTGGTCGTACCAAAATTAGAAAATCCATCAAAAAAGCAACTCGGGTACTAGCAGTTTAACGACCACTAGTACGAGCGAATGCGGCTGTACAACCCACCCGTACCGGGTTCAAAAAACTGGCAGTAGCTTTAGAAAAACAAAAGGACTTCAAAAATGCAAAGAAAAGTTGCAAAACAGCAATTAAAACATAGGTAAGTCAAAATTTTGATTACCTTGTTGAACTAGTGGTAAGGTGTTTACTTAGGTATCTTTTTCTCCCTTTAATGTCTGAGTTAACCTTCTTATTCCCTTTGAACAAGGTTGGTCGCAAGAAGTCGTTAAAACCATTGCAAAGTGATACCAATTTTTTCTTTTGGGGAGTGTAGTCCCTGATGGTATGTAGATGGATGACACCTTTTTTGGTGTTTTTATATCTTCAATATCCATAGATATGTCTTCTTGTTCTTCCCTTCTTTGGACGATCTGCAAGTTAAACTCTTGCAAAAGCAAAGTCAAAGGGATCATCCTTGGCTTAACGTCAGTCAGTTCAAGGATTTATTTCAAGCTATCACGATCAGTACGCACTCTACCTTTTGAAACAATTATGTAAGATCTAAATTTATCAAAAGAGAAGACAACAATGAAGAGATCATTTTCTTCCATGAGGTAATTCTTTTGAGCACCATTTAAGGTGCGACTAGCATGATGAATGATATTGAGTTCATCACCATCATACTGGCAAAGGATTGCACCAATAGCTTCATGACTAGCCTCACAAAATAGATCAAAAGGTTTCTTCCAATTGGGTGTCTTGATAATAGGGGCATCAAGAAGGGCTTGTTTTAATATGGTGAAAGCAGTAAGACAGTTTTCATCGAAATTAAACATAACATCCTTTTGTAAAAGGTTAGTAAGCGGTCTAGCAGTCTTAGAGAAATTCTTAATAAACCTTCTATAAAATCCAGCATAACCCAAGAAACTTCTAATACCTATTACATCACGAGGAGGGGGGCGCCTTTCTATTTCCTCAATTTTAGCTTTATCAACTTATATGCCTTTGCCTAAAATTTTATGACCGCGTACTATACCTTCTTGAACCGTTAAGTGACATTTCTCCCAATTCAAGACTAGGTTAGTATTTTCACATCTCTGCAAAACTTTATGAAGATTATGGAGATAATGATTAAATGAAGTTCCGTAGAGCGAGAAATCATCCATGAAAACTACCATAATATTTTCAACCTAATCAATAAATATAGTAGTCATATGCCTTTGGAAGGTAGCAGGAGCATTGCAACGGCCAAAAGGTATATGGCGATAATCATATAAGCCAAAAGGACAAGTGAAGGTTGTCTTTAGTTGGTCATCAGGATGAACAACTATTTGAGAAAAAAACAGAATAACCGTCTAAATAGAAAAAATGAGAATGCATAGTGAGCCTCTCTAAAGTTTCATCTATAAATGGTAAAGGGTAGTGATCCTTTCTAGTTTCCTTATTAAGTTTTCTATAATCAATACACATCCTGTGACCAATGACAGTTCAAGTTGGGACCATCTCATTCTGTTCATTTGGAACGACAGTAAACCCACCTTTCTTAGGAACACAATGCACAGGCCTCACCCAATCACTTTCCTCCACATGGAAGAATATTCCTACATTTAATAAGAGAATTACCTCTTTTCTTACTTCTCTTATTTCATATGAGGTTTAAGTCGCCTTTAAAAATCTGGAACCATATGAGATCCTTCTTCCATAAATATTCTATGAGTGGCTATCAAGGGAGTAATCCCTTTCAATTCTCACATCAAATATCCAAGGGATTTTCGGTGCATCCTTAGGACTATCATTAAGTTTTCCTCGTCCTTTTCTTCAAGATTAGAACTTACAATAATAGGGAAATTACTAGTATCATCAGGAAACCTATACTTTAATTCTTTAGGAAGGGTTTTGAATGTAGGAGGTGGAAGTTTCTCATCTCCTTTCCTTATAGGTACTTCATAAGTTTGATTCATTTCAGGATCTACTTCAGGGGTTGAGTCAAGATAATCATCAATCTCCATTTTAATCTATATCTTCGATCATATTATTATTGTTAACTAGGCTTCTTACTAAATTATCATCGGGAGTTTCAATGAATACGGAGGCAAGATTAATAATGTTACCTTCTTCTTCTTGCCCATACTCATATTCATCAAATTCTTCAATAGTCGGCTTATGATGGAATTTAGAGAAATGGAAATTCATTTTATCTTCACCAAACTTGAGATATACATGATACGTCCATTTTGCATCACTATTCTATGTCTTAATTCACTATTATTCATTGATATATTTCGTATTGAGAGGTGATACTTATGTTATTTCATCTATTTTTGCATGGTTGATGACTTTTGGAGCATGGACCGCTGCAGTCAGGATTCTGATGGAAAAGGTGCTATTTGGAGGCAAAATTCGCGAAGATCAGAAAATCCGGAAAAATATATGGAAAATTCTATTTTTCCAGAAGACTCAAGATGCCAGAAGATGGAGCAGAGGTGGGCCACAGGGGGCCCACACCACCCCATGGCGTGGGCAGGACTAGGCCGCGCCAGGGAGTGGCGTGGCTGCCCTGGCCCACTCCAGCCTCTCCCCTCTGGCGTATATCTTCCTCCCGAAACCCTAAGACTCGGGGGCTGACCACAGAAAGATTCCACCACCTCTACGGGGCAGAAAACACCGAGAGAGAAAGATCTCTCCGGCAGACAGATTTCTGTTGGGGGAATTCCTTCCCGAAGAGGGGAGATCGTCGCCATCAACACCACCATCAAGCTGGACTTCATCGGTATCATCATCATCATCACCACCATCATCACCATCAGCACCCTCATCACCATCTCCATATTGCTGTAACAATTGCGTTGAATCTTGCATAGTTCATAGGGGAAACTTTCCCGGTGTTGATTACTCTTTGTAGTTGATGCTATTGAGTGAACCATTGAATTATTGTTTATGTTCAGATTGTTATACATCATTATTCCATCTCTGATCATGATCCATATGATGTCTTGTGAGTAGTTCGTTTTGTTCTTGAGGACATGGGAGGTCTTGTTGTTAGTAGTGGAGTTGTGTTGAGAAAGATTCAATAGATTGTTATTTAAGTTGTGGTGTACTTCTTCTAGTGGTGTCATGTGAACATCGACTACATGACACTTCACCTATATGGGCCTAGGGGAATGCATTGTGTATTTGGCTACTAATCGTAGGGGTTGCCGGAGTGACAGAAACATGAACCCCCGTTAGGAAACCATTGCACAAGGGACGTAAGGGTCTTAGAGTTTAAAGCTGTGGTTAGGTTTTACCTTAATTACTTTCTTGTACTTATGGATGTTTGTAAGGGGGTTTAATCACAAGTATGTATTAAGTCTTGGATGGGACGGTACATTAGCACAGGTTCACCCACACAACACTTAGCAAGCTAGAGAAGATTAATCGACTATATGAAGCGAAAGCACTTGACAGTCTTCCCATGTGTCCTCGAGAACGTTTGGTCATCTATAGAAATACAACCGGCTTGTCCTTTGCTGCATAAACGATTGGGCCACTTGTTGCATTTATTCCTACTGTCTTTTATTTACTCGTACTTTGTTTACTTGCTTTATCGAAAACCCCTAAAAATCCGTTTGCTAAGTATTTGCAGAGAATTCCTGAATCATACCACTAGCCAGCACCTTCTTCTCCTCGTTGGGTTCGACACTCTTACTTATCGAAAATACTGCGATACACCCCCTATACTTGTGGGTCATCAATACAGTTTCTTTCTTGCAATCAATGTTTGCCCATGTGGTGTTCAAGAAAGTTCTCCCAAAAATAATTGGACAACAAACATCAGTAGGCATATCAACAAGTACAAAATCTATAGGGTACTTGTAAGATCCAATTCAAATTAGGACATCTCTAATTATTCTCATAGGAACGCTAAGTGTTTTTTATCTACTAGCATTATTGTCATATCAGTGTATTCTAATTCAGCTGGGATGAGTTTGTTTTTGATTTTTAGATAAAAATTGTAAGGAATTACATTAACAGCTATTCCAATATCACAGAGGCCATAGTAATAAGATCCAACAAAGGTACAAGGGAGGATAGGTTTACCAACATCCTTAGCTTTTACCTTTCCTTCAACGAATTGTGAAGCTTTGGTATCTAGATCTATAATTTTACAATGTGCTAACATGGTTAAGATATCTTCCTTAGTTGGTTCACCTGTCTCTTGCATACTTACTTGATTAGTTTCTCTTGCTTGTGCCTCTTCTTCTAAAAAAATTAGGAACATTTTCTCTTCTTGAAGCTATTCTTCATGTTGTTGAGCCATCATATGTTTTCTAGCCGTCCTTGGGAAAGGAAGGGTTCAACATAAGGGGTAACTCCCTCAACGGCTCTACATGAGCTGCAATGTCTATCTCAACATCTTCCACTTGCTCAGGTGGTGGAGTGTACTGAAGACAATCTTTCTTGGGGACTTCAATATGTTCTGTAAAGGACTGAAGGATTTGCAAAATAATATCATCATCAAGTTGAAGTTTATTAACAGTTTCCTTTACCTCACCGGATTCTATATAAGCATTGAGACAATTATATTCAATTTCTATCCCTCCTTCACCGCCTAAATCAAATCCCCAAGTATCTCTATTGCGATGAATTCGTTCTAGGAGTTCCCAAGCTTTAGTTATAGTTAAGTCCATAAAAGAACCTACGGAATTAGTGTCTAGCTCATGTTTAATTTCTTGATTAAGTCCCCCATAGAAAATGTGTAGAACATACCATTCAGGTAAATCATGATGGGGATATTTATTAAGTATGGATTTATACCTTTTGAAGGTTCTTACCAAGCCTTCACCAGGGTGATTCTTGAAATTTGTGATTTTCCTCCTTACTTCAGCGGTCTTCACTTTGGGAAAGAATCGAAATACAAATTCTCCTTTGAGCTTTTCCCAAGTGACAATTTTCTCGGTAGGGCATATTCTATACCAAAGCAGTGTTGGTTAAAGATTGGCTAAACAGATTAAGTTTAAATTCATCATCAGAATAGCCTCTCAATTTAAACATCCAACGTAACTCGGTAAAATGCATTAAATGATTATAGGGATCCTCATATGGATCATCTCCTGCATAATAGCAATAAAATGAGGTTTAACCTCGTATTCTAGTTTGCTCCCACTCGGGAATTCTTTAACATGTCCTCTATTGAACTTCTCAATGTATTTGGTTGCGTCAAGCTGATTCATCAATCCGAGTGCAGGCATGGTTTTTACCTGAAGCTAGTAAACTATTAGTAGAATAAGCAATTAAGAACAAAGACCAAAAGTGCTTAGCTCCCCGGCAACCGCGCCAGAAAATAGCTTAATGACTACAAGTGCACAGGTCGATTGTAGCTAGTTTTGAAATAAGAGAATCAAACCCACAAAGCGCTATTTGGTTAAGGTCTTTATGCCCCGTCATCATTGTCTACCAAAGGATACTTGTAAGCAGCCTTTGATTTCGAGTAAAGGGTGTTTGAAAGGTTTTTGGTTGAATGCAGAAAAGTAACTAAAACAAGTAAAATAAAGTACGGAATGAAAGCGTTGGAAATTGTGGTTGAACTCAATAAGGCTAAAGTGCTCTCGGGGATGTAGGATACACCACTAGCATGTTGTAATTAATCATAATTAGGATAACCTATTTTTTGTGTCATGACATGTGTGGAGAGAGTTCCAAAATAAGATGTTCACTACAAAGCTTGTGGGCAGCCGCTTTCTTGATCCAGGGAATGAGATCACCTCTAAATAACCACTACGATGCCTTAGAGCAATAACTCATAAAGACAACCACAATTAAGGGTTTCCCCATGGATATCGTAATTAGCTTAGTGAATATCTCTTTATTCCTCCTTAGACCGTGAAGGTTATAAGCCAATGCTTGTAGTCATGAATAACACTAGACATACTCCCATACACATCCTAAGGATTTCACCCTCTCTTTAGTCCCGAAGGAAAATGATATGTGGCCGACTACACATACTATCTAAAGAGAGAACAAACACAATATCATAAATCAATAGATCATGGATACAAGTAATATATCATCTTTATTTTATTTCATAATAGTGCCAGGGTTTCTCCATCTCCCCAAGAACAAAGGGAACTAGTCACACATGGAAGCAATCAACGACATCACCATAATCAAATGGATGGATAAAAGTATAGGAATAAATCTAGTGCAAACCATAATTGAATCTAGAATTACAACAATATCTAATGTATCGAAGATAGGGGTAGCAATGGTGATGGAGATGCATCGGTGGATGATGAAGGGTATGATGCGATGCCCTCCGATGATCCGTGAAGCAGCAAGGATTTCCCCTTCTCCAAGTTCCTCCTCCAGATCCCTCTCTGGTGTGGTATTTCGGAGCTAGAAGTTCCTCTGAATGTCAGATCTCAGATCCGTCTTCATGAGGCGAGAGTGTTTGACGAGGCAGTCGTGATGCCACACGGTACATGAGGGCGGTATGGGAAAGCTTTGCACGTACCAGTGGTCGTTAAGCTCTCTGGAGCTTCCCTCCGTGTTTGCCAATCTCCTAGGTGCAAGAATAAATCAATTAAATGACTTTTATCACTTAGAAATACCATATTCCTACATAATATGATAGTTCCAATTGATATGTTCAGAATATACTTAGTGATTCGGGATCCTATTGAAACAAGGACAAAAGGTGCACGAATGCGTTGTAAAATACTAAAAATCCTACTCTACTTATGCAAAACAAAAGGTAAAGATGCTACAATTTTGGACTCATCAATTATCTTATTTATGCTACTGTCGCGTATCTAATACATCTAAGCACAAACAAGATACACACAAAATAACATAACATACAATTTATTATGTGATATGACATGATCTCTTGTGCCTTGATCTCTATCATGTGCCATTAGTATGATGCCAAGCACATGGAGCCATCCATGAAGTGTATTCATGCAATTGACCATATCACATCACATAAAACCTCCTGCAACATAAAGTTAGATGCCTCTACTTTATTACTTGCAAGTTTTACGTGGATGCTAGGGGTTTATTGAGATAGAACACTTCATACCTACAAACTTCAACCACAATATTGATCAAGTAGTTGTTTCTACTACACCCCTTTTGGGGCCCTCTATTATTAATGACATATCAACTACTGTGAAAGAGATAGACACCCGCTGGCCACTTATACGGTACAAGTTGTATGTCAAGCGTGGAACTAGTCTCGCGTAAATTTACACGTAAAGTCATTCCGGGCTGCTTTATCTCATAGTGCCGCGATATGAACAAGAACACATGGGAGGGTAACAACTAAGCGATAAATTCCCATATTCAACATGTGGTCTACTAGTACTAGCATAACTATGTATAGATCGGCTCTTATACCACTGAAGGGGTTCATAGTAGAAACACATTTTTTTCCTAGCTAGAACATCTCGAAGCCCAAGATCTATCTATTAGTTAATGCAGTAGCGGGAGGGGTTACGATTAAATACCCTTATAGATCGTAGCGCGGTTAACATCCTGTGGGGAACATGGATGAATTAGATGATCATAGCCGACCTCAAGGTTGTGAATTTCCTCACACGTCACCTCCTAGTCCTTGTACAACAGCCTTGGCGCTGCAAGTGGTAGCGCTATACGCGGGCTCACACACATACGGTGTCTAGAAACGACTCCCGTTCTCCTTGATCCAACTGGGATGCGGAAGCAGATCCTCTAGAACCAGGATGCAATAGTGTGAAGGCATGCCGATGGTGTTGACTCTCTCATGCACAGTCCTTTCATGGAACCGCACTTGTAGAGAATCAACTGAGAAAGAGGGAGGAAAATCCCTAAGGAAATAGCCTTAGGAAATTCCCCTTATTTTTTGCGTGTCTTTTTCCTCCCACCATAGGCCTTCGTATATTGGGGAAAAAGGGGTACACCCTTTCCTCAAGATCCCATGTGGGACTAAAAGAAAAGGCAAAGAAGAAGCAGTCGGCTGGGCAAAAACTGGCAGCCGGGTGGGCCTCTCGGCCTGTCCTACCCGTGGCCTAGTGGGAGAGGATGTGACCGGGTGGGATAGAATGCACCCCGCGTGTACTTGCGCGGCCCAGCAGTAGTGAGGTGGTGGCGGCCAGGTGGGCCGCTGGCAGCCCGCCAGCACGCATGCCCGCCTTTGCCCGTGTCCCTGAGCTCATGGGCTGCGACCAGGGCCTGCTAGTGGCGGCAACACCCAGTGCTTGCCCGCATGCCAGCTAGCACCCGCCTACCCATGTGGGGTTAGTACGCTATGGTTGTTTTTTCTCTTTGGGGTGGCTTCCTCTTGGGCTATGTTCCTTCGAGAATTCAGCCCAATGCAGGGAGTTGCCCCATACATTTTAATTTAAAATATTTATTGAATATATTAATTCATAATTAATATATGCAAATGCATATTTATAAAATTCTATTTATTCTTAAACACCTTTCGGTCTTTTCCTTCCTCCGAACATCTTTGGACCGTCTTTGGAACTATTCTGATAATTCTCTCTTTTGGAACATTTCCGATCTTCCTTTCTCATTGGTGATCCCTTCCTTCTATATCGATCTTAGAACAACGATAGACCCTTAAGTTTGTTACCCTAAGGTTTGGGAATGACACAAACATGATTGAGATCTCTCCGATCAATGATCATTAGCGGTACCGGGATGTCCATAATGACCCCCATGCATGCCACAAGACTCTGTCGTGTTTGAACCATAAACTCTGTGACCTATTCCATTTGTCTCTTTGATACATGACTTTCCCGAGATTTGATCTTTTAGTATCACTATACTAATCTCGTTACCCACAAGTCTACTTAACTCATTATTGTGATATTCTATCCCCATGACCTAGTCATACGCTGCAGCTTTGTTGGATGCAATCTCACTGACGAGGGTTTAACTCATCAATGTCCATTGTTATGGACTTAGGTTCAAG
Organism: Avena insularis; assembly: GCA_023614405.1. NCBI lineage: Eukaryota > Viridiplantae > Streptophyta > Magnoliopsida > Poales > Poaceae > Avena > Avena insularis. Next base: position 605,566,097 of record CM042690.1, on the reverse strand, counting down.
GAATTGGGATGCACTGGAAGTCTCGATTGGCTAGCAAACAAGCACACAGGGACGCAAGGTTTACCCAGGTTCAGGCCTCATATAGGACCCTACTCCTGCTTGTCTGCTCTTGATTGATGATGATCCGAAGGATTACAAGGTCGCCGATGGTGGTGTCATGCGGATTGGATCTGTCGTATGGGAGATCGTAGATCTATCTATTGTCTATTGCAGCGTCTAGATCTATTGTCTATTGTGGGAGTCGCGATTGCCTGTTGGGGGAGAGGATGCCTTCTCATTGGACCCTCCTAGCCTTTATATATGGGGAGGCTAGGTCTCAGGTACCAATACGAATTGGTTACAAGTTGTATTCAAACTCTAGTCTTGAGGTTTCCTTGTCTTGTGCGTTTGGGAGTCCGTGTCCATATGGGCTTCATATCACTCGAACCGTCATAGGCGTCATGAACCTTGGCAATTCGTCGAGTGGACCTTCCGTCGAGCCGCACCAGGTAGGCTGTAATCGAGTACCTATTGGGCATACCCATGTCAGTAGCCCTCGAGTGTCCATGTGAATCGTAGATTCGGATGGACACTCAGAAGTCTTGAATCTTGCATTAGGATGCCAGAGTCGACAATTATGTCAGTGCAAAACACTTCTCCTGGAAGTTCATCGGGTCAGTCGAATTTGTAGTAGTTCATAGGGATGATGGTAAACGTGCCTGGTGCGCTCGATGGATCGGGACCAGTTAATTGCTCTAGGGCAAAAACAACGCCACCTACTCAAACTCGAGTCCCCGGACTCGAATCCGAAAAAGTGCTGGTGTAATTCGACTTAGGCCGCGGAGGTCTTACAGGAGTCGAATTCCAGTGTATGGGTGTGAGCACTCGACGCGTCCGTCAAGGCATATTCATCGTACATGTAGGTACGGATTATTTCTGGTAGAGCGCAGCAGATGCGTTGCCAGGCCTTATTCAGGTCTTATCTTCACGCTGTAAGCGCGGCATCCGAATGTTGTCATTGCGGAGATGATTCGGGTGGCCTAGGAGACGTAATCTCTTTGTAGGAAAAATATGAGGTAGAGTCGCCATAGCCTTCGAGTGTGGATGTTATCGACACACAGTACGATGTACAAATAATCATAGGGTGCACGACCAGCGCTCCCTATGGGAGTAGCCCCCGAGTGCCTGGTTGAGTCGAAGACTTAGGCAGGGGCTAAATAACTTTTGCGACTGTTGTCGTCTTTTGTTGCTTGTTTCAGTCGAAAATGCTTTCAGCGCTCCCTATGGGAGTAACCCGAAGCCCACAATCGAATCGTAGATTCGAGTGAAGGGTTTTCATAATGCTTGGATATCTTCATAAATTTCTTCGGGTGCGCGGCCAGGCCCCTATCCTATAGTAGCCCCCGAGTCCTTAGTCGAATCGTGGATTCGAGTGAGGATTCAGAGTGTGTCACTCGAGTATATTGTATATGTGCGTCCAGCGCTCCAGTTTGGAGTAGCCCCCGAGTGTCCGGCGGAGTCGTAGACTGGGGTAGAGACTCGAGTATTGTATCTTGTAGACGCAGTCGAAAATCACGCGAGGAGAAACCACTGACCCGGAAGTGCATCGAGTCAGCGTCTCACGCATAAGGAGCCAAGAGTCGACGATGTAGTCAAAGTCATGCGGTGATTAGCCGGGTGAGTCGATGATGCAGATGGAGTCGACACAGTCATTTCTGTCGGGTGCAGGGCTCGCACCGCGCGTGTGTAGCATCCAGCGATGCAACCATCCGAGGAGGAACTCGACTCGGGTCTTGAGTGTATGTCGTAGCCAGTTGTTTTGTCGACTCCTGTTGGAGGACCCGATAGAATAGCTCGACGCAGTCAACATCCTTATAAGCTGCATAAAACATTACGAATTGTGAAGTACTTATATATTGTAAAGATATTTGCATGTAGGTTTGCAAAGTAAATTTCTGGTGCCAATCGAGTCGACACTTTTGCACTGTATGCTAGGCCTTTTCGTTAGCCTGATTACCCTTAGTCTCAGTACCTTGCCGAGGCACTCGGAGTTCAAGGATTTGATGGTCAGGCAGAATCAGCTACTCGGGCTGTCGCGTATGAGGTGCTCAAGTGCGCGGAGTCGATGACACATTAGGTTACTCGAAGAGGGCGCAGCCCCCGAGTGTTTCAAGTGCGATTAAAGTAAGAAAAAAAATCAACTTGAAGTAGAGAACTTATCTTTATTGATAGTTGTCGCGATGAAGGAGTCGCAAGATCCGATGCGATCGGTGGGTCGCGGGAGTCGAAGATTGTAGCGGCTCGTTGTCGCGGGAGTCGAGGGAGCCCCCGAGTCACCCGATATGAAGACCGCAGTCGGTCGTTGAAGTAGAAGATCGCGGCGGGTCGCCGAAGCGGAGGGATCCCCCGAGCCCCCAAGTCGAATATCGTAGCGAATCACTAGAGTCAAAGACTAGAGTTGATGTGGCACCGAGTCACGCCGCAGACGTGGTCGATGCAGCGAATTGGAGTCGCGTGGTGATGACGAATTGCCATATATGAAGACTGTAACGGGCCACAGCAGTCAAAGGCCGTATCGGGTCACCTCACCCGAAGACCGCAGCTGAAGACCGTAGTGAGTCGCGTGATGGAGTCAAAGACTCAGTAGATGGGCGGAGTCGGAGACCGTAGTGAGTCACCGTAGCCGAAGGCGGTAACGGGCCTCGCGGCGGAGCCGACGGAGCCCCCAAGTGTAGATTCGATGTTGTCGATGTAGTCGAGGCGGCGTTCGAGAGCCGATGCGGCGGACCGGGGTCGACACGGTAGCAGGTTACCAAAACCGATGGTGGAAGCGGTTTGCCACAACCGAAGATTGTAGCGGGTCGCTGGAGCATCGAGCCTCCGAGTCTCCAAAGCAGAGGACACAACAGATCGCTGGAGTCGAACGCCACAGCGGGTCACTAGATCCGAAAGAGCCCCCGAGTCGCGGGAACCGAAGGCCGAAGCGGGTCGCGTGGCGTAGGCCCTGGATTCGGAGTTGATGTGGTCGAACGGTGCCAAATGACGATGCGGAGACTTACTCAACGCGACAGGAATGTAGTTGAGGCGATGGTCGGAGTCGACATAGCCGGTGCAGCATTGATGAAGTAGATGATAGCTGCTCGGATCCGGTAACATCGATGCCGATCTAGTGAAGCTGCATCGAATATGATGTAGCCCGCGGCAGAGTCGAAGTATTCCCGTAGTTCTTGATCGATCAAAAAACATGTCCTCGTGGCTGTAAGTAGTGTCCTTGATCACGTGAAGCATCCATTAAATTTGCTAGTTTTAAATTTCCTTTCTTTCCAAGACAAGTAAAATAGGGGTACGTCAAGTAGTTTTTTCCTTGGCAACTCCCTAGATCGCACTTCCTTCTCCTTGGAAATTGATCCAGTAAAGGATTGCTTTTGATTCCTTGTGGAATTAGAACTCCTCCGTACGTACGGTTTTTGTTCATGCTGCTGCAGACCCTCTTACGGTTTTGATTGCGCGTCTGGCTACACCTAGCGGCTGCCTTGATGACCAAATCCATGCGTGGATCTTTCCAAAATAGTATCGGTAGACTAGCTGATTTCAGGATGCGATCTGCTAGAATTAATAAAGTAGTGCTTCTTGATGGTTCCTTGATATTTTCTCACGGGCGACTTGAGGATCATAGATTAAACTCATCTTGGTTGCTGCTTGCATGCGCGACTAGATTGACACGATGGAAGCAATTTTTCCTCGTGCAGCCCGAGCAACACCCACCAACAACCATGGTCGTGACGGGTTCGTTCCCTAGAAGTAGACGAGTCGTAGGTCGTTGGAGATGAGGCCATCGAGATCGCAATATCAGTACGCCCAGTTCCCACAGACGGCGCCAATTGACGAGGGTTTAACTCATCAATGTCCATTGTTATGGGCTTAGGTTCGAGGAATTGGGATGCACTGGAAGTCTCGATCGGCTAGCAAACAAGCACACAGGGACGCAAGGTTTACCCAGGTTCAGGCCTCGTAGAGGACCCTACTCCTGCTTGTCTGCTCTTAATTGATGATGATCCGAAGGATTACAAGGTTGCCGATGGCGGTGTCGCGCAGATTGGATCTATCGTATGGGAGATCGTAGATCTATCTATTGTCTATTGCAGCGTCTAGATCTATTGTCTATTATGGGAGTCGCGATTGCCTGTTGGGGGAGAGGATGCCTTCTCATTGGACCCTCCTAGCCTTTATATATGGGGAGGCTAGGTCTCAGGTACCAATACGAATTGGTTACAAGTTGTATTTAAACTCTAGTCTTGAGGTTTCCTTGTCTTGTGCGTTTGGGAGTCCGTGTCCATATGGGCTTCATATCACTCGAACCGTCATAGGCGTCATGAACCTTGGCAATTCGTCGAGTGGACCTTCCGTCGAGCCGCACCAGGTAGGCTGTAATCGAGTGCCTATTGGGCATACCCATGTCACTCACCGAGTAGGCCCAGTGTATCTTCCCATCACGCAAGTGGACAAATCTTGATCTTGATATACAGGCCTCAACTGTTCCTTTGGAATACCCAATACATAATTTTATGGTCACCCAGTTACGGACATGACGGTTAGTGAGATCAAAGCATACCTCCGGAGACAGTGATTAATATGATCGCATGGTCTAAGGAGAAGGTTACTTCGCTTCTAATTATCACAACGATGAACCATGTGACTAGATCACGTTGTAATACTTAAGTGGATAATGTCCATCATATCATTCTCTAATGATATGACTTTGTAGTCAACTGGCATGAATGCACCATGATCAGGAAACCTTGATCATCGGTTGCGCAACGAACTAGTTAAATAGAGGCTACTAGGGACCAGGTTTGATTACATACCACACCTGTATCAGTGTTTCCTCTTTATACAGATATAGCATAGTATGAAACCATCATGAAATAATTTGATATATGATAATAAACCTATTTATTATTTTCCTCTAGGGCATATCTCCTTGAATTCTCACAAATAAGAAGCCCAACGTCAACTACTTTCATGTCTTTAGGTGCAAGTGCCTCGTCAAGAACAAGAAAGAAAAGCTCCGTAAATTCGAATCTATAATTATAGAGGGTATCTTTGTTGGTTATGCGGAAAACTTTCATGCCTATGGATACTACAACAAAACCAATGGTTGTGTTGACGTATCTTGTGACATGGAGTATGATGCAGCCCATCCTACGGACGCTCCTACATCTACACCAACAAGTCCCCCAAGTGGACCCATGACTCGTGCCCGAGCCAAACTCCTACAAGCTAAGGTGAACTCGCTCCTTTCCTCGTGCCAATTTGATACCTCCTTGGATGGTGTGCTACTTCACGCAACTACTCTATGCATCATCAGGTACAAAGCCTCGGCACATCACCAAGCACCCAAGGATGGAGAACAAGGATCAGAGCGTGAAGCAGGAGCCGCTGGAGCTGCTCAGACCAGAGTCTCCGGTCTGTGCACACCGGAGTCTCCGGTCCACCAAAGACTCCGGCCTGAAGACCCTGGAGACTCCGGCCCACCCTCTGGTCTGAGCCCTGCACCGGGCCCTGGGACAATCTAAAGGCCCCTCCGGAGGCTGGTCCGGAGAGTGACCGGAATCTCCAGCCTAGACCGGAGTCTTCGGTCCACCACACCGGAGTCTCCAGTTCGACCGACGCCAGGCATGAAAAGGCCTTTGGGTCTGCGGCCCATGTACCCCTTCGTCTGTCCAGAACTTGTCTTTTATTCCTAAAGTACCCCTATTAAAGTGGCTGGCCTATATGTAGTCCCCCACCTCCATTGTAAACCCTAGGCATGATATTGGAATTAGTGGAAACCCCTTTGTGGATCTATCTAGTTCTTGCCTCATGCTCCTTGACCAAGGAGCACCAATATCACCAAACCTCGTTGGAGTTTGCATCGTGCCTCCGTGTTGCACAAGGCCTTGGCATTGGTGTCCCGTTGCCAAGACGTCAAGATCTCAATGAGTCTCCCATCTCGCCGTGCCGGTTAGAGAGAGAGTCCTCCGCCCGACGCCGATCCTAGGGATTGCGTCGGACCGGTCACCGCCGGCGTGAGCTATTGGTGTTTATCATGGTTTTGCATGTGTGTGTGTTCATCGCGTTCTTCATGCGTGTTCTTGTTGTGTTCATCCTTCCCTCCTTCCCCCGCACTCCACCCTCGATTTGAGTGGGATTGATGAAAGATCGGGCCACCCTAGAGGTTTGCCCTTAACATATTGGTATCAAGAGCTTTGTTGCTCACGGATTCCCCCACAATTTTTTCTTCTATCCACCAAAAATTCGAAAATCCCCAAAAAACAGCCCAAATTTGCCGTTGGATCGATCTCTTGATTTGGAGTGTTATTTGTGGTTTTGATCCGACCAATCCTTGTCTTAGGAGTTGGTCTAGCTTTATCATCCATTTTCCCAGCCCAATTTGGCCAATTTTTCGCGGATTTGAGGACCCAAGGCGTGGATTTCCGCTCAAGAACATGAGCAGTTCGCAATCTGACTCCAGACCAGAGTCGCCGGCCTGCACACCGGAGTCTCCGGCCTACACCGGAGTCTCCGGCCTACCCACACCAGAGTCTCCGGCCTCAACCGGAGTTTCCAGCCTGAAACCCCGGAGTCTTGCCTCTAATCTTGCATTGGCTAATTTCCTCTTGTTTGTTTGTGCCCGTGTGCGTGTCGTCGATGTTATGGGGTAATCCCGTGGGTGGCTCGATCTTCATGGATCTCGTGGTCAAATCGATGGGAAAGCAAGGGGAAAGGCAGAAGGTAGTGGAAGAGGACGGACACCTCGTGAAGAACATGATGAACACACGCAAAACACACACGATACACGGCCGATTGCTCTCATCGGTGGCCACCGGTACGATAGAATCCTTGCAAGGAAAGATCGGTCAACTTGCTCCCTCGATCCCACGGGGAGAGGGAAGAACACCTTGGAGAGGGTCTTGACGTCTTGGAAAAGGGACACCGATGCCAAGGCCTTGTACAACAAGGGAGGCGCGATGCAAACTCCAACGAGGTGGTGACGATAGTCGATCCCCTTTGGTAGAAGGGGATGAGGCAAAACTAGAGATTCCACAAAGGGGGTTTTATTTAGTCTATCATCTATGCCTATGGTTACATGAGGGGGTGGGGGCACTATATATAGGCCAGCCACTAGTTCAAGGGTACTTTAGGAATAAAAGGGGAAAGTGTAGACAAACTAAGGGGTACATGGGCCAAAGGCCCAGCTGGCGGCACGCAGGCCCATACGGTCATGCCGGAGACTCCGGTGTGGGGTCCGGAGACTCTGTTGTGGGCCGGAGACTCCGGTCTGTCTCTTGTGTCGTCTCTGGAGGGGCCTTCTGGTTGTCCTCAAGCTCGATCTGAGGGTCGGTCCGGAGATGGGTCCGGAGACTCCGGGTTATGCATGCCGGAGACTCCGGTGTCTTTAGGTCGGAGACTCCGGTGTGGCCTGAGACTCCGGTGTGCGCAGGCCAGAGACTCCGGTGCTCCAGCTGCTTCTTCTTCCGTCTTCTCTTCCAAGCCTCCGTGTTGTCGGGCTTGGTACTCCAGGCTTCCTCCCTTACCTCCGTACTCGTCGGTATGAACCTATCATGGATATGGGACGGAGTATGAGGTAGTATACCATTTAAGAGGGTAGGAAGTGGGCTCGCATAGAGGAACGGATTCACCTTTGGAGTCCATGACGACTTGGCATAAGTTGGAGACCATGATGTGGTAACGACCGAAGGTCGGGCTACATCATGTCCCCTCCCTTCAAAAAGAGTTGTCCTCGACTCTACACGCTCATCACAAAGTAGAAGATGTCGAGAGACCTTCTTGATCCTAGGGTTCATCATATAGTCGTCCTCGAAAAGATTGACTTGACAACACTTCAATGTTCCTTCGCCTTCCATGAAGCCTACAAAGCTCACAACAAATGCGAACCAACACTCAAAGCATAGCCAATCCATGAAGATTATAGCATGAGTCCTCAAGTAGAAGGAAGTCACCTTATGTTGTAGAGATAACTCGTTGAAGTGTAGCCCTAGGTAACTCTCTTCGATTCGTCTTGTCAACTCTATATCCATAGAGGTTGACGCGTACGCAATTGTACCTTCACACAACAAAGACCAAGCAACATATGTTCGTGTGTGATAGAGGAGCATGTCAAATGTGGCATGTCCATTCTTGTTCCCAACACTATTAGCACAACTCAAGTATAGCAAACCGGATGCATATGCAAGGTCAAAGTGCATGGAAATCGTTTGAACATCATCCAAATGTGGGAACTCAAAAACTCCATAAAACATCTTAGTGTGGCACTCAAAGCAATGGACAATATTGGTTAACATCTTTGATGCAAGAGTAGGAGAATTCGGCAAAAACACGTGTGGAAGAACATCCAAAACAACATCATTATGTGTGCAAACGAACCATTGGAAAGAACAATTGTTCAATATGTTGGATCCATACACATATGATCAAAAGCCAAGATCACAGGGTATGAGTATCGGAAGTGGAAGCAAAAACAACATGTTTGCAAACAAACCATATGAAAGAGCAAGTGGTCCTTATGTTTGTTACAACAACAATATGAGAGACTTGGAAGCTCTCATGACAATACATGCTCATAATGGCAATATGGTTGCACACAAAACATCGGAAAGATAAATTGTTCAACATTATTGTTGCAACACACAAAGCATCAATATCCAATAGCAACGAGACATGATTGTCACAAGGTGAAAGAATACCGTCAACATGCTTGCAAGCAAACCATAGGAAAGAGCAATTTTTCAACATGAAAGATGCAAAGCATGCAAAAGGTATCAGAGCTGGGTTCAATCTTGAACTCACTTGGGGGATGCTCTCTAGAGCTCTTTTTGTCAACTCGGGTTCAACCGAGGTTGACATTCTTGTGCGGGTACCTACACACATCATAGATAAAAGGAAGAACATGTGTGCATGGTAGAGAAACACATCATCCATCACATATCTCTTCTTGTGCACATCACCATTAGTGTCAAGCAAGTATGAAATAGATGCATGGTGAGTATGCAAGTGGTGGACATGCTTATCATGGCATTTACCAAAATCTCCAATATTTGAGAAAGCTATGGGGGCCATCTCAATATAAACCATATGAGAATTATTGTTGCAAGCAAAACAAGTGAAAGAGCAATTATTCAACTTATTGCAAGCAACGGGAGAAATTGTAAAACACACATGACAAAGCATGGTCCGAGGGGTAGCATTATGATTATCATTGCAAGCAAAACATTGGAAAGAGCAATTGTTCAACAAAGTGCAAGCAATGATATCATCGACGTAACGTTTAGAGCATGGCATGACTATGGCAACATCATCACAATCAAATAATTTCACATGATCAACATTATGCAAAGTCAAAGTACCACATGGAAATATCAATGAAGCATATGTGATATCACAAACATCATCCATAGCATGCCAATCATCACAAGTCAGCGTGTCCACCAGTGGGATCATGGCATCATCAACACCCTTATTTTTACCTTGTCCATACCTCTCATATGAAGTGGGTGTTGTGGTAGTATTGGACTCCATGTGGGCGACTTCTTCATCATCTATGGGGATGGCATCATCTTCATCCACCGTGGAACCTAGCAAATCATGATGAAACACACTAGAGGTAGAGGGTAAGTCGTTAGAAATCAAAGTGGTCTCACATGACCTATCAACTACCACTCTCAACTCACTCGGTGTATCACTCATGCCCTCCAAGTGGAAGCACTCAATCTCACATATGGTGGAGTCACTCATCTCACTCTTGCTTTCACTCAAGTGGGCTAAGTGGCTCTCATATTCACATGGAATTGGTACCACATCATCACTCAAGCATGTAGGGGTAGGCTCGGTTCTCTCAACTCCATGCGCCTCCTTTGGTGAAGGGAAAATCCCATGCTCACCATTCTTGACCATGCTCACGGAATTTGGATGGAGTAGAAAGCATGAACCACGGAGATGACGATGTAGAGCTCTTTCTCCTCTTCAAAACGAGCTAAATAACACCAAAATCCGAGTCCGTATGCAAAAGTTATGCTCAAAACCGTGATGCAGATTTTCTGTCAGCAGGGGGCGGAGACTCCGGTCTGGTGGTCCGGAGACTCCGGTCTGGGGTGACTCACACCGGAAACTCCGGTCTGGGGGCCGGAATCTCCGATCCGGAGGTTCCAGGACGTGCAGAACTTTTCCGGGATGCGATTTTGACGGAAAAACTCGAACCAAATCACCAAATTGGTGGGGGAAATCAAGGAATTAGGCCATGGAAACGCAGGGGAAGGTAGATCAACAAGTTTAGCAAGTAATCTATGGATCAAAACCTACCAAAATGCACTCAAATCACATATCGATCCGAAGCACGAATTGGGGCTGTTTTTGCTGGAATTTTCGAATTTATGGGGAAAAAGACCAAATCGAGGAGAAATCCATGGCAACCAAAAGTCACGATGAACACACACACGCAAAACCACGATAAACACCAATAGCTCACGCCGGCGGTGACCGGTCCGGCGCAATCCCTAGGATCGGTGTCGGGCGGAGGACTCTCTCTCTCTCTCGAACCAGCATGGCGAGATGGGAGTCTCGGTGAGATGTGAGTCTCCCATCTCGTCGTGCCGGTTCGAGAGTCCTCCTTCGCCTGTGTTCATCCTTCCTCCTTCCCCCACTCCACCCTCAATTTGAGTGGATTCGTGCCACCCTAGAGGTTTGCCCTCAACATATTGGTATCAAGAGCTTGCTGCTCACGATTCCCCCACAGTTTTCTTCTATCCACCAAAATTGAAAATCCCAAAAAACAGCCCAGCCCAAATTTGCCTTTGGATCGATCTCTTGATTTGGAGTGTTATTTGTGGTTTTGATCCGACCAATCCTTGTCTTAGGAGTTGGTCCAGCTTTATCCTGCGTTTTCCTAGCCCAATTTGGCCAATTTTTCGCGGATTTGAGGACCCAAGGCGTGGATTTCCGCTCAAGAACACGAGCAGTTCACGATCTGACTCCAGACCGGAGTCTCCGGCCTGCACACCGGAGTCTCTGGCCTACACCGGAGTCTCCAGCCTACCGACACCGGAGTCTCCGGCCTGAACCGGAGTTTCCGGCCTGAAACCCCGGAGTCTCCGGCCTGACGCCTGATTTTGACAGTTTTGCCTCTAATCTTGCATTGCCTGATTTCCTCTTGCTTGTTTGTGCCCGTGTGCGTGTCGTCAACTAACAACAAGCTTCTGCATCGACAACCCCCATGCTCATCGACACCACGGCCCACGAACATCACCCCACACCACCGACGCCAAGTTCATCATCAAAGAAGGTATAACTTGCGTCACCTTGTTAACCCCTATCTTCCTTTATGTGTACCTATCCCATGAGAGTGGCTCATCTTGTGTTTGCTTGAGCATTGTGCATTTGTCCTTGGATAGTGACTGTGCAAGAGCAATATCAAGTGTGACTAGGTAGCATCAAGGGAGAGTAAAAAAAAGATACAAATAAAAAGCAAAAGAAAAATAGCCTCCCATTGCCAAAGAGAGTCTCAAAGCTTGTAAGCAAGAGAGAAAGAAGAGAGCCCAAGACAAGTGCACAAATCCATTGCTCATTTTCCCTCTTTGCAAACGAGCCACAGTCTCTCCTTGCATTGGCACGCCATCGAGCTTAGTATTTGTTAGGACATTTTGTTTGCTCATTTTCATAGTCGTGCCAAGCCCAACAATCTCCACGTGTGTACATAGTCGTAGGTTCCCGTCACCCTTTTGAGTTGTTGACCTTCGCCTTTGACTTGAGTTTTGTTGGATTTTACCCACATTTGACTATCCCTTTTCTTTTGGTTGGTTCTTTGGCATTCCACAATCCTAACCTACCACCAACAAGCTTTTGAGAGTTAGTCCTTCTTTAGTGTGAGTTTTTCTTTGCAATTCCACTTTGCACGCTTATAGCTCTCACGTGTGGTTTCTAGTTTGGTGCAATCCCCAAGGTGAGGTACAAGGATAACACCACCATATTCCACTTCCATATACAATACTTGTGTGTCTTGCATGATGGATAGGCACGGTGAGTCGAGCCAACCACCCCCCCCCCCAAAAAAGAAGATCAAGGACCGTACATGACACGCGCAAGTCACTTCATAGTTCGACAAGAGTTCCGTGAATGTTGACAAGCCCTTGAGATGCGACAAGATGAACAATTTGGAGAGACACAAGCCGATTTCAAGAACATTGACAACCGCTTCAATGGCCTTGAAAGGAAAATGCAAGCAATGCATCACAACTTCGACCACCAAAATGAGTCGCTTCAGCGCTACGTCGCCGAAACAAATGGCAACCTTCGACGCCTCATTGATAGTATGGAAATGCCACATTCACGCGCATCAAGCTCTTCAAGCTCATCCCGTCGTCATGCTCCTCCTCAACAAGATCTTCACCCAAGTGCTCCAAGACGCAATGATGCCCCCATGGTTGAAGATGGAAGTTCTTCGAACTATGTACCTTCCCCACGGCACGCCGCAACGTCAAGCTATGATGGTGATTTCTCTTCAAGCCCACGAGCAAGGCAAGAAGCACACCGTCATCAGGCAAGAGCATTAGCGATCCAACAAGAGCGACCACAAGAAGAACTGCAAGTGCAACCGCAAGTCTACCACCATCGACCGCGACACATACATGACACAACAAGTGATGACTCCAATTTGGAGAATCAAGATCGTCATCGGCGTGAAGCTCTCCCAGATCCTCCTCCTCGTCATCAACGTCATGAACGTCTGCACCGACACCATGGTCATCACGAGGCGCCTCCTCCACCTCAACAAAACTTGGAGCGTCAAGTGATACAAGTTGCGCGACGCCCACCATGTCAAGAGGCTCATGATCATGATCTTCGTCGTGAGGCCCATGTGCCTAACCAATGTCACCAACCGAGGAACGAGCCTCCCCTTCATCGTCAACCGCGTCAAGAGGCTCCACCCCCTCGTCACCATGAGGCCCAAGCGCCTCAACACCGCCAACAACCGCGCCAAGAGAAAGAGCAAGCTCCTCCACAACAATATCAAGAGCAAGCTCCGCAACAAGGTCACGAGAACCAAGTTCTACCTCCTCAACCACAAGATCGTCAACAAGCTCGTCACAACGATCGCATGGAAGATGAAGACCATCATCAACATGGCAACAATTGCTACCATGACCGCAATGAGGAAGAAACTTTTGGCAAGCTCAAGTTCACAATGCCCAAGTTACCGGATCCAATGACCCTGAAGAATACCTCTCATGGGCACTCAAAGTCGACAAGATCTTCCGCATGCACAACTATAGCAACGAGAAGATGGTCGCCATGGCTTTGCTTGAGTTTGATGATTACGCCAACCTTTGGTGGGAACAAGTTCAAGTTGCTCGTGATGCAAGACAAGAGCCGCCAATCACAACTTGGCATGACATGAAGGCTCACATGAGATCATGGTTCGTCCCCGCGCACTACACGCGTGACCTCTTCAACAACCTTCAAGCGCTTCATCAAGGGACAAAGACCGTGGAAGAGTACTTCAAGGAAATGGAACTCAACTTGATTCGCACCAACATTGATGAACGCATGGAGCAAACAATGGCACGTTTCCTTATTGGCTTGAAGCACCCAATCAAGCGCATCGTCGAGTTCCAAACATTCAACACCATGGTTGAGCTTATGCACATCACAACAAAGGATGAACGTCAAGTGCAAAAGGATATCAAGTACAACAAGCCCAATACGTACTTCACCTACAAGAAGCTTCAACCCCTACACCAACAACTTTCAATGGAAGCTCCTCAAGTACCCCCAAGCCTTCCTTCAAGCCCACACTCCCTCAAGGAAAACTGCCCCCAAGTGGCAAGTAAGAAAAGAGTGATACACCTTTCAACGGTGAATGCTACAAGTGTGGAGGTAAAGGACACAAGTCGGCCAAATGTGGAAACAAGAAAGTCTTGTTCATCCATGACAATGATGATGAAGAGTACTTGAGTGAAAATGAATTTGATGCCCGAGTCAAGGAAGAAATGGCAAGGCAACGAGTGGAAGATGACCAAGAACTCCTCATGTGTGAACATGACGCAAGTCCATCATTGTCGTCACAAGGATCTTGAACACTCAAGCACAAGAGCATGAAGACCAACGCTCCAATATCTTCGAAACACGAGCCGGCATCAATGGCAAATCTATCAAGGTGATCATTGATGGAGGGAGTTGCCACAACCTTGCTAGCACCGAGTTGTGTGATAAGCTCAACCTCACCCTCCATCCGCACAAGCACCCCCTACCACGTGCAATGGCTAAGTGACAAAGGGTCCATGAAGATCAAGCATACCGTATCGGTCTCCTTTGCCATTGGTCCTTACAAAGATATGGTGGAGTGTGATGTGGTTCCTATGACACTTTGCCACATGCTTCTTGGTCGACCATGGCAATTTGACAAGGCTGCTCAACATGATGGTCGCACCAATGTATACACCTTCAAATGGCTCAACAAAACATGTGTTTTGCAACCAATGACTCCTAGCCAAATAATTGCGGATAATGCAAAGGCTTTAGCAAGGGTGCAAAGCACATCACCTACTTGTGAGAAGAGCGGTGAGAGAGAGAACCACCTCATACTGAGTGAGAGCCACAAGCCAAATGTCGTGGTGGTGTCACGGCAGATGCCATGGATAGGCTAAAGGTGGGGACAAGATGCACTAGAGGAATCCAGGGAGGGATAGTGTGGTGATTCCACACACAGATGTTTGTATTTGATTCACTTCCAAGGTTTACAAGTGCTCCTTGAGCAGTATTGGGGAGAGGAGGAAGAAGGTACTCTCTTACTCTCACCACCAGCTAGCCCTCAGGAACATACTAACCCACTATAGATCAATCAACTAGTCAAAGACCAACCCCTTCTACAGATGCCCTAGCCCTCCTTATATAGGGGTGGCTAGGTCTCCAATTAGGGCATACATGGAGGCATATTCCTTCCCAAAATAGTAAGCCGATCGGGTCACTTTTACCCAGCGTCACCCATGCAGAGGCTACGTGAGCCTCTGCGGTGCCCGCGTCATCCGACACAGGCATCGTCACCCTTGTCGGCCACGCCTCGGTGGTCCTGGCCTCTATCCGCTTCGCTCACGCTCTGTACCTGCATACAAGTTACATGAATACTGCCGGCATACGACATAAATCGGCCGAGACTCAGTTAGGTGGACATCGTCCGGTCCGGGTCACTCCGTGATTCCGCCTGCCTTGAGGTGACTCGGCCAGCATTCGCTTTGACCTTGCCGTACCTCGGCTAACTTGGCCATTATACCCCGGCATGACCCTACCCGGGGGTATCCCCCAACACCAAACTCGAGTGGAAAAACTAAGAGTGTTCTCCTTGCCACCAATTGTGAGATGAGAGATGTTCGGAACAACCCATCCATCTTGCACTATGTCCTCCTCTACAAGGGACTAGCGCAAGGAACTAATGAATTAACCAATGTTCCTCCATCTTTGATGAATGTTTTGCAGGAATTCAAGGATGTGTTCCCTGAAGAGCTTCCACATGGACTACCTCCTCTTCGAGGCATCGAACATTGCATTGACCTCATCCCCGGTGCACCTCTTCCCAACCGTGCTTCTTACCGCACGAACCTGGAGGAGACAAAGGAGATTGAACGTCAAATCAACCAACTCGTCTCCAAAGGTTTGATCCAAGTTAGCACTAGTCCAAGTGTCGTACCCGTGATACTTGTTCCAAAAACGGATGATACGTTACGGTTATGCATGGACTGCCGTCCAATCAATTCTATCACCGTGCGTTATCGACATCCCATACCACGTCTCGATGACATGCTTGATGAATTGTGTGGAGCCACTATTTTTTCGAAAATTGATCTTCGTAGTGGTTACCATCAAATACGCATGGATGAAGGTGATGAGTGGAAAACCACCTTCAAGACCAAACTTGGTCTCTATGAATGGTTGGTTATGCCCTTTGGTTTATCTAATGCCCCATCCACCTTCATGCGTCTCATGAATCATATCTTGCGTTCTCTCATTGTAAAAAGTGTTGTTGTCTATTTCGACGATATTCTTGTTTATAGCAAATCACTTGAGGACCATATAACACATGTCAAGGAAGTTTTGCAAATCCTTCGACATGAAAAGCTTTATGCTAATCTTCCCAAATGCACTTTTGCTAAAGACAAGTTGATTTTTCTTGGATTTGTCGTTTCTTTGAAGGGAATTGAAGTTGATGTTTCCAAGGTAAAGGACATACGAGATTGGCCCATCCCAACAAATGTGAGTGAACTCCGGAGTTTTCATGGGTTGGTCGGTTTCTATCGTCGCTTTGTGAAAGACTTTTCAACCATTTCTTGTCCCCTTAATGAATTGACCAAAAAGAATGTCACCTTCGTGTCGGGCAAAGCACAACAAAAAGATTTTGACAAACTTAAAAAGAGGCTCACCAAAGGACCTCTTCTTGCTTTACCGGATTTCACAAAAACTTTTGAGATAGAGTGTGATACTAGTGGTATTGGCATTGGAGGAGTCCTTGTGCAAAACGGGCGTCCTATAGCCTACCATAGCGAGAAACTTGATGGTGCTCGCCTTAACTATCCGATTTATGACAAAGAGCTTTTTGCCTTAGTTAGTGTCCTTCAAGTTTGGCAACACTACCTATGGCCCAAGGAATTTATCATACATTCTGACCACGAGTCGTTGAAATATCTCAAAGGCCAAGCTAGCTTGAGCAAGAGACATGCTAAGTGGGTTGAGTTCATGGAGTCTTTTCCGTACATTGTCAAGTATAAGAAGGGCAAAGATAATGTAGTTGCGGACGCATTGTCTCACAAACATACAAGCCTTCTTACGAGACTTGAAATCAACGTGTTGGGTCTTGAGGAAATAAAATATGTGTATGCTTCCGATCCATTCTTTGAACCAATTTTCGCAAAGTGCTCCAATGACTAAGGAGTTGATGATTTCTATTTGCATAAGGGCTTTCTATTTAAACAAAACAAGCTATGCATTCTGAAGTCGTCGCTTCAACTTTTGCTTCTCCAAGAATCTCATGGTGGAGGCCTTATGGGTCACTTTGGCCGCGACAAGACATTGGACATGCTCTCCAACCACTACTTTTGGCCCAAGATGAAGCGTGACGTGGAGCACTACATTCAACGATGCACGACATGTGTTCAAGATAAGTCGCAAGCTAACCCTTATGGTCTTTATATGCCATTGCCTATTCCTCATACACCTTGGTCCGACATTAGCATGGATTTCGTGTTAGGATTGCCTAGATCTAAGCATGGTCATGATTCTATCTTTGTTGTTATGGATCGCTTTTCCAAAATGGCACACTTCATACCGTGCCATAAGACCGACGATGCTTCACATGTTGCAAATCTGTTTTTCAGGGAAATCGTCCGTCTTCACGGTGTGCCAAGAACAATCGTCTCCGATCGCGACGTCAAATTCATGAGCTACTTTTGGAAGACCCTCATGGCCAAGCTTGGCATCAAGCTCCTCTTTTCATCCGCATCGCATCCTCAAACTGATGGCCAAACTGAAGTTGTCAACCGAAGCCTCGGAACTCTCCTTCGTGTGTTGATCAAGAAAAACCTCAAGGATTGGGAGGAATGCATTCCACACGCCGAGTTTGCCTACAATCGAGCCAAGCACTCAACAACTAAGATGATTCCATTCATGATCATCTATGGTTTAGAGCCCCTCACCATGCTCGACATCCTACCGCTACCTCTCCATGAGCGCACGAACATGGACGTCGAGAAGCACGCACAAGCTATGAAGAAACAAGAGCTACTATCGAACAACAAGTCCTTCGCCAAGCTTCAAGGTTAAACAAGGACAAGAAGGAGATGATCTTTGAAGAAGGTGACCTTGTGTGGATACACCTAAGCAAAGAACTTTTCCCCAAGGAACACGACTCCAAGCTCAAGCCAAGAGGAGATGGTCCCTTCAAGGTCCTCAAAAGAATCAACAACAATGCCTACATCATCGACATACCGACCTCTAAGTACCTTGCAAGCAATACATTCAATGTCAAGGATCTTTCACCCTACCATGGAGATGTTCAAGATGATAACCATGAAGAGTTGAGGACGACTCTTTCCCAAGGGGGAGCTGATGCAGCCCGTCCTACGGACGCTCCTACATCTACACCAACAAGTCCCCCAAGTAGACCCATGACTCGTGCCCGAGCCAAACTCCTACAAGCTAAGGTGAACTCGCTCCTCTCCTCGTGCCAATTTGATACCTCCTTGGATGGTGTGCTACTTCACGCAACTACTCAATGCATCATCAGGTACGAAGCCTCGGCACATCACCAAGCACCCAAGGATGGAGAACAAGGAGCAAAGAGTGAAGCAGGAGCCGCTGGAGCTGCTCAGACCGGAGTCGCTGGTCTGCGCACAACGGAGTCTCCGGTCCGACCGACGCCAGGCAAGAAAAGGCCTTTGGGCCTGTGGCCCATGTACCGCTTAGTCCGTCTAGAACTTGTCTTTTATTCCTAAAGTACCCCTGTTAAAGTGGTTGGCCTATATGTAGTCCCCCACCTCCATTGTAAACCCTAGGCATGATATTGGAATTAG
The DNA here is from genome assembly GCA_023614405.1 of Avena insularis. NCBI lineage: Eukaryota > Viridiplantae > Streptophyta > Magnoliopsida > Poales > Poaceae > Avena > Avena insularis. Next base: position 605,547,507 of record CM042690.1, on the reverse strand, counting down.
TGCAAACCCCTTTGTGGATCTATCTAGTCCTTGCCTCATGCTCCTTGACCAAGGAGCACCAATATCACCAAACCTCGTTGGATTTTGCATCGTGCCTCCGCGTTGTACAAGGCCTTGGCATCGGTGTCCCTTTGCCAAGACGTCAAGATCTCACCGAGTCTCCCATCTCGCCGTGCCAGTTCGAGAGAGAGTTGTAACTACCTCGGTGAATTACGCTCCTAGTTACAAGCCTGGATGAACGGAAATGGTTGAAATAGTACGGTGGGGCCCAAATGCCACTCACAGGTAGACCTTTCGGCCGTCCCAACCATTTCCAAACATCGGACAAGAGCAGGCGGCGTAATCGGCAGGCGAAGGGATCAACTACATACACAAATAAGTATGTATGCAAGCCACCATACAATAGTACATCAGAGCCATTCCATCTAAAAAGAAAGGAAATATAGCAACGCCATACGGCAAGATCCAAATATCCTAGATAGATATAATAGTTTAGGATATCTCCTCATACATCAAACATCAGAGTATCAAGCGGAAGCGGAAGACAAAATCCGAGTACGGATAAGAAGCAAATCGGCATAAGATGCCCCATAAATAAGCACACCCCGCCCACAGATCTCACGGATCCCGTTCCGGAATCTCTACACCGAATGATCGCTGCCCACATCGTCTGCTCTTCCACCCAAATCCATCTTGCGAGTGTACCTGTTCATCTGAACCAATAATTTATCGTGTGAGACCCTAGGGGTACTCAGCAAGTCTTTATGCCTCTAAAGGGGACACAACCTAGGGTGACGCAATTGCAGCAAAAGATAAACCCTAGCAATTCTATAGATACTCGCTAACCATCCGCCTAACCATAGATAGACGGATGTCCGTGAATTAATAACAACAGTTATAACAGTTAAAACGGTAATATCCACAGATCCATCCTCCTCCTCGCTTACCGACGAGGAAGCGGACGAACAACCCCCCCTCCGTTGGCAGTTTTAATATCCATTCCGTGAGTGTTGCACTATTTACTAGTCAGGTACCTAGTCTAGTCAAATTAAAAGCGTTACTTTAGTTATGCTTGTCTATGATCGAGAAACTGCTCCAAGTCCATAACCGCGGACACGGCTTTGAAAGTTTTACCTGCGGTGCACAAATAGCAACACACACTCGATATGCCTCGGAAAAACCAAATCAAAACCAACGAGGCGATCACGACAAGCGATCACAGGATTCAGAAATATTTCAGGGGCCACCCCATTGAGCTACCCACAAAGTTAGCCGACTCAGACGGCCTCAAGGTTTGCGCCAATGGTGTGAAACGATCGGGAACCCAAATGTGACTGGGCTTGTCGACACATAAAAAACACTCCGCTTTCCTAAGCGATCAAGGTGCATTACCGCACAATTTAAATTAAAGCAAAAAAGCATGGCATAAGTCAGATAGTAATAAAACCTCAAACTAGTTTGTGGCCCTCAAGAAATAAGAATGAATCAAGCTCGCTCTGGGGGTTCATAAGCCTCCCGGATGTGGATAGCGCGAATATTCAAGGAACAGGAATCAAGTACTGGGTCCCACGGACATAAGTGAGCCTGAAAAACCAAATAGCGAATATGGCTCACCGATGCCACTTTCATTAGTTATCCCATTACTACTCAGATTAAGTTGTATAGGTACCTCGTTATCCATCAGACACTCACATACCCTACTCATGCTGTTCTACGACTCACATGGCTCAAACAACTCCTGTAGTAATGGCTCATGGGATGGAGGAACAGCTTCGGTGGGGTTTAAAAGTAAAGGCTATGCAATACTTGGGATTCAGTTTAATGCAATCGCGACTCAATGATGCAAGAATAAGATAGAGGCAATAGGTACTATATGTATGCAAGCATGTGGTAGTGCTTGCCTGGCAGCTCAGTTGAAGCGAGTGAAGGATCTGGGTAGTGCTCCTGGTTCTCTTGATATATCCCCTGCTCAGCGTCTATTCGCAGAAGAACCAAACAAACAAGGGCCAACATAAATAAAGTGCACAAGCATATGAGTTAAATGCGACAAACAAACAATCATGCCATGATGAATGATGCACAATTTGCATGGCATTAAAGTAGCATGGCATGGGTGAGGTGTGGAATACAAGAAGAAACCATTTTATTGAGTTTTGGCCCCATTTTATCCTCATATTAGTTGCTGTACTCTTTATATTTATATGATGCATGCTCCAAAACAGATCAAGGAATGCATAAACAGAAAGGTCTCGTCGAGCTAATCATTTTAGACATATCATTTATTAAATTTGGGCTTATAAAACAAAAGTTATTAATTTATTAAGTCAAAAGGGCAATTTATTGTAATTTAAAACAACTTGAATTTTTAAGTGTTCAAAATATATTTTGAATGGCATAATTGAATTCCTCATATTTTTCTGAGTTGAAAACATATATTATTTGCATTAATTGGATTTATAATTTAAAAGTTATATTAAAACAGATTTAAATTTGAATTTGAAATAATTTGAAAAAGATTTAAATTTACACAGATACAGGAAAACATTTTGTTACTCATCTCTAGGCTAGCCACAGACGCAGTGAACCTAGAGCAGTGGGGCGGGGGTGCTCATGGGCCCACGGTCATCGGTGAAGCGGGCCGAGCTGGGCTGAGTTAAGGCCGGAGAAACCAGGGGGCTTTTCTGCAAAACTTCACTGAGACAGACAGATGGGCCAGGCTGGACCGCGGGTTACGCACGCAAAAAGCAGGGGGGTTATCAGCAAAAGTGCGGCCGTACTGTAGATCTTCTTTCTCTGCGTCGTGTGACAGATCGGTGTTCGGCAGAGCGGGCGCGCGCAGGGATCGAACGCTGACGCGGGCCAGCGTCTGAGGCGAGCCACCGCGGTAGGGCGGGTAGCGTCGAGGTGGGCGAGGCCTAGATAGGGTTCTACGCAGAGCGCAGCGCAGACGCCGTGCACTCCGACGCACGAGGCCGTTCGACGCAAAGTCCAGCGAGGCTAGGGGTTCTGAGAGGCGACCATGTCCAGGAGAGAGAGGAGCTCACCGGGAGGGCGTCGGTGTAGGTGGATCGGGCTGGGAGGCAGGGGATCAACGTCGAGGCAGAGGCCGGGCGATCTAGGGTTTGGCGTCAGCTCGTCGGCGTACTCCGGCGCTGGTGCTTCTCCTCCTCCATGACAGGTACTGGTCGACGCAGAGAAGCCTCCTCGTTCTCCCAGGCTTCTCCTCGGATGTGCTGCACGGCTGGATCGACTGGGCGTGGTGGAGGCCGACGGTGGCGATGGTGATGGTGTGGCGGTGGAGAAGAGAGAGGGGAGGCAGGGCGCCTGGGGGTGGATCTGGGGGAGGCCGAGGGGAGTCGTGAGGTGGTAGATAGGGACGGGAGAGGGAGGTGGTGCCGTGGGGGAGCGGGGTAGATGGAAAGGTGGCTCGGCCACCTTTCTCTCCCTCCCTCCTCACGTGCTTTCGGCCCGGGGCAGGGCAGGCAGGTGGGCCGGGCCAGGAGGTGCAAGGAGGTAGGGGAGGCTCGGGTGGTGGGGCAGGGCAGGCAGGGAGAGAAGAGAGGGAGAGGGAGAGGGTAGGCTCGGGTTGGGTGGTGGTAGCCTCGGGCTAGGGTTGGCATTAGGGTTGGGGGGGTAGCTAGGTGGCCAGCTAGGGTTTGGGTGAGAGGGTGGCCAAGTGGGGCCAAGCTAGGTGAGAGAGAGGGGGAGGCCGAGAGAGAGAGAGGTGGTGGACTTAGGGTTTAGGTGAGAGGAAGGGGTGTGGTTTAGATTAGAGGAGATGGTCATGGGGATGGTGAAGAGGGGAGATTAGGTGTAGGGTTTTCCTTGGACAAGACCAAGCAAACACAAGCCAAGCTCCCACAAGATCTAGCCAAAAGAGAGGAATTTGGTGAGGTGGTTTAAGCATGATCAAATAAGATCAAGTTAAAAGGAGGGAGAGAGAGATATGGGGAAAAGATTCAAATAAAATACAAATAAAAACAAAGGACAAGCAAGAGGTGGTACTGGCATGGCCCATGCAAAACTAATTTAATGCCATGTTATTCTTGTGAAAACAATAATATTAAACATGGCATTGTTCATTTGCATTTCCAAAGGTGGAATAAAGCCAAGCAAAAGCAATTAAAAGGATGCCCCATGTGGAGTAGATGGAGATGACCATTTTTGAAATACAATGGGACTTGCTAGTGTGTATATGCCACTAGGTAGTTAATAAGCCCACAAAATATCCCAACATGATGATAACCCCAAAATAACACATATGGTAACTAGAAATAGGGTTCCACCCACAAGGCATGCAAAGGTGGCCATGTGGCTCTCATATATCAATAATGTGAAAACAAAATGATGCCAAGATGAGAGCATGTGGAAAATAAATGGATCCATCCCAACCCACATGAGCTAGAGGTAAAACCAATAAGTGCCAAGCTCATATTTAGTTGGATGGTGGAATTATAAGGTGGTGAAAGAAAAAGGTGGTGGAGTTAATAAGAGATATGCCCCCAACTCTACTTGGGCATTTAAACAATATATCAACAACCAAATACAATATCAAGAGGCAAATACAATTAACAATGCATATGAGATAAGAACCAAATGGGAAAAGGGTTTTATATGATGCTCAAATGCAAGGTGGCATGATGACATGAGCATGATATAATTATGATGCAACAATTATATGTATGAAGTAGCATATATATAGACTAAGCTAGTAGCATTGCAATTGTTAGACAATTGGGATGCTACAACTCTCCCCCACTAAACAAGAATCTCGCCCCGAGATTCTAGGAAAAAGAAGAAGACACAAAGAGGGTAAGATACTTGGCACGGAGCTCATCTTCACGTTCCCAAGTTGAAGAACAACGGAATGGTGCGACCACTACACCTTGCAAAACTTGCTAGACTTGTTGCGAGTCTTGCGTTTTGCTTGAGAAACAACGGGTTAGAAGAATTGAAGGATTGTCGTGAGACAAGAAGGATAGGATTGACATAGCTTCGGTTTTCCCAAGAAACATGATAAAAGGATAGAACCACTTGTGAAAGGAAGAAGAAGATGATGAATCATGGATACGGAAAGGCACACCGTTAAGATTAAAGATTTATCGATACGAGAGAGGATGAATCTTTGTGTCGCCGGAAGAAAAAGAGCTAGATTGGAGAGGTTTTGAACCACTATGACAATAGCATCGTACCTTCCCTCAGATTTGAGAAATGAAGTACGGAAGCAATATTGCCTTCAAACAATAGAGTCCCTTGATATCAACAGAAAGATTTAGTTAGACATTGTCGGATTAGATTCTTGTTGCGCCGGTAAGAACCAAAGGATCACGCAATTGAGGTGCGCGGATATAACTTCCAGAGACGGATGTGATGGCAGATCATGGTGGAATCCCGAGAAGCAAAGAATGTGGAGGAACTGGAGTTTATTGTAGAGATACTTATTGCTTCTTTAGCCTTGAGGCCAACGCAATAGATTTGCAGCTGATGGCATCAACCATACTTGGCTTTACCACAGCAAAAGAATTGATGAAACAAAGAGAGAGATAGTTTCCTTCCATCTTGTTTGGGAATGACGAGCACCGGTAGAAAGACGAGGACCGAAAGGAGTTTGCGTTTGTTCCCACCAGATATTTGAGGATTTTGCTCCGTGTAGAAAGAGTGAGATCACCAACAAGAGATTATTGATTACTTTCTTCGAGAGAGCCCTCCGGAAAAACAAGGACGGAAGTAAAAGTATCGAGGGATAAAGGCCACTTCTATCTTCCGTGGAATGAGTGAAATCACATTAATTCGCCAATTCAATGTACAGGAGCGAATGATAAGAGTAGTGGTATGGTAGCTACTCCATCCCGCACTCAAAGCATTACTCCGCACATGAATAAGAAAACCATGCAATCCAACTACCGAAACAGACTGAAGGTATTGACAAAAACTCATGGAACTTCGTTAGAAAACAAGGATAGATGCAAACGATTCGCCGGATTCCTAGATAGATAAAGATGATGATGTTGTCGTCATGTCGGAAGTACCAAGCCACCGGAAATATATGAAGGAAGATTACGGAGAACAACTGCAAGATTCAACAGCTACGGAAAAGATAGCCCCAACTTGAACAGAAGGAACACAAGATCTGGAAGGTCTTCATGGCCTCCGGTGGATTGAGCATAGCCGATAGAGCGAGAGGGTTTCAAGAGATTACTTATCGAGATAGAGGTGAAAAGAACTCCATGTTGTTCTTGAAAAGATTGGGAGAGATTTAGCAGTCTTGAGGAAATCTTCGGCGGAACGACGAGGATAACTTGCCAACAAGGAACAACTCCGGATTGGTCGAAGATGGAGGATGGAATTAACAATGTACTTGCTGATTCCAGAATTGAAGCAATGTATTTAGCAGAAGGACGTGGTCGAGATAGGTGACTTCAAGAAGCCAGAATTCACGCTTTGAGACTTTGCACACAGGCAGTGCTCACGAAGCTTGAGAGAAAGAGACACGGACGATCTTCCATGTCCTCCCATTGATATGGAAATAGGCAAGCATATTATCAACATATACCACCATGGATTAACAAGATATTCCCAGAATATCAAGTTCAAGAGGCGGGAGAAACGAACAAATGCTCGAACACTTCCTGAGCTCAACACTCTTAGAAAGATCAATATTAAGAGCACGGGTTCGTGTTGAAGAAGATGCACTGGAAGAATAGATTATCTGGTCCTTCGGAAGAAAAAGAGATGACACCTGGTTCGCATTGTCGGTTGGATCACCGGTTACAAAGATAAAGAGATCTTGGATAAAGAAAAGATGATAGATCATACCTTAAGCAAAGCTATCAGAGACGAAAAGATGCAATTCCCTCGTATCAAAGAGAGTTTTGCAGATATGGAGTTCGAAAAGATGTGCAGTATGATGGATAGATGATAGACCGCCGTAGTGCTTTGAGAAACTCCGGATTGCCAAAGATGCTTGAATATGCATAGATATGATCATGGTGTACTCAAAATCACAGGAGATAACCTTATCCTCCAGATGGTGACGGTTGATAGCATTTTTCCATATTCCACTCCCTCACAAACACCAGCATTACACTTATCATGAGTGGAATATAGCTATGCCGAGAGCCAAATTACAATCACCAACATCGGATCGACACATGTTATGTAATTGGCCCAAGAGAAAAGGAGATGAAAAGAAACTCCAAGATTAAGCGCCGGTGACAAAGGAATGAGTTAACATGGACATGCTGATGAAAGGGAGATAGATAATGTTTCACACACGACTGAAAAGGAGTGTGGAACACAGATGTATCAAAGAAAAATTTTCCGCATTTTCTGGCATTAAAATACCAATAGATGCGCAAAATCACTTATCAGGTAGAGATTAGCAACAGATGCTTACACAGAATGTGGAGTTGCTAGAAGGAAGGACACCCTTAAGAAGATGGCACCGGTTAACAAGGAGTCAGATAGATCGCGCCGGTTTTCAAAAGCCTGTCAGTATGGAATGTACCAACAGTTGATAACCAAAGGCAGATAAAGATAACATGTTGGATGCAACAGATAGACAAGGAATTACACACACACACACAGATACACAACCTATGGTACTACGGAAACCCAGAACACGTGAATCCTAGTTTGAATTTTGAGAAGAGGATTGAAAACGTTACACTTCCTTACCAGAAAAAAGGGTGGTGGGTGGGTAAGAAGAAAAGTGGAAGCAGTCCTACTCTCGCGTTTTGTTTTTCCCTAGTATACATAACTACCAAAAATATTTGCTAGATGCATAACCACCATTTGGCTGAGACCCTGAAGGTCGGGATGGCTCTGATACCAATTGTAACTACCTCGGTGAATTACGCTCCTAGTTACAAGCCTGGATGAACGGAAATGGTTGAAATAGTATGGTGGGGCCCAAATGCCACTCACAGGTAGACCTTTCGGCCGTCCCAACCATTTCCAAACATCGGGACAAGAACGGGCGGCGTAATCGGCAGGCGAAGGGATCAACTACATACACAAATAAGTATGTATGCAAGCCACCATACAATAGTACATCAGAGCCATTCCATCTAAAAAGAAAGGAAATATAGCATACGGCAAGATCCAAATATCCTAGATAGATATAATAGTTTAGGATATCTCCTCATACATCAAACATCAGAGTATCAAGCGGAAGCGGAAGACAAAATCCGAGTACGGATAAGAAGCAAATTGGCATAAGATGCCCCATAAATAAGCACACCCCGCCCATAGATCTCACGGATCCCCGTTCCCGGAATCTCTACACCGAATGATCGTTGCCCACATCGTCCGTCTCTTCCACCCAGTATCCATCTTGCGAGTGTACCTGTTCATCTGAACCAATAATTTATCATGTGAGACCCTAGGGGTACTCAGCAAGTCTTTATGCCTCTAAAGGGGACACAACCTGGGGTGACGCAATTGCAGCAAAAGATAAACCCTAGCAATTCTATAGATACTCGCTAACCATCCGCCTAACCATAGATAGACGGATGTCCGTGAATTAATAACAACAGTTATAACAGTTAAAACGGTAATATCCACAGATCCATCCTCCTCCTCGCTTACCGACGAGGAAGCGGACGAACAACCCCCCCTCCGTTGGCAGTTTTAATATCCATTCCGTGAGTGTTGCACTATTTACTAGTCAGGTACCTAGTCTAGTCAAATTAAAAGCGGTACTTTAGTTATGCTTGTCTATGATCGAGAAACTGTGCTCCAAGTCGTCCATAACCGCGGACACGGCTTTCAGAAAGTTTTACCCTAGGGTGCACAAATAGCAACACACTCGATATGCCTCGGAAAAACCAAATCAAAACCCAACGAGGCAGTCACGACAAAGCGATCACAGGATTCAGAAATATTTCAGGGGGCCACCCCATTGAGCTACCCGCAACGAAGTTAGCTGACTCCGAGATGGCCTCAAGGTTTGCGCCAATGGCTGTGAACGACTGGGAACCCGAAAATGTGAATGGGATTGTCGACACCGCGAAAACACTCCGCTTTCCTAAACAGTCAGTGTGCATTACCTCGCACAACTTAAATTAAAGCAGTAAAGCATGGCATAAGTACAGGATAGTAATAAAACCTCAAACTAGTTTGTGGCCCTCAAGAAATAAGAATGAATCAAGCTCTGGCTCAGGGGGGTTCATAAGCCTCCCGGATGTGGATAGCGCGAATATTCAAGGAACAGGAATCAAGTACTCGGGGTCCTACGGGACACAAGTGAGCCTGAAAAACCAAATAGCGAATATGGCTCACCGATGCCACTTTCATTAGTTATCCCATTACTACTCAGATTAAGTTGTATAGGTACCTCGGTATCCATCAGACACTCACATACCCTACTCATGCTGTTCTACAACTCACATGGCTCAAACAACTCCTGTAGTAATGGCTCATGGGATGGAGGAACAGCTTCGGTGGGGTTTAAAAGTAAAGGCTATGCAATACTTGGGATTCAGTTTAATGCAATCGCGACTCAATGATGCAAGAATAAGATAGAGGCAATAGGTACTATATGTATGCAAGCATGTGGTAGTGCTTGCCTGGCAGCTCAGTTGAAGCGAGTGAAGGATCTGGGTAGTGCTCCTGGTTCTCTTGATATATCCCCTGCTCAGCGTCTATTCGCAGAAGAACCAAACAAACAAGGGCCAACATAAATAAAGTGCACAAGCATATGAGTTAAATGCGACAAACAAACAATCATGCCATGATGAATGATGCACAATTTGCATGGCATTAAAGTAGCATGGCATGGGTGAGGTGTGGAATACAAGAAGAAACCATTTTATTGAGTTTTGGCCCCATTTTATCCTCATATTAGTTGCTGTACTCTTTATATTTATATGATGCATGCTCCAAAACAGATCAAGGAATGCATAAATAGAAAGGTCTCGTCGAGCTAATCATTTTAGACATATCATTTATTAAATTTGGGCTTATAAAACAAAAGTTATTAATTTATTAAGTCAAAAGGGCAATTTATTGTAATTTAAAACAACTTGAATTTTTAAGTGTTCAAAATATATTTTGAATGGCATAATTGAATTCCTCATATTTTTCTGAGTTGAAAACATATATTATTTGCATTAATTGGATTTATAATTTAAAAGTTATATTAAAACAGAATTAAATTTGAATTTGAAATAATTTGAAAAAGATTTGAATTTACATCTGAGAAAACATTTTGTTACTCAGCTCTAGGCTAGGCAGCATGGTGTGGGTCCAACGCTGACTCAGTAGCACACGCGCAAAAGCGTCAGGCTGCCAGTTGAGCTAGACCTAGAGGCCGAGTGGGCTGGGGTGCTCGCGGGTCAGCGTGACGAGCTGTGTGGCTGGGCTGTCGGCGGGCCGAGCTGGAGCGCGGTTAAGGAGAAACCAGGGCCTTTTTCTGCAAAACTTCACCGAGATGCAGATGGGCCAGGCTGGACCGCTGGTTACGCACGCAAAAGCGGGGGTTATCGCAAAAGTGCGCCGTCTTGTAGATCTTCTTTCTCTCGTCATGACAGATCGGTGTTCGCGAGCGGCGCGCTACAGGATCGAACGCGACGCGGGCGCGCACGTGGAGGCGGAGCCACTGCGGTAGGGCGGGGTAGACGTCAGGGTAGCGGGCGAGGCCTAGATAGGGTTCTACGCAGAGCGCTAGCGTCAGACGCTGCACCGACACGGAGCGCTCGACGCAAAGTCCGGCGAGGCTAGGGGTTACAGAGAGGCGGACCATGTCCAGGAGAGAGAGGAGCTCACCGGGAGGGCGTCGGTGTAGGTGGATCGGGCTAGGAGGCAGGGGATCAACGTCGAGGCAGAGGCCGGGCGATCTAGGGTTTGGCGTCGGCTCGTCGGCGTACTCCGGCGCTGGTCCTTCTCCTCCTCCGTGACAGGTACTGGTCGACGCAGAAGCCTTCGTCTCCCAGGCTTCTCCTGACGTCTTTGCACAGCTGGATCGACCAAGGGCGTGGAGGCCGCGGTGGCGATGGTGTAGAGCAGTGGCGGAGAAGAGAGCGGGGCGGCAGGGCGCCTGGGGGTGGATCTGGGGGAGGCCGAGGGGAGTCGTGAGGTGGTAGATAGGGACGGGAGAGGGAGGTGGTGCCGTGGGGGAGCGGGGTAGATGGAAAGGTGGCTCGGCCACCTTTTCTCCTCCTCTCCTCACGTGCTCGGTCGGCAGGGGCAGGGCAGGGGCAGCTGGCAGGTGGGGCCGGCAGGGTGCGGTCAAGGAGGTAGGGGAGGCTCGGGTGGTGGGGCAGGGCAGGCAGGGAGAGAAGAGAGGGAGAGGGAGAGGCAGGGTTGGGTGGTGGTAGCCTCGGGCTAGGGTTGGCATTAGGGTTGGGGGGTAGCTAGGTGGCCAGCTAGGGTTTGGGTGAGAGGGTGGCCAAGTGGGGCCAAGCTAGGTGAGAGAGAGGGGGAGGCCGAGAGAGAGAGAGGTGGTGGACTTAGGGTTTAGGTGAGAGGAAGGGGTGTGGTTTAGATTAGAGGAGATGGTCATGGGGATGGTGAAGAGGGGAGATTAGGTGTAGGGTTTTCCTTGGACAAGACCAAGCAAACACAAGCCAAGCTCCCACAAGATCTAGCCAAAAGAGAGGAATGTGGTGAGGTGGTTTAAGCATGATCAAATAAGATCAAGTTAAAAGGAGGGAGAGAGATATATGGGGAAAAGATTCAAATAAAATACAAATAAAAACAAAGGACAAGCAAGAGGTGGTACTGGCATGGCCCATGCAAAACTAATTTAATGCCATGTTATTCTTGTGAAAACAATAATATTAAACATGGCATTGTTCATTTGCATTTCCAAAGGTGGAATAAAGCCAAGCAAAAGCAATTAAAAGGATGTCCCATGTGGAGTAGATGGAGATGACCATTTTTGAAATACAATGGGACTTGCTAGTGTGTATATGCCACTAGGTAGTTAATAAGCCCACAAAATATCCCAACATGATGATAACCCCAAAACAACACATATGGTAACTAGAAATAGGGTTCCACCCACAAGGCATGCAAAGGTGGCCATGTGGCTCTCATATATCAATAATGTGAAAACAAAATGATGCCAAGATGAGAGCATGTGGAAAATAAATGGATCCATCCCAACCCACATGAGCTAGAGGTAAAACCAATAAGTGCCAAGCTCATATTTAGTTGGATGGTGGAATTATAAGGTGGTGAAAGAAAAAGGTGGTGGAGTTAATAAGAGATATGCCCCCAACTCTACTTGGGCATTTAAACAATATATCAACAACCAAATACAATATCAAGAGGCAAATACAATTAACAATGCATATGAGATAAGAACCAAATGGGAAAAGGGTTTTATATGATGCTCAAATGCAAGGTGGCATGATGACATGAGCATGATATAATTATGATGCAACAATTATATGTATGAAGTAGCATATATATAGACTAGGCTAGTAGCATTGCAATTGTTAGACAATTGGGATGCTACAAGAGTCCTCCGCCCGACGTCGATCCTAGGGATTGCGCCGGACCGGTCACCGCCGGCGTGAGCTATTGGTGTTTATTGTGGTTTTGTGTGTGTGTGTGTTCATCGCGTTCTTCGTGTGTGTGCTCGTTTTGTTCATCCTTCCCTCCTTCCCCCGCACTCCACCCTCGATTTGAGTGGGATTCGTGAAATATCAGGCCACCCTAGAGGTTTGCCCATGAATTGTGTGGATCCACTATTTTTTCGAAAATTGATCTTCATAGTGGTTACCATCAAATACGCATGGTTGAAGGTGATGAGTGGGAAACCGCCTTCAAGACCAAACTTGGTCTCTATGAATGGTTGGTTATGCCCTTTGGTTTATCTAATGCCCCATCCACCTTCATGCGTCTCATGAATCATATCTTGCATTCTCTCATTGGAAAAAGTGGTGTTGTCTATTTCAATGATATTCTTGTTTATAGCAAATCACTTGAGGACCATATAACACATGTCAAGGAAGTTTTGCAAATCCTTCGACATGAAAAGCTTTATGCTATTCTTCCCAAGTGCACTTTTGCTAAAGACAAGTTGATTTTTCTTGGATTTGTCGTTTCTTCGAAGGGAATTGAAGTTGATGTTTCCAAGGTAAAGGACATACGAGATTGGCCCATCCCAACAAATGTGAGTGAACTCCAAAGTTTTCATGGGTTGGCCGGTTTCTATCGTCGCTTTGTGAAAGACTTCTCAACCATTGCGTGTCCCCTTAATGAATTAACCAAAAAGAATGTCACCTTCGTGTGGGGCAAAGCACAACAAAAAGCTTTTGACGAACTTAAAAAGAGGCTCACCAAAGCACCTCTTCTTGCTTTACCGGATTTCACAAAAACTTTTGAGATAGAGTGTGATGCTAGTGGTATTGGCATTGGAGGAGTCCTTATGCAAAACGGACGTCCTATAGCCTACCATAGCGAGAAACTTGATGGTGCTCGCCTTAACTATCCAATTTATGACAAAGAGCTTTTTGTCTTAGTTCGTGTCCTTCAAGTTTGGCAACACTACCTATGGCCCAAGGAATTTATCATACATTCCGACCATGAGTCGTTGAAATATCTCAAAGGCCAAGCTAGCTTGAGCAAGAGACACGCTAAGTGAGTTGAGTTCATGTAGTGTTTTTCGTACATTGTCAAGAATAAGAAGGGCAACGATAATGTAGTTGCGGACCCATTGTCTCGCAAACATACAAGCCTTCTTACGAGACTTGAAATCAACGTGTTGGGTCTTGAGGAAATAAAATCTTTGTATGCTTTCGATCCATTCTTTGAACCAATTTTCGCAAAGTGCTGCAATGACAAAGGAGTTGATGATTTCTATTTGCATAAGGGCTTTCTATTTAAACAAAACAAGCTATGCATTCCGAAGTCGTTGCTTCAACTTTTGCTTCTCCAAGAATCTCATGGTGGAGGCCTTATGGGTCACTTTGGCCGCGACAAGACATTGGACATGCTCTCCAATCACTACTTTTGGCCCAAGATGAAGCGTGACGTGGAGCGCTACGTTCAACGATGCACGACATGTGTTTAAGCTAAGTCGCAAGCTAACCCTTATGGTCTTTATATGCCATTGCCTATTCCTCATACACCTTGGTCCGACATTAGCATGGATTTCGTGTTAGGATTGCCTAGATCTAAGCATGGTCATGATTCTATCTTTGTTGTTGTGGATCGCTTTTCCAAAATGGCACACTTCATACCGTGCCATAAGACCGACGATGCTTCACATGTTGCAAATCTGTTTTTCAGGGAAATCGTCCGTCTTCACAGTGTGCCAAGAACAATCATCTCCGACCATGACGTCAAATTCATGAGCTACTTATGGAATACCCTCATGGCCAAGCTTGGCGGCAAGCTCCTCTTTTCATCCACATCGCATCCTCAAACTGATGGCCAAACCGAAGTTGTCAACCGAAGCCTAGGAACTCTCCTTCGTGTGTTGATCAAGAAAAACCTCAAGGATTGGGAGGAATGCATTCCACACGCCAAGTTCGCCTACAATCAAGCCAAGCACTCAACAACCAAGATGATTCCATTCATTATCGTCTATGGTTTCGAGCCCCTCACCGCACTCGACATCCTACCGCTACCTCTCCATGAGCACACGAACATGGACATCGAGAAGCGCGCACAAGCTATGAAGAAACTTCATGCAGAAACAAGAGCTACTATCGAACAACAAGTCCTTCGCCAAGCTTCAAGGTTAAACAAGGACAAGAAGGAGATGATCTTTGAAGAAGGTGACCTTGTGTGGATACACCTAAGCAAAGACCGCTTCCCAAGGAACACAACTCCAAGCTCAAGCCAAGAGGAGATGGTCCCTTCAAGGTCCTCAAAATAATCAACAACAACGCCTACATCATCGACATACCGACCTCCAAGTACCTTGCAAGCAATACATTCAATGTCAAGGATCTTTCACCCTACCATGGAGATGTTCAAGATGATAACCATGAAGAGTCGAGGACGACTCTTTCCCAAGGGGGGGAGCTGATGCACTCCACCCTTGATTTGAGTGGGATTCATGAAAGATCAGGCCACCCTAGAGGTTTGCCCTCAACAGAGTATTTGGAGAATAATGGCTCCCAAGAGGGTCAAGTTGTTTCGCATGATGTAGGTGATGGATATTCTTCTCAAGTCATCAAGTTGATGGGAATTGGGCATATCTTGCCCACCGAATCTCATGTTCATGATCAAGAAGATGATATGGGAGAATCAAGCTCAACCCAAGAATATCCTAGCTCAACTCAAGTTGAGACATCAAGTGCACCACAAGATGAACAACTCACTCAAGAGGTCACGCAAATCGAAGAATAAGAACCAAACCTCAACCCATTGAGCAAGACCAAGAAGAAGAACAAGCTCCTCCACCTCAACGTCAAGATGAAGATGGTGTTGATGATCAAGGACCTTTAGAAGATGAATTTGTTGATCATGAAGGCACAATCTAGAAGATCAAGGCCGCCTCCATTACAAGTGGGCTTAAAGTCAACAATATCCTTGGAAGCATATCAAGAGGGATAGAGAGTCGCGCCAAGAATAAGCATCTCACAACCTTTTGTGGGAATCATGCCTTTGTGTCCAACTTTGAGCCACTCATGGTTCATGAAGCTTTGGAGGATTAGCTAGGGTCGTAAATAGCCCAAACGGTCAGATCTGGGAGCCCTTTAAAAGGGGCCCCTCTTCCCCTTCGTGGGGATTAGCTCTTTTCTTGGTTTTTAGTTTTCTCTCTCTCCCAATTTTTGACCTTGAAGATCTTGTCCTCTCCCTTTCCCTCTCCTATGATTCTTGCATATTTTTGAGGGATTTGAGAGAGTACATCTAGATCTACAAACCCACCAAAACAAATCCCTTCTTTGTGAAGAAGAAATCCTTGGGATCTAGATCTTGGATAGTTTTGTGTTCTCCTCTTGTGTTCTTTCTCTCTTATTCCCCCAATAGCTATTGTGTTCATCCTTTTTGGAGTTTAGATGCAAAAGTTATTGCAGTTTTGGTTCTAAAGTTTCCATGGGCGGAAGTTCCGGCGCGCCACCGGTAGTACCGCTAGGGCATGTTTGCCGCCGATAGTACCGGGTGAAATACCGGGTCTACTTCCGCTCAACCTAGTTTCAGTTCAGTAACCTCTAT
The DNA here is from genome assembly GCA_023614405.1 of Avena insularis. Taxonomy (NCBI): domain Eukaryota; kingdom Viridiplantae; phylum Streptophyta; class Magnoliopsida; order Poales; family Poaceae; genus Avena; species Avena insularis. Next base: position 605,531,388 of record CM042690.1, on the reverse strand, counting down.
GTATGTTGTGCTATTTTACGAAACTTTGGTCGTAAGTACAGGTGGTAGTACCGTCTCCACCGGAAGTAGGGGTGGGCGTTCGGTTTTCTAGGTTTTTCTATAATTTGGGTTTTAAGAAATGGGCACCGAAATAATGTCGTTTTTTAATTAACTAGCTGTTTGGTTAACCGACAATTCGGGGAGTTGAAGTACTTTCTAGGCTTCATTGTGAAGCAACTTGATCAAGGCACCTTCATCTCCCAAGAGAAGTATGTGAAGGACATGCTCAAGAAGTTTGTTATTACCAATGCTAATCCTACAAATACACCCATGCCCCTAAATGGGCAACTTGGTCTTGGAGTAGGTGAGAATGGCGTGTATCAAAAGGTATATCGCTCCATGCTTGGTTCCTTGCTCTACCTTTGTGCTTCTAGGCCGGATATCATGTTAAGTGTTGGAATGTGTGCTTGTTTTCAAAATGCTCTCAAGGAGTTCCATTTGACGGCGGTCAAACGGATTCTTAGGCACCTTGTTCTCACTCCTACTCTCGGGCTTTAGTATCCAAAGGGGTCAACCTTTGAGCTTGTTGGCTATTCAGATGCCGATTGGGCTGGTTATAAAGTTGACCGGAAGTCGACCCCCGGGGCTTGCCAATTCATTGGCTAGTCGTTGGTGAGTTGGTCATCCAAGAAACAAAACTGCACCGCCCTATCCATCGCTGAAGCCGAATACATATCCGCGGCATATTTTTATGCTCAATTGTTGTGGATGAGGCAAACCTTGAAAGACTATGGTGTGTCTCTTGGTATGGTGCCTCTTCTATGTGACAATGAAAGCGCAATAAAGATCGCCAATAGACCCGTCCAACATTGTCGCACCAAAAATATTGACATCCTCCACCACTTCCTACGTGACCATGTCGCAAATGGTGACATCAATCTCACTCATGTGGGAACGATGTTCCAATTGGTGGGTATCTTCATGAAACCTTTGGTTGAAGCCTGTTTTGTCATGTTGAGGCAAGTACTCGGTATTCTAGATCCTAAAAACTTGGATTGATTCACTTCTTGCACTATATTCTTACTCTTAACATGCTATATAGCCTAGTCGCATAGCACATGTAGGGATAGTCATCATACCATGTCTTGGTATGATGCATACCTATGTGTGTAACATAAATTTATCTTGTTTCATGATATGGGTCCAAGCATCTATCTTTGAGGCGCCATCACACTTGTGCTTAAACATAGGGGGAGAAATCCCCCGCCAACCATTTGCCTCTTGTGTATCATGTGATTTGGCTCTTAATGCTTTTGAACGCATGTCCATTATTGCTATTCACATCTTATTTGCTCTTACTCCAATGGGTATGGCTAGAATATTTGTCTTTGCATGTTGTGTACATGTCCCTTTGGTCACCCACAAAACTTCTACACTGTCTATTTCTATGCCCATATCCAAAAAATCCATTTATGGGAAGTTTCGGCGGTGGCTCTAGTTGGGCCGAGCCTGCCGTCGGAAGCTTTGGCATGCACCGGTTTGTTCAGTGATGACCAAACAGCTATATTGAATGTTGTTTTGGCTATCACCAAACATATTGTCTTGGACTCTAGTCCGGCCAGACTTATCGCCGAAATTTAATTTTTTTGGTACATATTCTTCGTGCATGGGGACAGTTGGTCATTCCATCTTCTTCCTCCCTTGTGATCCTAGGCCATGGCCACCGCCCCACCTTGCTCCTCCACTCTCTAGGCCATTCCCTCCACCCAAACCTCCCCAAACTCCACCAATTCGTAGATCGGGCTAGTTGAGGTTGCTCCTCCAAAGGATTTCTCCTCCCCTTGGCTGCATTGGGAGATCGGGGATTCTCGCCACTTTTTCCCTGGCGGTTCTTATTCTTGTCACCACCTTGGCAAGGGGAACCATGTATTCTTAGGAGTCTTCGGGTACTTTCCTCTTTCTCTCTCTTTCCCTAGTTTTTCTCCATTCTCTTGGTGCTAAAGAACTAGGGTTTGCTATCTAGTGTACCTTTGTATTTGGTTGCCAACCACAACAAATCATGAACGTCTTCTCTCTCTAGTCATATTTGTGCAAGTTTTGGAGTCCTTTTTCGGAAATTACGAGACATTGCCTCCCTTGTTCAATTTTGGCAGTCGATCCGCTCGGCCAGACTTGGCGCCGACTGGTTTGGCTGTGGCTCCGGCTCACTAGATCTAGCACTGACTGGTTCGGCCATGGCTCCAGCCTGCTGGATCTAGAGCCGTCTATTTTGGTTGCCGCCCCGGCTATGCCGAACATATCACCAGATGTCTAGGTTGTAGGACCGACTCGACCGGACCTAGCGCTGAAACACCATGTCTCTGATTTCCTCAAAAAGACACTTGCTCAAATCTAATATAGTTGAGCTCCTCTCCTGTGGCATGTACACTTGTTTACATTTTTATCTCATTTTTGTGATTTATCATGCAGATTCCGAGCACATTGAGTTTGAGGTTCGGACTGAGATTGAGGCAGTCAAGAAGCGCAAGTTGGATGCTCAGCAGCCACCTTCTGGCCATTCTAGTGGTAGTCTCACTGAGCGTTAAGCAACAAAAGTAGCAAAATCAGCCGGGGGCTCAAGTACATGAGGGAGTACCTCGGGTCAAAGGAAGAAATCCATCACCAGCAAAGCAGCTAAAAAGGGCAAGGGAATTGGCCCCACCGAAGAAGAGACTCCTCCATCTGTCAACACCTACTATGATATGTCTACGGTTGAGTGGCTCAATCTTATGAGAAAAACCCTTACCGGTTCCATGAGCGCCCCTACAAACTTCCTTATCAGCTCTTCTAGACGGATACTTAGAGCTATTTCTAGGAGGATTTCTACAATGAGAAAACCTGCATGAAGTCTGGTTTGTTTGTTCCCCCCAAGTATCTCAATGTGGAACACTATGAGCGGCACCTCAACAATGATTTCAGTTCATTGATGAAGCCTTGAAAAAGATAGATGTGTATTATCTTCTCACCATCAATGTGAGGCTTATGCCGCTTGTCATCCGTCAGTTTTTCTACACCATGTTCTGTCACTCCGACCCTGCTTACACCATCACTTGGATGACTGGTACTCAGTGAAGGAGATATGCCCTAGAGGCAAATGATAAAGGGTGTTTATTATCATATCTCATTAATTCATAATAGTTTTGCACCATGTTATAACTGTATCAAGCAGAAACATTGATACACATGTGATATAAAACAAACCAGAGTCCCTAGTAGCCTCTGGTTATACTAGTCCATTGGGCAGCTGATGATCAAGGTTTCCTGACCATGGTGCATTTATGCCAAATAACAATGGAGGTGAATGATGTGATGGACATTACCCTAATTTACATATATTGCAGCATGATCAAGTCACATGTTCATCGTTGCAATATTAGAAGCGTAGTATCCTTCTCCTTTGACCGTGAGAGCATATTAATCACTATCTCCCAAGGCTACTTTAATTACATCAAACATCATGACCGTAAATGGGTGATTATAAAGATGTATGTTAGGTATTCCAGAGGAATATTTGAGACCTATGCATCAAGATTGGGATTTGTTCACCTGCGTGACAGGAAGATACACTAAGCCCACTCAGAGAGATTACACCCATAAATGATGCGCAACATGTGACTAGGTCACGAGGATAGAATATCACGGATTGAGTAAAACTGCATTTGTCGAAAACGATATTGAACAAGGTATTGGATACTGATGATCAAGTCTTGAATAAATCATGTATCGAAGTAACAAAGGGAATTGGACTTGATGTTTAAGGTTCAAATGATAATAGTCTCATGGAATGCACATGGGTCATTATGGGCATCCCGGTTCCGCTAATGATCATTGGTTCGAGAGAGATCTCAATCATGTCTGTGATTTCCCGAACCATAGGGGGTAACACACTTAAGGGTATGATGACCAATGTATATATTTGGTAGAAAGGAATCAATGAATTATGAAAGCGAAAGAACTTCAGAATTTTTCTGAAGAGAGAATGCCAAAAAAGTTCCGAAGAGGATCCGAAATGGTTCAAAAGAAAGAAAAAGTCGAAAGGTGTCTTCGGATTAGTAAAAGGATTTATAATATGCATTTATATATATTAATTATGAATTAATATATTAAATATTTTATTATGTGGCAACTTCCACTGCAAGGCCGAATCCCCGAAGGAAAACGGCCCAGAGGGCAGCTAACATCCGCCTAGCAGCTGGGTTGTGTAGATCAGCAATCTCACAAGGGCGGCTGACGGACAAGCGCTAGCTGCCGCACGTGCGACACAGAGCACACAGCTTAGCAGGCCAACCTAGGTGGGCAGCCAATCGCTGGAAGCCGCACAGGTGGGCATCGACCGCGAGGGAGATAGCGGGCCGGCGGGGAGCATCCCACCCTGCCAGGCCACTGCCGCCTCGCGTGCGACCTGGCCATGGTTGCTGGGCTGGCTCAGGTCCCACCCAGGCTGTTGCGTTACTCTTGGTAGCTGGCTCTTGGGCCAGGCGTTGCAAGCAGTGAGCCCAACCGGTTGGTTGCTCCTCCTCTCCCTTTTCCTTTGACTATTAGTCCCACCCTAGGACTTTAGGGAAGGATGTATTCCCTTTTCACCTATATAAAGAGGGCCTTGGGGGTGGGAATAAGACACACCAATACCAGTATTTCTGTAAAAAAGTTTCCTTAGAGAAGTACTCTCTCTCTTTCTCTCTTGCTACCGTGGCTCCCTATTGGGGTTGTGCATGCATAGGGAGGACTTAACCGCGGATCAAGGAGGTGTTGCAAGGATTCCAAGCCGGAGATCTATTTCTGCAACCCCGGTGATACGTCCATTTTGCATCACTATTCTATATCATAATTCACTGTTATTCATTGATATATTTCATATTAAGAGATGATACTTATGTAATTTCACCTGTTTTTGCATGGTTGATGACTTTTGGAGCATGGACCGCTGCAGTCAGGATTCTGATGGAAAAGGTGTTGTTTGGAGGCAAAATTCGCGAAGATCAGAAAATCCGGGAAAATATACAGAAAATCCTATTTTTCCAGAAGACGAAGACTGCCAGAAGGAGGAGTGGAGATGGGGCACAAGGGGCCCACACCACCCCCTGGCGCGGGCTAGCCTAGGCCGCGCCACCAGGTGGTGTGGCCGCCCTGGCCCACCTCTGGCTCTCCCCTCTGGCGTATATAATCCTCCCAAAACCCTAATACTAGGAGAGCAACCACAGAAAGATTCCGCCGCCTCTGCGGGGCGGAAAACACCGAGACAGAAAGATCTCTCCGGCAGACAGATTTCTACCGGGGGAATTCCTTCCCGGAGAGGGGAGATCATCGCCATCAACACCATCATCAAGTTGGACTTCATCGGGATCATCATCATCAGCAGCAGCAGCACCCTCATCACCATCTCCATATTGTTGTAACAATTGGGTTGAACCTTGCATAGTTCTTAGGGGAAACTTTCTCCGTGTTGATTACTCTTTGTAGTTGATGCTATTGAGTGGAACCATTGAATTATTGTTTATGTTCAGATTGCTATACATCATTATTTCATCTCTGATCATGATCCATATGATGTCTTGTGAGTAGTTCGTTTTGTTTTTGAGGACAAGGGAGAAGTCATGTTGTTAGTAGTGCAATTGTGTTGAGAAAGATTCAATAGTTTGATATTTAAGTTGTGGTGTACTTATTCTAGTGGTTTCATGTGAACGTCGACTACAGGACACTTCACCTATATGGGCCTAGGGGAATGCATTGTGTATTTGGCTACTAATCGTAGGGGTTGCCGGAGTGACAGAAACCTGAACCCCCGTTAGGAAACCATTGCACAAGGGACATAAGGGTCTTAGAGTTCAAAGTTGTGGTTAGGTTTCTACCTTAATTACTTTCTTGTACTTACGGATGTTTGCAAGGGGTATAATCACAAGTATGTATTAGTCCTAGGAAGGTCGGTACATTAGCACAGGTTCACCCACATAACACTTAGCAAACTAAAGAAGATTAATCAACTATATGAAGCAAAAGCACTTGACAGAATTCCCGTGTGTCCTCGAGAACGTTTGGTCATCTTAAGTAATACAACCGGCTTGTCCTTTGCTGCATAAAGGATTGGGCCACTTGCTGCATTTATTCTTACTGTCTTTTATTTACTCATACTTTATTTACTTGCATTATCAAAAAACCCTAAAAATCCGTTTGCTAAGTATTTGCAGAGAATTCCTGATCCATACCACTAGCCAGCACCATCTGCTCCTCATTGGTTTCGACACTCTTACTTATCGAAAATACTGTGATACACCCCCTATACTTGTGGGTCATCTAGACTATTTTCTAGCGCCGTTGCCGAGGAGTGAAGCTCTATTGAAGAGTGGAACTGGTAAAGGAAACTTCTACTTTGAGTATTGTTTACTTCTGTTAGTTGCTTTATTTTCATTATGGATAATTCGCTGAGTTTCTTATTTCGTAATGCTACTACCACTGCTAAGGTAGTATATGAACCACCACCTGCTGAGAATGATGCTTTTAAATACCTATGGATAACTACTATGTTGGGGATGGAACTGTCCATCCCGGTGATCATTTACTCTTTATACACGAATTATGCGGGTTGTTCAAGTGTGCAGGTATTACTACAGATCAAGTTAAGAAGTTATTCTCATTATCACTAAAAGGAAGAGCTGAGGAATGGTATAAGTTGCTGAAGAATGGTCAAGCTCTTGAATGGGAGGAAATAGTGCCTCTCTTTTATTCAAATTTTTATCCTCCTAGTGAGATTCATAAAGATCGGAACCAAATATACAACTTTTGGCCTCTTGATGGAGAGAGTACAGCTCAAGCTTGGGAGAGATTGAAGTTATTAATGCTCAAATGTCCCATTCATTAGCTCCCCAACAATATTATTATCAATAACTTTTATGCAAGGCTTTCTCTTCATGATAAGGATTTATTGGATGCTTCTTGTGCTGGATCATTCACTCGCATGGAAGAAGAAGCTAAATGGGATTTTCTGGACCGTATTCAAGACAATGCTGAAGCTTGGGAGAATGAAAAAGGTAGAAAGTCAGGTATAAGTTATGATTATGAATGCATTGATTCTTTTATGGGAACTGGTGACTTTCAAAATATTAAAAATGCTTATGGTCTGAACTCTCAAGCTATTGCAACTTATTTTAAGGCTTTTGCTTCCTACATTGAAGTGCCTAAAAAGAAGTGGAATAAGTATCATGAACCTTATAAAGATGTTGCTAAGAGTGTTCCTGCATGAAATACTGAAGTTTATACTGCTAATCATGTTTTACCTGAACCTTATATTGAGAAAATGCCTTTCCCAGTTAAGATAAAGGAACATTTTCTCTATGATAGCTAGTATGGTTAATGAAAGTACAAATAAAGCTGTTGAACCTGATAAACAAATGGTTAATGAACCTATTATAGCAAATGTGAAAGACTTTGTTACCAAATATGAAGAAGAGGGACACACTATCCTTTGTAAGGATACCTCTAATATTGTCTCACAAATTAGTGTTATGAGAGCTAGTATTCCTGTGTTTTCTGTTAGAATAAGTGATCATTGTTACGATGGCCCTTGTGATAGTTATATTGTTAAGTTTATGCATGATACTGAAAGTTACTTTGAGAGAGGGAAAAGTGTTCTTATGCATCTTAATAATATCAAGTTTCCTCGTTTTATGCTGAAAGTTTTTATGTTGCACTTGTTTTGCCTTCCTATGCTAGTAGCCTCTGGTTTCAACAACTTGTTTGTTTACAAAAATCCCTTGCATAGGAAGTGGGTTAGACTTAAATGTGTGTATTTTTGCTTCTTAATGCTCTCTTTCACTTCCATTCATATTCTTATGTGAGCAGCATCAAAATTATCATGCCCATCTTAATGGCTATAAAGAAAGAGCTTTTTGGGAGACAGCCCGGTTTATTTTTGCTTTCAGTTTGTTTTTGTTTCTTTGAGTCTTTGAAGTTATTACTTCGGTAATAACCTCTCCTTATCCTTTTTTTTGGTTTTTGTGTCAAGATCAACCTCTAATGAGAGAGAAGTAATATTTGGGGAAGTTGCTGTCCCGAAACAGATTTTTGTGCTTCACCGTAAAAAATCCTGAGAGATCTTTGTATGTCGGATTGAGCTCTAATTTTTTGTGCTTCTGCCCCAGGTTGTTAGTTAACTTTCGTTAGTTTTGCACTTTTTGATTTGAGCAACAGAACATTTTCGAAAAAATTGATCTTTACCTGCTGGTCTGTTTTGATAGATTTTGCCACTCTTGCATTTGCTTCTTTATTCGATTTCCTTTTGAATTCTTTTTGGGTTTTCGGAAGGAGTTGCTAGAGTAGCTTATGTTTTGATGGTTTTCAGTTGATGTTGAACTCAAAAGGTTTTATCACTTCACTTATACTAATGTTGCTAATGAGAACTGTGTGAAGTTTTGTGTGAAAGAAATTTCAGGTTAGTGGAGAAAATGGTGTAATGAGAAAGTGAAAGGTTTCATGACTCAAGCAATAAGTGTATGAAGATGAATATATTGATGTTATTCAAGTGGTGACTCCGGAAGAATCTACTAGATACCAAATTCAGAGACCTACAGAGTCCGTTTTCAAATAGGTAACAGTTCTGGTAAGAAAAGTTCCACGAAAATACTATCCAACAATATTTTTGCAGTTTTTAGCCAATAAGGAAAGCTACAAAGTGAAAGAGGGACGGAAACGGAGCCAGGGTGGCTCACGCCACCCTGTGGCGCGGGCCACCCCTGGCCGCGCCACCAGGTGGTGTGGCCACTCCGGACTCCGCCTCCGACTCATTTTCTCCAAGTACCTTCCTTTTGTTGTGAAACTTCATAATATATAATCCCTCAGATCCCCCGAGGTTCGTATATCGTGTTCTTGTCGTGTTTTCGTTTCGATCTGTTTCTACCAGGAACTACTCTTGAAAGTTAGAAGCACAATGGTGTCCGCCAAGGATAAGGGGAAAGAGCCTATGGAGGAGGATCTCCAAGACCCCGGGCAGGAGAAGGAGATCAAGAGTGAAGATGAAGAGGAGGCAAAGCACACCGGCACTACCATTGCAAGCATTGGAGTGGTGGCAAACCCTGCCAGGACTATGTCAATTGGAGGGAAGCCTCCTCATCACTGTTCAGACCCCTGGTCACTTCCCCCACACGCCAAGAATCCTTTCCATACCCTTATCCATGAGCATCAATACCAGAATATGCCCAAGGAGAAATTACCCTCCAATTGGGATTTGCCTCGTTCTAGCCATGCAGGAAGAGAAGACTTCAAGGAGGAAGAGTGGGGAAAGAATCACAAGAGCTGGAATTCGCAACTCGACATGATCATGAGCCGCATTGAGAAAAACTCACAGCTTATTCACAATCTCACCTTCGAGATTGAGGACTTGGGGAAACTGATCAAAGAGCTCATCAAGAGGATACCACCACCACCGAAGGAGTAATTCGTCATCAGGTTTGGCATCCCCTTGGCTTGTTCCAAGCTTGGGGGAGTGCCGCGGTATCACATCACTATCTTCTATCTTTTTACCTTTTTAATAGAGTCATATCTTGAATAGAGAAGTTATCATGTAGGATGGTTTGCATTATGGAAGTGTCCCCTCTCTTGTTAGATATGTATCCCTTGGTGTGAGTAGCCGTTATGGAATATTAATGAGAAGTTCTATCATTTACTCTTTTGCATATCTTATACTAGTTTTCAATTCATGGTTATATGATTGATCTTGTTGTTAGTATTGGTATCACTTTGGGATCATTGAGTTAATTTAGTTGGTTTTGGCAAACCTGGCTCGGTCAGTAGCAACACTATTTTTGAGAATTGAATGAAAAAGATAAAAGTATTCTGAAGAAATATAATTCATCATCTTGCTTTCTTGATTTTTCTCATAAGTCTAGTATTCTCTAGTTAAGATATTTTGTGCTTCCAAGGAAGATTGCATGTTTGTTTTTATCACTTGCTAGCCAAAAACCTATACTGAGAGGGAATTCTTCTCGTGCATCCAATCCTCAAAACCAAAACCTTTGCCATTTGTGTCCACCATACCTACCTATTAGCATTATTGCTATTCCAAGTAAATTCTTGTTTTTATCTACCTTCCAAATTAAACTTGTTATGTGAAAATTAGTGATTAAAGCTCTCACGAACTTGATGGCACACTTTACTTTCTTGCACTTAATAAACTTGAACCATTGGGTCCTTCTTTGTTGCGTATATGCTTGCGCTTTATGAGTTGAAGTTAGCAAAACCATGTATCATGGTGAACGCTTTCAACACTGCCATGGTACTTTGTGCCTAGTTGATATCATGATTCTTTTGCCTATGGATCCCGACGATGTGAAATAAAAGGGGAACTTGTAAGATCATGGAGTTTATATGTGTGTTAGAGAAACGCCTGGGACACTAGCCTAAGCCATGCCTAATCATGGTGGAAACTTGCAGCATAACTATAGTGAGCATTCTATGAAGCATCCTCAATAAAAACCTATGCAAATAGCAAATAAAAGATCGCTGAGATGCTCATTGTCTACTTGCCTTGTCATTTTGATTATGGGATAGCTCATGTATCATGTGCAAGGGGTACCCCGTTGGCGGTTCTCTATGATACATATGTATTTACAATGACAAGAGCTTACTTGTGACTGAAGTTGAGTATCATGAGGTTCAGTACTCGTAAGTAACGGGCATGAGATTTCAACTTATAACTTGTCAAGCATATCCTCTTAGTTGTGTCACTTTAACCTTAATCACCTAAAGATGCCTATGATAGGGGCAATGAGAGCTGAAAGCTAGTAAGTACCATAATTTTTGGGAGCTCTTTATGAAACTTGAAATCCCTGCTTGCGAAGGGCCTTTCTTTTACTTTTTAGTTGAGTCAGTAAACCTATTCCCTTCTATCTCAGCAAGTATTTTGAGTTGTTGTGTTTCATTCATTCATATGATGATTTATTCAATCATGTTTCTTATGTTCCTTGTTTTTCACAATGCTCTTATCTTGGTGTTTACTACTTTGAAAGCTGTCTTTGAAAATCAGTTATTTGTGTACTCCAGCAAATTGTCAACTATTCTTCGACCAAGAGCTAAGTTTGCCATTACCAATTATGATTTACTTTATGTATCTTTATTGTGTTTCCTTTACTCATTGCAATTTGAGTTATATAATTGTGAGTTGTCTTCTACTATGATCTATGTATTGATGAATGTGATGCTTCTTGTCCGTATTCTTTTATCGACTCTTCACTCCATAAACCTGAGGTCATGTTTATTGAGTTCAGTTTCGCTTGGGGACAAGTGAAGTCTGAGCTTGGGGGGAGTTGATACGTCCATTTTGCATCACTATTCTATATCATAATTCACTGTTATTCATTGATATATTTCATATTAAGAGATGATACTTATGTAATTTCACCTATTTTTGCATGGTTTATGACTTTTGGAGCATCGAACGCTGCAGTCAGGATTCTGATGGAAAAGGTGTTGTTTGGAGGCAAAATTCGTGAAGATCAGAAAATCCGGGAAAATATACGGAAAATCCTATTTTTTCTAGAAGACAAAGACTGCCAGAAGGAGGAGTGGAGATGGGCCACAGGGGGCCCACACCACCCCCTGGCGCGGGCCAGCCTAGGCCGCGCCACCAGGTAGTGTGGCTGCCCTGGCCCACCTCTGGCGTATATAATCCTCCCGAAACCCTAATACTAGGAGAGCAACCACAGAAAGATTCCACCGCCTCTACGGGGCGGAAAACACCGAGAGAGAAAGATCTCTTCGGTAGACAGATTTCTACCGGGGGGAATTCCTTCCCGGAGAGGGGAGATCGTCGCCATCAACACCACCATCAAGCTGGACTTCATCAGGATCATCATCAGCAGCAGCAGCAGCAACAACACCCTCATCACCATCTCCATATTGCTGTAACAATTGGGTTGAACCTTGCATAGTTCTTAGGGGAAACTTTCCTGGTGTTGATTACTCTTTGTAGTTGATGCTATTGAGTGGAACCATTGAATTATTGTTTATGTTCAGATTGTTATACATCATTATTTCATCTCTGATCATGATCCATATGATGTCTTGTGAGTAATTCGTTTTGTTCTTGAGGACATGGGAGAAGTCATGTTGTTAGTAGTGGAATTGTGTTGAGAAAGATTTAATAGTTTGATATTTAAGTTGTGGTGTACTTATTCTAGTGGTGTCATGTGAACGTCGACTACATGACACTTCACCTATATGGGCCTAGGGGAATGCATTGTGTATTTGGCTACTAATCGTAGGGGTTGCGGAGTGTAAACCTGAACCCTGTTGAAACCATTGCACAAGGGACGTAAGGGTCTTAGAGTTTAAAGCTGTGGTTAGGTTTCTACCTTAATTACTTTCTTGTACTTACGGATGTTTGCAAGGGGTATAATCACAAGTATGTATTAGTCCAAGGAAGGTTGGTACATTAGCACAGGTTCACCCACATAACACTTAGCAAACTAAAGAAGATTAATCAACTATATAAAGCGAAAGCACTTGACAGAATTCCCGTGTGTCCTCGTGAACGTTTGGTCATCTTAAGTAATACAACCGGCTTGTCATTTGCTGCATAAAGGATTGGGTCACTTGCTGCATTTATTCTTACTGTCGTTTATTTACTCGTACTTTATTTACTTGCATTATCAAAAAACCCTAAAAATCGGTTTGCTAAGTATTTGCAGAGAATTCCTGATCCATACCACTAGCCAGCACCTTCTGCTCCTCGTTGAGTTCGACACTCTTACTTATCAAAAATACTACAATACACCCCCTATACTTGTGGGTCATCACCCGGCAGGGATCAGGGGCCAGAACTCCTCATCATACACCGTATGTGTGCAAAACCTCGGAGGGACTACCATTAGTAGGACCTAGGTTGTCGTGCTCGGACTTGGGGTGACTTGCGAGGAGATTCACGACCTTGAGGTTAGCTACAACAATGTCTACATCAACAATGTTCCCCTCGGAACGTCAAACCCTTTCGGTCTTCAAGGGTATGTTACTGAATCCTCCTCCATTATAGCTTTACTAGTAGATAGATCCTGTCTAGGTGTGTTCCACCATAGGAAATTTTTTGTTTTCTACCACAGAACCCCTTCGGTGGTATCAGAGCCATATCTGTGTGTAGTATTGTTGTACGGTCAATACATATGTGGATTTTGTGGAATTGATCTTACAGTCGTCACCTTCCCACATGTATTTGTGTATATCACAGTATTATGAGATGAAGCGGCCCGGGCCGACTTTACACGTAGTCTTACGCGAGATTGGTTCCACATTCGACATACGGCTTGTACCATATAAGTGACCAGTGGGTGTCTGTCTCTCTCATAGTAGTTGATATAGCATCTACAACGGAAGGTCCCGAAAGGGGTGTAGTAGAGACGACTGTCTGATCCACGTTGTGGCTGGAAGTTCGTAGTTAGAAGTGGTTCTTTGCGAAATCCTAGCAGCCACATAAAACTTGCAAAAGAAAAGAGAGATGCGTCTAACTTTGTTTTGCAGGAAGGCATATGATGTGATATGGTCTAATTCAAAGTAAAGGTAAAGTAGTTTACTTTATTGATAAGTAGTATAGTAATAGTCATCCTCATGATGAGCTATGAGGTGGTGGCGTTGCGAACTTAACGTCATACCAGGGGCACACGATGGAGATCAATGCGCATGAAAAGGACCACATCATATCAATCTAATCCGCATGTGAAGTTGATTGTTTATACATCTTGTTATGTGATATTATTAGGAAACCTATGTATTATCTATAATAAGATGATCCCTATTAAATACCAACCGTAGTGTTTTCCCATTAGTGTGCACTGCCAAGAAAGTTTGCAGTTATAAAGCAGGCCGCGACGATCGGGTGCTAGACATATCTACATTCACATATGGTGGGTGCAAGCCATGTATGCACTACTGAAAGGGAAATGGACGTCGCCTAGAGGGGGGTGAATAGGCGTTTTAAAATTATTACGGTCTAGGCTCAAATAAATGCGGAATAAAACTTAACGTTTAATTTATCAAGCCAAAACCTATATCCACTAGTTTCACTAAGTGCACCAACAACCTATGCTCAGCAAGACAAGCAACAAGGTGATAGCAAGATATAGTACTTCAAGCACGAACGCTATCACAATGTAAATTGCATATGTAAAGGGCTCGGTTGAGAGATAACCGATGGACGCGGAGACGATGATTTGTTTCCCGAAGTTCACTTCCAAAGAAGCTACGTCTCTATTGGAGAGGTGTGGGGGCGCAATGTACTTCGAACGCCACAAATGGCTCAGCTCGAGGTGTGGTGGCTCGATGCTCACCCAACGCCACACAAGGCCTCACCAAGGATGCGAAGCCACGCAACTCACCGACGCCACAAAAGGCTCACCCTATTCTCCCGTGATCTCGCCACAAAGGCCTACTCACGTTCCACTATGGGACACTTGAGGGCGGTCACCGAACCCGTACAAGGCTTGGGGCAATCTCCACAACTCAATTGGAGGGCTCCCAAGAGACGCCACAAAGGCTCCACAATGCCACAAAAGGCCAACAAGCTTGGGGAACATCCACAACTCAATTGGAGGGCTCCCAAGAGACGCCACAAAGGCTACAAAGCCACAAAAGGCAACAAGGCCACAAAAGGCTACAAGACCACAAAAGGTCAACTATCCAACCACACAACCGTCTAGGGTTCCAAGAACCCAAGAGAAACAAGCCCAAGGGCTTGAACTCGCCGAATCTCTGAGGAGAACTCAAACTTATGCACCAAATGCAAGAGGAAAGTCCTTCACTCTCAAATTCCACCAAAGATACAAAAGCTATTGGGGGAATAAGGGAGGAACAACACAAGAGGAGAACAGAAAACTCTCCAAGATCTAGATCCCAAGGATTCCTTCACAAAGAAGGGATTTTGCTTGGTGGGGCTTGTAGATCTAGATCTCCTCTCTCAAATCCCTCAAAAAGATGCAAGAATCATAGGAGGGGAAAGGGGAGAGGTCAAGCTCTTCAAGGTCAACAATGGAGGAGAGAGAGAGCCAGAACCAAGAAAGAGCTAGCTTAGGCCGAAGGGGAAAGGGGAGCTCCTTTTAAAAGGCTCCCCGATCTGCTCGTTACCCATAGAATCGTGCACAGCCGGTAGTACCGGTGGGTGGCCGGTACTACCGGTGGCACCCAGCCAATGGTCAGAAAACTACGAGAGAAAGAACAAAAATGCGAGCCTGGCCAGTACTACCGCCGCTTCGACGGAACTACCGGCGGCAAGAATGTCCTAGCGGTACTACCGCCTGAAAATCCGATCCAAGTTCCGTCAAATAGCGCTAACCAGGCAGAGAGTGTACTGAACCAAAAATGGGTTTACCGGAAGTTGGGCCGGAATTAACACCGGTACTACCGGCGGCAAACTGCCCTGGCGGTACTACCGGTGGCCCGCCGGAACTACCGGTCAGGCAAAAACTTCAGAACCAGAACTGCCACAACTTTTGCATCCGAACTCCAAACGAGATGAAACCAATTTTGTTGGAAATATTGGATATCACCAAGGGAGAAAATACCATGAATATATATGTGAGATACCTCCCAAGGTGTGGAGCCGGAAAACCCGCAAGATCAAACACGCAATAAGATATGCAAGGGAAATCCGTTTTTGATGAACTAGAGCTTGTTATGAAGATAACCACAAGCTCTAGATCCTCACATGGACAAGAACCAAACAACAACCAAGAAAGATGATGCTATGTATGCAAAGGTTTGAGCTCTCTCCGAAAGATACGAACGAGTCACCCACTCGAGAGCCCCTCTTGATAGTACGGCTATCTATCCTAAACCCGGTCCCCCAACACTACACGAGACCGGTAAAATAGAAACCCTATCAAGATCATACCTTTGCCTTGAGCATCCCACTTGAGCTTGATGTAGACGATCTTGTCACCTTCAAGATGGAACACCTTTATTGATTGCACTTGCTTGATGAAGTCTTGAGACATGCTCCCACATACTCCATGGAGAAGCCTCTTCTTCGAACTTGTCTTCATCATTCCATGATTGCCGAGGATGGCAAGCTTCAAGCATGAGATCTTCTAGAGATGATGCATCTTGAGCTTGCACTTCAATTCTTGATGATGTCTTGAAGATATCCATGAGGAACTCCATCTTCTTCTTCTTCTTCAAGACATACTTGATCTTCTTCTTCCTCTACTTGATTCCAAAAGGCACAAAGACCTTGGACAAAGCTTCTTCTTTTTCATCCTTGAAACCAACACATGGTCCAAGCGATGCCAATGGACAAACCTACAAGTGAAACTCAATTTGCACATTAGTACATAGGGATTGTCATTAATTACCAAAACCACACATGGGGCATACATGCCCTTTCAACTACAAATATACTAAGGTTAGGTTGGCGAGTCTAGCATGTACATACATGGCCTCAGAACACAGTGAATGAAAGATCGAGCATGAGTCACAAGTATATTGTGATTGATGGAATATAGTCTACCCTGGCAGCTATATCAAAGGCCATGAAGATCATGGATGATATAGTGTAAAGGGGTCGTGTGATTGCTAAAACTATCTTAGGGATGATGATTTTAGTGGGAGTTCTATTGGTAATTCGATTACAATGAACTCATATTATGAACTTAGTCTAAATTCCTTTGCAAATATCCTTGTAGATTATGGGAAAATTCATTCTGTTCGGAAACCTTCTTGAATGAAGGAGAGCTTAAGGCAGATGGGTCAAATTTCATAGACTAGTTTGAACACCTCCAAGATACCCTCGAGTTCAATGACCTGCTCTACATGATAGAAGAGGAATTAGGAGACTGCCCCGATGAATCAGCACATGAGTTTGAAGTTGAGAGCTATCAAACTCACTACAACCGCTCCATCCTTGTCCAATGTGTGATGCTAAACTCAATAGAGAATGAGCTGCATCTACGTTACTTCAACACTCACTCATATCAGATGATCGAAGAGTTGAAAGTACATTTTGCACCACAAGTCAGGCTCATGGAATATTACCTAATGGACAAGTTCCTCTCACGAAATATGAGGGAGGACAGATGCCTTTGAAGACATCTGACGTTCATGCAAAAGATGTATGATGGACTGCCAGCTGTTGGATGCCTTTGTCATAAATGGAGTGTTGCGCTCGCTGCCCCTCAAGCTATGCGAACATTGTTAATAACTACATCATGAAAGGAGAAGAGTCTACCTTTCAGATGTTCATGACCGACTTGAAGTACCTAGTGGAGTATGTCGATTCATCGGATCAAGATTATGAAGGTATATCTGATATAAAAAGTTATAAATGTTCTAGGCGAACACTTGTTGCAGTTTATCAAGTATGATGATAAGTGTTTTCCTGTTTATGACAACAGGATAATCTACATGAGAGCTTGCTGAAGAGGCAATGATCACGTGTTGAATACATTCAAGCCAGTTGATGATCGTTGAACACTCTCCATCTACATTTATCGTTTAGATTAATAAGTTTTGAATAAAGTTTGTAATCATAGCAAGTGTGAGGACCTTATTAGTAGGTCTTGCTTTTAGTAGGACAATTATTCAATAAGCTTGTAACAAGACCGTTGTGACAATCTTATGAATAAAATATTGTTGGGTCACTTCTTGATTATGAATGGATTGTTCATGTTTATTGATCTCATAAAGCGTTTATAAAAGGAATACTAATAAAGATACCCAAAGTTTAAATGTTAAACTTATTCTCGAATAGTACTTTAAGTCATTCTAAGTATTAATTGTGATGATGAAACGAAAGTCTTTAGATTTTTGACTTTTTGACTCACAAGCAATACTTCTTCTCATTTGGAGAAACTGACTAAAACTTTGCACCCTAGTAAAATAGTTGTGCATGGATTGTTGAATATCATATGCTGATCAAAATTCAACAAGATGGTTGACATTTTGGTAAATCAAAGTAAATAAAGGATTTATAAGAAAAACCACAAAGGGTAAAGTTGAATACCAAAGTCCTGGAGATTTGATCAAAATGACTAAGTATCTAAAGTTAAATTTATAGCATTAAGACTTCTGAAATTGTTTCGTAAATTACAAGTTAAGACACATCAAAGCGTATTGATATGTCTATATATCATAATCACACAATATTTGAGACTAGTGGTCTGAAACTGATCTCTAACTAAAACCTAAGTATCATTTGGAATTAGCATTAGAAATAGAAAACACTCATAAGGAACATCCAATGATTCGTGGAAACAATAGCATGAGTGTTATGGAAAGTTCGAGTTTCTGGAGACTTCAATAGAATCGAAGTCATGGTGAATAAATAGGTTTTGTAGTAGTATTCTAAGAAATTGTGAATACAACTTCCATGCTAAAACCAAAGGAAGGCAAATCTTGTATTGCCTGTAATGGTATTTCTAGAGAAAGCTTTTTTCTTAGAAATGTTAGTGGAAAGGAGTGAAAGTATAAAATAAGGTATTAGATCTTACCTATATTATTAGAGTGGCATAATGGAATTTGTTCCAGAAACCAAACTCTATGAATTAAAGAAGAGAGTAATATTGAAGATCATGAAGTTTCAAGAAGACACTTTTACTCAGAAAAGTAGGATTCAATATTGTATTCTGCCATTGCAGAATTATATTGATTCGCTTGTCCTTAAATGAGACATACCTACGCACTACAAATAAGTGTGATGGACCCAAGTGCGAGTTATGATTAAGAATCACAAATCTAGTAGTTAAGACTATTGGACCAGCATTAACATGATTATCAAGACTAGGAGATCTTTGATCTAGGATTAAAGAAAAGGGTTGTAATTAGTACAACAAGCAAGGTTTCGTAAATCAGACAAATGCTAGATGTCTCGTAATGGAAATTATCGATTTGATAGATGATCAAGTATTTTGGAATCTTCCAAAATATCAAGAAGTCCAGTATTTTGATAAAATTGAGTGGGAGCTAAGAAGTTTGCTAGTCATAATGTGTGTGACATATTATGAGTAGAAATTGAGAGGAAATCTTGATCTCAAATGAGTGGGAGCATAACAAAGATCGTATATTAGATATTCTATAAATGAAATTTGAATAAACCATTAAACACTAGAAATCTATTAAAGATGGATTGATATGTTTAATGAACATTGTAATCAGAGTATTTCAGGAAATAGATTCTGAAAGAGTGCAGAGTGCCTGGTTTAGATTATGAAAGAGTTCAGAACAACACAAGGTAGAAACAGATCTAACTTGTGAAACTAGAAAGAAACATTGAGCTAGAACTTAGTATAAGACAATGGTGGTTGAATGAAAATGATGTGTGACATCCATTGTGCCTTGGTCATAGAGTATTACATATAATCATCCTATATACTCGATATAGAAAGACCCATAATTTGTGGGTAAAAGAAAGAGTTCTTGTTTGAATAAACCACTAGACCAAAATTAAGCTTGTCCCTAAAACTATGAAGAGTAAGGTTAGACAAGAGAATTGTGAATTAAAAGGCAATCTCAGTTAAAAATTTCATAGATAAAGAGGCACATAGCTATTTAGGAAATGGCCAGTGAAATTGTTATGGCTTAAAAGAAGTTCGACTTTAGTTGAGTGTGTTTTCTAGAAGATACATGACAACAGAGAAAGTTTGATGTGATTGGTCGATTGTCATGAAAATACTTGAAAACATAAGTCTCACTTTGTTGCCAAAACAAACCTCGACACATTATGTGATAATGGTGTGAATGTCAAAAAAGGTGACATTTCAATTTTCAAATAACATAAGGATCTGGTAAAACAGATCATACACAAAAGGGTCCTCCATAAGCAGGCATGATCAAGGAAACCACATGTGATGTGGTTTCATGATTGGTAACAATGCAGCTAGATTATTTGTACTCTAGTGCAAGTGGGAGACTGAAAGAGATATGCCCTAGAGGCAAATAATAAAGGGTGTTTATTATCATATCTCATTAATTTATAATAGTTTTGTATCATGTTATAATTGTATCAAGTGGAAACATTAATACACGTGTGATATAAAACAAACCAGAGTCCCTAGTAGCCTCTAGTTATACTAGTCCATTGGGCAGCTGAAGATCAAGGTTTCCTGGTCATGGTGCATTTTACAATGGAGTAACATCATTGGTGAATGATGTAGTGGAAATTACCATAATTTACATATATTGCAGCACAATCAAGTCACATGTTCATCGTTGCAATATTATAAGCGTAGTATCCTTCTCCTTTGACCGTGAGAGCATATTAATCACTATATATCGAGGCTGCTTTCACTACATCAAACGTCATGACCATAACTGGGTGATTATAAAGATGTATGTTAGGTATTCCAGAGGAATAGTTGAGGCCTCTGCATCGAGATCAAATTTGTTCACCTACGTGACAGTAAGATACATTAGGCCCACTTAGTGAGATTACATCCATAAATGTTATGCAACATGTGACTAGGTCACGGGATGGAATATCACGGATTGAGTAAAACTGCATTTGTTGGAAACGAGATTGAACAAGGTATTGGATATCGATGATCAGGTCTTGGATAAATCGTGTATCAAAGTAACAAAGGGAATTTGACTGGACATTTAAGCTTCGAACGACAACAGTCACGTGGAATGCACATGGGTCATTATGGGCAACCCGGTCCAGCTAATGATCATTGGTTCGAGAGAGATCTCAATCATGTATGTGATATTCCCGAACCGTAGGGGTAACATACTTAAGGGTACGATGACCAATGTAGATCTTTGGTAGAAAGGAATCAATGAAGTATGAAAGAGAAAGAACTTCAGAATTGTTTCAAAGAGAGAATGCCGGAAAAGTTCCGAAGAGGGTCCGAAATGGTTGAGAAGAAAGGAAAAGTCGAAAGGTGTCTTCGGATTTGTAAAAAGATTTATAATATGCATTTATATATATTAATTATGAGTTAATATATATTAAATAAATATTTTATTATGGGGCAACTTCCACTAGAGGGCCGAATTCCCGAAGGAAAACGGCCCGGAGGGCAGCTAACAGCCGCCTAGCAGCTGGGTCGCGTCGATCAGCAAGCACACAAGGGCGATCGACGGATAGGCGCTAGTTGCCGCGTGTGCGGCGCAAAGTGCGCGGCTTAGCAGGCTAACCTAGGCGGGCGGTCAATCACTAGCAGCCACGCAGGTGAGCGCAGACCACGGCGGGAGATAGCGGACAGCCGGTGTTGGGCCATGCAGAGATAAACAAAAAAAATCCCTATGCGGTACTCCTAAGATCTAGCTCAGGTGATAGGCCACGAGATTACCACTACACGCACAAATGCAGAACTTGATCCAGAACGTCGAAGAAGTGTCGAACGATCCCACTTATATCTCCTCCGGAACCCCACGAACTCCTCTACAGGATCCCCATGAACTCCTTCGTCTCCAGCGTCGCACGTGCAACGCCTCTACTAGTATCCACACATACACGAAAGAGCTTTAGGTAGAAGATTGCTAGATCATGTCTAACCCGAAATGGGAGTGCAGAAAGTGTGGGCTAGGTCAGGGACTATCCCTTGTCACTCCACTTATATACACTCCTAGTTGGGTTCAACGCTTGAGGCACATCTAGGCTATATCCCAATCTCCACATGGATCTAATCCACATGGGCTCCTTTCCCTTAAGTGTGTGACCCTGTAGGATCACGCACACCTGTACACGACATGATCTACACCTCCAAGTATCCCTTCATGGCTTTGAGTCCATCTCACTCTAATGAACACTTGGTCTCAAGTTGATAGACGGTAGCGGCCTCTAGCAAGACGTGCCAACTCCCAAGTGCCGTAAAGTCAGAAGACGACCCTTTCTCAATGTGACTTTCGTCCAAGTCCCTTTTCCTCACGATATACCTTATCAAGCTATAGGCGAGTAGCTGCCATCCCTTCAATAGCTTAACTCTCTTATCATTCCTTGATATGTGATTCACTAGACTAACACTTAGTACAATTCCTCAGTTAACACTTAACTGAGTAGCGCATGGCCATGCTTCCGAATCATATCATATGAGAGGGCCCAAAGAATATATCTCCATTACAAAGCGGAAAATCCTCTCTTGGTAACTCATGCCATGCAACTTGATTCATAGCCAACCCGAACTCTACCTTTATAACTGCCCATTTACGAAACATCATTTGATAGAACCTAAGTTGGCGATCCACAACTTGGATCATGCGATTACCTCATGTCAAAGGATTCCATTGCTTGAGACTGCAAATGACAACATGCTCGTTGCATCTCAACTGTGGGTCAGTCTGACTCGCTAAACACTTTAGCCGAATTAGTGTAAGTCAGAATAGCATCACCATGCCCATGACAAGTGGAACTGTGTCATCAGCCGACTTGCACATTGGTCTAAGTTATCTGTCCAACACAACCTCAGTGACCAAGGACAATCTAGTATGAACAATCATGAATATATAGTTCCACAACTGAATCACGTATTCAATGATATATATATGATGTTCATACAAGGACACCTTTATTACTTTATGAATACTTTGGGGAATATCATCATACATGATTGCCTCTAGGTCATATTCCCAACAGCCGGGGCACGGCCCACCCGGCCAGGACACTATCGCCTCACGCGCCACCTGGCTGTAGGCGCTGGGTTGGATTTGGGCCCACCCGGTCTGTTGTGTGCATTGCTACTGGAAGCTGGCTGCTAAACCAGTGTTGCAGCCCACCCAGCCGCCGAAGTGAGCCCATCTGGTCGTCTGCTCCTCCTCTCCTTTTTCCTTTGACTATTAGTGCCACCCCGGGACTTTAGGGAAGGATGGTGGGAATAAGACACACCAGTACCAATATTTCTCTAAGGCAATTTCCTTAGAGAAGTACTCTCTCTCTTTCTTGCAACTATGGCTCCCTATTGGGGCTGTGCGCACATAGGGAGGACTTCGTCGCGGTGCAAGGAGGTGCCGCAAGGATTCCAAGCCGGAGACCTATTTCTGCAACCCCGGCAGAGATCAGGGGCCGAAACTCCTCATCGTACACCGTATGTGTGCAAAAACTCGGAGGGACTGCCATTAGTAGGACTTGGGTTGTCGTGCTCGGACATGGGGTGACTTGCGAGGAGACTCGCGGCCTTGAGGTTAGCTACGACAACGTCTAAATCACCAACGTTCCCCTCAGAACGTCAAACGCTTTCAATCTTCAAGGGTATGTTACCGAAACCTCCTCCATTATAGCTTTACTAGTAGATAGATCCTAGCTAGGTGCATTCCACTATAGGAATTTTTGGTTCTCTGCCACAGAACCCCTTCACTCAGCCGTACAATGCCACGTTTGCTAATTTTTGTGCTACTCTGGGCTATCCTGAGGACAATGTTGGTGGTTTTTGCATTCACTCCGGGAAGGCCATGCTTGATGAACGCATTGGTCATTGCTATCCTGAGGATCCCATCAAGGCTCCGCCCAGCCTTTCTGGCATGTACTTCTATTACATGTCCCTTTCCAAGATCTTTTTTTACAACCTTGTGAGCAAGGCCGGTGATGCAGTTAACTGCCGTGGATACCAGAAAAAATTGATGCACTATTGTCATCCCCATCATTTGAGGAAGATTAATGGCTGTGGTTTTATCTACTTCGAGATTCAGCGGTCCGTGGAGAAGTGCATGACACCCAACTATTGCCAGTATGTTCAACGCTTGGTTAATGCAATTGTGCCTGTCGCCAGTATTTCTTGTGGCTAGCGTGAAGAAATGTACATTTTCACTTTGTCTCTCCATGGCCATCATGTGGACTTCATGAGATGCTGCCTTTTGAGCGTAGGACAAAGGCAGATCATGACCCACGGATGGCAGATTTCCAGTTCCCACCGCCCTGCTCTTCCTCGCAAGAAGAGTCTTGCCAAGTTCTTCACTAGCCTATGTGATCTGTGTCGGAGTTCCTATGATATTTCCCATAAGAGTCTTGAGCTCAGTCAGGACACTAGGAGGAAGTACAATGCTTTCACGGTAGAGAGAGGTCACCATGATCCTACTGTTGGAGATGAGTTGCCTCCTGTTCCATATATCAACTATGTTATTCCAGCGCTTGATGAGGACATGTTCAGAGGATTTGATCCGTCCTAGATGCCAAGCTTTGCTACTTCTAGTGCTGCGACTACCCATGATGATGATGATGATGATGGTGAGGATGACGAGGATGAGGATGAGGAAGACAAAGAAGAGGAGGACTCTGCTGCTCAGGATCACTTTGTTTGAGCACTAGCTTCATCTACTCTCTTGTTCCTTTTTGGTGTTTCGATGCCAAAGGGGATAAGAGAGTAGAGTCTACTTAGCATATGGGTTCTTTGCCGGGGTTCCGGGGTTCACTGTTTCCACAAGCCTTGCTACTTCCTTTGGTTCTTATGGGCTTGTGCTACCATTTGCTATTTGCTTTTTCTCGAATCATTTGGATTTGTGTGGTGTGTTAGACAAGTTTGTATTATTATTGTAGTTCTTGGATATCATGATGATATGCTCTATGTTATCTTTTTTATCTCCTCTAGATATCATTGCTATTAACTTGTCAATGACATGCTTGCTTCCTAAAGATTTTTGGGGAGCTCTACACATCTCAAATTGTTGCACTTTGCATTCAAATGCAAAATCAACCAAGTGCATACTTTATGGGGGAGCTTTCTTAAAATCTTCCATGGAAACTTTTTCCATAAGCTTATTATAATATCTCTATGTGACTCTAGCTTGGTTTGTCATCGTTAACCAAAAAGGGGATATTTAAAGGGAAAATGCCCTAATCCGTTATTTTGGTTAATAATGACACCAGAGCTAGAGTGCAATGTTATCTACTAGTGCATACACAGGTTTTAGTCCGCAAGTGATGATGAGAGGTGGTGTGAGACCCCCCATTTGCTATTCAAAGAATGAGCCGGTGTTTTCGTAGTTTGTTCTCTCTCTTTATTTTTGAGTATATAGGAAACACCGCACTATTAAGAAGGGTTGTCTTGATGAGCTCTTTTGGGGATGCTTTACACCATGTACACATCCTAACACAAACCAGCTCCACACCCACATGAGAAGGTCGTAGTCATCATGGTAAAAATAGCTCGTTTGGGTTACTGCGAAACAGGCAGGAGTTTCAGCCTGGTCGTCCATGTCGTCGAACTGATCGGCTACCACCAAACCATTTCGGCCACAGCCAGAATTGCCCTCTATATAGGCATTCGTTTGTGTGCCGAACGGTTCGGCGGCCGTCGACTCTTTCGGCCGGGACTTCAGTCTGCCAGACCTGGCACCGGTTATTCTGGCCTAGGATCCGGTCGACCAGGTGCACCGCCAATCCATCTAGTGTGCACTCTGACGTTGTCGGACTTATGACCGGTTCTATCATAGGAAATCCTAAAATGGCTAGTTTTCCCCTTTGACTATATATCCCCTTTCTTCTCCACTGAGAGGTTAGGCCAATCATTCATATTATTTCTTTGAGCTCTCTCTCTCCATCGTTGAAACACCAAAATCTTGAGGATCTCCCATTGACATAGGTATGATTATTCGGATGCTTATGATTTACTACCCTATACTGGGTAAAAGGGGTTCCGACCCATGAAGATTCTAGACGACAGCCCAAGGAAGCAACCGACAAAGGCTTTGATTGTATTAGGAAAGAGACTATGAACCGACATTGTGTTGGTGTTGTAATCACGCGTGTATGAAACCTATCTGCATACAGCTTTGAGATCCGGCCTATTATATATATGATAGGAGAAGCCCAAGCGAGGGTACAGAGATCTAGAAGACAACTTGTAATAGTGTGATTTCCCCAATATTCAGGCGACTTTGACTTCATTGTTTTCCTGACATCCAATGAAATCCCCAGTGTTCACTTTTCCATGAAACCCTAAGTCCATCATCATGGGCATTGTCGAGGTTACCCCTCGTCAATTGGCACCGTCTGTGGGAATTTTGAATGCTGGAACCACAGATTCGGTGGACCGCTCTCCACCAAGCATCAACCCGACGAAAGTAGTTCCACACCCGCCCACCCCAGTATTGGTACCCACCGATTTCAACGGCGGATCCAATCTGATCGTCGGAAGCTTCCACTTCCAAGCAAAAGACCTGCAAGAATCGCACCCTTCGGCCCTGATCACATCAGAACCGTCGGTGGAAAAACTCACGCCTATGGCAGTACCAGCATGTTCCGTCGGGTCCTCCATGGACGCCACATCACAGATCGAAACAGGCGAGGAAAGCGAGCAAATCGAGATGGATCTGGGGGACTTTGATGGTCTTTACGACAATCTATCCTTTGGATCGGACCCACAACCAACCCCACCACATGAAGCAAGCCCGGAAAAGTTAGAACCCGAAGAAAGCAGCAAAAATGTCGACTTCGGAATGAGTATGGCGAAGATTTACCCTGAACTACAATATCATAATACCAACAGCACATGCCTTGGAGCAGAAGATGACATCACCAGCCCACGCATAACACGTCATCAAGTGTGCAAGGTCGACGAGAACACCTCAACACCACACGACTCCAATGGTAACCCTATCCTTGACCCCAATGATATTTTATCAAATGACAATGCAGGAAATCACAACAATGAAGGGAACCATGGAAACGAAGGAGAAACGGCGGAAAACCGCATAGTCCAAGGAAGAGGCGGAGAGCAACATGAAGGAGAGAGGCGAACTCTTCGGCTACCAGCAGCAGCATGGCAAAGGGCAAGGGAAGCAATTTCGGGAGCAGTCCCGATGATAGCGGACGCTTCACACGAGGATTTATTACCATATCAATATCTGCTTCATCACAAGAAGAGAGATCTACTCAGGATGCAAAGACAACTCGACGAAAGAAAGAGATTAGCTGACGAATCCAGCTTACGATGGGAGCAGCTAAGCTCCACCCGAGGATCAGGGAGCATAACAGAAGGAGCACCACCAGGAAGGAGAACATCTTGATTAGTGAATATCCCTAAAGCAGAGAGAGGCGGACTCATCTGCAATCTAGATCTATCGTTCATGTCGATCGATCAAGCAGGAAACATCAAGGCAAAAACGGCCCAAGCAGCCATTGTGGCTGCACAAACATATCTACTCACAACTCAGCCCGCACTCGATGATCCTCGTGCGTCCCTCCACCGCTCCGCCTCGATGAACCTTGGCATGGCAGAAGCCTCCCTCGCAGAAGCAGAACAAGGAACCACGTGATAACACGATAGATCCCCACGTGGGACACACTCGACGATCTTGATCGCCACACCAGGCATATCTTGCAGCACCCGAGCCGTGAAGCAACACAAGAAATGACAACACGCAACACAGGAACGATGGATCAAGAGACAAAAACCGTAGCCGACGATACCATGACAACGAAGATGATTATGAACTATGCGGGGCCAGCTGTTTCACTTAGAGGATTCGCAAAACCTCAGTACCCAAGGACTTCAAACATCCGCATGACCGCCAGAAGTACGATGGACTCCAGGAACCCAAAGCATGGTTAGCAGACTATTTGGCCACTGTCAAGTTGCAAGGCGGCTCCACAGCCACCACAATGCAAAGCTTACAACTACACCTCACGATAGCATTCATCCAACGATGGAATATCATAAAAAACTCGGTAGAGTCCATATCCGACAAAAGGGCCATCGATGCCTTCAACGACAGCCTTCGTCGCTGAGAATTCATAGAAGAACTAGGACGGGTCAAACCCAAAAAAATATCACAGCTGATGGAAATAGCAAATCGCTGGGCTGCTGGAGAAGATGCGCTACATAACAAGCATACGCGATCACCCGAGGAAGACAGGGATAAACGCGGCAATGATAGAAGAAGGAGGAACAATGATGGAAACACAGGACCAAGTTATGTTGCAGCTGGTTTCTCGGGTGAAGGTAACAACAGAAGCAACGACTACAACAGCGGGTACCGCAATAATAGGGATGACGTTGGAGGAAGCCAGTCAGCATAGCGGTACCAGCCAAGAGCTTGAGATCCACCTATGTCCGCAATGCAAATGCTGGAAGGACCCTATAATATGCACTTTTATGTCGACTCAGCAGGTAGGCGACAATCCAACCATCTCATGAAAGACTGTCAAACATTCTTGAAGATGCAGGAGCTATGTAATGCAAAAGCAACTGAAGCGGCAAACAGAGGATACACATCTACGTTTGGCACATTAGCCATCGGCGCACCACCACCACCATCACCAGCAGTGCCACCACAAAACAAAAATGATCAACACAATGAATACCCCAGGTCAAAAGGGGCAATGTCAATGATTCAGAAAGGGCGTCCATCCAACATAACCTAGAAGCTCATCACAAGACAAATCAACATGGTGGAAACAACAACATCAACCACACCCGAATATCTCCATTGGTCCGAGCAAGAAATCACATTCAGTGGAGCCGATCACCTACTTTGGTTCCCACGACCAAGTCACTCAACCTTGATAGTCGAAGCACAAATTGGCGGGTTTGACATGAGCAAAGTCTTCATGGATGCAGGAAGCAACATAAATCTGATCTATGCAAAAACATTATGAACAATGGGCTACCCCCTAGACAATATCGCTCCAACAGAAACATCTTTCCACGGAATAGTACCAGGTAAAGCCAAAATTCCTTTAGGCAAAGTATTTCTTGACATTGTTTTTGGTTCCAAAGTAAATTTCAGGCGAGAAAAACTCGAATTCAAAGTCATGGACTGGCCATCACAATATCATGCGATCCTGGGATGACCAGCTTTCACAGTTTATGGCAGTACCACATTATGTGTACTTGGTCATGAAGATGCTAGCACCAAAAGGAATCATCATGGTAAAGGGAAGCTTCACACGTGTCGACAATTGCGACAGGGAGTTTAATAAAATTTCTGAATCTTTCGGGATGGCAATAGAGCTCGAACAACTCAAAACTTCAGCAATAGTAGAACCATTGGAAGTAGTGTGTGTCAATCCCGATTAGGCTTTTGACACTGCAAAGGACACAAAAGAAGTACAGATCAACCCCGTCGATCCGACGAAAACAACATTTGTGGCTTCCAATCTTGATCCCGCATAGGAAAGCATGCTCATCGAGTTCCTCCATGAGCACAGGGAGATTTTCGCATGGCTACCTTCCGACATGCCGGGAATACCCAGGGAACTCGCTAAGCACGCATTAAATTTGGACCCAAAAGGCGAAGCCAGTAAAGCAACTGCTTCGTCGCTTCGCCGAACCAAAGCGTAAAGCCATTGGAAAGGAGCTCCATCGCCTTACCAACGCCAACTTTATCAAAGAACTAACAAAAGCAGAGTGGGTCGCAAACCCAGTATGTGTTCCAAAGAAAAACACTACAGAACTTCGGATGTGCATCGACTTTACTGCACTGAACAAACATTGTCCAAAAGATCACTTCCCATTACCGTGAATCGACCAAATAATCGATGGAACCACGAGATGTGAACGTCTTTATTTCTTGGATGCTTATTCAGGATACCACCAGATTAGGATGAAGGAAGAAGATCAGGAGAAAACGGCATTTATCACACCTTATGGTGTATTTTGCTACACAACAATGCCCTTTGGCCTCAAGAACGCCGGAGCAACATATCAGCGGATGATGCAGAAGTGTCTGGGAAGCCAAATAGGCACAAATGTACAAGTATATATCAATGACATCATAGTTACAACAAGACAAGGATCTCCGCTCATCAAGGACCTCGAAGAAACATTCAAAAATCTTGACAAGTTTAGCATCAAACTGAACCCGAAGAAATGCTCCTTTGGAGTCCCGGCAGGGCAACTCCTCGGATATTTGGTATCAACCAGAGCAATTGAGGCTAACCCCGAGAAAATACAAGCAATCCTAACAATGAAGAATCCAACAAATCTACGTGGTGTGTAGAAGCTGGCAGGACGAGTAGCGGCTCTCAGTCATTTCATTGCAAGATTAGGAGAAAAGGCGTTGCCATTCTACGCCCTTGTGAGGAAATCGGAAAAAATCGAATGGACGGAAGAAGCTCAGCGCGCCTTTGAAGATCTCAAAAGGACACTTTTGACATCTCATGTTGTCGTGTCGCCAAAAGAAAAGGAGCCCTTGCTACTTTATATCGCTGCCACAAATCAGGTGGTCAGCACGGTGTTCGTCGTGGAGCGACCCAAAGAAGGGAAAACCCATGGTGTGCAGAGGCCGGTCTACTTCCTGAGTGAGGTCTTATCGCTATCCAAACAAAGGTACCCACATTACCAAAAACTAGCATATGGGGTATTTATGACAGCACGAAAAGTACGCCATTACTTTTCGGAACATCCGATCATAGTTGTTAATGAAGCACCTTTGTCAAGCATCCTCAACAATCTAGAAGCAACTGGACGTGTCTCTCTATGGGGCATCAAATTATCCCCTCGAGATATCACGTATGAGAAGCGTAAAGCAATCAAGTCAAGTTCTGCCGAATTTCATCACAGAATGGACAGAGTTGCAATGTGTAGGACCACCAGACCTTTCTAGTGCCTAGGTAATGTACTTTGATGGATCAAAATGAATGGAAGGAGCAGGAGCAGGAGTCATACTAGTGTTACCACAAGGAGACAAAATGCACTATATTCTTTAGATGAGCTTTGCAAATGCATCCAATAACAAAGTTGAATACGAGGCTTTGTTGCATGGCATGCAGATGGCCAAATCTTGTGGTGCAACTCGCCTCAAAATCTTTGGAGATTCCAACCTTGTGGCACAACAAGAAATCAACAAGTGTGACGCTGTCAGCAAAAATATGACTGCTTACCGAGATCTATATGGCATTATGGAAGCTCAATTTGATGGATGCGAAGTATCGCACATAGGGAGAGCAAGCAATGAAGAAGCCGACAATCTAGCAAACATCAGATCCTTGTGCTTACCAATACCACTAGGAGTTTTTTGGGAAGAAATAATGGAGAGATCCATCAAAGCAAAAAGAGTCTCCGAGATTGTAGCGCCAAAAACAGGAAAAAACAAGCATCCGCAAAAAGACTCGGGGGCTTCATCAGAAACCAAGAGTATAGAGGAGGTCGCGGAAGAAGAAGAACAGGAAATTAGAGAGGTCATGTTAATTGAGCCTACATGTATGCAGCCGTATATAGCATACATGACTAAGGGAGAACTACCCGAAGATGTGATAGAAGCCCGACGAATCACCCAAAGATCAAAAGCCTTCAGAATAATCAAAGGAGAGCTATATAAGAGGAGTATTTCGGGTGTGTTACAATGTTGTGTAACACCCGAAGAAGGAAAAATCATACTCAAAGATATACATGAAGGAGTTTGTGGTCACCATGCTAGCATCCGAGCAATTGCTGCCAAAGCATTCAGGACAGGATTTTACTGGCTCACCGCAGTTCAAGATGCAAAGGATATTGTCAAAACATGTGAAGCATGACAATGATTTGCAACAAAGCCTGGAGCACCCGCTGCTGAGTTAAATCCCATACCCTTGGCTTGGCCTTTTGCTCGGTGAGGACTTGATATGGTGGGAAAACTTCACAAATCATCGCCAGGAGGACACGTCTTTCTGCTAGTAGCAGTCGACAAATTTACTAAATGGATTGAAGCAATGCCTGTCACCACCCAAGATGGAACTTCGGCTGTGAATTTTATTAAGTCCATAGTATTTCGGTTTGGCGTACCAAACAACATCTTCATGGATAATGGGACCAACTTCACTTCTAATGAGTTCAAGGAATACTTCTAGGAGATGGGTATCAAAGTTAGCTACGCTTCGGTAGCTCACCCGCAAAAAAATGTATAGGTTGAAAAGCCAATGGATTAGTTACCACCAGACTTAAGAAAAGACTACGGGCACCGCTTGACAGAGCAAAAGGAGCATGGGTTGATGAATTGCCATCTGTTTTATGGAGTTTACATACAACTCCAAATAATTCGACATAAGAGACACCTTTCTTCCTGGTCCACGGTGCAGAAGCCGTGCTTCCTATTGAGGTGTCACATGAATCTCCAAGAGTAGCTGCATATGATGAAGAGGAATGAAGAGAAGCACTTGAAGATAATGTGGATGCACTTGATGAAGCTCGAGATGAAGCTTTACAAAGAGCAACTATGTACCAGCAAAATTTGCACAATTACCACAGTAGAAGATTGCGGCCTAGGTCCTTCGCAGTAGGGGACCTAGTTCTTCGCCTCAAGCAAGATGGCCACAAGAAATTAGAATCGCCATGGGAAGGACCATACATCATCACAGAAGTTATTCTCGGAGGAGCATATCGACTACAAGACAGGAGTAAATTACTTAAATCCATGGAACATAGCACAGCTACGATGCTTTTACGCATAAGATTACTTACAAGATGATAAGAGTTATAGTTCAGCTTCTTAAGCCAGAATATCCAGGCCAACGGCTCGAGGCCATCCGCCCAAAAAATAATGTATCATTGATGGTTCGCCTTATATATAAAGAGATAAGTTATTCGTACCTTAAGCTTTTTATTGTTCAAAAGATCAAAGTTTTTCATCAAGCTAACAACAACTATGAGCCTATGTCCAGATACAAGCATCCGAACATAGCCTCGGTGGCTACTCCCATCGGGAGCGCTAGCGCTCATCCGATAGAAATCCGGTTGTGTATAAAAATATATTAATGGTTACAAACACCTTTGAGTTTTACACCAGTGTATCCTCAAAAAGGTATCCTCAAGAGAAAGATTACTACCATCGGGAGCAAGTATAAAGAATTAAAACTATCTGATAAAATCAGAAATATTGGCGGCCCAGCAGGCCAACCGCTAATAAAGCCAAAAATTTCGGATCACGCTCAGACGCGACAAAAAATCCGAATGTCGTGTTCAGAAACATGAAGGTAAGACCCCAGGATTCATCCTGTGTGGCCTGGTAATCGCACAAGAATGCGCTCTGCCAGTAAAATATCCATGTCAACAATACGATAAAAAATCCCGACAGATGTGTTGGGTACCCGATAAAATAGAAGCTGGAATTCAGTATTCGGTAAGACCTTAGCGGCTCGAAACTGAATTACGCCAGTAGCAAATTCCGAATTCGAGCCTGGGGACTTGAATTTGATGTAGGACAACCTTGTTTTTTCCTAGAAGCAATTAACTGATTTCCAATCTATCGGAAGCATCAGACTCGTTGTACCAAATCCCTATAAAAATAAAGAAAAGAGAAATAGAACATGAAAGAAAAGAAAGAAAAAGAAGCTTTGAGACTCAACCTGAAACTTCGGTTCAAGTAGAGTCTTCGGGGCTACTGACATAGGTATGATTATTCGGATGCTTATGATTTACTACCCTATACTGGGTAAAAGGGGTTCCGGCCCATGAAGATTCTAGACGACAACCCAAGGAAGCAACCGACAAAGGCTTTGATTGTATTAGGAAAGAGACTATGAACCGACATTGTGTTGGTGTTGTAATCACGCGTGTATGAAACCTATCCGCATACAGCTTTGAGATCCGGCCTATTATATATAGGATGGGAGAAGCCCAAGCGAGGGTACAGAGATCTAGAAGACAACTTGTAATAGTGTGATTTCCCCAATATTCAGGTGACTTTGACTTCATTGTTTTCCTGACATCTGATGAAATCCCCAGTGTTCACTTTTCCGCGAAACCCTAAGTCCATCATCATGGGCATTACCGAGGTTACCCCTCGTCAGCCAATCTACCCAACCAAATCCAAATCCCTTTGGTAGAAAGCAAGAAGAGGTCCTGATATATGTTTCCACCAAGCCAAATTTCATTCCCCCTCGAGTTCATCGAGTTTGCTTGTTACTCTTGAGTTTGTGGGAAACCTTAGGAGGCTAGGGTCGCCTGGAGGCATTCGGCTTGTGACTTTCCCTGTGGAAAGTTTGTGAGGGTTTGGAGAGTATCTTAAAGTATACCACGAGTAAGTGAGCTATTTCTTTGTGGAATAGGCTCGGAGAAGAAGGTGAGCCTTCGTGGCATTGGGGAATCCTTCGTGGGACCTCACACCTCTCCAACGTGACGTAGCCCCCTTCCCAAAGTCATTGAACACGGGAATACATCTTTGTCTCCACGTGCTTCGGTTATTCCTAAACCGAATGTCTTACTTGTGTTGTTTACTTTGTGATAGCCTTCGTGCTTGAAGTATCTTGTATCATCATCTAGGTTGCCTCACCTAGTTTGCATTTAGGCACACTTATATTTCCCAAAGCCTAAAACTTGCAAAATCTTATAAAGAAATTTGTAGAAACCTATTCACCCTCGTCTAGGTTAACCATCTTACCCTTTCATCCACCCCTTGGGTTATGGGTTTGTGGTGGTAACTTGATCCAACATCTCTATGTATGATCATGGTTCAAGTCCATATGATGTGCCTTGCATGATTATGGAACTATCTATATAATTCCTTTGGTGGATATTATGGTATGAGATGATACTCGTCATGCATTTATCGTTGTGTTGAGACTTTATGGTTTGTCATACTTTGGAATACATCTATGATACATGTAATGATTTCTCTACGCTTAATGTCTTGTTTACCTAAGTCATGAGGTCTTTGAGAACATCAAGTGTAGGTAGATGGGAGATATGTGGATGCACATATATTTTAAAACATTGCACTAGTGTTTAGGATATGTTTTCCTTTAAGAGTATGATGTATATGGGTAATGGGTGGCCAAGTGATAGATGACATAAGCATTGAGTGACAACAGTGTTGAAAAGCATCCTTTATCTGGTGGTAAAAAGGGGAAGTATGACGTGGTGGAGTGACATACCACACGCTGGCCTTAACGAGGGTGTCACAGCAACACATATGGGTACTTCTTTCAACTATGTGTTCTAGGACATGTAGTCTCTATAAAGTTATCATTAAAGCATGCCAATTGTGTATTTATTATTTATAACATGATCATCACCATAGTCGAAGAGAGAGGATTGAGTAAACCATGAACCCAGGTCCATTGTTCCCATAAGAGTTAAACAATTGTCTTGTCCTCTTGAATTTAGAGGATTGGTCACTTTTACATTTATTGTTTTGTTGATTTTTAATTCCTTCCATTAAATCAATCTCCATTAATCCTTCAGTTTGTTTAGTGCATAAACAACTAGAATTGTGACACTTTAGTTGGAGAGAGTGGTTGATTTTCCTTCTTGCTCCTGCGGATCAATAACCCTTTTTCACATTGAGATGTTCTACAGTGATCCCCAGCTCTTGGGAGATATCAAATCTACAGGAAGAAATGTTTGTAAATTGTAAAATATCGAAGATTAAAAGGGAAAAATCTATTGTTGTTGGGAAAATGCTTGATGCAAAGTGTGGTTAATACGACCAAATATTTGAGTATTGTCTTGAGATGATAAGGAGCAATATGGAACAACATGTAGTGAAGCTACACATTTTGAGAAGCTTACTTTTCACAAGTTCTATATCTGTTTTGATAAATTGAAGAAAGTGTTTCTTTCTGGCTGCAGAAAAGTGATAAGCTTAGATGGATCTTTTTAAAGGGAGATTGGAGAATTTTTTAGTGCTATATATAGGCCGAGATGAAAATCATCAAATGTAGCCAATAGCTTGGGTTGTAGTGGACAGGGAGACAAATGAGACTTAGGATTGGTTTTGTAGCCTTTTTGGGGTTGTGCAAAAGCTTCAAGCCCTATGTTGTTCAATCTTGCAAGGGACACATTAGAAAATGTAATTGTTGAAGGAGCTTTGGCAATCATGAAGAAATATCCCCATCAATGGAGACAAGCATGGTTCATGTTATGTAGTGATTGTGATTATGTTGACAATAATATTTCTGAGTATTTTAATAAGTGGATAATTGAGTGGTTAGTAGTCTAAAATATTAGGCAGAAAGTTATGATTAGAATCCAAGTAAACAAAACCGAGTGTGAGAAATTGCCAGGTAACATCTACACAAATGCCCTTCGCAAGCTTAAGAAGAGCATCAATTATTCTGCCTACTATTGGGCTATTTGGAATGGTGATGATGGTTATGAGGTGACTCATCAGTACACAAAACATAGGTATACTGGCAATCTATGGGAAAAGACATGTAGTTGCAGATATTGGCAGCTCTCAGGGCTCCCATGCTCTCACGCAATAAGTTGCATTCATGGAAACAAACATTCTAGACGACTAAATCTCCAAATCATACACAATTGACAAAGTTTAAAAAAATATGCACATGGTCTTCAACCTGTTGAGGGCCAACTTTCATGGCCAGTTTCTGAAAGACCAATGCCATTTGGGCCAAAGGAGAGTAAGAAGCCTGGGACAAAGAAGAAAAGTAGAACTAGAGAGGAACAAGAAACACCAAACAGCACAAAACGTTAGCAAAGTTAGTACTATTATAAAATCAGCTCCAGCAGCTCAAACTGGAAGTGCAAATCCACCTTCAAGGGTAACTATATTGCTTATTAGTTCTACATTATATTGCTTATTAATTCTATAAAAAATTCTTATTAAGTCTGCACTACATTCCTTATTAATTCTGTACTAAATGCTACAGGCTTCAGAACAAATTGCAGTAGCTCCACCATCAAATCCAACTACTAGAAGCACTGCAAATAAAAGAAAGAGGCAGGCTGCATCTAAAAACTCAAGCAAAGGAACTCAACCTAAAAACTCAACGAGAAGGTCAAATAATACAAGTGCTAGCATTGTAAATGTGGGTGGATTTTCTAGCTCAAGTGTTACTGTTAATGTCTCCTCTTTGATCAGCTTTTGTCCAATCATACTAACAACCTTGTCAGGGGTACCAAAAGAAATATGCTAAAACTCGCAAGCTCCTTGGTTTCAAAGATTGATGCATTTTCATGTCTGTAATGCCAAACTGAGCTGTAGCTTTCCCTTTGTAATGTTAAGATGTTGGCTTTCCTACTTGTAATGCCAAACTAATGGCTTTCCCTTTGTTATGTCAAACCGATGTTTGTTTCTAATGCCAAACTGATGGCTCTCGATATGTGAGATTTGATTCATATCTCAATCTGATGGTTTCCCTATGCTATAGGATTTGTTATGTACAAATTCAAAAGAAACTCCGTCAAAATTCATAATAAACTTTGTCAAAGTTTAGAAGAAACTCTGCCAAACTGATGGCGTTTCATTAATTTTCATTCAAACAATAGTATACACATGGCAACATATGAATGGAGGAGAAATAAAGGTCTGATCAGCATATACTCGCGCAACATGACGCCCAACGAATGCTAACGCCACACTGACTTGGCTAATGAGGAACGGTCAAAACCAGCACCAGGACAGGGCAAGGGAGCGATTTAGCTGGTTTCCTTAGTTTAGAGTTATTTCCTCACCGGTTTTAGTGTCCAGGGTTGTAACTTAAACTCTACGTAGAGTTCAGGGGGTAATATGCTCCTCTCTTAATTATAAGACATGTTCTTCCCAAAAAGAGGAGTGGAGATTTGGTACATATGGACACCGGTGATCCTATTTTAAAAATAAAGTCAAAAATCATATCTTGAGTTCCACAAAATCCTGGAAACAAATCAGGATGTAGCTA
This sequence comes from Avena insularis, assembly GCA_023614405.1. Lineage (NCBI taxonomy): Eukaryota > Viridiplantae > Streptophyta > Magnoliopsida > Poales > Poaceae > Avena > Avena insularis. The sequence goes on along the minus strand of CM042690.1, from coordinate 605,493,935 downwards.
GTGATGTATACCACAAATGTGCAAACAAATCAATTAGGAATAATATGTATTCAAAAATACACGAAAAAAAACTGTGGATATGTGTATCACGTTTTCAAATCTTCAAACAATAGATTTTGTCTCTTTATGTAGCCCAAATCACATTGAAATTTTACGCTCTCGTAGGATATATCATGGACAAAGTCTAGAATTGTCTTCAATCTGTTCTGAAACTTATAAAATATGATTTTAAATATTTTATTATAAGCGATCATTGGAGCTCATGTGCCTTCTCCCCAACAAAAATCTCTTAAAATGGTTTCGAACTGAGCAAAACTTTCCCATTCTCACTAGCCTAAAGTTCCTTTCCTTGAAACCATGTATGTCCTTCCCATCCCCAGATGACCACCCTACTATGTACTCCCTCGTGTTTGGAGTTTTTTGCGTTCCCGCGCGAGATGCACATGCACAGGGTATGAAACAAACACATGTACTCCATCTGTCTTAAAACAGATGCTAGAGATTTGTCTCAATTCATTAGAGATTTATTAAATCTAGACTAATCTCTAACATATACTCCCTTCGTTTTAAAATATAAGATGTTTTAGCTTTGTGAAATGAGTGTATCTAGACTAATTTTAATGTGTAGGTTCACTTCAAACCTAAATGAACATATACACTAAAATGAATCTAGATTCACTCTTTTTACAAAATTAAAACATATTATATTTTAAAACAGAGGACAAGTCCGACATATATATCGAGATGGACCATCACGTGAAAGAAGAAATCGAGACGCTGCTATCGCCATAAATCCCCGACGATAAAAGTAAGCCGAGACACACACACACCCCACCCGCTAGACTAGGACCAGTAACCGCTAACCACACTGCTGCTTCTGCTGAAATTTTGGATAGAAAAGGATGTCACGGTCAACCATCGGGCATCGGCACGAGATAAACAGACGAGCGCTGGCCAACCACCTGCGATCCAAAGTGATTACTGCTCCCTTCGTTGTTTTAACTTTGTAAAAAAGTATATCTAACCTTTTTTAGTATGTGGTTCATCTACACACTAAAAAGGGTTTAGGTAGAGCCTTTCACAATAAAATATCTTATATTTTAAAACGGAAGAAGTAATAGTATTCCCTCCGTTCCAAAATATAAGATATTTTAGCTTTGTGAAAAAAGTGAAACCTAAAAACTAAAAAAGTCTAGATACATTTCTTTCAGAAAGCTAAAATAATCTTACTCCCTCTGATCTAAATTATTGTTCTCAGATTTGGTTAGATTCGAATGTATCTAGCACTAAAACAAGACTAGATACATTCGAATCTAGACAAATATGAGAACGTTAATTTGGATCGTAGGGGTATTATATTTTGAAACGGAGGGAGTAGGATATAAAATACGATTGGACCGGGATCCACATCAGCCGTCTCTCTGGACGTTTCTCAGCCGTCCGACCCGAAAATAACGGCTCGATCGGTCGCATGCTGCGTTGTTGGTGCCACTGTAACCGAGCTATATATATACGCGTTGTTTTTGCTGCAGTGCACGGCAAGATAGAGCACTCTTGTTTCTCTGTTTCGCCACGTTGCCTATCTCATGATTTGCTAGCTCTTTGTATGTCTGCTTGTTCTTTGCACAGACGAGAGATATCTATAGGGGCCAAATTGTTGGAGGACTATTCTAGTATAAGACGTTTTAGTTTTGTAAATTAAATGTATCTAGACGTCTTTTAGTGTATAGGTTCGTGCAGGTTTGAAGTAAACATATACACTAAAAAACGTCTAGATACATTTATTTTATAATTAAAATATCTTATATATCTAAACGGAGGGAGGGAGTGCTAAACAAGATTATCAACGGCTTTCGTCAGTGCCGCTAGCGGTCGTTATGTTTGAGAGGTACAGGCGGTGCCGTCTCTACACAGTGTTTCCAGCCATTCAGGAGCCCCTCTGCCTTTTTGGTTTTTTCTTGAACAACCATGTTGATTGTGCTCTGCACGTACCGTCTCCAAACAAAAGATCTGCTCGATTGTCGCCAATGGCCATTGTCATACTTTACTGTCTATCCATCTTCAAAATAAAATATACTCCCTCCATCCCAAGGCTTAAGACATATAATTTTTTTAAAAAGTCAAGCTACGGAAAGTTTGACCAAACTTTTTGAAAAAACTATCAAGAACTATGATATTATATAGATACCACGTGAAAATATGTTTTATCATGTATCTAAGGATATATATTTCATATTGTAAATATTAATATTTTTTTCTAAAAACTTGGTCAAACTTTACATAGTTTGACTTTTTTTAAAAATTATATGCCTTAAGCCTTGGGACGGAGGTAGTACTGTCTATCCATCTTCAATTTGAAAAGGTTTTTAGCCTTGATATATTTCAAAATATATATTGTATTGATATTGGGTAAGACAATTACATTGAGAGCCCTTTAGCTATTTATATAATACTAGAAGACTTGGGAGACAAGAAGCGTAATAGAGATAGAATAAGATTACAATATTTAAAGTACCAAATATGCCTAACCATAATATACTCTAACATCCCCTCCCCCTTAGTTGGATCGGTAGTGACGCGAACAACAGGAGCGTCACGGATGGTCTGACTGGACCATAATCTGAAGTCGCGGACTAGAGAGGATGAAGGTGGATGCCAATGTCGATGTAGCCGAAAGTGAGGTGATGTAGTGGTGGTCGATGGTGTTGTTGGTGAAGTTGATGATGTTGTTGTGTTGTGGTAGATGTATTCGTTAAGCCTAGAGAATTCGCCGTAGTAGTTGAGGTAGACGTAGATTGAGTCGGAGTAGTCGAGGTAGGCGACACGTCTTGCCGAGCTTGCCAAACTCGGGAGCATGCCGGGGACGAAAGCACACGTTGGTGTTTCCAATACTGCGAAGACAGGGACCATCACGAACCATGCGAGCCAGAGCCAGATTTGAAGAAGCAGAGAAGTTCTCCTTGAACGATCGGTGCGTAGAAATTGTCCGCCGATGTGTTGAAATAGACGAAGTAGTTGCACACAGAAATTTGATTAGTGCAAAAATAAAAATTTAGACTGCGACTCTGGCGACGAGGTCGTGGTGGAAGAAAACGACAAGGTAGTTGTTGATGGCGATTGAATTGTAGCGGTACTAAATTTTGGGGATTAAACCCGTATTTTCCGCTTGTATGAGCGCGGCGTCGCTCGTGGAGAAGAACTTGTTGACGTTAACGATGACCACGATCGGTGGTGACGGCGACGATATGATGATATCGTTGGTGTAGATGGTTATCGGCGATGGTGACCACGAGTGATGCAGACGTCAAGACGCGTACTCGCGGGACGTGCCGCGAGATCGAAGTTGAAGGCTTGGTGTAGATCGGCTTGGCCAAGGCTTGACAGTGCGGGAGCGCAGGTACATGTCGAAGCAGATCCGCTAGGCTTGGAGTAGAGATGGTTTGTCCTTGTCAACGTGCACATGCACGCATGCGCCCTGGCCATGCAGCTTGGTGCAGAACTTCCGTTGGAGTAGATGTTCGTGTGCAGCTTCGCGAGTACGACCAGCTGAATCTGCTGGATTAATGCATTGACGAGAAGGATAATCGGATTTTTGTGGCTAAAAAAAGATAGATTTAATAGAAAAAAGAAATTTTCTAGAATTACTGAACCGATCTAAGGATTGGAAGAAAAACTAGCTACGAGATGCGATGCCCCGACAGAAATCATATAGATAGATCTCGCCGGGGGCGGCGCGGCGGAAGCGGTGGTGGCTAAAACCTAGACTGAGGAGTAGGGGCGGAGCCAGGATTTGAGTATAGGAGGGGAGGGGGGGGGGGGCGAGAAGTGACAAAGTCAAAGTCTAAACCGTCATAGCATATCAAAATTTGTTTTCCAAAAAGCCAATAATGTCGTATGAATATAAATTATCTCAAGCATTAAAATTGATAAGCAACCCGGCCATTTGTCTAGCTACTTTTCCACAATTTTTTGAGGATATCTCTTTTATCACCATTCACCAACGACTGAGATCCAAGAAAAAAATAGCATTCAACAGATATGAGACTAAACTAATTGGTGTAAGAAATTGTCTACTTTACACGATTTCGAACTAAGCAAGTGTAGGTCAACTGAAAGGAAAAATGTAGACTAGATCAGACACGCAATACTCATATATATGCATTGTATCTCCTTCTCGTGTACATACCTTGACGTATAGTCTTGCAGTGTGGAGGACAATGAAAGCAAGCAGACAACCAACCTAGTCGTCGCTAGACAAACTGCCAATCAAGTCGTACGGCTTGCGAGAGAGCGGTGGCAGGGTCATATACCTTGCAGCGAGATTGATCTATCATTCAATCTGATTGAGAGACGAGATGCAAGATGGTGTCGCAAGATCGAGCGCCGGAACGACCAGGGCTCCGCCCCTGAGGAGCGACACGCTCTGATACCATGATATATTGCGAAATATAGATTGTATTGATATTGGGTAAGACAATTAGAACACTGCTATACGTACGATAGAAATTGTACGATTTATGTACGATGCAGACTTGTAGCCGTTGCCACAGCCGCGCACGCTCGCGCCGAAGCCACACGGCCGGACGATTAGCTGTCGTACACGGATCGGACAGTAAAGTTTGTACGTGAAGCAGTTTCGAGACAATTATATTAAGAGCCCTTGAGTTGTTTATATAGTAGTACTAGAAGACTTGGGAGCCAAAAACGTAATAGAGATAGAATTGAATTACAATACTCCCTCCGACCCATATTATTTGACTTGAATTTGTCTAGATTCGGATGTATCTAGAGTCTAGATACATCCGAATCTAGACCAATCCAAGTCAACTAATATGAGTCAAGGGAGTATTTAAATTACCAAATATGTCAAACCGTAATATACGCTAACAAGCCTCGTGTGACTGAGTTTCAGAAAAAGACAAAAGGATTAAAAACTCAGATCCTTAGCACTACTAGATATTCCAATTAGTAGTAGCCCTAAAAAAAAGATAGTACTACAATTAATTAGTGCATGACCTGATCACGATCACCGCTGCTTCCCGTGATCGCAAACTACCAGTAATCATTTTCTTTTAAAATGCAAACTACTAGTACTAGTAATCTGCGCATATATGACTTGTGGATCTGATTGACCAACGAATCTGAAGTACAGCGGTGAGTATCATCTTAGCTTAGTTTAGTTTAGTTACGACGGCGGAGAACAAATTCGTCCATCGGTTTGTTTAGTTGGGGAGCCGGCTGTATTGTACCGTTAGCCTGTAGGCTGTAGCTACGATCGTGCACAGATACTGGAGGCAACGATCATCTGTGCATCAATTAGATGTTTTGCCACGAGGGGGCGCCTACTTCGGGGGATATATAGTACTCCTTTGATGGAGTACCACTTTGTTGCAACCTATGCCTAGACGCGTTAAGCAAAATACTACTCCTTCCGTTCAAAAATATAGTACGTTTTAGCTTTGTGAATCTAATGTATCTAGACGTGTTTTAGTGTATAGGTTTGTAGAGGTTTGAAATGAACCTATACTCCCTCCGTCCTAAAATAAGCGACTTGGGTTTATCTACGTTCGCATATATCTATATACTAAAACGTGTCTAGATATATTCAAATCTAGACAAACTCAAGTCACTTATTTTAAAACGGAGGAAGTACTAAAAAGCATCTAGATATATTCATTTCACAAACATAAAATGTCTTATATTTACAAACGGAGGGAGTAGTTCAAAAGAACAACAGCTTGCCGACTTGGAGTGAAGATACGGGCATATAGTATTCTGCTCCTGCCTGCGTGTGATGATTACTCTTGCGTCGAGTGAGACGAAAGGAAAACGTAGGCTGCGCGTGCGCTCCTCGGCTCCCACAATGCATATCGATAGGTTAAATGCAAGACAAGATTGTAGCACTCCTAGCTGAAAAGTGTAGCACAACGACAATATTTGACACCTCAACTCCAGCGATAAAGAGTGCTGCGAGAAATAATGCATAATAATGGAATAACTAGCAAGCTAAACTATGTGAAGCGAAACTGATGATCACAGTGCGGAGTAAAAGTAAACGCCAACTGCAACAACAGAATGAAAGAAGACCATGGGCTCAAACCACCAATCAATCCCAAACTGTGGGCACAACACAACTATGATTCATCCATCAAATCATCAGACAGTATCGCACACCTGCTAATACTTGGCATGCAACAACAGAGCAGAGGCACCCACATGAAATCTTTGTACACAGCAACATCAGCAGCGATCACCAGCCTACCGGTGCGTATAGTAGAAAGAGCAAACTGGATAAGGAGGGTGTAGAAATTGTTTCCAACATCTTTCCGCGTGAATTCTTTGCACACTCGTCGTCTATTTTCACCGTTGAATGGCCACACCTATCGGAAGTAAATGGAGATGAGAGGAATGTCAATGTCGTTCCCGGTGTCATCCTCGCAAGCCACGACAACGTCGAAATGCTTCCTGTACGCTGGAACATCTACCTTAGCCACCTCCTGGGCGACATCCACCAGCTTCCTGTTTAGTCGATCCTTGTGCCTCGCGAACATGGTGTTGTACAGCAAGGATGTGCCACAGGAGACGCTGTAAGCATTCAGGCCCTTGTCACTTAACCACTTCAGGAGTTCTGCCACGGTGATGTTGCCCTTGATAGACCATCGGTCCCACACGGTCCATCTCATGTCTCGATGCTTCATCACCTTGGGCTTGGCAGGATCAGACGTTAAGAATAATGGTATTGCCAGGTTGAAGTATGTATTGCGGTAGTATTCAGGTGGGTGGCCACCTGCCAGAACCTTGTAAAGCTCAAGGCACACAAGGCCTGTGGCCATAGCTGTCGTAGTTGCGAGAGCTGGAATAATTCTTCCTGCAATGATCTTCGCGGTCAGCTTGTCTACCTCTGGAATACCGTAGTTCCTCGCACGCATATTTGCAAGACCGGCAATCAAGTCCATGTGGAAATTCTTATCATCGTCCTGCAAAAGGAATGTACCATGTGTAACCAGAACTAATCTAAGAAAGAACGCCAGCCATAAATATTCAACTATTTCTGTTCTTCTAAGTGGTATGGCAGAGGATTTCTGCGAATTGAAAATTTCAGCAGATGTCAATAAGTTATAATTACATGACTCATGCAGATGTGGAATTCCTCGCACCAGGAACAACGAAGAAAGTTGTTAAGAATATGTAACAAAGAAAAGTTAATCATTCTTAATGTGTCTGGGCATAAGTGGAGAGTAGATTACTACTCTCCATGTTCTACAGCCCAATCCATAGCAGAACGAAATGGGTTTGATGTTTTTGCTTACCAAATCTAGACCTATGCATTAGTGATGTATGCATGTTTGCTCTCTAGGGTAAACAAATAAAGGATGTTTTTAAATAGTCAGGATGGAGAATAAAAGAATGTCTTATCCTAGCACATCAGAACTAAGTACTCCCTCCGTCCAGAAGTAACTGACTTGGATTTGTCTAAATTCGGATGTATCTATACACTAAAACATGTCTAGATACATTTGAATCTAGACAGATCTAAGTCAGTTATTTCTGGACATAGTTAAAAAGAGGCTAACCTTCTCAAACTGGATAGGTTTCATTTGGAATCCTGAAGGCAGTTTCTTGGCACATGCTTCCAGCTTAGTTAGAATATCTTCGATATCAGCAACATCGTCAACTGAGGCACTGGAGAGGTTAGTAGCCTTCTCATCTGTTTCAATCTTAACCCCACTCTTTGGCTCAAATTCAGGAACTGCAACCTTACTTACTGCATCAGCCAGACTATCCATGTTCTTCGCCCAGTCAGGTACGGGAATCCCAAAAGATATTGCTCTCAATATAGAAGCAGCCAGTATAAATTGATTGTGAGATGAATCAACAGATGAAAATTGCACCGGGCGAGGGAGACGCTTAGGGGCAGACCAGAAAGGAGCACCAGTGCTAATGACAGTATCTTCAGGAAATGTGAATGTTAGCTGCTTCACACGATTAGAGAAGTAATCTTCAAACCTGGCAACAGAAGAAGAGATGTTATACATGGTAATATGGTATCTGGAGCACACAGAATACTGCTCTATTTGTTGGAAAACATAATCAGAGCGGAACCATTTTAACGCTAAAACGAAAATAAAGTTAAAGAAAATCAACAACAAATTGTTAATTTCAATCAAAAGGGCATGTAGAAGAGATAAATCATACCTCAGTCTTGCCCAAGCTACGCAATCTTCAAAATTATCACATCGCTCCTTGTCAAGGCATTCACACACACGCTCGAGCAATTCCCTGGCTTGAGCATCACCTGCCTTTCTCATAGCAGCAGCATATTCAGCAGGATTGGAAATAAATGAGTTCACTTCACTTGGAATTTTCTCTAGCAGACCCTCAAACTCTGAGCGAGCCCAAGTTAGACAATGGTCAATATTGTGTGGAAAAGAATGGACTGTGCACATTGGTGCCTGTTTTTCAGGAGGAGCTTCAAGATCTCTTGAAGCTCCATAGTTTTCAGTAAGGTGAGGAATCACCATCTGCGTATTAAATTTCGGACCCAAGGTTCCAGATTCCAGGAGTGGTTTCTGGAAGTATAGGCATCGCATGTCCATGTACATCCTAGAATTAACATTATCAAGTGCATTGATGACAACATCAAGGCCCTCCCAGAACGCATCATGGAACACATGTTCAGTCTCTGGACAGGCACGATTCTGAAGAGCATCAATATGCAGGCTAGAGTTGATAGCACTAGCAGCTGCAGCAGCTACTGTAGATTTTGCCTGTCCAATGTTCCAACCACGAAACAAAAATTGCTGGCTCAAGTTGCTTTTCTCAATGACATCATCATCTGTTATAGTTAGCTTTCCTTTACGGCCACAAGATACCCCCATTAAAGCAAGGTTCTTCAAGAACTCACATCCAAGAGCACCAGATCCGACAACAAAAACATCAGTGTCTCGCATCTTCTTCTGAAGCTTATAACCAAAAACAGAAATCTGAGCATCGTAGCGGCTATTCAATGGCTTCAAGTCTTTATGGTCCAATGCATAGGTTGGTAGAGATTCTAACGAGTCAAAATAGAAGAACTGGCAAAAAAGAAGAAAAATCAGACAAAAGCCAGCAGATTATCATAACCATGCATATTTTTTTACAGTTTGTGACACACACCTGGTACTGAGGGCGAAATTTCCCAGAACAAGCCTTCACAACTTCTTGACCAACAATACCACCAAACATTGCAGCCATTGGATTCAGAACAGCTCTAGAACCACTTGCAAAATGCCGCAGCAACTTCTCATCAAGTCCATCCATCTTGTAATCAATTGTGGCCTCATTAACAGAAGCAGTAAACTCCACAAATCTTCGAGCATCCTGGTCAGAACCAGCAACAGGGAAGCGCCCAAACTTCTGTCTGAACTTATCCAAGGCTAGAAATGCGAAGTGAAGCAGCGGAGGACGCTGGTATTTTGTGAAATCACCCAAAAGGAAATTGCCTGGTTCTTTTATACATTCTCTTAGACTCCTGAACTCTAAGACCGTTGTTTCTTTCACCTGTGTAGCAATCCCACCTTTTTCATAAATGCCAAAGTTACGTGTATCCTCCTCGATGTGAAATGAATATAGTCCTGCAGCTATTATCTTTCTGGGCTTGCCATCATTCAGTTCTGTCATCCCATTGACCTCTTTGAAAACAACAAGATCATCCTCTTTGAAATCAAGGCGCTCATCATCAATACAGAAAACCATTGCAGGATTGTCATTGCTGATGGATGCAATTATGCCAGTCTGAGGATCTTCACCATCAACATCAATAACAGTAAACTCGGGCCCAAAGTCACAAAATACGCTACCAAAAAGACCACAGACTTCTGCTTTGATGAAGGAAATCGGAGGCTGCTGGCTACGACAATAATCATCAAATTCAACTGATTTGTCTAGAGCTAAGTTGGTGAAATTGACAGCCTGCAAATAAGATAGATACAAATATGATCAGCATATACATGGGGAGGAGTTGATATTTATCATAAGACACAAGCACACTACAACAACAAATTCAACGCCGTTATCAACTAACTTGTGTGTGATAGTGACCAACTATGTATCTTTAGCTATCCACATTAGCTTCAGGCGTACAAGCTTCCGTTAGAGCATGTTGTTAAGTAACAAAATTTAACAGAGAATACAATTAACAGACCTGGAACTTAGAAAGGTGTTCATTACTCAGTTCTTCAGTTAGAGCAGATATAAGAACAGCGTTGTTAAGTTCTTGCAGTTTTGCAACGCAAGCAACAGCTCTGTTCTTCCCAATATCATCCTCAGATAGGAAGAAATTGCCTGATAGGTCCCACATTTCCACATTTTCTACATCATGTAGGGTGATAGATTTAACACCCACCAGAGCAAGATTCTTTGCTGCATAGAAGAAATCTATTAGTTTCAAAAATCATGTAATACAAATGCACAGATATGATTATTGGAGAAAGACAATACCATACAAATAACAATAAGTGAAGGATGCAATAGGATATGTGCACAAGCAAACAGGGAAAAAGGAAAATAATTGCCCATCAGTGGCCATATTACTTGCCCAATAAGACATGAAAATGATACATACATAACTTCTTTTCCCGGAGGCTTATCTGATTGTGGACTAACTGTTGTCTAGCAACTTACTTGTACCAAATTTACAACCCACAAATTCGGTACTAAGTTCTGCCACAACTTCCAATTTTGTAAGCATGGTAGGAGCAGGGCAACATGATACATTTCAATTTCATCAATTTGTAGCCACTGGGAAACAGAAATCTCCAATAAAATCAATAGATATAGCAAAAAAAAAAAGGAGGGAACAATTACTGCCTATCAAACCAAACCTAACGAGGCTGCTCAGATTGGTTTGTCTTGTTGCTAGTGCTGCATGGCATAGCTAGATTGTTTGATGCAGGGTGTGCCCCTCGGAAAGGTCAGGTTTGATTCCTCGGAATGGCTGGGTGCTCACTCCCCTCTAAATGGACTTGCAACCTTGCCTAAAAATTTCAGACAAGAACATGTTCGGCTAGATCATTGTAACACATAAATCTGATTTCCATAATGTCAGTCAAAGGATAAGTCAGAACTAGTGATTGGACCTCCATAGACTAGTACATTGAACAGTTTCACCAAAGCAGCCAGCAGCAAGACTCTTACCAGAGCTTACAAAACCTGTAGCGCAATCAGTTATCTGTACTATTTTCTCAAAAAGTACAAGTGGCGATTACAGCAGCTACCGACATGGAGTAGGATCGCAAAACAATCACCAACAAGTAATGAATAAAAGTAGCCAGCCTTGTGTAGTACATAAAAACAAGCCTTGAGAAGTCTAGGCAGAAAAGTATAACTAAATCTGCATAAAAACAGAAAAAGGCCCACATGATTTACATTTCTCTGTGTTCTACTACAAACTCAGAATGCAGTAAACAGTCTGATGATGATACCAACACATGTCAGCAATTTAAGGCTATCTCTCTGTTGCCTTGTTTGAACAAATTAAACATCACATAACTATATAATTTTATTTCTCAATCCAGCAACTCGGCTTGTCTGCACAACTGCATTGCACAACAGAGCGGGGTAATGACAGATTCCAAATTACCAACTAACATCTGGTAGCAGCAAAACAGAACGCTGTTACAGTAAGGCCAGCGCCAACATAGAGTAGCAATGTACTAGTACTGAATAGAGCACCAAATGGTGAAATCAGAAATGGAAGGAGGCACACACCGGTCTCTGCCCCAAGCCCGTTCAGACCGGAGATGAGCACGTTGGACGCAAAGAGCAGCCGCATCGTCTCCCTGCCGTACACGGCAAGCTGCCTGCTGTGAAGGTCCTCATCGATCTCCGCCACCCCGTTCCCGTTACTGTCCCCACCCCCGCCGCCGACCGGCTCCCCTGCAACCATCGCCGCCGCCGCCGCCGCCGATTCCCCAACCCGTGCCTTCTTCGCGGCCGCGTCCTCGGCGCCCTCCGCTCTCTTCGTTGGAAGCATACAGCGCAGCCCCCTGCACCGCGCAAACACAGCCAAATCAGGCGCCGAAACCCAGACCATAAAACCCCAGGAATGGCGATCGGAGCACACGAATTGAAGCATCGGAGCCGATCCGAATCGGCGACGGTGGGGCCTTACCGGAGTGGCGGCTAGGGTTCGCGCGGCGCTCGCGGCCTCCGAGAACGGGTGCCGCTTCTGAGGTTCCCTTCGGCTTGGAGCCTAAGCCGGTGGAATGGCGTATATATACAGTGGCGGGCGCAGTGGGGTTTTGCGGCAAGGCAAGGTGGTGGTGCCGTGGTAATTGGGTTGAGTCGCCGTTGCGGTGGAGAGGCTCTCGGGTGTGAGGATGCCATTGTGTTGTGTCTTGTCTGACTAGGAGTAAAGTCCAAGACATATCTTAAACTGTAGAGAAAAAAAAATCGAACTCTAAAATTTGATTTTTTTTTATTTTTTATAGAAAGCACTACCTATTGATTTTCGGTCTAAATCAGATTTACACTTGTTCCTAAAAGGGATTGTCGACGTGCCAATGTCAACCAGGATTTTGATTGTGCCCTAGGAAGATGGTCGATTCTGCGCGTCGAGCATGTAGAAATTGGCTCGGCCCAGTGGCAGCGGCAATGATCGTGACGACGCGGCGGTGGGTGAATGCGAAGGTAATGTCTCTGACACCCTCCTCCACCGTTCGCCTTATTTTGCCCACTCCCCACAACATTAGGGTTAGGGTTTTTTTGGGGGAGAATGAGGGGTCAGTAAGGTAAGGTAAAGCTAGGTTTTTGGTGCGACTTTGCTGATGATAGTGTTTGGATTAGCACAATGTGGTGATATTCATACTTTTTTTTTGATAAATCATGGACCCCAACGGTGATTGTGAACGTCATATTCCACTCCAGAGGCAACTTCATCCGCGTTGGTCCAAATTTGGACTATGTGGGGGTGACGAGGAGATGTCAGAGATAGAGAGGACAAACTTTCGTTGCAGGAGGTGAAAGGGCATTTGAATGATCGCTTGGAATCGATGACGTATTATTTTCTTGTTCCTATAATATAACTTGGCAATGGTTTGGTATTTTTACACAATAATAGTGGTTGTGTCAAGATGTAGGAGTACATTTGTGTTAGAAGAGTAGCATATGTTTATGTTGAGTACCATGGGAGAGAACAGTTGTCGGTGATGGGTGGATTTAGGCATGTATCTCACATGGGTCTTAATCCACGATTCCTGCTCACGCCTACCTCTGCGATCAACAACCTGAACGCCTGCATCTAGAAGCTCTCAACCGGTCTAACCTCAACCGACCTGACCTGTGGGACTGCAAGACGGTTCTCTAGGGATTCCAAAGACCAGACGTACATCCAGGGGAGATCAAAAATCAAGATTACGTGCAAGATAAGATGAAGACCTAACGTGACTAAGGGAGACACTACCACCATCGACACCTATAAGTACTGAAGGACATTCACCTAAAGAGGGCACGCCATATTCGCCCGAGTCTTCACCATTAGCCTTAGTCATAGAACTCTAGATTCATCTCTCTCGCCGAGTATCACTATAAACCCACCGAGATCATCTTGTAGACACATTGTACGATCTCCCGGTCACCTTATGGATAAAATCTGAGGCCTTCCCATTACACATATAACTTCCTCTTTGTCTTTGGAGATCCAAACCTGCTGACTTGAGCCGATTGCCGAACAAATAAACTCTCTTTCATTCCTCGGAAGTGAAACTACGGAGGGATCGTGAAAAGTATCCTTCGTCAGTTGGCGCGCCAGGTTGGGAGAGCCCGCATCATGCGGATCAGATCTACCGCCCGGGTGGCCGGAGCCGCTAAAGACCTCCCGAACGGAGGCCCGGAGGCTCTAGGTCTGGGCCACGTCCGCACAGCCGCCATGGCACCGGAAGAGGAGTACGCCCTAGATAATCCATCCACATCACGCAAGGTCTACTATAACAACATCGAAGAGATGTATGGGCCCACATACCATCGCTATCTCGAAGCACTCTACGCGCCGCCGGATGCCGACTACTTCAACCTCGGCTCTCTGCTCCTGTCGGGCCTCCCGTATGCTATATGCTCGCGACCCGCCTATGGATACTCTGAGGTCCCGTACGTCTACACGGGTTACCCTGGCGCTCCCATCCACGACGTCTACACGGGTTACCCCGGCCTCGTACCTGCAGGTTATTACATAACTAGCCCTTCTCCTAGCTCTGGTATAGGATACTCAAGAGGAATGTGACATAGGTATGACTTATCGGATTGTCGTGATTGGTATACCTGGTGCATGTCTAAACTAAGGTCCACAAGGCCTACTAGAAACAAAGAGTCTTGGGAGCATCCAAAGCCCAGGAACCAGACATGATGATCAAGGTAGAAGCCTAACGCTGTAAACTGACATAGTCATAGAGTTGTATTCGAATTGTAATCTAGCCCGTACAGGACTCTGGGACCCAGCCCCTCATATAAGGACTGGGAGGAGTCGACGAGGAGGGTATAGTTTTCTTGTCATAGCAATCCGCCGTAAGCTAGATCACATCTAGCAACTCGATGACTTTGTATTCCCCATCAATAAAGATCAGACAAGCAGGAGCAGGGTTTCCTCTACGAGGTCCTGAATCCGGGTAAATTGCCTTCCTTGTTTGTATGATAAGCCTACCAAATCACCAGCTGACGAGGGTTTAACTCATCAATGCCCATTGTTATGGACTTGGGTTTTGGAGAAGGAGGGAGCGCTGGAGACATCTATCGGCTAGCAAACAAGCACACAGGAGACTCAAAGATTTACCCAGGTTTAGGCCTCGTAGAGGTCCCTACTTCTGTTTGTCTGCTCGTGGAATTATCAAAAGAATCGAAGATTACAATGGTGCGCAGATGCAATCTGGCGTGGGTTGTGGAAACTAGGGTTGCGTGTGTCCTCCTCGCCGCCCCCTCCTAACCTTTATATAGATAGGCTAGGTCTCGGGTAGCAAGTCGAGTCGGTTACAAGTTAGGGTTTTCCCCTTTGAACTTTCTATCTCTAGCTTCTTGTTCTTCAAGCAATCGAGAGTCCGTAGGTTACTCGAGTTCTTCATTTGGGCCTTGGCGATACCGTGGGCCTCTATGTATTCAGGCCGTATATACCAAGCTCGAGTACCTGTAGGGTATACCCATGTCAGTAGCCCCCGAGTGTCCAGTGGAATCGCAGATTCGACTGGAGACTTTATGAAGCCTTTCGAGTGCATGACTGAATATATTTTCGACTGATCCGCTTATGTCATAGGGATTGTTGATGTGCGTGCCTAATTTAACCAATATATCGGTACCAGTTAACTACCTTAGGGTAAAACAACGCCATCTACTCGAACCCGAGTCCCCGGACTCGAATCCGGAAAAGTGCTGGTATAATTCGACTCAAGCCGCGGAGGTCTTACATGAGTCAAATTCCAGTGTATGGGTGTGAGCACTCGACGCGTCCGTCAAGGCATGTTCATCGTACCTGTGGGCACGGATATATTTCTGGTAGTGCGCAGCAAATGCGTTTCCAGGCCTTATTCAGGTCTTATCTTCACGCTGTAAGCGTGGCATCCGAAATTTTATCATCGCGGAGACGATTCGGGTGACCTAGGAGACGCAGTCTCTTTGTAGGGAAAAATCATGAGGCAGTGTCGCCATAAGCTTTGGGTGTGGATGTTATTAACACACAGTTCTTTGTACAAATAATCATAGGGTGCACGACTAGTGCTCCCTATGGGAGTAGCTATCAACACCCGGATTTTTAATCCCAGATGCCCGTTACGCCATACCTTGCAATCCCAGGATTACCATTTTTGCGAGACATAACGGATTGGATATCATAGTACATCATCCATTACAAACCATACATAAGGTTTTACACAAATAAGGATCTCATGATCCAGTCTTTAATACAACAAGGAGCGGAAATAAAAGATAAGCGTAGCGGTGGGGTCCATCTGCTAGGGCACAAGCAATGCTGACGAAGGCAGATAGTCCTAGTTATCATAGACGTCCTGCTGACCATCATCTTGATAATCTCCTTCATAGTCTGGCCATGATAATAGCCAGGGACAAAAGCCATGAGTACTCTTTAAGTACTCGCAAACTACCACTAACAAGTAGTATAATTCTAAGTTAAAGTGCTAGAGCTAGGTTTAACTATAAAGTTAAGTTTGAAACCTACACTGAGTTCTGAAGCAAGGAAAGATAAAGTAAAGTTCTAGAATCACTTAAGTTGGGAAGCTATTATCATAAACACAACCCTGTTGTGGTCAAGTCAAAGTTCATCATTCATTTCAAGTTATTTGGAAAACATCTGACAATGAAACAGTATGGCCATTCCAACTGTCCATAACCGCGGACGCGGCTATTCGAATAGTTTGACACTCTGCAGAGGTGGTACACTTTCACCACAAGATTCGATACATC
Organism: Avena insularis; assembly: GCA_023614405.1. NCBI lineage: Eukaryota > Viridiplantae > Streptophyta > Magnoliopsida > Poales > Poaceae > Avena > Avena insularis. Next base: position 605,477,495 of record CM042690.1, on the reverse strand, counting down.
TGTCAGGGGTAACCCGGAATCATCATACTTAGTATGCAGATAATCAAACATAACCTTCCCTTTACACACCGTAGTATAAGCACCTCTCCTATGAGCATGGCCTCCCAACCATGACCATCAGTCATCTTGGGCAATCGTGATAGGTGGACAACATTGAGAGGTAGCCTCATCTCAAACCTCTCCCGTGAGGGAACTAATACTAATGCATATAAATTTCCAGCTAAGCCTTACCCAATTCAGGTAGTGTGGTTGTACGGTAAATTTGGAATGCTATCGCATCCGAATCCAACCATCAGTTTTATAAAAGGGTTAAGGCTCACGCCTCATCATTTTCATCATCATAAACCAGTTGTGTTTCTCAACACATGTCAAAACATCTCAATAGAATGACTCATCATTCCAAGGTTTTCATAATTCATTTTCACCAAGTGTTCCCATCTAAAGTGACTCAAGTTTTTGATCTACTCTAAACTACTAAGTTAAGAGTGTTCACTAAGGTGGAAAGGATGGGTTCAATCTCATGCCATAGAATGACATCTAAAGGTTTCTAAGTAGGTCAAGTTTTATACTTTTTATGCTACCTTTAAAAACAAGTAAAGAACTTTGTGTACTAAGGGGAGTAAAACTTGTAAGTAAGACTTGGGGTACTAATAGTCAAAAGGGTGTGATCAAAGCATGCTTAAGGCATCTTTGCTAAACCATCTAGTTTGATTGCTAAGTACTAAACTTGCAAGGGTTAATCTTGGGTATTGCTAGTTTGCTAAGGGCAGCTTGTACTGTTAATGGTGGCTTGCCTTGGTTGGTGCAGTGGTTGAAGTTTTCTTCGTCTTCGTCTTGATAGCACTCCTCCTCCTCGTAAGCTTGGTCGGTACTATCTTATATAACAATACATACGGAGTAGACAATCACCAAACAATACTTAACTAGGCTAGATAGCATTCTAAGACACGCAATTGATGATCTATTATCATCACAAGCATCACAAGTTTAATTCAATAGTTTCTTTCTTTTTATTTTAGAAAAGTAATTTCTACTCATTGAAAATTTAACTAAGATTTAATATTCACCACTTAAAATATGGGATCATGTTGACACATGTCATCACCACATATTCTAACATGTGGGAATGAAATTTAAGGGTTGGATCAATATTACTTTGGTTTAAGTTTATTATTTAATGATTTAAAGTGACTAGAAATGCCTATATAGCATTATTTTGGTACTAGTCCAAAGTCACTGCATGTAAACCTTAATATTATTACATATTTAGATAGATATGATGAAATGTGATTTTTGAGAGTTGGAATCAACTCAAAAGCTATCTTGGTTGATTTTATAAAAATGTTGCAAGTTGCAAAAGCTTATGTCTTCTTATTTTTATTAGGAGAGATCTATAACTCTAATTGAATTAAATCCAACGGGCTTGGATTGATCATTTTAATACCTTTCATACAAAATTGGTTTCATGCAATTTGGATGTCTAAAACTCTCTGAATTGATTTTCAAACTAGGGGACAGAAACTAGATTTAACTAAAAAAGAAAAATCCAGATTTGAATGGGTGGGCTAGCGCGGGAAAAGAAATGGGCCGGCCCAGTGGCGCTACGCGGCACGGGGCTCAGCTGACAGGGGGGTCTTGCGTGTCAGCGGCACTTAAAATGCGAACGACGCATGTAATGCAGGGCGATTAGAATAGGAATCTACGGTTGAGGGTCGTCGTCGACGACGAACAGGTCGCCAGCGAGCTCGAACCCTAGCGGCTCGGTGGGGGTCTACTGGGGGCATACCAGGGCTCTAGCGGGGTTGGTGAGGCAAGCAAACGACATGGAAGACGACAGCGAGGCGAGGCGCGGTTGCGGTGGAGCTTGGGGTGGTCGCAATCAACAGCGCCCTTCTCCTCCTGCCGCGGCTGCTCTGGCTCCAATTCCGGCGATCTGCTGCTCCCTTTGCTCCGACGAGAGGTGGGTGAGGTTCAGAGAGGTGATGTGAGATCCAGGCACATGTCTTAATAGGATTGATAGGATACCCATATCAACAAGTTGCAACTTCTTTTCCGGAAGCTCATTCGAAAAGAACTCTAAGGTTAAGCGTGCTTGGCCTAGAGCAATTCTAGGATGAGTGACCGACCGGGAAGTGGGTAACCGGGTGTGCACGAGTGAGGAAAAAGTGCGTAGAAAATACTAGTGTTGGTCTGTGGGGCCAGTCTAGATATCCTATTAAGCTGCCAGGAGTGACACCCCCCGGGCCCAGGAGTGGACGGGGTGTTACAAGTGGTATCAGAGCCGACCCTTGCGATTACACGGGTGTGTGCGGGTTAGTGGCGGGACATGTGGAGCATGGCGCGTGTGGCCCGAAGTGGACACGGCATGGCACATGTGCCGGCACTGGACGCACAGACGCGTGCCAAGAGGGAACGTTCCTGGGGTGTGCTTGATCGATGAGGGCATCAATCTTCTAAAGGGTGGGTGTATGTGAGATCCAGGCACATGTCTTAATAGGATTGATAGGATACCCATATCAACAAGTTGCAACTTCTTTTCCGGAAGCTCATTCGAAAAGAACTCTAAGGTTAAGCGTGCTTGGCCTAGAGCAATTCTAGGATGGGTGACCGACTGGGAAGTGGGTAACTGCGCACGCAGTGAGGACAAAGTGCGAGAAAAGACTAGTGTTGGTCTGTGGGGCGATCTAGATATCCTATTAAGCTGCCAGAGGACGCGCCGCGTGGAGTGGACGGTGTTAAGGTGAGGGAGTGGAATGGTGTGGAGAGAAGAGGTGGGAGGGCTCTTTATAGGCAGGACGGTGAGACCGAAAGCGGGATGAAGGGTTTCAAGATAGTAAATCAAAATTTTCTAAGCGTTAACAGAGGGAAAGCCAAGATCTAATCTAGGAGATGCAAACAACGAGAGAGATTGGATTAGATCTTCATACCCTTGAAGATTCGCACAGCGGAACGTTCGTCGGAACGTGGGTGATGTAGTCGTACTCGCTTCTCATCCTCGCGATCCGATCCGATCCAGCACCACAAGTGGCGGTGCCTCCGTGAGATGCACACGTGCGGCACCTCGACATCTCCTCCTTCCTTGGACCAGCAAGTATGGTGGAGAGATGGATTGGATCTACAACACGACGGCATGGTGTATTTGGTGGAGAATTTCTGAACAGGCTTCACACAAACAAATGGGAGGGAGAGAGGAAGGCAGCAGGGCTACTAGGGCTTGGAAGGAGATGTGTGTGTGGGGAAGGGGGCGCACCAGCCCTCTATATATAGAGGGGGAGGGGGCGGCCAGCCCTAGCCCCTCCTCCAAGCCTATCTCTAGTTTAAACAATTTAAACTCTCCCTTATCTAGAAATCCTATCTCTAGTTTAAACGAGTTTAAACTTATCTAGGATCGGCTGGGCCCTATGGGGCCTTGTGCCCAATGCGGCCAGGACACTCCCTCATAGGCCCATGCCCCTCCCGGAAGGTGGGACCACGTTGGCCCCTTCCGAAGGTTCTAGAAGCTTCGGTACAATACCGATTAATCCTAACAATTTGAACTCCAAAAACTGCACCGCCTTATATGAATCTTATTCTCCGGACCATTCCGAACCTCTCGTGATGTCCCGGATCCCATCCGAGACTCGAACAAAAATTCATAAACCAATTATCCAATCTATCCTAGCGTCGAGACACGTTATGTGTGACCTGCGGTTCGAGAATATGCGCACATGATCTTCTATCAATAATCAACAGTGGGTGCAGGCACCCATATTGACTCCACACATTCATCGATGATCATATCGATGAACCACGATGCGAGGATTCAATCAATCCTATATATATTCCTTCGCTCGCGATATTTTACTTGCCCGAGATTCGATCGTCGGTATCGTCATACCTAGTTCAATCTCGTTCACGAAGTACTTTACTGCTCAGAATCCGATATCACTTTGTGATTAACTCCTTAACCACATGCTTGCAAGCGTGTTGATATCGACACCGAGTGGGCCCAAGTATATCTCTCCGACTTGGGAGGGACAAATCCCATCTCGATACATACAACCCAATGATACTTTCCGATTACCGAGAGACACCTTTATGATCACCCTCTCATAGGATGACGTTTGATGACCTCAAAGCTTTCTTCCGATACTGTGGAGCTGTATTATCTCATGGTCTAAGGAATACAATATTTGACATAAGAAAAACTTCGCAAAGACGAACACGATGACACGATCTAATTGCTTCGCTTAGTTTGGTCTATCCACCATATCATTCTCCAATGATATGATCTCATTATCAATTGACAACTCATGTCTATGGTTAGGAAACCTTAACCATCATTGATCAATGAGCTAGTCCATAGAGGCGTACTAGGGACACGTGTTGTTCACAAACCACACAAGTATTAAAGTTTCCGCTAATACAATTCTAGCATGGAATATAAACTTTATCATGAACAAGAATTATAATAATAACATCTTTATTATTGCCTCTAGGGCATAATTCAGTCTCCCACTTGCACTAGAGTCAATAATCTAGTTTACATCTGGCAACAATCTCACACCCATGGCAATCGAGGTGCTGATCATGTTTTACACGTGGAAGAGGTTTAGTCCAGGGCTCGGCGACCTTCAGATCTGTATGTACTGTGCTAATCTTCAGATCTCCATCCGCTATATACTCTCGGATTAGATGAAACTTGCGGTTGATATGCTTGGTCTTTGGATGATATCTTGGTTCCTTAGCGAGTGCTATGGCGCCGGTGTTGTCACACAATATCTCCAGTGGGTCCAATGCACTTGAACCACGCCAAGCTCGATGATGAAGTTCTGATCCAAACTCCTTCACTTGACGCTTCCTGCAGACCATGTATTCCGCTTTCATCGTAGATCCTGCGATCACGCTTTGCTTGCACTTCTCCACTCACAGCCTCCTCCATTCAAAATATACACGTATCCCGTTCGAGATTTACAATCATCCTTGTCGGTTTAAACTAGCATCGACGTAACCTTTTACGACGAGCTGTTCATCACCCCATAGACTAAGAACATTTATTTAGTCCTATTTAGGTACCTTAGGATGTTCTTCACGGCTGTCGTGTTCCACTCGGATCACTTTGATATCTCGTCAAAACTAAGAGCATTGGACACATCCGGTCTAGTACACAAGATGGCATACATGATGGAACCTATGGCGAGGCATAAGGCACTTTGCTCATAGCTTCCCTATCATTTCATCAGAATGGACACCGAGCCTTGCTCAATATCTTACTCGACAACATAGGCAATGAACCTTTCAATGCCTTATCCATTCGAACCTTTTCAGAACTTTGTCTAGGTATGTACTTTGGCTTAAAGCTATCAGCGCCTTTGTCTATCTCTATAGATTTTGATGCCCAATATATATGCAGCTTCACCTAGGTCTTTCATTGAAAACACTTGTTCAAATAACTCTTCACATCGTTAAGCATGTTGATGTCATTTCCAGTAATCAATATGTCATCCACATATAGTACCAGAAACGTCACCGAGCTCCCACTCACTTTCTTGTAGATGCAAGCTTCCTAGCAATTTGGAACAAATCCAAAGCTCTTGATCACTTGATCAAAACGAAGGTTCCAACTCCGAGATGCTTGCTTCACCATAAATGGAACGCTGAAGTTTGCATACTTTATCAAGATCCTTAGGATCGATAAAACCTTCGGGTTGCATCATATACAACTCTTCATCAATGTTGCCATTGAGGAAAGTCTTGACATCCATTTGCCATATTTCATAATCATGAAACACAGCAATTGCTAATAAAATCCGAATGGACTTAAACATCGCTACGGGAGAGAAAGTCTCATCGTAGTCAACACCTTGAACTTGTCGAAAACCTTTCGCAACAAGCCGTGCTTTATAGACGGTAACATTACCATCTGCGTCCGCTTTTCTTCTTGAAGATCCATTTGCACTCAACGGCCTTTCGTCGCTAGGAGGGTCCACCAAAGTCCATACTTGGTTTTGCTCATGGATCCCAATTGGATTTCATGGCTTCTAGCCATTTCTCGTAGTCCGGGCTCATCATCGCTTCCTCATAGTTCAGAGGTTCGCTGTCTTCTACTAACAAGACAAATAAGACAGGTTGCTGCATTCACTCAGAGGGGCACGCGACCTTGTCGACCTACGACGCTCAAGAGCAAAGATCGTCCAAGCTTCATGATCCTTGTCATTAGCTTCCTCTATTGTTGGTGCAAAGTGCAATCGAACAATTTCAGGTGCTGCGCTACTCTCCAATTCAAGAGAAGGTTCAATAACCTCGCCTAGCTCTACTTTCCTCCCACTCACTTCTTTCGAGAGAAACTCCTTCTCAAGAAAGGAACCGTTTCTGCGATAAACACTTTGCCTTCGGTTCTGGATAGAAGGTATACCCAATAGTTTCCTTAGGGTATCCTATGAAGACGCATTCGCTTTGGGTTCGAGCTTGTCCGCATCAACTTCTTGACGAAGCTTCGCATCCCCAAACTTTAAGAAACGACAACTTAGGTTTAGCACCAAACCATAGTTCATACGGTGTCGTCTCAACGGATTTAGATGGAGCCCTATTTAAAGTGAATGCAGTGGTTTCTAATGCATAACCCCAAAATGATAATGGCAAATCAGTAAGAGACATCATCGATCGGACCATATCTAATAGGGTTCGATTCGCTGCTCGACACACCATTGCGCTTGTGGTGTTCGGTGGCGTGAGTTGTGAAACGATTCCACTTGCTTTGAGATGCGTGAGAAAATCATAACTCAAATATTCGCCCACGATCGGATCGTAGAAACTTAATCTTCTCTACGATGGTTCTCCACTTCATTCTGAAATTCTTTGAACTTTTCAAACGTTTCAGATTTATGTTTCATTAAATAGATATACCCATATCTGCTTAAGTCATCGGTAAAAGTGAGAAAATAGCGATATCCACCGCGCGTCAAAACACTCATCGGTCCGCATACATCGGTATGTATGATTTCCAACAAGTCCGTTGCTCGCTCCATCATACCGGAGAACGGGGTTTTGATCATCTTTCCCATGAGGCATGGTTCGCATGTGTCAAATGATTCAAAATCAAGAGACTCCAAAAGTCCATCAGAATGGAGTTTCTTCATGCGCTTTACACCAATATGACCTAGACGACAGTGCCACAAATAAGTAGTATTATCACTATCTACTTTGCATCTCTTAGCCTCAATGTTATGGATGTGTGTTTCATCCCTTTCGAGATTTAGAAGAAATAAACCACTCACAAGAGGTGAATGACCATAAAAGATGTTACTCATATAAATAGAACAACCATTATTCTCCGATTTAAATGAATAACCGTCTTGCAATAAACACGATCCAGAAATAATGTTCATGCTCAACGCAGGCACATAATAACATTTATTAAGGTTTAAAACTAATCCCGAAGGTAAAACTAAGGAGAGTGTGCCGACGGCCATCACATCAACTCTTGATCATTTGACAAAGCGCATCGTCACATCATCCCTCGCAAGTCGCCGCCTATTCCGCAGCCTCTGCTTCGAGTTACAAATATTAGCAACGAACCGTATCAAATACCTGTGCACTACAACGAGGGCTAGTAAGGAAAACATCAATAACATGTATATCAAATATACCTTTGATGGTGCCAGCCTTCTTGTCCACTAAGTACTTCGGATACTATGCCCAAAGGACCCTTGTCCTTGTAATAGAAGCACTGGGCCTCGGTTTGGGACCAGACTGAGCTTCTTCTCAGCAGGGCATTGTGCTTGCCGCCCTTCTTGAAGGGCTTCTTTGCACCTTTACCTTTCTTAAACGAGGGCTTGTTGACCATCAACACATGATTATCCTTTTGATGTCCACCTCGCAGCCTTCAGCTTGCGAAGAGCTCGGTGATTCTATCAAGGAACCAATCTGATTGTGAGTCACTACAAAACTTTTGTAGCCGGGAGGGAGTGATTGCAGAACCTGTCAATCTTGAGCTCCTCTCGAATCTTGCAGTCCAGTTGCTCAAGGCGTTGAGTGTAGCGACATCTTAATGGCGTGCTCACTAACGGAACTCCCTTCCTCCATCTTGCGCTTAAAGAACTTCGAGATCTCATATCTCTCGTAACGGGCTGAGTCCAAACATGGTTTTCAGCTCTTGAGAATCTCAAAGGGCCCGGATAGTTTTCAAAACGATTTTGAAGTTCCGTTCCATAGCAAACAACATGGTGCTCTTAATCACACCATAATCATCTTTGCGCCGATCGATAGACAGCTTTCATCAGCCATTGATGTTAGGGGGTCACCTAACGCTTTCCCAAGGACATAGTCCTTTGTCCGCCGCATGTAATGATTCTTAGATTATGGAACCAGTTGGTGAAGTTAGACCCATTGTTTCTAAGCTTTTCTTTCTCAGCAAAACGTTGAAGTTGAAGTTGGACTTGGCCATGTGATCTACAGTATTTGCAAGTACAATTTAGACTATGTTCATGATAAATAGTTCAACTTAATCAAATTACTAGATGAACTCCCACTAAATTCAACATCCCTCAAGTTGTTTAGTGAACACGATCCAAATTCACCACACCTAATCCGATCTCCACGAGAAGAGATGTGGCTTCAATGGTGGACAACGAAGTGTCGATCATATCATTCATATGACTCATGCTTAACCTTTCGGTTCATGTGTTCCGAGGCCATGTCCATACATGCTAGGCTCACAAGTCAAACCCAAGTATTTCGCGTGCAAAACTGGCTTGCACCCGTTGTATGTGAGCGAGAGTCTATAGCACCATCATCACGTGATGCTTGGACACGAAGAACTTTCGCAACGGTGCATACATGGGGAGAACACAGTTTTATCTTGATCTTTATGAGGAATCATCTTATAATGCTACCGCGATCTAAGCATAATAAGATACATAAAAGGATAAACATCACATGCATATAACTTTATGTGACATGGTATAGCCAATCTTCGCAATGATCTCCATCTTGTGCGTCGCATGATCTCCATCACTCCACCATGATTGCCTCCACCACGAATAGCAACTACAACTATTGCTAACTACTTAGCGATAAAGTAAAGCTATTACATGGCGTATAAGAAGTTGACTCGCAGGTCATACACAATTATAAAGACAACCATGGCTCTGCCGGTTGTGTACTCATCGACATGCAAGTCGTGAAACATTACAAAACATGATCATCGCATACATTATACACATCACATCTTGGGCCATACCATATCACGTAAAACACTCCTGCAAAAAACAAGTTAGACGCCCTCTACTTTGTTGTTGCATGTTTTACGTGGCTCATGGGAGTAGATGCTAAGAACGATTCTTACCTACGGAAAGCCACAACGGTGATATTATGGTTGCCAAACTCCGTGTTAATCCCATGACAACTATAGTGAGAGAAACTGACATCCACCACCGCATGTGTGGTACAAGCCACATGTCAAGTGCGGGTCTCGCGAACGACGTCACAGAAGGTTGGCCTGGACCGCTTCAATCTCACTATCCCGGCCATAAGAAGAACACAAACAAGAGGCTTGCAACAGAAAACATCAACGCCTCAAGAACAACCATGTTGCGTTCTACTCGTGAATCACATCTACATAGATCTAGCTCGATACCATCAAGGGTTTCGCAACATAGTAAATCAAAATTTTCTACTAAGCAACAGAGGGAAAGCCAAGATCTAATCTAGGAGATGCAAACAACGAGAGAGATTGATTAGATCTTCATACCCTTGAAGATTCGCGACATCGGAACGCTCGTCGTAACGTGGGTGATGTAGTCGCACTCGCCTCCTCCTCGCGATCCGATCCGATCCAGCACCACAAGTGGCAAGGTGCCTCCGTGAGATGCACACGCGGCACCTCGACGCCTCCTTCCTTGGACCAGCAAGTATGGTGGAGAGATGGATTGATCTACAACACGACGGCGTGGTGTATTTGGTGGAGAATTTCAGAGCAGGCTTCACCAAGCAAATGGGAGGGAGAGAGGAAGGCAGCAGGGCTACTAGGGCTTGGAAGGATATGTATGTGTGGGGAAGGGGGCGCACCAGCCCTCTATATATAGAGGGGGAGGGGGCGGCCAGACCTAGCCCCTCCTCCAAGCCTATCTCTAGTTTAAACAATTTAAACTCTCCCTTATCTAGAAATCCTATCTCTAGTTTAAACAAGTTTAAACTTATCTAGGATCGGCTGGGCCCTATGGGGCCTTGTGCCCCTGGCCCAATGCGCCAGGACACTCCCTCATAGGCCCATGCCCTCCCGAAGGTGGGACCACGTTGGCCCCCTTCCGGAAGGTTCTAGAAGCTTAGATAATACCGATTAATCCGGAACAATTCCTAACTCCAAAACTGACCGCCTTTATATGAATCTTATTCTGACCATTCCGAACCTCTCGTGATGTCCCGGATCCCATCCGAGACCAACAAAAATTCATAAACCAATTATCCAATCTATCCTAGCCGAGACACGTTAAGTGTGTGACCTCGGGTTCGAGAATATGCGACATGATCTTCTATCAATAATCAACAGCGGTCCAGGCACCCATATTGACTCCCACACATTCATTGATGATCATATCGGATGAACCACGATGCCAGGATTCAATCAATCCCATATATATATTCCCTTCGTCTCGCGATATTTTACTTGCCCGAGATTCGATCGTCGGTATCGTCATACCTAGTTCAATCTCGTTCACAGCAAGTACTTTAATCGTTCCGTAATCCGATATCACTTTGTGATTAACTCCTTAACCACATGCTTGCAAGCGGTGTTGATATCGACACGAGTGGCCAAGTATATCTCTCCGACTTGGGAGGGACAAATCCCATCTCGATACATACAACCCAATGATACTTTCCGACACCGAGAGACACCTTTATGATTACCCTCTCATAGGATGACGTTTGATGACCTCAAATCTTTCTTCCGATACCAGGGAGTTGTATTATCTCATGGTCTAAGGAATACAATATTTGACATAAGAAAAACTTCGCAAAGACGAACACGATGACACGATCTAATTGCTTTGCTTAGTTTGGGTCTATCCACCATATCATTCTCCAATGATATGATCTCATTATCAATTGACAACTCATGTCTATGGTTAGGAAACCTTAACCATCATTGATCAATGAGCTAGTCCATAGAGACGTACTAGGGACACGGTGTTGTTCACAAACCACACAAGTATTAAAGTTTCCGCTTAATACAATTCTAGCATGGAATATAAACTTTATCATGAACAAGAATTATAATAATAACATCTTTATTATTGCCTCTAGGGCATAATTCCAACACGGGATGGGCAGGCGACGGTGGCGACAAGGCTACGACAAGGTAGAGGCATGGCTGGGGGTGGCGATCGATGGGTTGTTCCCTGGCGGTGCTCTAGAACTTGAATGCGGCCGTAGGGGCGGTGGCACGCGGTCTGGGCGAGGTGGCGCTCTGAGAGGCAGAGGCGGCGGTGTCCACGGCGAGCGGTGGCTGTGAGGCGCATGCCAGTGGGTGTCTAGGGTGTTCTCCTGTGTCAGCGTGGCTGCGGGCTACAAGTGGCTCAGGCGAAGGAGACCGAGCACGCTCTGAGGGCGGCACTGCATGGTGCGGTGGCACTGGGCGTGGTTTGTGCTCGGTGGTCCACTGCTGCTCTGGGATCGGGCAAGGGACAAGGGTGGCGGTGAGCTCCTGGCTACCTCCTAGACATGGCGAGGGAATAGGGAATGGTCTGCTGCAGCAGGGCAAGGGTTGGCCGGCGAGGCATGGCTCGGCATGGCATGGCATGGGGACTAGGGACAAGGGAGAGGGGTGTTAGGGGTTTGGTTAGATCAAGAGGGGACAGAGGAGATAAATGAAGATCATTTGGGGGCAAAACCCTATAGTAAACAGTGAGCTAGGATAAGAGTAGAGATTATGCATGCCAAGTGTTTGATTAAATGGCCGCATGAAAGAAAGTTTTGAATTTTGCTTTCAAAATTTTCGAGTGATCTCCACTAGTGATAGGTAGTCTCTAGTTGCAAGGGTTTTGAAAGTGGAGCTCAAATAGATGGTTTTTGAAATAGGGGTGATCTATGCATATGCATTAGATTCAATTTTAAACTATCATTTAAAATAGTTAACAGAATGTTTTTAGCAGATCCAAAGGTGGGCCTTGGTACCTCATTATGTGTACTAACAAGGGGTACAAAGATCAAGAATTGTTTCTGTTAAGTTTTGAGTACTAGGAATAGCCAAAGTAGGCATGGGAGTTAAATTTGCCAAAATGACCATTCCTCCTTTTTAATTCTTTTTTATTTGATTTTCTTTAGGAAAAGTTTGGGAATGATGTAGATGATGTTTAAATCACCTAAGAAACATTTTACAAGCATTGGATCATTCAATCATGGCAATTCAAACAACTCCTATTTTAAATGCACACATATATGAATGCTTTCATTTTAAATTTGAAAAAGTTTTTGTTAACCCTATTTTTGGTTGATTTGATCTTGATAACCTTGGATTAAAGTTTTGGGATGTTACAAACCTTCCCTCCTTAAACAAAATCTCGTCCCGAGATTTACAAAGAAAACTAGGAACTAAAGAGATCTAGGAACTCTGTCCTAATGTAATCTTCACGCTCCCAAGTAGCTTCCTCCTCGGTATGGTTGCTCCACTGAATCTTGAGAAACTTGATACTCCTGGTCCTGGTGGTTCTGTAGGCTTCTTCTAAGATACGGATGGGCACTTCCCGATAGGTCAGGTCATTGTTGATTTCCACAGCTCTGTGATCGATGTTCTTGAAAACTTCAGTCTTCTCAGGCACTTCCAAGCATTTGCGAAGTAACGAGATATGGAACACATTGTGGATGGCTGACATCTCTTCAGGCAGTTCCAATTGATACGATACTTCTCCTCTGCGGTTCAGAATCTTGAAAGGTCTGATATATCTGGGAGCTAACTTTCCCTTCAGACTAAAGCGTTGAGTTCCCTTCAATGGTGAAACCTTGAGATATACGAAATCTCCGACATTGAAAGTCAGGTCTCTCCTTCTCTTGTCGGCATAGCTCTTCTGTCTGGATTGGGCGATCTTGAGGTGCTCATGGACTTTGTGAACTTTCTCTTCTGCTTCTCGGAGAATGTCGGGTCCAAAGATCTGACTCTCTCCTACTTGCGACCAATTCAAAGGGGTACGACACTTTCTTCCGTATAGGAATTCAAATGGTGCCATCTGCAAACTAGCTTGATAACTGTTGTTATATGAGAATTCTGTGAAAAGCAGGTAGTCTTCCCATTTTGATCCGTATTCCAACACACAAGCTCTAAGCATATCCTCCAAGATCTGGTTGACTCTCTCAGTCTGTCCATCTGTTTATGGTGATCTGTGCATACTGAAGTTCAACTTGGTTCCTAAACCTTCCTGAACTTTCTCGCCAAAATATTGAAGTAAACCGGGTTCCTCGATCCGAGACGATGGTCTTGGGGTTCCATGCAGACTAACAATCCTAGCAATGTATAGCTCTGCTAACTTTGCACTCTGGTAGGTTGTCTTTACAGGTATAAAGTGGGCTACCTTGGACAGTCTATCAACTATGACCCAGATTGAGTCATTTCCCCTACTAGAAGTAGGTAAACCGGTGATAAAGTCCATTCTGATGGAATCCCATTTCCATTCCGGAATCTGCAATGGTTACAACAATCCTGCAGGTCTCTGATGCTCTGCTTTGACTCTTTGACAGATGTCACATTTGGCGATGTAGCTTCTGATCTCTCTCTTCACCTTGTGCCACCAAAATTGCTCTTTCAAATCCTGATACATCTTTGTTCCTCCGGGGTGGATAGAATAAAGAGTATCATGAGCTTCCTTCATGATAATTTCCTTCAGCTCCGAATCTCCGGCACACGATACGCCCTTTGTACCACAAGATTCTTCTTCGTCTTCGGTGAATCCAGGTACCTTTCCTGTACCAATACGATGTTTGATTCCGTCGATACTTTCATTCCCCTTCTGGGCTTCCTTGATTTGGCTAATCAAAGTGGGTTGAAGTTCAATGCTAGCTAGGAATCCTTTGCTAACTAACTCAGTCCTGAACTGCTCCAACTCCGCATACAAACTTGGTTGCTTCTCTTTGATCATGGTGTTAAGCCTACACGACAATCTGCTAAGAGCATCTGCTACCACATTGGCTTTGCCGGGGTGATAGTGAATGTCATGGTCATAATCCTTGATTAACTCTATCCATCTTCTTTGCCTCATATTCAGCTCCTTCTAAGTGAAGATATACTTCAAGCTCTTATGATCTGAGTAAATCTCACAGCGATTACCCATCAAATAATGACGCCATGTCTTCAATGCTAGAACCATGGCTGCTAGCTCAAGATCATGGGTCGGATAGTTCTGCTCATGTTGCTTCAATTGTCGAGACAGATAAGCGATGACTTTGCCTTCTTGCATCAATACACATCCTAGGCCAATCTTGGATGCGTCACAATATACATCAAACGGCTTCTTGATGTCTAGCATGATCAAAATTGGGGCGGATATCAATCTCTTCTTCAGCTCCTGGAAACTAGCTTCACACTTGTCTATCCATTCAAACTTTTTGTCCTTCTTCAACAATTGGGTCATTGGTCGGGCTATGCTCGAGAATCCTTCTACGAACTTGCGGTAGTATCCTGCTAATCCGAGAAATGAACGAACTTGGGTTTGATTGGTTGGGGCTTCCCATTCTTCGACATCTTTGATCTTGGTGGGATCAACAGAAACTCCTCCGGCAGACACAATGTGTCCTAGGAATCCTACTTCTTTCAGCCAAAACTCACACTTGCTGAACTTGGCATATAACTGATGCTCTCTCAGGGTTTCTAGGATGATTCTCAGATGTTGCTCATGCTCTTCTTGTGACTTGGAGTAGATAAGGATGTCGTCGATAAACATAACTAAAAACTTATCAAGGAAATTCATAAACATCTTATTCATGAGATTCATGAAATAAGCAGGGGCATTGGTTAATCCAAAAGACATAACCGTATACTCATATAAACCATAGCAAGTAGTAAAGGCGGTCTTCAGAATATCCGTTGCACGAATCTTAAGTTGGTGATAACCAGTCCTAAGATCAATCTTTGAGAATACCTGAGCTCCGGTCAACTGATCAAATAGATCCTCTATCTTTGGCAAAGGGTACTTGTTCTTGATGGTGACATCATTCAATTTTCTGTAATCTGTACACATACGATTGCCTCCATCTTTCTTGTCGATGAATAACACTGGTGATCTCCATGGCGATGCGCTTGGCTGAATCAAGCCTGTTGCTAACATGGCATCCAACTGCTTCTTCAGTTCCACTAACTCTGAGGGGTTCATGGTATAGGGTCTCTGGGCTATAGGTCCGGTTTCGGGGATTAGTTCGATAATGAACTCAATATCCCTATCCGGGGGCATACCTGGCAATTCATCTAGGAATACGTCGGGGTATTCACAGACTACTCTGACTTGGTCAATGGTGGGCAGGGTTACACTCTTGTTGCACTTGAATTGACGGGGTAAGGTTTCAGAGATATGCTCTCATCTACTCCGTAACTACTGGTCATGGTGATGGCTTTCTTAGCACAGTCTATCAGTCCTTTATGCCTTGACATCCAGTCCATACCTAGTACTACTTCCAATCCTTTGGTTCCAAGTACAATTAGGTTGGCATAAAAATCTATCCCATGTATTCTGATAGGTACAACTTTGCAAATTTTTCTAGCTTTTGTTGTTGAACTGGGGATTTGAACTATCATGACATGCTTCAGGTTGGTTGGGTGAATCTTACTAGTGCATACAAATTCTTCGGTGACAAATGAATGCGATGCTCCAGAATCAAACAATACTCTTGCTAAAATTGAGTTGATAGAAAACATACCTAGCACTACATCTGGCGCTTCCTGGCTTCTTCGCTTCATGTGGAAGAGACGACCGTGCTATGTTGTGAGGGTTCCTCGGGGCAAATCTCCTTCCTGGTTGAACACGACGCTCTTGAGCTGGGGCATTCACAGGGCATTGGCGCCTTCTTTGGACACTCATTGGAGTAGTGACCCTTCACTCCACACTCAAACAAGTGATCTGGGACTTGTCCTTCATGCGACAGGCACAACATTGCTGCCAGTTCTGGGTGCAGTGTTGTTGTTGTTGCTCTTGGGAGGGGCACGGTTGAAATTGTTGGCATTGCCGGAGTTGTGATTGTTTCCTCCGGACTTCACATTGCCTCCACTACGGTTGGGGTAGCTTGGGCGAGAATTTGGGGGTCGGTTGTTCCTTGGTGCATATCCTAGTGAAGGGTTGGGATGGTACTTCTGGTGACTACGGTTCCAGATCACGCATCATCTGACGCTTGCGGTTGTCGTTTGTCCGGTTAATCTTCCTTCCATCTGAATGGCGAGTCGACTAGCTCTTTGAGATCATCAAACGGATGTTGACGAGGATACGCATCTCATCATGCAGTCCATTCAAGAATCTCTCCTTCTTCTTGGCCTCCGTGTTGATCTCATCCGGTGCATATCTGGCAAGTGACAAGAATCTATCACGGTACTCCACCACAGTCATTCTTCCTTGCTTCAATTCGCGAAACTCATCTCTCATTCTGTTGACAAGACCTTGCGGCACGTGGGTGCGGCTGAACTTGACCTTGAATGCTTCCCAGGTCATCACCTGGCCATGGTTCATATTGCGGATGCTATTCCACCAAGCTCTTGCATCTCCCGCCAGATAGTGGGTGGCGAAGAGAACTTTCTCATTCTCATCAACTCTGGGAACCTCTAAGTTATTTTCCATGGTCTGTAACCAGTCATCAGCATCTAATGGGTTTTCAAATTGGTTAAAGATTGGGGGATTGGTGTTCTGATGTTCTGAAAGTTTTTGAGCTTGGATCTATGGTGGTCCTGATTTCCATGCCCTTGGTTGTTGAGAGCCATCTAGGCGATCTGTTGAAGTGTTGCTAAGTTGGCTTGGCGCTCTGCCCTGCTTGCTTCACGGTCTGCGATGAGATTCTGCAAGATCTGCAGCATTGGGTCCTGCGATGAGCTGCTCCCTCCTTGGTTTCCACGAGTCATCTGAAGATTGAGATAGATATAGGGGTAAGAGGGAAATTCTAAGGTTCATGGTTTTGCATTTTTCAAATCTAAAACTTTGAGTTAAACTCAGGTTTTTCAACTAACTTCTTTTTCATTCATGCAAGCAAGCACACGATACAACACACACCGCAACAATCAAAGGAAAAACAGATGCCTTGAAGAACCATTCTGCAAGCTATGATACAATGAGATGATACATCTCATGCTACGACAGTGCTCTAGTGCATCTACTCATTGTCGATGAAGTCGGAGTCTTCATCATCAGTGTAGAAGTCCACAGCATCCTCCTCCAGAAAGTCATCATCGTTGCTGAGGTAAGAATCCATATCTCCCTGGATGTCTTCACCCTCATCTTCTTCTTCCTTGGCGGCAAGCTGAGCTTCCTGCTCCTTGACGGTCTTCTCGAGGTTGGCCACCTTCTTGCGAAGACGGGTGATGGTGCGATCCTTCTTTGCACGCTGGCGGTGAAGAGACTGGCGATCTTGGACGAGCAGTGCGAAAGTCTGGGCCTTCTGGTCGGCAATGGCACGGTTCTGGTTGGCTAACTCCCTGGCATTGTCGATTCTGTTCCGTCATGAAGCAAGAAGTCAAGGTTCTCCACTTGACGCCTCAACTCTGGGTGACTTGGCATCTCCATCGGCATTCCCATGAAGTCACGTCTTGGATAGTGGGCAAAACGGGTTCCTTGGATATTGTTGACGCTGAGGGCACATAGACGTGCGAGAGCTTCATGCATTGCCCTGGCTAATCCATCTAGCTAGTTGTTCTCTCTCACGGAGAACTGAATTCTCCTGGAAGTTGGTGCTTCGATGCTTCCTCGAAGATCCGCGGTGACTAGCCACTGTAGGTCTCCTCCTGGGGGTCCTGGAAGTTGAGCTCCAAGAAACTCCGGATGTGGGCGTCCTAGTAACTTCGACAGTGAATCCAGATCCCTCTCGAAGATCAGCTGACCTCCGATTTCCGAGTTGGTAAAACTTGCTGAACTGAGTCTCCATCTACAAGACTTTAGGATGAGGAAGTTAGTGAAGTGATCAAGTGTGTCAAATTTTAAGTAGTGATGTAAGAATTTTGAGGAACATGAATTTTTGAGAAAGAATGCGTTCACAAGGGTAAGAGGGGAAATAGTTTTTCAGAAATACTCACTTTGGTTTTGAAACTAAGTTTTTGTTTGAACGTCCATTCTAACTAGGGTCTCCTATGGTTAGGATGGCTCTGATACCAACTTGTCAACACCCGGATTTTTAATCCCAGATGCCCGTTATGCCATACCTCGCAATCCCAGGATTACCATTTTTGCGAGACATAACGGATTGGATATCACAGTACATCAGCCATTACAAACCATACATAAGGTTTTACACAAATAAGGATCTCATGATCCAGTCTTTAATACAACAAGCAGCGGAAATAAAAGATAAGTGTAGCGGTGGGGTCCATCTTCAAGGGCACAGTAATCTTGTGAAGGCAGATAGTCCTAGTTATCATATCCGTCCTGCTGACCATCATCTTGATAATCTCCTTCATAGTCTGGCCATGATAATAGCCAGAGACAAAAGCCATGAGTACTCTTTAAGTACTCGCAAACTACCACTAACAAGTAGTATAATTCTAAGTTAAAGTGATAGAGCTAGGTTTAACTATAAAGTTAAGTTTGAAACCTAAGCTGAGTTCTGAAGCAAGGAAAGATAAAGTAAAGTTCTAGAATCACTTAAGTTGGGAAGCTATTATCATAAACACAACCATGTTGTGGTCAAGTCAAAGTTCATCATTCATTTCAAGTTATTTGGAAAACATCTGACAATGAAATAGTATGGCCATTCCAACTGTCCATAATCATGACGCTGCTATTGAATAGTTTGACACTGCAGAGGTGGTACACTTTCACCACAAGATTCGATACATCCATGGGTAACCTCGAATCATCATACTTAGTATGCAGATAATCAAACATAACCTTCCCTTTACACACCCTAGTATAAGCACCTCTCCTATGAGCATGGCCTCCCAACCATGACCATCGTCATCTTGGGCCTTTGCATAGGTGGATAACATTGAGAGGTAGCCTCATCTCAAACCTCTCCCGTGAGGGAACTAATACTAATGCATATAAATTTCCAGCTAAGCCTTACCCAATTCAGGTAGTGTGGTTGTACGGTAAATTTGGAATGCTATCGCATCCGAATCCAACCATCAGTTTTATAAAAGGGTTAAGGCTCACGCCTCATCATTTTCATCATCATAAACCAGTTGTGTTTCTCAACACATGTCAAAACATCTCAATAGAATGACTCATCATTCCAAGGTTTTCATAATTCATTTTCACCAAGTGTTCCCATCTAAAGTGACTCAAGTTTTTGATCTACTCTAAACTACTAAGTTAAAGAGTGTTCACTAAGGTGGAAAGGATGGGTTCAATCTCATGCCATAGAATGACATCTAAAGGTTTCTAAGTAGGTCAAGTTTTATACTTTTTATGCTACCTTTAAAAACAAGTAAAGAACTTTGTGTACTAAGGGGATTAAAACTTGTAAGTAAGACTTGGGGTACTAATAGTCAAAAGGGTGTGATCAAAGCATGCTTAAGGCATCTTTGCTAAACCATCTAGTTTGATTGCTAAGTACTAAACTTGCAAGGGTTAATCTTGGGTATTGCTAGTTTGCTAAGGGCAGCTTGTACTGTTAATGGTGGCTTGCCTTGGTTGGTGCAGTGGTTGAAGTTTTCTTCGTCTTCGTCTTGATAGCACTCCTCCTCCTCGTAAGCTTGGTCGGTACTATCTTCTATAAAAATACATACGGAGTAGACAATCACCAAACAATACTTAACTAGGATAGATAGCATTCTAAGACACGCAATTGATGATCTATTATCATCACAAGCATCACAAGTTTAATTCAATAGTTTCTTTCTTTTTATTTTAGAAAAGTAATTTCTACTCATTGAAAATTTAACTAAGATTTAATATTCACCACTTAAAATATGGGATCATGTTGACACATGTCATCACCACATATTCTAACATGTGGTAATGAAATTTAAGGGTTGGATCAATATTACTTTGGTTGAAGTTTATTATTTAATGATTTAAAGTGACTAGAAATGCCTATATAGCATTATTTTGGTACTAGTCCAATGTCACTGCATGTAAACCTTAATATTATTACATATTTATATAGATATGATGAAATGTGATTTTTGAGAGTTGGAATCAACTCAAAAGCTATCTTGGTTGATTTTATAAAAATGTTGCAAGTTGCAAAAGCTTTTGTCTTCTTATTTTTATTAGGAGAGATCTATAACTCTAATTGAATTAAATCCAACGGGCTTTGATAGATCATTTTAATACCTTTCAGAAAAAATTGGTTTCATGCAATTTGGATGTCTAAAACTCTCTGAATTGATTTTCAAACTAGGGGACAGAAACTAGATTTAACTAAAAAAGAAAAATCCAGATTTGAATGGGTGGGCTAGCGCGGGAAAAGAAATGGGCCGGCCCAGTGGCGCTCCGCGGCACGGGGCTCAGCTAATAGTGGGGTCTCGCGTGTCAGCGGGACTTAAATTGCGAAACGGTACGCACGCTGTGGGCCGTGCGATTAGAATAGGAGTATACGGCTGAGGGTCGTCGTTGACGACGAACAGGTCGCCAGCGAGCTCGAACCCTAGCGGCTCGGTGGGGGTCTACTAGGGGCGTACTAGGGCTCCAGCGGGGTCGGCGAGGCTGGCAAACAACGTGGAAGACGACGACGAGGCGAGGCGCGGTTGCGGCGGAGCTTTGGGTGGTCGCAATCAACGTCGCCCTTGTCCTCCTGCTGCGGCTGCTCCGGCTCCAATTCCGACGAGCTGCTGCTCCCTTTGCTCCCGTGAGAGGTGCGTGAGGTTCAGAGAGGTGAGGGGAGTGGAATGGTGTGGAGAGAAGAGGCTGGGGAGGGCTCCTTTTATAGGCCCGACGGTGAGACCGAGCGGGATGAGCAGGCGACGATGGCGACAAGGCTACGACGAGGTAGAGGCATGGCTGGGGGTGGCGATCGATGGGCGGTTCCCTGGCGGTGCTCTAGAACTTTAATGCGGCCGTAGGAGCGGTGGCACGCGGTCTGGGCGAGGTGGCGCTCTGAGAGGTAGAGGTGGCGGTGTCCACGGCGAGCGGTGGCTGTGAGGCGTTGGGCGGCCAGCGGGGGTGTCTGGGGTGTTCTCTCGTGCCAAGGGGCGGTCTGTGCGAGCAGAGACCGAGCGTGCTCTGAGGGCGACACTGGCATGGTGCGGTGGCACTGGGTGCGGTTTGTGCTCGGTGGTCCACTGCTGCTCTAGGCTCGGGCAAGGGACAGGGGGTGGTGGTGAGCTCCTGGCTACCTCCTAGACATGGAGAGGGAAGAGGGAATGGTCTGCTGCAGCGGGGCAAGGGTTGGCCGGCGAGGCATGGCTCGGCATGGCATGGCATGGGGAGTAGGGACAAGGGAGAGGGGTGTTAGGGGTTTGGTTAGATCAAGAGGGGACAGAGGAGATAAATGAAGATTATTTGGGGGCAAAACCCTATAGTAAACAGTGAGCTAGGATTAGAGTAGAGATTATGCATGCCAAGTGTTTGATTAAATGGCCGCATGAAAGAAAGTTTTGAATTTTGGTTTCAAATTTTTTGAGTGATCTCCACTAGTGATAGGTAGTCTCTGGTTGCAAGGGTTTTGAAAGTGGAGCTCAAATAGATGGTTTTTGAAATAGGGGTGATCTATGCATATGCATTAGATGCAATTTTAAACTGTCATTTAAAATAGTTAACAGAATGCTTTTAGCAGATCCAAAGGTGGGCCTTGGTACCTCATTATGTGTACTAGCAAGGGGTACAAAGATCAAGAATTGTTTCCATTAAGTTTTGAGTACTAGGAATAGCCAAAGTAGGCATGGGAGTTAAATTTGCCAAAATGACCATTCCTCCTTTTTAATTCTTTTTGATTTGATTTTCTTTAGTAAAAGTTTGGGAATGATGTAGATGATTTTTAAATCACCTAAGAAACATTTTACAAGCATTATATCATTCAATCATGGCAACTCAAACAACTCCTATTTTAAATGCACACATATGAATGCTTTCATTTTAAATTTGAAAAAGTTTTTGTTAACCCTATTTTTGGTTGATTTGATCTTGATAACCTTGGATTAAAGTTTTTGGATGTTACAGTAGCCCCCGAGTGCCTGGTTGAGTCGAAGACTCAGGCAGGGACTAAAGAACTTTCGCGACTGCATTTGTCTTTTGTTTGCTTGTTTCAGTCGAATTTGCTTCCGGCGCTCCCTATGGGAGTAACCTATGGCCATAGTCGAACCGTATTTCAAGTGGTTGGGTTTGCTTTATCTGTCCATATTCCTACAAAAGAAGAAGAAAAAATCGTAGGGTGCACGGCCAGCGCTCCCTATGGGAGTAGCCCCCGAGTGCTTGGTGGAGTCGAAGACTCGAGCGAGGACTAAAGTAGTTGAAGTCTTCTGCTACGTAGTTTTGGATGACGTCAGTGCTGACGATTTCATGACCTCAGTTACCCGCTTGAGCGAGTTTGACGGGACGTGACGAGCGATGGGTCCCACTCCCTGACTCTGATTTGACCGGACGTGCGTAATCTGTATTTTAACTGTGCCTCCTCGATTTCTGCGCGTAATGGGAGTAGTGGGGGATGGTTCGCGCTTCAGCTCCTCCACGTGTCGAGCACGATGAACGCCACGCGTCTGGTAGGGTTTTTCTGAGCCGTTGGATTGCATCTTCTAGGGGGTTAAGTAGCGATGTGGCGATGGTAAAATTCACATCTACTTCGATTCATCCTTTGCCTCCATCGCCATTGCCGCTGCTCCTCTGCTTCTCTGCGCTCTTTTTCCCTCCGCGGCGCTGGACCAGCTCCGCGTATTTCCCAGCTACTTCCTCCGGTCACATCGCCGCCGCGGAATGGGGAAGAAAAAGGGAGGTGCTGCGGCCGATTCCTCTGCTGCCGCTGCTACAATGAAGAAGAAGGGCGGTTCCGCCGCTATGAGCACTAGCACCGCCGCCGACGGAAAGAAGAAGGGCACGGGCACTCGCATCACGAATGGCGCGTGGCGTCCATCTGTGATCAAGTCCTCAGAACTTCGTCTTCTTCGTCAAGACGGAGTTTTGTCCTCCGCAGTCGCCGACGCGTGCGTCCCCGGCGGCGAGGTAATCCCCTCTCTTCCTGCCGGTTTTCGGGTGATGTTCCTAGCGTTCATCATTCGCGGGCCTCTCGTTGCCCCTACATCCTTTCTTCAGGGGCCTTCTTTGTTTTTACGGGCTCCAGCTCCATCAGCTGTCCCCCAACTCCATTCTCCATGTAGCTTGCTACATTACCCTCTGCGAGTGCTGGCTCGGAATCAAGCCGCATTCTGGCCTCTTCAAGCGCCTCTTCAAATTGAAGCGCCAATCGGCTTCTGGCTCCGTAGTCTACAATGTAGGCGGCTGTGGAATCCACGATGATCCATCCACCACATACTTCGACATCAAGCTGATGATGTCCGTCCAAGGGTGGAGGGACAAGTGGTTCTATGTTCGCGACCAGAAGGCCGACGATGACCATTTCGGACTCGCGCTGTAGCATCCCAATTGTCTAACAATTGCAATGCTACTAGTCTAGTCTATATATATGCTACCTTTCTACATATAATTATTGCATCATAATTATATCATGCTCATGTCACCATGCCACATTGCATTTGAGCATCATATAAAAACCCCTTTTAATTTGGTTCTTCTCTCGTAGGCATTTGTATTCTTATTAATTGCATTTGCCTCTTGATACATTGTAGTTGGTTTTTGATATATTGCAAATGCCTAAAGTGATTTGAGGGCATATCTCTTCCTCTCCTTCCATCTACTAGTTTAACATTAGTTTTCAACTGATACCATCTATTTACATTCCAACCATACTTTATATGGGAGCGTTGTTATCTTTTGTTAATTCAAAATCTAGCTCACGTATGAAGGTTATGGATCTTCTTTTATCTTACATATGATCTCATGGCCTTCTACATTGCATGGTCCATGCACTACTAGTGCATCTCCCACTCTATCTTTTTATTTTGGAATTATTTGAGATGTTTGTTTAGATTTAAATAAAGCAAGCAAGCGTTTTGATTTAAACCAAATTAAAACAAACAAACCTAAACTAAATCCTTTCACCTTCCTATCCAAGAGTAGGCAGTCCTACAACCTCACACACATCTGATAGCACATGCCTACACACATACTCATGCAGGTTACACCCCCATGCTTACACCCACTTACACCTTTCTTCACACACACACACACACATGCACCGATCAGCTACACTTGTAAGCTAGCTGAACTAAACTTCCTGGTGCATGTTCTGATCAGCCTAGCTACACGTGCGTCGCTGCCTCAGGCCTCTCTCTCTTAATCTGAAAACTGTTGTAATTGTTTTTTGAACCGGCCTGCACCCGACCTTCCCTGCAACCTGGTGCCACCCGACCCCTCCCTTCTCCAGGTCCGTTTGAACCATGACCAGCAGTGGACAGCGTGATCGACCCGGGAGCCCTGTTTCTCTCCTTCCCCCGCACCCATGTGAGTGCCCACCAAGCAAGGACAACAACCACGCCCCGCTCGTGCCCCTCCCTATCTGCTGCTTAAAGCAAGCAAGGCACACAAGCCAGCCTTGGCCGCCCCTTCCCACCTACCTGCAGATCGGGATCGAGATCCAGCAACCCGGTCTCAGCTTCTTGCCCTCCAACAGGCAAGAGGCCATGTCCACCTTCATACCCGTCTAAACCCTAGCTCTGACCAGATCGATTGGAGGCGGTTGGAGCCATGCAAGAGGGAGGCTCGGAGTCCAGGAACCTTTGCCGCCCTCCTCACCATCACCCCGAACCAGGAGACGCGCCGGAAGTTTGCCGGAGCAGTAGCGCCGCCACCATGACTGTGACAACCAGAAACAACCGGTCTGCGAGTACCTCTCGAGTTCGCCTCCTCTCTAGCAAGCTCGGCTCGCTAGGCAATGTCCCGGTGAGCTCCTCTCATCCCCAGACAACACCTCTCTCCCTCTCTCGCTGTGCTTCGCCGATGGATGCGCCGCTGCTGCAATGCCGCCCATGAGAGCAAATACCCTGCTTTTTCTGTTGTTGTTCATCGAGACATAGCCGTCCCCACAATCCTTATCCGTTCGTGAACCCTGAACAAAAGTTGTAGGATGAACCTTCCTCTTTCAAACGCACCGTCGCACGTCCAAAACAACCAGCAAAGCGTTCGCAAGCTTGCCCGCAAGTCGCGCCGCTGTTGTCCGACATAAACGCGTGCCTACGAACAACGCCTATTCTTCGAGTCCAAGACGAGCGCACAACCAACCGTTGTGTTTAAATCTTGCATTAAATTGTGCTTATATCTATCCTCTATCCAACGAGCTATAGCACGCCCTGATCCGTCCATAGACGAGCTCGGGATCATCTCGCGAAAACCAGCGGAAAACGTCGTTTTTCTGCATCTCGTCCGACAGTCTCAGACACCATTTTCGCCCCTGTTCTTCGTCAATTTCCAGGCTCCACAGTGCCCCACTAGAGAAAGTCCATACATGAAAGTTGTACATCTTGCTCCCTCTTCAACTTTTCTTTTTGTGCCATCTCCAAATTCCCAAAGGTTTTCTCGCCATCGTCTTCCGAAGATCAGACCAGCTAGCTCGTTTTGTGACGCGAATATTCAGTTTAAATCGACCATGGTGAGTTCTGCGCATAAGCCCCTGTGCTTTTTCCCGCCTCCAACCCGCGCCCCCGGACTGCCCGCATGTCAACACACAGTTGGGTCGCGCATGGGTGGACCCGCTACAGCCCCGGGCCCATTCGTCTGTCCCTTTGTCTAGCTAGCGCCGCGGTGAGAAAAGCTTCACGCGCGTCGTTTTCTGCCAGCTCAGCGCCTGGCCCACTGTCATCCGCTGTGGCTAGTTTTCATCTGGGTGCAAAAAGTCTCTGACCTATCCTGTTAATAAAAACAATTTCAGAAATTGATAAATATGTTTATATCCAGAAATTAATATCTTTTTATTAACAAATCCAAATAATACAAATGATATATGTTTTTGAATCAGAAAAATGTGAGGATTTCAAATCTGCCATCCAATTTAATGTTTGGCTAGTTTAAAATTTTCGAAATTGGTTAATTGCAATTAAAAATGCCTTTTCTTAATTAATTAATAACTTTAATTCTATAACTCCAAATTTGACAAATGATATGTCTAAATCGATCAGCGCGACGAGCCCGTTCTGTTTATGCATTCCATGATATGAATTGTAGCATGCATCATATAAATATTAAGTGGACAGCAAGAGTTATGGGAGCAAAACATGACTAAAACTTAATAAAATGCTTTATGCTTGTACCTCACACCTCACCCATGCCATGCTACATTATTGCCATGTAAATTGTGCATCATTCATGATGGCATGCTTGTTTGCTAGTCGCATTTTATTTATATGCTTGTGCACTTTATTTATGTTGGCCCTTACTTGTTTGGTTCTTCTTTCTAATAGACGCCGAGCAGGGGAAATATCATGAATCCCAGGAGTACTACCCAGATCCACCTCTCGCTTCAACTGAGCTGCCAGGCAAGCACTACCACATGCTTGCATACATATAGTATCCATTGCCTCTATCATATTCTTGCATCATTGAGTCGCGAATGCATTAAATTGAATCCCAAGTACTGCATAGCCTTTACTTTTAAACCCCACCGAAGCTTGTTCCTCCATCCTATGAGCCATTACTACAGGAGTTGTTTGAGCCATGCGAGTCGTAGAACAGCATGTGTAGGGTATGTGAGTGTCTGTTGGATAACGAGGTACCTAAACAACTTAACCTGAGTAGTAATGGGATAACTAATGAAAGAGGCACCGATGGGCAATACCTGTCATTTGGTTTTTATGTCCACTTGTGTCCCGTAGGACCCCGAGTACTTGATTCCTGTTCCTTGACTATTCGCACTATCCACATCCGGGAGGCCTTATGGACCCCCCTGAGCCAGATCTTGATTCATTTCTATTTCTTGGAGCCACAAACTAGTTTGGGGTTTTATTTACTATCCTGTACTTATGCCATGTTACTGTTTTATTAAGATTGTGCGTGGAGCACCTGTACCGTTTTGGATGCGGAGGGTTTTCACGATATCGACAAGCCCAGTAACATTTTCGGATTCCTAGTCGTTTACAGCCATTGACGCAAACCTTGGGTCCGTCTCGGAGTCGGCCAACTTCGTTGCGGGTAGCTTAATGGGGTGGCCCCCTGAAATATTTTATGAATCCTGTGATCGCTTTGTCGTGAATGCCTCGTTGGGTTTTGAGTTGGCTTTTCCGAGGTTGATTGAGTGTGTGTTGCTATTTGTGCATCCCTGCAGGGTAAATCTTTCTGAAAGCCATGTCCGCGGTTATGGACGACTTGGAGCACAGTTTCTCGATCATAGACAAGTATAACTAAAGTACCGTCTTTAATTTGACTAAATATCTGATTAGTAAATAGTGCAGTATTCATGGAATGAGTAATAAAACTGCCAACGGATGGGTTGTTCGTCCGCTTTCTCGTTGGTAAGCGAGAAGGAGGATGGATCTGTTACTTTATTGTCGTTGTATTGGGAATGGCAGTACCTGGGGATGTTAGATAGAGGTGTGGGGACTAGCAGGGAAGCTATCGACGGTGTCCGCAGGCGGGATTGAATACAAGCGAGCGTAGCGGGATGCAAGAAGTACCCAGGTTCGGGGCCCTCGTGATGAGGTAAAGCCCCTACTCCTGCCGAATCTGACTATGTGGAACACACGAGCTACAAGTGCTCCTCGAGCTGTATCTGCTAGCTACAGCCTTAAATGCACTGAGACCAACCTATCTATCTATGTGTATCTCTGTGAGAGAGCGAGCTAGCTAGCAGGAAGTGCTAGTGCCTGTGAGTGATCGATCAAAGGAGTCCAGCTCCAAGTGAACGTAGGAAACAAGTGAGCCTCCCTGGTGCATTATATTGGCTGCGCAGGGAACACAAAGGGCCCACCTAGCCTAACTAGTACTATGTAGTATGTCATCTGATTGAGGTACACTATTGACTACATCATCTGGTATAGTGAACACTAGTGCATACGTGAGCAACATGGGCTTGGTTTTGTTGATGTCTTCTCTTTCTTGTCTACTTGTCTTGCTGCCATCCTTCTTGATGTACGGTCGTTGCATGGGGTAGTCGGTAGTAGCAACAACGAGCTAGGGAAACGGTGCAGAGGGAGCGGCTGCATGCAGCGATCGATACCCCTGCACACGGTCGAGCCGGCCTGGGGACGTATGACCGATCCGGCCACCCCTGGCGCATGGCGGCCCAGCCAGACAGGGACCAGGCAGCCCAACCGGGCGGGGCAAGGCAGGGGAGGCCCAGCCGGGCAGAGCTGGGTGGGCCGCACGGAGCCAGCCCAGCCAGAGGGAGCCGGAGCGGGCCGCCAGGGGCGGAGGCCCAGCCGGGAGGCGGTGGAGCCGGTGGGGGGAGAAGCTCCCAGCGAGGCTGACGGGCCGGCTGGGGTGGCCCAGCCGGAAATATGTGGTGGCGCGGTGGTGGGCCGGCTGGGAGGCTCCAGCCGGCCCAGGACGTCTTCTGCTGCCTTTTCTTTTACTCTTTATCTGTTTTTGCCTTTTTTATCCATCTTGAGTGCTTCTTTGGGGTACCCGGAGATAATCCCCCCGACACTAGCCCCTGAGCGCGCGCTGATTTCACCCGAAGGGAGAAATTCGCACGAGCTCCACAAAAACTTGTCGTTGTCGTTGTAGATGAAGTTCTTGCATGGCGTCCGGCTGGACACCTCCAGCCCGGGAAGCAACACAACTACCGCGGGGGCGCGCGAGCGCAACCGCGGGGTGTAGCCCCCGAGATTCGGAGTAGCTGACGAAGACAGGTGCTGCGAATCTTCTATTTCTTGCCCTTTTCGACACCTCGAACTTGCTATCCGGCTGAACGCCTTCAGCCGGACCGAAGATCTTGATTACACCGAGGGCGCGCGAGCGCACCCGGTGGGTGTAGCCCCCGAGATTCGAAGTAGCTGGCGATGCCAGGTGCTTTGAATCTTCATCTTGAAATCTGACTCGGTGCAATCGTGCAAAACAAACACATAGAAATGAACTTGCTGTTAGTACATCAACATATAGTACACATGCTATCAACTGGATAACGGTTTTATTTTCAAAAACTAGCTCGGGCTTCTCTGAATACTTAGTCACTTTCCCGTGCGCTCTGTTGTTTATGCTGTGTCCTTGCCGGCCAACCGGGTTGCGGTCTGGAGCCGGAACCGAAGAGGGAGCTGACAGTACATTGCGGACGGTACTAGGGGCTGAGCAGCCGGAAAATACCAACTAGGCACAAGGCCGGAATGTCCGATCTGTCACACCCTTCGCCGTTTTTCATGTGGGATGCCTCGGGCTTTTGCTCTTGCTAGCCGGACAGCCGGGTTGCGGTCTGTAGCTGAGACGAAGAGTGGGCCTCTGACACCGTCGCACACTACTCAGTCGGTTTACGGGTTTAGCAGGCCAGGCCAACCGGCGAGCCCCCGAGTAAGGGTTGCCGGCGTCGGAAAACTGAAAGCAGGAAGGAAAACAACATCTGGCGAGCTCTCGAGGGTTGCTTGAGGTCGAAAAACACTCACATTGTAGCTGTCGGTGTAGCAGGGTCGAAGGCGCGATTCCGCAGGCGTCGCGGCTGCTGAAACTGTCCAACTGGCGTTCCAGCCAGATAGCCTGGCTCCAGTCGGACAGGCAACCAAATGCGGCGTAGCCAGATTCGGTCCCCAGCCGGCCAGGCAACCAAACGCGCCAGGGTGCGCCGAGCCAGCCTGGCCCAGCCGAAACGGGGTCTAGCCGGTCCAACCGGCAACCAAACATGACGAAGTTGCGCGAAGTCAGTCCGACCCAGCCGGAATAGGTCCGAACCGGCCGAATCGGACAGACAGAACGGGTCAGCCGGACCGGTTGACTAAACAGTCGGAACGGTCCAGCCCGATCTGAATTTTTTCTCTCTTTTTTCCTAACCGGTTACTCTAGCCGGATTATTTTTCTCTCCCCTTGTCTTTTTTCATTCCTTTTCTCAGCCGGATCGGCCCAACCGGCCCTTTTCTTTTTCTAGTCATTTTTGGCCAAACGACCAACAACCAGCCAACCTATCTTTTCTCTATCTTTTTTTTCTTTTCAACCGGATGGCCCCAACCGGGCCACGCCTTTTCTTTTTTCTTTCCCAGCCGGATCTTTTACTCCTTGTCCTTCCTTCCCTATCCGGCTAGCTTCACCACTTCTTTCCTTTTTGCGTTTTCTCAGCCGGATATGCAGTACGCGGGGGCGGCAGTACCGCGTGCAGCCAGCCCGAACCGCACACGCGTAGGGCGACGCGATCGGAGGAGCCGGAAGCGCGTGGCAGCGAGAGTCGGCTCGCCGGAGGAGGGGTTGCGGGCGCGGGACGCGGTGGAGCGGCGAACTGCGGTAGGCGGATGCACCGCAGCGGCGCAGACTCGTGCGCGCGCGCAGGACGGCAGCAGAGAGGCGGGAAGCGCCACGGTGCCGCAGGGGAAGCTCGCCGGGGTGCGGCGGCGTTCGTGCGCGCGGTCAGGCGTGGCGGACGACGTGGTGGTGCAACGGAGCCGGGCTTGCCGCAGGCGGTCGACGGACGCGGACAGGCGCGCGGCCATGGCTGGCGGCGGCGCTGACGCGGCCACGAAGAAGCGCAGCAGGGGAGGCCGAGGGGATTCTGCAGGGGCGGGCGCAGGCGGAGGTGGTGCGGAGCATCCGAGGTGACGCGCGGTGCTGCTCGTGCGGGCGCGCCAGGCTTGACGGAGGCCGCCGAGGAGGGATGCCGTCGATGCTTGCGGTGGACACAGCCGCGGACATGTGGGTGGACGCGGCGACAGCCACCTCCGGCGTGGGACGCCAGCCCGGAGGTGCGGACACGGCCGGGCCCGGGCGCGAGGACAGGCGTCGCAGGCACGGGGACGTGCCGGTTGGCCGGCCACTTGGTGCCTCGCTGTGCGTATGCACACGAGCGCCGGAAGATTCTGCTGTTGCTGCTTGCTGCCTTGGGTCGTGCACATGCGCGCGAGCATGATTGGCCTACCGCACACGGGGAGGCGCGGCGTGGGAGGCTGCTGCCGGCGCAGTGACGCACGGATGTGCGGGGTGCTCGTGGACGCTTGCTCACAGATGCGGGAGGCAGAGGCGCGGGCGGGCATGGCCGCCGCGAGCCCGAACGCAGTCACGCTGAACCGGTCGAGGACGGACACAGCGACACGGAGACGACGAGCCCCCGGGCCCCTTGGCGAGGTGAAGACGAGGACGACGCGAAGGTCATGGCGAGCCGCCGGGCTCCTCGGCGAGATGATGGCGCGGCGACGACCATGGCCACGGGCGAGCCCTCGAGAAACTTGGCGAAGCAGAGTCGGAGACGACGACATGTAGGCGGCGAGCCTCCGAGCAACTCGAGATGGCGTCGGTGCCGATGAAGACGAAGTGGTCCCGTGCGGAACGGAACTCCGGTCGAAGCTATATTTGGCCCCACGGTGGGCGCCAACTGTCGTTGTATTGGGAACGGCAGTACCTGGGGAGGTTAGATAGAGGTGTGGGGACTAGCAGGGAAGCTATCGACGGCGTCCGCAGGCGGGATTGGATACAAGCGAGCATAGCGGGACGCAAGAAGTACCCAGGTTCGGGGCCCTCGTGATGAGGTAAAGCCCCTACTCCTGCCGAATCTGACTATGTGGAACACACGAGCTACAAGTGCTCCTCGAGCTGTATCTGCTAGCTACAGCCTTAAATGCACTGAGACCAACCTATCTGTCTATGTGTATCTCTGCGAGAGAGCGAGCTAGCTAGCAGGAAGTGCTAGTGCCTATGAGTGATCGATCAAAGGAGTCCAGCTCTAAGTGAACGTAGGAAACAAGTGAGCCTCCCTGGTGCATTATATTGGCTGCCCTGGGAACACAAAGGGCCCACCTAGCCTAACTAGTACTATGTAGTATGTCATCTGATTGAGGTATACTATTGACTACATCATCTGGTATAGTGAACACTAGTGCATGCGTGAGTAGCATGGGCTTGGTCTTGTCGATGTCTTCTCGTTCTTGTCTGCTTGTCTTGCTGCCATCCTTCTTGTTGTACGTATGTTGCATGGGGTAGTCGGTAGTAGCAACAACGAGCCAGGGAAACGGTGCAGAGGGAGCGGATGCATGCAGCAATCGATACCCCTGCACACGGTCGAGCCGGCCTGGGGACGTACGGCCGATCCGGCCACCCCTGGCGCATGGCGGCCCAGCCGGACGGGGACCAGGCAGCCCAACCGGGCGGGGCAAGGCAGGGGAGGCCCAGCCGGGCGGAGCTGGGTGGGCCGCACGGAGCCAGCCCAGCCAGAGGGAGCCGGGGGCGCGGGAGAGGTGGAGCCGGAGCGGGCCGCCCAGGGGCGGAGGCCCAGCCGGGAGGCGGTGGAGCCGGTGGGGGGAGAATCTCCTAGCGAGGCCGACGGGCCGGCTGGGGTGGCCCAGCCGGAAATAGGTGGTGGCGCGGTGGTGGGCCGGCTGGGAGGCTCCAGCCGGCCCAGGACGTCTTCTGCTGCCTTTTCTTTTACTCTTTATCTGTTTTTGCCTTTTTTATCCATCTTGAGTTCTTCTTTGGGGTACCCAGAGATAATCCCCCCCGACATTTATACTGTTATAACTGTCGTGTCTAATTAACGGACATTCGTCTATCATTGGTTAGACGGATGGTTAGCGAGTATCTATAGGCTTGTTAGTTATTATCTTTTGCTGCAATTGCGTCACCCCAGGTATATGTCCCCTTTAGAGGCATAAAGACTTGCTGAGTACCCCTAGGGTCTCACACGATAAATTGTTTGATTCAGATGAACATGTGTATTCGTAAGATGGATACTGGGTGGAGGAGACAGATGATGTTGGCAACGATCACTTGGTGTAGAGATTCCGGGGATGGGGATCCGCGAGATCTGTGGGCGGGATGTGCTTACTTATGTGGCATCTTATGCCGATTTGCTTCTTATCCGTACTCGGATCTTGTTTCCCGCTTCCGCTTGATACTCTGATGTTTGATGTATGAGGAGCTATCCTACACTATTATCTCTATCTAGGATATTTGGATCTTGCCGTATGGCGTTGCAATACTTCTATTTCTTTTAGATGGTATGGCTCTGAGAACTGTTGTAAGGTAGCTTGCATACATACTCACTTGTGTATGTATTTGATCTCTTCGCCTATTGCCTACGCCACTCGCTCTTGTCCCGATGTTCTTGGAAGTGGTTAGGACGGCCGACGGGTCTACACGTGGGTGGCCCCTGGGCCCCCGCTGTACTATTTTAACCACTTTCGGTTCATCCAGGCTTGAACTTAGAGCGTAGGGTCCGAGGTTGTTACAATTGGTATCAGAGCCATCCCGCCCTTCAGGGTCTCAGCCAAATGGTCGTTGTCAGTCTAGCAAATATTTTGGTAGCTATGTATACTAGGGAAAAACAAAAACACGAGAGTAGGACTGCTTCCACTTTTCTTCTTACCCACCCACCCACCCTTTTCTGGTAAGGAAGTGTAATGTTTTCAATCCTCTTCTAAAAATTCAAACTAGGATTCACATGTTCTAGGTTTCCGTAGTACCATAGAAAGTGCGTGTGAGTGTGTATCTCCTTGTCTATCTGTTGCATCCAACCTTGTTGTCGCAATCTGCTTTTGGTTATCAACTGTTGGTACAGTCCATACTGACAGGCTTTTGTAAACCGACGCGATCTATCCGACTCCTTGTTAACCGGTGCCATCTTGTTAAGGGTGTTCTTCCTTCCAGCATGCTTTCACAGAATGTGGAGTTGCTAATCCCTATCTGATAAGTGGTTTTGCGCATTTATTGGTATTTTAATGCCGAAAAATGCGGAAATTTTTTCTTTGATACATCTGTATTTCCACACTCCTCTTCAGTCGTGTGTGAAACATTATCTATCTTCCTTTTATCGGCATGTCCATGCTAACTCATTCTTTTGTCACCGACGCTTAATCCTGGAGTTTTACTTCATCATCAATTCTTCTGGCCTAAATACATAACATGTGTCGATCCGATGCTTGTGATAGTAATTTGGTTCTTGGCAAAGCTATATGACACTTATCATGAGTGGAGTATGGTCAATGCTATCGACACAATCCTCCAAATGGTGGAGGTTATCTCCTGTGATTTGAGTTACACCGTGATCATATCTATGCATATTAAAGTATCTTTGGCAATCCGGAGTTTTCTCAAGGCACTATGGTGGTCTATCATCTGTTTATCATGCTTCACATCTTTTGGAACTCCATATATACAAAATTCTCTTTGATACGAGGGAATTGCATCTTTTCGTCTCTGATAGCTTTTCTTAAGGTATGAGCTATCATCGTTCCTTTATCCAAGATCTCTTTATCTTTGTAACTGGCGATCCAATCGACAATGTGAACCAAGTGGCATTTCTTGTTCTCTTCCGAAGGACCAGATAATCTACTCTACCAATGCATCTCTTTCAACACGAATCCTTGCTCTTAATGTTGATCTTTCAAAGAGCATTGAGCTCATAAAGTGATTCGAGCATTTATTCGTTTCTTCTGCCACGTGAACTTGATATTCTTGGAATATCTTGTTAATCCGTGGTGGTATATCGTCATGATATGTTTTCTTATTCTATATCAATGGAAGAACATGGAAGATCATCTGTGTCTTTTCTCTCATGCTTTGTGAGCACTGCCTGTGTGCAAAGTCTCAAAGTGTGAATTCTGACTTCTTGAAGTCACCTATCTCGATCACATCTTTCTGCTAAATACATTGCTTCAATTCTGGAATCAGCAAGTCAATTGTTAATTCCATCCTCCACCTTCAATCAAACCCGAAGTCTTTCCTTGTTGGCGAGTTATCATCGTCGTTCCGCTGAAGATTTCCTCAAGATTGCTAAATCTCTCTCAATCATTTCAACAAGAACATGGAGTTCTTTTCACCTCTATCTCGTCAAGTAATCTTTTGAAATCCTCTCGTTCCATCTTCTATCCTCAATCCACTGGATGCCATGAAGAATTTCTAGATCTTTTGTAATCCTTCTGTTCAAGTTGTTGCTATCTTTTCCTTATCTACCGAATCTTGCAGCTGTTCTCCATAATCTTTCTTCATATCCTTGCTCATGTTTTGGGATCTTCCGACACGATGACAACATCATCATCTTTATCTACTCTAGATCCAACGAATCATTTGCATCATATCTTTGTTTTCCTACGGAGTTCCATGAGTCTTTTTGTCATAATCTTCAGTCGTTTTCGGTAGTTGGGTTGCATGGTTTTCCTCTTCATGTGCGGAGTAATGTTTTGAGTGCGGGATGGAGTAGCTACCATACCACTACTCTTATCATTCGCTCTTGTACATTGGATTGGCGGATTAATGCAATTTCACTCATTCCACGGAAGTTAGAAGTGGCCTTTATCCCTCGATAATTTTACTTCCGTATCTGTTTTTCCGGAGTGCTCTCTCAAAGAAAGTAATCAATAATCTCTTGTTGGTGCTTTTCTATTCTAAATGGAGCAAAATTCTTCAATTATCTAGTGGAAGCAGATGCATTTATCTTTCCGGTTACTCTTCATTCCACCGGTGCTCAACATCCTCAAACAAGATGGAAGGAAACTATAGCGGTCTCCAATTTGACAAATCCCTTTCTCTTGGTAAAGCCAATTATGGTTGATGCCATCAGTCGCAAATCTATTGCATTAGCCTCAAGGGTAAAGATAGCAATAAGTATCTCTACAATAAACTCCAGATCCTCCATATTCTTTTCTTCTCGGGATTCTACCATAAACTAACCTTCCCCTTCTCTTGAAGTGATATCTGCGCACCTCAATTGCGTGATCCTTTGGTTCTTATCGGTGCAAGAAAGATCTAATCCGAGAACTCCTAACCCAAATCCTTTCCATTGAACTCAAGGAACTCTATTGTTTGAAGGCAATATTGTTCTCCAAACTTCTTTTCCTAAATCTGAGGGAAGGTACAATGCTACTTCCATAGTAGTGCATAACTTCTCCAAAATAGCTCTTTTTCTCCCGGCAAGACAAGATTTATCTGCTCTTGTATTTGTAAATCTTTAATCTTAATGGTGTGTCGTTTCTTTCTCCCTGATACATCATCCTTTCTATTTCTTTCACAAGTGGTTCTATTCTTTTAACATGTTTCTCGAGAATCCGGAGCTATGTTCATCCTATCCTTCTTGTCTTACAACAATCCTTCAATTCTTCTAACCAATTGTTTCTTGAAGCAAACGCAGACTCGCAACAAGTCTAGCAAGTGTTTGCAAGGTGTAGTGGTCGCACCATTCCGTTGTTCATCAACTTGGGAACGTGAGGGTCACCTTCATTCCGAACACCCGCCTCTCCTTGTGTTGGGTTCTTTTTCCTAGGAATCTCGGGCGAGATTCTTGTTTAGTGGGGGAGAGTTGTAGCATCCCAATTGTCTAACAATTGCAATGCTACTAGTCTAGTCTATATATATGCCACCTTTCTATATATAATTGTTGCATCATAATTATATCATGCTCATGTCACCATGCCACATTGCATTTGAGAATCATATAAAAACCCCTTTTAATTTGGTTCTTCTCTCATAGGCATTTGTACTCTTATTAATTGCATTTGCCTCTTGATTCAGTGTAGTTGGTTTTTGATATATTGCAAATGCCTAAAGTGATTTGAGGGCATATCTCTTCCTCTCCTTCCATCTACTAGTTTAACATTAGTTTTCAACTGATACCATCTATTTACATTCCAACCATACTTTATATGGGAGCGTTGTTATCTTTTGTTAATTCAAAATCTAGCTCACGTATGAAGGTTATGGATCTTCTTTTATCTTACATATGATCTCATGGCCTTCTACATTGCATGGCCATGCACTACTAGTGCATCTCCCACTCTATCTTTTTATTTTGGAATTATTTGAGATGTTTGTTTAGATTTAAATAAAGCAAGCAAGCGTTTTGATTTAAACCAAATTAAAACAAACAAACCTAAACTAAATCCTTTCACCTTCCTATCCAAGAGTAGGCAGTCCTACAACCTCACACACATCTGATAGCACATGCCTACACACATACTCATGCAGGCTACACCCCCATGCTTACACCCACTTACACCTTTCTTCACACACACATGCACCGATCAGCTACACTTGTAAGCTAGCTGAACTAAACTTCCTGGTGCATGTTCTGATCAGCCTAGCTACACGCGCGTCGCTGCCTCAGGCCTCTCTCTTAATCTGAAAACTGGTGTAATTGTTTTCTGAACCGGCCTGCACCCGACCTTCCTTGCAACCTGGTGCCACCCGACCCCTCCCTTCTCCAGGTCCGTTTGAACCATGACCAGCAGTGGACAGCGTGATCGACCCGGGAGCCCTGTTTCTCTCCTTCCCTTGCGCCCATGTGAGTGCCCACCGAGCAAGGACAATAACCACGCCCCGCTCGTGCCCCTCCCTATCTGCTGCTTAAAGCAAGCAAGGCACGCAAGCCAGCCTTGGCCGCCCCTTCCCACCTACCTGCAGATCGAGATCGAGATCCAGCAACCCGGTCTCAGCTTTCTTCCCCTCCAACAGGCAAGAGGCCATGGCCACCTACATACCCGTCTAAACCCTAGCTCTGGCCAGATCGATTGGAGGCGGTTGGAGCCATGCAAGAGGGAGGCTCGGAGTCCAGGAACCTTTGCCACCCTCCTCAGCATCACCCCGAACCAGGAGACGCGCCGGAAGTTTGTCGGAGCAGTAGCGCCGCCACCATGACTGTGACAACCAGAAACAACCGGTCTGCGAGTAACTCTCGAGTTCGCCTCCTCTCCAGCAAGCTCGGCTCGCTAGGCAACATCCCGGTGAGCTCCTCTCATCCCCAGACAACACCTCTCTCCCTCTCTCGCTGTGCTTTGCCGACGGCCACATGCCGCCGCCACGAGAGCACCCACGCCTGTTTTCTGCTATTGCTGTTCATCAAGACATAGCCGTCCCCACAATCCTTATCCTTTCGTGAATCCTGAACCAAAGTTGTAGGCTGAACCTTCCTCTTTCCAATGCACCGTCGCACATCCAAAACGAACCAACAAAGCGTTCGCAAGCTTGCCCGCAAGTCGCGCCGCTGTTGTCCGACATAAACGCGTGCCTACGAACAACGCCTGTTCTTCGAGTCCAAGACGAGCGCACAACCAACCGTTTTGTTTAAATCTTGCATTAAATTGTGCTTCTATCTGTCCTCTATCCAACGAGCTATAGCACGCCCCGATCCGTCCATAGACGAGCTCGGGATCATCTCGCGAAAACCAGCGGAAAACGTCGTTTTTCTACATCTCGTCCGACAGTCTCAGACACCATTTTCGCCCCTGTTCTTCGTCAATTTCTGGGCTCCACAGTGCCCCACCGGAGAAACTCCGTACATGAAAGTTGTACATCTTGCTGCCCTCTTCAACTTTGCTTTTTGTGCCATCTCCAAATTCCCAAAGGTTTTCTCGCCATCGTCTTCCGAAGATCAGACCAGCTAGCTCGTTTTGCGACGCGAATATTCAGTTTCGTCAGCCTCGCGGTGAGTTCTGCGCATAAGCCCCTGTGCTTTTTCCCGCCTCCAACCCGCGCCCCCGGACTGCCCGCGTGTCAACACACAGTTGGGTCGCGCATGGGTGGACCCGCTACAGCCCCGGGCCCATTCGTGTGTCCCTTTGTCTAGCTAGCGCCGCGGTGAGAAAAGCTCCGCGCGTGTCGTTTTCTGCCAGCTCAGCGCCTGGCCCACTGTCAGCCGCTGTGGCTAGTTTTCATCTGGGTGCAAAAAGTCTCTGACCTATCCTGTTAATAAAAACAATTTCACAAATTGATAAATATGTTTATGTCCAGAAATTAATAACTTTTTTTAACAAATCCAAATAATACAAATGATATATGTTTTTGAATCAGAAAAATGTGAGGATTTCAAATCTGCCATCCAATTTAATGTTTGGCTAATTTAAAATTTTCGAAATTGGTTAATTGCAATTAAAAATGCCTTTTCTTAATTAATTAATAACTTTAATTCTATAACTCCAAATTTGACAAATGATATGTCTAAATTGATCAGCGCGACGAGCCTGTTCTGTTTATGCATTCCATGATATGAATTGTAGCATGCATTATATAAATATTAAGTGGACAGCAAGAGTTATGGGAGCAAAACATGACTAAAACTTAATAAAATGCTTTATTCTTGTACCCCACACCTCACCCATGCCATGCTACATTATTGCCATGTAAATTGTGCATCATTCATTATGGCATGCTTGTTTGCTTGTCACATTTTATTTATATGCTTGTGCACTTTATTTATGTTGGGCCTTACTTGTTTGGTTCTTCTTTCGAATAGACGCCGAGCAGGAAAAATATCAGGAATCCCAGGAGTACTACCCAGATCCACCTCTCGCTTCAAATGAGCTGCCAGGCAAGCACTACCACATGCTTGCATACATATAGTACCTATTGCCTCTATCTTATTCTTGCATCATTGAGTCGCGAATGCATTAAATTGAATCCCAAGTACTGCATAGCCTTTACTTTTAAACCCCACCGAAGCTTGTTCCTCCATCCTATGAGCCATTACTACAGGAGTTGTTTGAGCCATGCGAGTTGTAGAACAACATGTGTAGGGTATGTGAGTGTCTGTTGGATAACGAGGTACCTAAACAACTTAACTTGAGTAGTAATGGGATAACTAATGAAAGAGGCACCGGTGGGCAATATCTGTCATTTGGTTTTTATGTCCACTTGTGTCCCGTAGGACCCCGAGTACTTGATTCCTGTTCCTTGACTATTCGCACTATCCACATCCGGGAGGCCTTATGGACCCCCCCTGAGCCAGAGCTTGATTCATTTCTATTTCTTGGGGCCACAAACTAGTTTGGAGTTTTATTTACTATCCTGTACTTATGCCATGTTACTGTTTTATTAAGATTGTGCGTGGAGCACCTATACTATTTTGGATGCGGAGTGTTTTCGCGGTATCGACAAGCCCACCACATTTTGGGTTCCTCGTTTCTGACCATTGACGCAAACCTTGGGTCCGTCTCGGAGTCGGCCAACTTCGTTGCGGGTAGCTTAATGGGATGGCCCCCTGAAATATTTTATGAATCCTGTGATCGCTTTGTCGTGAATGCCTCGTTGGGTTTTGAGTTGGCTTTTCCGAGGTTGATCGAGTGTGTGTTGCTATTTGTGCACCCCTGCAGGGTAAATCTTTCTGAAAGCCGTGTCCGCGGTTATGGACGACTTGGAGCACAGTTTCTCGATCATAGACAAGTATAACTAAAGTACCATCTTTAATTTGACTAAATATCTGATTAGTAAATAGTGCAATATTCATGGAATGAGTAATAAAACTGCCAACGGATGGGTTGTTCGTCCGCTTTCTCGTTGGTAAGCGAGAAGGAGGATGGATCTGTTACTTTATACTTTTATAACTGTCGTGTCTAATTAACGGACATCCGTCTATCATTGGTTAGGCGGATGGTTAGCGAGTATCTATAGACTTGTTAGTTATTATCTTTTGCTGCAATTGCGTCACCCCAGGTATATGTCCCCTTTAGAGGCATAAAGACTTGCTGAGTACCCCTAGGGTCTCACACGATAAATTGTTTGATTCAGATGAACAGGTGTATTCGCAAGATGGATACTGGGTGGAAGAGACAGATGATGTTGGCAATGATCACTCGGTGTAGAGATTCCGGGGATGGGGATCCGCGAGATCTATGGGCGGGATGTGCTTACTTATGTGGCATCTTATGCCGATTTGCTTCTTATCTGTACTCGGATCTTGTTTCCTGCTTGATACTCTGATGTTTGATGTATGAGGAGCTATCCTACACTATTATCTCTACCTAGGATATTTGGATCTTGCCGTATGGCGTTGCAATATTTCTATTTCTTTTAGATGGTATGGCTCTGAGAACTGTTGTAAGGTAGCTTGCATACATACTCACTTGTGTATGTATTTAATCTCTTCGCCTATTGCCTACGCCGCTCGCTCTTGTCCCGATGTTCTTGGAAGTGGTTAGGATGGCCGACTGGTCTACACGTGGGTGGCCCCTGGGCCCCCGCTGCACTATTTTAACCACTTTCGGTTCATCCAGGCTTGAACTTAGAGCGTAGGGTCCGAGGTTGTTACACGCGCCTTTCGACCCCGCGACGCTGTGCAAGAGGAGGCGCTCCTGGAAGAACGTGATCATGCCCGACGAGTCTGCGGAGACAGATGTGCTGTATGAGCACGTCTGCGACCTCGAGAGTCGCATGTGCAAAGAGGAGGGAGGCTGCGCCCTCATTCGCACATGGATGCGCCGTCGCGTCCAGCCCCTGCAGGCCAGAGTCCACCCCATGTTTCAGTGGGCTGGCGCTAATGATGTCACTCGCGTGTCTGCCGATGGCATGTCCACGAGTGAGGTAGACAAGAGGGTGAGATTGGTCACCAAGTACAATGTCAAGGATGTGCTCCCTAGTGAACCAGTTGTTCCTCCGTTCGATGCTGCTAACCCTCCTCCTGAGGTACAGCTGTGCTACGTAGTAGCTTTTTTTGTCGATTGCTTCTTTTGCTGTGTCTTGGCTTTGTGCTTAATTATTGTCTATATGCAGGATTGGGCAGTGTCACCCTGTATGCCCTCTCTTCCGGAGGGGGTTATTCCTCGTGAAGTCTTGGAAGAGGACGAGTTGGAGTCGACCGTCCCATCTGATGTGGAAGAGGAAGCCCCCGAGTCGGATAGTCTAGATACTCGCAAGCATTCGCGCAGCAAGGATTCTAATGCGTCGTCTCCTTCGACTCCGGAAGGTGCAGGCGTTGGTGCGGAGTCGCCAATCCCTGCTATTCTCGTGAGTGCCATGGCGCCATCTTCTCGCAAGAAGATGCGGCTGCCGAAGGAGTCATCGTCAGTGTCGAGGGATCCAACCTTCGACTTTGATAAGTTTGATTGGTAAGTATTCAAGTCTTCCTTTTTGGTTCTTCTTTTGGTGTTGCCCTTTCTTGACGCTGGTTTGGTCTTGTAGTCAGCAGGCGTCGTCATCTTCTGGCGACGTCCAATTTTTGAAAGAATCTGGAGTCGTGACCTCCAGGGCCAAGAAACAAGTTGAGCGTGCTCCTTCTCCTCCATTGGCGGCCCACTCTAGGCATAACTCATCCAGCTCTCCACACGATGGGGAGCATCAGATGGTTGCCCGGATGACTGCACACCAATCGACTTCGGAGTCATTAGAGGATCATGTAAGTGTAGTATCTCTTCTTCTGATGTTGCAGTCGATTTTATTTATGGCTTCTGTTGATCCTTTGTTGTTTTTCCTTTTGCGATAGCTCCTTGTGAAGGAAGCCGCTCTCCTGGCGGAGCAGGTGCTTGCGATGGGTCGCCAGCATGTGATGCTGGATATGCGCCACCGCGTGGTAGAAAGTAAGTGCTCTTGATTTCTTCTTCTTTTGCATCGTTGTTATGTAGTCGACTGATAGTCCATCCCTTTTGTTTTGTTTTATAGCTGAACATAATGCCCTTCTGCGCAACACCGCCACCATGGAAAAGACACTTGCTGCGGCTGTGAAGAGTCACGATGAGGCAATCGCGGCGCGTGACGAGGCACGAAAGCGCGAAGAGGATCTGCGTGCCTCTATTGCAGCTAGGGAGAAGTTGTTCGAAGAATAGCTTTTCTCGATTGCCAAGGCCCTCTCAGGTACCTTGTTTGGATATCATCATTGTTCTCTTTTCGAATTTGTCATTAGCGCTGACTGTCGTGCCCATGTGTGGGTTCTGTACAGATGCTGGCGGTTTGAGCTTCGACCCTCAGGCCCTCCGTCGCAACGATGCCTTGGCGGGTGCTCTGTCAGCAGTCGAGGACCACAGTGCCGCCCTTCAAGATACGCTCTCCAAGGCCAAGGGTGTGCTCAGTCGCCTCCGGGAAGAGCTGGTGCCCAAGGCTGAGCTGATCGAGAACATGGATGAGCTAGTGGAGTCTTTTGCCGGGGGCGTCCCTGCGAGCTTCAAGAACTCGCTCCGTGCGGCTGGTGCGTCGATGTCACTCGCTATGGTGCAGGCCCATGGAATCGAAGTTGATCCTGCGACGGTCTCAAGGGCGATGCCCATTAGCGCGGACGACCAGCAGGTAGTCTTTGCTCCTTTCGTGACTGCCTGTACTGATCTAAACAGTTGCAAAGTACTCTGAGGAGCTACAGCGGGCCAAGAAGGCG
Organism: Avena insularis; assembly: GCA_023614405.1. Taxonomy (NCBI): domain Eukaryota; kingdom Viridiplantae; phylum Streptophyta; class Magnoliopsida; order Poales; family Poaceae; genus Avena; species Avena insularis. Next base: position 605,434,175 of record CM042690.1, on the reverse strand, counting down.
ACAAAGGCTGTGGCGTCGGGGGCCGGAGAAAAGTCAGTGGCATCTGATACCGCTACGGACTCGATGAGACCCCCAAAGCCAAAGTCCAAGTCGAAGAAACCAGTTGCTCCTCAGAAGCTTTGTAATAGTTGAATAGCCTATGTCTTTTGTCGAAAACATGTCTTTGGCGAGTGTATCTGCTGATACTTTTTTTTGCTAATCTTGAATGCACTCGAATCTTTTGTCTGTGCATCGATTTGGTCTTCTTATTGCTTCTTGCTTGGCTTGTGATAGGGCACATCAAGTGATCCTTTGAGGGAACCTCAGGATTCGCCACTCCTTGATGATACTTTGGCACCATCGCACTCAAGGGTGGATGAGTTGTCTCTGCTCTCGCGACTTCGTGATTGCGTGAAGCAGTTGGAGCGTGAATTGCCCGTACTCCGTGGTAATGCGGATGTATGGAAATCGAAGGCAGAGAAGGCCACCGCCCGAGAACAATATCTGTTGGGGGAGGTGACACAGCTAGGCGACCAATTTAAATGTTACCTTGCTTACTCTTATCTTTTCCTTGTAGTCACTCGCAATGGTGTGTTGTCCTCACACTTCCGTTATTGCTTTGTATAGTTGTCAGCGCACGCCATCCGCAGGATGAGAAGGATAGGGTTGCCATTCGCATGCATGATCTGACCCAAGAGCAACTTCAGGAGAGTGGATACTTCTGGGTAGATCATGATCGTGCAATCGCACTAGCGACCCTGCAGGATCGTGCGTCGCGAGTGCTGCACTTCCTGAAGAAGTTGCAGTCATGCTTGAAGAACATTTATCGGACGATGTTTCCGCTAGATGTTGCGCCATCGAGCCTGCTGGCCCTCCTTGCCAAGTTCCAAGACCTGACTATGGTTCGCGAGTGTGTAAGACAGCAGTTGGTGGCTGGTGCCAAGGCCGCTCTGTCGCTGGTGCGACTGCATAGGCCTGATGTAGACGTTGCGGCGATTGCGGCTGGACCACCTGCGCCACCAGCGGGTTCTGCTTGGAATATGGTGCCGCACTATCAGGCGGTGGATCGCCCAGTAGAAGAGATCGTCGACTTCTTCGAGGAGCAAACCAATGTTCTCTTGTTGCAATAGTAGCGTAGTTTGTATCCTGCACATAAGTGTACTGATGTTGTAAAGTTCGTATATATGCTGTGTATAATTGATTGTCGATGATGTATAAAGAGTTTGTTAGCATGTATGTTTCATGAGTGCGTTGCACTATGCAACTCCTTTTTGTTAGCCTGGCCACGCGTTTATCTCAGTCCCTTGTCAACTTGTCAGGTGCGTTGCAACTGGGTTGATGTGTGTCAAGGATTTCGATTGGTCTGCCAGCTACTCAGGACATCGCGTTTTAGTTCGTAGAACAGATGTGTGTAGGGTGGCGCAGCGCCCGAGTGAATAAGGTGCGCAAAAATAAAGGAGAACACAGAGTTTTGGGGCACTTAGCTTTATTTATTCGCGGGACAGTACGAAGTACAATGTGTGGCTATGTAGCCTTGGCTGAGTAGCCTTATTTGTAATGTAAAAATTAAAAACGACTAAGGGTAAAAGCGTCGCAGCTGCGCGATGTTCCAGGGGTTAGAGTATGCGACTCCTGTCTCTAAATCTTGAAGGCGATAGGCGCCACCTGGGATTACTTCTGTAATCACATATGGTCCCTCCCAAGGGGACTCGAGCTTGAGATGTCCTTGCTGCTTTAGTCGTAGGACCAGGTCGTCTTCGACGAAGGATCTGGGGCATAGCCTCCTACTGTGGTAGTTGCGCAGGTTTTGCTGGTAGATCGTTGATCTTTCCACGGTGACTTCCCTTGCCTCGTCAAGGAGGTCGACGGAGTCTTCGAGTGCAAGGGTTAACTCCTGCTCGCTGTAAGCGACCACGCGCGGCGCTTTGTATCGTACCTCGGCGGGTAGCACCGCTTCAGCCCCGTGCACCATAAAGAACGTGGTGTAGCCTGTAGCACTGTTTAGAGTTGTGCGTAGGCTCCATAGTACTAATTGTAGTTCGTCTGTGCAGCAACCCGCGGCTTGTTCGAGTGGCCGTAGGAGTCGCTTCTTGATGCCGCCGTAGACGAGCCTGTTCGCCTTTTCGACCTGACCGTTGGTCTATGGATGCACTACCGAGGCGTAGCTGATGTTGATTCCTAGATTCTCACAGAATTCTTGGAACTCCTTGGATGTGAAGTTCGTCCCATTGTCTGTGATGATGTTGTGTGGCACTCCGAAGCAGAAAATGATGGATTCGAAGAACTTGACTGCGCTGTGCCCTGATTGATTGGTCACTGGCATGGCCTCTGTCCACTTGGTGAACTTGTCGACTATAACTAGGAGGTAGACGTAGCCTCTTCGTCAGGACTTGGGGAGCTTGCCGACCATGTCGAGTCCCCATTGCGCGAAGGGCCAGGCCAATGGAATTGACCGGAGCTCTGCACCAGGTGCGTGCGGCTTGTCCGCGAATCGCTGGCACGCGTTGCATTTCTGGACGATGTCCTTGGCGTCGCGCATGGCCTTAGGCCAGTAGAATCCAGCTCGTAGAGCTTTGGCCACGAGGGCATGACTGCCAGCGTGGTGTCCGCAGGTTCCCTCATGGATGTCGAGGAGAACAGCTCTTCCATCGGCCGTGGAGACGCATCACTGGAGCACTCCTGTGATGCTACGCTTGTATAGTTTGCCGTTGATAACAGCGAATGCCTTGGATCGCCGCGCGATGTGCCGTGCATCAGTCAGATCATCCGGTAGCCTTTTGCTGAGGAGGTACGTGATGTACGGCTGAGTCCAGGATGACTCGATCATCATGACGCTCATTGGTCCTTCGAGTCCTGTATCTAGCTCCAGGTCATCGAATGCCATTGACTCATTGGGTGGCGTAGCTCCCGAGTCTGTTGCTACGCTTGTTTTCTTCTCTGCTGCCTTTGGCTTGATGGAGCGTTCACAAATGCGCTCGAGAAATACCCCAGGTGGTATGGGGGCGCAGGTAGAGCCTATGTTGGCGAGTGCGTCCGCCTCTTCATTGCTTTCGTGACCTACGTGTCGCAGCTCGCAGCCGTCAAAGTCTCCTTCGAGTGTGTCGTAGAAGTCGCGGTACGCGATCATGTTGTCGTTCAGTGCGTCGCACTCATGCATTGTTTGGTTGACGACCAACTTGGAGTCACCGTATATAATGAGCCTTTTGGCGCCGCAGGCTTTTTCCATCCTCATCTCGTGTAGCAAGGCCTCGTATTCAGCTTCGTTGTTGGAGGCGGTGAACTGCATTCGCAGGATATATTTTAGCTTGTCCCATTGGGGCGATGTCAGTATGACACTTGCACCTCCTCCATACTTCCGCTTGGATCCATCGGATTGCATTGTCCAGAGGTAGGACATATCTGGTTTTTGGGGAGCTGGTTCTCCATCCAGTGCACGAGGAAGTCAGGGAGAACTTGCGATTTGATTGCGTCGTGCTTTTCGTATGTGATGTCTCGTGGAGACAATTCAATTCCCCAAAGCGCGACTCGCCCCGTGGCGTCAGGTTTATTGAGGATATGCCCCAGCGGGGCGTCGTTGACCACCACGATTGGGTGTTCCTAAAAGTAGTGGCGCAGTCGCCGGGCGGTCATGAAGATGCCGTACGCCAGCTTCTGGTAGTGCGGGTACCACAGTTTTGTTGGTGTGAGGACCTCGCTGAGGTAGTAGACTGGGCGCTGTACCCCGTGGACCTTGTTTTCCTTGGCTCGTTCGACCATGAGCACTGTGCTGACCACCTGGTTGGTGGTGGAGATATATAGTAACAGCGGTTCCCTTTCTCTTGGGGTCACCAGTACTGGCGAAGTGGATAGCAGGCACTTGAGGTCTTCGAATGCTTCCTGCGCTTCGTTGGTCCACTCGAACTTTTCAGCTTTGCGGAGGAGTTGGTAGAAGGGCAGTGCCTTTTCACCCATCCGACTGATGAATCGACTGAGGGCCACGATTCGCCCAGCCAGCTGATGGATGCCCCTTATGTTTTTCGGCTTCTCCATGGCTAGTATGGCTTATATTTTCTTCAGGTTTGCCTCGATTCCTCTCGCGGAGATGAGATACCCGAGTAGTTGCCCAGATGGTACGCCAAAGGCGCATTTGTCCGGATTGAGCTTGATCCGGTAGCGGTCGAGGTTGGCGAAGGTTTCGTGTAAATCGTCGATTAGGGAGGCTTCCTCCTTGGTCTTGATTACTATGTCGTCGACATAGACTTGAATGTTGCGACCAAGTTGATCCTTGAGGCAAGCCTACATGCATCGCTGGTAGGTGGCTCCTGCGTTTTTTAGCCCGAAGGGCATTGTGTTGTAGTAGAACACACCGAAGGGCGTTGTAAACGCTGTTTTTTCTTGATCTTCCTCCCTCATTCGAATCTGATTATAGCCTGAGTATGCATCGAGGAAGCAGAGGCGCTCGCATCCCGCGGTGGAGTCGATGGTCTGGTCGATTCGCGGTAACGGGAAGTGATCCTTTGGACAATGCTTATTCAAAGAGGTGAAGTCCACGCACATCCACAGGATATCCGTGTCCTTTTTTGGTACTAGCACCGTGTTGGAGAGCCAAGTACTTTCCTTGATTTCGCGTATGAATTTGGCATCGAGGAGTCTGTTGATCTCCATTTCGACTTCCTTTGCTCTTGGCTCAGATAATCGCCAGATTGTTTGCTTGACTAGCCTTGCGTCTGGGTTGATGTTGAGTGCGTGCTCGGCGAATTCCCTGGGAACCCCTAGCATGTCCGTTGGACACCAGGCGAAAATTTCCCAGTGCTCACGGAGGAATTCGACGAGCGCGAGTTCCTATGCGGGACTCAAGTTGTTGGCGATGAGGGCCGTCTTGGCGGGATCCGATGGATGGACCTGAACTTTCTTTGTGTGCACCGATGAGTCGAAAGATAGATCGGGCGAGCTTGGCTGGCTTAGGGGAGGCAGACTGTTGTCTGTCGACTCCTTTAGTCTCGCGAGTTCTTCCTGCATGCCGAAGGACTAGGAAATTCTATTAAATTCCCTGTCACAACTGTCGGATCTCTCGAAGCTCCCATTGACTGTGATGACGCCATGGGGACCTGGCATTTTCATCTGCAGGTATGCGTAGTGTGGCACTGCCATGAACCTAGCGAACACGACACGTCCGAGGATGCAGTGGTACTGTGAGGGCCAGTCGACGACCTCAAAGTCGATGCGCTCGCGCCAAAAGTTTTTCGGCGTGCCGAAGATGACGTCGAGGTTGATTTTGCCCAGGGGATACACGCCTTTCCCTGGGACGATGCCGTGGAATGTTGTGTCCGAGGCTTCTAGGCAAGTCAGAGGGATCCTCATTGCTCGCAAGGTACTCGCGAATATAAGGTTGATACCGCTTCCGCCGTCCATGAAGACGTGGCTCATGTCGAAACCTCCGATTTGCGCATCGAGTACGAGGGGACAATGGCCTGGACGAGGTACTTGAGGCGGATGATCGCGTTTGTCGAAGGTGATGCAGGACTCTCTTCCGCTGAGGTACTCAGTGGTAGAGGGTGGCGAGTTTGTGGCCAAGTTGACTTGGCGAGTGATGGCCTTCTGCACCCTGTTAGAGGGGCATCCTTTTTGGATCATCATGGTACCCATGGCTCGTGGGTATGGTTCGCCTCCCTGGTGCTGGTCCGGCGCAGCTGCGTTTGGGGGTAGTCCGGGTGGTGGTGGCGGAGCGCCATGTGCCACGGTGCCTGGAGCTGCTCCGTAGCCTCTTTCGACTGCATTGCGATTCATCCGAACCAATCCCTCATGTAGTTTGAGGAACTCACGGCAGTCCTTGAGGAGGTGGCTGGACTTCTTCTTTCCATCATGCTTGTCGATGTAGAAGTGCACCGTACATGTCCCGGAGTTTGTGGCTCGTTAGAGTGAACGCGATTCTTCACCGAATCTTCTCCATCGGTCCACCGATTTGTGATTTCCATCAGGTGGTCGATGGTCTTGGGCTTCGAACGGCCCAGCTCCTCCCTGAGCTCTATGCGGCGGACGCCGCCGTTGAATGCGTCAATCGCACGATCCTCCGAGATGTTCTCTGCGGAGTTCTTGATGATGGACCACCTTTGGATGTAGGAGCGTAGCGATTCGCCCGATCTTTGCTGGCAGCATCTCAGCTCTTCGATTGATGCATGCCGCTTTTATGTGGCCTTGAAGTTGCACACGAAGCTATAAACCAGCTCATCCCAACTGCGAATGGATCCGCATGGGAGGTTGTTGAGCCATGCTCGGGCGGCGCCTTGCAGCTGTAGCTATAAGCATTGCATGGCAGTGCTTCGACTGCTGCCATGGAGCCTGATGGAGGAGACGTGGTTCTCCAGCCAGACCTTTGGGTCCTGCAGGACGCCAAACTTTGGGTTCTCCGACGGGAGTTTAAACCCCTTGGGCATTCGCTTTTGCCTGATGGCCCTGCTGAAGCATCTGGTACCACAGAGCTCCACATCTTCCTCTTGTGAGTCAGTCGACCGAGCACGTCGTGCCCTTGATTTGTCGATCTTGCGCTGCGTGAAGTCATCGCGCGCATCATAGTCGTGATCGTGTCACCATGAGCGGCAACATCGAGAAAGGTTGTGACTGTCGTCGCTGGATCAGGGCGAGGAGTAGCACTTGATATATTGCAAATGTATCTATAATTTTTGATGTTCCATGCTTGGTTTTATCCACTTTCTTGTGTTTTGTTCCAACTTTGGAGTACTTTTCATATGATTTCTTGGACTAACCTATTAACAAGAGCCACAGTGCCAGCTGCCTGTTTTCTGCTGTTTTTGGTTCTAGGAAAGTCAGAAAATGAATATTATCAGAATTGGACGGGACAAAAGCCAAAGTGCCTATTTTTCCGGATGTCATCAAGTGCCAGAATACGAGACGGAGAGGGGCCAGAGGGCGGCCACACCACCTGGCCGTGCGACCAGGCCTGGCCTGTGCCAGGGGGTGGTGTGGCCAGCCCAGGCACCCCCTCGGTCTCCCCTTCCGCCTATAAGATGCCCTTAGGAGGAAAACCCTAAGTACCCGATCAAAAATCCACGAAAGAGTCTGTAGCCGCCGTCATCTCCATCCCTAGATCAGGAGGGATCTGAAGCTCTTCCCGGCACCCTGCCGGAGAGGGGAATTCACCCTGGAGGCCTTCTTCATCACCATGCAAGCCTCCAGTGTGATGCGTGAGTAGTTCATCCTTGGACTACGGATCCATGTAGTAGCTAGATGGCTGGTTCTCCTCCTTTGTGCTTTCATGTTTAGATCTTGTGAGCTCCGTTCATGATCAAGATCATCTATTTGTAATCATACATGTTGTGTTTGCGGGGATCCGATGGATATTGAGATGCTATGTCAGATTGATTATTGATTCTATCATGTCTTTGTTATTTGTGATCTTTCATGCTTTCCGTTGTTAGTAGCTATCTTGGCCAAGTAGATGCTAGCAACTCCAAGAGTTAGTATTTATGCTCGATAGTGGGTTCATGCCTCCGTAACTGGGAAGTGATGTAAATCTCTAAGGTACTAGATGTGCTGTTGCTACTAGGGAGAAAACAACAATCCTTTGTTCATAGAACAATCGTATTGTTTACTTTACACATAGTTCAGAAGCAATAACTTGCTTGCAACTTAATACTGGAGGGGGTTCGGTTGATAACCTGAAGGTGGATTATTAGTCATAGATGCAGTTGGATGGCGGTCTATGTATAATGTTGTAATGACCAATCAAGTCTCAAAGGAGTCAAGATGATTAGTATATGCATGTATTGCTTTCTCGGTGTTTGTCAATTGCCCCGCTGTAATTTGTTCACCCAGCATGTTATCTATTTAAGGAGAGCCACCTCTAGTGAACTATGGATCCCGGTCCTTGTCTTTTACATACAATCTTTTACTTCTTTGTGTTTACTTTTAAACAAGGAATTGAGGAGAGTTTTAAGGAAGCTTGGTCTAGAATCTCTGATCTACATGAAAAAACTGAGCCTAAAATGACTCAAAGCCTGTCCCTTAGCAGTTTTTACCTTGGGATTGCTCTTTGCTATAGATATGCTTTAGATGCTATTGTGGGAGGAGATTTCCTCCAATGTAATGAGGATGATGCTATTAATGCTATAAAGAAATTGATCCTCACTTACAACTTGCCTAGCCAAACTGATATTTCTTTCGCAAAAATATTTGCGAGGTTGAACACTCTTGAGACTAGCACTACTAGCTTAGAAAGTTGCTATAATACGCTTAGGGAGCACCACAATTATGTTCCAATAAATTCTGAACCATCAAAGTGGCTCCCTACAGTAAAGATTGAGATAAACACTGAAACTTTTCAAGCTCGCTGTGATACCATGTCTGAATTTTGTCTTATGCCCAAAGATATTTATGAATCTTTGAATCTTTGGGGGCTTACTGAAGGAGAAAAATAAATATCTCTTACGAATAATGCTACCATATTACCTCTTGGAATAGCTGAAGGAGTGTTTACAAACATCCTTGGGAAAACGATTTCTATTGATTATCTTGTTATTGAATGTGCAGGAAAAGGACAAATTACACTTGGAAGGTCCCTATTAGAAATCCTTGGAGCAATAATAGATGTGGGAAAGGGTACCATGCACCTTTATTCTCCACCAAACATTCATATTTTCCCCAAGGTTAAGAATAAAAGTAAGAGAGGTAAGGGCAAGAAATTTGGTCTTAATGCTTCTTCATTTGAGAACACTTGATTCTTTCTTGCTTCTTATGCCTAACTTAAAGGCGTTAAATAAAAGTACTTATTGGAATATAACCCAAAAGTTTTAGATGACTCTTGGAAGTTAATACCTCTGTAATAACCTCTCCTTATCCTTTTTATTTGCTTTTTGTTCCAAGAGTAACCTCTAATGAGAGAGAAGTAATGATTGGGAAAGTTGCTGTCCCGAAACAGATTTTTGTGCTTCACCGTAAAACTTCGTGAGAGAGCTCTGTATGTCCGATTGAGCTGTAATTGTTTATGATTCTGCCCCAGGTTGTTACCTAACTTTCGTTAGTTCAACACTTTTTGATTTTAGCAACAGAAGTTCTTCGAAAAAATTCGTCTTTACCTACTGGTCTGTTTTGATAGATTTCTGCCATTTTCTGCATTTGCTTCTTGTTGGTTCCTTCTTGAGTTCTTTTAGGGAATTAGTTCTTTTAGGGAATTGAGCTTTTTGAGGGAAGTGCTACAGTATCTAGTGTTCTAATGGAAGTTTATTTGGTGTTATAACTTAACCTTAAGACTTATTTATCTTGAGTGCACTAATGTTGCTAATAAAGATTGTGTGAAGTTTTGTATGAAGGAAATTTTCAGGTGTATGGAAGGAATGAGTAATAAGATGAAGGATGGACTAAATCTCAAGCTTGGGGATGCCACGTGTGTCACCCCAAGAAATATCCAAGAAGTACAAGCGTCAAAGCTTGGGGATGCCCAAGGCATCCCCTTCTTCATCAATAAAAATTCCAGGTTTCTTCCAAACGCTTCATTTTTATTGTTTCATGCACAATTGTGTTGTTCTTGGAGCGTCTTCTATTTTGTTTTTGTTTTGTTTTTTAGTTTGCTTAGTTTTCTGAATAAATTGGTTGGACCCCCTCTTTCATACATTGGTTTGCAAATAGTTTGGTTTGGTTTGGAAAAGAGTAGGAAAGTTCATGCTTATGTGGTAAAAAGAGCTCGTTTTTGACTGTGGCCTATGCTTTGTCATGCCATGCTTGATATTGTTTTGGCTTTATGCTTAGTATTCTTTGCTGTAGCATGACTTGTTATAAACAATTGAGATTGCTTAATGTGCCTTGGATGAATCATGCGTTGTTTTAGCATATTAAAGCATAGTATAGTGGTATTCTCCTTTGATGCTTTATTTGGGTTGACTTGGCGCATGCTCACACCATGTTATGACTATCTCAAGTCACCATAGCCTTTATGATCCTTTAGTTTTCAACTTGTAGTATCACTTTATGCTTTGATCAATGATGTTTTGTCGCTCTGCATGATTATGGCCATTATTGCTCTCTTAGTTTGTCGCTCCCAGTCTTTTGCTAGCCTCCACAACAAAGTATGAGTTCCACTCATGCATCCAACTCCCTAAACCAAGTTATTCCAAAGAGTCCACCATACCTACCTACTAGCTTATGCTATTCCAAGTATATTCATGCTTTTGTTTACCTTCCAAATTAAACTTGTTATGAGAAAACTAGTGATTAAAGCTCTCACGAACTTGATGGCACACTTTACTTTATTGCCTCTAATAAACTTGAACCATTGTGTCTTCTATGTTGTATATGCTTGCACTTATTTGTTGGGAATTAGCAGAACCATGCTTTCATGGGGAACACTTTCAACATTGCACTTGGTACTTGTACCTAGTTGATATCATGCTCTTTTGTATATGGATGTCATCGGTGTGAAATGAAAGGGGAGTTTGTAAGTCCATGGAGTTATGTATATGTGTTAGAGAAACGCCTGGGCCGCTGGTCTAATCCATGCTGACATGGTGGAAACCTGCAGCGTAACCATAATGAGCTGTCTATGAAGCATTCTTCTTATAAAAAAAGATTCCTATATTGAGAAAAAAAGAGAAAAAAAGAAAAAAAGAGATACTATGAAAAGAGGAAAGAGAGAAAAAAGCACCATATTCCCATGGTAAATAAGAAGAATGCTAAGATGCTCGTTGTCTGCTTGCCTTGTCATTTTGATATGGGGATTCTTCCGTATCATCGGGCAAGGGGTACCCCGTTAGCGGTTCTCTATGATACACATGTACTTACGATGACAAGAACTTACCGGTGACTAAACTTGAGTAGCATGAGGAGCGGCCCTCGTATACAAGGGACATGAGATTTCTGACTTATACTTCGTCAAGCATGGACACCATAGTTTGTTCACTTTAACCTTAATCACTTCAAGATGCTTATGATAGGGGCAATGAGAGCTGAAAGCTATAAGTACCATAATTTTTTGAAGCTCTTTATGAGACTTGGATCCCTACTTCCTTCTATGAAGGCCTTTCTTCCACCATTATACTGAGTCTCCACCTTCTATCTTTATGCACCTACTTTGAGAGCATAGTGGCCATTCTTAGTTCTATGTGCATTGTCCCAAGACTAGTTGATTGATGCATACTTTGATATTGCTTGTTTTAAACTATTGTATCTAGTCACTCTTATGAACTTTGAAGGTGTCCTATGCATTTATATTTGCTACTCTATGAGGGACAAGCTGAATACTTTTATGTTATGTTTTCTTTATGTGAAACAAACAAACGTCTTGCAAAGCATTGTTATTCATGAATATTTTGTTTGTGCCTTTTCATGTTGCATGATAGTTTCTTTGCTTATTGCTAGAACTTTGTCTTTCATGTTATGATTGAAGTACTTTGATCCCAGCTTTGCATGTTTTACAAATACTTTGATCAACTCTTTGATGGTGCATGTCACCTCAAAAATTATTATTTCTTTTTATCACTTACCTACTCGAGGACGAGCAGGAGTTAAGCTTGGGGATGTTGATACATTGCAAATGTATCTATAATTTTTGATGTTCCATGCTTGGTTTTATCCACTTTCTTGTGTTTTGTTCCAACTTTGGAGTACTTTTCATATGATTTCTTGGACTAACCTATTAACAAGAGCCACAGTGCCAGCTGCCTGTTTTCTACTGTTTTTGATTCTAGGAAAGTCAGAAAATGAATACTCTCGGAATTGGACGGGACAAAAGCCAAAGTGCCTATTTTTCCGGATGTCATCAAGTGCCAGATCTGAGAGAGGGGAGGGCGGCCACACCACCTGGCCACGGCCATGCAGCCCGTGCCGTGGGGTGGTGTGCCAGCCAGCACCCCTCGGTCTCCCCTTCCGCCTATAAGATGCCCTCGAGACGAAAACCCTAAGTACACGATCAAAAATCCACGAAAGAGTCTGTAGCCGCCGTCATCTCCATCCCTAGATCGGGAGGGATCTGAAGCTCTTCCCGGCACCCTGCCGGAGAGGGGAATTCACTCTAGTGGCCTTCTTCATCACCATGCAAGCCTCCCGTGTGATGCGTGAGTAGTTCATCCATGGACTACGGATCCATGTAGTAGCTAGATGGCTAGTTCTCCTCCTTTGTGCTTTCATGTTTAGATCTTGTGAGCTCCGTTCATGATCAAGATCATCTATTTGTAATCATACATGTTGTGTTTGCGGGGATCCAATGGATATTGAGATGCTATGTCAGATTGATTATTGATTCTATCATGTATTTGTTATTTGTGATCTTGCATGCTTTCCGTTGTTAGTAGCTATCTTGGCCAAGTAGATGCTAGCAACTCCAAGAGTTAGTATTTATGCTCGATAGTGGGTTCATGCCTCTGGTAATCTGGGGAAGTGACAGAAATCTCTAAGGTACTAGATGTGCTGTTGCTACTAGGGAGAAAACAACAATCCTTTGTTCATAGAACAATCGTATAGTTTACTTTACACACAGTTCGTAAAGCAATAATCTGTTGCTTGCAACTTAATACTGGAGGGGGTTCGGATGATAACCTGAAGGTGGATTATTAGTCATAGATGCAGTTGGATGGCTGTCTATGTATAATGTTGTAATACCCAATCAAGTCTCAAAGGAGTCAAGATGATTAGTATATGCATGTATTGCTTTCTCGGTGTTTGTCAATTGCCCCGTTGTAATTTGTTCACCCAGCATGTTATCTATTTAAGGAGAGCCACCTCTAGTGAACTATGGATCACGGTCCTTGTCTTTTACATACAATCTTTTACTTCTTTGTGTTTACTTTCTGCAAACTTTTATTTCTTTCCATTCGATACGTTTAATCCTTTGTTTTCAGCAAAACACGGTGAGATTGACAACCTCATCGCAAGTTGGGGACAAAGTTCTGTGGTTGTGTTGTGCAGGTCTCCACGTTGCTACTAGCACCGGTAGTGCGCCCTGCCAAAGCACAGCTAGTAACACCTTTGGGGTGTTTCCTTGCTCCTACTAGTTCGATTAAACCTTGGTTTCATAACTGAGGGAAACTTGCTGCTGTGCTCATCATACCTTCCTCTTGGGGTTCCCAACGAGCTCTACTTCATCATCGCACCAGCACTTTTCTGGGCGCCATACACAGAGCCATCAGCGCTTTGCTAGCGCTTTGCGTTTTTTGGCTCTGGTGTTGGTTCCTTGTCAAGGGAAGCCTCGATTAGTCCCAAGCCCACGATCGTAGATCGGTGTATGGCGGCTCAGGGATCTCCAGCTGGCGGCTGGTTGTTGAGGAGGTACATGGTGGCTGCTGTCACCGCGGCCTGCGACGTCTTGGGGACCACGTTGCCCCATGTATCAACTGTCATAGAACTGAAGTCGAGGACCTTTGCAGCTTCTATGCGTTCTTGCTCGGTGAGATGGGCCATCCGAGATCGCCTCTTGTTTGCGAGGTACTCGTTGCCCTTTGAGGAGGATCCTCCGTGGGAGGAGAGCCTAGCACGTCGAAGGCTCGACTCGTCTGCCACCTTTTTGCGTGCCTCGAGTTGCGCGATTGTTTGCACTTGGCGCTTGAATTCTTCCTTAAGGAGCCAATGGTAGCCCATTAGCAGTTCTTGCGGGGATTTGAAGGGTAGAGGGTTGCCTCGTAAGGCATCATGGCAGCAAGCCCACTCTTGTTCGTTGAGCTTGATTACGACGCGTTCGCCGGTTTGCTCGTTTATTATAGTTGGAGGTTCGATTGCTCCTCCGTTGTTAATGGGGGTGCCGTTGCCACCGTTAGGCGGGTCGGTTTCGTTACCACGGTTGCCCGTGTTGTCGCGGTTGGCGGAGGTGTCGCCCGCGTTGATGACGGCGCACATGAAATGATTGGGGAAGCTGCTGCTCCCGCAACTTTCAGATTGGAACCGTAGGCTCCATATTCAGTTGCTAAATCACTCAGATCGGAGTCACGACTGCTGTCGGTGACTGTATTCTCGACTATTGTCGGGGCATTGAGCTCGCTGAGGGTGCCGATTGATGGAGGGAACCACGATGCTGGGGAAATCGACGGCGCCGTCAGCTGGTCAGGCATGCGAAGTGTGCCCATCTGACCAACTTGGAAGCGGAAGCTCCCGATCGCCAGGCTGATTCCGTCGCCCACGGACTCAAAAGCCGGGCGAGTGGCTGGCGTGTGGACGGTGAAGTCGAACGCGCCAAAGAGCTAGCGAATCTCCGCTATTGTGGAGTTGTAGATCGTGGTTGATGGGGCCGAAGAAGCCGCAACATCAGCACTCCCAATTCCCACAGACGGCGCCAATTGACGAGGGTTTAACTCATCAATGCCCATTGTTATGGACTTGGGTTTTGGAGAAGTAGGGAGCGCTAGAGACATCTATCGGCTAGCAAACAAGCACACAGGGGACTCAAAGATTTACCCAGGTTCAGGCCTCGTAGAGGTCCCTACTCCTGCTTGTCTGCTCATGGAATTATCAAAGGAATCGAAGATTACAATGGTGCGCAGATGCAATCTGGCGTGGGTTGTGGAAACTAGGGTTGCGTGTGTCCTCCTCGCCGCCCCCTCCTAACCTTTATATAGATAGGCTAGGTCTCGGGTAGCAAGTCGAGTCGGTTACAAGTTAGGGTTTTCCCCTTTGAACTTTCTATCTCTAGTTTCTTCTTGTTCTTCAAGCAATCGAGAGTCCGTAGGTTACTCGAGTTCTTCATTTGGGCCTTGGCGACACCGTGGGCCTCTATGTATTCAGGCCGTATATACCAAGCTCGAGTACCTGTAGGGTATACCCATGTCACCAGCACTCTCCTTTTCACCGAAACCCAAGTCCATAACTATGGACATTGCCAAGGTTACCCCTCATTAGAATGACCTACTCCACCTCTATGGGGAAGGCGGAAAGCTCGGGGACGTTGTGGGCGAGCGTCTCTCCTTACAACCCGCAAACATCATGGGGACCCTGTTCCTATGAGGGCTTCGTTGGTTCCGGAGCTCATGTCGCCGGACCAAGCATGGGAGAGTCAAGTCGATGTTACGCACATATACAAGACCTCTAGAGGCGGATCACATAAGCCTTTAAAGAGGAGAAGGCATCCCCTAGAAGCAGAACTGAAGACTGCCCAGGACCTAGCAGCCAAGACCGTGGCAAACCTAGAAAAGCGGATTGAAGAGTATAGCGCTTACACCCCAGCCCCCAGAACCAGGAAATGGGGCCACCGGGGAAATCAGTCGCTCACCAGTAGCAGCACGAGCTCTAAGAGGAGCGATAGATAGGTTCGGTATGACCCACAAGCCGAGCGTCGTCCTCACCACGGGGAAAAGGATTCTAGCGCTCTAGGAGGAAAGAGGCACCGGCCAGCCGATGCCAACATTCGCCAGTCCACGCGGAAAACTTAGATGCCCGTCCTAATACAGACGAAGGTGCTAAGATAGGGGAAGAAAGAGGCCGGGACAACCATGATGACTGTGACCCGAATCCTAAGCCTGACAACGAGGCCCGTCGACGGGACAAGAGGCGCAACCGACGTGAAAGGTGGTGGAAATAGCATCGTCATTACTGTGACGAGTATGAGCAAGAGTGTGAGGATTGGTACGTGAGGCTAATCAGCGGGTGCATGTGTTAGGGGTGACCCCTTAGGGTTGCCTGATCTTTCACGAATCTCCAGGAATCATGGTGGAATCATGAGGGGGAGAGAAAGGATGAAATCCAAGTGAACTCACACATGAAGAACACAATCAACACAACACATACGCGATACACAAAACAACCTATAGCTCACGCTGGCGGCTATCGGTCTAGCATAATCCCTAGGATTGGTGGCGGGAGTCTTGGTGATATCTTGACAACTTGGAGAAGGAACTTCGACTCCAAGGCCTTGTACAACTTGAACGCACTATGGCAAAATCCAATAGGTTGGTGATGATAGTAGGCCCCCTTGATTAAGGGGATGAGGTAAAACTAGAGATTCCACAAGGGATTGTCTTTAGTCTATCATCTATGCATAAAGGAATAAGGGAGAGCCATATGGGCTATTTATAGTACTTGGGGCAAAGTGGTAGGTAAAGGGAATATTCCAGGGCATCAAACCCAAAGTTGTGCACAGACAGAGCAATTTGGCGGGCAGTCCGGTGGCGCCGGCTTGTACGCTAGATGGTTCGGCGGCTAAGTTGTGAGATCCAGGCACGTGGCTTAATAGGATTGATAGGATACCCATATCAACAAGTTGCAACTTCTTTTCCAGAAGCTCATTCGAAAAGAACTCTAAGGTTAAGCGTGCTTGGCCTAGAGCAATTCTAGGATGGGTGACCGACCAGGAAGTGGGTAACCGGGTGCGCACGAGTGAGGACAAAGTGCGCAGAAAAGACTAGTGTTGGTTTGTGGGGCCAGTCTAGATATCCTATTAAGCTGCCAGGAGTGACAACCCCGGTCCCAGGAGTGGACATGGTGTTACAAAGTGGTATCAGAGCCGACCCTTGCGATTACACGGGTGTGTGCGGGTCAGTGGCGGGACATGTGGAGCATGGCGCGTGTGTCCCGGAGTGGACATGGCATGGCACATGTGCCGGCACTGGACGCACAGATGTGTGCCAAGAGGGAACGTTCCTAGGGTGTGCTTGATCGATGAGGGCATCGATCTTCTAAAGGGTGGGTGTATGTGAGATCCAGGCACATGGCTTAATAGGATTGATAGGATACCCATATCAACAAGTTGCAACTTCTTTTTCGGAAGCTCATTCGAAAAGAACTTTAAGGTTAAGTGTGCTTGGCCTAGAGCAATTCTAGGATTGGTGACCGACTGGGAAGTAGGTAACCGGGTGCGCACGAGTGAGGACAAAGTGTGCAGAAAATACTAGTGTTGGTTTGTGGGGCCAGTCTAGATATCCTATTAAGTTGCCAGGAGTGACACCCCCGGGCCCAGGAGTGGACGGGGTGTTACATAAGTCAGCGGGCCGTCTTGGGAGTCGGTTAGTCTATGGCGCGCTGTTTTGTTCGGCGGATGCCGAACCAGTATTCAGAGGCGTGGTTCATTGGGGCGCCGGTTTGGGCTGGTTCCGCCGGACCTGACGCCGACTTGTCTGGCGTGGGGGTTGGCGTCGCTAGAATCTGCACTAAAACTCTAGCTTCTTCCTCTTGCACGTACTTGGCTGCTTCTTTGGCATTCCTGCTTGGGGCTCATACCTGAGGATACCCAGAGTACTGGAATGAAGTAGCAGGTCATTCAAATGAGATTCAAAGTCACACATAAATAGGAGGAGTTCACCTTATCATGTAGGAGCTTTGCTCTAGCGTGTGTCATCGGTCCACTTGGGGGACTTGGTGTTGTATATGGAGTGACGTCGGAAGGACGGGCTACATCAGCTCTCCCTGTTGGAAAAGAGTCATCCTTGACTCTTCATCCTCATCATCTCCATGGAATGGTGATAGGTCCTTCACATTGAACGTATTGCTCACTAGATACTTGGACGTAGGGATTTGATGACGTGTGTGTTGTTATTGATCTTCTTGAGGATCTTGAAGGGATCGTCTCCTCTTGGCTTGATCTTGGAGTCACATTCCTTAGGGAAGCGGTCTTTGCTTAGGTGTATCCACATGAGGTCACCTTCTTCGAAGATCATCTCCTTATTTGTCTTGTTTAGCCTTGACACTTGGCGAAGAACTTGTTGCTCGATAGTATCTCTTGTGTCTCCGTGGAGGTTCTTCATTGCTTGGGCACGCTTGTCGACGTCCATGTTTGTGCGCTCGTGTAGTGGAAGTGGTAGGATGTAAAGCGCGGTGAGGGGCTCGAATCCATAGACGATCATGAATGTCTCTTCATTGTTGTGGAGTGCTTGTCTTGATTGAAAGAAAACTCGGTGTGGGGAATGCATTCCTCCCAATCCTTAAGATTCTTCTTGATCAACATGCAAAGGAGGGTTTTGAGGCTTTGGTTGATGACTCGGTTTGGCCATCAGTTTGAGAGTGCGAGGAGGATGAGAAGAGGAGCTTTATGCCAAGCTTGACCATTAGCGTCTTTCACATGTAGCTCATGAATTTGGCGTTGCGACTAGATACGATTGTTCTTGAACATCATGAAGATGAACTATTTCCCTAAAAACAAATTTGTAATATGTGAAGCATCATTGGTCTTATGGCACGAAATGAAGTGTGCCATTTTTGAAAAGCGATCCACTACTACAAATATGGAATCACGAACATGCTTAGATCTAGGCAATCCTAATACAAAGTCCATGCTAATGTATGACCAAGGTGCATGAGGAATAGGCAATGGCATATAAAGACCAAATGGGTTAGACTTAGACTTAGCTTGGACACATGTAGTGCATCTTTGTACGTGGCGCTCCACATCTCTCTTCATCTTTGGCCAATAGTAGTGCATGGAAAGCATGGTGTATGTTTTGTCATGACCAAAATGGCCCATTAGGCCTCTGCCATGAGACTCTTGGAGAAGCAAAATTTGGATAGATGATTTCGGAATGCAAAGTTTGTTTTGTTTAAAGATAAAACCATTATGCAAATAGAAGTCATCAAATCCTTTTTGAGTTGAACACGTTGCAAATATTGGGCCAAAGAATGAATCGGAAGCATATAAAGTTTTGATATTATCAAGACCCAACACGTTTACTTCGAGGCGCGTAAGAAGGCTTGTGTTATTGCAAGACAAAGCATCCGCAACTACATTATATTTGCCTTTCTTGTCCTTGTCAAATAGGGAAAGGACTCCATGAACTCAACCCACTTAGTGTGCCTTGAAGAGCTTGGTGCGCGGGAACGCGGCTAATAACCCACAAGTATAGGGGATCGTCTGTAGCCTTTTTGATAAGTAAGAGTGTTGAACCCAACGAGGAGCTAAAGGTAGGATAAATATTCTCTCAAGTTCTATCAACCACTGATACAACTCTATGCACACTAAAGATTTGCATTATCTAGGAAATAAAACTAGAGCAACAATACGAGTAATAGAGATAACTTTGCATGATAATAAATAACAAGAAAGTAAAGCTAGTTGCTGCAGCAATAAAATACACTAAACTAACAGAACCATGAGTGTGGAATAGTGGTGATAATTGTGGTGGCTTTTTCCAAGTTTAAATAGCGAATAAATCAGGTTCATTGTCTTCGATGCAGTTTTCTATGTGGGAGAGGCTAAATATATATGCGCTTCACTACTTGAAATTACATAATATATGATTGGATTGTTAGCAAACATCCGTAAGTACTAATCAATGCATTAAGGTTTCCCCAACCATAGCCTTAAGTTTAATGGTCCTCTTACTCCCATATGTGCAACATTCTGGTTCGTGTCCTCAGGTTTCTGTAACTCCGGCAGAACTCCCCCCTTCCTTTTACACATACTACAAACCCTATGATGTTTAATCCATGCGCGTACAAATATAATGGACACCAAAGGACTGTACCATATCAACATACAACTCTAATGAACCAAAGACGTTCAACCATTCAATCTAAGAACAAAGAAACTACGCAAACATGACATAGATCATAGGATTATAACTTATAGCATCAAACACCATGTTTACATAGGATGGTACAGAGGTGTGTGGGAGGATGAACCATTGCATACTAGGAGGATTAGATGATGGAGATGGCGGTGAAGAGGGCGGCCGCGGCGCCAGTGGCGGCGCGGGGGACTCCTTCCCCGCCGCCGGTATCATGGGGGAGCACCGCCCCTTAGCTCCCTTCCTTCATGGCTTCTTGGGAGCCCTCTCCCATGGAGATGGGATCCATGGGGAGGCAAAAATGTGGCTTTGATGGCTGCAAATTCGTGGGTGGAGATACCCTGGGCGAATTAGGTTTCCTCCCTTTATATAGCTTCTCGGATTCCCTAGAAGGCACGTCCGGACTTGGAATCAGCTAAATTTTATGTCCAGAATGTTTGTCGTGAAATTTCCAACTACTTTGTAGTTCAAGAGTTTTCTGTTTAACGCAGTCTTTGACCTGAAACATGAACATCTTCAAAAAGAGTTCTGAGACAGATTTCGGGAAAAATCCCAATTTGACTCCAACAAGATTTTCACTTGTATTCCTGGTAATTCCTACACATCAAAGTGTAAAACAAGAACATTGTGCACTTTTGCAACTATTAGTAGGTTAGTCCAAATAAATCATAAACTTTATACAAAAGGGAGTGTCAAAAGCATATTATTAGCATAAAACCATCAAAAATTATAGATACGTTATGGACGTATCAGCGGCCTTGTGTTTTGCATGAGCTCGGCCAACGACCTTTGGAGTGCTTCATTTTAATTGGCAAAGTTGTGGTGCATGGCCCTCATCTCTTGACAAAGGTTCTTGAAGTTGTTGTCGATCCTCTTGAACTCCATTTGAGTTTCTCTAAATTGCTCGTCTTGGTGCTTCTCAAGGGCATTGCAACGTTCATGGAACTCATGTCGAATGATGAAGTGACTTGCTTGTGTCATGTACGGTCCTTATTCTTCTTGGGGAGGTGGTTGGGTCGTCTCACCATGCCTATCCATGATGCAACACACACAAGGATTGCATATGGAAGGAAATATGTGGTGGGGGTAGCCTTTTACCACACCATTAGGATTGTATCAAACTAGTAGCCACACTTGAGAACTATAAACTTGCAAAGTGAAATTGCAAAGAAAGCTCACACTAAAGAAGAACTAAAACTCTCAAAAGCTTATAGCGGAAGGTTAGGATGGTGGAAAGCCAAACAAAACGATCCAAAGAAAAGGTTATTGTCAAAAGTGGAAAAGAACCAAAGATCAAAGCAAAAAGGATATGATTGACAAAAACACGAGGACACACATGTGGAGATGAACGGGGTTAGCACGACTATGAAAATGAGCATAAAATGTCCTAACAAAGATTATGCGCGATTATCGTGCCAACACAAGGAGAGACCGCAACTTGTTTGCCAGGAGAGGATAAGCAACGGATTTGTGCACTTTCCTTGGTCGCACTATCTCTCTCTCTCTTTGCTTACAAGCTTGAGACTCTCTTTGTATTCGGAGACTATGTATCTTTTTCTGCCTTTTCTTTTTCTCTTTTTTTGATTCTTTTATCCCTTTCTATACTACTATGTCAAGTTTTGTATTTTCTTACACACTCTCACTTTCCAAGGACATGTGCACAATGCTTAGGCAAACACAAAATGAGCTGCTCTCATAGGATAGTTACATACAAAGGAAGATATGGGGTTAACAGGGTGGAGCAAGCTATACCTTCAGTATTGATGACGACTTGAAGCAGTGTTGGGGGAGATGTTCAGGTGTCACAGTGTCGGAGGGCGCAGGATGTAATTTTGCAAAAGGTTGTTGTTAGTTAGGGTGACACACATGCGAAACATGGACAAACAAAGGAGGAAAACTGTCAAAACTGGGTCAAAAGGAGTTATAGGCGGCCAAATCGGCAACACCGGACCTAGCGCCAAAATGGTCGGCGGTGAAACCAGTAGTGTCGGACGTCACGCTGAACATGTTCGTGACAAACATCAAAAAGTCAAATCGAGAAATTCTTCAAAAATTGGCCAAAATTGTGCTTGGGGAAGGTCAAGGACGGTACATCGACACCAATAGCAACATATCTATGGATCCGATCCACCAAAAATACAGCAAAACTCAAGATCGATCCGAAGGCCCTAGGGCTCTTTTTTGGGGCGGTTTTCGAAATTATGGTGGATAGAAGAAACATTTGTGGACAAATTCATGATGAACAAGGATCTTAATACCAATATGTTAGGGGTGACCCCTTAGGGTTTCCCGATCTTTCACGAATCTCTAGGAATCGTGGTGGAATCGTGAGGGAGGGAGAGGGAGGATGAAATCCAAGTGAACTCACACGTGAAGAACATGATGAACATAACGCACACGTGATACACACAACAACCTATAGCTCACGCTGGCGACTACCGGTCCAGCACAATCCCTAGGATCGGTGGCGGGCAAGATCACACTCTCTCTCTTACCGGCACTGCGAGCGGGAGGCTTGGTGAGATCTTGACAACTTGGAGAAGGAACACCGACTCCAATGCCTTGTACAACTTGCACACGCTATGGCTAAATCCAAGAGGTTGGTGACGATAGTCGGTCCCCTTGATTAAGGGGATGAGGAAAAACTAGAGATTCCACAAGGGGTTAACTTTAGTCTACCATCTATGCCTAAAGGAATAAGGGAGAGCCATAGGGGAAATTTATAGTACTTGGGGCAAAGTGGTAGGTAAAGGGAATATTCTAGGGCATCAAACCGAAAGCTGTGCATGGACAGAGAAATTTGGTAGGCAGTCTGATGGCACCGGCCTGTATGTCGGATGGTTCGGTGGCTAAGTCGGTGGGCCGTCATGGGCGCCGGTTAGTCCATGGCGTGCCGGTTTGTTCGGCGGATGCCGAACTGGTATTCAGAGGCATAGTTCGGCGGGGCACCGGTTTGGGCTAGTTCCGCTATACTTGGCTGCTTCTCTTGGCATTCCTTCTTGGGGCCCATACCTGATGATACACAGAGTACTAGAATGAACTAGCAGGTCATTCAAATGAGATTTAAAGTCACACATAGATAGGAGCGAGTTCACCTTATCATGTAGGATCTTTGCTCTGAGTGTGTCATCGGTCCACTTGGGGGACTTGCTATTGTAGATGTAGTGACGTTGGAAGGACGGGCTACATCAGCATGGCCATGTCCCATGACCTGGCTAGCGTCGAGGTGCCCAGGACTATATGAGCTAGGAACTATGAGGAATATGATGGATTGTAGGACCCAATCATGTACTTGGAGAAATTTGTGCAAGCCGTCAACATCATGGGCGGCGACTCACAACACATGGTGAACCTCCTCCCAACCTGCTTTAAGGGGAATGCCCTGAAATGGCTATGGAACAAGCCCCCTATCGATTAGGACCTAGGACGACTTTACCCAGGGGCTGATCTAGGCCTTCGTTGTAGACGACAACACCAACACGTTCCATGAAGAATTCAAGAACATCAAGCAATACCAAGGAGAGAGGTTGAAGGACTTTGTAAAGCACTTCAGGATCTTAGTGAACACCATGCCTGACCTCTCTAATAGGGACATCATGTGGGTGTTCACTAACGGGGTATGTAACCAGAACTATGTCACGTTTATCAGTGTCGTAGAACCGAGGACTTTGGACCAGCCCATGGTCATACTCAAGAGGGCGGTTACTCATGACGATAGGATGACCCGAGAACACGAGTCCGACTGGGGCCTGCCGCTCTTCAGGTCATAGACGAACACCCAAAGAAGCCTCATAAGGAAGGAATATGCCATGTATTCGCCGAATGAGGTCCTCTAGTGGGCAATGGGCCCATATCAGGAATAACCCAGGGACACCAACACTAGGTTGTCATGACCCAGCAGCTGTAGTAGTGGGCCAGACCTTCATATCAGCAATAGCGGCCGCTTGGTCCTAGTGCGGTATGGAACAGAGAAGCCTAGCGATGGTGGATCCCCCCGAAGGAGCGTACAATAGAAAACTGGTGCGACTTCCATGCCACAACCTCACATGGGAGAAGCAGTTGCCGAGTCATCATCTCATGGCTCAGTGACATGGCCAAGGCATCGGAGGAGGCAAGCCTCTGCCACCTGAGCCATCACGGTGCACCACCCCAAACCAGCGGCAGCAAGGACACCGCCCCAAAGGGGCTCCGGGACCAGTCGTTAGACCTTGGAAATAGGACCTATGGACTGCCGGGCCAAGATAGTACGCCTTCGTAGGAAGCATTGGTTTCCTTTACGGCATTGATGAACACAAGACCAGCCCTGAAGTAAACCACTTGTGGGAAGGATCGTACGGTCATTCCTCGGACGAACAAGTCAAGGAGAACCACAACGTGATCCTTTCAGCAGAACATGGAAGTTTCTCCAAGCCAGCATGGGCTAGCGTGACCATCACATTCGGGTTTAGTGACTGTCTAGATAACCTTACCCACCCAGGAAGACTGCCTCTGGTGGTATCTCTGGTCATCGCCAACACCATCATACACAAGGTCCTAATTGGTGGAGGAAGCTCTTTCAGGATCATTAAAATGGACACTCTAGGAAAAATGTAGTTCCCCAGCTCCTACGTCAGACCGGTCTCAAACCAGTTCTTCAAAATAATCCCCATAGTAGCTCATGAGCTAGTAAGACATATTACTCTTCCCGTCATGTTCAATAGTGGAGAAAGCTTCTGCACAGAACAATGCGTCTTTGAGGTCGTGGACTTCCCCATGGTATACAACGCACTTCTCTTGCGCATGCAGGTCTTGTAGTTCATGGGCATCCCCAACTACACCTACCTAATGTTTAAACTTTCCCAGGTCCTAGGGGAGTAATAACAATCAAGGCAACCCTAAAGCACACGGTGGAGTGTGGCTGATGTAGCTATGATATGAGACATGCTCCATAAAGCCTTCCTCATGAAGCATCTAACCGCCATTCCAAGATAAGGATTAGTGAAACTTGCATGGAGGATTCGATCCTGCCAAGTGGAAAGGATAGATGGGCAGACTCTATTAGCGACACGCTGCATCAGTAGGACATCTGGTGCACTCGAGATGTCTAGCTCTAGCATCAAGAAGGTCGCAGTCAAGACAATTCAACACATTGGGATCAAGGTAGGAAGGAGGCTCATACTCTCCATCGAAGCCCTCCTCGGGGAGCATGGCGTGCCAGTAGAGTCTGAGACCGACCATGTGGCAAGCGGCGCAGGCTTGTGCAGAGGCCATGCAACATCGGTACAACAGCTGGTAACCAAAGAGGAAAATTTACTTGAATCCAACACATGAACTACAAGCATGTCCTATGGAATATTCTTTCATATAAAACTCAATGAAAACATTAGTCCATAGGGATTGTGATTATTCACCAAAACCACACATAGGGGCAATTACCCTTTCATATACACATGAGGAATTTCATCTTCTTCTTCAAGACACACTTGATCTTCTTTTGTTTATTCTTCTTTTTCATTTCTTCGTCTTTCAACCTTGAAGCCAACACATGGACCAAGCGATGCCAATGGACAATTCCTTCAAGTGAAATTCAATTCAACCATTAGTCCATATAGATTGAAATTAATTGCCAAAACCACACATGGGGGCACACATGCACTTTCAAAGGCAAAGGTGCCCACCTAGGAAAGAGTTAACATAGCCTCGACCCACAACCAGCGCTTCGACCTCAGGACCAGGACACCAGCCTCTGGGACATGATGCGGGGCTTGTAGGCAAGTGTGTTACCTCTACGGATAACGGGGTCTCTTAGAAACACTGCCCCATCAACTCTCAACGACCTCCGTATGGGGTATTTAGGACATGAGGAAGGGAAAATAGAAAATGGGAGAAGAGATAATGAAAAGCGAAGATAGTGCATACACAATAGGAACTCTAGATAGGAAGGTGATATTAAAGTTTATACAACTACCCCAGAGAGAAAGGAGTTTCTAGCAAAAGGCTGAGTGGCTTCGTCGGGAAGGATCTCAGAGGATAAGGAGCTAAGTACGCTGACCTAGCTAAATCCTTTTCCCATGAGGGATCATGCTAGACTTGTTCACTCGACGGATGGTGGCCACCAACTTTGCCTTGGACTAAAAAATGGCCTTGTCCTCCCTGGTGCGAGACACAAGGGCCTCCTCAAGCTGGACACACATTTGTAGGACCTCCTCCTCAAGGCGGGCCTTCTCCTCTCTCATAATGGTTATAAGAGGTCCTTATCGGCAAGCTCAGCGTGAACCTTGTCCTGCTGGTCCTCGACAAAGTCCATGGTGTCCTAGTCCTTCTATGAAGCTCCTCCGAGATCTTCGTTTGGTGACGGAGGTTAACATTCTCATCAATCAGCTAGAACAGGGACTCTTGCGTTATGGTCAAGACAACTTACTTAGTAGCCAAAGCACCAGGAAACCTAAAGAGCTCCCCTTACAAAGACTCTCGGTATGTGGACTCCAGGTTGAATGTCTTCAACATGTTCTCAATGATTGCCGAGATCCTGTGGCTCTTATCATGAACAGGTAAGGAAGGGTTTGTCGGGGAGGTGTCGAGCATGGGGAATGGAAGTGAAGATCAAGACTGAAGCTGCAGGGAAGCATCACCCGTACCTTACTACTCTTGGTATCAGGGTTGGCACAAGAAGTCACCGGTGGCAGAGCTTCCGTCGTCTTGGCCAGAAGAAGAAGCATGGGGAAGCCGGCCTTGAAGGCACTGAAAGCACACATTATGAATTCAGACTCAAAATAGTGGAGCCATAAATAGAAGAAGGACCTTCAATTAAGATTAGAAGATTGGGGGAGATGTAAGAGAAAATAGGATCATACCTGCCATCATTGGGTAAGCCACATATGGGAACGCTTCCCGGTGGAAGCGTCGGAGCATTGTGCACCAAGACCACCCTCTCGGCGTGTATATCCCCAGAAGCTTGATGGCCTGCAAGTGCACATGTTCATGAGAGAATGTTTTCACAGAAATATTAATTCCATTTTTTTTATATCGATCCCAATAAGGAGCCTAAGTAAGTGTTTTTGTGTGGTGTTTCTATCACACTCAAGGTGTCATAGGTCTTGAGTGAATTGACTGCAAAAGCTGACGGTAGAAGTGGTGAGTAAAACATAGAGGAAACTTGCTTACAAAATAAATAAATTGCATAAAATTAAAGATGTGAAAAGTGTGTAAAAGTCCTACAGAAGAGAAGCTAGGCACGTAGAGAAACAATTCATGATGATAGTGAAAGTGCTAAATGGATAAAGTGGAATAAGTGATAGTGATATTTTTTATTTGTAAGTGAGTATGCAAGCAACCCATATACCGACTAGGAGTCCTCATGGCCAATTCTTCCTAGTCCCAATGATCCATCTGCATGTTATGACGACAATGGTCAACAGATTAATTAAGGTCTTGCGACCGATCAGGGCTTTAATCTTGATGGTTCCTTGTTGTCCTCGAGTAGTGTTAGCTCTTCATTGATATCGGTCGTGTCACTCGGGGGCTCACCAAATTACTAGCATACAAGCTCATACCTATGAGATCTTTGGATCATGTTATCTGGGCCCTTAAATTAGATAATAAGCATTAGGCAAACATTGATAATCATTCTCACTATTTAATAAATACTACAACAATCACAAATGGGTGGATTTAAAGGAGGCACAACACATATCACCAATCCCCTACATCTCCCATGCCTATGGGGATTTACTCAGACATGAGAGGAAGATAGATCAAAGGCATGATCGTATTACAAGTGAGAATCATCTCAAAGTTATTGTAGCAACCACAATAGCAATCAAAGATGAAACCAAATAAAAATCAAAGGTAGATCAAAGTATCAAACCATAATCTTACAAGTGCCAATCTCTCTCTAAGTAATGATGGGAACGATGATGGAGTGTGTGGCTTGGAAGCTAGAGATCATCGAGGAACAGGGGGAAGTTCTTCTCCTCTTCCATATCTGATCTAACCCCCTCTAGATGGCTTGAGGCGGCTGTGTTTTCTATTCTGTTGTTCTTCTCGTCTCTCTTCCTTCACGAAAGTTGCTTGTATTGATATAAGGGAGCCGTCGGTGTGTAGTACGGGCGGACGGTACGAGCGCGTCCCGACCGTACCGCTGGTCATTAAGTGCTCTGAACGCCTCCAATGAAAGGAGCTCCAATTGGGGATTTACCTGTTTGGATGCAATTAGCCCATAAATGCTATTAGATCTTCAATAAATGTTCATTACCTAAAAATCATCACAAGAAACCAAGGATTCGCTAATTACCACATTAACATTAGTAGAAAGGGGTACTCTTCAGTGAAATCCGGCAATAAACAAAAGAAAGACCAATAGTAAAAATTGGTGAAATTTGGAGCTATCAACATCCCCAAGCTTAGCGGTTACTCGCCCTCGAGTGACAAAGCTATAATGAGTAATAGCGAAGAATTGAATCAAGATGAAAACTTAAAAGTTTGAGGTTATATCATATTCCATTGTCTCAAATCCCGCAACCTTCAACATGAGCATGATATATCTGAACAATTGCACATAAGTTCAATTCCTAAATGCAAGTAACTCACTAGCTAATAGTTCTTATAACCCAAATGAGATTGTTAAAATTTTGGCTAGGTTTGCAAATCAATTACTTTCAGCACCTCTCTTATTATGTGAGTGAAAATGTTTTGAGCAAGGTCGCTTGTGTCAAAATTAAGGGTGCACAAGTAGATGTCAAAAGAAGGATAAACTTAGAGATTTTTCATTAACACCCACTTCGATAATCGCGGCTATCAAATACCTCTTCTTTTCCTTGTCTTTCAAGAACTCAAATTGTTCAATTTAGGTGGTGAGGTGATGCCAAAGATCAAAAGTATCGAATATTTTCAGCTCATATCTTGACGATAATTTTTTTCTTCCTTTCTCAAGGATCAACGAATGTTTCTTTTGTAAAGCTTACACAACCTTTTGAGAATACCAATAATTTTGCCCATATAGAGACACGTATGCCACTCATGCCATCAACTCATAGCCAAAATCCGGGGTTATACCATAGATCGTTCAAAGGCTAGCGGAGTTGTTGGCATCCCAAAGGTGTGTATTTGAAACATAGAACTTTTATTTCTTTCTTCTCTCTTTTTTTGCAGCAAGTCAACACAGGTTCTGGCATCTCCCTCTCCCACCATAAAATTTTTGTTCTATCAAATAATTCTTTTTCAAAAAGTATCATCAAGTCAATGATCAGTATGTGGGGTTGAGTAGTACTAAGATTAAGCCCTTAAGACAAAAACATGGCACCAAAGTTGTCGATAAACTTTTTCTCTTATTCTTAAAAGCTTGGAATTTAATCCAAGGGGTAGTTTTTCAAACTGATATTAATTATCGAAAGTCTTAACCAAAGTGGTGACAAAAACCTTTGAGCTCAAGTCCTAAGAGATAACGAATTAAGCGCAGAGTCGAACTCAAGTGCAACCGAACAGACATAAAATGTTTCTGAATAAGCTTACATGAAGAAGGAAAATAGGAATGTGGTACCTCCTCTTGCTTTCTCATATCCTACTTGAGCCAACTCTTTGCATTCGTCTCCATAGCTCAATCACTAAAAGTGAGCGTCCTGCAGAAAAATCAATGCAAGCCAAGAGAAATTTGCACAAATAAATTTAAAGGCTAGCCTAATATTTTTGAGTTTTCTTTTTATCAAATGCAAAACTGAAAGTAAACATGCTTTGAAATAAAACAAATAAAAATAAGAAAAAAAATATGAATGCAAAAGGTGGGAGGATTTTAACCTCCCCAAGCTTAGGATCTTGGCCTATCTAGAATCTAATGTCGCCACCGTCGGGCGGCGGCTGTTGATATGGGAAGTTCGGGTAGCGATTTGGAAAGTCGATCATGAAAGATGTGAAGTTTTGGGTGAGGTTTATTATGTTTGTGTTCACATCATACAACGTGTTCTCTATGTTGTTCATGCGATGCACCACGTGGTCAAATTCTCCCCTCGGGACATAGTTGAATCCCGTCTGTGGTTGAGGCATACCTTGTTGTGGGTGCTGAGAGAAAGGTTGTTGGTGATGGTGTTGTTGGCCATAGTAATCCCAGTCTGCACTTTTCCAATCTTCTCCACCTTGATCTTGATGTTGTTGGCTAGCTACTGCGTTTTCCTAGTTGGGGTGTGATACGTCCATAATGTTTCTATAATTTTTGATTGTTTTATGCTAATATTATGCTTTTGACACTCCTTTTTACATAAAGTTTATGATTTATTTGGACTAACGTACTAATAGTTGCAAAAATGCACAATGTTCTTGTTTTACACTTTGATGTGTAGGAATTACCAAGAATATAAGTGGAAACCTTGTTGGAGTCAAATTGAGATTTTCCAGAAATCTGTCTCAGAACTCCTTTTGAAGATGGTCACGTTTCTGGTCGAAGAAAGTGTTAAATGAAAAACTCTTCAACTACAAAGTTGCTAGAAATTTCACGAAAAACTTTCTAGACATAAAATTTAGCTGATTCCGAGTCCGGACGGGCCCGATGGGCACGATTTACTGCAGCCCAAGATGGGGTGACGAGAATCCGAGGAGGAAACCTAATTCGTGGAGGACCTCTCCACCCACGAATTTGCAGCCACCAAACCCACGGTTTTGCCTCCGCCATGGATCCCATATCCATGGGGGAGGGCTCCCAAGAAGCCATGAAGGAAGGGGGCTAAGGGGCGGTGCTCCCCAATGATACCGGCGGCAGGGAAGGAGTCCCTCGCGCTGCCGCCGACGTCGCTGCCACCCTCTTCACCATCTTCACCGCCATCTCCATCACCTAATCCTCCTAGTATGTAGTGGTTCATCCTCCCACACACCTCTGTACCGTCCTATGTAAATATGATGTTTGATGCTATAAGTTATGATCCTATGATCTATGTCATGTTTGTGTAGTTTCTTTGTTCTTAGATTGAATGGTTGAATGTCTTTGGTTCATTAGAGTTGTATGTTGATATGGTGTAGTACTTTTGTGTCCATTATATTTGTGCGCACATTGATTAAACATCATAGGGTTTGTAGTATGTGTAAGAGGAAGGGGAAGTTCTGCCGGAGTGACAGAAACCTGAGGACGCGAACCAGAACATTGCACGTATGGGAGCAAGAGGACCATTAAACTTAAGGCTATGGTTGGGGAAACCTTAATGCCTTATTAGTAGTTACAGATGTTTGCTAACAATCCAATCATATAGTACATGTAATTCCAAGTAGTGAAGCGCATGTATATTTAGCCTCTCCCACATAGAAAACTGCATCGAAGACAATGAACCCGATTTATTCGCTGATTAAACTTGGACAAAGTTACCACAATTACCACCACTATTCCACACTCATGGTTATGTTAGTTTAGTGTATTTTATTGCTGCAGCAACTAACTTTACTTTCTTGTTATTTATTATCATGCACAACTATCTCTAGTACTCGTATTGTTGCTCTAGTTTTATTTCCTAGATAATGCAAACATTTAGTGTGCTTAGAGTTTTATCAGTGGTTGATAGAACTTGAGAGAAAAATTATCCTACCTTTAGCTCCTCATTGGGTTCGATACTCTTACTTATCGAAAAGGCTACACACGATCCCCTATACTTGTGGGATATCAAGACCTTTTCTGGCGCCGTTGCCGGGGAGCAGTAGCGTGTGGGTGAATATTCTTGTGTGCACTTGTTTGCTTTATATCTAAGTAGTTTTTACTTTTACTTTTAAGTTGTTCTCTATCTTAGTATGGATAGGGAATGCGAATTACAAAAAAAAATAGTTGTACTTGTTACCTAAAAACATTTTCAAAAAGGAAAGTGATTGGAAAGATGAGTAATGGTTAAGTGGGGGTCGACCTTGAACACTTGTGTTCATGCCTATGAAACCAAAACAAATCTTCCCATGGAAGCTTTTCAGTTAAAAACTTGTATATATCGAAAATAATTGAATCTTGCTTCTATACCTAGCTGAAAGGCATTGAAGAAAAAGCACTAATGGGAGATAACCCAAATTATTTTTACTTTCAGTAAGTTTTTATTTTGTTGAGTCTTGGAAGTTATTGCCCCAGTAATTAACTCTCCTTATATTCTTTGTGTGGTTTTTGTGCCAACAATAAACCTCTAATGAGAGAGAAGTAAGACTTGGGAAAGTTGTTGTCCCAAAACAGATTTTTGTGCTTCACTGAAAAAAATCGTGAAAAATTCCTGTACGTCGGATTGAGCTGTAATTTTTCTTCTTATGCCCCAGGTTATTATCTAACTTTCTTTAGTTTAGCACTTTTCGATTTGAGCAACAAAAGGTCTTCCAAAAAATCGGTTTTTACCTGCTGATCTGTTTTGACAGATTTCTGCCATTATTTGCATTTGCCTCTTAATCTCTTTCTCTTTGAGTTCTCTTTGATCACTTGAGCTTTTAGAAGGAATTGATACAATATCTTGTGTTTTAATGGAATTTTTACTTGTGTTGAAACTAAACCCAAAGACTTATTATCTTGAATACACTAATGTTGCTAATGAAGATTGTGTGAAGTTTTGTATGAAGGAAATTTTCAAGTGTAGGGAAGAATAATGTGATGAGATGAAGAATAGACAAAAGTTCAAGCTTGGGGATGCCACCCATGTCACCCCAAGAAATATTCAAGAAGTACAAGCGTCAAAGCTTGGGGATGCCCAAGGCATCCCCTTCTTCATCAATAAAAATCCTAGGTTTTCTTCCAAAACAATTATTTTTGTTTCATGCATGATTGTGTTGTTCTTGGAGCGTCTTCGTTTTTGTTTTTAGTTTTATTTTGTTTGGTTTGCTTAAATAAATTGGTTGGACCCTTGCATTCATATGTTGTTTCAAATAAGTTGATTGGTTGGAAAAGAGTAGGAAACTTCATGCTTGTAAGTGGTACAAAAGGAGCTTGTCTTGACTGTGGCCTAGACTTTGTCATGTCATGTTGGATATTGCTTTGACTTTATGCTTAGTGATTATTGCTGTAGCATGACTTGCTCCAAACAATTGAGATTGCTTAATGTGCTTTGAAAGAATCATGCGTTGTTTTAGCATACAAAAGCATAATATTATGGTATTCTCCTTTGATGCTTTATTTGGGTTGACTTGGCACATGCTTACACCATGTTAAGACTATGAACCAGTCACCTTAGCCTCTATGATCATTTAGTTTTCGACTTGTAAGATCACTTTATGCTTTAATTAATAAAGTTTTGTCGCTTTGCATGATTATGGCCATTATTGCTCTCTTAGTTGGTCGCTCCTAGTCTTTTTCTAGCCTCCACATGTACCAAGTGTGAGTTCCAATCATGCATCCAACCTCCAAGAAAACCAAGTTATTCCAAATAGTCCACTATAAATTCCTATGCATGGTGTGTTACACCATTCCAAGTATATTCATGCTTTTATCTACCTTCCAAATTAAACTTGTTATGTGAAAATTAGTGATTAAAGCTCTCACAAACTTGATGGAACAATTTACTTTCTTGCACTTAATAAACTTGAACCATTGTGTCCACCTATGTTGCTTATATTCTTGCGCTTTATAAGTTGTAAATTAGCAGAACCATGTACCACGGGGAATGTTTTCAACATTGCACTTATTATTCAGTTGATATCATGTTCTTTTGTTTATGGATCCCGGTGGTGTGAAATAAAAGGGGAGCTTGTAAGCTCATGGAGTTTGTATGTGTGTTAGAGAAACGCATGGGCGGTGATGTCTACGCACACTTCTATTCTTGTAGATAGTGTTGGGCCTCCAAGTGCAGAGGTTTGTAGAACAACAGCAAGTTTCCCTTAAGTGGATTACCCAAGGTTTATCGAACTCAGGGAGGAAGTGGTCAAAGGTATCCCTCTCAAGGAACCCTGCAATCAAGATACAAGAAGGCTCTTGTGTCCCCAACACACCCAATACACTTGTCAGGTGTATAGGTGCACTAGTTCGGCGAAGAGATAGTGAAATACAAGTGGTATGGATAATTATAAGTGGTAACGGTGCCAAAAACGAGCTTGATGGGTAGGAAGAGACTAAAGGCAATCTGAAATAAAGATGGAATCGAGCAAACATGTAACAGATCTAGTTGCAAACGGTGTTTCAATGCTTAGAAACAAGGCCTAGGGATCATACTTTCGCTAGTGAACACTCTCATATAAATATCTTCTCTTCATGATACTACTCTGAACTACTCTCTGGTTGGACACTCTAATCCATGGTAGGGCTATAACAGCACTCCTGAAAGTTCGTTTTCCCCATGTAGATAACCCCTCACTATCACCTTGAGCGCTAGATGGTTCCAACAAACACCACAATTTCATAGAGACATCCAACTCCAAATATAACTCATAACAAGTATTTGTAATCTCTAGCCTAAGTTCCACCATGGCGTGCACGCTATTGATACATTGGTAACGTATCCATAATTTTTGATGTTCCATGCTTGGTTTTATCTACTTTCCTGTGTTTTGTCCACACTTTGGAGTACTTTCTATACACTTTCTTGGATTAACCAATTACCAAGAGCCACGGTGCCAGCTGCCTGTTTTCTGCTGCTTTTGGTTCCAGGAAAGTCAGAAAATGAATATTCTCAGTTTTCCACCGAGGGACACCCGGAGCCAGAATACGAGACGGAGAGGGGCCAGGGGCCACCACACCACCTGACCGTGTGGCCCAGCCTGGCCCACGCCAGGGGGTGGTCTGGCCACCTCCGGCACCCCCTCGGCCTCCCCTTTCACCTATAAGATTCCTCTGATACAGAAACCCTAAGTACCCGATCAAAATTCCACGAAAGAGTCTGTATCCTCCGTCATCTCCATCCCTAGATCGGGAGGGATCTGAAGCTCTTCCTGGCACCTTGCCGGAGAGGGGAATTCATCCTGGAGACCTTCTTCACCACCATGCAAGCCTCCAATGTGATGTGTGAGTAGTTCATCCTTGGACTACGGGTCCATGTAGTAGCTAGATGGCTGGTTCTCCTCCTTTGTGCTATCATGTTTAGATCTTGTGAGCTCCGTTCATGATCAAGATCATCTATTTGTAATTCTTACATGTTGTGTTTGTGGGGATCCGATGGATATTGAGATGCTATTTCAGATTGATTATTGATTCTATCATGTCTTTGTTATTTGTGATCTTGCATGCTTTCCGTCTTTCGTAGCTATCTTGGCTAAGTAGATGCAACTCCAAGAGTTAGTATTTATGCTCGATAGTGGGTTCATGCCTCTAGTGACAGAAATCTCTAAGGTACTAGATGTGTTGTTGCTACTAGGGAGAAAACAACAATCCTTTGTTCAAAGAACAATCGTATTGTTCACTTTACACGCAATGCGTAATGCAATTATCCATTGCTTCCAACTTAATACTGGAGGGGGTTCGGATGATAACCTGAAGGTGGATTATTAGTCATAGATGCAGTTGGATTACGGTTTATGTATAATGTTGTAATGCCCAATCAAGTCTCTAAGGAGTCAAGATGAGTAGTATATGCATGATCGCTTTCTCGATCTTTGTCAATTGCCCCGCCGTAATTTGTTCACCCAACATTTCATCTATCTTAAGGAGATCCACCACTAGTGAATTATGGACCCCAGTCCTTTCTTTTACCATCAATCTACAATCAACTGATTACTACTTTTTGTTTACTTTCTACAAACTATTACTTTCTTCCACTCGATATGTTTAATCCTTTGTTTTTCGCAAAACTGGTGAGATTGACAACCTCATCGCAAGTTGGGGGCAAAGTTCTGTGGTTGTGTTGTGCAGGTTTCCACGTTGCTGCTAGCACCGGTAGTGCGCCCTACCAAATTCTAGCTAGCAACACCTTTGAGGTGTTTCCTTGCTCCTACTGGATTGATAACCTTGGTTTCATAACTGAGGGAAAACTTGCTGATATGCTCATCATACCTTCCTCTTGGGGTTCCCCAACGGGCTCGACATATTTTGGGCTAAGCAACCGATTTTCTGGTGCCGTTGCCGGGGAGCCAAGGACATCTTCACAAGGGGAGTCCCTCATAACCAATCTCTTTACTTTGTTATTTTTGTTTTGCTTAGTTTACTTTTTTGCTTTGTTTGCTTGTTTCTTTATCAAAAACACAAAAAATTAGTTTTACTAGTTTGCTTTCTTTATTAAAAAACACAAAAAATCAAGTCTTTCTATAGTTGTTACCTCTTTCTTAGCTCACCATGTTGATCCCTAAATTCACCCTGAAAGACCTTTCAATAGGTAGTGGTTCTATAATTGGAAAAGATAATATTGAAGAATTCTTTAATCATGTTAGTAAACATGAGGATATTGAGGATAGTTCCTTTGCAGAACTTGCTCCAAACTATGAAATTGTTGCAGCTTCTTTAGTTCACATGTTGGAAGCTAGGTTTGTTAACCTTAACCCCTTAATGCAAGTAATGTTTCTTAAACTTAAATAAATTGAGGACCTGAAAAGAGGGATTTTATTCTGGAAACTTTGCTTAAGGAATTCTATGATGTTGTCAAGGAAGCTAGAAAAGTCTTTGAATGTTTTAATATGCTAGGGTCATGTGTATTGTTGGTACACGAGAAAAGATGAACAAAACCAAACCTAATGGGGAGGAAATTAAGAAACCAATACCTTTCAAACTTGTAGCAATGCATGAGGGCATAGAAAATAATCTTAATTGGATTGTTCCTGAAAACCCGTTTGATGAAAATAGTGAACTCAAGAGCGTTGGGAGAGGATCCTCTAGAACTTATTTGGATGAGATACCTTGCCTTGTTGAAGATATTTCTAGTATTAATCTTAATGCTTCTTCATTGGAGAACACTTGATCCTTTTTCTTGCTTCTTATGCCTAACTTAAAGGTGTTAAAGAAAAGTACTTATTGGAAGATAACCCAAAAGTTTTATATGAGTCTTGGAAGTTATTACTTCAGTAATAACCGCTCCTTATCCTTTTTATTTGCTTTTTGTTCCAAGAGTAACCTCTAAAGAGAGAGAAGTAATGACTGGGAAAGTTGCTATCGCGAAACAGATTTCTGTGCTTCACCGTAAATATTCTTGTAAAATATCTGTACGTCCTTTTGAGGCGTGAATTTTTGTGCTTCTGCCCCAGGTTGTTATCTAAATTTCGTTAGTTAAATACTTTTTGATTTGAGCAACAGAAGGTCTTCGAAAAAATTCGTCTTTACCTGCTGGTTTGTTTTGAAAGATTTCTGCCATTATTTGCATTTGCTTCTTGTTGGTTCCTTTTTGAGTTCTTTTGGGGAATTGAGATTTTTGAGGGAAGTGCTACATTATCTTGTGTTTTAATGGAAGTTTTATTGGTGTTGGAACTGAACCTAAAAACCTATTATCTTGAGTGCACTAATGTTGCTAATAAAGATTGTGTGAAGTTTTGTATGAAGGAAAAATTTCAGGTGTACGGAAGGAATGAGTAATGAGATGAAGGATGGACTAAAGCTCAAGCTTGGGGATGCCACGCGTGTCACCCCAAGAAATATCCAAGAAGTACAAGCGTCAAAGCTTGGGGATGCCCAAGGTATCCCCTTCTTCATCAATAAAAATTCCAGGTTTCTTCCAAACACTTCATTTTTATTGTTTCATGCACAATTGTGTTGTTCTTGGAGCGTCTTCGTTTTCGTTTTTGTTTTTTGTTTGCTTAGTTTGCTGAATCAATTGGTTGCACCCCCTCTTTCATGCATTGGTTTTCAAATAGTTTGGTTTGAATTGGAAAAGAGTAGGAAAGTTCATGCTTAAGTGGTAAAGAGAGCTTGTTTTTGACTGTGGCCTATGCTTTGTCATGCCATGCTTGATATTGTTTTGGCTTTATGCTTAGCATTCTTTGCTGTATCATTACTTGTTATAAACAATTGAGATTGGTTAATGTTCCTTGGAAGAATCATGCGTTGTTTTAGGATATTAAAGCATAGTATTGTGGTATTCTCCTTTGATGCTTTATTTGGGTTGAGTTGGCGCATGCTCACACCATGTTATGACTATCCCAAGTCAGCATAAGCCTTTATGATCCTTTAGTTTTCAACTTGTAATATCACTTTATGCTTTGATTAATGATGTTTTGTCGCTCTGCATGATTATGGCCATTATTGCTCTCTTAGTTGGTCGCTCCCAGTCTTTTGCTAGCCTCCATAACCAAGTGTGAGTTCCACTCATGCATCCAAATCCTAAAACCAAGTTATTCCAAAGAGTCCACCATACCTACCTATTAGCAATTGCTATTCCAAGTATATTCATGTTTTTATCTACCTCCCGAATTAAACTTGTTATGAGAAAACTAGTGATTAAAGCTCTCACGAACTTGATGGCACACTTTACTTTTCTTGCCCTTAATAAACTTGAACCATTGTGTCGTCTATGTTGTATATGCTTGCACTTATATGTTGGGGATTAGCAGAACCATGTTGTCATGGGGAACACTTTCAATATTGCACTTGTACTTTGTACCTAGTTGGTATCATGCTCTTTTGTCTATGGATGTCGTCGGTGTGAAATGAAAGGGGAGCTTGTAAGTCAATGGAGTTATGTAGGTGTGTTAGAGAAACGCTTGGGCCGCTAGTCTAATCCATGCTGTCATGGTGGAAACATGCAGCGTAACCATAATGAGCTATCTATGAAGCATTCTTCTTATAAAAAAGAGTCAGATATTGAGAAAAAAGAGAAAAAGAAAAAAAGAGATATGAGAAAAGAGGAAAGAGAGAAAAAGCACCATTTCCCATGGTAAATAAGAAGATTACTGAGATGCTTGTTGTCTGCTTGCCTTGTCATTTTGATATGGGGATTCTTCCGTATCATCGGGCAAGGGGTACCCCGTTGGTGGTTCTCTATGATACACATGTACTTACTATGACAAGAACTTACCGGTAACTAAACTTGAGTAGCATGAGGAGCGGCCCTCGTATTCAAGGGACATGAGATTTCCAACTTATACTTCGTCAAGCATATACACCATAGTTTGTTCACTTTAACCTTAATCACTTCAAGATGCTTATGATAGGGGCAATGAGAGCTGAAAGCTAACAAGTATCATAATTTTTGGAAGCTCTTTATGAGACTTGAATCCCTACTTCCTTCTATGAAGGCCTTTATTTTACTTTTATGTTGAGTCTCCACCTTCTATCTTTATGCACCTACTTTGAGAGCATAGTGTCCATTCTTAGTTCTATGTGCATTGTCCCAAGACTTGTTGATTGATGCATAGCTTTGATATTGCTTGTTTTAAACTACTTGTATCTAGTCACTCTTATGAACTTTGAAGGTGTCCTATGCATTTATGTTTGCTACTCTATGAGGGACAAGCTGAATGCCACTATGCTATGTTTTCTTTATGTGAAACAAACAAACGTCTTGCAAAGCATTGTTATTCATGAATCTTTTGTTTGTGCCTTTTCATGTTGCAATATAGTTGCTTTGTCTTATTGCTAGAACTTTATCTTTCATGGTATGATTGAAGTACTATGATCCCAGCTATCAATGTTTTACAAATACTTTGATCAAATTTATGATGGTGCATGTCACCTCAAAAATTATTCTTTGTTTTTATCACTTACCTACTCGAGGACGAGCAGGAGTTAAGCTTGGGGATGTTGATATGTTGCTAACGTATCCATAATTTTTGATGTTCCATGCTTGGTTTTATCTACTTTCTTGTGTTTTGGCCACACTTTGGAGTAATTTCTATACACTTTTTTAGACTAACCTATTAACAAGAGCCACAATGCCAGCTACCTATTTTCTGCTGTTTTGGTTCCAGGAAAGTCAGAAAATGAATATTCTCGCAATTGGATGGGACAAAAGCCAAATTCAGTTTTTCACTGAGGGACACCCGGAGCCAGAATATGAGACGGAGAGGGGCCAGGGGGCCGCCACACCACTTGCCCGCGCGGCCCAGCCTGACCCGCGCCAGGGGGCGGTCTGTCCGCCTCCGGCACCCCCTCGACCTCCCCTTTCACCTATAAGATGCCTCCGATACAGAAACCCTAAGTACCCGATCAAAAATTCCATGAAAGAGTCTGTAGCCGCCATCATCTCCATACCTAGATCGGGAGGGATCTGAAGCTCTTCCCACCACCTGGGAGAGAATTCATCACGAGGCCTTCTTCACCACCATGCAAGCCTCCGGTGTGATGCGTGAGTAGTTCATCCTTGGACTACGGGTCCATGTACTATCTAGATGGCTGGTTCTCCTCCTTTGTGCTATCATGTTTAGATCTTGTGAGCTCCGTTCATGATCAAGATCATCTATTTGTAATTCTTACATGTTGTGTTTGCGGGGATCCGATGGATATTGAGATGCTATTTCAGATTGATTATTGATTCTATCATGTCTTTGTTATTTGAGATCTTGCATGCTTTCCGTTGTTAGTAGCTATCTTGGCCAAGTAGATGCTAGCAACTCCAAGAGTTAGTATTTATGCTCGATAGTGGGTTCATGCCTCTGGTAATCTGGGGAAGTGACAGAAATCTCTAAGGTACTAGATGTGTTGTTGCTACTAGGGAGAAAACAACAATCCTTTGTTCATAGAACAATCATATTG
The DNA here is from genome assembly GCA_023614405.1 of Avena insularis. NCBI lineage: Eukaryota > Viridiplantae > Streptophyta > Magnoliopsida > Poales > Poaceae > Avena > Avena insularis. Next base: position 605,394,284 of record CM042690.1, on the reverse strand, counting down.
TTTACTTTACACGCAATGCATAATGCAATTATCCGTTGCTTGCAACTTAATACTGGAGGGGGTTCGGATGATAACCTGAAGGTGGATTATTAGTCATAGGTGCAGTTGGATTATGGTCTATGTATAATGTTGTAATGCCCAATCAAGTCTTGAAGGAGTCAAGATGAGTAGTATATGCATGATTGCTTTCTCGATGTTTATCAATTACCCCGCTGTAATTTGTTCACCCAACATGTCATCTATCTTAAGGAGAGCCACCACTAGTGAACTATGGACCCCGGTCCTTTCTTTTACCATCAATCTACAATCAATTGTTTACTACTTTCTATTTACTTTCTGCAAACTATTACTTTCTTCCACTCGATACGTTTAATCCTTTGTTTTCAGCAAAACTGGTGAGATTGACAACCTCATCGCAAGTTAGGGGCAAAGTTCTGTGGTTGTGTTGTGCAGGTTTTCATGTTGCTGCTGGAACCGGTAGTGCGCCCTGCCAAAGTCCAGCTAGCAACACCTTTGAGGTGTTTCCTTGCTCCTACTGGATTGATAACCTTGGTTTCATAACTGAGGGAAAACTTGCTGTTGTGCTCATCATACCTTCGTCTTAGGGTTCCCCAACGGGCTCGATATATTTTGGGCTAAGCTGCTATCACTTTCACACACGTGGGGAGAGCCAGAGATCTATTAAAGCACTTGAGTAGCAAGGTAGATCTACTTGATTACAAAGCTCATGCTCATGCATAGAGAGAGATGAACATATAGCTACCGGTAGAACCCTTAGCCTTGAGGAAGAACTACTCCCTCATCATCATGGGAATCAGCAACGGCGATGGAGATGGTGGTGGAGATCGACGGATATGGCTCCAGGGGCACTTCCCCGTCCCGACAGGGTGCCGGAACAGAGACTTTTGTCCCCCGAATCTCCTCTTCAGTGGTGGCAGCGCTGTGGAACTTTTCATGGAATTCTGATCTTGTACTTAGGGTTTTTGTCCCGGGAGGATTATATAGGCGAACGGGCAAGGTCGGTGAAGTACCAGGGGCCCACACCACCCCTTGGCGCGGCCTGGCCTGGCCTGGCCCGCACCACCAGGTGGTGTGGCTGCCCCTAGCCCCTCTCCGTCTCATCTTCTGGCTCCATGAGTCTTCCAGTAAAATATTGACTTTGGCTTTTGTCCCGTCCAATTCCGAGAATATTCATTTTATGGCTTTTCTGGAACCAAAAACAGCAGAAAACAGGCAACTGACACTATGGCATCTTGTTAATAGGTTAGTCCCAGAAAGTGTATAAAAATACTCCAAAGTGTGGATAAAACATAGGAAAGTAGATATAAAACAAGCATGGAACATCAAAAATTATAGATACGTTTGCAACGTATCAACATCCCCAAGCTTAACTCCTGCTCGTCCTCGAGTAGGTAAGTGATAAAAAGAAAGAATAATGTTTGAGGTGACATGCACCATCATAATCTTGATCAAGGCATTTATAAAACATTGATAGCTAGGATCATAGTACTTTAACATAGCATGAAAGATATAGTTCTAACAATAAGACATAGCAACTATGTCATAACATGAAAAGGTACAAACAAAAGATTCATGAATACCAATGCTTTGAAAGACGTTTGTTTGTTTCACATAAAGAAAACATAATGAGAATGGTATTCAGCTTGTCCCTCATAGTGTAGAAAAACATAAATGCATAGGACACCTTCAAAGTTCATAAGGGTGACTAGATACAAGTAGGTTAAGAACAAGCAACATCAAAGTTATGAATCAATCAACAAGTTTTGGGACAATGCACATTAAACTAAGAATGGCCACTATGCTCTCTCAATAGGTGCATAAAGATAGAAGATGGAGACTCAATATAAAAGTAAAAGAAAGGCCTTCATAAGAGGGAAGCAAGGATTTCAAGTTTCATAAAGAGCTTCCAAAAATTATGGTACTTATTAGCTTTCAGCTCTCATTACCCCTATCATAAGCATGTTTTAGGTGATTAAGGTTAAAGTGAACAAACTATGGATTATATGCTTGACAAAGTATAAGTTGGCAATCTCATATCCCTTGAATACGAGGGCCGCTCCTCATGCTACTCAAGTTTAGTTACCGGTAAGTTCTTGTCATAGTAAGTACATGTGTATCATAGAGAACCACCAACGAGGTACCCCTTGCACATGATACAGGAGCTATCCCATAATCAAAATGACAAGGCAAGCAGACAATGAGCATCTCAGCAATCTTCTTATTTACCATGGGAAAATGGTGCTTTTTTCTCTCTTTCCTCTTTTCTCATCTTTTTTTCTTTTTCCTCAATCTCTATCTCTTTTTTTATAAGAAGAATGCTTCATAGATTGCTCACTATGGTGATGCTGCAAGTTTCCACCATGATTAGGCATGGCTTAGGCTAGCGGCCCAGGTATTTATCTAACACACATACATAACTCCATGGACTTACAAGCTCCCCTTTCATTTCACACCTACGACATCCATAAACAAAAGAGCATGATATCAACTGGGTACAATGTACAAGTGCAATGTTGAAAGCATTCCCCATGACAGCATGGTTCTGCCAATCCCAATGTATAAGTGCAAGCATATACAACATAGATGACACAATGATTCAAGTTTATTAGGGGCAAGAAAAGTAAAGTGTGCCATCAAGTTCATGAGAGCTTTAATCACTAATTTTCACATAACAAGTTTAATTCGGAAGGTAGATAAAAAAATGAATATACTTGGAATAGCAAATGCTAATAGGTAGGTATGGTGGACTCTTTGGAATAACTTGGTTTTATTTGGAGTTGGATTTATGAGTGGAACTCATACTTGGTATGGAGGCTTGGGAGCGACCAACTAAGAGAGCAATAATGGCCATAATCATGCAAAGCGACAAAACATCATTAATTAAATCATAAAGTGATATTACAAGTCGAAAACTAAATGATCATAGAGGCTATGGTGACTTGGTATAGTCTTAACATGGTGTGAGCATATGCCAAGTCAACCCAAACAAAGCATCAAAGGAGAATACCACAATATTATGCTTTTGTATGCTAAAACAACGCATGATTCTTTCAAGGCACATTAAGCAATCTCAATGGTTTGGAACAAGTCATGCTACAGCAATAATCACTAAGAATAAGGTCAAAGAAACATCTAGCATGACATGATAAAGTCTAAGCCACAGTCAAAACAAGCTCCCTTTTGTACCACTAAAGCATGAAGCTTTCTACTCTCTTCCAACACCAATCGACTTATTTGAAAGAACTCACAAAGATAATAATAAATAAAGATCAGTGAGCTTGTCTCACAAATCCAAAAAGAAGAACTAAAAAGTTCTAAGCTGAAAGCACAAGAAAACTAAGGCTAAACACAGTGTTAGCAAAAGAGAACACTCACAAAACAATAAGAATGAAAACTAGAGTGTTCTAAACAATGAAAGTAGAGTTTGTCTCTCTCCAAAAGAAGTGCTGGGATCCAACCAATTTATTGCAACAAACAAAGCAAAAGAAAACTAAAAACAAAAACAAAGACACTCCAAGAACGACACAATAGTGCATGAAACAATAAAAACAAAGTGTCTAGAAAGACCTGAGATTTTTATTGATGAAGAAGGGGATGCCTTGGGAATCCCCAAGCTTTGACGCTTGTACCTCTTGAATAATTCTTGGGGTGACACGGGGTGGCATCCCTAAGCTTGAGATTTTGTTCATTCTTCATCTCATTACATCATTCTTTCCCTACACTTGAAAATTTCCTTCATACAGAACTTCACACAATCTTCATTAGCAACATTACTGCATTCAAAAGATAATAAACCTTTGGGGTTTAGTTTTAAAACAGCAAAACTTTCATTAAAAACACAAGATACTATACCAATTCCCTCAAAAATTTCAATTCACCAAAAAAGAACCCAAAACGAAATCGATAAAGAGGCAAATGCAAATAATGGCAGAAATCTGTCAAAACAGACCAGCAGGTGAAAACCGATTTTTTCGAAGACCTTCTGTTGCTCAAATCGAAAAGTTTTGAACTATCGAAAGTTAGATAACAACCCGGAGGATTTATTCAGAAAATTACAGCTCAATTCGACATACAAAGATTTTTCGCGAATGTTTACAGTGAAGCACAAAAATCTGTTTCGGGACAGCACTTCCCCAAATCTTACTTCCCTCTCATTAGAGGTTATTCTTGGCACAAAAATCTAATAAAAAAGGATAAGGAGAGGTTATTACAGAAGTAATAACTTCCAAGACTCAAGAAAACTATTGGGTTATCTCCCAAGAAGTACTTTTCTTTAACGCCTTTAAGTTAGGCATGATAGTTTGAGAAGATGCTCACATAAGAAATATATCAAAACGCAAATTCAAAGCAGATTTAAGTCTAACCCATTTCCTATGCATAGGAATATTGTAAAGAAACAAGTCATGAAAGCACAAAGCAACAAGCATAGGAAAGCAAAACAAGTGCAACCTCAAGACTTTCAACGTAAAGAGGGGAAACTTAATAATGTTGAGATACATAAGACCATGTTTCCCTCTCTCATAATAACTTTCAGTAGCAACATAAATAAAATTAACAATATAACTATCGCATAAGACATTCTTATTATGAGCCACATGCATAAAATGATTATTACTCTCCACATAAGCATAGTCATTCTTATTAATTGTGGTGGGAGCAAATTCAACAAAATAGCTATCGTTATTATTCTCATCACCATAATCATCAAATATATGAGGCATATTGTAATCATTAATTTTCTCCTCAATAGTAGGTGGACTGAAAATATCATATTCATCATTGTAATCATCATATATTGGAGGTTTGGTATCATCATAAGCAATAGAATAGCTATCTTCCAAAGCTAGGGAACTAAAAAGATCATTTTCTTAAAAACTAGCTTCCCCAAGCTTAGACTTTTCCATAGCATTAGCAATAATTGTGTCCATAGAATTCATACTAACAACGTTGCTACTAGCATGCAAATAAAGTTCCATAGGTTTTTTAATTTTCTCTTCAAACACTTCATGTCCTGACTCAAGATAAATACTATAAAGCTCTCTATTTTTTTATTGTTTTCCATTAAGCCTAACTAGTGAAAACAAGAAACAAAAAGACAAAATTGCAGAATCTAAAGGAAATAACTTCGAGCACTCACACCAGAGGATGTGAGTACCTTTTACCTTACCTCCATGGCAACGGCGCCAGAAAATAGCTTGATGTCTACGCACGCTTCTATTCTTGTAGACAGTGTTGGGCCTCCAAGTGCAGAGGTTTGTAAAACAGCAGCAAGTTTCCCTTAAGTGGATTGCCCAAGGTTTATCGAACTCAAGGAGGAAGTGGTCAAAGGTATCCCTCTCAAGCAACCCTTCAATCAAGATACAAGAAGTCTCTTGTGTCCCCAACACACCCAATACACTTGTCAGGTGTATAGGTGCACTAGTTCGGCAAAGAGATAGTGAAATACAAGTGGTATGGATAATTATAAGTGGTAACGGTGCCAGAAAAGAGCTTGACGGGTAAGAAGAGACTAAAGGAAATCTGAAATAAAGATGGAATCGAGCAAACATGTAAAAGATATAGTTGCAAATGGTGTTTCAATGCTTAGAAACAAGGCCTAGGGATCATACTTTCGCTAGTGAACACTCTCATATAAATATCTTATCTTCATGATACTACTCTCAACTAGTGTCCGGTTGGACACTCTAATCCATGGTAGGGCTATAACAACACTCCTCAAAGTTCGCTTTCCCCATCTAGATAACCTCTCACTATCACCTTGAGCGCTAGATGGTTCCAACAAACACCACAATTTCATAGAGACATCCAACTCCAGATATAACTCATAACAAGTATTTGTAATCTCTAGCCTAAGTGCCACCATGGTGTGCATGCTATCAGTTTCACACACGTGGGGAGAGCCAGAGATCTATTAAAGCACTTGAGTAGCAAGGTAGATCTACTTGATTACAAAGCTCATGATCACAATATGATCATGCATAGAGAGAGAGATGAACACATAGCTACCGGTAGAACACTTAGCCTTGAGGAAGAACTACTCCCTCATCATCATGGGAATCAGCAACAACGATGGAGATGGTGGTGGAGATCGATGGAGATGGCTCCAGGGGCACTTCCCTGTCCTGGCAGAGTGCCGGAACAGAGACTTCTGTCCTTCGAATCTCCTCTTCGGTTGCGGCAACACTTCAGAACTTTTCGTGGAATTCTGATCTTGTACTTAGGGTTTTTGTTCCGGGAGGATTATATAGGTGAAGGGGCGAGGTCGGTGGAGTACCAGGGGGCCAACACCACCCCCTGGCGTGGCCTGGCCTGGACTGCACAACCAGGTGGTGGGGCCGACCCCTGGCCCCTCTCCGTCTCGTCTTCTGGATCCGTGAGTCTTCTGGTAAAATATTGACTTTGGCTTTTCTCCCGGCCAATTCCGAGAATATTCATTTTCTGGCTTTTCTGGAACCAAAAACAGAAAAAAACAGGCAACTGGCACTGTGGCATCTTGTTAATAGGTTAGTCCCAGAAAGTGTATAAAATACTCCAAAGTGTGGACAAAACATAGGAAATTAGATATAAAACAAGCATCGAACATCAAAAATTATAGATACGTTCGCAACGTATCAGGCGGCTGGCCTAAACCATGCCTAATCATGGTGGAAACTTGCAGCATAACCATAGTGAGCATTCTGTGATGCATCCTCAATAAAAAACCTATGCAAATAGCAAATAAAAAGATCGCTGAGAAGCTCATTCTCTGTTGCCTTGTCATTTTGATATGGGATAACTCTTGTGTCATGGGGCAACGGGTACCCCGTTGGCGGTTCTCCATGATACACATGTACTTACAATGACAAAGAACTTACTCGTGACTAAAGTTGAGTAGCATGAGGTTCGGTACTCGTAAGCAAAGGGTATGAGATTTTTAGCTTATAACTTGTCAAGCATATCCTCATATTTGTGTCACTTTAACCTTAATCACCTAAAGATGCTTATGATAGGGGCAATGAGAGCTGAAAGCTAATAAGTACCATAATTTTTGGAAGATCTTTATGAGACTTGAAATCCCTGTTTCCCTCTATGAAGGGCCTTTCTTTTTTACTTTTATGTTGAGTCTCCATCTTCTATCTTTACGCACCAATTGAGAGAGCATACTGGTCATTCTTAGTTTAATGTGCAATGTCCCAAAACTTGTTGATTTATTCATAAATTTGATATTGCTTATTCTTAAATTATTTGTATCTAGTCACCCTTATGAACTTTGAAGGAGTCCTATGCATTTATGTTTTGCTATACCATGAGGGACAAGCTGAATACCACTCTTATTATGTTTTCTATATGTGAAACAAACAAACGTCTTTCAGTGCATTGTTATTCATGATCTTTTGTTTGTATCTTTTCATGTTACGACATAGTTGCTATGTCTTATTGTTAGAACTCTATCTTTCATGTTCATGTTTTAAGTACTTTGATCCCAGCTGCAATGCTTTTACAATAATGATGATCAAGGTTGTGTTGGCTGCATGGCACCTCAAAAATTATATTGTTTTTATCGTTTACGTACTCAAGGACGAGCATGAACTAAGCTTGGGGATGTTGATATGTCCATAACATATCTATAATTTTTGATGGTTTTATGCTAATATTATGCTGTTGACACTCCTTTTTATATAAAGTTTATGATTTATTTAGACTAACCTACTGATAGTTGCAAAAGTGCACAATGTTCTTGTTTTACACTTTGATGTGTAGGAATTACCAAGAATACAAGTGGAAACCTTGTTGGAGTCAATTTGGGATTTTTCAGAAATCTGTCTCAGAACTCTTTTTGAAGATAGTCACATTTCAGGTCGAAGACAACGTCAAACAGAAAACTCTTTAACTACAAAGTTGTTGGAAATTTCGCGCCAAACTTTCTAGATATAAAATTTAGCTGATTCCGAGTCCAGATGGGGTGATGGGAATCTGAGAAGCTATATTAAGGGAGAAAACCTAATTCGTGGAGGACCTCTCCACCCACGAATTTGCAGCCAACAAAGCAACATTTTTTCCTCCCCATGGATCCCATCTCCATGGGGGAGGGCTCCCAAGAAGCCATGAAGGAAGCGGGCTAAGGGGCGGTGCTCCCCCATGATACCGACGGGCGGGGAAGGAGTCCCCCATGCTACCGCCGGCGCCGCCGCCGCCCTCTTCTCCATCTTCACCGCCATCTTCATCACCTAATCCTCCTAGTATGTAGTGGTTCATCCTCCCACACACCTCTGTACCGTCCTATGTAAACATGGTGTTTGATGCTATAAGTTATAATCATATGATCTATGTTATGTTTGTGTAGTTTCTTTGTTCTTAGATTGAATGGTTGAACGTCTTTGGTTAATTAGAGTTGTATGTTGATATGGTGCAGTCCTTTGGTATCCATTATATTTGTGCGCGCATGGATTAAACATCATAGGGTTTGTAGTATGTGTAAGAGGAAGGGGGAAGTTCTGCCGGAGTGACAGAAACCTGAGGACGCGAACCGAAACATTGCACGTATGAGAGTAAGAGGACCATTAAACTTAAGGCTATGGTTGAGGAAGACTTAATGCATTGTTAGTAGTTACGGATGTTTGCTAACAATCGAATCATATAGTACATGTAATTACAAGTAGTGAAGCGCATGTATATTTAGCCTCTCCCACATAAAAAACTGCATCGAAGACAATGAACCCGATTTATTCGCTAATTAAACTTGGAAAAAGCCACCACAATTACCACCACTATTCCACACTCATGGTTCTGTTAGTTTAGTGTATTTTATTGCTGCAACAACTAACTTTAGTTTCTTGTTATTTATTATCATGCAAAGCTATCTCTAGTACTCGTATTGTTGCTCTAGTTTTATTTCCTAGATAATGCAAACGTTTAGTGTGCGCAGAGTTGTATCAGTGGTTGATAGAACTTGAGAAAACGTTTATTCTACCTTTAGCTCCTTGTTGGGTTCAACACTCTTACTTATCTAAAAGGCTACACACGATCCCCTATACTTGTGGGATATCAGGGTGACCTCCTTGTGGCTCAATCCTTTCTGAGAGGCTCAGTGCCTGCTGGAACTCCTGCTTAGTAAGGACCCAACTCTGTTTACCTGGCAAACCAAAAGCTTGGACAAAAGGAAGCAAAACTTGGTGGAGATCACCGTTAGGTTCAAAATAAAGCTGGTAAGCATGAAAGGAGCGTTCGGGTCTATAGACCCCCATGAACTTGGTGCTAGCCATATGAATGTCATCCAGGCTCTCACTGTCAGCCACAACTCTTTCCTGTGGCAGGACAAATTCGTTTGTGTAGGCGATCTATGTGATCAACCCACCACAATGAATGTCCCCAGCGGAAGCTGACCTTTGGCGGCGAAAGTGCTGGATGAGCAAAGCACCTAAGTTTACCTTGTGCTCCATATCTGGATGCAAGGCCATATGAATTGCACTTCTTGCGGGGCCTTCCATTGCCCCGACATCACCTTTCCCAAAAATAGAATTTACTAGGAAGGTATGGAAATAACGGATAGTAGGATTCTGGATGGTGGCGCTCTTTTTGTGCAAATAATCAATGTTCCTATGGACAGAAATTTGCTCCCAAGAATGCATTGTCTCCATGTGCACATTGTCATTAATACCGAGTTCCCCATCATGGGTGAATCTGAAACCATGATAAAATTCATAGAAGGAAAGGTTGTGGAGCTACCCATTGAGTACAAAACTTAGAGTGCAGTTACGCATATGGCTTCTAGATCATCATGGAATGATGACAGGAACTCGTACGTGGCAAGCTTGTAGGTGTCGACGAAGAGGTAGGGGAAGTTGACCATGCCAGCATGCGCAGTCATCTGCTCGAAGTCCTCCAAAAAGACCTTGACGAGAGAGGAACTCACGGTCTACCCACTTGGTGGAAAAACCATGCGGTTGCTCACCCTCTCATAGACACGGATCATGGCGGCCCTCAAGTTGTCCACCTCTGAGCGCCTCTTCATTGAACCCGGCGGCTTGGTGGAGCCCGAGGCTCCTATCGTGCCCGAGCCCTTGCCCGAGCGGAAAATCCTTCCAATGTTACGCATTGTGCTACAATTTTTTAAAGAAAAATATAGGAATCAAGTTTCTATCACATGAACAAACGATTATACGTAGAAGTTACAAATCCTAACATGAGAAATCAATAATAATCTCAAAATATGATGAACTCATCTAAATAGCCAATGTGATGAATTCAACCATGGATTTCAGAAAATAGAGCATGGATCTGATGAGAAACTTACCAATGTGAAGATTCTCCAACTCAAAAACATGAAATCAACGAAGAATCAAAGTTTCTATGAGGCTAGCATTTGAGGTGGAGAGAGAAAGAACAAGAAAGAAAGAGGAGAAAGAACAAGGAGGCTGGCCCAGCCGCCGTCGGCCTTTACTTGGCGATGCAGTCAATACGGGCGGGCAGTATAGGCGCAACCCTCCCGTACCAGTGATCATCACCATTGGATCAACATTAGGATTCAAGATCAAACCTGGTCAGTCTAGTACGGGAGCGCGGTACGGGCTCGTCCTAGCCGTACCGTTGTTCGTTACCGGCACTATGAACTTTGGTCGCCTTCGTCGAGGGTTGGTATGGGCGTGCAGTACGGGTGCATCCCGGACGTAGCACCTCTCATTATCGGGACTTTCCCCTCGTCGAAGTTGCCGAGAACCTGGTCGGTCAGTATGGGCACGCGGTATGGGCATACCAGACCGTACCGACACTCGTTATTCGATCTGAACCTTTTATTCTTCTCTTCAGTTTTCCCTTGCTTCTCAACTTTTCTAAGGTAAATCCTCTAAACAACTCAAGAGTTGAAATAAAAATATTAGTACATACAAATAATAAAATAATAAAAACATAAACTTAATTTATGAAGAATGGATTACCTCCCATTAAGTATTTTATTCTAGTGATTTGATCAGCCAAACTCCATATCATTAGCATTTACCTCAAGCTTCTCTTTATCTTCGGTTCTTGCTGCATGAATACGCTTTGGTGATGGAACATATTTTCCATTGTGTTCCCGTTTCTTTGGAAAATATCTAACAATCTGATCATCATATATATTAAAGACAATCTTACCGCTAGAGCAATCTATGTTAGCTCCAGCTATGCTAAGAAAAGGTCTTCCAAGAATGATAGGAAGTTTGTCATCCTTAGGGACATCAAGAATAATAAAACCAGTGGGTATAACATGTTGATCTATTCTAAGTAGAACATCTTCGATCATACCTACAGGTTGTTTAGTTGTTTTATCCGCCATTTTTAAGGTGATTGAAGTAGGAGAGTATTCTCCAAGGTTCAATTTTTAAATAGGGAATAAGGCATAACACTAACACCCGCTCCTAAATCACAAAGAGCGTTAAATATATTAGTTTTCCCAATTGCACAGGAGATGATTGGTATACCTGGGTCCCCAAGCTTAGCAGGTAGCTTATCACCAAAGCTTGTCATTACTGCTACAGTCTTAGTTATTGATACGTCATAAACATATCTATATTTTTTGATGCTCCATGCTTGTTTTATATCAACTTTCTTATGTTTTGTTTAAACTTTGAGGTATTTTTATACATTTTCTGGAACTAACCTATTAACAAGATGTCATGGTGCCAGTTGCCTGTTTTTTGCTGTTTTTGGTTTCAGAAAAGCTAGTAAGGAAATATTCTCGGAATTGGACATGACAAAAGCCAAGTCAATATTTTACCAAAAGGAACACGGAGTCTGAAGGGCAGCCGAAGTGGGGCCACGAGGTGGCCACACCTAGGACTGGCGCAGACACCCCCTACCCATGATGTGGGACCCTCGGGTGCCTATCGACCTTGCCCCTTCGCTTATAAAAGTACCCCGATCAAAAATCCACGAAAGAGTTTGTTGCCGCCGCCATCTCCATCCCTAGATCAGGGGGATCCGAAGATCTTCTTGGCACCCTGCCGGAGGGGAGAGATCATCCTAGAGGCCTTCTTCATCACCATGCCAGCCTCCAGAGTGATGAGTGAGTAGTTCGTCCTTAGACTATGGGTCCATACAGTAGCTAGATGGTTGGTTCTCCTCCTTTGTGTTATCATGTTTAGATCTTGTGAGCTCCGTTCATGATCAAGATCATCTATTTGTAATACTATATGTTGTGTTTGCGGGGATCCGATGGATATTGAGATACTATGTCAGATTGATTATTGATTGTATCATGTTTATGTTATTTGTGATCTTGCATGCTCTCCGTTCCTAGTAGCTATCTTGGCCAAGTAGATGCTTATAACTCCAAGAGGGAGTATTTATGCTCGATAGTAGGTTCATGCCTCTAGTAATCTGGGGAAGTGGCAGAAATCTCTAAGGTTGTAGATGTGCTGTTGCTACTAGGGAGAAAACAACAATCCTTTGTCCATGGGGCAATTATATTGTTTACTTTACACACTTTGCTTAATGCAATTATCTGTTGCTTGCAACTTAATACTAGAAGGGGTTCGGATGATAACCTGAAGGTGGATTATTAGTCATAGATGCAGTTGGATTATGGTCTATGTATTATGTTGTAATATCCAATCAAATCTCGTAGGAGTCAAGATGTCTAGTATATGCATTGTTATGCTTTCTCAATCTGTCAATTACCCCACTGTAATTTGTTCACCCAACCTGCTATTTATCTTAAGGAGAAAAACCTCTAGTGAACTGTGGACCCTAGTCCATTCCTTTACCATTTATATACCATCTACTGTTTACCGTTTACTGTTTACTTTCTGCAAGCAATTACTATCTTCCACACTATACGTTTAATCCTTTGTTTTCAGCAAAACCAGTGAGATTGACAACCTTACTGTAAGTTGGGGGCAAAGTTATGTGGTTGTGTTGTGCAGGATTCCAAGTTGCTAGCAACACCTTGAAGTTGTTTGCTTACTCCTAATGGTTCGATAACCTTGGTTTCATAACTGAGGGAAACTTACTACTGTGCTCATCATACCTTTCTCTTGGGGTTCCCAAGGAGCTCTACATATCTTGAGCCATCAAGCACTTTTCTGGCGCCGTTGCCGGGTAGTTAAGGACAGCTTCAATCTCTTCGTCCTCGTCAATCACTTTTCAGGGAGAAAGAAGATTCTTGCAAGGGTAGTCTCTCACAACCAATATCTTTACTTTGTTTTTGTTTTGCTTAGTTTATTTTTCTTTGTTTGCTTGTTTCTTTTTATCAAAAACACACAAAAAATTAGTTGTACTGGTTTGCTTCTTTTTATCAAAAACACACAATGATGGGGATATGCCAAAGGGGGTATGCCCAGCAGGACGTTCCGATTGGGCCGAAAGGCCTGTGAGTGCGCCTGGAGGATGGCGTCTGGATTACAACGGAAGGAGAGGCACGGCAACTGGTGACTGGAAGCCTAGGAGCGTAACAGAAGCCCAGTCGGATTAGGTCAAAACCTCTGAATCCTTATCTTGTTCGGTTGTAACTTGTAAACCCTAGCGAGGTGCCTCATATAAACCTCCCTAGTGTATCCTAGGGACTCACGTCCGATCATACACCCCCTCAAGCGACTCGCTGCCTAGCCGCTGAGCTCGCCACCCCTATAACTCGCTCTCCAATAATCTAATCTAGTAGGAGTAGGTCTTTACCCTCCGGGGGGCCGAACCTGGGTAAACCCATGTGCATCCGCCCCCATCTCGCACCGCCGATGGCCGCCAACTCTTCCTCACGAAACACTCAATCGCTCCTAGTGGCAGCGACTGCTGTGGCCATTTCCACGACAGTGGCGCCCACCGTGGGGCCTAGCGGGACTGGCCTGAGTTCTGCAGCGAGACCCTACTCGCCAATTGATCGGCCGCTCGCCACCGGTCGCATGATCGCCATCGGCGGGATCTTACAGATCCTGCCCAGCAGCTACATCCTGGCGTCACGCCCGGTCACTCACGACGCGGTGATGCCGGTCGGCTCCATCAACCTCTTCGTAGGCTTCACCGGCACGGTCGACCCAGCTGCAATGGTGATCGTCGGTGGATCGCCGCTGCACCGCGATCTGCTTTCAGAAGAGCAGGTCCGCTCCATCAGGAGCCTCATCACTGAGTACGACTCGGCCGCCAGCGACGTGGTCGAGACTAACGCCGCCACCAACGACGACACCTTGAACGACAACACTGACTCTGCGACCCCTTCCTCGGTTGACAGATCCATCACCGCCGCATCACGGGAGGACTCCATCACGCGAGTCTCCAACCCCGAGGACTTCGAAGACTCCTCCATCCTGGGGATCTTCGACTTCGATTCAGGCTCGGAGTCCCCCGAAGATTTTCGCGCCAGATCCAATCGCTTCAACGTTATCTATATGGCGGGCAGCACGGCTGCCCCGCCAGATCCGTTCGCCACGCCGATCTCGCCGACTGTGACGGCCACGGAGGTGGAGCAAGCCCGCCTGCGGCTTGCGGAGGCGCAACGCAACGAACTTGCCAAGCGCAAGAAATACCGCCTCGAACGAGAGACGACGCGGGAGCTGTCGCTCTATCACCAGTGCTGCATTAGGACCCGCCTGAACTCCAACGTCCAGGGCCGCGTCCTGAACTTCAACGACGAGAGCGACCCCGCACGCGCCGCCGAGCGCGAATACTGCGAGAACACGCCGCCAGACGGAAGCAACCCCGTGAGACCACCACCTGGTGCACCGGCAACCGGAGCCCCTCCACCACCCATGGGCCGCGCGCCCTTGCCGGACCAACCGCGGATCATCATCTCGCCTCAAGCCCGCGACGCCAACGGGCTACCATTATACTCCACCCCGATGGACAACATCGTCGCGGCCGATGTCGTGGTGGTGTCACGGCAGATGCCATGGATAGGCTAAAGGTGGGGACTAATAGCACTAGGGGAATCCAGGGAGGGATAGTGAGGTGATTCCTCACACAGAAGGTTTGTATATGATTCACTTCACAGATTACAAGTGCTCCTCGAGCTGTATTGGAGAGAGGAGGAAGAAGGTACTCTCTTACTCTCCCCGCTAGCTAGCCCTTAGGAACCAAGTAAAACTAGTCACTAGAGATCAATCCAGTAAAGCTCAATCCAAATGAGACCAACCCCTTCTACAGAGGCCCTATCCCTCCTTATATAGGAGGGGCTAGGTCTCCACCTAGGGAATACGTGGAGGCTTATTCTAGGGAATATGCCTCCTCCCAAAATAGTAAGCCGACCGGGTCGCTTTTCCCCCACGTCATCCATGCAGAGGCTACGTGAGCCTCTGTGGCGCCTGCGTCAGCCGACATCGGCGTCGTCACCTCTATCGGCCATGCCTCGGTGGTCCTGCCCTTGTGCGCTTCGCTCATGTTGTGCATACCGGGACTACTTTTGACCAGCGAGATTCCTTCCTTCTCCTAGAAGCTTGCTATGACCCGGATCGTAGTTGATCCGGTCTCACCTGTTCCTGCATACAAGTTAGATTCATCTATCCGGCTTACGACTTAAGTCAGATGAGATACAGTTAGGTGGACATCCCCTGGTCCGGGTTACCCCGAGACTCGGCTTGCCTTGAGGTAACTCGGCCAGCATACGCTTTGACCTTGCCGTACCTCGGCTAACTCGGCCTTTATACCCCGGCGTGACCCTACCCGGGGGTATCCCCCAACATTAGTCCTCGAAGCTGGCGCGGTCTTAGTTGCCTTAGCCGCTAAGGCCACAGCAGGTTCAATTTCACCGAGATTTGTGCTCCTTCTCCGAGTTACCTCTTATCTCGGATCTCATGGGTTTACTTTCCCTTGGCACATTTCAAGTTTTCACTTGCTGGCCGGGTTACCATAATCCCATCCGGGTTATCTTTCATTCTCTCGTACGCTTTCCCACGTGGAGGCTAATCATTAGGTTGCCTCATTTTAAGGGCTAGCCATAGTAACCGCTGCAGTAATTGTCAGTTATCACTGTAGCGCACGTCACGTCTGGCCTGCCTCCTCGTTAACTGCATCAATGCGTCACGTCATGGGATTTGTTACACCCTATGGTCCTCCATGTGGCTCTTCGCTGATTGGCCCATCTGGTTTATACACGGCCACACCGTGTGGCATATCCGCACAACGCGATCCCACTTCCTCCTCGATGGAGCGATTAAATAGGGGAGGGATGCGCCCCTTGGGTCTTTTCCCACTTCCGCGCCCCTCTGCCTCTAGTTCTTCTTCTTCTTCATCTTCTCCCGCGACAGCGCCGCCGCCACCGCGTCTGAGTAGCAGCGCCGCTGCCGCACTGTTTCCACGCGCATCTGCGTTGCCGTTGTTGCTGCGCACCTCCTCCGCCACGGGTCGCTATCAATCTAGGCCACTGCCCCCCACCGCCACTAGCGCCAGTGAGGGCAGCGAACTTGTGATGACAGAAGAGGAGCTTGTCGTCGCCGAGCAGGAGATGGAGGAGGACGCCGCGACGGCGGACCGTGGTGCGTGGGCTGGATCCTGGGTCTACCAGGATGACCTGGACTGGCTCTACCGGACCAGACGCATCCCCGCAGGCGTCACCGCATGTCTTGCTTCCGCCGAACTCGGCCCCTCACCCAATCCGGGTGAGTTTGTGGTGTTCTTGTCACACTTCTAGCGGGGGTTCGGTTTACCAGTTAGCGATTTTTTCCACGATTGGTTGAACACCTATGAACTCCAGCTACACCACCTTCCTGCCAACGCTATCACATCTCTCTCTGCTTTCGCCTCCATGATCGAAGGCTACGCCGGATTATGGCCCACTAAGGAGCTATGGATCTGGTTCTTTGGCCTTCGTCGTAATGTAATTCCGAATATCCAGCTTGACCCAGAGGACAAGCAGCTTACGCAGTTCAGCGCTGCGTCCATTTCACCCTGGAGGCTCTCCGTCTTTCCCCAGGTTACCGGGCTGGACTCCTGCAAGGGATGGGCCCGGACCTTCTTTTATGTTCGGAACGACGGCACTGAAGACTTGATCCGGCTTCGCCCCTATGCTCCGGGTCCTCCTAACCCAGAGTTGTGGGACGTTGTCCCCAAGAAACCCACAGTATTGGCCAACCAGGTCAACAAAAGGTTCGCGGAGCTGAAGGAGCTCAGGTTGCACAATGAGGACGCCATGATCACATTAGTCTGCAACCGGATCTCCCCTCTCCAGAAACGCACTCACAAAGTGTGCCACATGAGCTGGGGCCACGACCCCAACTGGACCTCATCTTTCGAGCTGAGCAACACAGAAATCTATCGCCGGGTCAAGGCCCTCTTCACCACCCACAAGGACTTCTCCTCTGAGTGGACGTGGGCAATTGAGCACTATTGCCAGGATAGGCTTCCTCCCGTGGTAAGATTCGCGCCACAAACTTTCTCCGAATTAAACCTTATGTCAGTTGCTGTTGTATTTTTAACTCGGTTGTCTTTTTTCTCCCTTAGCAATTCCTTCAGCAAACTATCGAGGATGGCACCAATCCCACCCTCAAATGTGCGCCTGACCGGGATAGCTCGGACGAGGAAGAACCGGACCAGGAGATGTTCCTCCCAATGGCCGACACGACCAAGCGACCCACCAGTAAACTCTCTTCTATTAGAGATTGGCCCGATGATGAAGATGACTCGGATGTTGAGGTGATGAAAGCATTTGACGTTGTCCCCCCTTTCTTATGCTTTTCCGGCATCAGCTAACCCCGGTGGGCAGATCCATGAGGATCCTCCCCTTGCCGTGGGTGATCCTGTTCCGGTTGAGCCGAAGAAGAAAAGGGAAGCCGCATCCACTTCATCCTCCGAACCTTCTCAGCCAGCCAAGAAGCGAAAGAAGTCTGGGGATAAGACTGCCTCCAAACCTGCAATCACGGCCCCAGCACGAAGGGCTCAGAAGCCCAAGGAGCCCCTGAACTCGGATGCGTAAGCCTCTTTTTCCGTCTGCCATTTACTTGCTCTTGCATTGTTATAGTTTCTCATCTGACACTGTTTGATTCGGCAGGGCCGCGGTGGACGTCCCAGTGGACCAGATCGCCAACCGCTCGACTTAGCCCTTCTCCCCCTCGTGGCAACGATTCACGCCCGCTGAGCCCTATTCCGGAGGGTTCAGCGGCTGCTCCGGGTTCCAGCCCACCTCGGCAAGAGGGGGGCAACCTCGGAGCGGGCGAGACTGGCCCAGTCGAGGCAACGACATCCACCACTTTGGCTCCGCCGCAACCAGCTACCGCCGAGTCTACTTCAGTACCTCCTCTGAAGAAGAAAACAACACCATCACCAACTCCAGCGCCAGTAGCCAAAGCAGCAATGCCAAGCCCCTCTGCCTCGTCCGAGTCTTCTCAGTCTCGGCGAGAAAGTACCTAGGCAGCTCCCAAGGGTAAATCTGCTGCAACCACTTCCTCCTCTCAGCAGCCCAAAGGCAAAAAGGCCCCTAACGCCACCAGGGCAGCGTCCATCAAGTCTGGACAGTGCACTCTCGTGTCCATGCTTACCAAGAAGCCTCCAGCACCGAAGGACGCCCCTGCCAAGCCAGCTAATGCGCAGAAACTCCGGAGAGAACCGCAGCTCTTGCTGAAAAGTTGATGGAAATCGAGACACAGCTCGACCTTTGGAGGGGTCTGCTGGACGTGCCGCAGCTGAGACCGTTCTTCACCACATACTCACGTGGTACGAGAAGATTGACCTCAACCTCCTGACGCGCCTACGCACTGGATCCAAATGGACCAATGACCCGGAGTGGGTAGCTCGGCGCCAGGATTGCGCCCATAGCCTCATTGAATATGCTCCCATTCATGAATGGACTGAGGGCCTGAGCTTCCTGGAAGCCGCTGGTGTAGAAAATGCTGAGAATGTTGAAGACGGCTCGGATGAGGATGAAGAGGGCGATGCCTCCGACATCGAATACAACAAAGATGATGCCGAACTTCCTCCTGCTGCTGCTCCTTGAGTGAAAACACTTTAAAATTTATCAGATCCCCGGTATGCCGAGTGGAATTGTATCCAGTACACATGTGATATTTTGCTACTAAGTTTTTATGCCGGATTAACTTGGGCGTAGTCTCCAAGTTTCATTTTCTTGTTCTTCCAATCTTTTGGCTCGGTTCGTGTCTACCTTGATTCGGTTTTACGACTTACGAATCCGAGCTTCAAACATTGTTTTAACAATCCTTGGAAACTTTAGGCTTAGCTCAAAGTAATTCAGCATAATAATTTGAAAGTAAATACAAGGTTAGTCCAAAAAACAAACGTCGGCTCGATTAAGTTCCTTTCCTTAGTCGGTTTTCATGTGCTACGCAATTCCAAACTTGTTCTCTTGCTTGCCATGAAGCCAATTCTTGTTGGACAGCAGCAAGTCGAAGAGTTGGGTTTTTGGTGCTCACACACTACTAATCCGAGTTAAGTAGAACAACTTACTCCAGCTGACGCACAAATAATACAAGACAACAAATATTATTACGGCAGTCCCCGAGTTACTACTCGAGGTGCCAACATTTCATTGATAAGATCATTGCCGGCATACACACCAACATATGAGAAGACTCGGATACATACACTTCTCTCCTAAGTGTAGAAAGGACGAAGTAGAGCTACAGTCCATGGACATTTAGATTCCTCGCCGGACCTGTCTGCCTTGTTCTTTTCCCGTGGCTTTGCATCGATAAGATAATAAGAATCATTGTGCAATGCTTTGCTCACAATGAATGGCCCTTCCCATGGGAGGGATAATTTATGCATGCCAGCTGTACGTTGTACCAACCGGAGCACCAGATCGCCTTCCCGGAAGACTCAGGGGCTTACTTTCCGGCTACGATAGCGTCGGAGATTTTGCTGATATATGGCGGATCTAGACAATGCCAATTCTCTCGCTTCTTCCAGCAGATCAACATCATTTTGCCGGGCTTCTTGCACTTCGACTTTCTGTGTATTGGGTGACCCTAGGCGAGTCATGCTCTATGTCGGCTGGTAATACAGCTTCTGCCCCATATACCAAAAAAATGGCGTATAGCCTGTTGATCGATTCGGAGTTGTTCTTAAACTCCACAGTACCGCTGGTAGTTCTTCTATCCAGCACCCCGCTGATCTTTGCAGCAGCTCAATGAGCCGGGGTTTTATCCCGGACAGTACTAATCCGTTGGATCTTTCCACTTGTCCGTTCGATGCGGGATGAGCTACCGAGGCAACGTCCAGCTGGATCTTCTTATCCCGACAGAATCACGCAAATGCTCCTTCAGCAAAATTTGTGCCATTATCAGTTATGATACTATGAGGATAACCGTATCTCAAGATGATGTCTTTGAGAAATTTTACGGCCGTAGCTCCATCACACTTTCTTATTGGCTTCACTTCAATCCATTTTGTAAACTTATCCACCATGACCAATATGTGAGTCATATTCCCCCTTGCTAGTTTGAACGGACCAACCATATCCAAACACCATACAACAAATGGCCATGTGATTGGTATGGTCTTAAGTTCTGACATAGGCATATGTGTCTTAGTAGCATACCTCTGACAACCATTGCATTTTCTCACCAGATCTTCTGCTTGTTCTAAGGCACTTGGCCAGTAGAATCCATGTCAGAAAGCTTTTGCCACTAAGGCTCAGGATGAGGCAAGATGCCCGCACTCCCCTTGATGTATATCTCGGAGGATGTCAAGCCCTTCTTCCGGTTCAACGCATCACTGGAGGACATTGGTCACACTCCTTTTGTATAGCTTGGAATTGATGATTGTGTATGCCTTTGCTCTCCTCTGAGTTTGCCTGGATAGCACCTCCTTAGTGGGTAACGTTCCATCTTTCAGGAATTGAAATATAGGCAGTGCCCAAGCTGGTATTGCTTGCACAGGGAACACATCCTCATCCATTTCCATCTGACCCACCGGCATAACTTCAACCGGATCACGCTGAGCAGTCCCCGGGTCCTGCGAGGCAGTCCCCGGGTTCGCTGAGGTAGTCCCCGGGTTTGCTGAGACAGTCCCCGGGTTTCGTGCACCACCTCCCATGTCAACATCCATGGGCACAGCTCCGGATTCTGTATCCTCCGGGACGTAGATCGAGTCGGTTTCTGGGGACAGTCTGATAGATGGTTTTCTGAGGTGCTCTAATGCTACACCCGGTGGAATTGCTTGTCGGGTTGATCCGAGCTTTGACAGCATGTCAGCAGCCTCATTTTCCACCCGGGGTACATGACGAAATTCACATCCCTCAAAATAACCCGATATTTTCTGCACATGGAATCTGTATAATGCCATGTTTGGATCAAGAGCGTCCCACAGCCTCGACACTTGCTGAACTACCAAATATGAGTCACCAAAGCATTGGATCCGACGTATCCCAATTTCTTTTGCCACTTTGAGCCCATGCACAAGTGCTTCATATTCAGCGACATTGTTCGATGCTGCGAAGTGGATCTGTAGCACATATTTCAGCTGGTCCTTCTTTGGCGAGGTAAGCACCACTCCGGCGCCTGACCCAGTTTTTGTTTTTGACCCGTCAAAGTGCATCCTCCAGTAGTTCGGGTCTGGTAGCGGTGGTTCGTATTGCACCTCGGCCCAATCCACAAAAAAGTCGGCCACAGCCTGAGACTTGATTGCTTCTCTTCTGTCATATCGTGGCGCATAGGGATCTAGTTAAATTGCCCATTTTTCAATCCTACCACTTGCATCCTTGTTACTCATTATCTCGGATATGGGAGCTTCACATATTACCTTGATGGGATGCTCCTCAAAGTAATGCTTCAACTTCTTAGCTTCCATATAGACACCGTAGGCCACCTTTTGATAGTGTGGGTAATTCTGCTTTGAGGCAGATAATACCTCGCTCAGATAATACACTGGCCTTTGCACCGACTTACCCTCTTCGGCTCGCTCTACCACAATCACTGCACTTACAACTCAGTTGGTTGCGGCTATGTAGAGCAACATTGGCTCCTTTGATAGTGGAGAGGCTAACACTGGTGCGGTGGCTAACATCTTTTTTAAGTGGGCAAAGGCTTCATTGGCCTGCGGCGTCCAAACGAACTTATCCGACTTTTTCATGAGTTGGTAGAGAGGCAACGCCTTTTCTTCCAATCGACATACAAACCGACTTAACGCTGGCAGGCAACCAGTGGACTTCTGGACATCGTTAAGACACTTCGGAAGTTCCATTCGCTCAATCGCCCGGATCTTAGTTGGATTAACTTCGATACCTCGGCTGGATACAAGAAATCCGAGTAATTTTCCAGCTGGGACACCGAAGGTACATTTTTCCGGGTTAAGATTCATCCGGAACCTTCTTAGGTTCGCGAATGTCTGCCTGATATCGTCAAGGAGCGTTTTGCTTTCCTTGGTCTTGATAACCACATCATCCACATACACTTGTACATTTTGACCTATTTGGTCGTGCAAACATTTCTGCATACATCTTTGGTACGTTGCCCCTGCATTATGTAAACCAAACGACATGGTGAGATAGCAATAAGCCCCATACGGGGTGATAAATGCAGTCTTTATTTGATCATCCGGATTCAGTGGTATCTGGTGGAAACCAGAATATGCATCATTGAATGACAACAGTTCACATCCAGCAGTTGAGTCTATGACCTGATCTATCCTTGGCAGTGGAAATGGATCTTTTGGACACGCCTTGTTCAGGTTCGTGTAATCGATACACATACGCCAAACCACTGCCACGTTTGGATCATCTTTCTTCTTCTCCACCAGTACCGGATTAGATAGCCAGTCCGGATAA
The DNA here is from genome assembly GCA_023614405.1 of Avena insularis. Lineage (NCBI taxonomy): Eukaryota > Viridiplantae > Streptophyta > Magnoliopsida > Poales > Poaceae > Avena > Avena insularis. The sequence continues at coordinate 605,371,609 of CM042690.1, read as the reverse complement.
AGTACTTCCATGATAAATCCCGCTGCTAGTAACTGAGCTATCTCATCTCCAATGACTTTTCTCCTATCTTCGGCGAAGCGGCGGAGAGGTTGCTTCACCGGCCTTGCTCCGGGTCTCACGTTCAAAGAGTGCTCGGCCAACTCCCTCGGAACACCATGCAAGTCCTGTGTGGACCAAGCAAAAATATCCTGATTCTCACGGAGGAAGTTGACAAGCTCGCTTTCCTATTTATTATTTAACCCGGCACCAATTGTTACGGTGTGCTCTGGGAACATATCATCAACAGGCACCTTCTTGGTATCTTTCGTGGCTTGGAATGAGACAGTTCCATGCGGGTTACTCAGTGCCGGCATATACTGCTGCGCGGACTGAGCCAATGCCGCCACCTCCTGGATTTTTCTTTTCTCTTGCACAATCACGATTGACTTGGCTAGGTTAGACCTAGCTGAGGCACACTCAATGGAACGTCGGAAATCCGCAACAATGGTAATCACTCCATTTGGCCCGGGCAACTTCATCTTCAAGTAACTGATGTGACAACTCGCCATGAACTTGTTCAATGATGGGCTTCCGAGTAACGCGTGATACGCGCTTTCCAAGTTCACCACTTCAAACTCCAAATTCTCAGTTCGGCAGTTATCTCTTGTGCCGAACAATACGTCAACCCGGACCTTGCCTATTGGCTCACAAGAGATGCCTGGCACAATGCCATGGAAAGTTGTTCTTGTAGCTTGGAGCATGTTCTCCGAGATACCCAACTTGCGCATTGTATCCGCATACATGATGTTAATGCTACTGCCATTGTCAATCAGTACCTTGGAGAACCTCACATTGATGTTAGGCCCAATGAACATCGGATCCAGCACTAACGCATACGAACCAGGACTCGGCATAAGCTTAGGGTGATCTTTGATGTTCTAGGTAATTTCCTGGTTCGACCAAGGCATATACCTCGTCACCGCTGGCATTACCGCATTGACCTCCATGTGTCGGCGCTGCAAGCTCTTTCTATCGGTTTCCTCAGTGGTAAACACACAGTAACTATGATGATGCTCCCTGTACTCATTCCTCCCCTCATTTCCGGGGTACCTCTGATCCGTCTGATGCTGATTTTCTACTTGATGCACTGCATCCCTTCTCTCATGGTTATCATACCTCGGCGGAGGGGGAGGCAACATTAGCTGTTGCGTGTTCGCTCCGGAGAGCAATTGCTGCCGGGGTAACTCCTGCTGAGGTTGATCGTTCCGAGGTGCCTGAGCATTCCCCAAACCACCTTGTTCTATCTTACGCATCCACTCACATTGCCTCGTTGTATGACCCGCTGGGTTACTCGGATTTGGCGTGTGAAATTTACACGACTGATCCAACATCGACTCATAAGTATACCTCGGATGGTCCTTCTTTTCTTGCCACTGTTTCTTCTGCTCTGGCATCCAAGTTTTCTTGCCATCATTCCTTGGTGTCCATTGTTTCCCTCTAGTTTTCTGACGTTGATTGCTCCCTGCTCCGGGCTGATCTTGATTCACAGCTGCAACTTGTTGCAAACTGTACCGGTGATCCGGTCTGTCATCTCTTCTTTTACCTCTGTAATCATTCCTCCGGGATGATCCGGCTCCGTCTCTCTGGTAGTACTCCTCATTCGACTCGTTTGACACGAGCATAGGTTGAGTCGGATCACCCAAATCATACGAATCAGCAATCCGGATCATTTCTGCCAAAGTGGTTGGCATTTTCCTTTGCAACTTATGCCACAGCTTGCTTGCATATCTGCACCCCTGCACAAACCATGCTATGGCCTGCGACTCTATCACACCCTCACACGAGTTTCGCACGGTACACCACCGGGTTAAAAACTCCTGGTCCGTCTCGTTCGGTCTCTGCTTACACATAGCTAGGGTCTGTGGCCTATTCGGCCTCTGATACGTACTTGAGAAATTGCTGATAAACATTTCCTCAAAATCGATCCAGCAGTTAATACTTCCGGGCGGTAAATTGTTTAACCATACCCTTGCTGGCCCCTCCAACATCTGGGGTACGTATCTCACAGCCCATCGCAAGTTGCCTGTAGCAATTTTCATAGCTGTAGCATAGTTTATCAACCAGTCCTCCGTCTTAGTACTGCTGTCATATGTCTTTGTGCCTCTGGGTAACTGGAAGTTAGGTACCGGTGGCTCCATCATGATCCGGGGCCCAAAACACGCAGGACCCGGAGGACCCTGACTTTCGATCTGCTCTGACCTATACAGTCGATCCAGTTTCAACCTGGCATCATCAGGCATCAGATCCCTGCTTCCCAATCTCGACCCTATCACATGCTAGTCCGGCCATGGGTATCCTGCATTCACCATTTCCGAATCTCCATCATTATACCGATCTTGCTCTCGTGGAGCACATCTCTGTTGCATACCTCGGATGGCACTTTGCTCTTGCCTTGGTATATTCCGCTGCTGCGGTTGTCCTGCCGAGTTGCGTTATCCGGCATTGCCATTTACAGCGTTTCCTTGACCGACATTGCCTTGGTCGCGGTTACCTCGGCTAGCTTCACCTCGGCTTACGCTTCGTCGATCATCATTTCTCTGTACCTCTTTTACCTTTCCTGCCCTTGTCGGGTCATATGGAACGATCTGTTTGTTTCTCCTGGCCGAGGTTACTACCTCTTCTCTCCTAGGACCACCATGAGGAGACGATGCGGCTCTAGCAGATTTCTCTAGGTTACCCACCGCCGAATGAACAATCTTGGAGGCCCCAGCTCTCTCCGGGTTAGCCTTGAGCAATTCCTCATTTTGCCTGTTCGTGATCCGAGCCAACTCATTGACCCTATCTTGCTGTCTCTGGCGGGCTTCACCCGTTAGACCCTCTAACTCGGACGTAGCTGCATCCGCTGCTCTGAGGTTTTTCGCCGGGTACTATACTTCGTCAGCCCCACGGACAAACAGTTCTCTGACTCCTCAATCCTAGTATCTGAAGGGTTCGTAGCATGGAAAACAAAAATTTTCTACCGCAAGAACGAACAAAACCCAAATCTAATCTAGATAAAAGCCAAGACCTAATCTATTAGACAAGTGCAACGAGATAGATCTGCACTAACCCTTGTAGTTTCCAAAGCCTTGTTCGACATCAGACGTCGTGGTTGATGTAGTCGATCACTTGCCGATCTCAAGATCGAGTAGATGATCCTTCCGGCGCCGCGTTCCGGCAGCGCTTCCGCAGACGGTCACCCGTGCAGAGTCGAAGTAGATCTTCTCCACGCAATCCCAGCAGCACGACGGCATGGTGGTGGTGGTGGAGTAGAGAATCTGCAGGGCTTCGCCTAAGCCGGAGCAGATGGAAGGAGGAAGAGAGAGACGGCTAGGGTTTGGAGTGGGAGGGGGCAAGGAGGGGTGGCGCCTCCACCCTCTATATATAGAGGGAGGGGTGTGGCCTAGGGTTCCCACCCCTAGGCCCACCCCTTAGGGACGGCGCACTAGGGAGCTTGGGGGGAGAGTCCTTCCCCCCCAAGTTTCCCCTTTAAACTCCCCTTATCTTATCTTATCTCGGTTTTCAAATAAACTCCAAGATATCTTCTAGAACCTTCCGAAACATTCCGAAACCTTCTAGAATCCCCATACAAACACTCTGGAACATTTCCTAACTTAGAAAATGATCCCCATTATATGAATCTTATTCTCCGGACAATTCCGGATCTCCTCGTGATGTCTCGGATCCAATCCGAGACTCCGAACAACATTCGGTCTCCAACGCACATTCAATATCTACTTAAAACAACTTCGAACCTTAAGTGTGTCACCCTACGGTTCGTGAATATGTAGACATGATGAAGACACCTCTCCGATCAATAACCATCAGCGGGATCTGGAGATCCATAACGGCTCCCAAATACTCAACGATGACTTCGTGATCGATAGAACCATTTACATACGAGACCAATTCCCTTTGTCACGCGATACTCTACTTATCCGAGGTTTGATCGTCGGTATCTCCATACCTAGTTCTACCTTGTTACTGATAAGCACTCTTTACTCGTTCCGTGTCATGCCATCCCTTGTGACCTAGTCACATGCTTGCAAGCTAACTAGATGACATTCCACCGAGAGGGCCCAGAGCATATCTATCCGTCATATGGATGGACAAATCCCAATCTTGGTCCATGCGCTTCAACACATACTTTAATACCCAATGACACCTTTATAACCACTCGATTTAAGTGGTGTTTGATGTCATCAAAGTACCCATCCGGTGATGGTGATTAACACAACCTCATGGTCGAAGGATTAGGTTACTATGTATCGAAAGCTTGTAGCAATATGAACTTAATGACTTGATCTTATGCTATGCTTACTATGGGTGTGTGTGTCCATTACATCATTCTCCTAATGATATAACCTTGTTATTAATGACATCCAATGTCCATGATCAGGAAACCATGATTATCAATTAATCAACAAGCTAGTTTAACAAGTGGCTTACTAGGGACTCTTTTATGTTTACAAAACACACATGTATTAGTGTTTCCTAATAATACAATTATAGCATGGGATGCAAACATTCATCATAAACACAAAGATATAATAATAACCACTTTTGTTATTGCCTCTTGGGCATATCTCCAACAGTCTCCCACTTGCACTAGAGTCAATAATCTAGATTACATGGTAATATACCTAACACCCATGGCGTTCTGGTGTTGGTCATGCTTTGCTCTAGGGAGAGGTTTAGTCAACGGATCTGCCACATTCAGATCAGTGTGTACTTTGAAAATCTTTATGTCACCATCTCGGACATACTCGCGAATAGCATGGAAACACAGCTTGATGTGCTTCAGCTTGCTATGTGACCTTGGCTCCTGTGCATTAGCTATGGCACCTGTGTTGTCACAGTAGATGGCCATCGGGTCCAACGAACTGGGAACCACGCCAAGTTCAGTAATGAACTCCTTCATCCATATGGCTTCTTGTGCAGCCTCCAAAGCAGCTATGTATTCCGATTCAGTTGAAGATTTCGCCACAACACTTTGCTTGGCACTCCTCCAGCTCACTGCAACACCATTCAAAATAAATACGTATCCAGACTGTGACTTCGAGTCATCTGGATCGGTGTTCCAACTAGCATCAGTGTAACTGTTTACAACAAGCTGTTCATCACCTCCATAAGAAAGAACCATATCCTTAGTCCTATTCAGGTACTTAAGGATATTCTTGACCGTTGTCCAAAGGCTCCATTCGGGATCACTTTGATATCGCTAGTCAAACTAACGATGTGCTATATCCGGTCTTGTACACAACATGGCATACATGATAGAACCTATGGCTGAGGCATAGGGAACATTATTCATCTTCTCTCTATCTTCTGCCGTAGCTGGACTTTGAGTCTTACTCAAGGTCTTACCTGACAACATGGGCACGAACCCTTTCCTGATCTCTTCCATTCTAAACTTCTTTAGAACTTTGTCCAAGTATGTACTTTGTGAAAGCGCTAGTAGGCGTCTTGATCTATCTCTATAAATCTTTATGCCTAGAATATATGCCGCTTCGCCAAGATCCTTCATTGAAAAACTATTATTCAAATAGGCTTTGACGCTATTAAGAAGTTCTATATCATTCCCAATCAACAATATGTCATCTACATATAGTACTAGGAATGCTACAGAGCTCCCACTCACTTTCTTGTAAATACAAGCTTCTCCATAAGTTTGTATAAATCCAAAGTTTTTGATTACTTTATCAAAACGTCGATTCCAACTCCGGGATGCTTGCTTCAGTCCATAAATGGAGCGCTGAAGTTTGCATACCTTGTCAGCTTCACTAGGATCGACAAAACCCTTGGGTTGTACCATGTATAACTCTTCCTCAATGTCACCATTAAGAACGCCGTTTTGACATCCATCTGCCATATCTCATAATCGAAATATGCAGCAATTGCTAACAAAATCCTCACATACTTTAGCTTCGCTACTGGTGAGAAAGTCTCATCATAGTCAACACCTTGAATTTGAAGGAACCCTTTCGCGACAAGTCGAGCTTTATAGACAGTAACATTACCATCAGCATCTGTTTTTCTTTTGAAAATCCATTTGTTGTCGACAGCCTTACGGCCATCCGGTAAGTCCACCAAAGTCCATACTTGTTTTTCGTACATGGATCCCATTTCGGATTTCATGGCTTCTAGCCATTTGTCGGAATCTGGGCTCACCATAGCTTCTTCATACGTTGCAGGGTCATCAATGTTGTCCACCAACATGACGTTCAAGGCAGAGTCATACCACTCAAGAGTGGTACGAACCCTCGTTGACCTGCGAGGTTCAGCAGCAACTTCGTTCGAAGTTTCATGATCACCATCATTAGCTTCCTCTCCAGTTGGTGCAGGCGGCACAAAAACATCTTCCGGTGCTGCGCTACTCTCAACCCCGAGAGAAGGTTCAATAACCTCGTCGAGTTCTACTTTCCTTCTAGTCACTTCTTTCGAGAGAAACTCCTTCTCAAGAAAGGATCCATTCTTGGCAACGAAAAATTTGCCTTCGGATCTATGATAGAAGGTATACCCAATTGTTTCTTTAGGGTATCCTATGAAGACGCATTTCTCCGCTTTGGGTTCTAGCTTATCAGGTTGTAACTTCTTTACATACGCTTCGCAACCCCAAACTTTAAGGAACGACAACTTAGGTTTCTTTCCAAACCAAAATTCATACGGTGTCGTTTCAACGGATTTAGATGGTGCCCTATTTAAAGTGAATGCGGCTGTCTCTAATTCATAGCCCCAAAAAGATAGCGGTAAATCTGTAAGAGACATCATAGACCGAACCATATCTAAGAGAGTTCGATTACGACGTTCGGACACACCATTACGCTGTGGTGTTCCCGGCGGTGTCAACTGCGAAAGTATTCCACATTTCTTTAAATGCATGCCAAACTCATAACTCAGATATTCACCTCCGCGGTCAGAACGCAGAAACTTAATCTTCTCGTTACGATGATTTTCCACTTCACTATGAAATTCCTTAAACTTCTCGAAAGTTTCAGACTTATGTTTCATAAAGTAGACATACCCATATCTACTTAAGTCATCTGTGAAAGTGAGAACATAACAATATCCACCACGCGATGCTACACTCATTGGACCGCACACATCGGTATGTATTATTTCCAATAAGTCTATAGCTCGCTCCATTATTCCAGAGAATGGAGTCTTAGTCATTTTTCCCATTAGACATGCTTCGCATCTTTCAAGTGATTCAAGAAGTCCATCAGAATGGAGTTTCTTCATACGCTTCACTCCAATGTGACCAAGGCATAAAGGCCACATGTATGTAGAATTATCATTCAATTTTGTTCGTTTAGCATCTATGTTGTGAACATGTGTATCACTACTATCGAGATTCAGTAAGAATAAACCATTCATCTCAGGTGCATTACCATAAAAGATATTACTCATATAAATCGAACAACCTTTATTCTCGGACTTAAAAGAGTAACCGTCTAAATAAACAAGATCCAGATATAATGTTCATGCTTAACGCAGCACCAAATAACAATTATTTAAATTTAAAACTAATCCCGAAGGTAGATGTAGAGGAGGCGTCGGCGATCACATCAACCTTGGAGCCATTTCAACGCATCGTCACCTCGTCTCGCTAGTCTTTGTTTATTCATGACTCTGTTTAGTTACAAATATGAGCAACCGAACCAGTATCAAATACCCAGCACTTCTACGATTACTAGTAAGATACACATCAATAACATGTATATCGAATATACCTTTCTTCTTGATGTTGCCGTTCTTGGATCTGCCAGTACTTGGGGCGATTACGCTTCGATGACCAGCACCCTTGTAGTAGAAGCATTCAGTTTCAGGCTTAGGACCAGCCTTGGGCTTCTTAGCACGTCTGGCAGCTTTCTTGCGTCCTTCTTGAAGTTGCCCTTGTTCTTAGGCTTGCCCTGTTTCTTGAAATTGGTGGTCTTATTGACCATCAACTCTTGGTGCTCCTTCTTGATCTCCACTTCAGCGGTTTTCAGCATGGGCGATAGTTCAGCAACGTCTTGTTCATGCGATTGCATATTGTAGTTCATCACAAAGTTCTTATAACTTCGGTGGCGTTGATTGGAGGACACGGTGAATCCCTAACTCATTAGGAATCGTTATCCCCAACTCTTGGAGCTTGTTTGCGTGCCCGGACATGGTGAGCATGTGCTCGCTAATGGAGCTTCCTCTTCCATCTTGCGGGTGAAGAACTTTTCGAGGCCTCATAGCTCTCTCTCCGCGTGAGTCTCAAAATGAGCTTGAGCTCCTTAATGATCTCGAGCAGGTCGTGGTGCTCAAAGCGCTCAAGCTCCGTTTCTAGACCGTCTGAGGATGGCACACCGAGCGTGGAGTAATGATTTTTTCGAGTGGCGTAAACATTTTTTACGTCATCGGTGGCATCTTCTGCAGGTGGGTCACCTAGCGGTGCATCGAGCACATAGGTCATCTGACCAGCCCTGAGGACAATCTTCAGACCACGGAGCCAGTCCGTGAAGTTGCTTCCATTGTTCTTAAGTTTTTCTTTCTCTAGGAACGCATTGAAATTGATGGAGAGGTTCGCCATAATCTACAACAAATTTGCAAGTAGTTTAGACTAAGTTTATGATAAATTGAGTTCAATTTTAATTCTTAAATTAACTAGGTGAACTCCCACTCAAAACAACATCCCTCACATTTTCTTAGTGATTACACGAACCAAGTCCACTACACCAAGTCCGATCTTCACGAGAGAAGATGTAGTTTCATCGGCGAACAATCTTCATGTTCATCATATCATTCATATGACTCGTGCTCTACCTTTCGGTATTCCGTGTCCCGAGACCATGTCTGTACATGCTAGGCTCGTCAAGATTAACCTTAGTTTCCGCATGTGCAAATCTGGCTTGCACCCGTTGTATGCACACGTAGAATCTATCACACCCGATCATCACGAGATGCTTCAAAACGACGAGTCTTAGCAACGGTGCCAACTAAGGACGAACACTTTTATTACTTGATATTTAGTGAGAGGGATCATCTTATAATCCTACCGTCGCGATCTAAGCAATACAAGATGCATAAAGGATTAACATCACAGGCAATCCATAATTAATGTGACATGATATGGCCCTTTCTCCTTGTGCCTTTGATCTCCATCTCCAAAGCACGGACATGATCTCCATCATCACCAGCATTGCGTCAAGGTCAGTGGCGCCGCTTCATGGTTGTCCATCATCACAAGCAACTATTTCAACTACTTGGAATAAAGCTATTACAAGATGAATAGACACGCAGGTCTTAACAGAATTAAAGACAACCATTAGGCTCCTGCCGGTTGCCATATTACAAAAAAGATCATTGCATACATCAAATATAATCACAATCACATGATGGCCATATCACATCACAAAACCCCTGCAAAAACAAGTTAGACGCCTCTCATTTTCTTTGCAAGTTTTACGTGGTTTGGGGCTTTCGAATAAGAACAGATCTTACCTACGAAACTGAACCACAATGTTGATACAAGTGGTATCAAGTGCAAAGTGTAGATTTGATCTATACTATGATGGGAGAGACAGACACCTGCAAAGCCACTTGTGCAAAGCAAGTTGCACGTCAAGCGTGGAGCAAGTCTCATGTGCGATGACATGTAATGTTAGCCCGAGCCGCTTCATCCCACCATACCGCAAGATGCAAAGTACACATAGCAAAAGACGGCATGAGCACCAACGCCCACAACACCATTGTGTTCTACTCGTGCAACAGATCTACACATAGACAAGGCTCTGATACCACTGAAGGGTTCGTCGCATGGAAAACAAAAATTTTCTACCGCAAGAACGAACAAAACCCAGATCTAATCTAGATAAAAGCCAAGATCTAATCTATTAGACAAGTGGAACGAGATAGATCTGCACTAACCCTTGTAGTTTCCAAAGCCTTGTTCGAGATTAGATCTCGTGGTTGATGTAGTCGATCACTTGCCGATCTTAGGATCGAGTAGATGATCCTTCTGGCGCCGTGTTCCGGTAGCGCTTCCGCAGACGGTCACACGTGCAGAGTCGAAGCAGACCTTCCTCTCCCCGTTCCAGCGAGCAGCGGAGGTAGTAGATCTTCTCCACGCAATCCCAGCAGCACGATGGCGTGGTGGTGGTGGTGGAGTAGAGAATTCTATAGGGCTTCGCCTAAGCCGGAGCAGATGGAAGGAGGAAGAGAGAGACGGCTAGGGTTTGGAGTGGGAGGGGGCAAGGAGGGGTGGCGCCTCCACCCTCTATATATAGAGGGAGGGGTGTGTCCTAGGGTTCCCACCCCTAGGCCCACCCCTTAGGGCCAGCGCACTAGGGAGCTTGGGGGGAGAGTCCTTCCCCCAAGTTTCCTTTAAACTCCCCTTATCTTATCTTATCTCGGTTTTCAAATAAACTCAAGATATCTTCTAGAACCTTCCGAACATTCGAAACCTTCTAGAATCCCCATACAAACACTGAACATTTCCTAACTTAGAAAATGATCCCCATTATATGAATCTTATTCTCGGACAATTCGGATCTCCTCGTGATGTCTCGGATCCAATCCGAGACTCCGAACAACATTCGGTCTCCAACGCACATTCAATATCTACTTAAAACAACTTCGAACCTTAAGTGTGTCACCCTACAGTTCGTGAATATGTAGACATGATGAAGACACCTCTCTGATCAATAACCATCAGCGGGATCTGGAGATCCATAACGGCTCCCACATACTCAACGATGACTTCGTGATCGATAGAACCATTTACATACGAGACCAATTCCCTTTGTCACGCGATACTCTACTTATCCGAGGTTTGATCGTCGGTATCTCCATACCTAGTTCTACCTTGTTACTGATAAGCACTCTTTACTCGTTACGTGTCATGCCATCCCTTGTGACCTAGTCACATGCTTGCAAGCTAACTAGATGACATTCCACCGAGAGGGCCCAGAGCATATCTATCCGTCATATGGATGGACAAATCCCAATCTTGGTCCATGCGCTTCAACACATACTTTCAGAATACCCAATGACACCTTTATAACCACCCAGTTACGAAGTGGTGTTTGATGTCATCAAAGTACCCATCCGGTGATGGTGATTAACACAACCTCATGGTCGAAGGATTAGGTTACTATGTATCGAAAGCTTGTAGCAATACGAACTTAATGACTTGATCTTATGCTATGCTTACTATGGGTGTGTGTGTCCATTACATCATTCTCCTAATGATATAACCTTGTTATTAATGACATCCAATGTCCATGATCATCAATTAATCAACAAGCTAGTTTAACAAGTGGCTTACTAGGGACTCTTTTATGTTTACAAAACACACATGTATTAGTGTTTCCTAATAATACAATTATAGCATGGGATGCAAACATTCATCATAAACACAAAGATATAATAATAACCACTTTTATTATTGCCTCTTGGGCATATCTCCAACAGTATCACCCTCTTTGTTCATTTCACTCATGAGATTTCTCCCCTTCACTTTTACAGCATCTACTTTATTTGCCTTTGTGTACTCAATGATGTCATGTTCAACGATCGCTGAGCAGCCTATCTTTTTGCTCCTCTAGAATTTTTGCCTAGTTTCCTCCATTCGGCTGCGGCACGAGCCGGATCTACCACTGCTTCTACCGGGTTTGCCAAGCTATCCATAGCTTATCTCAGTACATTCTATCCATAGCTTATCTCATTACATTCTCAGGCCTCTCTAGTGGAGGACCTCTACCATTCCTTGGTGCCTTAGGTGTTACCTCCGGATCTGGTGCCGGATCCTTTCTTGCGCCTGCGCCTGGCGCAGTCATCATCACCTCAGCATGGTCCGGGGAGCGAGTGATACGCGCCCCGTGAACCACGCGAAGGGGTGGATCCCCTGCCTCGAAGACGTGCCGCGGATGAACGCCCGACACATCAACAGCAACGTAGACCTTGTGCGCGCCGAGATTGACGAAGAAGCCGTTGCACGGAAGTGGGCGCGTGACGAAGCAGCCAGCGTTGTCGCTGACAAAGTCTAAAGCGCTGAACAAGCCTGGAGACGATGTGTTCGCCGGTGCCGATGAGGTTTCCCGTCCGGATTTTGACCCCTGCTAGCGCCGCTAGCCCCATGGTGGGCGCCAACTGTCGTGGTGGTGTCACGGCAGATGCCATGGATAGGCTAAAGGTGGGGACTAATAGCACTAGGGGAATCCAGGGAGGGATAGTGAGGTGATTCCTCACACAGAAGGTTTGTATATGATTCACTTCATAGATTACAAGTGCTCCTCGAGCTGTATTGGAGAGAGGAGGAAGAAGGTACTCTCTTACTCTCCCCGCTAGCTAGCCCTCAGGAACCAAGTAAAACTAGTCACTAGAGATCAATCCAGTAAAGCTCAATCCAAATGAGACCAACCCCTTCTACAGAGGCCCTAGCCCTCCTTATATATGAGGGGCTAGGTCTCCACCTAGGGCATACGTGGAGGCATATTCCAGGGAATATGCCTCCTCCCAAAATAGTAAGCCGACCGGGTCGCTTTTCCCCCGCGTCATCCATGGAGAGGCTACGTGAGCCTCTGCGGCGCCTGCGTCAGCCGACATCAGCGTTGTCACCTCTGTCGGCCATGCCTCGGTGGTCCTGCCCCTGTGCGCTTCACTCATGCTGTGCGTACCGGGACTACTTTTGACCAGCGAGATTCCATCCTTCTCCTAGAAGCTTGCTATGACCCGGATCGTAGTTGATTCGGTCTCACCTGTTCCTGCATACAAGTTAGATTCATCTATTCGGCTTACGGCTTAAGTCGGATGAGACACAGTTAGGTGGACATCCCCTGGTCCGGGTTACCCCGAGACTCGGCCTGCCTTGAGGTAACTCGGCCAGCATACGCTTTGACCTTGCCGTACCTCGGCTAACTCGGCCTTTATACCCCGGCGTGACCCTACCCGGGGGTATCCCCCAACAGCCGATGCCACAATCGCCAACCTCGACGTCCAAGGCGACGGTGCGCTACAGATCCAGTATGCCAAGGCCCTACTCGTCAGGGTCGTCGAGCAACAAGTTGCAGGAGTCGACCCGCGGGGACGGATCTACTCCCGCTCATCAGCAAGCAGGGCGGCATCAAGCGGCCACCCCATCATGGCCAACGCATTAATTTGCCCACCACCGCAGCCCCTGGCGAACCAACCACGGGCCACCAATCCCGCGCTGTCCACCAACGAGCCGCGGCCGGCGAATAACACGGTCGCCACCAATGGGCAGCCCCTCGATGCCCGTACGAACATCATCAACAACTAGGTGTGGCGGTCGCGCCAGCCCAACAACCTGAGGCACACCCTCACCAACCGCGGCGACCCGGAACCAAGAGGCTCGCTCAGTCGAGTCAGGCCACAATGCTTCGGGCCCATGATCCATGGGGAAAAATACCTCGCCAACTTCAAGGCCCCCAAGGAGATCGAAAAGTACGACCCGACGTACGATCCCGCTGTCTGGCTGGACACATACCTCATGGCAATGGGAATTGTAGGCCACACCGACCTGCTCGCCGCTCGCTACCTCCCCCTGATGATGGAGGGTGCGACCCGACAATGGATCAACACGCTCCCCGCCGACAGCATCGATTCCTGGGAAGAAATGCGGGACGCCGTCGAGCACTTGAGGGCTCCTACACCCGCGCCACCACCATAGAGGACCTGGAGCGAAGCATCCAGGGACAACGCGAGTCGACTCGCCGCTGGATCCAAAGATGGCAAGAACTATGGATAAACGCCTCCGGCATCCACCCAGACACGGCGATTCACTGCTTCAAGAACGCGTGCTGGTACGAACCCCTGGTCGCTAAGATCAAGAGGGTCTACCGGATGCTCGACAACATCCCCGACCTCCTCGAGATCGCCAAGCGCTATGCGGAGGAGGACCCCAATGAAGACTCCGACAACGAGTCGGGAGGAAGACGCCGCACCAGCATCCACGACAGCGGGCGCCTACGCGACATGCGCTACAGCAACACCCGCATCACCGGCAAGCGTCGCACGGACGGGCGAGTGGACTTCGTCGCCAACGCCGGCTATGGCCAGCGCGACTCTAAGAACTACCGCCGAGATGGAGGTAACTACCGCGACAACGGGAACTACCACGCCAACAATGCGACGAGGCCGAAATTCGACCCCGCCGCCCTGCTCAACCAGCCCTACATCTACCATAGTAGGGAGGGAAAACCCGCCACCCACACCACCGCTGATTGCCACTCTCTCAAAGAGATTGAGAAGGCGAGACGATCAAGGGAGGACCCCAACAACAACCCACCTCGGGACAACGGGAACGGCGGCAGCTTTGGCACCGCCGTCAGCTCGCTACACACCTTCACCGGACTCGGCACCAAGCGCGATAAGAAGGTGCTCGCCTGCGCGGTTGCCATCAACACGGTGACACAGGTCGACATCCTGCGCTTCCTCAACTGGTCCGAGCAGAGCATCACCTGGAGTCGCCAGGATCATGCGCCAAGGATCGAATACCCAGGGCGAGTTGCCCTGGTAGTCAGGCCCAAGGTGGCCAACTACTGGCTGCCCAAGACACTAATGGACGGTGGGAGCTCCATCAACATCCTGTACCTAGACACGTTCAAAAGGCTCCAGCTCCTAGAAGCAGCCATTGAGCCAACACTGACGACCTTTCACGGCATCGTCCCCGGTCAGAAGGCGTACCCGATCGGGAAAGTGATGCTGCCAGTAACCTTCGGCACTCCGGCAAACTACCGCACGGAGAGGATAGTGTTCGAACTGGTGAACTTCCGTAGCCCCAACCACTGCGTCTTAGGTCGCCAGGCATTCGCAAAGTTCATGGCGACCCCACACTACGCCTACAACATGATGAAGCTCCCTGGGCCAAGCGGCACCATCACCGTCCACGACGACCCCGACATGGCCGTGGAATGCGAGGACAAAGGCGCCAAGCTCGCCGATGCCGTCATCGCCGTGGAGACTAACCACACAGAGGAACTCGCGAAATACGCGGGCAACATAAACAAGGAGGACCCCACCATCCTGAAGAAACCAACCGCCGCGAACTCCACGTTCGAGGCGACCACGCAGACCCGCATCGTCGAGCTCGTCCCAGGCGACTCCAGCCAGACGGTCACCATTGGGGCGCACATGAGCCCCACATAGGAAAGCGCGCTCATCGAGTTCCTCCGTGAGAACCGCGACATCTTCACATGGAAGCCATCTGACATGCCAGGTGTCCCGAGGGAACTCGCTGAGCACAAACTCAACGCCGACCCCAAAGTACGACCAGTAAAGCAGTCGCTACGGCCCTTCAATGAAGAGCGCCATCGAGCAATCGCCGAAGAAGTTTAGCGCCTGCTAGCCGCAGGCTTCATCTATCCAATCAAATACTCCAAGTGGCTGGCAAACCCAGTCCTGGTTCTAAAAAAGAACAACACATGGAGAATGTGCATCGACTGCACCAACCTCAACAGTGCCTGCCCGAAGTAGGAGTTCGTCCTACCGCGCATCGATCAGATCATCGACTCGACCGCGGGATCGGAGTCGCTGTGCTTCCTTGACGCTTACTCTGGTTATAACTAGATCAAGATGGCGGTCGAGGATGAGGAGAATACGACGTTCATTATGCCATTCAGCGCATTCTGCTATACGGCCATGACGTTCGGCCTCAAGAATGCAGGCGCCACATACCAGAGATGCATGCAGGAATGCCTAGCGAGCCAAATTGGCCACAACATTCACGTCTACATCGAGGACGTGGTGGTAAAATCCACCCGCCAGGACGACCTGCTCGCCGACCTAGCTGAAACCTTCGCAAACCTATGGAGGTACAACATCAAGCTGAACCCCGGAAAATGCACCTTCGGCATCCCCACCGGACAGCTCCTGGGATATGTAGTCTCCAAGCGAGGCATCAAAGCCAACCCTACCAAGATCGACACCATCGCACGGCTCGGAAAACCCGAGTGCCTGCGCGACGTCCAGAAGTTGGCAGGGCGAGTCGCGGCCCTCAGCCGCTTCATCCCCCGACTAGGCGAGAAGGCAATACCCCTCTACCGCCTGATGCGCAAGAACCCCACGTTCCAATGGGATGCGATGGCCGCCGACGCACTCAAAGCGCTCAAAGAAGTGCTACTCGCGGCCCCACTACTCGCTGCTCCACTCGACAAAGAGCCAATGCTCGTTTACATTGCGGCCTCTACTCGTGTCGTCAGCGCCGTGATGGTCGTCGAACGACCGGAAGAGGGCAAGGAGCGCCCCATACAGCGCCCCGTCTACTACATCAGTGAAGTCCTAACATACTCACGACAGCGCTACCCGCAATACCAAAAACTGGCGTACGCAGTATTCCGAGCACAGCGGCGGCTCCCACACTACTTCCAGGAGCACCCAATCATGGTGGTCTCCTCCGTGCCCCTGCAAGACATCATACGCAATCACGAGGCGACCGGGCAAGTCGCCAAGTGGGCTGTCGAAATCGGCATCCACAACATCAAATACGAGCCTCGCAAAGCGATCAAGTCACAAGCCCTGGCTGATTTCCTTGCAGACTGGGAAGAAGCACAACAGCCAGAAAAGCTCCCGTACCTCCACTACTCGTCGCTCCATTTCGACGGCTCCAAGAACGCCGACGGCGCAGCGGCTGGGGTCATACTGACCTCACCCAAAGGGGACAAACTCCGCTACGTGCTCCACCTCAACTTCAAGCCCTGCACCAACAACATTGCAGAATACGATGCCCTCCTTCACGGCATGAGAGCCGCTAAGGAGATGAACGTCAATCGCCTATGATGCTATGGCGACTCCGACCTAGTCGCCAATCGCCGGGGCGTCTTGCGTCTCCCCAACAATGATCGCGTACCGCCAAGCTGTCGACCAGTTGGGAGGACACTTCGACGGCTACTCCGTCGAGTGGATCGACAGGCGCAAAAACGAGGAGGCACACGCCCTCTCCCGCATCGGATCGACCCGACAAGCGCCACCAGTAGGCGTCTTCCTCGACATCATCCACAAACCATCGGTCAGCCTACCAAAAGAGATCGACGTCGGGATCCCACTGCAACCAGAACCGGTGCTAGTCGCCATGGTTGTGAAACCTAGCGACTGGACAACACCATACGTCGCCTTCCTAGAACACAAACTCCTACCGAGCAATGAGACGGAGGCGCGAATGATCGTGCGCCGCTGCAAATCCTTCGTCATCATCAACGGCGAGCTCCACAGACGCAGCGTGACTGGCGTGTTCCAGCACCGCGTACAGCCATAAGAAGGCCGCAAGATCCTCCAGGACATTCACGCCGGCGACTGCGGCCATCACGCCGGCGCCAATTCGCTAGTCGCCAAGGCCATGCGGCACGGTTTCTACTGGCTCACCGCACACGCCGACGCCACCAACATCGTCCAACGATGCGTCGGATGCCAGAAGTACGCCCACCAGACGCAGCTCCCTGGCTTGGCACTCAAGACCATCCCCATCACGTGGCCATTCGCCGTATGGGGCATGGACATGGTAGGCCCGTTCAAGAAGGCCCCGTCTGGCTTCACTCACCTTCTGGTCGCAGTCGACAAGTTCACCAAATGGGTCGAGGCCAAGCCGATAAAAAAGTGCGACGGCAAGACGGCTACCCGCACAACATCATAACAGACAATGGCACCAACTTCGCAAAGGGGCCATGGCGGAATTCTGTGAAGAACATGGCATCCAACTCGACCTCGCATCAGTCGCCCACCCGGAGTCAAATGGCCAAGCAGAATGTGCCAACTAGAGCGTCATCCACGGGCTCAATCCGTGACTCTAGGTGCCCCTCGAACGCACCCCAGGGTGCTGGGTCGACGAGCTCCCCTCTGTGATATGGGGGATTCGCACTTCCGTCAATCGCTCAATCGGGTTCACACCCTTCTTCATGGTGTATGGCGCCGAGGCCGTAACTCCTACCGACCTGGAGCACGACTCACCTCGAGTCGCCAACTATGTCGAGGCGACCAACAAGGTTGCCCGCCAAGACAGCATCGATCAACTCGACGAGGCACGCGACCTGGCTCGCTCCCGTGCCACCATATACTAGCAAGGACTCCGCCGCTACCACAGCCGCCGAGTGCGAACTCGCACCTTTCAGGAAGGCGACTTGGTCCTACAACTGGCCCAAGGCAAGAATGGCATGCACAAACTCTCCCCCCCATGGGAGGGGCTGTTCGCCATAGGCCGAGTCCTTTGCAATGATGCCTACTACCTCATCGACATACGGGGTGACGGCCAACTGGAGGTCGAGAGGCCATGGAATGTAAACCTCCTTAGAAAGTTCTATACTTAGAGCTTCACATTGTACTCCGCTAGCATATAAAATGAAATTCATCCGGATCGCACAAATTGTGTCCACTCGCCACATTCTTGTGCCACTCCCACTCATACATATTAGCAATACGCTACCTACGGAAGTCATCCTCTGGTCGAGCGACCGGCGCGGCTAAGTAGTGCGGCACAAGGGCACCGGAAATATTCAGGCCTTGGGTCAGCCACGAAAACGCCAACCCAGAGCCGCCATTGGAGTCGCCTAGCCCGACTGGCCCACCAGGACAAGACAACTGGTACACGCTTCTCACAGCGACCTGTCCCTCCCATCCTCGTGCAAAGCGACTCGAATGGTTAAAGTACCACGCACGGGGACTCCGCAAAACGGGAACCACCACGCGGCTCGGGAACACACCAAGTAAGAGAGCTGCCTTGGACTCGCCAAGCCACTGGCTCTCCGGGCCAGGGGAGGAGACGCGTTACATACAACACATTCGCAACCTACAACAGGGATATGACCAACATGGTCGAGCACCACGCTCGGGGACTCGCCTACAAATCTACCCCACTCGCGCTCGGGGACTCGCCACTCAGGAGACATGATAGATAAAAACAGTGCACAACCAAAACAATACACAAAGTATACAACCGAGTTATACCCCATTAAAGGGCGGACGCGCTCGGGTACTCGTTCAACCAAAAACAAACACACCACACAATCCTAGTCACAATACGAGTCGATCGACTCCCCTTGGCATATATTACAAAATACTTTATAGCAGTCGCCACTTGGCATACATCGCAAATTGGACAATTACATTGTTTATTCCACAGGCCCTGATGAAGAAGCAGCGCCACCCCCTTGACACGAACAAAAGGGCTGTCACAGGTTCGTCGGGTACGTCGTCAGTGACTTCGACAACGACGACACGAAGGGTTGCTCCGACTTCATGTCGCGATGCTCCGGCTCGGGGTCGCCAGGCGCCAACACCGTCTCCTGGTACGGAAGTAGATCCCCCATCGCCAAGACTCGATCGGCGTAAGGGGTAGCCTTTGCGGTCAGCTTCAGCACCTCTGACATCTCAACCGTGCCGGTCACCGATGGGTAGCCACTCGTCACGTCGTCAAGGTCGAAGTCATCGGGGAAGTGGCCGAGACCTAAGCTCAACGCTGTGCTGGCCCCGCGCCTGAACGCCGAGCACCTCCTCCAGATAGCGCCACACCTCCGTAAACCCCCCAGGAATAACTTCGGTGGGGGACATGCCCTAAAGAGCCGCTTGGACGCACAACGCTGAAGCCGTGGCCGCGTTCACCACGGCAGTCACGCACTACGAAGCATTGTAGGTATGCACCACCGGATCGCTTTGGCCACCATAGCTGCAAAGTCAGGTGTTAGTGAAACTATGAAACCCCCAAATCAAGGACTCGACAAACGGGTCAGGCAAAGACAGAGACTCACCAAGGAGTTTGCGGCAGTTCTCCGTGACGTGCTTCTCCAAGGCAGTTTGCTCGTTGTGCAGCCCCACGATGATGGAATCCGTGGCTTTGTGTTCCTCTTCAGCCGCAGCAACGGCAGCCTTCGCTCGCTCCTCCGAGGAAACTGAGGCCGCTTTCGCTTCCTCCAAGTCCTGGACCAGGGAGGCTATTCGTCCATTCGCCGAGTCCAGCTCGGCGACTGGAACATACCCTTCATGGGCCTTGGAAATCACAGCCGGGAAACCATCTGCAAGCGAAACCATCAGCATGATGTACACCACTAGTTCACACCCGATAGAGGAAAGAAAGACAAACAGATACTCACCAATAGTTTCCTGAAGCCGCTGGTTCGCCTCTTGTACTTCATGCAAGTCACACTCCAAGCGCTCTCTCGCGGCCTGCCGATGGGTCGACTCCCTTTGCAATCCCCGCAAACAAACAACACACCTCAACATTTGACAAAACAAAACCCAGTTCCCAGCCGCTGAAATTCAGCGACCAGGAACTCGGGGACTGGGGAAGGAGAAAAAAAACTCAATTCCTAGCCGCCGAAATTCAGCGACTAGGAATTCGGGGATTGGAGAGGAGTAAGAAGTTCAGTTCCCAGTCGCTGAAATTCAGCGACTAGGAACTCGAGGACTGGACATACCTGAATAGCAGCGCCGAGCATCCTGTGAAGTTCTCCGGCATCAGTCGACGGGATCGTGAAGGAAGTGCGCCCGCGACGGGACCCAATGTCTGCATCCACGATCTCTGGACTCTACGGAGACTGGGTGTCCGCCACACCTGGAAACCCCCTCGCCATGAAGCGTGGGAACGTCGTCGATGTTCTGGCAGGGGCACTGGTTGTCGGGGCCGGCGCTTCCGGCACGGCCACAGCCAAGACTGGTTCCAATCGCACTGCCACCACCTCTTTGGTGACTAACGCAGCATATGGCTCTGCGGCGCTATCCTTGGCTGCGACGTCCCTGGCATCCCCCTTCTGCTTCTTCGCGACTTCCGCAGTCGCCACATCTCCGGCGGCCTTTCTCTTCTTGGGGAGGTCGCCCTCTCTCATGGGGGCGGCCGGTGGAATCTTAGCCACCGAAGGACGGCCAATCTTCTTGGCCCCCGACCTGCACGAGTTCCCATAATCAATATAACGACAATACAAAAGAGCGAGGCGAATCGGGATGAAGGAGCAGTACTCACTTAGCGACCGGGAGGACGCGAAGCCCGGTGCTGATGTGGGCGGGCTTGTCCAACTTGGGACCCAACATGTGGGTGAGCCCCCTCTCGAAGACGTTTGAAGCCCACGAAACCGCGGGCTTCCTCGATGATGAAGCCGCAGTCGTCGGGATCTCCGGCTCTGACGCAGCCGCCCTTGATGGCTGCGGTGACTTGGACGCCATCGCCTCAGCCGCTTCTTGGCTTGGAACCCCCGAGGCCGCCGGTGCAATTGCCGCCAGGGGAACCTCTACCACTACCTCCATGTCCTCGCCCTCCAACCCCTTTGTAGGGATTGCATCCTTTCGGGCCTTGTGCGAGACTTCGGGGGAACCTTCATCATCGGAATCGTCATCCGACTCGAACACCACCGTCGATTTGGACGGCCACGTGGGCCTCTTCGCTGGCGACTTGGGCTTGCGTGCGGGCTTCGACAGCGTAGCGATACGCCGGGACGTGTGCTCCCGCGCGACCTCGTCGCCTCCGTCGTGTTCGTCCAGGTTGTGGCTCGCCTCGAACTCGCGTTGTTTTTGCATGCGGGTCTTGCGAGCCACGGGCACTGGGGGAGGAACCTCTTCCTCCTTCCCGTCGTTGTCAGAAGAGTCTCCCTCGGAGTCTTCCTCCAGTTCCTGGGGAACCTCTTCATCAAGCGGAGGGAGCCAGCCCTCCAACACCTGAAAAAGCTGAGAACCACCACGAGTAAAACACCAAATGCGGAGACTGAGAACTGAGGTACGGACATAGCGACTGGGAAGAGAACTTACTGTGGGGGCTTCGTTCTTCCTGAGGAGTGTCTGGCGAGGCGACCGCCCATCACTGGTGAACTCTGCATCGGTGATTTTCTTCAGGGCGGCCTTGTAGTCCTCAGCCTCCCCATGATTCCTTACTGGTTTGGGAGGGGTCATGCTTCCCGCTGTATTCATACATCTAGTGTGGACGAGCCGCCAGCAGAACCAGGCGCCACCCGAGCCAGCAGTTGTAGAGGTTGATCGGAATCAACCCCTGGTCCTTCAGCTTCTGGATCTGATCCATCATTTCTGCGACGGCCATCCACTGGTCTTTGGGAAGCTTCTTCGGCGCCAACCTGCGAGGCTCGCTCCTCTCGGCGACGAACTCGGGAAGAGCCACCTCGCCGGAGGGAGTGGCTTCTTTGACGTAGAACCAGCTCTTCTTCCACTCGCTGGCGGCCTTCTTTAGCAGGAGGAGCTTGACGAAATTGGCCTTCGGCTTCAGTTGGAATGTGACGCCACCTGCGGTCAACATTAAGCCACTGGACGCCTCGCGCCCGATGCGGCCGTGGAAGAGCTCTAGCCACAGCGGGAAATACGACCTGCAGCCGAGGTAACATTCGCATAAGGTGACAAAGATCGCCAGCTGCTGGATGCTATGTGGACTGAGATCCGATGGCTTGATCGTGTAATATGCGCAGAAGCGGTGGAAAAAGAGTGAAGTGGGGAATCCCAAACCCCTCTCAAGATGGCTGGGGAAACAGATGAATTCGCCGGGTCGCGGCTTCGGCTCGGTCTCGGAGGAGGGGGAACCCGCCAGTTCCCCTTGCGGAGTACTCCGGCATCCTCGAAGGATTTAAGCTGGGCTGTGGTACACTTGGATTTTCCCCATGAGCCTTTGGGAGGCGCCATCGAGTAGGATGTGGAATCGCACGATGCGGAAAGGATAAGTCGGAAGGATGTAGGCAGGGAGATTGGAGACATGAAGAACGAATGAGGAAGAATGAAGAATGCAGAGAAGGTCTGCAGAGCTGAACCATCACTCCCCTTATATGGGAACTCCACCCGCCATAATCGGGATAGCCGTTACTCACGGTAATTGCGCCGAAGTTACCGTTGGAAATTCCAATGGATAGTTTGACCAGATTTGACGGTCCAACTCCTTTATTTCACCCGCTACCCGCCAGTCTTTTCCACTCACCAGGACGATGACTTGGCAGCAGTAACAATCACTGGGATGGCGAATGGAAACATGGGGAAGTTCTCCTTGGTTTTGATGGAGTCCATCGCCGACTCGACTAGACGCCCAAATTGGGCTCGCCTACTCCGAACGCCAAAAGGACGCCTACGCCTGCGTCAACGATGGCCTCGGGGACTACTGATGGGGATATGCCAAAGGGGGTATGCCCAACAGGACGTTCCGATTGGGCCGAAAGTCCTGTGAGTGCGCCTAGAGGATGGCGACTGGATTACAATGGAAGGAGAGGTCCGGCGACTAGCGACTGGAAGCCTAGGAGTGTAACAGAAGCCTAGTCGGATTAGGTCAAAACCTCCGAATCCTTGTCTTATTCGGTTGTAACTTGTAAACCCTAGCGAGGTGCCTCATATATAAACCTCCCTAGGGTATCCTAGGGACTCACATCCCATCATACACCCCCTCAAGCGACTCGTTGCCTAGCCGCCGAGCTCGCCACCCCTGTAACTCGCTCTCCAATAATCTAATCTAGCAGGAGTAGGTCTTTACCCTCCGGGGGGGCGAACCTAGGTAAACCCATGTTCATCCGCCCCCATATCACACCGCATATGGCCGCCAACTCTTCCTCACGAAACACTCAATTGCTACCAGTGGCAGCGACTGTCGTGGCCATTTCCGCGACACACAAAAAATTAGTTCTTTCTGTAGTTGTCACCTCGTTCTTAGCTCACCATGTTGATCCCTAAGTTCACCCTGAAAGACCTTTCAATAGGTAATGGCTCTATAATTGGGAAACATAATATTGAAGAATTCTTTAATCATGTTAGCAAGCATGAGGATATTGAGGATAGATCCTTAGCAGAACTTGCTCTAAATTATGAAATTGCTGCAGCTTCTTTAGTTCACATGTTGGAGGCTAGGTTTGTTAACCTTAACCTCATGATGCAAGTAATGTTTCTTAAACTTAAAGATATTGAGGATACTGAAAAGAGAGATTTTATTCTAGAAACTTTGCTTAAAGAATTCAATGATGTTGTTAAGGAAGCTAGAAAGGTCTTTGATCGTTTTAATATGCTAGGCTCATGTGTAGATGTTATTGGTACACTAGAAAAGTTGGACAAAACCAAAACCAAAAAGGAGAGGAAATTAAAATATCAATACCTTTTAAACTTGTAGAAATGCATGAAGCAGCCTTAGAAAAGAATTTTGATTGGATTGTTCCTGAAAACCCGTTTGATGAAAATAGTGAACCCAAGAGTATTGAGAGAGGATCCTCTAGAACTTATTTGGATGAGATACCTTGCCTCGTTGAAGATATTTCTGGTATTGATCTTAATGCTTCTTCATTCGAAAATACTTGAACCTTGCTCCTATGCCTAGCTGAAAGGCGTTAAAGAAATGCACTATTGGGAGATAACCCAAATTATTTTTAGTTTCAGTAAGTTTTTATTTTGTTGAGTATTGGAAGTTATTGCCTCAGTAATAACCTCTCCTTATCATTTTTGTGTGGTTTTTGTGCCAAGAATAACCTCTAATGAGAGAGAAGTAAGACTTGGAAAAGTTGATGTCCCGAAACAGATTTTTGTGCTTCACTGTAAAAAATCGTGAAAAATCCATGTACGTCGGATTGAGATGTAATTTTCTGTCCTTATGCCCCAGGTTATTATCTAACTTTCGTTAGTTTAGCACATTTCGATTTGAGCAACAGAAGGTTTTCTAAAAAATCGGTTTTTACCTGCTGGTCTGTTTTGACAGATTTCTGCCATTATTTGCATTTGCCTCTTAATCTCTTTCTCATTGAGTTCTCTTTGATCACTTGAGCTTTTAGAAGGAATTTCTATAGTAGCTTGTGTTTTCATGGAAGTTTTACTTGTGTTGAAACTAAACCCAAAGACTTATTATCTTGAATACACTAATGTTGCTAATCAAGATTGTGTGAAGTTTTGTATGAAGGAAATTTTCAAGTGTAGGGAAGAATAATGTGATGAGATGAAGTATGGACAAAAGCTCAAGCTTGGGGATGCCACCTGACGAGGGTTTAACTCATCAATGCCCATTGTTATGGACTTGGGTTTTGGAGAAGGAGGGAGCGCTAGAAGCATCAATCGACTAGCAAACAAGCACACAGGGACGCAAGGTTTACCCAGGTTCAGGCCTCGTAGAGGTCCCTACTCCTGCTTGTCTGCTCTTGGAATTAACGAAGGAATCGAAGATTACAATGGTGCGCATATGCAATCTGGCAAGGGTTGTGCAAACTAGGGTTGCGTGTGTCCTCCTCACTGCCCCCTCCTAGCCTTTATATAGATAGGCCAGGTCTCAGGTAGCAGGTCGAGTCGGTTACAGTTTAGGGTTTTCCCTTCAAACTTTCTATCTTTAGACTTCTTCTTGTCTCACAAGTTATCGGTAGTCCGTAGGCCACTCGAAGTCTTCATTGGGCCGTGGCAACGCCGTGGGATTCCACCGTATCTGGACCGTATATACAAGAATCGAGTACCTGTAGGGTTTACCCATGTCAGTAGCCCCCGAGTGTCTAGTGGAATCTCAGATTTGACTGGGGACTTTATGAAGCCTTTCGAGTGTATGACTGAGTATTTTTTCGAGTGCTCCGTTTGTGTCATAGGGATTTGTTGATGTGCATGCCTGAGTTAACCGATGTATCGGTATCACTTAACTACCTTAGGGCAAAACAACGCAATCTACTCAAACTCGAGTCCCCGGACTTGAATTCGGAAAAGTGCTGGTGTAATTCGTCTCAAGCCGCGGAGGTCTTACATGAGTCGAATTCCAGTATATGGGTGTGAGCACTCGATGCGTCCGTCAAGGCATGTTCATCGCACCTGTAGGCACGGATAATTTTCTGGTAGTGCGCAACAAATGCGTTGCTAGGCCTTATTCAGGTCTTATCTTCACGCTGCAAGCGCGGCATCCGAAATTTTGTCATCGCGGAGATGATTCGGGTGACCCAGGAGACACAATCTCTTTGTAGGGAAAAATATGAGGCGGTGACGCCATAGACTTCGAGTGTGGATGTTATCGACACACAATACGATGTACAAATAATCATAGGGTGCGCGACTAGCACTACCTATGGGAGTAGCCCCCGAGTGCATGGTTGAGTCGAAGACACAGTCTCTTTTGTTTGCTTGTTTCAGTCGAATTTATTTCCGGTGCTCCCTATGGGAGTAACTGATGCACTCGACGATCGACGTAGAGCTCGTTGGGAACCCCAAGAGGAAGGTATGATGAGTACAGCAGAAAGTTTTCCCTCAGTTATGAAACCAAGGTTTAATCGAACCAGTAGGAGCAAGGAAACACCCCAAAGGTGTTACTAGCTGAGCTTTGGCAGGGCGCACTACCGGTGCTAGTAGCAACGTGGAGACCTGCACAACACAACCATAGAACTTTGTCCCCAACTTGCGATGATGTTGTCAATCTCACCGTGTTTTGCGGAAAACAAAGGATTAAACGTATCGAATGGAAAGAAGTAAAAGTTTGCATAAAGTAAACACAAAGCAGTAAAGGATTGTATATTGTATGTAAAAGACAAGGACCGGGATCCATAATTCACTAGAGGTGGCTCTCCTTAGATAGATAACATGCTGGGTGAACAAATTACAGCGGGGCAATTGACAAACACCAAGAAAGCAATACATGCATATACTAATCATCTTGACTCCTTTGAGACTTGATTGGGCAATACAACATAATACATAGACCGCCATCCAACTGCATCTATGACTAATAATCCACCTTCAGTTATCATCGAACCCCTCCGATTATTAAGTTGCAAGCAGCAGTTATTGCTTCTGAACTGCGTGTAAGGTAAACAATACAATTGTTCTATGAACAAAGGATCGTTGTTTTCTCCTAGTAGCAACAACACATCTAGTACCTTAGAGATTCTGTCACTTCCCAGTTACGGAGGCATGAACCCACTATCGAGCATAAATACCAACTCTTGGAGTTGCTAGCATCTACTTGGCCAAGATAGCTACTAACAACGGAAAGCATGCAAGATCTCAAATAACAAAGACATGATAGAATCAATAATCAATCTAAAATAGCATCTCAATATCCATCGGATCCCCGCAAACACAACATGTATGAATTAAAAATAGATGATGTTGATCATGAATGGAGCTCACAAGATCTAAACATGAAAGCACAAAGGAGGAGAACCAGCCATCTAGCTACTACATGGATCCGTAGTCCAAGGATGAACTACTCACGCATCACACCGGAGGCTTGCATGGTGATGAAGAAGGCCTCCAGGGTGAATTCACCTCTCGGCCGAGTGCTGTGGTACCTAGGGTTTTAAATCTGAGGGAAACTTATAGGCGGAAGGAGATGCCGAGGGTTGCGAGGTCGGCCAGACCACCTGGCGCGGGCCAACTGACCATGTGACCAGGTGGTGTGGCTGGCCCTGGCCTCTTCTCGTGATGCACTTGATCCTTAGGAAAAATAGGCACTTTGGCTTTTGTCCGTCCAATTCGAGAATATTCATTTCGACTTTCCTAGAACCAAAAACAGCAGAAAAGCAGGCAGTGGCTTTGTGGCTCTTGTTAATATGTTAGTCAAGAAATCATATGAAAAGTACTCCAAAGTTGGAACAAAACACAAGAAAGTGGATAAAACCAAGCATGGAACATCAAAAATTATAGATACATTTGCAATGTATCAACATCCCCAAGCTTAACTCCTGCTCGTCCTCGAGTAGGTGAGTGATAAAAAGAAATAATTTTTGAGGTGACATGCACCATCAAAGACTTGATCAAAGTATTTGTAAAACATTCAAAGATGGGATCAAAGTACTTCAATCATAACATGAAATACAAAGTTCTAGCAATAAGCAAAGAAACTATGATGCAACATGAAAAGGCATCAACAAAAGATTCATGAATAATAATGCTTTGCAAGACGTTTGTTTGTTTCACATAAAGAAAACATAGCATAAAAGTATTCAGCTTGTCCCTCAATAGAGTAGCAAATATAAATGCATAGGACACCTTCAAAGTTCATAAGAGTGACTAGATACAATAGTTTCAAACAAGCAATAACAAGTTATGCATCAATCAACTAGTCTTGGGACAATGCACATAGAACTAAGAATGGCCACTATGCTCTCAAAGTAGGTGCATAAAGATAGAAGGTGGAGACTCAATATAATGGTGGAAGAAAGGACTTTTGTAGAAGGAAGTAGGGATTCAAGTCTCATAAAGAGCTTCCAAAAATTATGGTACTTAATAGCTTTCAGCTCGCATTGCCCCTATCATAAGCATCTTGAAGGTGATTAAGGTTAAAGTGACACAACTAAGAGGATATGCTTGACAAGTTATAAACCAAAATCTCATGCCCCTTACTTACGAAGACCGATCCTCATGCTACTCAACTTCAGTCACGAGTAAGCTCTTGTCATTGTAAGTATATGTGTATCATTAAGAACATCACGGGTACCCCTTGCACATGATACGGGAGCTTTCCCATAATCAAAATGACAAGGCAAGCAGACAATGAGCATCTCAGCGATCTTTTTATTTGCTATTTGCATAGGTTTTTATTGAGGATGCTTCATAGAGTGCTCATTATGGTGATGCTGCAAGTTTCCACCATGATTAGGCATGGCTTAGGCTAGCGGCCCAGGCGTTTCTCTAACACACATACAAACTCCATGATGTTACAAGTTCCACTTTTATTTCACACCACCGGGATCCGTAAGCAAAAGAACATGATATCAACGGGGTACAAAGTACAAGTGCAATGTTGAAAGCGTTCCCCATGGTACATTGTTCTGCTAATTTCAACTTATAAAGCGCAAGCATATACGCAACAAAGAAGGACCCAATGGTTCAAGTTTATTAGAGGCAATAAAGTAAAGTGTGCCATCAAGTTCGTGAGACCTTTAATCACTAGTTTTCTCATAACAAGTGGAAGGTAAACAAAAGCATGAATATACTTGGAATAGCATAAGCTAGTAGGTAGGTATGGTGAATCTTTGTAATAACTTGGTTTAGGGAGTTGGATGCATGAGTGGAACTCATACTTTGTGGTGGAGGCTAGCAAAAGACTGGGAGCGACAAACTAAGAGGGCAATAATGGCCATAATCATGAAGAGCGACAAAACATCATTGATCAAAGCATAAAGTGATACTACAAGTTGAAAACTAAAGGATCATAAAGGCTATGGTGACTTGTGAAAGTCATAACATGGTGTAAGCATGCGCCAAGTCAACCCAAATAAAGCATCAAAGGAGAATACCACTATACTATGCTTTAATATGCTAAAACAACGCATGATTCATCCAAGGCACATTAAGCAATCTCAATTGTTTATAACAAGTCATGCTAAAGCAAAGAATACTAAGCATAAAGCCAAAACAATATCAAGCATGGCATGACAAAGCATAGCCACAGTTAAAACGAGCTCTTTTTACCACATAAGTATGAACTTTCCTACTCTTTTCCAAACCAAACCAAACTATTTGCAAACCAATGTATGAAAGAGGGGGTCCAATCAACTTATTCAGAAAACTAAGCAAACCAAGAAAACTAAAAACCAAAACGAAAACGAAAAGGCAGACGCTCCAAGAAAAACACAACTGTGCATGAAACAATAAAAATGAAGCGTTTGGAAGAAACTTGGGATTTTTATTGATGAAGAAGGGGATGCCTAGGGCATCCCCAAGCTTTGACGCTTGTACTTCTTAGATATTTCTTGGGGTGACATGCATGTCATCCCCAAGCTTTAGCTTTAGTCCATCCTTCATCTCATTACTCATTTCCTTCCATACACCTGAAAATTTTCCTTCAGACAAAACTTCACACAATCTCATTAGCAACATTAGTGCACTTAAGATAAATAAGTCTCAAGGTTCAGTTATAACACCAAATAAACTTCCATTAGAACACTAGCTACTGTAGCACTTCCCTCAAAAAGCTCAATTCCCCAAAATAACTCAAGAAGGAACCAACAAGAAGCAAATGCAGAAAATGGCAGAAATCTGTCAAAACAGACCAGCAGGTAAAGACGAATTTTTTCGAAGACCTTCTGTTGCTCAAATCATAAAGTGTTGAACTAACGAAAGTTAGATAACAACCTGGGGCAGAAGAAAAAACAATTACAGCTCAATCCGACATACAGAACTCTCTCAGGAATTTTTACGGTGAAGCACAGAAATCTGTTTCGGGACAACAACTTTCCCAATCATTACTTCACTCTCATTAGAGGTTACTCTTGGCACAAAAAGCAAATAAAAAGGATAAGGAGAGGTTATTACAGAGGTAATTACTTCCAAGACTCATCTAAAACTTTTGGGTTATCTCCCAATAAGTACTTTTCTTTAACGCCTTTAAGTTAGGCATAAGAAGCAAAGAAAGAATCAAGTGTTCTCAAATGAAGAAGCATTAAGACCAAATTTTGTTTTCATAGGAGAAGCAGAAGAAATCTTTTCTCTCTTTTTAGGGAAGTGTTCTATACCTTTCTTGAGTGGGAGTTGATATTTAATGGTGCCTTCTTTCATATCAATGATGGCACCAACAGTTCTAAGAAAAGGTCTTCCCAAAGTAATAGGACAAGAAGCATTGTATTCAACATCCAAAACATAGAAATCAACGGGGACATAGGAATCTTTAACCATAATAAGAACATCATTAAGACTCCCCATGAGTTTCTTTTTAGCATTATCATCAAGTGGGATATTCAAATAACAATCTTCAAGAGGAGGCAAATCAAGCATATCATAAATCCTTCTAGGCATAATAGAAACACTACTATCAAGATCACACAAAGCTTTGAAATCAAAGTCATTCCCTTTCATATTAATGATGGGTTCCCAACCATCCTCTTGTTTTATAGGAATAGAAGCTTTGTGTTTCATCTTTTCTTCCTTAATCTTTATGAGAGCATCGGTAATGTGTTTTGTAAAGGCCATGTTCATAGAACTAGCATTAGGACTTTTAGAAAGCTTTTGTCGGAACTTAAAAACTTTAGAGATATTGCAACCATCAAGATCAAAATCAACTTTATCATCTAAAGTAGTAGTGTTGGGTCCGCAGCATAGAAAACAAAAAATTTCCTATGATGAGAACTACACGCCAAGATCTATCTACTAGGTACAGAGCAACGGGTGGACATACATCCATGGAGAACTTACCCTCGAAGACAACGAGCTTTGTTAACGAGTAGGAACTCATGGTTGATGTAGTCGTACACTTGCCGATCTCAAGATCGTGAGGAAGTCCGAGCGCTGCAACTCAGCAGCGCATCCGCACTAGCACACACGTTCAAGCCACCGGACATCCTCCACCTCCTCGCTCCAGCGATCCAGCGGAAGCAGCAACTCCTTCCAGACGAAATGCCACCGGGAACATGTATCTCGCTAATCCGAGACCATGGGGTCATAATTCTAGAGGGGGAGAGAGATCCTTCACAAGGAGGTGTGAGGATGAAGGAGGGAATGGGTGGCCTTTTATAGGAGGAGGGGGGGTGCCCCCTCTCTCCATGGCCGGCGCAAGGGGGGGTGACCCCTCACCTCCCCCATTCATGTGGTGGTAACTCCTCCACATTAAAATGCCTCTTCACATTCCCTTTTAAAGTCTCCACTTTAAATGCATTAAGTTTCCCCAAATTTAATGCTCTCTCATTTAATAAAACTCTTTTATTAAATTTATTCAGAATTTTGTTAATTACTTTAATTAAAAAACATTCACATATAGCCCCTTGCAATATTTCAATATCACATGCAGAACCACTTTCTGCAATTTCACCCGAAACAATTTCCGGGAGAAATTGAAACAATTCCTGCGCTTTGCAATTCTTTCGTCTGAAACATATGTGCTCCAAAATGGTGTCCGGTAACTCTTAAGTGTGCCACCCTATGGTTCGCGAATAATGTAGACATGATCGAGACCCTTCTCCGATCAATAATCAGCAGCGGGACCTGGAGATCCGTACTGACTCCTACACATTCAACGATGGCTCCTATGATCATGAGAACCTTTAACGCTTGTAACTAAATCCCTTTGTCTCTCGATATATTACATGTCCGACATTCGATCATCGGTATCTCCATACCTAGTTGATCTCGTTACCGACATGCACTCTTTTCTCGTTCCCGTGATATAACATTCTAGTGATCACATCACTTGCTTGCAAGCTATCCTAATGTGATATCACCGAGAGGGCCCAGAGTATATCTATCCATCATCTGTATTGAAAAATTCCACTCTTGATCCATGAGCCTCAACATAACACCTTCGTAGCACTGAACCCATCTTTATAGTCACCCTGTTACAGTGTGACGTTTGATGTTATCAAGATACTCTTTCGGTGTTAGTAATTAACATGATCTCATGGTCTAAGGATAAAGATTACTTCGTATGATGTTATAGCAATATAAACATAATGACTTGATCGTAATGCTATACTTCGGATGAATGTTCATCACATCATTCCACCAATGGTGTGACCTTGTTATTAACAACATCCAATGTCCATGATCAGGAAACCTTGATCATCCTGTTAATCAACAAGCTAGTCTATAAGAGAGGCATGACTAGGAACCCTTTTTGTTTATTAAACACACATGTATTGATGTTTCCTATCAATACAATTATAGCATGCAAAATAAACATCTATCATATACAAGGAATACATAATAACAACTTTATTATTGCCTCTCAGGGCATATTTCCTCAGTCTCCCACTTGCACTAGAGACAATAATCTAGTTCACATAGTGATAAATCTAACACCCATGGAGTTCTGGTGTTGATCATGTTTTGCCCTAGGGAGTACTTTAGTCAATGGATCTGCTACATTCAGGTCCGTGTGGACTTTACAAATCTTTATATCTCCATCCTTGACATGATCGCGGATGGAGTGAAACCGGCGATTAATATGCTTGGTATTCTTGTGAGACCTTGGTTCCTTTGCGTTGGCTATGGCTCCATTGTTGTCACAATAGATCACCATCGGGTCCAACACACTGGGAACCACACCCAGTTCCGTTATGAACTCCTTCATCCAAACCGCTTCCTGCGCTGCTTCTGAAGCAGCAACATATTCCGCCTCTGTTGTTGATCCAGCCACCACAGGTTGTTTGGAGCTCTTCCAACTAACTGCTGCTCCATTCAAGAGAAATACGTATCCGGATTAAGACTTAGAGTCATCCGGATCAGTGTCAAAGCTAGCATCGACATAACACTTAGCGACTAGCTCTTCTTCACCTCCGTATACAAGAAACATATCCTTAGTTCTTCTCAAGTACTTAAGGATATTCTTGACCGCTATCCAGTGTTCCGAACCTGGATCAGATTGGTACCTACTAGTCAAACTAATAGCATGTGCCACATCCGGTCTTGTACATAGCATGGCATACATTATAGAGCCTATGGCTGAGGCATAGGGGATCTTATCCATTATCTCTCTTTCTTCTGCCGTAGCCGGACTTTGAGTCTTAGTCAATGTCTTGCCTTGCAACATAAGTAAGAACCCCTTCTTACTTCCGCCCATATTAAACTTCTTTAATATCTTATCAAGGTATGTACTCTGCGATAGCCCAATTAGGCGTCTTGATCTATCTCTATAGATTTTAATGCCTAATATATATGAAGCTTCACCAAGGTCCTTCATCGAAAATTTGCTGTTTAGATAACTTTTAGCACTGTTTAAAAGATCTAAATCATTTCCAATCAATAATATGTCATCCACATATAATATCAGAAATGCCACATTGCTCCCACTCACTTTCTTGTAAATACAAGCCTCTCCATAAGTTTGGACAAATCCAAACTCTTTGATCACCTCATCAAAGCGGAGATTCCAACTTCGTGATGCTTGCTTCAGTCCATAAATGGATCGCTGAAGTTTGCACACCTTATTAGCATCCTTAGGATCGACAAAATCCTTAGGTTGTATCATATACAACTCTTCTTCAATCTTATCATTGAGGAACGCAGTTTTGACATCCATCTGCCATATTTCATAATCGAAATATGCAGCAATTGCTAACATAATCCTAACCGACTTAAGCATCACTACGGGAGAGAATGTCTCATCGTAGTCAACTCCTTGAATTTGTCGAAACCCCTTTGCGACAAGTCGAGCCTTATAGATGGTCACATTACCATCAGCATCAGTTTTCCTTTTCAAAATCCATTTATTCTCAACGACCTTTCGGTCGTGAGGTAAGTCCACCAAGTTCCAAACTTGGTTATCGTACATGGATTCCATCTCGGATTTCATGGCTTCTAGCCATTTGTTGGAATCTGGGCTCATCATCGCTTCTTCATATGTCGCAGGGTCATCTATTTCATCAATCATGAAATTCATAACAGGATCGCCGTACAGTTCAGGAGCTGCACGTGTCCTGCTTGACCTGCGAGGTTCAGTAGTGTCCTCTTTCGGAGTTTCATGATCAATATCATTAGCTGTCTCTTCATTAGGTGAAGTCAACTCCGAAACAACTTCTGGAGCTGCGCTACTCGCCATTTCATGAAGAGAAGGTTCAATAACCTCTTCGAGTTCTACCTTACGACTACTCACACCTTTCGCGAGAAACTCCTTCTCAAGAAAGGATCCATTCTTGGCAACAAAGACCTTGCCCTTGGATCTGTGATAGAAGGTATACCCAATCGTTTCCTTAGGGTATCCTATGAAGACGCATTTTTATGCTTTGGGTTCGAGTTTATCCGGTTGAAGTTTCTTCACATAAACATCGCATCCCCAAACTTTAAGAAATGACAGCTTAGGTTTGTTTCCAAACCATAATTCATACGGTGTCTTTTCAACGGATTTAGATGGTGCCCTATTTAAAGTGAATGTAGCGATTTCCAGTGCATAACCCCAAAATGACAGTGGCAAGTCAGTCAGAGACATCATAGATCGAACCATATCCAATAAAGTACGATTACGACGTTCTGACACACCATTACGTTGTGGTGTTCTGGCAGGCGTGAGTTGTGAAATTATTCCACAGTCTTTCATATGTGTGCTAAACTCGTAACTAAGATACTCTCCTCCACGGTCGGACCGCAGAAATTTGATCTTTCTGTTATGATGATTTTCCACTTCATTCTGAAATTCTTTGAACTTTTCAAAAGTTTCAGACTTGTGTTTCATCAAATAGATATACCCATATCTACTCAAATCATCCGTGAAAGTAACAAAATAACGATATCCACCTCGCGCCGACACACTCATTGGTCCACACACATCAGTATGTATGATTTCCAATAGATTGTCGCCCGTTCCATTGAACCGGAAAACAGCGTTCTAGTCATCTTGCCCATATGGTATGGCTCACATGTATCAAATGATTCAAAATCAAGTGATTCCAAAAGTCCATCAGAATGGAGTTTCTTCATGCGTTTAACGCCAATATGACCTAGGCAGCGATTGCCACATATATGTAGATATATCATTATCAAGTTTAATCCTTTTAGCATCAACATTATGAATATGCGTAATACTACTATCGAGATCCAACAGAAATAAACCATTCAACATAGGTGCATGACCATAAAAGATATTATTCATATAAATCGAACAACCATTGTTTTCAGACTTAAATGAATAACCACTTTGCATCAAACACGATCCGGATACAATGTTCATGCTTAGTGCAGGCACCAAATAACAATTATTTAGGTTTATAACTAATCCCGATGGCATATGGAGAGGTAGCGTTCCGACGGCGATCACATCAACTCTTGATCCATTGCCGACCCGCATCGAGACCTCGTCCCTTGCTAGTTGTCGCTTGTTCCAGAAAGTTACATATATTAGCAACCGATCCGTATCAAATACCCGGTGCTCTGCAGTACTAGTCAAGTACACATCAATAACTTGTATATCACATATACCTTTGTTTGCCTTGCCGGACTTCTTGTCCGCCAAATATTTGGGGCGATTCGCTTCAATGGCGATCCTTGCAATAGTAGCACTTTCGGTGTCGGACTTAGGGCCAGCTCGGGGTTTCTTTTAGGCACGCAACAGATTTGCCGCCCTTCTTTCCCTTCCTTGCCTTTCTTGTCCTTCTTGAAACGGTGGTCTTATTGATCATCAACACTTGATGTTCTTTCCTAATCTCCACTTCGCAGTCTTAAGCATTGATGAAGCTTGGGAAGAGACTTCTTCATGCCCTGCATATTATAGTTCATCACGAAGCTCTTGTAGCTAGGTGGCAGAGATTAGAGAACATGATGTATGCCTAAGTCAATGCGAATCGTTATTCCCAAGGACACAAGCTTATCGGCGTACCCAGACATTTTGAGTACGTTCTCACTAACGGAGCTGTTCTCTTCCATCATGCAGCTAAAGAACTTTTCAGAAGCATTATAACTCTCTACGGCAGCATGGGTATCGAAAATCATCTTCAATTCTCCCATGGTATCAAAGGCATTGCCATTTTCGAAACGTTTTCGAAGTTCGGCTCTAGCCCATACATTATGCAATGAACTAAGTTGTGGTCCTCTGACGAGTTATATAGGCGTTCTTTTCCTCGTCGGGGCATCGGAGAGCTGGTGAGG
The DNA here is from genome assembly GCA_023614405.1 of Avena insularis. Lineage (NCBI taxonomy): Eukaryota > Viridiplantae > Streptophyta > Magnoliopsida > Poales > Poaceae > Avena > Avena insularis. Next base: position 605,335,195 of record CM042690.1, on the reverse strand, counting down.
GCCTAGCGGCGCATCTAGCACATATTTCTTTTGTGCAGTGATGAGGAGAATCCTCAAATTCATAGCCGATTGGTGAAGCTGCTACCATTCGACAAGTTTCTCTTTCTCCATGAACACATTGAAATTAAAAGCAGGTGGTGCCATCTACAACAGAATTTGTAAAGTATATTTAGACTAATTTTATGATAGATTGAGTTCAACTAATCCAAATTACTAATGAACTCCCACTCAAAAACGACATCCCTCGTGTCCTTTTGGTGATTACATGAACCAAATCCACTACACCAAGTCCGATCATCACGTGAGTCGGTGTAGCTTCAAAGGCGAGCATCTATATGGGCATCATATCAACTATATGACTCATGCTTAACCTTTCGGTCCGTGTTCCGAGGCCATGTCTGTACATGCTAGGCTCGTCAAGTAAGAACCTTAGTATTTGCGTGTGTAAAACTGTCTTACACCCGTTGTATAAAAGCGTAGAGTTGAAAACACCCGATCATCACGTGATGCCTCAAAACACGATCCACAAAACGGTGCATACTTAAGGAAGAACACATTTTATCTTGATATCTAAATGAGGGATCATCTTATAATGCTACCAAACGCGCCAAACTAGCAATATAAGATGCTAACATCTAATGTGTGAAGTGAGGTGACATGGTCCATGCATTTGATCTCTATCATTTGCATCGTGGTATGATCTCTATCATTCCTTTGTGTGTAAGGCCAAGGTCTATGGAACTTACACGTTAAGTGAGTTGTAAGAGTATCTATTATACATCTACTTACAACAATACCATATCAAAACACTAGCCCAGCAACGATCTAAACTAGACGCCTCTAATTTATCAATTGCAAGTTTTACGTGGCTTAGGGCTTTCGGAGATAGAACCTGTCTAACCTATGAACATGAACCACAACGAGGATAACCAAGTTATTAGCAACTCGTTGTATATCAGATATTGACTATAGTAGGAGAGACAGACACCCGCCATCCACTTATGCAAAACAAGTTGCATGTCAGTCGTGGAACCGGTCTCATGTACGATGACATGTAAGGTTGGTCCGGGCCGCTTCATCCCACTATGCCACCAATATCCAAAGTATATAGAAGATGCAATAACATGATCATCATCGCCCACATATAAACATATGTGTACTACCGGTGAAAAGCACCTACGCATAGATCAGGCTCTGATACCACTGTTGGGTCCGCAGCATAGAAAACAAAAAATTTCCTACGATGAGAACTACACGCCAAGATCTATCTACTAGGTTCAGAGCAACGGGTGGACATACATCCATGGAGAACTTGCCCTCGAAGACAACGAGCTTTGTTAACGAGTAGGAACTCGTGGTTGATGTAGTCGTACACTTGCCGATCTCAAGATCGTTAGGAAGTCCGAAGGCAACTCAGCAGCAAGATCCGCACTCGCACACACGCTCAAGCCACGGACAACCTCCACCTCCTCGCTCCAGCGATCCAAATGGAAGCAAGAACTCCTTCCGCATTTAAATGCCACCGGAACATGTATCTCGCTAATCCGAGACCATGGGGTCATAATTCTAGAGGGGAGAGAGATCCTTCACAAGGAGGTGTGAGGATGAAGGAGGGAATGGGTGGTTTTTATAGGAGGAGGGGTGCCCTCTCTCCATGGTCGCATGGGGGTGACCTCACCTCCCCATTCATGTGGTGGTAACCTCCACATTAAAATGCCTCTTCACATTCCCTTTTAAAGTCTCCACTTGAAATGCATTAAGTTTCTCCAAATTTAATGCTCTCTCATTTAATAAAACTCTTTTATTAAATTTATTCAGAATTTTGTTAATTACTTTAATTAAAAAACATTCACATATAGCCCCTTGCAATATTTCAATATCACATGCAGAACCACTTTCTGCAATTTCACCCGAAACAATTTCCGGTTTCTATTGAAACAATTCCTGCGCTTTGCAATTCTTTTGTCTGAAACATATGTGCTCCAAAATGGTGTCCGGTAACTCTTAAGTGTGCCACCCTACGGTTCGCGAATAATGCAGACATGATCGAGACCCTTCTCCGATCAATAATCAGCAGCGGGACCTGGAGATCCGTACTGACTCCTACACATTCAATGATGACTCCTGTGATCGTGAGAACCTTTAACGCTTGTAACTAAATCCCTTTGTCTCTCGATATATTACATGTCCGAGATTCGATCATCGGTATCTCCATACCTAGTTTGATCTCACATCGACATGCACTCTTTTCTCGTTCCCGTGATATAACATTCTAGTGATCACATCACTTGCTTGCAAGCTATCCTAATGTGATATCACCGAGAGGGCCCAAAGTATATCTATCCATCATATGGATTGACAAATTCCACTCTTGACCCATGAGCCTCAACATAACACCTTCGTAGCACTGAACCCATCTTTATAGTCACCCTGTTACGGTGTGACGTTTGATGTTATCAACATACTCTTCCGGTGTTAGCAATTAACATGATCTCATGGTCTAAGGATAAAGATTACTTCATATGATGTTATAGCAACATAAACATAATGACTTGATCGTAATGCTATACTTCGGATGAATGTTCATCACATCATTCCACCAATGGTGTGACCTTGTTATTAACAACATCCAATGTCCATGATCAGGAAACCTTGATCATCCTGTTAATCAACAAGCTAGTTTATAAGACAGGCATGACTAGGAACCCTTTTTGTTTATTAAACACACATGTATTGATGTTTCCTATCAATACAATTATAGCATGCAAAATAAACATCTATCATATACAAGGAATACATAATAACAACTTTATTATTGCCTCTCAGGGCATATTTTCTTCAAGTAGAACTATTACTAGCATCAACACTAGTGGTGGTGATAGTAGAAACAATAATGTTTCTAGCAATTTCATCTTCTCTTTCCCACTTAGCATGTAATTCAGCTAATAGTCTAACATTTTCATCAATTCTTACTTGTATGGCATTAGTAGCTGCAAAGGGATTCTCATTAGTTTCAGGTTTAGGAGCCATTTTATTCAAAGAAGATTGAGCTTCAGCCAAACATGTTATATTTCTTTCAGCATTAGAGAGTTTTTCCTCAATAGTTTTATTGAAAGCAGTTTGTTTACTAATAAACTCTTTAATCATAACTTCAAGTTCAGAGGGAGCACTCTTATTATTGTTGTAAGAATTTCCATAAGCATTACCATTGTTGGGAGGATATGGCTTATAATTTTTGTTACCAAAATTGTTCCTATAAGCATTATTACCATAAGCATTGTTGCCAAAGTTGTTATTTCTTATGAAGTTCACATCAACTTGCTCTTCTTGAGCAACCAAAGAGGCTAAAGGAACATTATTTGGATCAATATGGGCTTTCCCATTAACAAGCATTGACATAATAATATCAATCTTATCACTCAAGGAGGAGGTTTCTTCAACAGAATTTACCTTCTTACCTTATGGAGCTCTCTCAATATGCCATTCAGAATAATTAACCATCATATTATCCAATAGTTTTGTTGCAGCACCCAAAGTGATGGTCATAAACGTACCTCCAGCAGCTGAATCCAATAGGTTCCTTGAAGAATAGTTCAATCCTGCATAAAAAGTTTGGATGATCATCCAAGCAATACCCATGAGTGGGACAATTATTTACCAAAGATTTCATTCTTTCCCAAGCTTGAGCAACATGCTCATTATCAAGCTGTTTAAACTTCATTATTTCACTTCTCATGGATATAATCTTAGCAGGAGGATAGTATTTTCCAATAAAAGCATCTTTGCACTTAGTCCAAGAATCAATACTATTCCTAGTTAAGGAATTCAACCATTCTTTAGCTTTTCGTCTCAAAGAGAAAGGAAACAATTTCAGTTTAATAATATCACCATCTATATCCCTATGCTTTTGCATCTCACAAAGTTCAACAAAGTTATTTAGATGGGAAGCAGCATCTTCATTACCAATACCAGAAAATTGTTTTCTCATAACAAGATTGAGCAAAGCAGGTTTTATCTCAAAGAAAGTATTTTAAGCCATAGGTGTGCTCATAAAATCATTGTTGTTGGTGCTAGTGAAGTCACACAACTTAGTGTTTTCAAGAGTAGTCATTTTTTGGGTTTTCAAATAAGAAAGCAAAACAAGTAAAACTAAAAAAAATTTGTGTTTTTTTGAAGAACAAAACAAGCAAACAAAGCAAAAAGAAACTAAGCAAAACAAAAACAACAAAGTAAAGAGATTGGTTATGAGGGACTCCCCTTGTGAAGATGTCCTTGACTCCCCGGCAACGGCGCCAGAAAAGATCTTGATGCACTCGACGATCGACGTAGAGCTCGTTGGGAACCCCAAGAGGAAGGTATGATGAGTACAGCAGAAAGTTTTCCCTCAGTTATGAAACCAAGGTTTAATTGAACCAGTAGGAGCAAGGAAACACCCCAAAGGTGTTACTAGCTGAGCTTTGGCAGAACGCACTACCGGTGCTAGTAGCAACGTGGAGACCTACACAACACAACCACAGAACTTTGTCCCCAACTTGTGATGAGGTTGTCAATCTCATCGTGTTTTGCGGAAAACAAAGGATTAAACGTATCGAATGGAAAGAAGTAAAAGTTTGCAGAAAGTAAACACAAAGCAGTAAAGGATTGTAGATTGTATGTAAAAGACAAGGACCGGGATCCATAGTTCACTAGAGGTGGCTCTCCTTAGATAGATAACATGTTGGGTGAACAAGTTACAGCGGGGCAATTGACAAACACCGAGAAAGCAATACATGCATATACTAATCATCTTGACTCCTTTGAGACTTGAATGGGCAATACAACATAATACATAGACCGCCATCCAACTGCATCTATGACTAATAATCCACCTTCAGGTTATCATCTGAACCCCCTCCAGTATTAAGTTGCAAGCAACAGATTATTGCTTTACAAACTGCGTGTAAGGTAAACAATACAATTGTTCTATGAACAAAGGATCGTTGTTTTCTCCCTAGTAGCAACAGCACATCTAGTACCTTAGAGATTTCGGTCACTTCCCCAGATTACCAGAGGCATGAACCCACTATCGAGCATAAATACTAACTCTTGGAGTTGCTAGCATCTACTTGGCCAAGATAGCTACTAACAACGGAAAGCATGCAAGATCTCAAATAACAAAGACATGATAGAATCAATAATCAATCTGAAATAGCATCTCAATATCCATCGGATCCCCGCAAACACAACATGTATGAATTACAAATAGATGATCTTGATCATGAACGGAGCTCACAAGATCTAAACATGAAAGCACAAAGGAGGAGAACCAGCCATCTAGCTACTACATCGATTCGTAGTCCAAGGATGAACTACTCACGCATCACACCGGAGGCTTGCATGGTGAGGAAGAAGGCCTTCAGGGTGAATTCCCCTCTCCGGCAGGGTGCCGGGTAGAGCTTTAGATCCCTCCCGATCTAGGGATGGAGATGACGGCAGCTACAGACTCTTTCGTGGATTTTTGATCGGGTACCTAGGGTTTTCGTCCCGAGGGCAACTTATAGGCGAAAGGAGAGGCCGAGGGGGTGCTGGGGTCGGCCAGACCACCTGGCGCTGGCTGCATGGCTGCAGCTGTGTGGTTTGGCCGCCTCGGCCCTCTCCGTCTCGTATTCTGGCACTTGATCCCTTCCGGAAAAATAGGCACTTTGGCTTTTGTCCCGTCCAATTCCGAGAATATTCATTTTCTGACTTTCCTGGAACCAAAAACAGTAGAAAACAGGCAGTTGGCACTGTGGCTCTTGTTAATAGGTTAGTCCAAGAAATCATATGAAAAGTACTCCAAAGTTGGAACAAAACACAAGAAAGTGGATAAAACCAAGCATGGAACATCAAAAATTATAGATACATTTGCAATGTATCAGTAACCCATGTCCATAGTCGAATCGTGGATTCGAGTGGTTGGGTATGCTTTGAATGTCCACATTCCTGCAGAAAAGAAAATCATAGGGTGCGCGACCAGCGCTCCCTATGGGAGTAGCCCCCGAGTGCTTAATGGAGTCGAAGACTCGAGCAAGGACTAAAGTAGTCGAAGTCTTCTAGTGCTCAATCTTTGATGACATCAGTGCTGACGATGTGATGATCTCAGTTGCCCGTGTGAGCGGCTTTGACGGGACGTGACAAGCGGTGGGTCCCATTTTCTAACCCTGACTTGACTGGGCGTGCGTAATCTTTTGTTTTAACTGCGCCTCCTCGATTTCCACGCGTAATGGGGGTAGTGGGAGACAGTTTGTGCTTCAGGTCCTCCACGTGTCGATCGCGATGTGCGCCACGCATCTGATAGGGTTTCGGTTGGCCATTGGATTACATCTTCTAGGGGGGTAAGTAGCAGCGCAGCTGTGGTAATTTCTCATCTGCTCCCTCTCTGCTTTGTGCCTCCATCTCCATTACTGCTGCTCTCTGCCTCCGAGAGTTCGTTTCGTTCGCGGCGCTGGACGAACTCCGTGTTTTCTCGAGTTATTTTCTTCGCTCTCATCGCCACCGCAAGATGGTGAAGAAGAAGGGAGGTGCTGCCGCTGAGTCCGCCGCCGCCACTGCCGCTGCCAAGAAGAAGGGCGGCTCCGCCGCTACGGGCACCAGCACCGCCGTCACCGGGAAGAAGAAGGGCGCGGGCACTCGCGTCACCAATGGCGCGTGGCGCACGTCCATCATCAAGTCGTCCGAGCTCCGTCTTCTGCGCCAATACGGAGTTCTTTCTTCCACGGTCGGTGACTCGCGAGTCCCAAGTTGTGAGGTAACCCCTTGTCCTCTTGCTGGTTTCCGGGTCATGTTCCTAGCGTTCATCATCCGCGGTCTTTCTCTGCCCCTGCATCCTTTCTTCAGGGGCCTCCTTTGTTTCTATGGGCTCTAGCTGCACCAGCTGTCCCCAAACTCTATCCTCCACATTGACTGCTACATTATGCTTTGCGAGTGCTGGCTCGGAATCGAGCCACACTTTGGTCTCTTCAAGCGTCTCTTCAAGCTGAAGCGCCAGTCGGCGTTTGGCTCCGTAGCCTATGATGTAGGAGGCTGCGGTATCCATGTCGACTCCTCCGTCACATGCTTTGACATTAAGCTCATGGCGTTCGTCCAAGGGTGGAGGGACAAGTGGTTCTACATCTGCGACCAGAAGGCCGACGGAGACCACTTCGGACTCGCGCCTTTCGATCTCGCGGCGTCGTGCAGGAGGAGGCGCTCTTGAAAGAATGTAGTGATGCCCGACGAGTCTGAGGAGACAGATGTGCTATACGAGCGTGTCTGCGACCTCGAGAGTCGCATGGGTAAAGAAGAGGGAGGCTGCACCCTTATTCGCACGTGGTTGCACCATCGCGTCCACCCTATGTTTGAGTGGGCTGGTGCGGACGATGTCATTCGCGTATCTGCCGATGGCATTTCCACGATTGAAGTAGATAAGAGGGTGCGGCTGCTAACCAAGTACATTGCCAAGGATGTACTCCCCAGTGAACCAGTCGTGCCCCCTTGTGATGCTTCTAACCCTCCTCCTGAGGTATGATTGTGCTACGAAGTAGCTTTACTTTGTCGAGTGCTTCTTTTTCTTGACTTGTGCTGACTTGTTTTCTGTATGCAGGATTGGAAGGTGTTTCCCAGTTTGCCCCCTCTTCCTGAGGGGGTTATTCCTCGTGAAGTAGATGAGGAGGACGAGTCGGAGTCAACCGTCCCATTTGAAGAGTAGGAGGAAGCCCCCGAGTCCAGTGGTCCGGACACTCGCAAGCGTTCGCGCAGCAAAGATTCGGATGCATCGTCTCCTTCGACTCCGGAAGGCCCAGCTATCAGTGCTGAGTTGCCAATTCCTGCCATTCCTGTGAGTGTTGTGGCGCCATCTTCCTGAAAGAAGATGCGGTTGCCGAAGGAGTCATCTGAGTCGGAGGGCCAAACCTTCGATTTTGACAAGTTTGATTGGTAAGTATATGATACATTGCAAATGTATTTATAATTTTTGATGTTCCATGCTTGGTTTTATCTACTTTCTTGTGTTTTGTTCCAACTTTGGAGTACTTTTCATATGATTTCTTGGACTAACCTATTAACAAGATGCCATAGTGCCAGTGGTGGCGCGGGGAGGGGCCACAAGGCAGCAACACCATGTGGTGGCGCGGGCTAGCCCTGGCCGTGCCACCAGGTGGTGTGGGCCCCCTGGTCGCCCACCGACCTTGCCTCTTCGCCTATAAGAAGCCTCCTGATGCATAAACCCTAAATAGTCAAGCCTCCAGCCATGAAAAGTTCCACAACACCGCTGCCACCGAAGGGGAGATTCGGGGGATAGAAAGTCTCTGTTCCGGCACCCTGCCGGGACGGGGAAGTGCCCCCGGAGCCATCTCCATCGATCTCCACCACCATCTCCATCACCATTTCTGATTCCCATGATGAGGAGGGAGTAGTTCTCTCTCGAGGCTAAGGGTCCTACCGGTAGCTTTGTGTTCATCTCTCTCTCTATGCATGATCTTATTGAGATCATGAGTTTGTAATCATGTAGATCTACCTTGCTACTCAAGTGCTTTAATAGATCTCTGCTCTCCCCATGTGTGTGAAAGTGACAGCGTGCACACCATGGTGGCACTTAGGCTAGAGATTACAAATACTTGTTATGAGTTATATTTGGAGTTGGATGTCTTTATGAAATTGTGGTGTTTGTTGGACTCATCTAGTACTCAAGGTGACAGTGTGGGGTTATCTAGATGGGAAAGGCTTACTTTGAGGTGTGCTGTTATAGCCCTATCATGGATTAGAGTGTCCAACCGGAGAGTAGTTCAGAGTAGTATCATGAAGAGAAGATATTTATATGAGAGTGTTCACTAGTGAAATATGATCCCTAGGCCTTGTTTCTAAGCATTGAAACACCGTTTGCTATTAGATATGTTACATGTTTGCTTGCTTCCTTCTTTATTTCAGTTTGCCTTTAGTCTTTTCCCACGTCAACCACACGCCAGCAAGCTATTTTCTATCACCGTTACCACTTATAATTATCCATACCACTTGTATTTCACTATCTCTTCGCCGAACTAGTGCACCTATACACCTGACAAGTGTATTGGGTGTGTTGGGGACACAAGAGACTTCTTCTATCTTTATTGCAGGGTTGCTTGAGAGGGGATACCTTTGACCACTTCCTCCCTGAGTTCGATAAACCTTGGGTGGTCCACTTAAGGGAAAACTTGCTGCTGTTCTACAAACCTCTACACTTGGAGGCCCAGCAACTGTCTACAAGAATAGAAGTGCGTAGAAATCAAACACCTATTTTCTGGCGCCGTTGCTAGGGAGGTAAGGTAAAAGGTATTCACACCGGAGGATTAAAGAAGAAGAACCTCCCATGGCAAACGCCTATTTTCTAGCGCCGTTGCCGGGGAGGTAAGGTAAAAGGTACTCACATCCTCCGGTGTGAGTGCTCGAAGTTATTTCCTTTAGATTCTTCAATTTTGTCTTTTTGTTCCTTGTTTTCACTAGTTAGGCTTAATGGAAAACAACAACTAAATTAGGGAGCTTTATAGTATTTATCTTGAGTTAGGACATGAAGTGTTTGAAGAAAAAATTTAAAAACCTATGGAACTTTATTTGCATGCTAATATCAATGTTGTTAGTATGAATTCTTTGGACACCATTATTGCTAATGCTCTGGAAAAGTCTAAGCTTGGGGAAGCTAGTTTTTATGAAAATGATCTTTTTAGTTCCCCAGCTTTGGAAGATAGCTATTGTATTGCTTATGATGATACCAAACCTCCAATATATGATGATTACAATGATGAATATGATATTTTCAGTCCACCTACTATTGAGGAGGAAATTACTTATGACTACAATATGCCTCCTATATTTGATGATTATGGTGATGAGAATAATAATGATAGCTATTTTGTTGAATTTGGTCCCACTATAATTAATAAGAATGACTATGCTTATGTGGAGAGTATTAATTCTTTTATGGATGTGGCTCATGATAAGAATGTTTTATGTGATAGTTATATTGTTAATTTTATGCATGATTCTACTGAAAGTTATTATGAGAGAGGGAAACATGGTTTTATGTATCTCAATAATATTAAGTTTCCCCTCTTTACGTTGAAAGTCTTGAAGTTGCACTTGTTTTGCTTTCCTATGCTTGTTGCTTTGTGCTTTCATGACTTGTTTCTTTACAAGATTCCTATGCATAGGAAGTGGGTTAGACTTAAATGTGCTTTGAATTTGCTTCTTGATGCTCTCTTTTACTTCAATTCATATTTCTTATATGCGCATCTTCTCAAACTATCAAGCCTAACTTAAAGGCATTAAAGAAAAAAGTACTAATTGGGAGATAACCCAAAAGTTTTAGATGAGTCTTGAAAGTTATTACCTCTATAATAACCGCTCCTTATCCTTTTTATTTGCTTTTTGTGCCAAGAGTAACCTCTAATGAGAGAGAAGTAATGATTGAGAAAGTTGTTGTCCCGAAACAGATTGTTGTGCTTCACCGTAAAAATTCGTGTAAAATCTATGAACGTCTTTTTGAGGCGTGAATTTTTGTGCTTCTGCCCCAGGTTGTTATCTAACTTTCGTTGGTTCAACACTTTTCGATTTGAGCAACACAAGGTCTTCGAAAAAATTGGTTTTTACCTGCTGTTCTGTTTTGACAGATTTCTGCCATTATTTGCATTTGCTTCTTGTTGGTTCCTTTTTTGGGTTCTCTTTGGGGAATTGAGTTTTTCAAGGAAGTACTATAGTAGCTTGTGTTTTAATGGAAGTTTTATTGGTGTTCAAACTGAACCCAAATACTTATTATCTTGAGTGCACTAATGTTGCTAATAAAGATTGTGTGAAGTTTTGTATGAAGGAAAAATGTCAGGTGTACGGAAGGAATGAGTAATGAGATGAAGGATGGACTAAAGCTCAAGCTTGGAGATGCCACGCGTGTCACCCCAAGAAATATCCAAGAAGTACAAGCGTCAAAGCTTGGGGATGCCCAAGGCATCCCCTTCTTCATCAATAAAAATCTCAGGTTTTCTTCCAAACACTTCATTTTTATTGTTTCATGCACTTTTGTGTTGTTCTTGGAGCGTCTTCGTTTTTGTTTTTGGTTTTTCGTTTCCTTGGTTTTCTTAGTTTGCTTGAATAAATTGGTTGGACCCCCTCTTTCATACATTGGTTTTCAAATTGTTTGGTTTGGATTGGAAAAAGAGTAGGAAAGTTCATGCTTAAGTGTTAAAGAGAGCTTGTTTTTGACTGTGGCCTATGGTTCGTCATGCCATGCTTGATATTGTTTTGGCTTTATGCTTAGTATTCTTTGCTGTAGCATGACTTGTTATAAACAATTGAGATGTTCCATGCTTGGTTTTATCTACTTTCTTGTGTTTTTCTCCAACTTTGGATTACTTTTCATATGATTTCTTGGACTAACCTATTAACAAGATGCCACAGTGCCAGTTGCCTGTTTTTTGCTGTTTTTGGTTCCCGGAAAGTCAGAAAATCAATATTCTCGGAATTGGACCGGACAAAAGCCAAAGTTGATATTTTCCCGGAAGACTCACGGAGCCAGAAGACGAGACGGAGAGGGGCCACAGGGCGGCCACACCATGTGGTGGCGCGGGCTAGCCCTGGCCACGCCACCAAGTGGTGTGGGCCCCCTGGCCGCCCACCGACCTTGCCTCTTCGTCTATAAGAATCCTCCTGATGCATAAACCTTAAATAGTCAAGCCTCTAGCCACGAAAAGTTCCGCAGCGCCGCCGCCACCGAAGGGAGATTCAGGGGACAGAAAGTCTCTGTTCCGGCACCCTGCCGGGACGGGGATGTGCCCCCGGAGCCATCTCCATCGATCTCCACCACCATCTCCATCACCATTGCTGATTCCCATGATGAGGAGGGAGTAGTTCTCTCTCGAGGCTAAGGGTTCTACCGGTAGCTATGTGTTCATCTCTCTCTCTATGCATGATCTTATTGAGATCATGATCTTGTAATCAAGTAGATCTACCTTGCTACTCAAGTGCTTTAATAGATCTCTGCTCTCCCCATGTGTGTGAAAGTGACAGCGTGCACACCATGGTGGCACTTAGGCTAGAGATTACAAATACTTGTTATGAGTTATATTTGGAGTTGGATGTCTTTATGAAATTGTGGTGTTTGTTGGACTCATCTAGTACTCAAGGTGACAGTGTGGGGTTATCTAGATGGGAAAGGCTTACTTTGAGGTGTGCTGTTATAGCCCTATCATGGATTAGAGTGTCCAACCGGAGAGTAGTTCAGAGTAGTATCATGAAGAGAAGATATTTATATGAGAGTGTTCACTAGTGAAAGTATGATCCCTAGGCCTTGTTTCTAAGCATTGAAACACCGTTTGCTATTAGATATGTTACATGTTTGCTTGCTTCCTTCTTTATTTCAGTTTGCCTTTAGTCTTTTCCCATGTCAACCACACGCCAGCAAGCTATTTTCTATCACCGTTACCACTTATAATTATCCATACCACTTGTATTTCACTATCTCTTCGCCGAACTAGTGCACCTATACACCTGACAAGTGTATTGGGTGTGTTGGGGACACAAGAGACTTCTTGTATCTTTATTGCAGGGTTGCTTGAGAGGGGATACCTTTGACCACTTCCTCCCTGAGTTCGATAAACCTTGGGTGATCCACTTAAGGGAAAACTTGCTGCTGTTCTACAAACCTCTGCACTTGGAGGCCCAACAACTGTCTACAAGAATAGAAGTGTGTAGACATCAGTATACAACACTTCTCTTGGTTCTTTTTTGGAGTTGCATTTTCCTGATGTTGGTTTTGTTCCGTAGTCAACCGACATCGTCATCTTCTGGAGACGTCCAATTTTTAAAAGAATCTGGAGTCACGGACTCCAAGGCCAAGGAAGTGGCTAAATGAACTCCGTCTCCTCCATTGGCTGCCCACTCCGGGCACAATTCATCAAGTTCTCCACACGATGTGGAGCACCAGATGGTTGTCCGGACGACTGCGCGGTAATCAACTTCGGAGTCACTGGAGGATCACATATGTGTGATGTTGCCTTTTCTTGCAGTCGAATTAATCATCCATGTTATCTGCTGATCCTTTTGTTGTTTCTCCTGTTGGAGCTTATTGTAAAGGTAGTTGCTCGCCTGGCGGAGCAAGTGCTTGCAATGGGTCGCCAGCATGCAATGCTGGACAATCACCATTGCATGGTTGAAAGTGAGTGCTTTTTGCTTCTTCTTCATCCTTGTGATATACTCGACTGACGGTCTATCTTTGTTTGTTTCGCAGCTGAGCATAATACGCTTCTTCGCGACGCTGCTTCCCTTGAAAAGACGCTCGCCACGACAGTGAAGGGTCGCGATGAGGCAGTCACTGCGCTTGATGAATCGCGGAAACGTGAAGAGGATTTGCACGCCTCCATCACTTCTAGGGAGAAGTTGTCCGAAGAACAGCTCTTCTCGATTGCCAAGGCTCTTTCAGGTATTCCTTCGTCTGGATTTCCGTCGTGTCCTTTCTTTCGAATTTGTTATTGTGCTGACCTTTTCTTTGCCAACACTTTGCTCTGTGTAGATGATGGCGGTCTGAGCTTCGACGCCCAGGCGCTCTGTCGTGATGATGCCTTGGCAGGCGTCGTCGCAGCAGTCGAAGATCACAGTGCTTCCATCCCGGGGACGCTGATCAAAGCCAAGGGTGTACTCAGTCGCCTCCGTGAGGAGCTGGCGCCCAAAGCTGAACTGATTGAGAATGTAGATGATCTGGTGGAGTCCCTTGCTGGAGGCATTCCTGCAGGCTTCAAGAACTCGCTTCGTGCGGCTGGCGCTTCTATGTCACTCGTGATGGTTAAAGCCAGGGAGTCGAGGTGGATCCTGCTGCGGTCTCCAAAGCGATGCCTGTCGGCGTGGATGGTCAACAGGTAGTTTTTGCTCCTTTTGCAACTACCTGTGGCAAGTACGTGCCGTAGCTCATCAACACAGTCGCAAAGTACTCCGAGGAGGTGCAGCGAGCCAAGAAGGCGGCGAAGGCTGCGGTGTCAGGGGCCGGCAGGAAGTCTGTGGCGTCTGATACTGCCACAGACTCGATGAGGCCCCCGAAACCGAAGTCCAAGTCGAAGAAGCCAGTTGCTCCTCAGTAGTCATATTTGTAATAGTTAATAGCTTGACCCCTTTTGTCTAGAACATGCCGTTGGCAGGTGTATCTATTGATACTTTGTTATGCTTGAATGCACTTGAGTTTTTGTCCATGTATTGCTTGGTCTTCTTATTATCTCTTGCTTGGCTTGTGATAGGGCACATCGAGTGGTCCTTCGAGTGAGCCTCGGAATCTGCCATCCACTGATGAGACCTTAGCACAGTCGCACTCAAGGGTGGATGAGTTGTCTCTGCTTTCGCGACTATGTGACCGTGTTAAGCAGCTGGAGCACGAACTGCCCGTCCTCCGTGGTAACGTGGATGTATGGAAGTCGAGGGCGGAGAAGACCACTGCCCAAGAGCAATATCTGCTAGGGGAGGTGGCACAGCTGGGCGACCAATTCAAGTGTTAGCTTTATACTTCCTTATATTTTCTTGTAGCCACTCGCGGTAGTTCGTTGTCTTCATATTTTTGCCTTTGCTTGGTATAGTTGTCAGCGCGCGTCATCCGCGGGATGAGAAGGATAGGATCGCCATTCGTATGAATGACCTGATCCAAGAGCAGCTTCAGGCGAGTGGATACTTCTAGGTGGATCATGATCGCGCAATCGCACTGGCGACCCTGCAGGATCGTGCCTCGCGAGTGCTTCATTTTCTGAAGAAATCGCAATCGTGCTTAAGGAATATCTATCTGACGATGTTTCCGCTGGACATCGTTCCCTCGAGCCTGCTGGATCTTCTTGCTAAATTTTAGGACTTGAGTGGGGTTCGCGAGTGTGTGCCGCAACAGTTGGTGGTTGGTGCCAAGGCTGCTCTATCACTGGTGCGACTGCATAGGCCTGATGTAGATGTTGCAGCGATTGCTGCTGGACCGCCGGTGCCGCCAATAGGTTCTACCTGGAATATGGTTCCTCATTACCAGGCGGTGGATCGCCCAGCGGAGGAAATTGTCGATTTCTTCGAAGAGCAGACAAATGTTCTACTATTGCAACAATAGTTTAGTTTGTATCCTGCACATAAGTATACCAGTGTTGTAAAGTTCGTATGTATGCTGTATATAATTGATTAATATTGATATGTAAGGAGCTTGCTAGCTCGTATGTTTTGCGAGTGCGTTGCACTATGCGATTCCTTTTCGTTAGCCTAACTTGTGTTTATCTCAGCACCTTGCCAACCTGTCAGGTGCATTGCAGCTGGATTGGTGTTTGTCAAGGGTTCGATTAGTGCGTCAGCTACTCAGGATATCACGATTGGTTCGTAGAACAGATGTGTAAAGGGTGGTGCAGCTCCCGAGTATATAGATGGCGAAAAATAATAGAAAAACGCAGAGTTTGGGGCATTTTGCTTTATTTGTTCGTAGAATAGTACGAGGTACAATGTGTGGCTAAGTAGCCTTGGCTGAATAGCCTTATTTGTGATGAAAGAAATAAAAGACGACTAAGGGTAGAAGCGCCGCAGCTGCGCGACGTTCCAAGGATTGGAGTACGCGACTCCTGTCTTGAAATCTTTGAGGCGATAGGAGCCACCTAGGGTTACTTCTGTGATCACGTATGGTCCTTCCCAAGGGGACTCGAGCTTGAGATGCCCTTGCTGTTTTAATCACAGGACCAGGTCTCCTTCGACGAAGGACCTGGGGCGTAGCCTTCTGCTGTGGTAGTTGCGCAGGTTCTGCTGGTAGATCGTCGATCTTTTTGCTGCGATTTCCCGTGCCTCATCAAGGAGGTCGACAGAGTCTTCGAGTGCAAGAGTTGACTCCTGCTCACTGTAAGTGACCACTCGCGATGCTTTGTATCGTACTTCTGCTGGCAGCACCGCTTCAGCACCATGCACCATGAAGAACGGGGTGTACCCCGTGGCACTGTTTGGGGTTGTGCGTAGGCTCCAGAGTACTGATTGCAGCTCGTCTGGCCAGCATCCTACAGCTTGTTCGAGTGGACTAAGGAGTCGCTTCTTGATTCCGCCACAGACGAGCCCGTTGGCCTTTTCAACTTGACCGTTGGTCTACGGATGAGCTACGGAGGCATAGCTTATGTTGATTCCCAGGTTCTCGCAGAAACCCTGGAACTCCTTAGAGGTGAAGTTTGTTCCATTGTCCGTAATGATGCTGTGTGGCACTCCAAAACGATAGACAATGGACTCGAAGAACTTGACTGCGCTGGCTCCTGACTGGTTAGTCACCGGCTTGGCCTCTATCCACTTGGTGAATTTGTCGACTGCGACCAAGAGGTTGACGTAGCCTCCTCGCGAGGACTTTGGGAGCTTGCCGACCATGTCGAGTCCCCATTGCACGAAGGGCCAGGCCAATTGTATTGGCCGGAGCTCCACGCCAGGTGCATGTGGTTTGTCCGCGAATTGCTAGCAAGCGTTGCATTTTTGGATGATGTCCTTGGCGTCACGCATGGCCGTCGGCCAGTAGAATCCAGCTCGTAGAGATTTGGCGACGTGGTGTCCGCAAGTCCCCTCATGGATGTCGAGGAGAACGGCTCTTCCATCAGTGTTGGAGTCGCATCGTTGGAGTACTCCTATGATGCTGCGCTTGTATAGTTCGTCGTCAATGACGGCGAATGCCTTGGATCGTCGTGCGATTTGCCGCGCGTTAGTCAGGTCGTCCGGCAGCCTCTTGCTGAGAAGGTATGTGATGTAGGGTTGAGTCCAAGAGGGTTCGATCATCATGATCTCCATTGGTCCTTCGACTCTTGTGTCGAGCTCCAGGTTGTCGAGTGCCATTGGCTCATTGGGTGGCGTAGCGCCCGAGTACGTTGTTGCGCTTGTATTCTTCTCTGTGGCCTTTTGCTTGATGGAGCATTCACAGATGCGCTCGAGAAATACTCCAGGTGGTACAGGGGCGCAGGTAGAGCCAATGTTGGCGAGTGCGTCCGCCTCTTCATTGCTTTTGTGGCCTACATGCCGCAGCTCGCAGCCGTCAAAGTCCCCTTCGAGTTTGTCGTAGAGGTCGTGGTAGGCGATCATATTGTCGTTTAGTGCGTCGCACTCGTGCATTGTCTGGTTAACGACCAGTTTGGAGTCGCCATAGATTATTAGCCTCTTGGCACCGCAGGATTTTGCCATCCGCATCCCGTGCAACAGGGCCTCGTATTCAGCTTCGTTGTTGGAGGTGGTGAACTGCATTCACAGGATTTATTTCAGCTTGTCTCCCTGAGGTGATGTCAGTATGACACCTGCACCAGCTCCGTCCTTTCGCTTGGATCCGTCGAAGTGCATTGTCCAGAGATAAGACATATCTGGTTTTTCAGGGATCTGATTCTCCATCTAGTGCATGAGGAAGTCAGGGAGAACTTGCGACCTGATCGCGTCGCACTTTTCATATGTAATGTCTCGTGGAGACAGCTCGATTCCCCAAAGCGCGACTCGTCCGGTGGCGTCGGGGTTGTTGAGGATATGTCCAAGCGGGGCGTCGTTGACCACCACGATTGGGTGCTCCTGGAAATAGTGGCGCAGTCGCCTGGCTGTCATGAAGAAGCCATATGCCAACTTCTGGTAGTGCGGGTACTGCTGTTTTGTTGGCGTGAGCACCTCCCTGAGGTAGTAGACTAGGCGTTGTACTCCGTGGACCTTGTTTTCCTCGGCTCGTTCCACCACGAGTACCGTGCTAACCACCTGGTTTGTGGTGGAGATGTATAGCAACAGTGGTTCCCTTTCACGTGGGGTCACCAGTACTGGTGAGGTAGACAGTAGACGCTTGAGGTCTTCGAATGCTTCCTATGCCTCATTGGTCCACTCGAACTTGTCAGCTTTGCGGAGAAGGTGGTAGAAGGGCAGTGCCTTTTCACCCATTCGACTGATGAATCGACTGAGCACCGCAATTTGCCCGGCCAGCTGCTGGACACCTCTTATGTTCTTCGGCTTCTCCATGGCCAGTATGGCTTTTATTTTCTTCGGGTTCGCCTCGATCCCTCTCACAGAGATGAGATACCCGAGTAGTTTCCCAGATGGTACGCCGAAGGCACATTTGTCCGGATTGAGCTTGATCCGGTAGCGGTCGAGGTTGGCGAAGGTTTCGCGTAAATCATCCATTAGCGAGGCTTCCTCTTTGGTCTTGATTACGATGTCGTCAACATAGACTTGGATGTTGCGACCAAGTTGGTTCTTGAGGCAAGCTTGCATGCACCGCTGATAGGTTGCTCCTGTGTTTTTTAGCCCGAAGGGCATTGTGTTGTAGCAGAACACACCAAAAGGCGTTGTAAACGCCATTTTATCTTGTTCTTCCTCCTTCATTCGAATCTGATTGTAGCCTGAGTAGGCGTCGAGGAAGCAGAGGAGCTCGCATCCCGCGGTGGAGTCGATGATCTGGTCGATTCGCGGCAGCGGGAAGTGATCCTTTGGGCAGTGCTTATACAGAGAGGTAAAATCCATGCACATCCGTAGGATATCCGTGTCCTATTTTGGTACTAGCACTGTATTGGCAAGCCAGGTGCTTTCCTTGATCTCACGTATGAATTTGGCATCGAGGAGTCTGTTGATCTCCATTCCGACCGCTTTTGCTCTTGGCTCAGACAGTCGCCGAATTGTTTGCTTGACTGGCTTTGCGTCTGGGTTGACATTGAGTGCGTGCTTGGCGAATTCCCTAGGAACTCCTGGCATGTCTGCTAGACACCAGGCGAAGATTTCCCAGTGCTCACGGAGGAATTCGACGAGCGCGAGTTCCTATGCGGGACTCAAGTTGTTGGCGATAAGGGCCGTCTTGGCCGGGTCCGATGGGTGGACCTGAACTTTCTTCGTGTGCACCAACGAGTCGAAGGACAGGTCGGGTGAACTTGGCCGGCTCAGGGGAGGCAGACTGTTGTCTGTCGACTCCTTCAATCTTGCGAGTTCTTCCTGCATGCCGAAGGACTAGGAAATTCTGTTGAATTCCCTGTCGCAACTGTTGGACCTCTCGAAGCTCCCATTGATTGTGATGACACCATTGGGGCCTAGCATTTCCATCTGCAGGTAGGCGTAGTGCGGCACTGCCATGAACCTGGCGAACGCGACACGTCCAAGGATGCAGTGGTACTATAAGGGCCAGTCAACGACTTCAAAGTCAATGCGTTCACGTCAAAAGTTGTTCGGCATGCCGAAGATGACGTCGAGGTTGATTTTTCCAAGGGGATATATGCCCTTGCCTAGGACGATGCTGTGGAATGTCGTGTCCGAGACCTCTAGGTAGGTCAGAGGGATCCTCATTGCTTGCAAGGTACTCGCGAACATAAGGTTAATGCCGCTTCCACCATCCATGAAAACGCGACTCATGTTGAAGCCTCCAATCTATGCCTCGAGTACGAGGGGACAATGGCCTGGGCGGGGTACCTGACGCGGGTGGTCGTGCTTGTCGAAGGTGATGCAGGAGTCGCTTCCACTGAGGTACTCAGTGGTGGATGGTGGTGACTTTGTCACCAAGTTGACTTTGCGAGTGATGGCCTTCTGCACCCGATTCGAGGGGCGTCCCTTTTGGATCATCATGTTGCCCACAGCCCATGGGTATGGCTCGCCGCCTTGATCATGGACCGGTGCAGCCGCGGGTGGTGGCACTCCAGGTGGTGGAGGAGGAGCTCCATGTGCTACAGCGCCTGGAGCGACTACGTAGCCCCTGTTGACGGCGTCACGATTCATGCGCGCCAGACCCTCGTGGAGTTTGAGGAACTCGCGGCAGTCCTTGAGGAGGTGGCTGGATTTCTTCTTGTCGTCGTGCTTCTCGATGTAGAAGTGCATGTTGCACGGCCCGGACAGTTTGTCCTCGATTGTTGTCATGGGTGCCTCTTCGCGAGTGCGGCGCTGCCATAGTTGCGTGGTTTTCCCGGAGTCGCGGTGTCCACCGCTGCATAGCCGATGTTGCGGTTGTCGTCGCGCCTGTTAGCGTAGCCGGCTGCGACCATGTTGACATCGTCGCGGTCATCGTAGATGCACATTCGACGTTTGCTTTGGCGATCGTGTCTGCGCTCGAGCTCTGCTTTGTCGTTGGAGTGAACGAGATTTTTCACTGAATCTTCTCCATCTGCCCGCCGATTCATGATTTCCATCAGGTGGTCAATGGTTTTTGGCTTTGAGTGGCCCAGATCCTCCCTGAGCTCTATGCGGCGAACACCGCCATTGAATGCGTCAATCGCCTGGTCCTCCGAGATATATTCTGCGGAGTTCTTGATGATGGACCACCTCTAGATGTACGAGCGTAATGACTCGCCCGACCTTAGCTGGCAGCATCTCAGCTCTTCGATTGACGCGGGCCATTTGTAGGTTCCCTTGAAGTTGCGCAAAAAGCTGTAAACCAGCTCATCCCAGCTGCGAATGGATCCGCACGGGAGGTTATTGAGCCAAGCTCAGGCGGTGCCCTGCAGCTGTAGCTGTAGGCATTGCATGACCGTGCTTTGACTCCCACCATGGAGCCTGACGGAGGAGATGTGGTCTTCCAACCAGATTTTCAGATCATTCAGGTCGCCAAACTTTGGGTTCTCCGATGGGAGCTTGAACCCCTTGGGCATTCGCTTTTGTCTGATGGCCCTGCTGAAGCATCTGGCACCACATAGCTCCATGTCTTCGTCCTTGATACATTGCAAATGTATCTATAATTTCTTATGTTCCATGCTTGGTTTTATCTACTTTCTTGTGTTTTGTTCCAACTTTGGAGTACCTTTCATATGATTTCTTGGACTAACCTATTAACAAGAGCCATAGTGCCAGTCGCCTGTTTTCTGCTGTTTTTGGTTCTAGGAAGTCAGAAAATGAATATTCTCGGAATTGGACAGGACAAAAGCCAAAGTTACTATTTTCTTGGAAGACTCACGGAGCCAGAAGGAGAGTCGGAGAGGGGCCACAGGGTGGCCACACCCCCCTTGGTGTGGGCAACCCTAGGTCGCGCCAGGGCATGGTGTGGGCCCCCTGGCTGGCCACCGACCTTGCCTCCTTCGCCTATAAGAGTCTCCCGATACCAAAACCCTAGATCGTCAATCAGAAATCCATGAAAAGTTCCGCTACGCCGCCGCCATTGAAGGGGAGATTCAGGGACATAAAGTCTCTGTTCTGGCACCCTGCCGGGACAGGGAAGTGCCCCGGAGCCATCTCCATCGATCTCCACCGCCATCTCCATCACCATTGTTGATTCCCATGATGAGGAGGGAGTAGTTCTCTCTCGAGGCTAAGGGTTCTACCGGTAGCTATGTGTTCATCTCTCTCTCTATGCATGATCATATTATGATCATGAGCTTGTAATCTATAGATCTACCTTGCTACTCAAGTGCTTTAATAGATCTCTGCTCTCCCCATCTGTGTGGAAGTGACATCGAGCACACCATGGTGGCACTTAGGCTAGAGATTACAAATACTTGTTATGAGTTATATTTGGAGTTGGATGTCTTTATGAAATTGTGGTGTTTGTTGGAACCATCTAGTGCTCAAGGTGATAGTGTGGGGTTTTCTAGATGGGAAAGGCTTACTTTGAGGTGTGCTATTATAGCCCTACCTTGGATTAGAGTCTCCAACCGGAGAGTAGTTAAGCGTAGTATCATAAAGAAGAATACATTTATATGAGAGTGTTCACTAGTGAAAGTATGATCCCTAGGCCTTGTTTCTAAGCATTGAAACACCGTTTGCTACTAGATCTATTACATGCTTGCTTGCTTCCATCTTTATTTCAGTTTGCCTTTAGTTTCTTCCACGCCATCAAGTTATTTTCTAGCACCGTTACCACTTATAATTATCTATACCACTTGTATTTCACTATCTCTTCGCTGAACTACTGCACCTATACATCTGACAAGTGTATTGGGTGTGTTGGGGACACAAGAGACTTATTGTATCTTGATTGCAGGGTTTTTTGAGAGGGGATACCTTTGACCACTTCCTCCCTGAGTTCGATAAACCTTGGGTGATCCACTTAAGGTAAAACATGTTGCTGTTCTACAAACCGCTACACTTGGAGGCCCAACAACTGTCTACAAGAATAGAAGTGCATAGACATCAAGCTATTTTCTGACGCCGTTGCCGGGGAGGTAAGGTAAAAGGTATTCACACCGGAGGATTAAAGAAGAAGAACTTCCCACGGCAAACGCCTATTTTTTGGCGCCGTTCCCAGGGACGTAAGGTAAAAGGTACTCACATCCTCCGATGTGAGTGCTCGAAGTTATTTCCTTTAGATTCTGCAATTTTGTCTTTTTGTTTCTTGTTTTTATTTTCACTAGTTAGGCTTAATGGAAAACAACAACAAAATTAGAGAGCTTTATAGTATTTACCTTGAGTTAGGACATGAAGTGTTTGAAGAGAAAATTAAAAAACCTATGGAACTTTATTTGCATGCTAATAGCAATGTTGTTAGTACGAATTCTTTGGACACCATTATTGCTAATGCTATGGAAAAGTCTAAGATTGAGGAAGCTAGTTTTTATGAAAATGATCTTTTTAGTTCCCCAGCTTTGGAAGATAGCTATTCTATTGCTTATGATGATACCAAACCTCCAATATATGATGATTACAATGATGAATATGATATTTTCAGTCCACCTACTATTAAGGAGAAAATTAATTATGATTACAATATGCCTCCTATATTTGATGATTATGGTGATGAGAATAATAATGATAGCTATTTTGTTGAATTTGCTCCCACTATAATTAATAAGAATGACTATACTTATGTGGAGAGTATTAATTCTTTTATGGATGTGGCTCATGATAAGAATGTTTTATGTGATAGTTATATTGTTAATTTTATTCATGATGCTACTGAAAGTTATTATGAGATAGGGAAACATGATTTTATGTATCTCAACAATATTAAGTTTCCCCTCTTTATGTTGAAAATCTTGAAGTTGCACTTGTTTTGCTTTCCTATGCTTGTTGCTTTGTGCTTTCATGACTTGTTTCTTTACAAGATTCCTATGCATAGGAAGTGGGTTAGACCTAAATGTGCTTTGAATTTTCTTCTTGATGCTCTCTTTTACTTCAATTCATATTTCTTATATGAGCATCTTCTCAAACTATCAAGCCTAACTTAAAGGCATTAAAGAAAAAAGTACTTATTGGGAGATAACCCAAAAGTTTTAGATGAGTCTTGGAAGTTATTACCTCTGTAATAACCGCTCCTTATCCCTTTTATTTGCTTTTTGTGCCAAGAGTAACCTCTAATGAGAGAGAAGTAATGATTGGGAAAGTTGTTGTCCCGAAACAGATTTCTGTGTTTCACCGTAAAAATTCGTGTAAAATCTATGAACGTCTTTTTGAGGCGTGAATTTTTGTGCTTCTGCCCCAGGTTGTTATCTAACTTTCGTTGGGTCAACACTTTTCGATTTGAGCAACAGAAGGTCTTCGAAAAAATTCGTCTTTACCTGCTGGTCTATTTTGACAGATTTCTTCCATTATTTGCATTTGCTTCTTGGTGGTTCCTTTTTGAGTTCTTTTGGGGAATTGAGATTTTTGAGGGAAGTGCTACAGTAGCTATTGTTCTAATGGAAGTTTATTTGGTGTTAGAACTGAACCTTAAGACTTATTTATCTTGAGTGCACTAATGTTGCTAGTAAAGATTGTGTGAAGTTTTGTATAAAGGAAAATTTTCAGGTGTATGGAAGGAATGAGTAATGAGATGAAGGATGGACTAAAGCTCAAGCTTGGGGATGCCACGCGTGTCACCCCAAGAAATATCCAAGAACTACAAGCGTCAAAGCTTGGGGATTCCCAAGGCATCCCCTTCTTCATTAATAAAAATCCCAGGTTTCTTCCAAACGCTTCATTTTTATTGTTGCATGCATAGTTGTGTTGTTCTTAGAGCGTCTTCTTTTTCATTTTGGTTTTGGTTTTTCATTTTCTTGGTTTTCTTAGTTTTCTGAATAAATTGGTTGGACCCCCTCTTTCATACATTGGTTTTCAAATAGTTTGGTTTGGTTTGGAAAAGAGTAGGAAAGTTCATACTTATGTGGAAAAAAGAGCTTGTTTTTGACTATGGCCTATGCTTTGTCATGCCATGCTTGAGATTGTTCTGGCTTTATGCTTAGTATTCTTTGTTGTAGCATGACTTGTTATAAACAATTGAGATTGTTTCATGTGCCTTGGATGAATCATGCGTTGTTTTAGCATATTAAAGCATAGTATAGTGGTATTATCATTTGATGCTTTATTTGGGTTGATTTGGCACATGCTCACACCATGTTATGACTATCTCAAGTCACCATAGCCTTTATGATCCTTTAGTTTTCAACTTGTAGTATCACTTTATGCTTTGATCAATGATGTTTTGTCGCTCTGCATGATTATGGCCATTATTGCTCTCTTAGTTTGTCGCTCCCGGTCTTTTGCTAGCATCCACAACCAAGTATGAGTTCCACTCATGCATCCAACTCCTTAAACCAAGTTATTCCAAAGAGTCCACCATACCTACCTACTAGCTTATGCTATTCCAAGTATATTCATGCTTTTGTTTACCTTCCGAATTAAACTTGTTATGAGAAAACTAGTGATTAAAGCTCTCACGAACTTGATGGCATACTTTACTTTTCTTGCCCTTAATAAACTTGAACCATTGTGTCGTCTATGTTGTATATTCTTGCACTTATTTGTTGGGAATTAGTAGAACCATGCTTTCATGGGGAACGCTTTCAACATTGCACTTGGTACTTGTACCTAGTTGATATCATGCTCTTTTGTATATGGATGTCGTCGGTGTGAAATGAAAGGGGAGCTTGTAAGTCCATGGAGTTATGTATATGTGTTAGAGAAACACCTGGGCCGCTGGTCTAATCCATGCTGACATGGTGGAAACCTGCAGCGTAACCATAATGATCTGTCTATGAAGCATTCTTCTTATAAAAAAAGAGTCATATATTGAGAAAAAAGAGAAAAAGAAAAGAAAAAAAGAGATTATGAAAAGAGGAAAGAGAGAAAAAAGCACCATATTCCCATGGTAAATAAGAAGATTGCTGAGATGCTTGTTGTCTTCTTGCCTTGTCATTTTGATATGGGGATTCTTCCGTATCATCAGGCAAGGGGTACCCCGTTGGCGGTTCTCTATGATACACATGTACTTACGATGACAAGAACTTACCGGTGACTAAACTTGAGTAGCATGAGGAGCGTCCCTCGTATACAAGGGACATGAGATTTCTAACTTATACTTCGTCAAGCATGTACACCATAGTTTGTTCACTTTAACCTTAATCACTTCAAGATGCTTATGATAGAGGAAATGAGAGCTGAAAGCTAACAAGTACCATAATTTTTGGAAGCTCTTTATGAGACTTGAATCCCTACTTCCTTCTATGAAGGCCTTTCTTCCACTTATATGTTGAGTCTCCACCTTCTACCTTTATGCACCTACTTTGACAGCAGAGTGGCCATTCTTAGTTCTATGTGCATTGTCCCAAGACTTGTTGAGTGATGCATAAATTGATATTGCTTGTTTTAAACTATTTGTATCTAGTCACTCTTATGAACTTTGAAGGTGTCCTATGCATTTATATTTGCTAATCTATGAGGGACAAGCTGAATGCCATTATGCTATGTTTTCTTTATATGAAACAAACAAACGTCTTGCAAAGCATTGTTATTCATGAATCTTTTGTTTGTGCCTTTTCATGTTGCAACATAGTTACTATGTCTTACTGCTAGAACTTTGTCTTTCATGCTATGATTGAAGTACTATGATCCCAACTTTGAATGTTTTACAAGTACTCTGATCAAGTCTTTGATGGTGCATGTCACCTCAAAAATTATTCTTCTTTTTTATCACTTACCTACTCGAGGACGAGCAGGAGTTAAGCTTGGGGATGTTGATACATTGCAAATGTATCTATAATTTTTTATGTTCCATGCTTGATTTTATCTACTTTCTTTTGTTTTGTTCCAACTTTGGAGTACTGTTCATATGATTTCTTGGACTAACCTATTAACTAGAGCCACAGTGCCAGTCGCCTATTTTCTGCTGTTTTTGGTTCCAGGAAGTCAGAAAATGAATATTCTCGGAATTGGACGGGACAAAAGCCAAAGTTACTATTTTCCCAGAAGACTCACGGAGCCAGAAGGAGAGTCGGAGAGTGGCCACAGGGTGGCCACACCCTCCCTTGGCGCGGGCAACCCTAGGCCACGCCAGGGCATGGTGTGGGCCCCCTGGCTGGCCACCGACCTTGCCTCCTTCGCCTATAAGAGCCTCCTGATACCAAAACCCTAGATCGTCAATCAGAAATCCACGAAAAGTTCCGCTGCACAGCCGCCACCGAAGGGGAGATTAGGGAGACAGAAAGTCTCTGTTTCGGCACCCTGCCGGGACAGGGAAGTGCCCCCGGAGCCATCTCCATCGATCTCCACCGCCATCTCCATCACCATTGCTGATTCCCATGATGAGGAGGGAGTAGTTCTCTCTCGAGGCTAAGGGTTCTACCGGTAGCTATGTATTCATCTCTCTCTATGCATGATCATATTGTGATCATGAGCTTGTAATCTATAGATCTACCATGCTACTTGATGTGCTCATCGTTCAACGTAGAGCTTGTTGGGAACCCCAAGAGGAAGGTATGATGAGCACAGCAGTAAGTTTTCCCTCAGTTATGAAACCAAGGTTTAATCGAACCAGTAGGAGCAAGTAAACACCCCAAAGGTGTTACTAGCTGAGATTTGGCAGGGCGCACTACCGGTGCTAGTAGCAACGTGGAGACCTACACAACACAACCACAGAACTTTGTCCCCAACTTGCGATGAGGTTGTCAATCTCACCATGTTTTGCGGAAAACAAAGGATTAAACGTATCGAATGGAAAGAAGTAAAAGTTTGCAGAAAGTAAACACAAAGCAGTAAAAGATTGTAGATTGTATGTAAAGATAAAGGACCGGGATCCATAGTTCACTAGAGGTGGCTCTCCTTAGATAGATAACATGTTGGGTAAACAAGTTACAGCGGGGCAATTGACAAACCACGAGAAAGCAATACATGCATATACTAATCATCTTCACTCCTTTGTGACTTGATTGGGCATTACAACATAATACATAGACCGCCATCCAACTGCATCTATGACTAATAATCCACCTTCAGGTTATCATCCGAACCCCCTCCAGTATTAAGTTGCAAGCAACAGATTATTGCTTTACAAACTGTGTGTAAAGTAAACAATATGATTGTTCTATGAACAAAGGATTGTTGTTTTCTCCCTAGTAGCAACAGCACAGCTTGTACCTTAGAGATTTCTGTCACTTCCCCAGATTACCAGAGGCATGAACCCACTATCGAGCATAAATACTAACTCTTGGAGTTGCTAGCATCTACTTGGCCAAGATAGCTACTAACAACGGAAAGCATGCAAGATCACAAATAACAAAGACATGATAGAATCAATAATCAATCTGAAATAGCATCTCAATATCCATCGGATCCCTGCAAACACAACATGTATGAATTACAAAAAGATGATCTTGATCATGAAAGGAGCTCACAAGATCTAAACATGAAAGCACAAAGGAGGAGAACCAGCCATATAGCTACTACATGGATCCGTATTCCAAGGATGAACTACTCACACATCACACCGGAGGCTTGCATGGTGATGAAGAAAGCCTCCAGGGTGAATTCCTCTCGGCAGTGCCGGAAGAGCTTCAGATCCTCTCGATCTAGGGATGGAGATGACGTGACTCTGAGACTCTTTCGTGGATTTTTGATCAGGACCTTAGGGTTTTCGTCCCGAGGGCAATATATAGGCGGAAGGAGAGGCCGAGGGGGTGCCGGGAGCGGCCACACCACCCCCTGGCATGGGTCAGGCCTGGCCGCGTGGCCAGGTGGTGTGGTGGCTCCCTGGCCCTTCTCCGTCTCGTATTCTGGCAGTTGATCCCTTCCGGAAAAATAGGCACTTTGGCTTTTGTCCTGTCCAATTCCGAGAATATTCATTTTATGACTTTCCTAGAACCAAAAACAGCACAAAACAGAAATTGCGCTTTGTGGCTATTGTTAATAGGTTAGTCCAAGAAATCATATGAAAAGTACTCCAAAGTTGGAACAAAACACAAGAAAGTGGATAAAACCAAGCATGGAATATCAAAAATTATAGATACATTTGCAATCTATCAACATCCCCAAGCTTAACTCCTGCTTGTCCTCGAGTAGGTAAGTGATAAAAAGAAAGAATAATTTTTGAGGTGACATGCACCATCAAAGACTTGATCAAAGTATTTGCAAAACATTCAAAGCTGGGATCATAGTACTCCAATCATAACATGAAAGACAAAGTTCTAGCAATAAGCAAAGAAACTATGATGCAACATGAAAAGGCACAAACAAAAGATTCATGAATAACATGCTTTGCAAGACGTTTGTTTGTTTCACATAAAGAAAACATAGCATAAAAGTATTCAGCTTGTCCTTCATAGAGTAGCAAATATAAATGCATAGGACACCTTAAAAGTTCATAAGAGTGACTAGATACAATAGTTTAAAACAAGCAATATCAAGTTATGCATCAATCAACTAGTGTTGGGACAATGCACATAGAACTAAGAATGGCCACTATGCTCTCGAAGTAGGTGCATAAAGATAGAAGGTGGAGACTCGATATAATGGTAGAAGAAAGGCCTTTTGTATAAAAGGAAGTAGGGATTCAAGTCTCGTAAAGAGCTTCCAAAAATTATGGTACTTATAGCTTTCAGCTCTCATTGCCCCTATCATAAGCATCTTTAAGGTGATTAAGGTTAAAGTGACACAACTAAGAGGATATGCTTGACAAGTTATAAACCGAAATCTCATGCCCCTTACTTACGAAGACCGATCCTCATGCTACTCAACTTCAGTCATGAGTAAGCTCATGTCATTGTAAGTATATGTGTATCATTAAGAACCGCCAGCGGGGTACCCCTTGCACATGATACAGGAGCTTTCCCATAATCAAAATGACAAGGCAAGCAGACAATGAGCATCTCAGCGATCTTTTTATTTGCTATTTGCATAGGTTTTTATTGAGGATGCTTCATAGAGTGCTCATTATGGTGATGCTGCAAGTTTCCACCATGATTAGGCATGGCTTAGGCTAGCGGCCTAGGCGTTTCTCTAACACACATACAAACTCCATGATCTTACAAGTTCCACTTTTATTTCACACCGCCGGGATGCGTAAGCAAAAGAACATGATATCAACGGGGTACAAAGTACAAGTGCAATGTTGAAAGTGTTCCCCATGAAACATGGTTCTGCTAAATTCAACTTATAACGCAAGCATATACGCAACAAAGAAGGACCCAATGGTTCAAGTTTATTAGAGGCAATAAAGTAAAGTGTGCCATCAAGTTCGTTAGAGATTTAATCACTAGTTTTCTCATAACAAGTTTAATTCGGAAGGTAAACAAAAGCATGAATATACTTGGAATAGCATAAGCTAGTAGATAGGTATGGTGGACTCTTTGGAATAACATGGTTTAGGGAATTGGATGCATGAGTGGAACTCATACTTTGTTGTGGAGGCTAGCAAAAGACTGGGAGCGACAAACTAAGAGAGCAATAATGGCCATAATCATGCAGAGCGATAAAACATCGTTGATCAAAGCATAAAGTGATACTAAAAGTTGAAAACTAAAGGATCATAAAGGCTATGGTGACTTGAGATAGTCATAACATGGTGTGAGCATGTGCCAAGTGAACCCAAATAAAGCATCAAAGGAGAATACCACTATACTATGCTTTAATATGCTAAAACAACACATGATTCATCCAAGGCACATTAAGCAATCTCAATTGTTTATAACAAGTCATGCTACAACAAAGAATACTAAGCATAAAGCCAAAACAATATCAAGCATGGCATGACAAAGCATAGGCCACAGTCAAAAACGAGCTCTTTTTACCACAAAAGTATGAACTTTCCTACTCTTTTCCAAACCAAACCAAACTATTTGCAAACCAATGTATGAAAGAGGGGGTCCAACCAATTTATTCAGAAAACTAAGCAAACCAAGCAAACAAAAACCAAAACAAAAACGAAAAAGAAGACGCTCCAAGAACAACACAACTGTGCATGAAACAATAAAAATGAAGCGTTTGGAAGAAACCTAGGATTTTTATTGATGAAGAAGGGGATGCCTTGGGCATCCCAAGCTTTGATGCTTGTACTTCTTGGATATTTCTTGGCGTGACACACGTGGCATCCCCAAGCTTGAGCTTTAGTCCATCCTCCATCTCATTACTCATTCCTTCCATACACCTGAAAAATTTTCTTCATACAAAACTTCACACAATCTTTATTAGCAACATTAGTGCACTTAAGATAAATAAGTCTTAAGGTTCAGTTATAACACCAAATAAATTTCCATTAGAACACTAGCTACTGTATCACTTCCTTCAAAAAGCTCAATTCCCCAAAAGAACTCAAGAAGGAACCAACAAGAAGCAAATGCAGAAAATGGCAGAAATCTGTCAAAACAGACCAGCATGTAAAGACGAATTTTCTCAAAGACCTTCTGTTGCTCAAATCAAAAAGTGTTGAACTAACGAAAGTTATATAACAACCTGGGGCAGAAGCAAAAGACATTACAGCTCAATCCGACATACAGAGCTCTCGCACGAATATTTACGGTGAAGCACAAAAATCTGTTTAGGGACAGCAACTTTCCCAATCATTACTTCTCTCTCATTAGAGGTTATTCTTGGCACAAAAAGCAAATAAAAACGATAAGGAGAGGTTATTACAGAGGTAATAACTTCCAAGACTCATCTAAAACTTTTGGGTTATCTCCCAATAAGTACTTTTCTTTAACGCCTTTAAGTTAGGCATAAGAAGAAAGAAAGAATCAAGTGTTCTCAAATAAAGAAGCATTAAGACCAAATTTTGTTTTCATAGGAGAAGCAAAAGACATCTTTTGTCTCTTTTTAGGGAAGTGTTCTATACCTTTCTTGAGTGGGAGTTGATATTTAATGGTGCCTTCTTTCATATCAATGATGGCACCAACAGTTATAAGAAAAGGTCTTCCCAAAGTAATAGGACAAGAAGCATTGTATTCAACATCCAAAACATAGAAATCAACAGGGACATAGGAATTGTTAACCATAATAAGAACATCATTAAGACTCCCCATGAGTTTCTTCTTAGCATTATCATCAAGTGGGACATTCAAATAGCAATCTTCAAGAGGTGGCAACTCAAGCATATCATAAATCCTTCTAGGCATGATGGAAACACTACTATCAAGATCACATAAAGCTTTGAAATCAAAGTCATTCACTTTCATGTTAATGATGGGTTCCCAACCATCCTCTTGTTTTATAGGAATAGAAGCTTTATGTTTCATCTTTTCTTCCTTAATCTTTATGAGAGCATCGGTAATGTGTTTTGTAAAGGCCATGTTCATAGCACTAGCATTAGGGATTTTAGCAAGCTTCTGTAGGAACTTAATAACTTCAGAGATATTGCAACCATCAAGATCAAAATCAATTTTATCATCTAAAGTAGTAGAACTATTACTAGCCTCAACACTAGTGGTGGTGATAGTAGAAACACTAATGTTTCTAGCAATTTCATCTTCTCTTTCCCACTTAGCATGCAATTCAGCTAATAGTCTAACATTTTCATCAATTCTTACTTGTATAGCATTAGTACCTGCAAAGGGATTATCATTAGTTTCAGGTTTAGCAGCCATTTTATTCAAAGAAGATTGAGCTTCAGCCAAAGATGCTATATTTCTTTCAGCATTAGAGAGTTTTTCCTCAATAGTTTTATTGAAAGTAGTTTGTTTACTAATAAACTCTTTAAGCATAACTTCAAGTTCAGAGGGAGCACTCTTATTATTGTTGTAAGAATTTCCATAAGAATTACCATTGTTGGGAGGATATGGCTTATAATTGTTGTTACCAAAATTGTTCCTATAAGCATTATTACCATAAGCATTGTTACCAAAGTTGTTATTTCTTATGAAGTTCACATCAACTTGCTCTTCTTGAGCAACCAAAGAGGCTAAAGGAACATTATTTGGATCAATATGGGCTTTCCCATTAACAAGCATAGACATAATAATATCAATCTTATCACTCAAGGAGGAGGTTTCCTCAACATAATTTACCTTCCTACCTTGTGGAGCTCTCTCAGTATGCCATTCAGAATAATTAACCATCATATTGTCCAGATGTTTTGTTGCAGCACCCAAAGTGATGGTTATAAAGGTACCTCCAGCAGCTGAATCCAATAGGTTCCTTGAAGAATAGTTCAATCCTGCATAAAAAGTTTGGATGATCATCCAAGCAGTCAGTCCATGAGTGGGACAATTCTTTACCAAAGATTTCATTCTTTCCCAAGCTTGAGCAACATGATCATTATCAAGTTATTTAAACTTCATTATTTCACTTCTCATGGATATAATCTTAGCAGGATGATAGTATTTTCCAATAAAAGCATCTTTGCACTTAGTCCAAGAATCAATACTATTCCTAGTTAAGGAATTCAACCATTCTTTAGCTTTTCCTCTCAAAGAGAAAGGAAACAATTTCATCTTAATAATATCACCATCTATATCCCTATGCTTTTGCATCTCACAAAGTTCAAAAAACTTATTTAGATGGGAAGCAGCATCTTCATTACCAATACCAGAAAATTGTTCTCTCATAACAAGATTGAGCAAAGCAGGTTTTATCTCAAAAAAAGTATTTTCAGCCACAGGTGGAGCAATAGGTGTGCTCATAAAATCATTGTTGTTGGTGCTCGTGAAGTCACACAACTTAGTGTTTTCAAGAGTAGTCATTTTTTTGGGTTTTCAAATAAGAAAGCAAACTAGTAAAACTAATTTTTTTGTGTTTTTGAAGAACAAAACAAGCAAACAAAGCAAAAAAGAAAACTAAGCAAAACAAAAACAACAAAGTAAAGAGATTGGTTATGAGGGACTCCCCTTGTGAAGATGTCCTTGAATCCTCGGCAACGGCGCCAGAAAAGATCTTGATGTGCTCGTCGTTCGTTGGAGAGCTCGTTGGGAACCCCAAGAGGAAGGTATGATGAGCACAGCAGTAAGTTTTCCCTCAGTTATGAAACCAACGTTTAATCGAATCAGTAAGTTTTCCCTTAGGTATGATGAGCATAGCAGTAAGTTTTCCCTCGGCAACTTATTTGGATGGTGGTGACTTTGTCGCCAAGTTGACTTTGTGAGTGATGGCCTTCTGCACCCAATTCGAGGGGCGTCCCTTTTGGATCATCATGTTGCCCACAGCCCATGGGTATGGCTCACCGCCTTGATCGTGGACCGGTGCAGCCGCGGGTGGTGGCACTCCAGGTGGTGGAGGAGGAGCTCCATGTGCTACAACGCCTAGGGCGACTCCGTAGCCCCTGTTGACGGCGTCGCGATTCATCCGCGCCAGACCCTCGTGGAGTTTGAGCAACTCGCGCAGTCCTTGAGGAGGTGGCTGGATTTCTTCTTGTCATCGTGCTTGTCGATGTAGAAGTGCACGTTGCACGGCCCGGACAGTTTGTCCTCGATTGTTGTCATGGGTGCCTCTTTGCGAGTGCGGCGCTGCCATAGTTGCGTGGTTTTCCTGGAGTCGCGGTGTCCACCACTGCATAGCCGATGTTGCGGTTGTCGTCGTGCCTGTTAGCGTAGCCGGCTGCGACCATGTTGACATCGTCGCGGTCATCGTAGATGCACATTCGACGTTTTCTTTGGCGATCGCGTCTATGCTTGAGCTCTGCTTTGTCGTTGGAGTGAACGAGATTTTTCACCGAATCTTCTCCATCTGCCCGCCGATTCATGATTTCCATCAGGTGGTCAATGGTTTTTGGCTTCGAGTGGCCCAGCTCCTCCCTGAGCTCTATGCGGCGAACGCCGCCATTGAATGCATCAATCGCCTGGTCCTCCGAGATATATTCTACGGAGTTCTTGATGATGGACCACCTCTAGATGTACGCGTGTAATGACTCACCCAACCATAGCTGGCAGCATCTCAGCTCTTCGATTGACGCGGGCCATTTGTAGGTTCCCTTGAAGTTGCACAAAAAGCTGTAAACCAGCTCATCCCAATTGCGAATGGATCCGCACGGGAGGTTATTGAGCCAAGCTCAGTCGGTGCCCTGCAGCTGTAGCTGTAGGCATTGCATGACCGTGCTTTGACTCCCACCATGGATCCTGACGGAGGAGATGTGGTCTTCCAACCAGATTTTCGGATCATGCAGGTCGCCAAACTTTGGGTTCTCCGATGGGAGCTTGAACCCCTTGGGCATTCGCTTTTGTCCGATGGCCCTGCTGAAGCATCTGGCGCCACATAGCTCCATGTCTTCGTCCTTGATACATTGCAAATGTATCTATAATTTTTTATGTTCCATGCTTGGTTTTATCTACTTTCTTGTGTTTTGTTCCAACTTTGGAGTACTTTTCATATGATTTCTTGGACTAACCTATTAACAAGAGCCACAGTGCCAGTCGCCTGTTTTCTGCTATTTTTGGTTCTAGGAAGTCAGAAAATGAATATTCTCGGAATTGGACAGGACAAAAGCCAAAGTTACTATTTTCTCGGAAGACTCACGGAGCCAGAAGGAGAGTCGGAGAGGGGCCACAAGGTGGCCACACCCCCCTTGGTGCGGGCAACCCTAGGCCGCGCCAGGGCATGGTGTGGGCCCCCTGGCTGGCCACCGACCTTGCCTCCTTCGCCTATAAGAGTCTCCCGATACCAAAACCCTAGATCATCAATCAGAAATCCATGAAAAGTTCCGCTACGTTGCCGCCATCGAAGGGGAGATTCGGGGGACAGAAAGTCTTTGTTCTGGCACCCTGCCAGGACAGGGAAGTGCCCCGGAGCCATCTCCATCGATCTCCACCACCATCTCCATCACCATTGCTGATTCCCATGATTAGGAGGGAGTAGTTCTCTCTCGAGGATAAGGGTTCTACCGGTAGCTATGTGTTTATCTCTCTCTCTCTATGCATGATCATATTGTGATCATGAGCTTGTAATCTATAGATCTACCTTGCTACTCAAGTGCTTTAATAGATCTCTGCTCTCCCCATATGTATGAAAGTGATAACGAGCACACCATGGTGGCACTTAGGCTAGAGATTACAAATACTTGTTATGAGTTATATTTGGAGTTGGATATATTTATGAAATTGTGGTGTTTGTTGGAACCATCTAGTGCTCAAGGTGACAGTGTGGGGTTTTCTAGATGGGAAAGGCTTACTTTGAGGTGTGCTGTTATAGCCCTACCTTGGATTAGAGTCTCCAGCCGGAGAGTAGTTAAGCGTAGTATCATAAAGAAGAATACATTTATATGAGAGTGTTCACTAGTGAAAGTATGATCCCTAGGCCTTGTTTCTAAGCATTGAAACACCGTTTGCTACTAGATCTATTACATGCTTGCTTGCTTCCATCTTTATTTCAGTTTGCCTTTAGTTTCTTCCACGCCATCAAGTTATTTTCTAGCACCGTTACCACTTATAATTATCCATACCACTTGTATTTCACTATCTCTTTGCTGAACTACTGCACCTATACATCTGACAAGTGTATTGGGTGTGTTGGGGAAACAAGAGACTTCTTGTATCTTGATTGCAGGGTTTTTTGAGAGGGGATACCTTTGACCACTTCCTCCCTGAGTTCGATAAACCTTGGGTGATCCACATAAGGGAAAACTTGCTGCTGTTCTACAAACCTCTACACTTGGAGGCCCAACAACTGTCTACAAGAATAGAAGTGCGTAGACATCAAGCTATTTTCTAGCGCCGTTGCCGGGGAGGTAAGGTAAAAGGTATTCACACTGGAGGATTAAAGAAGAGGAACCTCCCACGGCAAACGCCTATTTTCTGGCGCCGTTGCCAGGGACGTAAGGTAAAAGGTACTCACATCCTCCGATGTGAGTGCTCGAAGTTATTTCCTTTAGATTCTGCAATTTTGTCTTTTTGTTTCTTGTTTTTATTTTCACTAGTTAGGCTTAATGGAAAACAACAACAAAATTAGAGAGCTTTATAGTATTTACCTTGAGTTAGGACATGAAGTGTTTGAAGAGAAAATTAAGAAACCTATGGAACTTTATTTGCATGCTAATAGCAATGTTGTTAGTATGAATTCTTTGGACACCATTATTGCTAATGCTATGGAAAAGTCTAAGCTTGGGGAAGCTAGTTTTTATGAAAATGATCTTTTTAGTTCCCCAGCTTTGGAAGATAGCTATTCTATTGCTTATGATGATACCAAACCTCCAATATATGATGATTACAATGATGAATATGATATTTTCAGTCCACCTACTATTAAGGAGAAAATTAATTATGATTACAATATGCCTCCTATATTTGATGATTATGGTGATGAGAATAATAATGATAGCTATTTTGTTGAATTTGCTCCCACTATAATTAATAAGAATGACTATACTTATGTGGAGAGTGTTAATTATTTTATGGATGTGGCTCATGATAAGAATGTTTTATGTGATAGTTATATTGTTAATTTTATTCATGATGCTACTGAAGTTATTATGAGAGAGGGAAACATGATTTTATGTATCTCAACAATATTAAGTTTCCCCTCTTTATGTTGAAAATCTTGAAGTTGCACTTGTTTTGCTTTCCTATGCTTGTTGCTTTGTGCTTTCATGACTTGTTTATTTACAAGATTCCTATGCATAGGAAGTGGGTTAGACTTAAATGTGCTTTGAATTTGCTTCTTGATGCTCTCTTTTACTTCAATTCATATTTCTTATATGCGCATCTTCTCAAACTATCAAGCCTAACTTAAAGGCATTAAAGAAAAAAGTACTTATTGGGAGATAACCCAAAAGTTTTAGATGAGTCTTGGAAGTTATTACCTCTGTAATAACCGCTCCTTATCCTTTTTATTTGCTTTTTGTGCCAAGAGTAACCTCTAATGAGAGAGAAGTAATGATTGGGAAAGTTGTTGTCCCGAAACAGATTATTGTGCTTCACCATAAAAATTCGTGTAAAATCTATGAACGTCTTTTTGAGGCGTGAATTTTTGTGCTTCTGCCCCAGGTTGTTATCTAACTTTCGTTGGGTCAACACTTTTCGATTTGAGCAACAGAAGGTCTTCGAAAAAATTCGTCTTTACCTGCTGGTCTGTTTTGACAGATTTCTGCCATTATTTGCATTTGCTTCTTGGTGGTTCCTTTTTGAGTTCTTTTGGGGAATTGAGCTTTTGGGGAATTGAGATTTTTGAGGGAATTGAGTAGGTACATGGTGTCCGCTGTCACCGCTGCTTGCGGCGTCTTTGGGACCACATTGCCCCGGGTGTCGACTGTCATAGAGCTGAAGTCGAGGACTTTCGCAGCTTCTATGCGCTTCTGCTTGGTGAGATGGGCCATTCGAGATCATCTCTTGTTGGCCACATACTCGTTGCCTTTGGAGGAGGATCCTCCGTGGGAGGAGAGCCCGGCCCTTCGAAGGCTCGACTCGTCTGCCGCCTTTTTACGCGCTTCGAGTTGCACGATTGTTTGTAGCTAGCGTCTGCACTCTTCCTTCAGCAGCCAATGATAGCCCATCAGCAGTTCTTGCGGTGTGCCTGGGGGCAGAGGATTGCCTCGCAGGGCGTCTTGGCAGCGAGCCCACTCGAGATCATTGAGCTTGATCACGACACGTTCGCCAGTGTGCTTGTTCACCATGGTTGGGGGTTCGACTGCCCCTCCATTGTTGACGGGCATGCCGTTTCCACCGTTGGTGGGGCCACTATTGGGAGGTCCGCCATTAGGGATGCCACCGTTAGGCGGATCAGTGCCAAATCCATTGCCACCGGTTTCGCGATTAGCGGTGGAGTCGCCAGTGTTAATTACGGCGCACATGAAGTGGCTAGGGAAGCTATTGCTCCCGCAACTCTCAGATCCGGAGCCGTAGACTCCATATTCCATTGCTAAGCCGCCCAGATCGGATTTGTGACTGATGTCGCTGTCCGCTCTCTCAGCTGTTGCTGAGGTGTTGAGCTTGCTGAGGATGTCGATTGGTAGCAGGAACCAAGATGCTGGAGCAATCGCGGATGCCGTTGGCTGGTCAAGCATGCGAAGTGTGCCCATCTGACCAACTTGGAAGCGGAAGCTCCCTATCGCCAGGCTGATTCCGTCGCCCACGGACTCGAAAGCCCGGCGAGTGGCAGGCGTGCGGACGGAGAAGTCGAATGTGCCGAAGAGCTGGCAAATCTCCATTGTTGCAGAGTTGTAGATCGTGGTTGATTTGGCCGAAGAAGCTGCAACATCAGCACTCCCAATTCCCACAGACGGCACAAATTGACGAGGGTTTAACTCATCAATGCCCATTGTTATGGACTTGGTTTTTGGAGAAGGAGGGAGCGCTGGAAGCATCAATCGGCTAGCAAACAAGCAAATAGGGACACAAGGTTCACCCAGGTTCAGGCCTCATAGAGGTCCGTACTCCTGCTTGTCTGCTCTTGGAATTAACGAAGGAATCGAAGATTACAATGGTGCGCAGATACAGTCTGGCGAGGGTTGTGGAAACTAGGGTTGCGTGTGTCCTCCTCGCTGCCCCCTCCTAGCCTTTATATAGTTAGGCTAGGTCTCAGGTAGCAGGTCGAGTCAGTTACAGTTTAGGGTTTGCCCTTCAAACTTTCTATTTTTAGACTTCTTCTTGTCTCGCAAGTTATCGGTAGTCCATAGGCCACTCGAAGTCTTCATTGGGCCGTGGCAACGCCGTGGGCTTCCACCGTATCTGGACTGTATATACAAGACTCAAGTACCTGCAGGGTATACCCATGTCACCACATGTGTCACCCCAAGAAATATTCAAGAGGTACAAGCATCAAAGCTTGGGGATGCCTAAGGCATCCCCTTCTTCATCAATAAAAATCTCAGGTTTTCTTCCAAAACACTTATTTTTATTGTTTCATGCACAATTGTGTTGTTCTTGAAGCATCTTTGTTTTTGTTTTTAGTTTTATTTTGTTTGGTTTTGCTTAAATAAATTGGTTGGACCCCTGCATTCATATGTTGTTTCAAATAAGTTGATTGATGTTGGAAAAGAGTAGGAAGCTTCATGCTTATAAGAGGTACAAAAGGAGCTTGTTTTGACTGTGGCCTAGACTTTATTGTGTCATGTTTGATGTTGCTTTAACCTTATGCTTAGTGATTATTGCTGTAGCATGACTTGTTCTAAATAATTGAGATTGCTTAATGTGCCTTGAAAGAATCATGCGTTGTTTTAGCATACAAAAGCATAATATTGTGGTATTCTCCTTTGATGCTTTATTTGGGTTGACTTGGCACATGCTTACACCATGTTAAGACTATGAACCACTCATCTTAGCCTCAATGATCATTTAGTTTTTGACTTGTAATATCACTTTATGCTTTAATTAATAATGGTTTGTCGCTTTGCATGATTATGGCCATTATTGCTCTCTTAGTTGGTCGCTCCCGGTCTTTTGCTAGCCTCCACCTCTAGCACGTATGAGTTCCACTCATGCATCCAACCTCCAAGAAAACCAAGTTATTCCAAAGAGTCCACTATAAATTCCTATGCATGGTGTGTTACACCTTTCCAAGTATATTCATGTTTTTATGTACCTTCCAAATTAAACTCTTGTTATGAAAATTAGTGATTAAAGCTATCACAAACTTGATGGCACACTTTATTTTCTTGCACTTAATAAACTTGAACCATTGTGTCCATCTATGTTTCTTATATGCTTGCACTTTATAAGTTGTGAATTAGCAGAACCATGATACCATGGGGAATGCTTTCAACATTGCACTTATTATTTAGTTGATATCATGTTCTTTTATTTATGGATCCTGGCAGTGTGAAATAAAAGGGGAGCTTGTAAGCTCATGGAGTTTGTATGTGTGTTATAGAAACGCCTGGGAGGCTAGCCTAAGCCATGCCTAATCATGGTGGAAACTTGCAGCATAACCATAGTGAGCATTCTGTGAAGCGTCCTCAATAAAAACCTATGAAAATAGCAAATAAAAAGATCACTGAGATGCTCATTGTCTGTTGCCTTGTCATTTTGATATGGGAAAGCTCCTGTGTACTGGGGCAAGGGGTACCCCGTTGGCGGTTCTCCATGATACACATGTAGTTACAATGGCAAGAACTTACTTGTGACTAAAGTTGAATAGCATGAGGTTCGGTACTCGTAAGCAAGGGGCATGAGATTTTCAACTTATAACTTGTCAAACATATCCTCATATTTGTGTCACTTTAACCTTAATCACCTCAAGATGCTTATGATAGGGGAAATGAGAGCTTAAAGCTAATAAGTACTCCCTCCGTTCCAAAATGTAAGGCGCCTAAGCTTTAGTCAAAAGTCAACATATTTTAAGTTTGAACAAATTTATATATAAAAATAAAAACATTCACAATACCAAACCAATATCAATAGATTCACTAGAAAGTATAGTTTCTCAAAATGTCCATTTGATATTGTAAATATTTATATTTTTTCGTATAAACTTGGTCAAATTTAAAAGATGTTGACTTTTAGCTAAAGCTTAGGCGCCTTACATTTTGGGACGAAGAGAGTACCATAATTTTTGGAAGCTCTTTATGAAACTTGAAATCTCTGCTTCCCTCTGTGAAGGGCCTTTCTTTTTACTTTTATGTTGAGTCTCCATCTTCTATCTTTATGCAACAATTGAGAGAGCATAGTGGTCATTCTTAGTTTAATGTGCATTGTCCCAAAACTTGTTGATTGATTCATAACTCTGATATTGCTTGTTCTTAAATTATTCGTATGTAGTCACCCTTATGAACTTTGAAGGTTCCTATGCATTTATGTTTTGCTATACCATGAGGGACAAGCTGAATACCACTCTTATTATGTTTTCTATATGTGAAACAAACAAATGTCTTTCAATGCATTGTTATTCATGATCTTTTGTTTGTACCTTTTCATGTTACAACATAGTTGCTATGTCTTATTGTTAGAACTCTATCTTTCATGCTCATGTTTAGAGTACTTTGATCCCAGCTATCAATGCTTTACAAATACCTTGATCAAGATTGTGATGGTGCATGTCACCTCAAAAATTATTCTTTTTATCACTACTCGAGGACGAGCAGGAGTTAAGCTTGGGGATGCTTGATATGTCATAAACGTATCTATAATTTTTGATGCTCCATGCTTGTTTTAAATAAACTTTCTTCTGTTTTCTTTACACTTTGAGGTATTTTTATACATTTTCTGGAACTAACCTATTAACAAGATGCCACAGTGCTAGTTGCATGTTTTCTGCTATTTTTGGTTTTAGAAAAGCTAGTAAGCAAATATTCTCGGAATTGGACGGGACAAAAGCCAAAGTCAATATTTTACCATAAGGAACACGGAGTCCAAAGGGCAGCCGAACTGGGGCCACAAGGTGGCCACACCTAGGGCTGGCGCAGCCACCCCCTAGGGCGGGCCGCCCCATGGTGTGGGCCCTCGGGAGCCCACCGACCTTGCCCCTTCGCCTATAAGAGTACCCCAATGCAGAAACCCTAAGTACCCCGATCAAAAATCCATGAGTCCGTAGCCGCTGCCATCTCCATCCCTAGATCGGGAGGATCTGAAGCTCTTCCCGGCACCCTGCCGGAGGGGAGAGATTATCCCGGAAGCCTTCTTCATCACCATGCCAGCCTCTGGAGTGATGCGTGAGTAGTTCGTCCTTGGACTATGGGTCCATACAGTAGCTAGATGGTTGGTTCTCCTCCTTTGTGCTATCATGTTTAGATCTTGTGAGCTCCGTTCATGATCAAGATCATCTATTTGTAATCCTATATGTTGTGTTTGCGGGGATCGGATGGATATTGAGATACTATGTCAGATTGATTATTGATTGTATCATGTCTATGTTATTTGTGATCTTGCATGCTCTTCGTTGCTAGTAGCTATCTTCGCCAAGTAGATGCTTGTAACTCCAAGTGGGAGTATTTATGCTCGATAGTAGGTTCATGCCTCTAGTAATCTGGGGAAGTGACAGAAATCTCTAAGGTTGTAGATGTGTTGTTGCTACTAGGGAGAAAACAACAATCCTTTGTCCATGGGGCAATTGTATTGTTTACTTTACACACTTTGCTTAATGCAATTATCTGTTGCTTGCAACTTAATACTGGAAGGGGTTTGATGATTAGTCATAGATGCAGTTGGATTACGGTCTATGATAACCTGAAGGTGGATTATTAGTCATAGATGCAGTTGGATTACGGTCTATGTATTATGTTGTAATGCCCAATCAAATCTCGTAGGAGTCAAGATGTCTAGTATATGCATTGTTATGCTTTCTCAATCTGTCAAATGCCCCGCTATAATTTGTTCACCCAACATGCTATTTATCTTAAGGAGAAACACCTCTAGTGAACTGTGGACCCTAGTCCATTCCTTTACCATTTATGTACCATCTACTGTTTACTGTTTACTTTATGCAAGCAATTACTATCTTCCACACTATATGTTTAATCCTTTGTTTTCAGCAAAACCAGTGAGATTGACAACGTCACTGTAAGTTGGGGAAAAGTTTTGTGGTTGTGTTGTGCAGGATTCCAAGTTGCTAGCAACACCTTGGAGTTGTTTCCTTACTCCTACTGGTTTGATAACCTTGGTTTCATAACTGAGGGAAACTTGCTGCTGTGCTCATCATACCTTCCTATTGGGGTTCCCAACGAGCTCTACATATCTTGAGCCATTAGTTACCTTCTTCTTTCTATTAAGAATATCTCGCTTAAACTTTTTATAGGTAGGAGGTTGAATAGAATCAGTTAAAGTAAGTTCTAAATGTAAGCATCCCAGAGCCTCAGCAAAAGTGTCATAAATGGCTTTATCTAGTTCATATTGAACTCGATTAGGATAAGGAATTTTCTCTTTGGTGGGTATTACCTTTACCTTTGCCACTAGTTCAGCATTATTTTTGGTTTTCCTCGCAGCTGGTTTTTGCTTATCGGCGTGTTCTTCTTGTTGTATGATAACTTACTCTTCTTGCTCCTTTCTGAGATCGACTTCTTCCCTTGAACCGATTGTCTCAAAGTCTGAATCATATAGTCTATGTTTGTCCCCTGCTTCCCCTTCTTCTCCAGTTTTGGAAGCTTCACTCTCCTGATGGCCCAAAATATATCGAGCTCGTTGGGGAACCCCAAGAGGAAGGTATGATGAGCACAGCAGCAAGTTTTCCCTTAATTATGAAACCAAGGTTATCAAACAGCAAGGAAACACCTCCAAGGTGTAGTTTCCAACTTGGAATCTTACACAACACAACCACAGAACTTTGCCCCCAACTTACAGTGAGGTTGTCAATCTCACCGGTTTTGCTGAAAACAAAGGATTAAACGTATTGTGTGGAAGAAAGTAAAAGCTTGCAGAAAGTAAACAAGATAGTTGTAGATTGATGGTAAAATAAAGGACCAGGGTCCATATTTCACTAGTGGTGGTTCTCCTTAAGATAGATGACATGTTGGGTGAACAAATTACAGCGGGGCAATTGACAAACATCGAGAAAGCATACATGCATATACTAATCATCTTGACTCCTATGAGATTTGATTAGGAATTACAACATTAT
This sequence comes from Avena insularis, assembly GCA_023614405.1. Lineage (NCBI taxonomy): Eukaryota > Viridiplantae > Streptophyta > Magnoliopsida > Poales > Poaceae > Avena > Avena insularis. The sequence goes on along the minus strand of CM042690.1, from coordinate 605,291,707 downwards.
ACATAGACCGTAATCCAACTGCATCTATGACTAATAATCCACCTTCAGGTTATCAATCCGAACCCCCTCCAGTATTAAGTTGCAAGCAACAAATAATTGCATTACGCATTGCGTGTAAAGTAAACAATACGATTGTTCTATAAACAAAGGATTGATGTTTTCTCCCTAGTAGGAACAGCACATCTAGTACCTTAGAGATTTCTGTCACTTCCCTAGATTACTAGAGGCATGAACCCACTATCGAGCATAAATACTCCCTCTTCGAGTTGCTAGCATCTACTCGGCCAAGATATCTACTAACAACGGAGAGCATGCAAGATCACAAATAACAAAGACATGATAGAATCAATAATCAATCTGAAATAGCATCTCAATATCCATCGGATCCCCACAAACACAACATGTATGATTAAAAATAGATGATCTTGATCATGAACGAAGCTCACAAGATCTAAACATGATAGCACAAAGGAGAATAACCAACCATCTAGCTACTACATGGACCCGTAGTCCAAGGATGAACTACTCACGCATCACACCGGAGGCTTGCATGGTGATGAAGAAGGCCTCCAGGGTGAATTCTCCCCTCCGGCAGGGTGTCGGTAAGAGCTTCCGATCCCTCCTGATCTAGGGATGCAGATGACGGTGGCTACAGACTCTTTCGTGGAATTTTGATCGGGTACTTCGGGTTTCTGTATCGGAGGCATCTTATAGGCGAAAGGGGAGGCCGAGGGGGTGCCCTAGGCAGCCACACCACCCCTTGGCGCGGGTCAGACCTGGCCACGCGGCCAGGTGGTGTGGCGGCCCTCTGGCCCCTCTCCGTCTCGTATTATGGCTCCGTGGCCCCCTCGGTGAAATATTGACTTTGGCTTTTGTCCCGTCCAATTCCGAGAATATTCATTTTCTGGCTTTCCTGGAACCAAAAACAGCAGAAAATAGGCAGCTAGCACTGTGGCATCTTGTTAATAGGTTAGTCCAAGAAAGTGTATAAAAATTACTCCAAAGTGTGGACAAAACATAAGAAAGTAGATATAAACCAAGCATGGAACATCAAAAATTATAGATACGTTTGCAACGTATCATCTCCCTTTTCTTGGCCTCATAATCAACATCATCTTAGGGATCAACTTAATCCTATTCTTCTTGACTCATCTGCTGAGCCTCTCTTACCTTTCGAGCTCGTTCTTCCTAATACCAAGGTGGTCCTTGCGGTTCCTGAGTTTCTGTACCACGTCTAGTAACAATGTTAGTATAAATGGTATTGAAATTTCCTTGGTTCAAAATCAAAGTTTGGGTTTCAATTATTTTCTCACACTGAGTTTTAACCATACTTAGATATCTGTCTAAATGTTTTGTAGCTTGACCCAAGTCATCAAAGACTTCAGTTAGATCTCTTATATTCTTTTCTTGTGTCATGAGACGTTTATAGTTTTTCTCACGGAATTGATTCTGTTGATATCCAAAACTTTTGCATTACAAGATTTATATCATCTTCTATTACATAAGTTTGAAGAATGTCATCTTTATTTTCTCTAACAAGTTCCGAGGCTATACCTTTTTATTCCATGGACTTTTTGACTTTGGGTATAAGATTTGGCGGTATGTGAATCATACCTTTTCGTGGTTCAACATCCGCAACTGGATTGTATTGTTCGTCATTAAAGGATCTTACCTCGAAAAGCTTTACACATTTTGGCGGTGTTAAGTTGCATATAGCTCCTCCTGCAGATAAATCAATCATTTCTTTTGTCTCATCATTAAGCCCATTGTAAAAATATTGAATAATTAAATTTTCGTGAAAACCGTGATTTGGAACTTTCATAATCATTGCATAAACTCTATTTCATGCTTGATAAAAGTTTTCTCCAACTATTTGAAGAAGTTTGTTATACTATGTTTGATTTGCATGATTTTAGTGAATGAACAATATTTATGAATGAATCCTCGGATGCAATCTTCCCAGCTTTTTATAGTATGATTAGGTCGTGATTGTAACCAGGCAAAAGTATTATCTTTCAGAGACTAGCTAATTTTTTGAAGGAGTACAAACTCTATTGATAAACTTGTTGGTTTTAGAGTAGCGTAGAGGTCATAGACCCTTGTCAAGTGGTCACTAGGATCTTCATCTTCTTTTTCTTTGAAAGAAATATCTTTTATCATATAAATTAGCTCAGGATATATTTTGAATTCCCGGCCTTCAAGTCCAGGACAAAGAATAGGCATTTTCCTTAAGTGCCTAGATGGATTCCCACATTCTCCCAATGGTAGCTCAGGTTCGACCCCTCAGGTGATGGTCAAATCTGCCATCAGTGGAATCAAACTATTCACGTCTACAGTACGTGAGTTAGTAAATCTTTCAATAAATTCTAGGCATCTCTCGATTGGAACACGATCAATATATGGAGGTAAATAAATTTTTCCTAATCGAGTGGTACCTCTGTCTTCAATGGAGATCATGAATCGTGTCAACAAATGTTGTTGTCAAGAAACAACACTTAGCGCTTAGCTCCCCGGCAACGATACCAAAAAATATCTTGATGTCCTGCAAGTGCACAGGTTCGTCAAAGAATGTTTTCGTGGAAGTATTAATTCCAGTTGTTTATATCTATCCCAATAAGGATCCTAGGAAAGTGTTTTTGTGTGGTGTTTCTGTTTCACTCAAGGTTTCACAGGTATTGAGTGAATTGACTGCAAAAGCTGATGGTGGAAGTGGTGAGTAAAAGATAGAGGAAACTTGCTTAGCAAATAAATAAATTGCATAAAAGTAAAGATGCGAAAAGTGTATAAAAGTCCTGCAGAAGAGAAGTTAGGCGCGTAGAGAAACAGTTCATGATGATAGTGAAAGTGCCAAATGGATAAAGTGGAATAAGTGATAGTGATATTTCTTATTTGTAACTGAGTAGGCAAGCAACCCATATACCGACTAGGAGTCCTCATGGCCAATTATCCCTAGTCCCAATGATCCATCTTCCTATTACCACGGCAATGGTCAACACATTAATTAAGGTCTTGTGACTAGATCAAGGCTTTAATCTTGATGGTTCCTTATTGTCCTCGAGTAGTGCTAGCTCTTCGTTGATATCGGCCCTGTCACTCGGTGGTCGCCGAATTACTAGCATACAAGCTCATACCTATGAGATCTTTGGATCATGTTATCTAGGCCCTTAAATTAGATAACAAGCATTAGGCAAACATAGATAATCATTCTCACTATTTAATAAATACTACAACAATCAAAAATGGGTGGATTTAAAGGAGGCACAACACATCTCACCAATCCCCTACATCTCCCACGCCCATGGGGATTTACTCAGACATGAGAGAAAGACAGATCAAAGGCATAATTGTATTGCAAGTGAGAATCATCTAAAAGTTATTGTAGCAACCACAATAGTGATCAAAGATCAAATCAAATACAAACCAAAGGTAGATCAAAGTATCAAACCCTGATCTTACAAGTGCCAATCTCTCTCTCTCTAAGTAATGATGGGAATGATGCTGGAGTGTGTGTGGCTTGGGAGCTAGAGATCATCGAGGAACGAGGAGAAGTTCTTATCCTCTTCTAGATATGATCTAACCCCCTTTGGATGGCTTGCGGTGGCTATGTTTTCTGTTCTGTTACCTGAAAAGCATCACAAGAAAGGGGTACTCTTCAATAAATGTCCATTACCTGAAAAGCACCACAAGAAACCAAGGATTTGCCAATTGCGACATTAACATTAGTAGAAAGGGGTACTCTTCTGTGAAATCCGATAATAAACAAAAGGAAAACCAATAGTAATAAGTGGTGAAATTTGGAGTTATCAACGCCCTAGTATTGCTGCTTCATTAAGGGGATCCACGGCCAGTGGAGCTCCCCCTAACTGACGGCCAGCTCTTGCTGCCCTCTCTGCGTCCTTAGTCTGTCTGATTTCCCTCCGTCAGAGGGAGCTGTTACCACCAGCCATGGAAAAGATGCTCGGAGGCAAGGGTTTTTTCGGTGGATGGTTGGTGAAGGGATCAGAAGGGATGTGAGAGAAAAGGTTTGGATGCCGGTATTTAAGGGAAAAGCACCCAGATGTGTCATGACCCATTACGATTGATCGATGGGTTTGAGCCACGGGGCCGAGAAGAGATCCATTTAATGAAGGCATACCAAGGAGGTTACCGTGTTGCAAACATGTCAAAATTACTCAGCATTTACATAGTGTCACGTCTCATCAATCCACATCATGGGGAGCAATGTCTATATGATCACCACCTTCAATTTCACTGGACGGAACACACTCCCACGTGGTAGAAGAGCTATGAGAAGCAACATTTACTCGAAGGACCTCTCTAACCAGTTCAGATTCATGTCCTCACGACCACGAAAAACATCCCCTCAGCAGACCTCCTCGGGTCATAGGAGAAGTTAAAGCAACTATCAACGTCACTAATTACATCATCCTGGACTAGACCTAAACCCCGCTACAATTTCACTGTGTTAGATGGGTCCGCAAGCAAGGTTCCAACATGATAAGAGCTATATTTTCATATGCCTTCTCGACCTCTCTGTTTGGTACTCCATGTCACGTAAGGGACCTCCCCCTCAGGCCTTCTCTGGTCGCCAAGGTATCAACACCTCTGCACAAAAGGATTGTTTCCCCTTTTGTTATTAACCCTTTTGTAGGACCTCATCATAAGCCCATTGCCCTAGGAAATATAAGATGGTAAGTTACATGGGTATGATTACCTGGGTTCTTATGATTAGTTACCCTGGTTATATGAAGGCTTACAGCCCGCAAGGCCCAATAAGAACCAAGGAAGGCCCACGAAGCATCCGACAGAAGGCATGTCTTAGTAGACAAGGAAAGAGTAGGAACCGACATTGTATTAGTGTTGTAATTATAACTTGTAATTTGTAAACCTATCCGTATACAGCCTCAGGACCTAGCCTATTATATAAAGGATGGGAGGAGCCAATGCAGAGGTACCGGAAAAGCCTTGAGAGATCTGTAATCGCATTGTTCACAAGCAATCACACGACTTCGACTCCCTTGTTTGCCACCCACCCCTGTTTTGGTTCCCGTCAGCTTTAACAGCGGATCTGATCTCATCATCGGAAGCTTTCACTTTTAGGTGGAGGAACCAGAAAATATCTGCCCATCAACCTCGATCTTGTCGAGTCCATTGGTCATAACAACAGCGCCTACGGCAATACCTGCATCTTTCGTCGGCTCATCTGAAGAAGCCACACCCTAGCCGGCAAACGGCAAAGAAAACTCTGGAAACTCCGCAAATCTAGAGGATATGGCCAATCTATATGACGGTCTCTCGTTCGGGTCAGACTCCCAGCTAACGCCACCACGTGGCTCAAGTCTAGCAAACACTGAACCTGAGGAAAGCGACGAAAACATCGACTTCGGAATCAGGATAGCTGAGATCTACCTAGAACAAAACCCACAAGATTTCACTGGCTTTCTAGATAGTGTCTCTTGCAGATCCAATGACGACAACAACATCACGTACATGACGCATCATCAAGTATGCATGATCATCGGCAAACCGACAACACCGTGTGAATCCAACGGTAACCTAGTCCTTGATCCCAATGATATTTTATCAGGTGATGACGCAGAAAACCGCGAAAACAAAGGAGATCCACCCAACAATCGGGTCATACAAGGAAGAGACAGAACACGCGACAGAGAATGGATAACTCTTTAACTGTCAGCGGAAACATGGAAAAAAGCAAGGGACGTAGTCTCGGGTGCAGTCCCCATGATGGCGAAAGACACGCGGGAGGATTTGATGGCATACCAGTACTTGCTCCACCACAAAAAGAGGTACCTGCTCAGGATGCAAAGACAACTCGACGAAATAAAAAGGTTAGCCGACGAATCTAGCATACGGTAGGCACAACTAAGCTCTACCCACGGATCTGGAACCATAACCGGAGGCGCACCATGAAGAGGAACCACGTGGCTCCAGAATATCCCGTAGGCCGAAAGAAACGAGCTGACTCAAGATCTAGACCTGTCCTTCAGGTTAGTAGATCCGGCAGGGCACATCAAAGCAAAAATAGTGCAAGCCGCAATTGTCGCCGTCTAGACTTACCTACTCACAACTCAACCTACACCCGATGATCCCCGGGCGGCTCTCCATCGCTCCGCTCTCATGAACCTCGGCATGGTGGAAGCATCCCTCACACAGGGAGACAAGGAACTTCAAAGCAACTCGATAAATCACCACGCCGTCGCAACAACCCTCTGCATGTGGGACACACCCGATGATCACGCTCGCCACATCGGGTATGCTTTCCGAACTCTGAACCACTAGACGATGCAAGAAACGACATCACACAACATAGAGTCTATAGATCAAGGGAAGAATGTAGGAGTCAAAGATACTACGATGGCGAAAGCAAGGATGAGTATGAATTAGGCGGGGCTAGTTGCTTTACCCAGCGGGTTCACAAGACCCTAGTACCCAAGGACTTCAAACTTCCTCACGATTGCCAAAAGTATGACGGTCCCCAAGAACCTGAAGCTTGGTTAGCAGACTACCTGACAACCATTAAACTCTAGGGTAGCTCCAAGGCTGTTGCAATGCAAAGCTTGCAGTTACACCCAAGCAATGCCGCCTGCTCATGGCTCAGACAACTACCCGAAGAATCTATCAGCAGTTGGAAAGACCTCAAAGATAAGTTCATCTGAAATTTTACATCTACATTCAAGCGACCCGCATCCTTGGAGCAGTTACGGCCGTGTAAACAGAAAGTTGGAGAACCAATACGAGCATTTATCCAGCGATGGAACATCATCAAAAACTTAGTCGAAGCTATATCTGATGAAAGGGCAATTGACGCGTTCAACAATGGCCTCCACTCAAGAGAATTCATTGAGGAGATGAGGCAAGTCAAGATCAAAACAATATCACAATTAATGGACATGGCAAATCGTTGGGCGGATGGTGAAGACGCAGTAAACAACAAGCGAGGGTGCTCACCCAAGAAGATCGGGACATGTGCAATAATGACAGGAGAATACACAACAACGACGGATATGGCGGGCCGAGCTATGTTGTGGCTGGCTTTTCAGGAGAGGACAACCGAAGAAACGACGATCATAGCGGTGGATATCGCAGCAACAGAGACGATGTTGGTGGAAGCCAATCAGCACAACGGTACCAGCCAAGGGCTCAGGAGCCCCCAATGTCTCCACTACGGATGTTGGAATGACCATGCAATATGCACTTCTACATCGACTTCGCGGGAAGGAGGTGATCGAACCACCTCATGAAGGACAGCCGCACTTTCTTAAAAATGCAGGAGGTATGTAATGCAAAAGCGACAGAAGCAGCAAACCGAGGATACATCACTGCACCTGGAACCCTAGCTGACATGGGTATGATTACTCGGATGCTCATTATGCACTACCCTACATTGGGGAAAAGGTCTACGGCCCATGAAAATTCTAGATAAACAGCCCAAGGATGCAACCGATAGAGACTTTTATTGTATTAGGAAAGAAACCACGAACCAACATTATGTTGGTATTGTAATCACGCGTGTATGAAACCTATCCGCATACAGCTTTGAGACCCGGCCTATTATATATAGGGAGGGATAAGCCCAAGCGAGGGTATCGAAATCTAGAGGACAACTTGTAATAGAGTGTTTTCCCAATATTCGGACGACTTTGTCTTCATTGTTTTCCCTGACATCCGACGAAATCCCCAGTGTTCTCTTTTCCACGAAACCCCAAGTCCATCACCATGGGCATTGCCGAGGTTGCCCCTTGTCAATTGGCGCCGTCTGTGGGAAACCTGAACGCTGGAACCCCGGATTCAGTGGAACGCTCTCCACCAAGCGTTAACTCGACGAAAGAAAATCCACACCCGCCCACCCTTGTATTGGTACCCTCCGATTTCAACGACGAATCCGATCTAATCATTAGAAGCCTCCACTTCCAAGCAGACAACATGCAGGAATCACACCCTTCGGCCTGATCGCATTAGAACCGTCGGTGGAAAAGGCCACACCTATATTAGTACCAGCATCACCCGTTGGATCCTCCATAGACATCACAGCTCAGACCGAAACAGGAAAGGAAGGTCACCAATCAATCTCACCACATGGAGCAAACCAAACAAACTCAGAACCCGAAGAAAGTAGTGAAAACGTCGACTTTGAAGAAAGGATGGTGAAAATTTATCCAGAACTACGATCTTGGGGTACCACAAGCACACCCGCAGAAACAAAAGATGACATCGTCAGACCACATATAACACACCGTCAGTCCCAAAGACAACAGATGCTTCACATGAGGATCTACTGGCGTACCAATATTTCCTCCAGCACAAGAAGAGAGACCTACTCCGGATGCAAAGACAACTCATTGAAAGAAAAAGGCTAGCGATGAATAGAGTTTATGATGGGCCCAGCTAAGCTCTACCCGAGGGTCAAGGAGTGTGACAGGAGCAGCACCACCAAGAAGGGCGACATCTCGATTACATAATATCCCTGAAGTAGAAAGAAGTGGAATCATCTAAGATCTCGACCCAACCCGCACCCGACGATCCGCGAGCGGCCCTCCACCGCTCAGCTCTGATGAACCTCGGCATGGTAGGAGCCTCACTCGCGGAAGCAGAACAAGGACTCACACAAAGGTCCCCACGCCATCACAACAGTCCTCGGCAAGTACGACACACCCGGCGATCTCGATCACCACACCAGGCGCACCTCACAGGATCCGAGGCACGAAGCAGCACAAGAAACGACAACACCCAACATAGGAGCAGTGGACCCATAGACGAAAGCCGCACCCGACGATATCAAGATGGAGATGACGAAGATGACCATGGGCTATGCGGGGCCAGCTGTTTAATGCAGAGGATTCGTAAAGCTTCAGTACTAAAAGACTTTAAACTCCCACATGACAGGCACAAATATGATGGGCTCCAGGAACCCGAAGTTTGGTTAGAAGACTATCTAGCCACCGCCAAATTATAGGGCGGATCCACAACTACTGCGATGCAAAGTCTACAACTACACCTCACCGGCGCAGCAAGGTCATGGTTAAGGCAGTTACCCGAAGATTCAATTGGTAGCTGGAAACGATCTGGAAGATAAGTTCATCCGACATTTTCATTCCACATTCAAGAGACCAACATCTTTGGAACGGTTGCGAGCGTGCAAACAAAAATCTGGAGAGTCAATAAGAGCGTTCATACAGAGATGGAATATTATCAAAAACTCAGCTGAATCCATATCCGACAAAAGGGCCATTGACGCCTTCAACGATGGCCTCCATCATCGAGAATTCATAGAAGAGCTAGTTCGGGTGAAACCAAAGACAGTATCACAAATGATGGAAATAGCAAACCGCTGGGCTATGGAGAAGATGCGCTACATAATAAGCGCACGCGGTCACCCGAAGAAGATAGGGATAAACGCGGCAATGACAGAAGACGAAGGAACAATGATGGGAACGCGGGACCAAGTTACATTACAGCAGGTTTTTTGGGTGAAGGTAACAGCATAAGCAACGACAATAATGGCGGATACCATCAGAACAGGGACGACGTCGGAGGAAGCCAGTCCGCATAGCGATATCAGCCAAGAGCACGAGACCCACCTATGTCCGCAATACAAATGCTGGAAGGAACCTGTAATATGCATTTTTACATCGACTCAGCAGGCAGGCGACAATTCAATCACTTGATGAAAGATTGCCGAAATTCTTAAAGATGCAGGAGTTATGCAATGCAAAGGCAGCCGAAGCAGCAAACTGAGGGTACACATCCACGCCTGGTGCACTAGCTATCGGTGCACCACCACCACCAGTTGCACCACCACAAAATTCAAATGATCAAAACAATGAGTACCCCAGATCAAAAGGAACAATGTCTATGATTCAGAAAGGGCGTCCACCCAATAGAATTCAGAAACTCATCACAAGACAAATCAATATGGCAAAAACATCAACATCAGCTACACTCGAATATCTCCATTGGTCAGAGCAAGAAATCAAATTCAGTAGAGCAGATCACCCACTCCGGGTCCCACGACCAGGTCATTCAGCCCTCATAGTCGAAGCGCAAATTGGCGGATTCGATATGAGCAAGGTCTTCATGGATGCAGGGAGTAGCATAAATCTGATCTACGCAAAAACGTTGCGAACAATAGGCTATCCCCTAGATAATCTCGCTCCAACAGAAACCACTTTCCATGGAATAGTACCAGGTAAAGCCGAAATTACTTTGGGCAAAGTTTTCCTTGACGTTGTTTTTGGCTCCAAAATAAATTTCAGGCGAGAAAAACTTGAATTCGAAGTCATGGATTGGCCATCGCAGTACCATGCAATCCTGGGACGACCAGCCTTTGCGTGATTCATGACAGTGCCCCATTACGCATACTTAGTAATGAAAATGCCATCACCAAAGGGAATTATCACGGTACATGGAAGCTTCACATGTGCGGACAACTGTGATCGAGAGTTCAACAAAATTTCTGAATCTTTCGGGATGGCACCAGAGTTCGAGCAACTCAAAAGTTCAGCAAATGAACAACCTCTAGAGGTAGCACGCATCAATCCCGATCAGGCTTTTGACACGGCAAAGGACACAAAATAAGTATAGATCCACCCCGCTGACCCGACAAAAATAACATTTGTGGCCTCTAACCTTGATCCCGCATAGGAAAGCATGCTCATCGAGTTCCTCCGTGAGCACTGGGAGATTTTTGCATTGCTACCTTCTAGCATGCCGGGAATCCCCAAGGAACTCGCTGAGCACACACTAAATTTAGATCCAAAGGCGAAGCCAGTAAAACAACCGCTTCGACGCTTCGTAGAACCAAAACGCAAGGCCATTGGAAAGGAGCTCCATCGCCTAACTGATGCCAATTTTATCAAAGAATTAACAAAATCAGAGTGGCTTGCAAACCCAGTATGTGTTCCGAAGAAAAACACTACGGAACTTCAGATGTCCATTGACTTTACTGCGTTGAACAAACATTATCCAAAAGATCACTTCCCATTGCCGCGAATCGACCAAATCATCGATGCAACCGCGAGATGCGAACGTCTTTCTTTCTTGGACGCTTACTCGGGTTATCACTAGATCAGGATGAAGGAAGAAGATCAGGAGAAAATGGTGTTTATCACGCCTTATGGCGTATTCGGCTACACAACAATGTCGTTTGGCCTCAAGAACGCTGGAGCAACTGATGACCCACAAGTATAGAGGGTGTATCGTAGTAGTTTCGAGGGAAGTGAAACCCAATTTATTGATTCGACATAAGGGGAGCCAAATAATATTTATAAGCCTTAACAACTGAGTTGTAAATTCAGCTGCACCTGGAAACAATCTTGCTCACAGCAGTTTATCAGTAGCAACAGTTTTGTAATAGCAATAGCAAAGTAATAGCAGTAGGAAAAGTAAAGACATTAGTAACAATTGCAGTAAACAGCAGGATTAAAGCGCGGTAGGCATAGGGATGGATGGACGGGCGTTGCATGGACAAGACAATTCATATGGCAATCAAAACACAGGGCATTTGCAGATAAATAAGATAAAGCATCCAAGTACTAAATAATCATAGTCATGTGTTCCATATATAGTCATACGTGCTCGCAATGAGAACTTGCACAACATCTTTTGTCCTGCCAGCCCGTTTCTAGTGGGGCCTCAAGGGAACTACTGGCAATTAAGGTGCTCCTTTTAATAGAGCACCGGAGCAAAGCATTAACACTCCGTGAACACATGTGATCCTCACATCAAAGCCATTCCCTCCGGTTATCCCGATTGCTGTCACTTTGGGGCCTTTGGTTCCGGACAACAATATGTGTATACAACTTGTAGGTAAGACCATAAACAATACTATCATAATGAATCAATAACATGTTCAGATCTAAAATCGTGGCACTCGGGCCCTAGTGATAAGCATTAAGCATAACAAGTTGCAACAAAGTCAAAAAGCACTAATAATAGATACTAGGCACCATGCCCTAACAATTTGATGCCATTACATGAACGATCTCATACAATCCCTACCATCCCCATACCCTACAGCGGGGGATTACTCACTCATAGATGGGGGAAACATGGATAGTCGATGGAGAAGTGATGGTGATGATGATGGCGATGATCTCCTCCAATTCCCCATCCCGGCAGGGTGCCAGAACGGAGTTTCTGGGTCTGAATCCCGGAATTTGGTGGTGGCAGCGCAGCGGAACTCTTTTTGGAAAAACATCGAACCCCCCTTGGTTTTTAGGTCAACAGGCAACTTATAGGCGAAGAGCGAGGCCGAGGGGGTGACCGAGGTGGCCACACCACACCCAGGCGCGGCCTGGCCTGGCCCACGTGGCCAGGTGGTGTGGGCCCCTCGTGGCCCTCCTCCGTCTCGTCTTCTGGCTCCATGAATCTTCTCGTGAAATAGGATTTTTGGCATATTTTCCGGGATTTTTCCTGATAGTTGATTTTCTGCACAAAAACTAGACATCGTAATTCTGTGAAAACAGCGTTAGTCTGTGTTAGTTGTATCCAAATCACACAAGTGTCGTCGGATTAAGGACAAGTACGCCATGAGGGGGTCCTCGAGGCGTGCGGAAAAGAGGGGTGTGAGACGTACGGTATTCCGGGACCGTGAGCACACAAGTTTACCCAGGTTCGAATCCGCCGGCTTTGGACGAATCCTACTCCTGCTAGCAATCCAGTAATACAGCAGAGCCGGAATATGGGTTACAAGGGTATCGCCTGTGTGAGTTGAGGGTCTAAAGTATTGGCTGTTATCTGGTTCCCTAAAGGCTCTCCCTAGGACGGCTTATATAGATATCTGGCCTAGGGTTTACAGGAGAGATCAATCCGGCTACGACTAAGAGTTGGTTACAGAGTACATCTTGAACTACAAGTAACGTTATAGGCCTAAGTCGGTAAATCTTCTGGGCCTTTCCATAGCCAGATGGGACTCCATCTTCTCTCTCTAAATGGGCCGCCCGTGAAGCAAAGCTCTAACCCGAAGTGGGCCACCCTGGTCAGTGAGGAACTGTGAGGATACCCGGAAAGTATATCCCCAACAGCAGCCTCCGGAGGCCTCGAAGATCCAAAGTCGGATTTTATCATCGTCTAGATTGATCTTCGGCTTGCAGAATCTTGAAGCGTTCCTGAAACTTCACAACAAAAAATACGATCCGGGTCTTAAAAGTAAGTCGGACCTTTCAATTAGTTACTCGGATTTTCCAGCCCGCTTTTAAACTAAGCCGGAATTTGGTCTCTAACGCCACCTGACACAAGCATGGTCAAGTCACGTCATCGGCGAGCGTTCGTCGGCCACGACCGTTGGTGGGACCGCGGTTCGCGGAACCGAGGCGCCGTTTCAATGCGTGCGTGGAGATCGAAGCGACGCAATCATCACGTGGGCCCTTCCTAGTTCCTTCCACGACGCGTGGCGGTTACACTGTAGCGTTTGCATGAATCTTGGTGCAGGTAGGTGGATATAAGGGGTCTAGATTTTTTCTTCTCCTCTTCACCTGCCTTTCGCTGTTCCTTTCTTCCCAAATCTCCAGCGCGCCTAGAGCCTTTTTGTTTTCCTCCCACAGAGCTCCTAGCGCCGCCACTTTAGGGTCACCCTTTTCCACCGGAGAGAAAATGGCTTCATCCTCTTCTTCCTCTCTGGCGGCGGCGGCGGCGGAAGTAGCTGCGGAGAAAGAGAGCTTCCGGGGACTCTGGATCCCTTGCGCCCTCGACGAGGCTGGCCTCAAGAACGTGGAGAAGGAGGGGCTCCTCGCCGAATCAAGGGAGCGGCTCTGGCGAGACCGTCCCCAATCCGCACGAGGGCGAGCGCGTCCACTTCGGCACTGATATGGACCGAGGTTTGTCCTTTCCTCCCTCGGAGTTCTTCTCCGAGGTGATTGACCACTATGGAGTTAAACTCCACAATCTTCCTCCCAACTCCATTCTAGAGATGAGCGCATATGCTGCACTTTGCGAGGGCTTTCTCAGCATTAGGCCGAGTTTGCTTCTTTTCCGGTATTATTTTCATGTCCGAAGAAATTCCATCACCACCGGTGTTCCTTATATCACCGACACCATTAGTTTTTCAGTTAGACGAGACCGGGCTTATCCCAAAATTTCCGCCAGTGACTCGGTCAAACAATGGCCAGCCACTTTTTTCTACCATAGGGATATTCCGGCTCTCGGCAAAGCTACTGCTTTGCCGGCTTTTGTCGATGGAGCCGCCACGGCCCAGCCTTCCTGGGACGAGGCTGCTCCGGCTCTCACCAACAATCTGATCCTTGCTAAGAGGCGGATCAAATATCTTATCAAGCACAAGGGTCTAAAACGATCCGACTTAGTCCAATGTTGGGTCTCACGTCGGATCCAGCCACTTCAGTACCACGGGGATAGACTGATGCATTCCATCATGTCTTCCAAAAAAGACTCTCTCCGCATCAGCCCCAAAGCCTACACCTCTCAAGGCTACATCAGCCAGATCAAGTGGCTGATCAAGGAGCGGATCGAGAGGATGATTCTGGAGATTTCTCTGGACATGCACACTGCGGATAATCCTGTGGTGCTGGTAAGCACCTATCAGAACATCTTCTGCGTGTTTCACTTTTCAATATATTGCAATGCTGATTTGTGTATTTATTTTCAACTTGCTAACCTCCCCGAGTCGGAGCTTGCTCCACTCGAAGGATATCCTCCTGAGTTTTCTCAGGAGACTGAAGTGGTTCCATTGCTGGACATTGCGCTCAAGAAGCGCAAAGCTTCGACAGTGGCTGTTGGCACAAAGGAAGTGCCTGTTGTGAAGAGGTAACTTTCATTCACAATTTCCGCCTTTGTACCTTTCTCGAATTTCTTTCTGAGATGTAATGTTTCCAACTTTACTACATTCTCAGAACAAAGTCTCTCATCAAGGGTAAGGGGAAAGGGATTCCTGCGAAGCCCCTGCGACAGGCAAAGCTCACCATAGCTTCTCCTGTCACAGCTCCTCCGACTCCTGCTCCTCAACCTTCTGTAACACCGGTGATTACTCCATCTCCGGTTGTTGCAGAAGATCTGGCTCCTTCAATGGCGCCTGTGATCCTCGGATCGCACACTGACGTCACCGTGGATGCGTCAGCTCAAGATAAGGGTGAACCCTCTTCGGGTAATGATCCCTCGGCTGAAGTCTTCGCCAACAACCTCCTCAGCAACCCTGGACTTGCCAAGTTTGGCTTATCCCGGAAATCTGCGGAGGAGATCCAGCGGCTGGCCAGGCAAGTCCTGGACAAAAGCCATCTATCCCCCGAAGAGGAGGCGCAAGAAGCAGAAGATGTCAAGTTCTCTGACCTTCTTGCTCAAGTCCTCCTTCGCGACGAGAAGATCAGGACTGGTGAGCTTCCAACAGCTCCAGTAGTCCCTCTTACCCTCGCCGAGAAGGTGGCAGCTGAAGTAAACGCGGGGTTAAACAAACTCACCCGCGAGCAATATGTAAGTCGGAATTCCAACTCTTGTTTTTACATTATGTTATATCATATCCTCTATCCCCCAAGCATGAAGTAGGATATAGAAATCCAGGTTTATGCTTTCATTAGGATGCCAAAGAACAAACTAGTGTAGCCCCCAAGGCTCGTGCTAATATTTAGTAGAAAATATTAGCCCGAGTCTTAAGTAGCTTTCTGACCTTGGGTATTTTGACTTACAGAAAGTGTATTCCTATAACCAGGAATTATTAACCAATGTCTGTGACAAGCGGAGAGAGATCAAAGCTCTCCGGCTTAAAAATGCTGAGCTCAAGGTAGCCAAAGATGAAGCCGAAGGTAAACATTCCGAGATTCAAACCTTGTCCTTTGCTTTTTCAATGTCGAATTTTTCTGAATTGTTGTTCTTTTTGACTTACAGAGTTGGTGAAACAATCCATCTCTATGATTGAAGAGGCCGAGAACCTCAAGACCCTGGTGGTGGAGAACAAAGGACTTCGCCAAGAGTTGGATAAGCTCAAGGCGGATCATGAAACGAGCATAGCTCCTCCATGGCCACTGAAGAGCGCGATCGCAAGATTCCTGCTCAAGATAAAATTATCTCGGACCTTAGAAATGAGCTTAGCAGAGAAAAGGACATCTCCCAGGCGCTCCGGGATGAACTCCAGAGTCTCCGGGAGGAGAAAACCATGGTTGACGACGTCATTTTCGGTACGTTCCATCTCTCTGACTTTTCCTTTTTCTTCGACTCTTATCAATGTCGGTTTTTTCTTAACTTTAACTTCTGTATAGGTCCTCTGAACTTGACGGACTCCTCCTCATCCGAGCCCCGCACTCACCGACTTACCCAAGTCGGTGATCTTCTTCATGACTACCGCCAGTCCCTTGAGGACATTGGCGAGTCTCTCAGGATTCCAGGCATGCCAAGCATGTCGGACTTCCAGGTGCGGGAGAAGGCCAAGGAGATGTCGCGGCTTGTTCGGGACTGGAACATGTCCTACACGCGAACAGCTGCGCAAAACGCTCTCACCATGGTCATGAGCCACCATGGAAACATGGAGATATGGCAAGTGACCAGAGGGTACTGCAAAGTAGATGAAGACGGCCAGGAGCAAGACCTTCAAGCTATCATGCACTCCTGCGCCGGCTATCGGTGCCACGTAGCTGACCTGACCAGCTACGAGGTGCCCTTCTTCACCCGCGTGGATACTCCGCCACCTCCTCCAGAAGGCGCCGAAGAAGTTTCCGACGATGAACGGACCACCTCGGATCCGGACATCTCGGCACGATATCAAGGCGGAGTAACCAGCGAGTCGGTAGCTCCTTCATCTCCTCCTGCATCATAGACCAAAAAACTATGTATTATTCTGGAAACACATGATGCGTTTTGTAATTATGAAGTACTATGGCTTTTGCTAGTGCTAAGTTTTTTATCTATTCAACACTTTTGTTTTAGACTTTTTGTGTGCTTGAAATGTTTGCATAAGCACTTAGAATTTTTCGTCTCTACTTATCGTTTATCTGGCTTTCCGCCTCGTCCCTTTCGTGAGCCGGCTAAACCTTCAGCCGGAAACTTTGCCGAGCAACGGAGCTCAATTGCTAAACTAGTTTAAACTCGGAAACAAAGCCGGCTTCCAGTACAAACAATTCACTACTCGGAAAATACCCGCATCCAGCAATCAGACAAATAACCTAAGTAAAGACTAGAATTTTTTAGAGTTATACCCGAAGGTAGCAGTTTTAGAGTCGGAAATCTAAACCAGAACGAACATGAGCATAAAGTACTTTCAAGCATTCTGGGATTTTTGACTATGACATGATCATTAGGAAATAAGATGGTAAAAACTTCTCAGGAAAACTTTGAGGTAACCAAAACTTTTATTTCTCACAGAACATGTACATATGTATGATTACAAAGAAGGATAAACTAAGAATAAAAGGGACGTAGCTGAGCAATATTCCATGGTCTGTCTAACTCATCCGGATTTGTACTGCCTCCATCTCTCTTTCTCTTCTTAGTAGCAGGTCTTTCTTTGACTGGCCTCATGTTAGTTAAGTAGCACGATCCATTGTGCAATACTCGACTAACTAAAAAGGGCCCTTCCCATACTGGGGAAAGTTTGTGCTTTCTTTATTGCACAAGCCGGAGAACCAAATCACCTTTATTGAAAGATCTAGTTCGGACTCTCTGGCTATGATACTTGCGTAACTTCTGCTGATAGGCTATATATCTCATTTCAGCAACGACGCGAACTTCTTCGACTAAGTCGAGATCATTTTGTCGAGAAATCTCGGCATCCTCTTCAATATACGTGGCTACTCTAGGAGAAGTATGAATTAAATCACTAGGAAGAACTGCTTCTACGCCATAGACCAAGAAGAAAGGTGTATATCCTGTTGACATGTTCAGAGTTGTTCGCAAACTCCAAATTACATAGGGTAGTTCCTCTGCCCAAGCCCCCGCAGCACGTCTCAGTGGTGCTTCGAGTCTCGGTTTCAAGCCTTGTAGAAATAAACCATTTGCTCTTTCGAATTGTCCATTAGCCTGTGGATGTGCAACTGACGCAATGTCAAGCCGGATATTTTGCTCGTCGCAGAATTCAGCCAATTCTCCCATGGAAAAATTACTCCCATACCGGATTATAACATCCTCGACAAATCTTTGGCTATTGCTCCATCACAACTAGTGACAGGTTTAGCCTTGATCCACTTTGTGAATTTATCCACCATCACTAAGAGGTGCATGAATCCACATGGTGCTCGTTTAAAAGGTCCTACCATATCAAGCCCCCAGACCGCAAAAGGCCATGTTATAGGTATTGTTCGTAGCTGATCAGCCGGAACATGAGCTTGCTTGGCGTAATTTTGGTAGCCTTTGTATGTCTTGACTAATCATTCGGCATCTGCCTAAGCTGTAAGCCAGAAAAATCCATGTCGAAAAGCTTTTGCCACTAAAGATTTGGCTGCAGCATGGTGACCACACTCGCCTTCGTGGATTTCTCTTAAGATTTCCATTCCTTCTTCCGGAGATACACAGCACTGAAAAACCCTAGAAACACTCCATTTATGGAGCTCGCCTTTAACAATAGTATAGGCTTTTGCTCGTCGGACGATCTGTCGGCTCAGCACCTTGTCTTCGGGTAATTTGCCATCTACCAAGTAATCTAGGTAGGGTTGAGTCCAGCTGGGAATTATAGCCAGAACTGCTATTAAAGGTGAGTCGGATTTGGTCGGATATTCCTCATCTACTCCCTTTATCGAGGGAACTTTGAGGTGCTCTAAAAACGCGCTATCCGGAACCTCTGTCCGCGCAGAGCCTATTCGAGATAGTGCGTCTGCTTCCTTGTTTTCTGTTCGAGGGATGTGTTGAACTTCAAACCCTTCGAAAGATTTAGATAGATCATCCACGATAGCTTTATATGCTGCCATGTGCTTATTTGCATTACAAATATCCGAGACTTGCTGAGCAACAAGATCCGAATCTCCGTAACACATCAAACGTCAGATGCCAATATCCTTAGCAATCCGGATTCCATGCAGCAGTGCTTCATACTCGGCAATGTTGTTTGTCGCTGTAAAGTGGATCTGCAACATGTATAAAAGTTTATCTCCTTGGGGTGACTTGAGCACCACGCCAGCCCCCGAGCCTCCTCGAGCCTTAGACCCATCAAAAAAGAGGGTACAATATTCCGACTCAGGGAGGATCATGTTCTCCTTGGTCTCTATCCAATCAGCGACAAAGTCGGCAAGGATCTGGGATTTGATTGCTGTCCGGGGTTTGTACTCAATATCAAAAGTTGCAAGCTCTATGCCCCATTTAGCAACGCGTCCTGTGGCATCGCTATTGTTGATTATATCTCTCATGGGAGCTTTGCTCACCACGGTAATTGGATGCTCCTGAAAATAGTGTCGTAACTTACGAGATGCTAGAAAAACACCGTAAGTCAACTTTTGATAGTGCGGATACCGCTGTTTTGATTCTGTCAGGACCTCGCTGACAAAGTATGTCGGACGCTGCACCAGGTGCTCCTGATTTTCTTCCGGTCTCTCCACCACCATAACTATACTGACAACCTTATTTGTCGTAGCAATGTAAAGCAAGATCGGTTCCTGAGGTTTCGGTGCCGCAAGGATAGGAGCAGATGAGAGTACTTTCTTCAGGTCTTGTAGTGCAGCTTCAGCTTCGTCAGTCCAGACAAAATCCTTGGTCTTCTTCAGGAGTTTGTATAATGGTGCGGCTCTTTCACCAAGCCGGCTTACAAATCGACTGACCGCGGCAATGCAACCAGTTAATCTTTGTACGTCCTTCAAGCGAGTTGGCCTAGAAATATTGAGAATAGTCTTGATCTTGTCGTGGTTCACCTCTGTACCTCTTTGAGACACGATAAAACCTAACAGTTTTCCGGCTGTTATTCCAAAGAAACATTTCTTTGGGTTAAGCATGATGTTGTATTTTCGTAAATTGGCGAACGTCTCCTCCAAGTCGGAAATCAATGTTTCCTTCTTTTTGGACATGACCGCGATATCATCCATGTATGCATGTACATTGCGTCCGAGTTGGTCATGGAGGCAACGCTACATCATGCGCTCGTACGTAGCTCCTGCGTTCTTCAGCCCAAAGGGCATTGTAACAAAATAGAAAGTTCCGAAGGGGGTTATGAATAAAGTCTTGACTTTGTCAGATTCCTTCATCCGTATTTGGTGATAACCGGAATATGCGTCGAGAAAACAGAAGAGTTCCGAGCCTGCCGTAGAATCGATAACTTGATCAATTCTAGGTAGAGCGAACAGATCTTTTGGACAAGCCTTGTTCATGGCAGTATAATCAACACACATCCTTAAATCAGTGGTGTCCTTTTTAGGGACCATTACAAGGTTGGCCGACCAATCAGTATGGATGACATCTTCTACGAATCCGGCTAACTCGAGCCGCGCTAGTTCCTTAGCTATTGCCTTACGCTTTTCATCACCAAACCATCGTAAGGACTGTTTGACGGGTTTAGCGTTTGGGTTTACATTTAGAGAGTGCTCGGCAAGTTCCCTAGGTACTCCGGTCATGTTAGATGGCTGCCATGCGAAGATATCTTGATTTGCTTGGAGGAACTTGACGAGCGCGCTTTCCTATGCGCTACTTAGGCCTACGCCTATCTGGGTCACCTTGGAGGGGTCATCATCCTTCAACGGAGTCGTCTTCGTCTCTTCTGATGCCTTGAACTCCAGATTTGGCTTTGTCACCTCCTTCTTCGTCGCTGGCATCTCGGACGGATCTATGTTCTTCTTGATCTCCTGGTACTCCTGGGCGTGCAGCACGACTTCGGCAAAGGCGGCATTTCCATCCTCGCACTCTCGCGCCTTCTTTGGGTCTCCCCTGATGGTGATTACGTCGTTGGGACCTGGAATTTTCATCATATTGTAAATGTAACACGGACGAGGCATAAAAGCCCAGTAAGCCGGATGTCCGAATATAGCGTGGTATGCGCTTTTGAACGGGACAACTTCGAAGGAAAGTGCCTCCATCCGATAATTCTTTGGTGTTCCAAAAGTAACATCCAAAGTGATCTCTCCCAGGGAATTAGCTTGTCTTCCTGGGACAACTCCATGAAAGATCACAGAGCTATGGTTTAGCTGTGTTTTCGAGATCTTCATCCGGCGTAGCGTTTCGACATAGAGAATATTGATGCTGCTACCACCGTCCACGAGGGTCTTGGAGAAACCATAACCATCAATAAGTGGATTGACGATTAAGGCGTATTTTCCTCGCCTATTTAGCTTAGGCGGATGATCAGCACGGTCAAACGTTATTGCTACTTCCGACCAGTCCAGATACTGAGGGGCAGCCAGAACTGTTGCGTTGAGCTCGTGGAGAACTGCTTTCTTGACCTTTGCTGGTTGAGATCCGAGGAAGGTGACGTAAGTGTCCTTCTTGGTGGGAAAAGTTTTCTTCCCTTCCGACTTGGGATTTGAAGCGTCGGCTTCCTCCATGTCGGAATCTTCCTTGGTCTCTTTGTCTTTTTCGGGATTTTTCTTTCCCTTCTTCCGCTTAGCTTTGTAGCCCGCGGTATCATCTCTCTTGATGTCGTCGTTAAAACGACATTCAGCGTTGGTGTGGGATGAGCCCCCATTGGCGTCCAAATGATGCACACATGGGTTATTGGCGATGTCGGCCCAAGTGTAGGATTTGCCTGGTTGTTGCTCTCCTCTACCTTGGACCCTTGATGTCCCATGGCCACACCCGCAGCCTCCGCCACGTCCTCCTCGTCCTCTAGACCCGGAAACAGTAGTGACTACCGCTGTCTCCGCGTTGGGTTTTTCTTCCGAGGTATTTTTGCGCTTCTGAGCTTGTTGCTTTGGTTGTTTTGCCGACTGAGGCACAGCCAGGACATTGAGTAATCCCTCTGCATCGTCGTCAGCATTTGCATACTTGCTCGTTGTTTCTATCATTTCTCCCATATCAGTAACCTTGTCACACTTCAAGCGATGGCGCAGTAAACCAATTGGGAGACCTACGATGAAAGCTTTAATCACAGTTTGATCATTTACTCCTTCACATGAGTTCTTGGTGTCAATCCATCATCTGAGGTAATCCCGGCAAGTTTCTCTGGCTTTCTGGGTGCAACGCTATAGGTCTCCAACCGTATAGGGCCTCCGATATGTGCCTTCGAAACTCCAAAAGAACGCACTTTGTAAATCGTACCAGTTGTGATGGTGTTCGCCGGAAGCTCATTGAGCCATGATCGTGCCGTCTTCCTCAGCATGAGTGGGAGATATCGAGTTGCGACCAGGCTGTTTCCGCCTTTGGCGATGCAGCAAGCTTGGAAGAAATCCTGTAACCAGGTGTCTGGCCGAGCAATGGCATCGTAGGCTTGAATATGTCTTGAGATAGCAAATCCTTCTGGGAACTTTGTAGCTCTGATGCGTGGTCCGAAGCACTTTGGGCCCACGTACCCGTCATCGTTTTCGTAGCGCCGAGCCTCTATGTTGGAGTTGATCCTATGCCTTGTGTTGTTCGGGGATAGGGATCGTCCCGAATGCCGGCTGTGGCTGAGGTGCCTTGGAGCCGGACTTCGGCTTCTGCCACCACCTCCTCCGCCATGTCCTCCTTGACCTCCGTGGGGGCCGTTGTGATAACTGTGTGGTGGAGAGGGTGGTGCGGCAGGGTAGTTTCCGGCTGATCGCCGGCCTCCATCCGGAGCGTCATTATTCCGGTTACGGGGAGGTTCTTGACTATGACGAGCCTCCTGCCGGCTTGTGCCAGCATGGTTTCCGTCGTTCCTTCGTCCGTCGTTCCCACCATGGTGAGGCTCAGTCGGATGGTTATCATGTCTAGGAGGTGGCATCCTTTGACGATCCTCCTCCTGACGTTTCTCTCTATCTTCTCCCTTTCGGGAGGATTCTTCGATTCGGCAGCGATCGCGTCTTTCTCTCGGAGCGGCGTTGCTCGATTATGTAGTTTTGCGACGTTGTCCCGATGATCCGGTTCCTCAATAATTGTCTTCCCTGTGTTCGGGGTGATGATATTGTGCCCGGACGTAGGGGGTTTTGACGTCAGCCCATGCCGGATCTGTGCGACATTGGTCGGAATCCGAGACCAGTTTTTGGCTTCTGGACAGGGCGACCTTCTGCTGCTCCAGTCCCTTATTGAGTAGCTTGATGCCCAAACGTATCTCCTCTGGTCCTGGATTAGCCGATAGAATTTCACGACCTGCCACGGTATTTTGCACTGGTGTTGGGTAAACCCAATCTCCGTTGCTATCCTTCTATGGTTTTCCCATCTCATCTCCAAAAAGGACGGCACAGACACGTGGGAATTGGTTGTCATCCATGTGGCGCTTCCGTGTCTTCTGATGCAGATGGGACATGTACTCCTTGTTTGACATGCGCTTCTTCTCCACCTCGATGTTTTTGGCTTCATCAAGGAGTTGTTGACGACGCGCTTCTAGGGCTTGGGCCCTTTCGTCCAGCTCATCTACAGTAAGTTCTGCAGCTGTAGGATAGGTGTGGTTAATGCGGCATCGATGAGTTTACGCGCACCTTCAGTGATCACGTGTCCATCCACTGATGCTTCTTTTTTCGGCTCGTCTGGGATAAGAGCTCCATCTGAGTCTTCCTCGTATTCCTCGGCAATCACCTCCTCTGTCAGAGGGTCTTTTGCCGGGGTCTTATTCTTCTTGTTCTTCTTCTTTGCCTTCTTGGCAGCATCGGTAGCAAAGACGGCTTTGGGTCCGTTTCTCGGAGTCAAGCTCTGATCGGTACTTTCAGACATCTGGACTTCGGGATTGTCTCCGACGTCCATGTCATCCTGCGCTTTGGGAGAGTGTTCCCTGGATCCTTCATCCATGGCTTCTCCCTCCTCTGCATCTTTGGAGTTGTACTCCTCTTCATATTCCGCAGAGAACTTTCGGAAATCTACCGACATCATAGATTCATCCAAGGATGCGGGAACGTCGGCGTTTGTTCCAATTGCCTCCAGCACCGAATCGGTGTTTTCTCTAGCATCGGTAGAGCCGGATCCGGATCCAACGTATCCGACGAAGTGCGACGCGTACTTCCTGAGGAAAGGCTTGTCTGTCCCGACATCGTCAGAGTCGAAATCAGTGTCGTTGATGTGCTCCTCCTGGATTTCGACTTCCACGGGTGGGTCGATCTGGGATCCGGCTTCTCCGGGGAGATCCATTCCAGATTCGACTTGGACTGTGAGGTCTTCTTTAGGCTCGGATTTCTCCACTATCTCCGCAACTGGTGCGGGTTGGGTGGGATAAGGGTTTCTGAGATCCGGGACTCTGCCGTCTCCGCGGACAAAGGGGACCCAGAAGATTCTTCTACCTCTATCATCACCACTGGGGTGGGTTGGGCAGGTTCAGTGAAACCGATGTAAACATCGATCTCGCCAAAAGACATGATTGTATAAGCAGTGACGGCTTCCCTAGACGGAATCCAAGTCTCGTCTAGAACGATGAGAGGGACATCGCTTGCGTAGAGTATGCGACCGACGGCGATGGTCTCGCCGATTCCGATTCTTGCAGATTCCGCTCGGAACGCAGATCCGAAGCTCACTTGCCCCACGGTGGGCGCCAACTTTCGTCGGATTGAGGACAAGTACGCCATGAGGGGGTCCTCGAGGCATGCGGAAGAGAGGGGTGTGAGACGTACGGTATTCCAGGACCGTGAGCACACAAGTTTACCCAGGTTCGAATCCATGCTTTGACGAATCCTACTCCGCTAGCAATCCATGTCTACACAGAGCCAGAATATGGTTACAAGGGTATCGCCTGTGCGAGTTGAGGGTCTAAAGTATTGGGTGTTATCTAGTGCCCTAAAGGCTCTCCCTAGGATGGCTTATATAGATATTTGTCCTAGGGTTTACAGGAGAGATCAATCCGGCTACGACTAAGAGTTGGTTACAGAGTACATCTTGAACTACAAGTAATGTTATAGGCCTAAGTCGGTAAATCTTCTGTGCCTTTCCGTAGCCGGATGGGACTCCGTCTTCTCTCTCTAACTGGGCCGCCCGTGAAGCAAAGCTCTAACCCGAAGTGGGCCACCCTGGTCAGTGAGGAACTGTGAGGATACCCGGAAAGTATATCCCAACAACAAGTTTAGAGGAAAAACAATAGCAAAAGTGTTCGGGAAAGTAGATACGTTTTGGACACATTTGCTTAGCTTATTGCTTATCCTCAAGCAATTCAGTTGAAAACTGAGTGCGATAAAAGAAACTTTCGCGAACACATTTGCTTCATAAGATGTATATATTCTCAGCATATGATCAACTACTCAGGCAATTCATAATAAAGAGTATGGAACTAAGTTTACTTAATAGTCATTGCAAGCTATGAAGAGATTCCAACTCAAAAATAATAAATAGCATGAAACACAAACATAAGCAACATTGCAATGCTCATAATAACGTATGATAGAGTGGTATCTCGCTTGCCTTTGATTGTAGAGCAAACATAAATGCCAAGGCACCTCTAAAGTTCAAGTGAAAACTAGAAGTAAAGATATCAAAGATACAAGCATCAAGGTCATGACACAATTAATCAAGTTTCGAGACAAGCATATTACACTAAGAATGACAACTATGCTCTCAAGAAAGTGCTCATAGAATATGTGGTGACTCAACAAGGAAATGAAAAGGTTTTTAAAAGTTTGAAAGGCTTCCAAATGCTGAAAGTATGGTACTCATTAGCTTTGAGCTCTCATTGCCCCTATCATAAGCATCTTTAAATGGTTAAGGTGAAAGTGAGGTCCAATCTGAGTTATATGCTTGACAGAACATAAACTGGAAATCTCATGTCCCTTGAGTACGAGGGCCGCTCCTCATGCTACTCCACTTTAGTTACCGGTAAGTTCTTGTCATAGTAAATACATGCCTATCATAGAGAACCGCCAACGGGGTACCCCTTGCCCGATGATACGGAAGAATCCCCATATCAAAATGACAAGGCAAGTAGACAACGAGCATCTCAACAATCTTCTTATTTACAATGGTGCTTTTTTTCTCTCTTTCCTCTTTTCTCATATCTCTCTTTTTCTCTTTTTCTCAATATCTGACTTCTTTTTTATAAGAAGAATGCTTCATAGACAGCTCATTATGGTTGCGCTGCAGGTTTCCACCATGATTAGGCATGGATTAGACCGGCCGCCCATGCGTTTCTCTAACACACATACATAACTCCATGGACTTACAAGCTCCCCTTTTATTTCACACCGACGACATCCGTAAACAAAAGAGCATGATATCAACTGGGTATATATTTACAGGTGTTGAAAGCATTCCCCGTGATAGCACGGTTCTGCTAATCCCCAGCCTATAATTTGCAAGAATATAACTTTCATGGACAGTCACAGTGGTTCAGGTTTATTAAGTGCAAGAAGTAAAGTGTGCCATCAAGTTCGTGAGAGCTTTACTAACTAACCTTCTCATAACAAGCAAACATTTTATTCGTAAGAAAACAAGGCATACTGAATATGCACGGAAAAGCAAATGATGCTAATAGGTAGGTATGGTGGACACTTTTGGAAATATTGGTTTTGGGGAATTGGAAACACGAGTAGAGCTCATACTCAGTGCAAGTGAAGGCTAGCAATAGTAAGGGAGCGACAAACGAGAGAGCAATAACTGTCATAATCATGCTTGCAACAAAATAGGAAAATCATGGCATGAAAGTGATTCAAGACCCCTGAGGCAAAATAATTCATCGAGGCTTAACCGATTATTGTTTCAGTCATATGCATGCATGAGCATGTGCCAAGTCAATTGAAGTGAAACATTTAGAGGAGGATACCACAGTGTCATACCAAGTTATGAATAGAGCAATGCAAGCAAACATTCATATGACATGCTACAAACTATTGGCAAGCTGGAGCTAATCATAAGAAAGCAAGATCTACTAAGCATCCATAAATAACATACGCCCTACATGAATAGACTAAGCATGCCCACAATGATGAGTATATGTACAAAAATGAAAACAAATAGAGTTCGTTACCAGCCTCTTACCACACCTCAAGTTGTCATTAATCCTCATTATTGCCCTTCACTTGTGTGGCTTGAATAATAACATGAAACCAAATTCCACTGAGGACTGCTGAACCCTGCAACAAACTTCACAAAACCAAAGAAGAACAACAAATATTTTTGGGTTTTCGATTTTTAAAGGCAAGAACCAAAAAGGAAGAACAAGTAAAGAATTTTTTTTTTGGGTTTTTCGAATAATTAAGACAAAGACAAACGGAAGAAGCAAGTCAAGGCAAAAAGAAGCAAACAAAGAGAAGCAAAGAAAATATTTTTGGTCTTTTTGTGTTTTAGAAAGCAAAAGTAAAGAAAGAACGAAAATTAAAAAGAGAACGAAGCATGGATATACAAAGTACCGACTAAACATGATATGTGGATGAGTCGGTGTACCTCCCCCCAAGCTTAGGCTTTTGGCCTGAGTGGGTATCAACCCCAATGTGGGTAAGGGTTCCAAGCAGGCGGGTCATGGTAAGAATGATCATGGTTAGGCCCTTGGGAAGAAGAAGCTCCCCAATCATAGGTAGGCTGCTGATATGAAGACTCCCCCTCATTCGAAGGCTGGACCGAATCATCCGTAACCTCCCTTCCAATATCCTGCTCCTGTTGGGAGAGCTCCCCCAGGTATGCATCGAGTTCTTCCTCGGTGAGTGACCATCCTACCCTGGTATCAAGGTTAAACAAAACAGGTGCAGGCAAAAGAACAACTCGCTCGAACTTACTCCTTGTCCAACAAGCCTTGAGAAAGGTTATTTCATAAGACAAATCGCTCAAATTATCCCAAGAAGAAACAAATTTATGATGTATCATTGAATTAAGGTCAAGCCTCTCTATGGGAAACTACATGTCTAGATGATGAGGCGCTGCACCATGCAAAGCTAATAAACGAGAGGCGATGAGGCCTCCACAGATTCCACCTTTCTCGCGGTTAGCAGCAAGACGAAAAGCTATCAAGGAACCCAAGTTATAAGTCTTATCTCGTTTTAAAGCATCTGAGATAAATGCTACATCATATGAGGATAACTTATTAGCAGTTTTCCTAGCGAGAACACACTTGGCAATAAAGTAAGCAAAGTAGCGAATAGACGGGAGATGAATGTTACGAATTTTCCCACTCTCCTTTGAGAAGCTGCTCCCTTGGAAAATCTCCGCATACAAGTCCATGAGTGGTGCAAGTCGCTCTTTAATCCTTCCACACGATCCCCACTGAGGTACCTTAATAGCTGCACAAAAGTCATCAAGAGGAAGCTCGATAGCTATATTGTAAATTTTGTAATGAACCATGGGGTTAGGCAAAGAGCAACTAAATCAAAATTCCTGCACCACAAACATAGTTAGTTTTACAAATTGGTAAGTTTCATCTCCCACAAAATGCTCCAATCCTACATTAGCAATTAAAGTATGGAAGTCCTGAGAAATCCCTGCAGCGCTCATGAATTCAGGGCATGGATAGATGGAAGGAAAAACTTCCTCCTCTCGGTGCACCTTCATAACCTCAGGCACCCTCAGTTCATGTTGGTTGAGTTGGTGTTCATTCATCTTCTATTCTGAAATTCAAACATCCATTACACAAGTGACTGCAAAGTGAATACATAATGAAGGGAACTACTCATAGGGAATTGTAAGAGGCCTAAACATGCATCAAAACAATATCTCTAAACATTGAACAAGCCTACAAGCTCTCATAACCTGTCACCTACAACAGCAAAATACTCAAGATATAAACCACTAAACACAAATCTACTTGGACAAGCGGAGGAGTCACATACCAGAGAACAAATGCTCCAAATTTTAGCAGCAAAGATGGGCTGAGCAAGGAGATCGAAAAATCATGGACAAGAACAGCAAGAACACGATTTCGAGCAATGAGCTGGTGTTTTCTCGGGAGAGAGAGAGCAGTGGGAAGTGAGAGAGTGAGTGGAGGGCCAGGGTGGCCCACACTATGGCCAGGCGCGCGTCTGGGCTGGCCGCGCCACCAGGTGGTGTGCCTGCCTGGTGGGCCTCCCTGGTACTCTCCAGGCACTTCTCTGCCTCTTTTTTCATGTAAAAATTTAATATGAAATTTCTGGAATTTTTCGAGACACTTTATTTTTGAGCAATTTTCAGGTAAAGATGAATGATTTTCTGACATAATTTTTTTTGGAAAGATGCAAAAGCAAAACAAAACTAAAACTTCAGAAGTTCTAAGACACTCTAATATGCAAGCAACTAATAACCTAAGCGAAAGCAAAAACTAAAATGGATAAAAATAAAAGTAAGCAAAGGTAATCATGGTGAAAACATTGTTTTGTTCATTAAAATCCCTTTGTTAACAAGGTTGATCAGGTCTTGTTACCAAAACAATTTTATATGAAACAAAACTTTGTATTCCACTAATGATTATGTTACCTCAACCTTGATAGAAATGGTCCCAATCATAATAGTTTCATATTTTTCTCATGGTATGGGACAATATATTTCTCCAACTTGGATGCCCTCAACATGTTCAATTGAATTTAAGCCATAAGTCCTAACAATCTTCTTGGGGAAATAGATAGTATGCTCCTTATCATTAACATTAAAAGTCACCTTTCCTTTATTACAATTAATAAGAGCTCCTGCAGTATTAAGAAAAGGTCTCCCAAGAATAATAGACATATTATCATCTTCAGGCATTTCAAGCACAACAAAATCAGTTAATATCAAGCAATTATGAGCCACTTGAACAGGTACATCCTCACATATACCAACAGGAATAGTAGTAGATTTATCAGCCATTTGCAAAGATATATCAGTTGGTATTAGTTTTTTCCAATTGAAGTCTCTTATAGAGAGAAAAAGGCATAACACTAACTCCTGCTCCCAAATCACACAAAGCAGTTCTAACATAACTTTTTTTAATAGAGCAAGGAATAGTTGGAATCCTTGGGTCTCCAAGTTTCTTAGGAACCTTACCATTAAAGGAATAATTAGCAAGTAAAGTAGAAATTTCTTCATTAGGGATCTTCCTTTTATTCGAAACAATATCCTTCATATACTTTGAATAAGGAGGCAATTTAATAGCATCAGTCAAAGGAATTTGCAAGAATAAAGGTTTCATCCACTCACAAAACTTGTTATAGTGTTCATCTTCCTTTGACTTGTGTTTCTTATCAGGGAAAGGCATAGGTTTTTGGACCCAAGGCTCTCTTTCACTACCATGTTTCTTAGCAACAAAATCTTATTTAGTGTATTTAGTATTCTTAGTGTGCCTTTCAGGTTCTTCTTCAACTTTTTCTTTATCAGGAGCATCATTTTCCTCATTACCACTTTCAGTTTCAGCATCAGAGACATATATACTATTAGGATCCTTAGCAGGTTCAGAGGATTCTACAATAGTTTTATGTTTCTTTTTTCTTTTCTTAGGAGTAGTACCACTATTTTCAGCTTGTTGAGAATCCTGCTCAATTCTTTTAGGATGCCCCTAAGGATATAGAGGATCCTGGGTGGCAGCACCACTTCTAGTTCTAATTTCATAAGCATGTTTTTCTTTAGCAACATTAACTAGCAAGTCATTTTGTACCTTAATAAGCTGATCAATTTGAGTTTGAACCATTTGAAAATGTTTAACAAGCATTTTAACATCATTAGAGGTTCTTTCCATAGTATCTTTTAACTCAACAATAGCTCTAGAGTTTTCCATTAAATGATTTTGCACCCTTTTATTGAAATTATCCTACTTAACAATAAAAACATCAAATTCTTCTAAGCATTGATCAAGAGGTTTAGAGTAAGGGATATCACCTTCATCAAAATGTTGGAGAGAGTGTACCTCAATAGTGGATGAGTGGGATATTGGCTTACATAATTCTTCTATAGGAGGTAAATTCTTGACGTCTGCAGCTTTAATTCCCTTCTCCTTAAGACATTTCTTAGCTTCCTTCATCACTTCATCATTTAGTTCGATAACTCCCCTCTTCTTTGATGTTGGTATAGGTGCAGGGATAGTTGGTTTAGGTATAGTTGTCTCAGGTATAGCTGGTTTAGGAGGAGTCCAATCTTCATAATTCTTGCTTATTTTAGCCATTAATTCCTCAGCTTCCTTGGGAGTCCTATTCCTGAAAACACAATCAGCACAACTATCCAGGTATCTCCTAGATTCTTCAATTAGTCCATTATAAAATATGTCAAGAAGCTCATTCTTATGTAATGGACACCCAACATGTGCATGAATCAAAGCACAAAACCTTGCCCATGATTCATGCAATATCTCTTTTTCTCCCTGTTTAAAATCAAAAAGTTCCTGCAAAATAGCATGTCTAGCACTAGGAGGAAAATACTTATGAAGGAAAGTACTAATCAAGCAATCAGGGCTATCAATAGGTCCAGGAGGTAAATTATTAAACCAAGTTTTAGCTTCTCCTTTCAGCGAAAAAGGGAAAAATTTAGCAACAAAGTAGGTGCACATCTTAATATCATCAGAAAACAGGCCACTCATGGTAGAAAGCTCAGTCATATGTGCTACAGCACTTTCATTCTTAGTCCCACAAAATGGTTCTTTCTCAAAAATAGTTATGTAAGATAAATCAAGAGAGAAATCATAATCCTTATCTTTAATGTTTATGGGAGATGCAGCAAACTTAGCATTAGGAGACAATTTGGGTTTTATAGTATGCCTCTCAAGGAGACTCTTAATATCACTCCTATCATGGGTGTTTTGACATTCTTTAATAAATTCATCGGTCATCTCTATATAACCGTCTTCAATATCATAGCTCTCTCTAGACTCAGGTGAACTGACAGGTGTAGGAGTGTCTTCATTAGGAGTTTTAGTATTTTCAGCTATAGTTCTAGCAATCGTAGCATCAAGGAAAGGACCTAATGAACCACTCTTATCAAGCACAGTAGAAGCAGCATCATAAGTATCAAAAGTTTCAGATTCAGCAGTAGTAGCAGTATGCGTAGCCTGTGTATATGGTGGTGTAAGGAACTTACTCATAATAGATGGTGAATCAAGAGCAACAGAGGTGTCCGGAACCGTACCTCTTCTTGTAGTGGATGGTGAAATAGGGACCTTGCCATCACGAGACTTACCCATGATGGATGGCGGCTAACAATAGTGATTCCAAGTGAACTTGATAAATAGAGCTATGCTCCCCGGCAACAGCGCCACAAAATAGTCTTGATGACCCACAAGTATGGGGGGTGTATCGCAGTATTTTCGAGGGAAGTGAAACCCAATTTATCGATTCGACACAAGGGGAGCCAAAGAATATTTATAAGCCTTAACAACTGAGTTATCAATTCAGCTGCACCTAGAAACAATCTTGCTCACAGCAGTTTATCAGTAGCAACAGTTTTGTAATAGAAATAACAAAGTAATAGCAGTAGTAAAAGTAAAGATAGTAGTAACAATTGCAGTAAACAGCAGGATTAAAGCGCGGTAGGCATAGGGATGGATGGACGGGCGTTGCATGGACAAGACAATTCATATGGCAATAAAAACATAGGGCATTTGCAGATAAATAAGATAAAGCATCCAAGTACTAAATAATCATAGGCATGTGTTCCATATATAGTCATATGTGCTCGCAATGAGAACTTGCACAACATCTTTTGTCCTGTCAGCCCGTTTGCAGTGGGGCCTCAAGGGAACTACTGGCAATTAAGGTGCTCATTTTAATAGAGCACCGAAGCAAAGCATTAACACTCCTTGAACACATGTGATCCTCACATCAAAGCCATTCCCTCCGGTTATCCCGATTGTTGTCACTTCGGAGCCTTTGGTTCCGGACAACAATATGTGTATACAACTTGTAGGTAAGACCATAAGCAATACTATCATAATGAATCAATAACATGTTCAGATCTGAAATCATGGCACTCGGGCCCTAGTGACAAGCATTAAGCATAACAAGTTGCAACAGAGTCATAAAGCACTAATAAAAGATACTAGGCACCATGCCCTAACAATCTGATGCTATTACATGAACGATCTCATCCAATCCCTACCATCCCCATAGCCTACAGCGGGGGATTACTCACTCATAGATGGGGGAAAGATGGATGATTGATGGAGAGGATGGTGGAGATCGATGGAGATGGCTCCGGGGGCACTTCCCCGTCCCTGCAGGGTGCCGGAATAGAGACTTTCTGTCCCCCGAATCTCCCCTTCGGTGGCGGCGGCGCAGTGGAACTTTTCGTGGAAAAACGTTGAACCCCCCTAAGTTTTTAGGTCAGAAGGCTTCTTATAGGCGAAGAGGGAGACCGAGGGGGTGCCTGGGGCCACCACACCAGGCCCTGGCGCAGCCAGGCCTAGCTCGCGCCTGGGAGGGGGGTGTGGAGTGAGGTTTTATCGCCATCCAAACAAAGGTACCCACACTACCATAAATTAGCATACAGGGTATTTATGACATCACGAAAACTACTCCACTATTTCTCGGAGCATCCGATCGTAGTGGTCAACGAGGCACCTTTGACAAGCATCCTCAACAATCCAGAAGCAATTGGGAATGTTTCTTTATGGGGCATCGAATTATCCCCTCGGGATATCACTTATGAGAACCAGAAAGCAATTAAATCACAAGTTCTACCAGATTTCATCATAGAGTGGACGGAATTGCAATGTGCGGGTCCACCAGACCTTTCTAGCACCTGGACAATGTACTTTGATGGATCAAAAAGAACAAAGGGAGCGGGAATAGGATTCGTACTGATATCACCTCAAGGCGACAAAATGCGCTATATTCTTCGGATGAGCTTTACAAACGCATCCAATAATGAAGTGGAATACGAGGCCCTATTGCACGGCATGCGGATGGCCAAAGCTTGCGGTGCAACTCGCCTCAAAATCTTCGGAGAGTCCAATCTCGTGGCACAGCAGGCAATGAACAAATGTGATGCTATCAACGAAAATATGATCGCTTATCGTGACTTATATAGCATTATGGAGGCTCAATTTGATGGGTGTGAAGTATCACATATAGGAAGAGCAAGCAATGAAGAAGCTGACAACCTAGCAAACATCAGATCATTGTGTTTACCAACACCACCAGGAGTTTTTTGGGAGGAGACAGTGGAGCGATCAATCAAAGCAAAAAGAGTGTCCGAGGTTGTAGCACTAAAAACAGGGAAGAAGAAGCACCCGCAAAAAGAGACGGGGCTCCTTCGGAAACCAAGAACATAGAAGAGGCCATTGATACATTGGAAATGTATCTATAATTTTTTATGCTCCATGCTTGTTTTTATGTACTTTCTTGTGTTTTGTTCCAACTTTGGAGTACTTTTCATATGATTTCTTGGACTAACCTATTAACAAGAGCCACAGTGCCAGCTGCCTGTTTTCTGCTGTTTTTGGTTCCAGGAAAGTCAGAAATTGAATATTCTCGAAATTGGACGAGACAAAAGCCAAAGTGCCTATTTTTCCAGAAGACTCATGGAGCCAGAATACGAGACAGAGGAGGGCCAGGGGCTGGCCACACCCCCCTCCCAGGCGCGAGCTAGGCCTGGCCGCGCCAGGGCCTGGTGTGGTGGCCCCAGGCACCCCCTCGGTCTCCCTCTTCGCCTATAAGAAGCCTTCTGACCTAAAAACTTCGGGGGGTTCAACGTTTTTCCACGAAAAGTTCCATCTTGCCCGCCACGAAGGAGATTCGGGGACGAGAAAGTCTCTGTTCAAGACCGCAGGACGGGGAAGTGCCCCCGGAGCCATCTCCATCGATCTCCACCATCCTCTCCATCAATCATCCATCTTTCCCCCATCTATGAGTGAGTAATCCCCCGCTGTAGGCTATGGGGATGGTAGGGATTGGATGAGATCGTTCATGTAATAGCATCAGATTGTTAGGGCATGGTGCCTAGTATCTTTTATTAGTGCTTTATGACTCTGTTGCGACTTATTGTGCTTAATGCTTGTCACTAGGGCCCGAGTGCCATGATTTCAGATCTGAACATGTTATTGATTCATCATGATAGTATTGTTTTGGGTCTTATCTACAAGTTGTATACACACGTCGTTGTTCGGAACCTATGGTCCCGAAGTGACAGAAATTGGGGTATCCGGAAGGGAAATGCTTTGATGTGAGGATCACATGTGTTCACGGAGTGTTAATGCTTTGCTCCGGTGCTCTATTAAAAGGAGCACCTTAATTGCCAGTAGTTCCCTAGAGGCCCCGCTGCAAACGGGCTGGCAGGACAAAAGATGTTGTGCAAGTTCTCATTGCGAGCACGTATGACTATATATAAAACACATGCCTAGGATTGTCTAGTACTTGGATGCTTTATCTTATTTATCTGCAATTTCCCTATGTTTTGATTGCTATGTGGATTTTCTTATCCATTAAACGCCCGTCCATCCATCCCTATGCCTACCGCACTCGAATCCCACTGTTTACTGCTTTTGTTACTACTGTCTTTGCTTTGCTACTGTTGTTACTTTACTATTCCGACTACAAAACTGTTGCTACTGATAAACTGTTGTGAGCAAGATTGTTTCCAGGTGCAGCTGAATTGACAACTCAGTTGTTAAGGCTGATAAGTATTCTTTGGCTCCCCTTGTGTCGAATCAATAAATTGGGTTTCACTTCCCTCGAAAATACTGCGATACACCCCCTATACTTGTGGGTCATCAAGACTATTTTCTAGCGCTGTTTCCGGGGAGCATAGCTTTATTTATCAAGTTCACTTGGAATCACTATTGTTCAAGCTAAGTTTATCTTTCTCCTTGTTTGCTTGTTTCTTTATCAAAAATACAAAAAAAATAGTTCCTACTCTAGTTGTTGTTTTCGTTGGTCTGTTATTGTCTTGCTTTATCATGCTTGATGTCAATGGTTGGTTTCTTTGAAACTGAAGCTTATTGGCAAGGTGGGTTCATGGAAGATCAAAAATATTATTATAAGGAACGCCGCTTGTCACAAAAAGGGAAACACTTATGGGAACAAATTGATAGATTGTATACCATTGCTAGAAACGTGTGCTCTACTTATAATGTTACTTATTGCTGTGATGAGTCTTGTTGCAGAAAGAGGTATAAACACCTCCCTTTTCAATATGAGTATAGTGATAATGATACCATATCTTCCAACGCTAAAGGAATTTATGACTTTTATGATGCAGAAGAAATTGAAGAATTTATTGCTTGGAAGGGTGCTTTTGAACTTGCTAGTTTGCTTGAAAATATTGATGATTCACCTTATAAGCATGAGGTTTATGGTATACTTAAATTTTGCTTTGATAATTATAAGGATGAAAATAGCTAAATCCTTGAATATTTTAATAGATGCTTTCCACAAATGGAAGAGACTAATCCCTTGCAGGACCCTATGGAAGAGACTAATGCCTTACAGGCTCCTATGGAAGAAGAAATTGATGAACCTGAACTCTCATTAAATGAAAAAGAGAAGGCGAGTGATGAACAAAAGGAGGAAGAATGGATTAGCTACGCATGCCTACCTTCTAATTAGAGTAACTCTTTATCCCTTACATTATTTGATTGTCCCCCTTGCTTACTAAAGGAGAATGAATGTTATGTTTTTGAGGATTCTTTTGAAGATGTTTATGATAAAGCTCTAGTGCTTGTAGATCATGAAAAGCATGCTTTATGTGATATTTATATTGTTGAGTTTATTCATGAGGCTATTGAAAATTATTATGAGAGAGGAAAATATGGTTGTAGAAGTTTTCATGGTATTGAAACACCTCTCTATGTGCTGAAAGTTTTGAAGTTACTCTTGTTTTATCTTCCTATGTCTGTCACTTTGCTATTTGCTTACACGATTCCTATGCATAGGAAGTGGGTTAGACTTAAATGTGTTTTGAATTTGCTCCTTGATGCTCTCTTTTACTTCAACTCATATTTCTTATGAGAGCATCCTCTCAAACTTTTATGCCTAAAGATGATAATATGTCTATTATTCTTGGGAGACCTTTTCTTAAATACTGCAGGAGCTGTTATTAATTATAATCAAGGGAAGGTGACCTTCAATGTTAATGATAAGGAACACATTGTCTATTTCCTCAAGAATATTGAAAGGACTTATGGTTTTAATTCAATTGAACATGTTGAGGGCATTCAAGTTGGAGAAGTATATTGTCCCATACCAAGAGAAAATTTTGAAACTATTATGATTGGGACCATTGCTATCAAGGTTGAGGTAACATAATCATTAGTGGAATACAAAGTTTTGTCTCATATGAAATTGTTTTGGTAACAAGACCTGATCAACCTTGTTAACAAAAGGATTTCATTGAACAAAACAATGTTTTCACCATGATTATCTTCACTTACTTCTTTTCTATCCATTTTAGTTTTTGCTTATGCCTAACTTAAAGGCATTAAAGAAAAGTACTTATTGGGAGATAACCCAAAAGTTTTAGTTGAGTCTTGGAAGTTATTACCTCTGTAATAAACTCTCCTTATCCTTTTTATTTGCTTTTTGTGCCAAGTGTAACCTCTAATGAGAGTGAAGTAATGATTGGGAAAGTTGCTGTCCCGAAACAGATTTCTGTGCTTCACCGTAAAAATTCCCGAGAGAGCTCTGTATGTCGGATTGAGCTGTAATTGTTTGTGCTTCTGCCCCAGGTTGTTATCTAACTTCCGTTAGTTCAACACTTTTTGATTTGAGCAGCAGACGGTCTTCGAAAAAATTCGTCTTTACCTGCTGGTCTGTTTTGACAGATTTCTGCCATTTTCTACATTTGCTTCTTGTTAGTTCCTTCTTGAGTTATTTTGGGGAATTGAACTTTTTGAGGGAAGTGCTACAGTAGCTAGTGTTCTAATGGAAGTTTATTTGGTGTTAGAACTGAACCTTAAGACTTATTTATCTTGAGTGCACTAATGTTGCTAATAAAGATTGTGTGAAGTTTTGTATGAAGGAAAATTTTCAGGTGTATGGAAGGAATGAGTAATGAGATGAAGGATGGACTAAAGCTAAAGCTTGGGGATTCCACGCGTGTCACCCCAAGAAATATCTAAGAAGTACAAGCGTCAAAGCTTGGGGATGCCTTGAGATTGTGTGAAGTTTTGTATGAAGGAAAATTTTCAGGTGTATGGAAGGAATGAGTAATGAGATGAAGGATGGACTAAAGCTAAAGCTTGGGGATTCCACGCGTGTCACCCCAAGAAATATCTAATAAGTACAAGCGTCAAAGCTTGGGGATGCCCAAGGCATCCCCTTCTTCATCAATAAAAATCCCAGGTTTCTTCCAAACGCTTCATTTTTACTGTTTCATGCACAGTTGTGTTGTTCTTAGAGCGTCTTCTTTTTTGTTTTTGTTTTGGTTTTTAGTTTGCTTGGTTTGCTTAGTTTTCTGAATAAATTGGTTGGACCCCCTCTTTCATACTTTGGTTTGTAAATAGTTTGGTTTGGTTTGGAAAAGAGTAGGAAAGTTCATACTTTTGTGGTAAAAAGAGCTCGTTTTTTACTGTGGCTATGCTTTGTCATGCCATGCTTGATATTGTTTTAGCTTTATGCTTAGTATTATTTGTTGTAGCATGACTTGTTATAAACAATTGAGATTGCTTAATGTGCCTTGGATGAATCATGTGTTGTTTTAGCATATTAAAGCATAGTATAGTGGTATTCTCCTTTGATGCTTTATTTGGGTTGACTTGGCACATGCTCACACCATGTTATGACTATCTCAAGTCACCATAGCCTTTATGATCCTTTAGTTTTCAACTTGTAGTATCACTTTATGCTTTGATCAATGATGTTTTGTCGCTCTGCATGATTATGGCCATTATTGCTCTCTTAGTTTGTCGCTCCCAGTCTTTTGTTAGCCTCCACAACAAAGTATGAGTTCCACTCATGCATCTAACTCCCTAAACCAAGTTATTCCAAAGAGTCCACCATACCTACCTACTAGCTTATGCTATTCCAAGTATATTCATGCTTTTGTTTACCTTCCACTTGTTATGAGAAAACTAGTGATTAAAGCTCTCATGAACTTAAAGGCACACTTTACTTTACTTGCCCTTAATAAACTTGAACCATTATGTCTTCTATGTTGTATATGCTTGCACTTATTTGTTGGGAATTAGTAGAACCATGCTTTCATGGGGAACGCTTTCAACATTGCACTTGGTACTTGTACCTAGTTGATATCATGCTCTTTTGTATATGGATGTCGCTTGTGAAATGAAAGGGAGCTTGTAAGTCCATGGAGTTATGTATATGTGTTAGAGAAAGCCTGGGCATTGGTCTAATCCATGCTGACATGGTGGAAACCTGCAGCGTAACCATAATGAGTTGTCTATGAAGCATTCTTCTTATAAAAAAAAGAGTCCTATGTTGAGAAAAAAAGAGAAAAAGAAAAAAAAAGAGATTATGAAAAGAGGAAAGAGAGAAAAAAGCACCATATTCCCATGGTAAATAAGAAGAATGTTGAGATGCTCGTTGTCTGCTTGCCTTGTCATTTTGATATGGGGATTCTTCCGTATCATCGGGCAAGGGTTACCCGTTGGTGGTTCTCTATGATACACATGTACTTACGATGACAAGAACTTACCGGTGACTAAACTTGAGTAGCATGAGGAGCGGCCCTCGTATACAAGGGACATGAGATTCCTGACTTATACTTCGTCAAGCATGTACACCATAGTTTGTTCACTTTAACCTTAATCACTTCAATATGCTTATGATAGGGGCAATGAGAGTTGAAAGCTATAAGTACCATAATTTTTGGGAGCTCTTTATGAGACTTGAATCCCTACTTCCTTTTACAAAAGGCCTTTCTTCCACCATTATATTGAGTCTCCATCTTCTATCTTTATGCACTTACTTTGAGAGCATAGTGGCCATTCTTAGTTCTTTGTGCATTGTCCCAAGACTAGTTGATTGATGCATAACTTGTTATTGCTTGTTTAAAACTATTGTATCTAGTCACTCTTATGAACTTTGAAGGTGTCCTATGCATTTATGTTTTCTACTCTATGAGGGACAAGTTGAATGCCACTATGCTATGTTTTCTTTATGTGAAAAAAACAAACGTCTTGCAAAGCATTGTTATTCATGAATCTTTTGTTTGTGCCTTTTCATGTTGCATCATAGTTTCTTTGCCTATTGCTAGAACTTTGTCTTTCATGTTATGATTGAAGTACTATGATCCCAGCTTTGAATGTTTTGCAAATACTTTGATCAAGTCTTTGATGGTGCATGTCACCTCAAAAATTATTCTTTCTTTTTATCACTTACCTACTCGAGGACGAGCAGGAGTTAAGCTTGGGGATGTTGATACATTGGAAATGTATCTATAATTTTTGATGCTCCATGCTTGTTTTTATCTACTTTCTTGTGTTTTGTTCCAACTTTGGAGTACTTTTCATATGATTTCTTGGACTAACCTATTAACAAGAGCCATAGTGCGGTACTGTTTTTCGTTGTTTTGGTTCCAGGAAAGTCAGAAAATGAATATTCTCGGAATTGGACGGGACAAAAGCCAAAGTGCCTATTTTTCCAGAAGACTCACAGAGCCAGAATACAAGACGGAGGAGGGCCAGGGGCTGGCCACACCCCCCCTGTGGCTGGGCTGGCAGCGCCGCGAGGCACAGTGTGGTGGCCCAGGCACCCCTCGGTCTCCTCTTCGCCTATAAGAAGCCTTGACCTAAAAACTTCGGGGGGTTCGACGT
The DNA here is from genome assembly GCA_023614405.1 of Avena insularis. Classification (NCBI taxonomy): domain Eukaryota; kingdom Viridiplantae; phylum Streptophyta; class Magnoliopsida; order Poales; family Poaceae; genus Avena; species Avena insularis. The sequence continues at coordinate 605,251,185 of CM042690.1, read as the reverse complement.
TTTTCCACGAAAAGTTCCGTTGCGCCGCCACCACCGAAGGGGAGATTCGGGGACGAAGTCTGCATTACGGCACCTGGGCGACGGAAGTGCCCCTAGAGCCATCTCCATCGATCTCCACCATCATCTCCATCAATCATCCATGTTTCTCCCATCTATGAGTGAGTAATCCCCCGCTGTAGGCTATGGGGATGGTAGGGATTGGATGAGATCGTTCATGTAATAGCATGAGATTGTTAGGGCATGGTGCCTAGTATCTTTTATTAGTGCTTTATGACTTTGTTGCGACTTGTTGTGCTTAATGCTTGTCACTAGGGCCCGAGTGCCATGATTTCAGATCTGAACATGTTATTGATTCATCATGATAGTATTGTTTTGGGTCTTATCTACAAGTTGTATACACACGTCGTTGTCCGGAACCTATGGTCCCAAAGTGACAGAAATCGGGGTAGCCGGAAGGGAAAGGCTTTGATGTGAGGATCACATGTGTTCACGGAGTGTTAATGCCTTGTCCGTTTCTCTATTAAAAGGCGCACCTTAGTTTCCAGTAGTTCCCTAGAGGCCCCGCTGCAAACGGGCTGGTAGGACAAAAGATGTTGTGCAAGTTCTCATTGCGAGCACGTATGACTATATATGGAACACATGCCTAGGATTGTCTAGTACTTGGATGCTTTATCTTATTTATCTGCAATTGCCCTATGTTCTGATTGCTATGTGAATTGTCTTATCCATGCAACGCCCGTCCATCCATCCCTATGCCTACCTTTTCGAATCCTTTGTTTCGCTTTTGTTACTACTGTCTTTGCTTTGGTACTGCTTTTACTTTACTATTCCTACTACAAAACTGTTGCTACTGATAAACTGTTGTGAGCAAGATTGTTTCCAGGTGCAGCTGAATTGACAACTCAGTTGTTAAGGCTGATAAGTATTCTTTGGCTCCCCTTGTGTCGAATCAATAAATTGGGTTTCACTTCCCTCGAAAATACTGCGATACACCCCCTATACTTGTGGGTCATCAGCCATCAAAGAAGAAGAGCAAGAAATCAAAGAGGTTATTTTAATTGAGCCAACATGGATGCAGCCGTATATAGCATATATGACTAAAGGAGAGCTACCAGAGGACGTGATAGAAGCCCGGCGAATCACCTGACAATCAAAGGCTTTCAGGATAATCAAAGGAGAACTATACAAAAGAAGTATTTCGGGTGTGTTGCAATGTTGCGTAACACCCGAAGAAGGAAAAATTATACTAAAAGATATACATGAAGGAGTCTGTGGTCACCATGCTAGTGGCCGAGCGATTGCCACAAAAGCATTCATGGTAGGATTTTATTGGCTCACTGCAATACAAGATGCAAAGGATATTGTTAGAACATGTGAGGCATGTCAATGATTCGCAACAAAGCCTGGAGCACCCGCCGCTGAGCTGAATCCCATACCATTGGCTTGGCATTTCGCTCAGTGGGGACTCGACATGGTGGGAAAACTTCACAAATCATCACCAGGAGGACACGTCTTTCTATTAGTAGCAGTCGACGAATTTACTAAATGGATTGAAGCAATGCCTGTCACCACCCAAGATGGAACCTCAGCCGTGAATTTGATCAAATCCATAGTTTTCCGGTTTGGTGTACCAAATAGCATCATCATGGACAATGGGACCAACTTCACCTCAAATGAATTCAAGGAGTACTGCCAAGAGATGGGCATCAAAATAAGCTACGCTTAGGTAGCTCACCGCAAACAAATGGACAAGTCGAAAAAGCAAATGGACTAGTTACCACTGGACTCAAAAAGAGACTACTGGCACCACTTGACAGAGAAAAAGGGGCATGGGTGGATGAATTTCCATCTGTGTTATGGAGTTTACCTACAACTCCAAATAATTCAACGCAAGAGACGCCTTTCTTTTTGGTCCATGGTGCGGAAGTCGTGCTTCCAGTTGAAATGTCACATGAATCACCAAGAGTAGCTGCGTATAATGAGGAGGAATCACAAGAAGCACTTGAAGACGATGTAGATGCGCTTGATGAAGCTCGAGACGAAGCCCTCCAAAGAGCAACTATGTACCAACAAAACCTACACAATTACCATAGTAGAAGATTGCGGCCTAGGTCCTTCGCAGTAGGGGGCCTAGTTCTTTGCCTCAAGCAAGATGGCCACAAAAAGCTAGAATCACCATGGGAAGGACCATACATCGTCACAGAAATTATTTCTAGAGGAGCATATCGACTACAAGACAAGAAGACAGGAGTAAATTACTCAAATCCATGGAATGTAGCACAGCTACGACGCTTTTACGCATAAGATTATTTGCAATATGATAAGAGTCAAAGTTCAGCTTATTAGCCAAGATGTCAAAGAGAAAAGGCTAAGAATAGCCACCCGCTAAAAGAATAATGTATCGTTGATTTTCACCTTGTATATAAAGAGATAAGTTATTTGTACCCTAATCTTTTTATTACGTTCAAAAAGATCAATACTTTCCATCGAGCTAACAACAACTATGAGCCTATGTCCAGATACAGGCATCCGAACATAGCCTCGGGGGCAACTCCCATCGCGAGCACTAGCGCGCACCCAATAGAAAATCCATTGTGTATGAAGTACATTAACAAATTGCAAAAAAATAAAACCTTTTTTGAGTTTTACACTAGTGTATCCTCAAAAAGGTGTTACTCCCATCAGGAGACAGTGTAAAAATAAAATTATTTGATATAATCAGAAAAATTGGTGGCCCAGCAGGCCAACTGCCAATCAAGCCAAAAATCTCGGATTATGCTCAGACGCGAGAAAATATCCGAATGCTGTGTTCAGAAACATGAAGGTAAGACCCCAGGATTCGTCCTGTGTGGCCTGGTAATCGCACAAGAATGCGCTCTGCCAGAAAAAATCTATATCAACGATACGATGAAAAATCCCGACGGACAAGTTGGGTACCCGATAAAATAGAAACTGGAATTTAGTATTCGGTAAGACCTCAGCGGCTCGAACTGAATTACACTAGTTACAAATTCCAGATTCGAGCCTGGGAACTTGAGTCTGATGTAGGTCAACCTTGTTTTTGCCCAGGAGCAATTAACTAATTCCCGATCCATCGAAATCATCGGACTCGTTGTACCAAAATCCCTATGAATAATAAAAACAAACAGAAAGAGAAAGAAGAAAGAAAACTTTGAGACTCAACCTGAATACTGCGGATTTGGGTAGAGTCTCGGGGGCTATTAACATGGGTATGAAACTCGGATGCTCATTATGCATTATCCTACATTGGGGAAAAGGTCTACGGCCCATGAAGATTCCAGATAAACAGCCCAAGGAAGCAACCGACAGAAACTTTTATTGTATTAGGAAAGAAACCATGAACCGGCATTATGTTGGTATTGTAATCACGTGTGTATGAAACCTATCCGCATACAGCTTTGAGACCCGGCCTATTATATATAGGGCGGGAGAAGCCCAAGCGAGGGTATCGAAATCTAGAGGACAACTTGTAATAGGGTGTTTTCCCAATATTTAGGCGACTTTGTCTTCATTGTTTTTCCTGACATCCGATGAAATCCCCAGCGTTCTCTTTTCCTCAAAACCCCAAGTCCATCACCATGGGCATTGCCGAGGTTGCCCCTCGTCACTAGCTATTGGCGCACCACCACCACCACCAGTACAGCCTCTAGCAGGGCAGCCACAACCCGCAACAAAAAAATCAAGAAGATGAGTACCCAAGGTCGAAAGGTGCAATGCCAATGATCGAAAAAGGGTGCCCGTCCAATAGAATTTAGAAGCTGATCACTCGACCAGTTAACATGGAAGTAACGATGCCACCACCTACACCCGAATATATCCACTGGTCAGAACAAGAAATTACATTCAGCAGGTCAGATCACCCACTACGAGTTCGACGACCGGGTCATTCGGCCCTGATAGTAGAAGCCCAAATAGGCAGGTTCGACATGAGCAAGGTCTTCATGGACAGAGAAAGCATTATCAACTTAATCTATGCCAAAACCCTACAAGCAATGAACTACTCTCTGACAAATTTGGCCCTAATGGACACATTCTTCCATGGCATAGTCCTAGGTAAAGCTGAAATTCCTTTAGGCAAAATTTATCTCGACATTGTCTTCGTACCAAGAGAAAATTTTAGGCGTGAGAAGCTCGAGTTTGAAGTCATGGACTGGCCATTACAATACCATGCGATCCTGGGGCGTCCATCTTTCGCACGGTTCATGGCAATACTACACTATGCGTATCTAGCAATGAAAATTCTAGCACCAAAAGGAATCATAACCGTAAGATCTAGCTTCACCGATCTAACAATTGTGATCGAGAATTCAACAAAATCTTCGACTCTTTAAGGATGGAAGTAGAATTCGAGTAATTAGAAATCTCAACGGACACAGATCCTCTGACAACAGCATGGGTGATGACCCACAAGTATAGGGAGTGTATCGCAGTACTTTCGATAAGTAAGAGTGTCAAACCCAACAAGGAGCAGAAGGTGTTGACGAGTGGCTTGGAGCAGGAATTCTCTGTAAATACTTAGCAAACGGATTTTTAGGGGTTTTTGATAATGCAGATAAATAAAGTGCGAGTAAATAAAAGACAATGATAATAGATGCAGCAAGTGGCCCAATCCTTTCTTTAGCAAAGGACAAGCCGGTTGTATTACTTATGATTACCAAACGTTCTCGAGGACACATGGGAATATCCTCAAGTGCTTTCGCTTCATATAGTTGATTAATCTTCTTTAGTTTGATAAGTGTTGTGTGGGTGAACCTGTGCTAATGTGCTGACCTTCCTAGGACTAATACATACTTGTGATTATACCCCTTGCAAGCATCCGCAACTACAAGAAAGTAATTAAGATAAAAACCTAACCATAGCCTTAAACTCTGAGATCCTACACTCCCTTGTGTAAAGGTTTCCTAACGGAGGTTCGGGTTTCTGTCACTCCGGCAACCCCTACGATTAGTAGCCAAATACACAATGCATTCCCCTAGGCCCATAAAGGTGAAGTATCATGTAGTCGACATTCACATGACACCACTAGAAGAATAACATCACAACTTAAATATCAAACCATTGAATCTTTCTCAACACAATTCCACTACTAACAACATGACTTCTCCCATGTCCTCAAGAACTAAACGAACTACTCACAAGAAATCATATGGATCAAGATCAGAGATGAAATAATGATAAGTAACAATCTGAACATGAGTGATAATTTAGTGGTTCTACTCAATAGCATCAACTACAACAAGTAATCAACACCCGGAAAGTTTCCCCTAAGAACTATGCAAGATTCAACCCAATTGTTACAGTGGTATGCAGTGGTGATGATGGTGCTGGTGGATATGATGTTGGAGATGATGATGATGATCCCGATGAAGTCCAGCTTGATGGTGGTGTTGATGGCGACGATCTCCCCTCTCCGGGAAGGAATTTACTCGGCAGATTTCTGCCTGCCAGAGAGCTCTTTCTCTCTCTGCAGTTTTCCGCCCCACAGAGGCGCGGAATCTTTCTATGGTCGCTCCCTGAGTCTTAGGGTGTCGGGAGGATTATATACGCCAAAGAGCAGAGCCAGAGGTGGGTCAGGGTGACCACACCACCTGGTGGCGCGGCCTAGGGTGGCCTGCGCCAAGGGGTGGTGTGGGCCCCCTGTGGACCATCTCCGCTCCCCTTCTGGCTTCCTTCATCTTCTAAAAAATAGGATTTTCAATGTATTTTCCAGGATTTTCTGATCTTCGCGAATTTTGCCTCCAAACAGTGCCTTTTCCATCAGAATCCTGACTTCAGCGGTCCATCCTCCAAAAGTCATCAACCATGCAAAAACAAATGAAATAACATAAGTATCATCTCTTAATATGAAATATATCAATGAATAACAGTAAATTATGATATATATAATAGTGATTCAAAATGGACATATCAACTCCCCCCAAGCATAGACTTCACTTGTCCCCAGGCAAAAACTGAGCTCAATAAACATGACCTCAGGTTTATGGAGTGAAGAGTCGATAAAATAATACGCACAAGAAGCATCACATTCATTAATACACAAATAATAATAGAAGACAACTCACTATTATATAACTTAACTTGCAATAAGTAAAGGAAACACAATAAAAATACACAAAGTAAATCATAATTAGTAATGGAAAACTTTGTTCTTGGTCAAAGAACGGTTAACAATTTGCACGAGTTCAAACATAATGGGGTTTTGAATGATAGCTTTCAAAGTAATATTCACTAAGATAAGAGCAGTGTGCAAAAGCAAGAAACATAAGAAACATGATTGAATAAATCATCATATGAATGAATGAAACACAACAAATCAAATACTTGCTGAGATAGAAAGGAATAGGTTTACTGACTCAACTAAAAGGTAAAAGATAGGCCCTTCGCAGAGGGAAGCATGGATTTCAAGTTTCATAAAGAGCTTCCAAAAATTATGGTACTTATTAGCTTTCAGCTCTCATTACCCCTATCATAAGCATCTTTAGGTGATTAAGGTTAAAGTGAACAATTATGAGGATATGCTTGACAAGTTATAAGCTAAAAATCTCATGCCCCTTGCTTACGAGTACCATTCCTCATGCTACTCACTTTAGTCACAAGTAAGTTCTTGTCATTGTAAGTACATGTTTATCATAGAGAACCGCCAACGGGGTACCCCTTGCCCGATGATACAGAAGCTTTCCCATATCAAAATGACAAGGCAAGCAGACAATGCGCATCTCAGCGATCCTTTTATTTCCTATTTGCATAGGCATTTTTTTCCCTATTTGCATAGGTTTTTTTATTGAGGATGCTTCACAGATTTCTCACTATGGTTAAGCTGCACGTTTCCACCATGATTAGGCATGGCTTAGACTAGCCGCCCAGGCGTTTCTCTAACACATATACGAAGTCCATGAGCCTTACAGGCTCCCCTTTCATTTCACACCAATGGGATCCATAAGAAAAAGAACATGATATCAACTAAATAAAGTGCAATGTTGAAAGCGTTCCCCATAGTAACATGGTTCTGCTAATTCACAACTTACAAAACGCAAGTATATACGCAACATAGATGGTCACAATGGTTCAAGTTTATTAAGTGCAAGAAAGTAAAGTGTGCCATCAAGTTCAAGAGAGCTTTAATCACTAATTTTCACATAACAAGTTTAATTCAGAAGGTAGATAAAAACATGAATTTACTTGGAATAGCAAGAATGCTAATAGGTAGGTATGGTGGATAGAAATGGCATAGGTTTTGGTTCAAGGATTGGATGCACGAGAAGCATTCCCTCTCAGTACAGGTTTTTGGCTAGCAAGGCTAGGTAGCAAGCATAAGAGTTGAAGGAAACAAACAAACATACAAGTGATAAAAACAAACATGCAATCTTCCTTGGAAGCATAAAAGATCTTAACTATAGAATACTAAGCTTATGAGCCAATCAAGAAAGAAAAATGATGAAATTATATTTCTTAAGAGTACTTTTATCTTTTTCATTCAATTCTCATAATAGTGTTGCTACTGACCGAGCCAGGTTTGCCAAAACCAACTAATATTTACTTAATTATCCCAAAGTGATACCAATACTAACAACAAGATCAATCATATAACAGAAATTGCAAACTAATATAAGATGTACAAAAAGTAAATGATAGAACTTCTCATTAATATTCCATAACAGCAACTCACACCAAGGGATACATAGATATCTAACTAGAGGAGAGATACTTCCATAATGCAAACCATCCTATATGATAACTTCTCTATTCATGATATGACTCTACTAAAAAGGTAAAAAGATAAAAGATAAAAGATGTGATACCGCAACACTCCTCCAAGCTTGGAACAAACCAAGGGGATGCCAAAACCTGATGATGAATTACTCCTTCGGTGGTGGTGGTAGTGTTCTCTCGATGAGCTTTTCAATCAATTCCCTCAAGTCCTCAATATCAAAGGTGAGAGTACAAATCAACTCCGAATTGTGCTCAATGCGGTTCATGATCATGTCGGGCTGTGAATCCCAACTCTTACGATTCTTTCCCCACTCTTCCTCCTTGAAGTCTTCTTTTCCTGCATGGTTAGAATGAGGCATGTCCCAATTGGAGGGTAGTTTTTCCTTGGGCATATTCTGGAATTGCTTCTCATGAATAAGGGTATGGAAGGGATTCTTGGTGCGTGGAGGAGGTGACCGTGAAGCCAAGCAATGACGCGGAACCTTCCCTCCAATGGACATCTGTGCAGTCCTTTTGAACTTGGCAGGATTTGCCACTACTCCAATGCTTGCAATGGTGGTATTGGTGTGCGGATGTTGGTCTTCCTTTGCCTCCTCTTAAACTTCACTCTCGATCTCCTCCTCCTGCTCAGAGTCTTGGAGATCATCTTCCGTAGGCTCCTTGCCTTATCGTTGGCGGAGACCATTGTGCTTCTAAACTTTAAGAATAGTTCCTGGCAGAAACAGATCGAAATGAAAACACGAAGAGAACATGATATACGAACCTCGGGGGATTCGGGGTATTATATATTATGAAGTTTAACAACAAAAGGAAAGTACTAAGAGAAAACGGGTCGGAGACGGGCTCCGGGGTGGCCACACCCCCTGGTGGCGCGGCCAGGTGGGCCCGTGCCACGGGGTGGTGTGAGCCACCCGGGCTCCGTTTTCGTCCCCCTTTCGACTCATTAATTCCCATGTTAGATAAAAACTGTAAAAATATAACTTGGAAGGTTTTTCACGGACCTTTTCTTACCAGAACTGTTACCTATTCGAAAACGGACTCTACAGGATTTTGAATTTGGTCTTTAATAAATGTTTCTGGAGTCACCACTTGAATAACATCAATATGTTCATCTTCATAAACATATTGCTTCAGTCTTGTAACCATTCACCATCTTATTACACCATTTTCTCCTACAACTTAGAAATTTCTTTCACACAAAACTTCACACAATTCTCATTAGCAACATTAGTGCATGCAAGATAATAAACCTTTAAGTTCAATTTTAACTTAAATCCATCAAAACATAAGCTAATGTAGCAACTCCTTCCGAAATCCCAAAAGGAATTCAAAAAGGAAATCGATTTAAGAGGCAAATGCAGAAATGGTAGAAAACTGTCAAAACAGACCAGCAAATAAAGATCAATTTTTTCGAAAATCTTCTGTTGCTTAAATCAAAAAGTGCAAAACTAACGTAAGTAAATAATAACCTGGGGCATGCACACAAAAAATTACAGATCAGTACGATGTTCTGGGATTTTTAACGATTTTTTATAGTGAAGCACACAAATCTGTTTCAGGACAGCACTTCCCTAAATCTTACTTCTCTCTCATTAGAGGTTGATCTTGACACAAAAACCAAACAAAAAGGATAAGGAGAGGTTATTGCACAAGCAATAACTTCCAAGACTCAAATAAACAAAAACAAACTGAAAGCAAAAATATATTGGGTTGTCTTCAAAAAATTTCTTTATAGCCATTAAGATGGGCATAATAATTTCAATGATGCTCACATAAGAATATGAATTGAAGTAAAAGAGAGGATCAAGAAGCAAAAATACACATGTTTAAGTCTAACCCACTTCCTATGCAAGGGAATTTTATAAGAAAATAAATTGTTGAAACTAGAGGCTGCTAGCATAGGAAGGCAAAACAAGTGCGAGGAAACTTAATATTATTGAGATTCATAAGAACAATTTTCCCTCTCTCATAATAACTTTCAGTATCATGCATAACTTTAACGATATAACTATCACATGAACCATTGTATCAATGATCACTTATTCTAACAGAAAAAACAGGGGCACTAGCTCTCCTAACTCTACTTTGTGAGACAATATTAGAAGTATCCTTACAAAGGATAGTGTGTCCATCTTTTACATATTTAGTGACAAAGTCTTTTACATTTGCTATTACAGGTTCAACAGCTATTTGTTCATCAGGTTCAACAGCTTTATTTATACTTTCATTAACCATACTAGCTATCATAGAATGTTCCTTTACCTTGACTGGGAAAGGCATTTTCTCAATGTAAGGTTCAGGGAAAATATGATTAGCAGTATAAACTTCAGTATCTCTTGCAGGAACACAATTAGCAATATCTTTATATGGCTCATGATACTTATTCCATTTCTTTTTAGGAATTTCAATATAAGAAGCAAGAGCCTTAAAATAATTTGCAATACTTTGAGAATCAAGACCATAAGCATTACTAATATTATGAAAGTCATCAGTTTCCATAAAAGATTTAATGCATTCATAATCATAATTTATACCTGACTTTCTTCCTTTATCATTCTCCCATGCTTCAGCATTGTCTTGAATACGGTCTAGAAGATCCCATTTAGCTTCTTCTTCCATGCGTGTAAATGATTGTTGGGGGGATACCCCCGGGTAGGGTCACGCCGGGGTATGAAGGCCGAGTTAGCCGAGGTACGGCAAGGTCAAAGCAAATGCTATCCGAGTCACCTCAAGGCAGGCCGAATCACGGGGTAACCCGGACTAGGGGATGTCCACCTAACTAGGTCTCAGCCTACTTATATCATAAGTCGGTGAGATGTATCCAACTTATATGCAGGAACAAGTATGGCCGGATCAACTAGGTATGATCTGGGTTATATCAAGCTTACAAGAGAAGGAAGGTATCTCGCTGGTCAAGGGGTGACCACTATACGCAGAGCGTGAGCAAAGCGGACAGAGGCCAGGACCACCGAGGCGTGGCCGACAAAGGTGACGAAGCCCGTGTCGGATGACGCGTGCGCCGCAGAGGCTCACGTAGCCTCTGCATGGATGACGCTGGGTTAAAGTAACCCGGTCGACTTACTATTTTGGGAGGAGTCATATTCCCTGGAATATGCCTCCATGTATGCCCTAATTGGAGACCTAGCCACCCCTATATAAGGAGGGCTAGGGCCTCTGTAGAAGGGGTTGGTCTTGAGAGGTGGATGTTCTTCTAACAAGTGACTGAGGGCTAGCTAGTGGTGAGAGTAAGAGAGTTCCTTCTTCCTCCTCTCTCCAATATAGCTCAAGGAGCACTTGTAATCTATGGAAGTGAAACAAATACAAAGCTACTGTGTGTGGAATCACCACACTATCCCTCTCTGGATTCCCCTAGTGCATTTAGTCCCCACCTTTAGCCTTCCATGGCATCTGCCGTGACACCACCATGATAGTTGGTGCCCACCGTGGGGCTAGCAGCGCTAGCAGGGGTGAAGATCCAGATGGGAAACCTCATCAGCACCAGCGAACGCATCGTCTCCGGGCTCGTTTAGCGCTTTGGAGAGCTGGACTTTGTCAGCGACAACGCTGGCTGCTTCGGCAAGCGTCCTCTTCCGCGCAACGGCCTCTTCGTCAAGCTTGGAACGCACAAGGTCTACGGTGCTGTCGATGTGTCGTGCGTTCATCCGCGACACGTCGTTGAAGGAGGTGAGCCACCCCTTAGCGTGCTTCACGGGGCGCGTATCACTCGCTCCCCGGACCGTGCCGAGGTGATGATGACTGCGCCTGGTGTTGGCGCAAGCAAGGATCTGGCACCAGATCCGGAGGTAACGCCTAAGGCACCGAGGAAAAGTAGAGGTCCTCCACTAGAGAGGCCAGAGAATGTGTTGCAGCAAGCGATGGATAGCTTGGCAAACCCATTAGCAGCAGCGGTAGATCCGGCTCAGGCACAGGCCGAGCTAGAGGAAACTAGGCAAAAAATACTAGAGGGTGCAAAAAAGATAGCCGCGGCTCAGCAGTCGTTGAACATGACACTGCGTGAGTACGCAAAGGCGAATAAGGTGGATGCTGTAAAAGTAAAAGGGAGAAATATCATGAGTGAAATGAACAAAGAGGGTGATACTAGGATTGAGGAGTCAGAGAACTGTTTATCCGTGGGGCTGCGGAAGTATAGTACCCTGGCAAAAAACCTCAGAGCAGCAGATGCAGCTGCATCCGAGTTAGAGGGTCTAACGGGTGAAGCCCATCAGAGAAAGCAAGATAGGTCCAATGAGTTGGTTCAGATCGCGAACAGGCAGAATGAGGAATTGCTCAGGGCTAACCCGGAGAGAGCTAGGGCCTCCAAGATCGTTCATTCGGCGGTGGGTAACCCGGAGAAATCCGCTGGAGCTGCATCGTCTCCTCATGGTGGTCCTAGGAAAGAAGAGGTAGTAACCTTGGCCACGAGGAACAAACAGATAGTCCCGTATGACCCGGCAAGGGCAGGGAAAGGAAAAGAAGTGCAGAGAAACGAGGATCGACAAAGTGTGAGCCGAGGTGAAGTTGGCCGAGGTAACCGCGACCAAGGCAATGCCGGTCAAGGAAATGTTGTAAATGGCAATGCCGGACAGCGCAACTCGGCAGGAGCAGGACAACCGCGGCAGCAGAATATACCAAGGCAAGAGCAAAGTGCTGGCCGAGGTATGCAACAGAGAGGTGCTCCACGAGAGCAAGACAGATATAATGATGGTGATTTGGAAATGGTGAACGTAGGGTACCCAAGGCCGTACTATCATGTGATAGGGTCAAGATTGGGAAGCATGGATTTGATGCCTGATGATGCCAGATTAAAACTGGATCGGCTGTATAGGTCGGAGCAGATTGAATGTCAAGGTCCCCCGGATCCTGCGTGGTTTGGGCCCCGGATCATGAAGGAACCTCCGGTACTTAACTTCCAGCTACCTAGAGGCACTAAGACATATGATGGCAGCACAAAGACGGAGGATTGGTTGATTAACTATGCTACAGCTGTAAAAATTGCTACATGCAACTTGAGATGGGCTGTGAGATACGAGCCCCAGATGTTGGAGGGGCCAGCGAGGGTATGGCTAAACAATTTTCCGCCCGGAAGTATCAACTGTTGGATCGATTTTGAGGAAATTTTTATCAGCAATTTCTCAAGTACGTATCAGAGGCCGAATAGGCCACAGACCCTAGCAATGTGCAAGCAGAGACCGAATGAGACGGACCAGGAGTTTTTGACCTGGTGGTGTACCATGCGAAACTCATGTGAGGGTGTGATTGAGTCACAGGCCATAGCATGGTTTGCGCAAGGGTGCAGATATGCAAGCATGTTGTGGCAAAGATTGCAAAGGGATATGCCAACTACATGTACACAGACAATCCGGATTGCTGATTCGTATGCTTTGGGTGATCTGACTCAACCCAGGCTCGTGTCAAACGAGTCAAATGAGGAGTGCTACCAGAGAGATGGAGTCGGGTCATCCTGGAGGAATGACTACCGGGGTAAAAGAAGAGATGATAGACCGGATTACCGATACAGTTCGCAACAAGTTGCTGCTGTGAATCAAGATCAACCCGGAGCAGGGGGCAATCAACGTTAGAAAACTGGAGGGAAACAATGGACACCGAGAAACGGTGGCAAGAAAACTTGGACGCCAGAGCAAAAGAAACAGTGGCAGGAAAAGAAGGACCGTCTGAGGTACACTTACGAGTCAATGCTGGATCAGCCGTGTAAATTTCACACGCCAAATCCGAGTAACCCTACAACAAGGCAGTGTGAGTGGATGCGTAAGATAGAACAAGGTGGTTCGGGGAATGCTCAGGCACCTCGGAATGATCAACCTCGGCAGGAGTTACCCCGGCAGCAATTGCTCTACGGAGCGAACACGCAACAGCTAATGTTGCCTCCCTTCCGCCGAGGTATGACAACCATGAGAGAAGGGATGCGGTGCATCAAGTGGAAGACCATCATCAACCGGATCAGAGGTACCCCGGAAACAAGGGGAGGAATGAGTACAGAGAGCATCATCAGAGTTACTATGTGTTCACCACAGAAGAAACAGATAGAAAAAGCTTGCAGCGCCGACACATGGAGGTGAATACGGTAATGCCAGCAGTGACGAGGTATATGCCTTGGTCGGACCAGGAAATTACCTGGAGCATCAAAGATCATCCCAAGCTTATGCCAAGTCCTGGTTTGTATGCGCTAGTGCTGGATCCGACATTCATTAGGCCTAACATCAACGTGAGGTTCTCGAAGGTACTAATTGACAATGGCAGTAGCATCAATATCATGTTTGCGGATACAATGCGCAAGTTGGGTATCTCGGAGAACATGCTCCAGGCTACAAGGACAACTTTCCATGGCATTGTGCTAGGCATTTCTTGTGAGCCCATAGGCAAGGTCCGGGTGGACGTATTGTTCGGCACATGAGATAACTGCCGAACTGAGAATTTGGAGTTTGAAGTGGTGAACTTAGAAAGTGCGTATCACGCGTTGCTCGGTAGACCAGCACTGAACAAGTTCATGGCAAGTTGCCACATCAGTTATCTAAAGATGAAGTTGCCTAGGCCAAATGGAGTGATTACTATAGCTGGGGATTTCCGACGTTCCATTGAGTGTGCGTCAGTCGGGTCTAACCTAGCCGAGTCACTCGTGATTACGCAAGAGAAAAGGAAGATACAGGAACTGGCGGCACTGGCTCAGTCCGCACAGCAGTATATGTCGGTGCTGAGTAACCCGCATGGTAGTGTTTCATTCCAGGCGACAAAAGATACCAAGAAAGTGCCTATTGATGATATGTTCCCAGAGCGCACCGTAACAATTGGTGTTGGGTTAAATGATAAATAGGAAAGCGAGCTCGTCAACTTCCTCCGTGAGAATCGGGATATTTTTGCTTGGTCCACACAGGACTTGCAAGGTTTTCCGAGGGAGTTGGCCGAGCAATCTTTGAATGTGAGACCCGGAGCAAGGCCGGTGAAGCAACCTCTCCGCCGCTTCGCCGAAGATAGGAGAAAAGTCATTGGAGATGAGATAGCTCGGTTACTAGCAGCGGGATTTATCATGGAAGTTCTTTACTCGGATTGGCTATCTAATCCGGTGCTAGTGGAGAAGAAGAAGGATGATCCGAATGTGGCAGTGGTTTGGCGTATGTGTATCGATTACACGAACCTGAATAAGGCGTGTCCGAAAGATCCATTTCCACTGCCAAGGATAGATCAGGTCATAGATTCAACTGCTGGGTGTGAACTGTTGTCATTCATTGATGCATATTCGGGTTTCCACCAGATACCCCTGAATCCGGATGATCAAATAAAAACTGCATTTATCACCCCCTATGGGGCTTATTGCTATCGCACCATGCCATTTGGTTTACGTAATGCGGGGGCAACGTACCAGAGATGTATGCAGAAATGTTTGCACGACCAAATTGGTCAAAATGTACAGGTGTATGTGGATGATGTGTTTATCAAGACCAAGGAAAGCAAAACGCTCCTTGACGATATCAGGCAGACATTCGCGAACCTAAGGAGGTTCCGAATGAAGCTTAACCCGGAAAAATGTACTTTCGGTGTCCCGGCTGGAAAGTTACTCGGATTTCTTGTCTCCAGCCGAGGTATCGAAGTCAATCCAACTAAAATCTGGGCCATAGAGCGAATGGAACTGCCGAAGTGTCTTAACGATGTCCAGAAGTTCACTGGTTGCCTGGCATCGTTAAGTTGGTTTGTATATCGGTTGGGAGAGAAGGCACTGCCTCTCTATCAACTCATGAAAAAGTCGGACAAGTTCGTTTGGACACCGCAGGCCAATGAAGCCTTTATCCAATTAAAGAAAATGTTAGCCATTGCACCAGTGTTAGCCTCTCCACTATCAAAGGAGCCAATGTTGCTCTATATAGCCGCAACCAACCGAGTTGTAAGTGCAGTAATTGTGGTAGAGCGCGACGAAGAGGGTAAGTCAGTGCAAAGGCCAGTATATTACCTAAGCGAGGTATTATCCGCATCAAAGCAAAATTATCCGCATTATCATAAAGTGGCGTATGGTGTGTACATGTCGGCAAAGAAGCTAAAACATTATTTTTAGGAGCACCCCATCAAAGTAATATGTGAAGCTCCCATATCCGAGATAATGAGTAACAAGGATGCAAGTGGCAGGATTGCGAAATGGGCAATCGAGCTAGCTCCTTATGCGCCACAATATGACAGAAGAGAAGCAATCAAGTCTCAAGCTGTGGCCGACTTTTTTGTGGACTGGGACGAGGTGCAATATGAACCACCATTACCAGATCCAAACTATTGGAGAATGCACTTTGATGGGTCAAAAACAAAAACCGAGTTAGGCACCGGAGTTGTGCTTACCTCGCCAAAGAATGACCAGTTGAAGTATGTGCTAAAGATCCATTTCGCAGCATCAAACAATGTAGCTGAATATGAAGCACTTGTGCATGGGCTCAAAGTGGCAAAAGAAATTGGGATACGTCGGATCCAATGCTTTGGCGACTCGGATTTGGTAGTTCAGCAAGTGTCGGGGCTGTGGGACGCTCTTGATCCAAACATGGCATTATACAGATTCCACGTGCAAAAGATATCTGGTTACTTTCAGGGATGCGAATTTCGTCATGTACCCCGAGTGGAAAATGAGGCTGCTGATGTATTGTCGAAGCTCGGATCAACCCGACAAGCAATTCCACCGGGTGTAGCATTAGAACACCTCAGAAAACCATCTATCGGGCCGTCCCCAGAAACCGACTCAATTTACGTCCCGGAGGATCCGAAGTCTAGAGCTGCACCCATGCACATCGACATGGGAGATGGTACGTGAAACCCAGGGACAGCCTCGCCGAACCCGAGGACTGCCTCGGTGAACCCGGGGACTACTTCGCAAGACCCGGGGACTGCTCAGCGTGATCCGGTTGAGGTTATGCCGGTGGATCAGATGGAAATTGATGAGTATGTGTTCCCTGTACGAGCAATACCAGCATGGGCATTGCCCATATTTCAATTCCTGAAAGATGGAACTTTACCCACTGAGGAGGTGCTATCCAGACAAACTCAGAGGAGAGCAAAGGCATACACGATCATCAATTCCAAGCTATACAAAAGGAGTGTGACCAATGTCCTCCAGCGATGTGTTGACCTGGAAGAAGGGCTTGACATCCTCCGAGATATACATCAAGGGGAATGTGGGCATCATGCCTCGTCCAGAGCATTGGTAGCAAAAGCTTTCCGGCATGGATTCTACTGGCCAAGTTCCTTAGAACAAGCAGAGGACTTGGTAAGAAAATGCAATGGTTGTCAGAGGTATGCTACCAAGACACATATGCCAATGTCGGAACTCAAGACCATACCAATCACCTGGCCATTTGCCGTATGGTGTTTGGACATGGTTGGCCCGTTCAAACTAGCAAGGGGAAATATGACTCACATTTTGGTCATGGTTGATAAATTTACAAAGTGGATTGAAGTAAAGCCAATAAGAAAATGTGATGGAGCTACGGCCGTGACATTTCTCAAAGACATCATCTTGAGATACGGTTATCCTCATAGTATCATAACAGATAATGGCACAAATTTTGCTGAAGGAGCATTTGCACGATTCTGCCGAGATAAGAAGATCCGGCTGGACGTTGCCTTGGTAGCCCACCCCGCATCGAACGGACAAATGGAAAGATCCAACGGATTAGTATTATCCGAGATAAAACCCCGGCTCATTGAGCCGCTGCAAAGATCAGCGGGGTGCTAGATAGAAGAACTACGCCATTGTGGAGTTTCTTATCTCGGCGGGGTATTGTGGAGTTTAAGAACAACTCTGAATCGATCAACAGGCTATACGCCATTCTTTCTAGTATATGGGGCAGAAGTTGTATTACCAGCCGACATAGAGCACGACTCGCCTAGGGTCACCCAATACACAGAAGCCGAAGTGCAAGAAGCCCGGCAAAATGATGTTGATCTGCTAGAAGAAGCGAGAGAATTGGCATTGTCCAGATCTGCCATATATCAGCAAAATCTCCGACGCTATCATAGCCGGAAAGTAAACCCCCGAGTCTTCCGGGAAGGTGATCTGGTACTCCGGTTGGTACAGCATACTGCTGGCATGCACAAGTTATCCCTCCCATGGGAAGGGCCATTCATTGTGAGCAAAGCATTGCACAATGATTCTTATTATCTTATCGATGCAAAACCACAGGTGACGAGGGTTTAACTCATCAATGCCCATTGTTATGGACTTAGGTTCGAGGAATTGGGATGCGCTGGAGATCTCGGTATGGCTAGCAAACAAGCACACAGGGACGCAAGGTTTACCCAGGTTCAGGCCTCGTAGAGGACCCTACTCCTGCTTGTCTGCTCTTGATTGATGATGATCCGAAGGATTACAAGGTCGCCGATGGCGGTGGATCTAGATCTATTGTCTATTGTGGCGATGTGGGAGATCGTAGATCTATCTATGAGGTGAGTCGTGATTGAGAGATTGCCTTCTTGTTGGACCCTCCTAGCCTTTATATATGGGGAGGCTAGGTCTCAGGTACCAATACGAGTTGGTTACAAGTTGTATGTAAACTCTAGTCTTTGAGGTTTCCTTGTCTTGTGCGTTTGGGAGTCCGTGTCCATATGGGCTTCATATCAGTCGAACCGTCATGGGCATCATGGACCTATGCTGGTCGTCGAGTGCACCTTCCGTCGGGCCGCACCAGGTAGGCTAAAATCGAGTGCCTATTGGGCATACCTATGTGAGTAGCCCCCGAGTGTCCATGCGAATCGTAGATTTGGATGGAGACTTAGAAGTCTTGAGTCTTGCATTAGGATGTTGGAGTCCACAATTGTGTCGAGTGCGAAGCACTTCACCCGGAAGTACATCGAGTCAGTCGAATTTGTAGTCGTTCATAGGGATGATGGTAAATGTGCCTGGTGCGCTCGATGGATCGAGACCAGTTAATTGCTCTAGGGCAAAAATAACACTGCCTACTCAAACTCGAGTCCCCGGACTCGAATCCGGAAATTGCTGGCGTAATTCGACTCATGTCGCGGAGGTCTTATAGAGTTCAAATCCCAGTGTATAAGTGTGAGCACTCGACGCGTCCGTCAAGGCTTATTCATCGTACCTATAGGTACAGATTATTTCTGATAGAGTGCAACAGATGCGTTGCCAGGCCTTATTCAAGTCTTATCTTCACGTTGTAAGCGCGGCATCCGAATTTTTTGTCATCGCGGAGATGATTCGGGTGGCCCAAGAGACGTAATCTCTTTGTAGGAAAAATATGAGGCAGAGTCGCTATAGCATTCGAGTGTGGATGTTATCGACACACAGTATGATGTACACGGAAAAAATAATTATAGGGTGCGCGACCCCGAGTGCCTATTCGAGTCGTAGACTCAAGTGGGGACTATAAGTATTTTGCGATTGCTGTCGTCTTTTTCTTGTTTCAGTCGAATATGTTTTCAGCGCTCCCTATGGGAGTAACCCGAAGCTCACAATCGAATCGTAGATTAGAGTGAAAGGGTTTTTACGATGCTTGGATATCTTCACAAATTTCTTCGGGTGCGCGGCCAGCGCTCCCTATGGGAGTAGCCCCCGAGTCCTTAGTCGAATCGTGGATTCGAGTGAGGAGTCAGAGTGTGTCACTCGAGGATCTTGTATATACGCGACCAGTGCTCCAGCTTGGAGTAGCCCCCGAGTGTCTGGCGGAGTCGTAGACTCGGGCAGAGACTCGAGACTTGTATCTTGTAGACGTAGTTGAAAATAATGCGAGGGGAATCCAGGAGTTCTAGCCAGGTGAGTCGATGATGCGGATGGATTCGACGCAGTCACGCGCGGCCAACATCGCGTGTGTGTAGCATCAAGTGATGCAACCATCTGAGGAGGGACTCGACTCGAGTCTTGAGTGTATGTCGTAGCCAGTTGTTTTGTCGACTCCTATTGGAGGACCCAATAGAATAGCTCGACGCAGTCGACATCCTTGTAAGCTGCAGAAAACATATAAAATTGTGAAGTACTTGTATCTTGTAAAGATATTTGCATGTCAGTTTGCAAAGTAAAATTCTGGTGCCAATCGAGTCAACACTTTTGCACTGCATGCTAGGCCTTTTCGTTAGCCTGATTACCCTTAGTCTCAGTACCTTGCCGAGGCACTCGGAGTTCAAGGATTCGACGATCAGGCAGAATCAGTTACTCGGGCTGTCACGTATGAGGTGCTCGAGTGTGTGGAGTCGATGGCACATTAGGTTACTCGAAGAGGGCGTAGCCCTTGAGTGTTTCGAGTGCGAATTAAAAAAGAATCAGCTCTAAGTAGAGGGAAACTTAGCTTTATTGGTAGTTGTCGTGGTGAACGAGTCGCAAGATCCGATGCGATCGGCAGGTCGCGAGAGTCGAGGGAGCCTCCGAGTCACCTAAGATGAAGACCGCAGTGGGTCGTTGAAGTTGAAGACCGCGGCGGGTCATCGGAGCAGAGGGAGCCCCCGAGCCCCCAAGTCGAATATCGTAGCGAAGCACTAGAGTCGAAGACTAGAGTTGATGTGGCAACGAGTCACGTGGCGGATCGGAGTCGCATGGTGACGACGAATTGCCGTATATGAAGACTGTAACGGGCCACAGCAGTCGAAGACCGTATCGGGTCACCTCACCCGAAGACCGCAGCTGAAGACCGCAATGAGTCGCGTGATGGAGTCGAAGACTCAGTAGATGGACGGAGTCGGAGACCGTAGTGAGTCACCGTAGCCGAAGGCGGTAACGGGCCTCTCGGCGGAGTCGACGGAGCCCCCAAGTGTAGATTCAATGTTGTCGATGTAGTCGAGGTGGCGTTTGAGAGTCGATGCGGTGGACCGGAGTCGACGCGGCAGCGGGTCGCCGAAGCCAATAGCTGTAGCAATTTGCCGCAACCGAAGGTCGTAGCGGATCACAGCATCCAAAGATTGTAGTGGGTCGTTAACCGATGGCGGTGACGGGTCGCGGTTGCGAGAGCCGATGCAACCTATGGGTCACCCGAGTCGAAGACCACGGCGGGTCACCGGAGTAGAAGACCGCAGTGGGTTGATGGAGTCGAAGACCGAAGCGGGTCGCCAATGCCGAGGGAACCCCCGAGTCGTTGGAGTCGAGGACCGCGGCGAATCCTCGGAGCCCCCAAGTGTAGATTCAACGCGGTCGGGCAGAGCCAATGGTGGACGTGTAGTCGAGGTCAACAGAGCCGTGCGGTGGACCCAGAGTCGACACAATGGCGATTCTTGTGGTGGACGGAGTTGTTGTAACCGGGTCGTCGGATTTTTGTCCGAAGGAAGTTGACGCGGCGGCGAGTGGCACGGCGGACATACAGTTGACTCGACGGACGAAATCCGTCCCGGCGAAATTATCGTGTCCGTACACCGGCTGATAAATTTGGCCAAAAGAAAGTTGTCTCTCACGGACTCGCCGAGGCCTCGGCTCCATCCCGTCTCCATGATCTAATCTATATTGTGTGGTACACATACATTGATCGTACGTGTTTGTCTCATAGACCTCGCTGGATGGCATAAGGTCGGTCGTGATGCCAGGCTTGATCGAACCGAGCTATGAATTTTATTTGCTTCTGTACACGAGAGCGGGCTTGATCCAAATTGCTGCATCGGGACTTGATGGACGTAATCTGGTATGGCTACTTGATTTTTTTTCCGTGACGAAATCACCACAAGACGTGAGAATACATAGATTAGTTGCTTTGGTATTTGTCTCTTTGATTTATGCAATGGCGTGGTTGTCTCTCGTGCGTATACCTCGAGCCTTTCAAAACGACGGGACTAATCCAAATTTGATACAACGTTGGATTAGAAAACAAAGCTATTTTCCTGCCTGATTTGGATCGGACTTGATTTTGACTGCTCTGTCATCCTCGACTCAGCTATGCGGCCAAGTGAAGAAGAGAAAGACAAACGCCCGGCAGCAAAATCGAACGTTGGTGAAAAAATCCTTATCGGCGTCGAAGAAGATTTAACCAGCGGAAAGCGATCTCATAGTTCATGGCTGGATGAATCTCGCCCAGATCAGTGCTTGACCCATGGTGGTCGTCAACTGGCGTGATATTATCGACGAGTCATAAATCGCCGAATCGTAGATTGTTGATGATGGGGCCGTCGAGATCGCAACATCGGCGCTCCTGGTTTCCCACAGACGGCGCCAATTAACGAGGGTTTAACTCATCAATGCCCATTGTTATGGACTTAGGTTCGAGGAATTGGGATACGCTGGAGATCTTGGTACGGCTAGCAAACAAGCACACAGGGACGCAAGGTTTACCCAGGTTCAGGCCTCGTAGAGGACCCTACTCCTGCTTGTCTGCTCTTGATTGATGATGATCCGAAGGATTACAAGGTCGCCGATGGCGGTGGATCTAGATCTATTGTCTATTGTGGCGATGTGGGAGATCGTAGATCTATCTATGAGGGGAGTCGTGATTGAGAGATTGCCTTCTCGTTGAACCCTCCTAGCCTTTATATATGGGGAGGCTAGGTCTCAGGTACCAATACGAGTTGGTTACAAGTTGTATGCAAACTCTAGTCTTTGAGGTTTCCTTGTCTTGTGCGTTTAGGAGTCCGTGTCCATATGGGCTTCATATCAGTCAAACCGTCATGGACGTCATGGACCTATGCTGGTCGTCGAGTGCGCCTTCCGTCGGGTCGTACCAGGTAGGCTATAGTCGAGTGCCTATTGGGCATACCCATGTCAACAGGAAAAGAACAAGGCGGACAGGTCCGACGAGGAATCTAAGCGTCCATGGAATGTAGCTCTACTTCGTCCTTTCTACACTTAGCAGAGAAGTGTATGTATCCGAGTCTCTCATATGTCGGTATATATGCCGGCAATGAGTCTATCAATGAAATGTGGGCACCTCGAGCAGTAACTCGGGGACTGCCTTGAAAATGTTTGTTGTTTTCCGTATTTATTATTTGTACGTCGGTTGGCGTAAGTTTTTTTTTACTTAAGCCGGATTAGTAGTGTGTGAGCACCAAGAACCCAACTCTTCGACTTGCTGCTGTCCAACAAGATTTGGCTTCATGGCAAGCAAGAGAACAAGTTTGGAATTGCGTAGCACATGAAAAACGACTAAGGAAAGGAACTTAATCGAGCCGATGTTTGTTTTTCAGACTAACCTTATGTTTACTTTCGATTTATTATGCTGAATTATTTTGAGCTAATCCTAAAGTTTCCAAGTATTGTTAAGACAATTTTTGAAGCTCGGACTCGTAAGTCATAAAACCGAACCAAGGTAGACACGAGCCAAGCCAAGAAATTGGAAGAACGAGAAAATGAAACTCGGGGACTACGCCCAAGTCAATCTAGCATAAAAACTTAGTAGCAAAATAACACTTGTGTGCTTGATACAATTGCACCCGGCATACCGGGGGATCTGATGAAATTTAAAGTGTTTATAATCAAGGAGCAGCAGGAGGAGGTAATTCGGCGCCAGCAGGTGCAGCCCCAGCCTCGGATTCAGAGTCATCTGCGTCCTCCTCGACGTCTGAGATTTCCTCCTCTTCGTCCACATCCAAATCATCGTCAGCGTTTTCAGCATTTTCATCGTCGGCGGCATCCAGGAAGCTTGGTCCCTCGTTCCATTGATGAATGGGGGCGTATTGGATGAAGCTATGAGCGCAAGCCTTGCGCCGAGCTACCCAATCCGGGTCAGTAGACCACCTTGATCCGGTGCGCATGCGTTCAAGGAGTTTGAGGTCAATCTTCTCGTACCACGTAAGCACGTAGTGAAGAACGATCTCAGCTCCGGCGCGTCCAGCTGATTCTCTCCAGAGATCGAGTTGAGTCTCGCACTCCATGAGCCTGGCAAAAAGAGCAGGGGCACCCTCCGGAGTATCTTCTCCAGGCCAAAGGCATTAAAGATTCGGATAGCTACATCCAACACGTCCTTGTCGTAGTTCTTCACAATCTCGACACGAGAGGACAAGCTGACCAGCAAGTCCTCCATGTCATATGGAATTTCTCCAGTGCCAGGGGCAATTGGGTTACCCCTCTTCTGGCGGAACTTGGCGACAACGGTAGTTGCAACAGCATTGCCCTCTAGATATTTGTCTGAAAACGAGATATGTGAAATAAGTGAGAAGGGTTGACCCGGAGAGATTCATGACAAATGAAGAGAAAAGGAACTTACGAGAAATGTGGCTGTGGATCCGGGTTAGCTCCTTGGTGCACTTGTCACGCCTCTCCCGGAGTTGAACAAGCTCAGCATTCGTTGACTCAAGTTTAGAGTCGGCCTCCTTCAGCAATTCTTGGTACTTGGCAATCTGGAGGTTGAGGCGCTCGCGCTCTTCAGTGAAGTCCTGGCCAGCTTTTTGAAGTTCGGATTGGTGCTGCGCTTTCAACTTCTTCATGTCTGCCTTGAGCTTGGCAATTTCATCGTCTTTGGTT
This sequence comes from Avena insularis, assembly GCA_023614405.1. Classification (NCBI taxonomy): domain Eukaryota; kingdom Viridiplantae; phylum Streptophyta; class Magnoliopsida; order Poales; family Poaceae; genus Avena; species Avena insularis. The sequence continues at coordinate 605,227,088 of CM042690.1, read as the reverse complement.
CGGAGGACGGCGAGCTCATCATCTTTCTTTTTGAGTTTGTCCTGATGCTGCCCTGCTTGTTCGAGAAAATGCAGCATCATATCAGGCACGGGCACACTATCTTCAAGAGATGCTGAAATAGTTTGTTGACCCGGCAGAGCCGAGGTATGAATGTTTGCCGAGCCAAGGAGAAAAGGAGATAGAGAGCATAGCAAGGTTGAGCAAGAATAACTTACCCTTTATCTGGTCCAAAATTTTCCTCATGATGGTATTCTCAGCCTCCACCCCAGCTGCGAAATCCGAATGATGGATTAGTTCGGCAGAAAAAGATGAAGAGAAACGGAAAAATGCCAAGGAAGAAACTTACCCCTTTTATCGTGTTCGGCGATAAGCACAGTATGTTTCGGACGCAGCATTTTGTGAGTATCCAGGAGACGCTGAAACTCAACACTCCGGCGATTGGTGGTCACCTGAAAAAAAGTACAAAAAGATAGCTTAGTCTTGTGCATATTCGAAGTGTACAAAATCCGGGCCAAGTGGAACTTAACCCGGCTCTAGGTGTGTGCATATTCGAAGTGTACAAAATCCCGGCCAAGTGGAACTTAACCCGGCTCTAGGTGTGTGCATATTCGAAGTGTACAAAATCCGGGACAAGTGGAACTTAACCCGGCTCTAGGTCATATATGCATAGTGTACAAAATCCGGGCCAAGTGGAACTTAACCCGGCTCTAGGTGTGTGCATATTCGAAGTGTACAAAATCCGGGCCAAGTGGAACTTAACCCGGCTCTAGGTGTGTGCATATTCGAAGTGTACAAGATCCGTGCCAAGTGGGACTTAACCCGGCTCTAGGTGTGTGCATATTCGAAGTGTACAAGATCCGGGCCAAGTGGAACTTAACCCGGCTCTAGGTGTGTGCATATTCGAAGTGTACAAAATCCGGGCCAAGTGGAACTTAACCCGGCTCTAGGTGTGTGCATATTCGAAGTGTACAAAATCCGGACCAAGTGGAACTTAACCTGGCTCTAGGTGTGTGCATATTCGAAGTGTACAAAATCCGGGCAAAGTGGAACTTAACCCGGCTCTAGGTGTGTGCATATTCGAAGTATACAAGATCCGGGCCAAGTAGAACTTAACCCGGCTCTAGATGTGTGCATATTCGAAGTTACTAAGGAGTTACGTTAGTTCTCTAAGGAGCATCCGGCCGAGTAACAAGTTACTCCCCCGGAGGCTCGGGGACTAATGGCTATATCAATAATGTCTACAACATGTTAAGGAAAAGACGAAGTAACGTACCTCCATCATCCGACCCGCAAGGTTAATTGCCTTGGCGGCAGTATTCATCTGCGCAGCAAATTCGGCGGGACCGAACTTCTCCGGGAGATCGTCGTTGTGGACGAACTCCGCCTTGTTCCAGTTATTTACAAACTCGATCAAGGTCGGAGGGTATCGCTCGCCGCTGAGAATGTGGGGCGCCACTAGGCCCTTGGCATGCGCTTCCTGTCTCTCAACCTGGGCAGCGGCGGGGCCAGTGTGCAAGATAAGTTGCGCATCAGCTGGCTCGGCAGGGGCGTCCTTCGGAGGTGGAGTATTTTTCGAAAGCATGGACGCAAGTGTGCGCTGTCCAGTCTCGATGGACGCTGCCCTGGTGGCGTCAGGAGCCTTTTTGCCCTTGGGCTGCTGCTGAGAGGTTGAGGTTGCCACAGCGGATTTGCCCTTGGGAGCTGCCTTGGTGCTAGCCTTGGTACTGCTGGTATCTTCTCGCCGAGCCTTGGAGGACTCGGACGAGGTAGAAGGGCTTGGTGCTGCTGCTGTTTCTTTTGTTGTTGCTGCTGGTGCTGGAGCTGATGATGGTGATGGTGCTGATTTCTGTTTCGGTGGAGGTGCTGAAGGTAACTCGGATGAAGCTGGTTGCAGCGGAGCCGAAGTGGTGGTTGCTGCTGCCTCAGCAGAGCCAGTCTCCCCCGCTCCAAGGTTGCCCTCCTCTTGACCCGGAGCACCTGCTGAACCCTCCGGAATGGGGCTCAACGGGCGTGAATCGTCACCACGAGGGGGAGAAGGGCTGTGTCGGAGCGGCGAGGCAATGCCGGATCCACTCTGTGGGACCTCCACCGCGGCCCTGCCGAATCAAATAATGTATGATGAGAAACAATAACAAAAGAAGAACAAGTAAATAGCAAAGGGAGAAGAGGCTTACTCATCCGAGGTCAGGGGCTCTTTGGGCTTCCGAGCCCTCTGGGTTGTGGCCTTGGTTGCAGGCTTGGTGGCAGTTTTGTCCCCGGACTTCTTCCGCCTTTTAGCTAGCTGAGAAGGTCCATAGGAGGATGCAGAGGCAGCTCCCCTTTTCTTCTTCGGCGCGACCGGGACAGGCTCACCCACGGCAAGGGGAGGGTCTTCATGGATCTGCCCACTGGGATTAGCTGATGCAGGAAAAGCATAAGAAAGGGGATAGCGTCAAATGCTTCCATCACCTCAACATCCGAATCATCTTCATCGGCAGGTCAATCTCTAATGGAAGAGAGTTTACCGGTGGGTCGCTTGGTCGCGTCCGCCATCGGTAAGAACATCTCCTGATCCGGCTCCTCCTTATCCGAGGTGTCTCGGTCAGGTGCCCATTTGAGAGAAGGCTCGGCGCCATCCTCAATGGTTTGCTGAAGAAACATCTAAGGGAAAGAAAAGGCAAAGGGATTAAACCTACAATAGAAACCGACCTATGATTTAATTCGGAAAAGGTTTGGGGCACGGGACTTACCGCAGGGGGAAGCCTGTCTCGGCAGAAGTGTTCGATCCCCCACGTCCACTCAGCAGAGAAGTCCTTTTCTTAGTGGTGAAGAGGGACTTGACCTGGCGGAAGATCTCGGTGTTGCTCAACTCAAAAGAGGAGGTCCGGTTGGGGTCGCGGCCCCAGCTCATATGACAGACTTTGTGCGTGCGTTTTTGGAGGGGGAGATCCGGTTGCGAACAAACATGATCATGGCATCCTCATTGCGCAATCCAAGATCCTTTAACTCCTAGAACCTCTTGTTGACCTGGTTTGCCAGGACGGTGGCTTTCTTGGGGACCTTGTCCCACAAATCCGGATTAGGAGGACCCGGAGCATAGGGGCGCAGCCGGATCAGATCTTTGGTGGTGCTGTTCCGGACATAGAAGAACGTCCGGGACCATCCCTTGCAAGAGTCAAGCCCCGTGACTCGGGGGAAGATGGACTGCTTCCGGGGAGAGATAGACGCAGCGCCGAACTGTGTGAGCTGCTTGTCCTCCGGGTCAAGCTGGATGTTCGGAATCACATTCCGGCGAAGGCCAAAGAACCGGATCCAGAGCTCCTTCGTGGGCCATAGTCCGGCATAGCCCTCGATGGTGGAAGCGAAGGCAGATAGAGACGTGATGGCGTTAGCCAGAAGATGGTGCGGTTGAAGCTCATACGTATTGAGCCAGTCGTGGAAAAAATCACTAGCTGGAAGACCGAACCCGCGTTGGAAGTGGGATAGAAACACCACATACTCACCCGGATTGGGTGAGGGGCAAGCTCGGAGGCAGCGAGGCATGCGGTGACGCCCTCCGAGATGCGCCTGGTATGATCTGACCATCCAGGTCATCTGGCAAACCAGAGCTGCCTTACGCGCATGATCGGCGTTCGCCGCGTCTTCCTCCATTTCTTGCTCTGCAACGGCGAGCTCCTCCTCTGTCATCTCCAGATCACTGCCCTCGTTGGCGCTGGCGGCGGTGGGTGACAGAGGCCTGGATAGGCGAGGACCCGTGGCGGAAGAGATGCGGGGAGGTGGCGGCGATGCTGGTGCGCCTGGAAGCAGTGCGGCGGCGGCGCTGTCGCTGAAGAGGAAGAAGAAGAAGCAGAGGCAGAGGGGCGCGGAAGTGGGGAAAGAACCCAAGGGGCGCACCCCTCCCCTATTTAACCACTCCCTTGAGGGGGTAGTGGGATCGCGTTGTGCGGGCGGGCCACACGGTGTGGCCGTGTATGACCCGGATCAACCAATCAGCGACGAGCCACACGAAGGGCCACAGAGCGCAGCGGATCCCATGACGTGACGTTATGGTGCAGTTAACGAGGAGGCAGGCACGACGCGACATGTGCAACAGTAACTTCTGACAATAACTGCGGCGGTTACTGTTGCTGGCCCTTAAAATGAGACGAAGTAATGATTAGCCTCCACGTGGGGAAGCGTACGAGAGAAGGAAGAACGACCCGGATGGGAATGAGGTAACCCGGCCAGCAAGTAAAAACTTGGAATGTGCCAAGGGAAAGTAAACCCGTGGAATCCGATATAGGAGGTAACTCGGAGAAGGAACACAAAGCTCAGTGAAATTGAACCTACTGTGGCCTTAGCGGCTAAGGCAGCTAAGACCGCACCAGCTTCGGGGACTAATGTTGAGGGATACCCCCGGGTAGGGTCACGCCGGGGTATGAAGGCCGAGTTAGCCGAGTTACGGCAAGGTCAAAGCAGATGCTGGCCGAGTCACCTCAAGGCAGGCCGAATCATGGGGTAACCGGACCAGGGGATGTCCACCTAACTAGGTCTCATCCGACGTATATCGTAAGTCCGTGAGATGTATATAACTTATATGCAGGAACAAGTATGGACGGATCAACTAGGTACGATCCGGGTTATATCAAGCTTACAAGAGAAGGGAGGTATCTCGCTGGTCAAGGGGTGACCACTGTACGCAGAGCGTGAGCGAAGCGGACAGAGGCCAGGACCACCGAGGCGTGGCCGACAAAGGTGACGAAGCCCGTGTCCAACCGGACCTCCTCTTTTGAGTTGAGCAACACCGAGATCTTCCGCCGGGTCAAGTCCCTCTTCACCACTAAGAAGGACTTCTCTGCTGAGTGGACGTGGGGATCGAACACTTCTGCCGAGACAGGCTTCCCCCTGCGGTAAGTCCCGTTCCCCAAACCTTTTCCGAATTAAATCATAGGTTGGTTTCTGTTGTAGGTTTAATCCCTTTGCCTTTTCTTTCCCTTAGATGTTTCTTCAGTAAACCATTGAGGATGGCGTCAAGCCTTCTCTCAAATGAGCACCTGACCGAGACACCTCGGATGAGGAGGAGCCGGATCAGGAGATGTTCTTACCGATGGCGGACGCGACCAAGCGACCCACCCGTAAACTCTCTTCCATTAGAGATTGGCCCGACGATGAAGATGATTCGGATATTGAGGTGATGGAAGCATTTGACACTATCCCCCTCATAAAAGATACCAGTTGCCTCACGGTTTAAACTCTAATTGCACACACAGATATAATCTGATGCACATATTTCAAATATGTTCACTCACGTAGTATTTTTTATGTATCTGAATAATCTTTCTCTTAAATAATATTAAAGATCTCTCTACACACACGTGATATCCATTTAGCATATATAAATAGAAAAAATATATTTCTTACTCTTGGCTGTAACTACACCCACATCTCATATACTACCTTATGAAATTATTTGTAATACTTTATCTTCTTGAATATGTTTATATACTATATCTAATATACTTTCAAGCAAGTTAGGTAAAAAAATTTCAAGTGCACTCATAGTTTGCACTACATATGTAAAACATCATCATATTTGTACGTACAAAAGAAATATGTGTAAAAAATTAACATACTAACAAATATATATATACTGCTAAATATTTTATATATTTTATATTACCCATACATAGTCTCTAGTATGGTAGATACTGTCTAAATTGTGTGAAACACGCGTGAGTGTAACTACACCCAGTGGGTGTAGTATGAATATATCATATACATACATATATTTATATAGGATGTATATATATAGGTATATATATGATGGCTATATAATGTATTACTTTCAATCACATAATGTTAAGTCCATGAATGTATGAAGGTATTTTCTCATCAATTTTGATACACTAAAGATGATACTCCCCTAAGAAAACTAAAGGTGATGTCCTCGCATTTGCTCATGTAGCCTCTACATGGATGACGTTGGGTTAAAGTAACCCGGTCGGCTAACTATTTTGGGAGGAGGCATATTTCCTGAAATATGCCTCCATGTATGCCCTAATTGGAGACCTAGCCACCCCTATATAAGGAGGGCTAGGGCCTCTGTAGAAGGGGTTGGTCTTGAGAGGTGGATGTTCTTCTAACAAGTGACTGAGGGCTAGCTAGTGGTAAGAGTAAGAGAGTTCCTTCTTCCTCCTCTCTCCAATACAGCTCAAGGAGCACTTGTAATCTGTGGAAGTGAAACAAATACAAAGCTACTGTGTGTGAAATCACCACACTATCCCTCCCTGGATTCCCCTAGTGCATTTAGTCCCCACCTTTAGCCTATCCATGGCATCTGCCGTGACACCACCACGACAATGATCCAGCACAAGAAGCATCTAATAGATCCTTATCATGAAGAGAAAATCTTGCATAAAAGTTATTGATAATAATATTGTTAGGGAGCTCATGAATAGGACATTTGAGCATTAGTGACTTTAATCTCCCCCAAGCTTGAGTTGTATTCTCTCCATAACGAAGCCAAAAGTTGTATATTTGATTCCGATCTTTATGAATCTCACTAGGAGGATAAATTTTTGAATAAAAGACAGGTACAAATTCCTCCCATTCAAGAGCTTGACCATTCTTCAGCAGCTTGTACCATTCCTCAGCTCTTCCTTTCAGTGATAATGAGAATAGCTTCTTCTTGATTTGATCTGTTATAATACCTGCACACTTTAACAACCCGCATAATTCGTGTATAAAGAGCAAATGATCACCGGGATGGACAGTTCCATCTCCAAAATAGTAGTTATCCATAACACGATCAATAATTGTTGTAGGTATCTTAAAAGTATCATTTTCAGCAGGTGGAGGTTCATCTACTACCTTAGAAGTGGTAGTAGCATTATGAAATAAGAAACTAAGTGAATTATCCATATTGAAATAAAGTAACTAACAGAAATAAACAATACTCACAGTAGAAGTTTCCTATACCAGTTCCACTCTTCAATAGCGCCTCACTCCCCGACAACGGCGTCAGAAAATAGTCTTGATGACCCACAAGTATAGGGGGTGTATCACAGTATTTTTGATAAGTAAGAGTGTCGAACCCAACGAGGAGCAGAAGGTGTTAATGAGTGGCTTGGAGCAGGAATTCTCTGTAAATACTTAGCAAACGGATTTTTAGGGGTTTTTGATAATGCAGATAAATAAAGTGTGAGTAAATAAAAGACAATGATAATAGATGCAGCAAGTAGCCCAGTCCTTTCTTTAGCAAAGGACAAGCCGGTTGTATTACTTATGATTACCAAACGTTCTCGAGGACACATGAGAATATCGTCAAGTGATTTCGCTTCATATAGTTGATTAATCTTCTTTAGTTGGATAAGTGTTGTGTGGGTGAACATGTGCTAATGTACTGACCTTCCTAGGACTAATACATACTTGTGATTATACCCCTTGCAAGCATCCGCAACTACAAGAAAGTAATTAAGATAAAAACCTAACCACAACCTTAAACTCTGAGATCCTACACTCCCTTGTACAAAGGTTTCCTAACGGGGGTTCAGGTTTCTGTCAATTCGGCAACCCCTACGATTAGTAGCCAAATACACAATGCATTCCGCTAGGCCCATAAAGGTGAAGTATCATGTAGTCGACGTTCACATGACACCACTAGAAGAATAACACCACAACTTAAATATCAAACCATTGAATCTTTCTTAACACAATTCCACTACTAACAACATGACTTCTCCTATGTCCTCAAGAACTAAACAAACTACTCACAAGACATCATATGGATCAAGATCAGAGATGAAATAATGATAAGTAACAATCTAAACATGAATGATAATTCAACGGTTCTACTCAATAGCATCAACTACAATAAGTAATCAACATCGGGAAAGTTTCCCCTAAGAACTATGCAAGATTCAACCCAATTGTTACATTGGTATGGAGTGGTGATGATAGTGTTGGTGGCGATGATGATGGAGATGATGATGATCCCGATGAAGTCCAACTTGATGGTGGTGTTGATGGCGATGATCTCCCCTCTCCGAGAAGGAATTTCCCCGGCAGATTTTTGCCCGCCGGAGAGCTCTTTCTCTCTCTGCAGTTTTTTGCCCAGCAGAGGTGGCGGAATCATTCTGTGGTCGCTCCCCAAGTCTTAGGGTTTCGGGAGGATTATATATGCCAAAGAGCGGAGCCAAAGGTAGGCTAGGGTGGTCACACCACCTGGTGGCGCGGCCTAGGGTGGCCCGCGCCAGGGGGTGGTGTGGACCCCCTGTGGCCCATCTCCACTCCCCCTTCTGGCTTCCTTCGTCTTCTGAAAAAATAGGATTTTCCATGTATTTTTTGGAATTTTCTGATCTTCACGAATTTCACCTCCAAACAGTGCCTTTTCCATCAGAATCCTGACTTCAGCGGTTCATCCTCCAAAAGTCATCAACCATGCAAAAACAGATGAAATAACATAAGTATCATCTCTTAATATGAAATATATCAATGAATAACAGTAAATTATGATATAAAATAGTGATGTAAAATGGACGTATCAACGGGTCAACCCCGATCAAGCTTTTTACACTACAAAATATACAAAGGAAGTTCAAGTCCACCCTACGGACCCGAAGAAGACGACCTTTGTGGCTTCCAACCTTGGTTATGCATAGGAAAGCATGCTCATCGAGTTTCTCCGTGAGCGCTGGGAGATTTTTGCATGATTACCAGCTGACATGCCAGAAATCCCTAGGGAACTCGCTCAGCACGTACTTAACTTAAATCCCGAAGCCAAGTCGGTAAAACTATCATTCCGCCGTTTTGCAGAGCCCAAACGCTAGGCCATTGGAAAAAAAACTCCATCGCCTAATGGATGCTAAATTCATCAAAGAAATCAATAAAGCAGAGTGGGGCACCAATCCAGTATGCATACCGAAGAAAAACACAAAATAATTATGCATGTGCATTGAGTTCACCGTGTTGAACAAACATTGGCTAAATGATCACTTCCCATTACCGCGAATCAATCAAATAATTAATGCAACCCCGGGGTGCAAGCATCTTTCCTTTTTAGACACATACTCAGGGTATCACCAAATTCAGAGGGTATCACCAAATTCAGATGAAGGAGGAAGATCAGGATAAAACAGCATTTATAATGCCTTATGTCGTATTTTGCTACACCACAATGCCCTTCGCACTCAAAAACACGGGTGTCACGTATCAACGGATGGTGTAGAGTTGCCTTGGAAGTCAAATTGGAACAAACGTACAGGTATATATTGATGATGTCATCATCATAACAAAGAAAGGGTCGACCCGTATCGATGATATTCGTGAAACATTTGATAACCTCGACAAATATTGCATTAAACTAAACCCAAAAAAATGCTCCTTTTGAGTCCCTGTGGGGAAACTCCTCGGTTACCTTGTATCGGCAAGAGGAATAGAAGCAAATCCAGAGAAAATACAGGAAACCCTTACGATGAAGAAGCCATCAAATCTTCGTGGCGTACAACAATTGGCCAGACGAGTTGTGGCGCTCAGTCGATTTATCGCTCGCTTGGGCGAGAAAGTGTTACCATTCTACGCACTCACGAAAAAATCAAAGAAATTCAGGTGGACGGACGAAGTTCAGGGAGCCTTCAAAAGCCTCAATAAAACACTCTCGACCTCCCGTGTCGTCATGTCACCAAGATAAAAAGAACCACTACTACTCTACATCGCAGCTACTTTTTTTGAGATATATATCGCGGCTACTAATCAAGTGGTAAGCACAGTTCTGGTTATTGAATGACTAGAAGAAGGATAAAACCATGGAGTCCAGAGGCCAGTTTATTTCCTAAGCGAGGTTCTATCCCCATCCAAACAAAGATATCCGCACTACCATAAGTTAGCATACGGGGTCTTCATGATAGCACGCAAGATGCTCCACTATTTTTGGAGCACCCGATTATAGTAGTCAATGAAGTACCTCTTTCCAACATACTCAACAATTCAGAAGCCACGGGATGTGTCTCTCTATGGGGCATCGAGTTATCCCCTCAAGACATCACATACGAGAAGCGTAAAATAATTAAGTCTCGGGTTTTTCCTGACTTTATCACCGAGTGGATAGACTACAATGTGCGAGTCCACCAGACCTCTCTAGCGCTTGGACAATGTACTTTGATGGCTCCAAGAGAACATAAGGAGGAGTTATACTGGTGTCACCATAAGGCGACAAATGCGCTACGTACTTCGAATGAGCATCGCAAACACGTCAAACAACAAAGCCGAATATGAGGCCGTGTTGCACGGCATGCGTATGTACAAAGCCTGCGGTGCAACTCGCCTAAAAATATTTAGCGACTCAAACCTTATTGCATAACAAGAAATGAACAACTGCGACGTTGTCAGCGATAACATGATCGCTTATCGGGATATGTACAATATCATGGAAGCCCAATTCGACGGATGCGAAGTATCACATATAGGCAGGGCAAATAATGAGGAAGCCAACAATTTGGCGAACATCGGATCCCTATGTTTATCAGTACCACCCGGAGTTTTTTAGGAAGAGATAATGGAGCGCTCCATCAAAGCCAAAAGAGTCTCTAAGGTCATAGCACCAAAGATGCGCAAGAAGATCAAACCGAAAGCCGACTCGAGGGCTACGCCCACAGCCGGAAATGAAGTAGATGCCCTTGAAGAAGAACTGGAACCCGACGAGGTCTTGATAATAGAACTCACATGGATGTAGCCATATGTAGCATACATGATGAGAGGAGAACTACTCGAGGATGTAATTGAAGCACGACGGATCACACGTCGATCTAAAACTTTCAGGATCATTAATGGAGAGTTATATAAAAGGAACATATCGGGCGTACTACAACGTTGTGTCACACCCGATGAAGGAAAACTAATCCTCAAAGATATACATGAAGGGGTATGTGGCTATCATGCAGCCGAGCAATTGCGGCTAAAACTTTCCGAGCAGGATTTTATTGGCTTATAGCAGTACAAGATGCGAAGGACATTGTACGGACATGCGAAGCATGTCAACGATTCGCAAAAAACCCAATGCACCCGCCGTAGAACTAAACCCAATACCTCTCTCCTGGCCATTTGCTCAATGGGGGCTTGACATGATGGGTAAACTCCACAAATCTTCTCCAGAAGGACACGTCTTTCTGATAGTAGCAGTCGATAAATTTACAAAGTGAATTGAAGCAATGCCCGTCACAAGTCAAGATGGAGCTTCAGCCGTAAACTTCATCAAGTCAGTAGTGTTCAAATTTGGAGTGCCAAATAGCATCATTACCGACAATGGAACCAATTTCACTCGAATGGTTCTTTACGTCCACGACTTGGACTCTCAAGTTCCCAAATACCTTGGTTTCACCTTTGGCTCGGCCAACCTCAGATCATGTGCCTTGTGTGGTATCAATTGGTACTTGTATTCCTAAAGAAAAGGTATTCCGTTTTGAAAATCATTGGATCAGATTACCTGGCTTTCTTGATGTGGTTAAAACAATTTGGAATATTAATTGTTCGGGGGATGCTGCAAAGTGCTTGTCGGCTAAACTTAAATTGCTAAGAAAAGGTCTCAGAAAATGGAGCTCAAGTTTTCAAGTTCTCAATGTGCTGATCAGTAATTGCAGTGATATTATTTTGAGATTAGATAACATGGAGGAATTGAGATCCCTTCACATCACTGAATGGAATTTTCGTAGTGTGGTTAAAAATAGACTGCAACACCTTCTCCTTTGCAAATAGGATTATTGGAGAAAGAGATGTACTGCTCGTTGGGCTCGTCTAGGGGATGAAAATACCTCCTTCTTTCATTCTATGGCTACCATACGGTTCAGAAAAAAATACTATCTCCTCCCTCACTAGACAAGATGGTTCCATTGTGGTTGAGTATCATGAAAAGGCTGGCCTGTTGTAGCATTCTTTCAAGGAGAGACTTGGGTGTTTCCCTTCCTATATCAACTTTGTTTGATTTCTCACAGATTTCGCATCTTTGGAAGGTTTGAAGGAACTCTCTCATCCTTTTTCTATTGAGGAGATTGATCGTGTGGTGGCTCATATGCCAAGTGAAAAATCGCCTAGACCCGATGGGTTTTCTGGTATTTTTCTCAAGGTTTGCTGGCCCATCTTTGAGTATGATTTTTATGACTTTGTCAAGAGTTCTAGGACAATTCGGTCAACCTGCAGAGCATCAACAACTCCTTCATTACGCCGATTCCCAAAATTCATTCACCTGAAGGACCCAATGATTTTTGGCCAATCTTGCTGCTAAACATTTGCTTGAAGCTTATCACAAAAAGTTTAGCCAATCGTCTCCAAAATAAAATCCTCAAGCTTGTTCATAGTAACCAATATGGTTTCCTTCAGTCAAAAAACATTCAGGATTGTTTAGGGTGGGCCTATGAGTATGTCCATCAATGCAAGCAAGGTAATACTGAAACAGTCATTTTAAAATTGGACTTCGCTAAAGCTTTTGATACAGTCGAGCATGAATCCATTATGAAAATATTTGAATTCTTTGGGTGTGATCAAAGATGGTTGAGATGGTTACACATGTTAATGTCTAGTGGCACATCTGATGTTCTTCTCAATGGTGTTCCGGGAAAAAGATTCTTTTGCCGTAGAGGAGTTCGGCAAGGCGATCCTCTCTTGCCTCTCCTCTTTGTTGGTGTTTATGAATTATTGCAGGCCATGGTAAATAGGTTGTTTCAGGCTGGTATTTTACATGCTCCTTTGAACATACCTAGCAGCGACTTTCCTATAGTCCAATACGCGGATAACACATTGCTTATTTTGCAGTCTTGTCCAGCTTAGTTAGCTGCTCTTCGCGACACTAGAAAGTTTTGCCCAAGCCACTGGCCTCCGAGTAAATTATGTGAAATCTTGCTTAGTTCACATTAATGTTTCAGAGGATCGCATCCAAATGCTTGCTGCAACTTTCGTATGTTCAGTGGGCCAGCTACCTTTAGATACCTTGGACTACCGTTGGGAGTTACTAAACCAACCATCCAGTACCTCTCTCCTCTGGTTGGGCTGGTAGAAAGAAGGTTGAATGCTAGTGCTCGCTTTCTCGGATATGGGGGTCGCCTGGAATTTGTGCGGTCAGTTCTTTCCTCACTCCCTTCTTTTTATATGTGCTCTTTGAAAATACAAAAGACTTTCTAAATATTTGCAACATAGCACAACGTCACTGTCTTTGGGCTAACGAGGAAGATGCCTCATCGTTAAATTCATTGGCAGCATGGTCCCTGGTGTGTCGGCCTAAAAAACATGAGGGTTTAGGAGTTCTCAATCTGGAGCTACAAAATAAAGCACTATTGATGAAGCAATTGCACAAATTCTATTCTAATGCTGATGTACTATGGGTAAAATTGGTTTGGTCCCTCTACGGTGACAGTGTTCCTCATACTAAATCAAGAAGAGGGTCCTTTTGGTGGCGTGACATATTCAGTCTAGTGGATGATTACATAAGTGTCTCAATTTGCAAAATTGGCAATGGGTCAACAGTTTTGTTATGGAAAGATTTTTGGATCAATGGAGAGCTCTTGTGTGACAACTTTCCTAGACTATATTCATATGTACTTAACGAGGATATCTCAATTGCTGCGTTTGCTTCTAATGAGGATCTGACCTCTTGTTTTGCCCTCCCCTTATCTGTTGAAGCGTTTCAAGAACTACATCAGGTTTCCCAAATATTGGTAGACACTCAGATTGACTCAGCTGCTTTTGATCAGAGGCGATTTCTGTGGGGAGAGAAATACACGCCATCAAGATATTATAGATTCTTATTTGATCAGATCCCCAAGGACGTGTCTCTGAATGCAATCTGGTCATCCAAAGCTCAGCCAAAACTCAAAGTTTTCTTGTGGCTCCTCATGCATGATCGCTTGAACACAAGAGATATCATGCTTGAAAAAATTGGCGCGTTGATTCTGGACCAGATTGTCCTCTTTGTCAGGATGAAACCTTAGAAACTCGGGATCATCTTTTCTTCGGTTGTGATTTTGCTGTAGAGTGTTGGAGCCTGATCAAGTGCCAGTGGGATATTTCCCTTCTTATTTCGGACAGGTTTGTTTCTGCCAACGTGGCTTTCGAGGGGCCTTTCTTCATGGAGATTGTGGCATGTGCAACATAGAATATCTGGAAGGTGCGCAACGATGTTCTGTTTAGATCCACCCCGCACTATTGCTAGTTGGGAAGTTAGTTTCCAAAGTGATCTTTTTCTGAACCGTTTCAAAGTTAAAGTAGCTTATGTTCAACCTCTCGTTGACTGGCTGCTCTCCTTCTCTAATTAGGGTTTTTTAGGTGTTCTCTTGCTCAATGTTGCTTTGCTTTCACTTCCTCCCCCCTGATGTAATATTCTTTCTTGTACAGTTGTTTACTTTCAGTTATTTATAAAACTAGCACAGTGGCCCGCGCAATGCGCAGGAACCATTTTTGATATTTTATAAAACATAACAATATTGTTTTCGTGTGCTCCAGAAAATAAATATTAAGGTTGTCCCTACAAAGTTAAATTATTTCCTAGATAATTTCATTACATAGAAAGTTTTAGGGTAGAGGTGGATTTACTGGTACAATGGTAAACCTCTAGAATTTCTGTAAAACTCAACTTTGAATAAGAAATCCATGGAATCACATATCTTATAAATTTTGGGAGTGCCATAATTATGACAGACACAGATAATCAATTACGAAAGTTGGTGTATTTTCTGTGTGTCCGGTCCAGTTAAGCTTTTCATATTTTTTTGAAAGCATGGGACATGAGATAATACTCCTTCTATTGATTAACATTTTTTTTTACCACAACACTACATAGGAAATATGAAAGGAATTTGAGAATTTTCCTCAAAATAAGGAATTCAAGCAGAAAATAACAGAAAACGATCTACACAAAAATAGTTTTACCGAGTGAATAGCTATCCAGAGTAACCATGAATATTTTAAGCCAAATGGAGGAAGCCAACGGTTTATTGGTTTTATGCATGCCCTCTTCTAGTTCTTGATTTATGAAAAGAGATATTTTTGGAGTGTATAAAATTTCGTAAATAACTTTCTCTTTTAAAAAGGACGTTCGGTATAGGATGGTAGTTAAAACTAAAGAGCACATCGTGTCAGCCACGAGTACTACACCTAAGTAGCTTTTAAGTTGTTGTACTGCAGTAAGATTATAAATGGAGTATTTATTTACCCAAACGGATCCGAGAAAAGTAAGAGGAATAATATTTTGTGTGAGTTTCAAGATAGAATAAAGAAACAGTAAACAACATGCCTTCTTACTAAAATGATAATCATTAAAGTAGTAAATAATACGTTGCTTTCGATATTCCCAATGAATTGGTATACCAAAATACTATTTAGCCATCACATGGAAACCTGGAACATTGTAGAAATTCATGTTAATTTCTTAAGGACTAATAAGATGCAATGTATTAATATAGACATATGTTTGTTACTGTAGGTATGGATATGAATAAAGTCTGAATTTTGAAATAATAATATTAATATTAACTTAGGAGACATTTACTAAATGGAAACTGAAAATAATGTACCTAAGTATTGGAATGTGTTGTACTTCTCATCTAGGTTGACTTCTGAAGTACAGTATGTTGTTATTTGCACCCTACCATATAATAAGTAGGCTACCAAACAATCAATTTTCAAAAGCACTTCGACATAATAGAATTTATTACCCACCTTAATTCTAATTGGAATCATCGTATTTAGAAAAGGCATGGCGCTTCATATCCTATATCATATTTTCATCTTTGGATTTTTTTAACTCTAGCCAAATATAATTAAGCATATGTATCCTAATACCTCAAAACCATTTTTATTCAAGTAGAACGTTACCTGTGCAATATGAATACATGCCAAACTTTTTTTTATCAAACCTTATATGCAAATCCTTCAAAATCGAGAAAATAAAACAAAATCCGAGCTATATGAAGCTCATTTTTGTAAGAAGAAAAAGCAATAATTGAGATGGATTTGTCTGATTTTGGGGTATGTCACCTTGAACCACCACTGTCACGTAGGAACAACACCTTGTTTCTACATGTCACCGCCACAGATGTGCCAATCAGAAGTAGCTAGTATGGAGGAAACTTCACACTTGGTACGGGTCCTTACCTCCATGATTCCTCACCGTCTCCTTACATTATATGTGTTCCTCACTCCTACATCATATCTCCTCTGAATCTTTGATTCTCTCAATTTCTCCATACAAATGCAAAGAAGTTCACATACCATCAGATATTAAAAAATAGTTCATCACATCCAGTAAAGGAAAAATGACAGAGTTCAATAGAAACCAACATCTGCGCAACAAATTTACCTAGAAGTGCATCGGTACTTCAGCCACAAAGCAACTTCTTTATGGTTGATGCAGAGAGACGCTCTATTTTTTGGAGGTATCATGTGGCATACAAGAAACATGGTGCTGCAGTTTAGTTGATTATATTTGCAGCCCAGCTGAACCGAAGGAAAATTCTTGTGACTCTAGAAGTTCGTCATTAAATATATAAAGTTTCTTGCGCTTATGCTCTTAATTAATTAGTAATGGAACGAATGTGCGTGTGTGGACGGACCAGCTATAATTACCGGGGAGTTGGATCCGAGGATCTCAAAAATGGGGCATCTGCACCTATGACTGTCGGCATTGCGTATGTTGCCACCTGGGATGACCCTATTTCCCATTGCCTGTCTTTGATCCACGCCTGCGCCAAGATAGATCAAGGATGTGAGACTGGGATGTCACAGAGACATTGACGAAAGGACGTGCGTGCCTAGCGTTGAAGATAGCTCATCGGCGCTTGTGTATCAAATATTTCCTGTTGTTTTTCTTCGACCTGACGGTGCATCAAGAAATCTAACATGTGGCGGCCACGCTGCAGATTCCAGTTGCCATGGATCGTTCGGAAATAGCGACTTCGCTAATGAAGAAAGAAAGTAGCGTTGGTCTAGGGCCACGCTTACTGCACATGAACCATCACAAATCTCCCGAGTTTGTCCTGTGATCGATCTAATGAATAACTTGGGAGCAAAATCAATCTATTATTGCTCCATCTAGACTTGAGTCTTCAGCATCAGCACGTGGGAGATGCAAAATTGTAGATCGTGTGTGCTTACATGCTTCTTGTATACACTGCTTCGGGAGTGCTAGTATATTGGACATACATCAAGATGCAATCGATAAGTCCTTAAGGGCTATGGCCCTTGGCCCATTGTTGCCGCCGGCATACTGCAAACCAAAGACGATCCCAACCACCTTCAGCTGATATGGTTCCCATGTTCGGGGATGGCCGGCCTACGATCGTATCTCAGATCATGGTGCGATCTGGTTGCCTCTAATCCATTGTTGCCGCCGGCCGTTGGACTACATACCAAAAGAGAGAAGTTCCCGATCACCTCTGACTTATCTGCTGGTTTCCAAGTTCGCGGACGGCTGAACATATCGTATCCTAGATCATGGTTCCAGACCAAATACGAAGCTCCCAAACACGGCCGGTTGATCTGGTTCCAATGTTCGCGGACGGCTGAGTGGATCGTATCCGATCATGGTTCCGATCTGGTTGCCCGTGGTAGACGATGATGTGTTGCGGCCATGTACTGTAGAGAAAAAAAGGAAAAACTAACAGTGAGGGGAACACGTTATTGTGTTGTAATGGTAATGGTGGGTAATTTTTACCTAAGTCTAATCTAATGGCTATAGGTTTATGACTTATATTAAATAAACGGTCTGATGTTTCTAATTTCTGTTGGATTTTCTAGCTAATTCTCTAATTTCTAGTTAACCCATCATGTACTTTTAATATATAATAGATTTAGATCGTAGGGGTTTCCTAAGAGCGTCAAAAAAAGGAACCAAATATCACTTCCAACGAGTTCAAAGAATATTGTAAGGAGATGGATATAAAAGTAAGTTACGCCTCAGTTGCCCACCCACAAACCAACGGTCACGTGGAGAAATTCAATGGTCGCGTAACCAATGGTATCAAGAAAAGGTTGCTGACGCCACTTGTTAGAGCTAAAGGAGCTTGGATATATGAGTTACCCTTCGTCCTATGGAGCTTACGTACCACCCCCCCCCCTCCAAATAATGCAATGCAAGAAACATCTTTCTTTTTGGTCCACGACACAGAGGTCGTTCTTCCAATCGAAATAGGTCATGAGTCGCCCAGGGTCGCTGAGTATGACGAAGAAGCATCCAGAGAAGCACTTGAAGATGATGTCGATGCACTTGATGAAGCTCGAGATTTTGCTTTATAAAGAGCAACCATATATTAGCAGAATTTGCGCAACTATCACAGTCATTGACCGCGTCCCACGTCCTTCGTTGTATGGGATCTGGTCCTTCACCTCAAGTAAGATGGGAATCGAAAGTTGGAATCACCATGGGAAGTGTCTTATACCATCATATAAGTAATCCCTGGTGGAGCATATCGGCTTCAAGATAAAAAAACATTAGTCAAATACTCCAACAAATGGAACATTGCGCAGCTGCGACGTTTCTATGCTTAGACTTTTATTTTTCGCTACTTACATTGAATAAGGACAACGGCCAGGCGACTACGCCAAAAATATGTACTTTTGTCTTTAATATTGAATAAAAAGTATTAAGGTGGCGGCCGTGAAGAAATAGATTGGACTTAAATTTCAAGCCTATGTCTCGATGCAAGCATCCGAACATAGCCTCGGGGGCTACTCCCATCGAAAGCGCTATCGTGCACCCGATAGAAACAGCATGGTCTAGCATGACCCGAAGAAAATATTATCCTCGTACGCTGAAAGCAGACCCGATAAAACAAAAACTCTAATAGAGTCGAAAAACATATGAACCTATGAGTATTGCATCTTTGTAACCTAAGATGGTTACTCCCATCGGGAGCGCCTATGCAAATCCGAGAAAACTGACAACTTCAGTTATTCTAATAGCCAAACAAGACAGTCAATAAAATTTAAAAAAATCCACGAACCGCGCCCGACGTGATAAAAAGTCTAAATACCGTGTCCATGACATGAAGGTAAGACCCCAGGATCCGTCCTGTGTGGTCTGGGAACCGCATATGGATGCGCTCTGTCAGTAAATTATCCGTATCAACGATATGATAAAAATCGTGACGGACGCGTTGGGTACCCAAAATAATAGTACTGGAATTCAGTATTTGATAAGACTGTTGGAGATATGCCCTAGAGGTAATAATAAATGTAGTTATTATTATATATCTTTGTGTTTATGATAAATGTTTACATTCATGCTATAATAGTATTAACAAGGAAACCATTAATACTTGTGTGATTTGTAAACTTAATTTGAAGTCCCTAGTATGGCCTCTATACTTCACTAGCTTGTTGGTTGATTGATGATGTGGTTTCTTTGTCATGAACATTGAGATGTTATCAACAACAAGATCATATCGTTAGGAGAATGATATGGTGGACATACTCCTATAGACAAGCGTAGCATAAAGATCAAGTCATTTCAATAGTTCAATTGCTATATGCTTTCTGATACATAGTGACATAATTCCTTCGACCATGAGATCATGCATATTGCCTTTACTGGATGGATGCTTTGATGTCATCAAACACCACACCGTAACAGGGTGGCTATAAAAGTGGCATTGGGTGTTCGGAAAGTATTGGTTGAAACACATGGATCAAGAGTGGGATTTGTCCATCCACATGACGGATAGATATTCTCTGGGCCCTCTCGGTGAAATGTCATCCAATTAGCTTGCAAGCATGTGACTTGGTCACAAGGGATCACATATCACGGAGCGAGAAAAGAGTACTTATCGATGAGGTTGAACTAGGTATGCGAGATACCGGCGATCATGACCTCGGATAAGTAACATATCGTGAGACAAAGGGAAATTGGTATCGTATGTAAGTGGTTCATTCGATCATAAGTAATCGTAGAAATATGTAGAGCCATATGAATTTCCAGATTCCTCTATTGGTTATTGTTCGAGAAGTGTCTCGATCATGTCCGCATAATTCACGAACCGTAGGGAGACACATAAGGATTGACGTTGTTTGAGTAGTTATGGTATTATGAGAAAGAGACCGAATGTTGTTCGAGTCTCGGATGGGATCCGGGATATCACGAGGTGATCCGGAATGGTCCGGAGAATAAGATTCATATAAGGAAAGTCCGTTTTGGAGTTGGGGAATGGTTAGGTGTTTTCATCGGGAACATTCTAGAAGGTCCCGGAATGTCCGGCACTCCGGGGAAGGGTACATGAATGTGTCATTGCAAGATGGAATGATTGCATCATGTACTAAGTGTTCTCGCTGTCCAAAATAAAGGGTTTATTTAATTCCTAAATTGGAAAAGTCAACCGCCATTTTGGTCAAACCGCCGATTTTGGAAAGAGGAGAAGTTGAAACCGACTTGGGGAGAGTCCTCCTCCCCAAGCGGCTGACCAGCCCTAGGCCGAGTTGGGAGGACTCCCTCCCTCCTGGCGCGCCAGCCCTCCCACCTATAAAGGGAGGGCAGGGCCTCCTCTAGAGACACACAAGTTCCTATCCTCTAAACTAGAAACTAGACCTAGACCCGGTTTAGAGCTGTTTGGTTTAGAGCCTTCTAATTGGTTTAGAGCCCTCTAATTGGTGTGTCTAATTACTAGACCACTAATAGCCTCTCTCATAAGCTCCACCATACTACTTGGCTTAAGGCGAAGCCTGCGGGATCTCCCTCTACCTCCGGTACCACGCCCGTTGTCTAGGAATCACGAGGAGAGTGCTACAACCTCCATGCCTGCTGGAACAAGGAGAGGAAGGTCTTCGTCAGTACGAACGTGTGACCGATCAAGGGGCGCTGAAGGGAACGCCCGGAAGGATCGTCTGCGATCTTGAGATCGGAAAAGAATGCGACTACATCACCCACGAGAATCTGCTCTCGTTAAACACTTTGGAATCTTCGAGGGTGAGTTATTCCATCGACTCGTTGCTACAATCTAGTAGATAGATCTTGGCTTGTTTGTTTGTACGATAGAAAATTTTTGTTTTCCATGCTACGAACCCCTATAGTGGTATCGAGCCGTGTCTATATGTAGATCATTGCCTGAGTAGAACACAATGGTCATTGTGGGCGTTGATGCTTTTATTGTAGATTGCTTTTTGTGTACTTTGCATCTTGCGGTATGTTGGGATGAAGCGGCCCGGGCTAACCTTACATGACATCGTTCATGAGACTTGCTCCACGCTTAACATGCAACTTGTATTGCATAAGTGGCTTTGCGGGTGCCTGTTTCTCCTAGCATAGTTAAGATCCAATTTACAACGGGTAATCAACAATGCTAGTATCAATGTTGTGGTTCTTGTTCGTAAGTTAGAACGACACTTATGGAAAGCCCCAAACCACGTAAAATATGCAAAGAAAGTAGAAGCGTCTAACTTTGTTTTGCAGGGGTGTGCAGTGATGTGATATGGCCATGATTGTGATTATATTTGATGTATGCAATGTTCCTTATTGTAAGTTGGCAACCGGAAGGAGCCATATGGTTGTCTTTAATTTCTGTTAAGACCTGCGTGTCTATTCAAAATAGTTGTAATAGTTGAAGCTGGTGGACGACAACCATGAAGAAGCGTCATTGACCTTGATGCTATGCGGAGATGATGGAGATCATGTTCGGTGCTTGAAGATGGAGATCGGAAGCACAAAGAAGAAAGGCCATATCATATCACATATTATGAATTGCATGTGATGTTAATCCTTTATGCATCTTGTATTGCTTAGTAGGACGGTAGCATTATAAGATGATCCTCATGCACATAAATTTCAAGTTCTAAAGTGTTCACCCTTAGTATGCACCGCTGCCAAAGCTTGCTGCTTGAAGCACCACGTGATGATCGGGTGTCTTTGATTCATGGGTGACTACAACGTAAGCAAGCCAGATTTGCTTATGCGGAAGCTAAGGTTTGTCTTGACGAGCCTAGCATGTACGAGACATGGCCTCGGGAACACGGATCGCCGAAAGGTAAAGCATGAATCATATAGTAGATATGATGAACATGATGATTGTTCGCCATTGAAACTATATCAACTCTCGTGATGATCGGTGTTGATGTAGTGGATTTGGTTCGTGTGATCACTAAAACAATGTGAGGGATGTTGTTTTGAGTGGGAGTTCACCTAGTTTAATTTCATTAATTAATTTGAACTCAATTTGTCATAAACTTAGTCTAAACTATTGCAAATATGTTGTAGATCAATGGCAGCCCTACCATCAATTTTAATGCGTTCCTAGAGAAAGAAAAGTTGAAAAACAATGGAAGCAACTTCGGATTGGTTCCAATTTGAGGATTGTCCTCACAGCTGGTAATTTGACCTATGTGCTGGATGCACCGCTAGGTGACCCACTGGCTGATGCTACCGATGAAGTAAAGAATGTTTACCTTGCTCGGAAGAATCGGTACTCCATAGTTCAGTGTGCTATCTTGTATGGTTTAGAATCGGAGCTTTAGAAAAGGTTTGAAGAGTCGGACCCATATGATATTGTCGAGGATCTCAAATTAATCTTTGAGACTCATGCGGCAATTGAAAGTTATGAAGCTTGAAAAGTTCTTTAAGCGCAAGATGGAAGAGGGTAGCTCGTCGGTGAGCATGTGCTTAAGATGTCCGGACGCAGATAAACTTCAAAGTTTGGGTATAGTGATTCCTAATACTTTGGGGTTTACCGCATCCTCAATCACTACCACCAAGTTACAAGAACTTTGTGATGAACTACAACATGCAGAACATGAACAAAGAGTTGCGAACTATTTGCTATGTTAAAATCTGCGAAGTGGAGATCAAGAAAGAGCACCAAGTGTTGATGGTCAATAAGACCACCAAATTCAAGAAAGGCAAGTCTAAGCGAAGGGACACTTCAAGAAGGGTGGTAAGAAAGTTACCATACCGACGAAGAGGACCAAGGCTGGACCCAAGCCTGGCCCAGTGTTTTTACCGCAAGGGAGAAGGTCCTTTGAGCGGAATTGCCCAAAGTACTTGGCAGATTTGAAGAACGGCAACATCAAGAAGAAAGGTATATCTGATATACATGTTATTGATGTGTATCTCACTAGTATTCGTAGTAGTGCCCGGGTATTTGATCTTGGTTCGGTTGCTCATATTTGTAACTCAAAGCAGAGCTGAGAATAAACGGAAGCTAGTAAAGAACGAGGTGACGATGCGCGTGGGAAACGGATCAAAGGTTGATGTGATCGCGGTCGGCACACTACCTCTTCATCTACCCTCGGGAGTAGTTTTATACTTAAATCCGTGTTATTTGGTGCTGCGTTGAGCATGAACATTATATCGGGATCTTGTTTATTAAGAGGCGGTTACTTGTTTAAATCCGAGAATAATGGTTGTTCGATTTATATGAGTAATGTGTTTTATGCACATGCACCTTTGATAGATGGTCTATTCATATTGAATCTCGATAGTAGAAATACACATATTAATAACATTGAGGCTAAACGTTTGAAATCAAGCGATAATTTGACCTATATGTACTTTGTCGTCTTGGTCACATTGGAGTGAAGCGTATGAAGAAACTCCATTCGATGGACTTCTTGAATCACTTGATTTTGAATCACTTGAAAGATGCGAAGCATGTCTGATGGGTAAAATGACTAAGACTCCATTTTTGGTATGATGGAGCGAGCTACAGACTTATTGGAAATCATACATACCGATGTGTGGTCCAATGAGTGTAGCATCGTGATGGTTATCGTTATGTTCTTACCTTCACGGATGACTTGAGTAGATATGGGTATATCTATTTCATGAAACATAAGTCCGAAACTTTCGAGAAGTTTAAGGAGTTTCAAAGTGAGGTAGAGAATCAACGTAACAAGAAGATTAAATTTCTACGTTCTGATCGTGGAGGTGAATATCTAAGTTACGAGTTTGGCGAGCATTTGAAGAAATGTGGAATACTTTCGCTTGATTGACACGCCGGGAACACCACAACAGTAATGGTGTGTCTGAACGTCGTGTCGAACTCTCTTAGATATGGTTCGTTCTATGATGTCACTTACAGATTTGCCACTATCATTTTGGGGTTATGCATTAGAAACAGCCGCATTCACTTTAAATAGGGCACCGCCTAAATCCGCTGAAACGACACCGTATGAATTATGGTTTGGGAAGAAACCTAAATTGTCGTTCCTTAAAGTTTGGGGATGCGAAGCCTATGTAAAGAAGTTACACCGGACAAGCTTGAACCCAAAGCGGAAAAATGCGTCTTCATAGGATACAGAAGGAAACTATTGGGTATACCTTCTATCATAGATCCGAAGGCAAAATCTTTGTTGCCAAGAATGGATCCTTTCTAGAGAAGGAATTTCTCTCGAAAGAAGTATTTGGAAGGAAAGTAGAACTTCGAGGTTGTCGAACCTTCTCTCGAAATTGCGAGTAGCGCAGCACGGAAGAAGTTCTGTGCTGCACCAATAAGAGAGGAAGCTAGTGATGGTGATCATGAAACTTCGGTTGAAGTTGCACAGAGCCTCGGAGGTCAACGAAATCGTACCACTCCATTGGTATGATTCCGTTATGAATGTCATGTTGGTGGACAACACCGATGACCCCGAGACATATGAGGAAGCAATGATGAGCCCAGATTCCAATAAATGGCAAGAAGCCATGAACCGAGATTGGATCCATGTACGAAAACCAAGTATGGACTTTGGTGGACTTCTGGGATGGCCGGAAGGCTGTCGAGAACAAATGGATTTTCAAGAAGAAAACAGATGCTGATGGTAATGTTACTGTCTATAAAGCTCGACTTGTCGCAAAAGGGTTTCGACAAATTCAAGGAGTTGACTACGATGAGACTTTCTCACCGACAGCGAAGCTAAAGTCTGTGAGGATTATGTTAGCAATCGCTGCATATTATGATTATGAGATATGGCGGATGGATGTCAAAACAGCATTCCTCAATGGAGACATTGATGAAGAGTTGTATATGATGCAACCCAAAGGTTTTGTCGATCCTAAAGATGCTAACAAGGTATGCAAACTTCAACGGTCCATCTATGGATTGAAGCAAGCATCCCGAAGTTGGAATCAACGTTTTGATAAGGTAATCAAAAGTTTTGGTTTTATACAAACTTATGGAGAAGCTTGTATTTACAAGAAAGTGAGTGGGAGCTCAGAGCATTCTTAATACTGTATGTGGATGACATATTGTTGATTGGGAATGATGTAGACCTTCTTAATAGTGTCAAAGAGTATTTGAATAATAGTTTTTCAATGAAGGATCTTGGCGAAGCAGCTTACATATTAGGCATAAAGATTTATAGAGATAGATCGAAACGCCAAATATCATTGTCACAAAGTACATATTTGGACAAAGTTCTAAAGAGGTTTGGAATGGAAGATAGCAAGAAAGGGTTCTTGCCCATGTTGCCCAATATGACCTTGAGTAAAACTCAAAGTCCGACATCGGCAGAAGATAGAGAAAAGATGAGTAAGACTCCCTATGCCTCAGCCATAGGATCTCTAATGTATGCCATGCTATGTACTAGACCCGACATCGCATATCGTTAGTCTAACTAGCAGATATCAAAGTGATCGAGTGGATCATTGGACAAGTCAAAACATCCTTAAGTACTTGAGAAGAACTAAGGATATGGTTCTTTCTTATGGAGGTGATGAACAGCTCGTTGTTAATGGTTACACCGATGTTAGTTGGAACACCGATCCGGATGATTCTAAATCACAATCTGGATCGTATTTATTTTGAATGGTGCAGCGATTATGGAGGAGTGCAAAAAGCGTTGTGGCGAGATCTTCAACTGAATCGGAATACATGGCTGCCGGAGGCTTCACAAGAAGCGATATGGATGAAAGAGTTCATTACAGAGCTGGGTGTGGTTCCTAGTGCTGGACCCAATGTCTATCTATTGTGATAACATGGGCGCCATAGCCAATGCGCAAGAACCAAGGTCACACAAGAAGCTGAAGCATATCAAGCTGCGTTTTCACGCTATTCGAGAACATATCCAGGATGGGGATATAAAGATTTGCAAAGTACACAGATCTGAATGTGGCGGATCCATTGACTAAACCTCTCCCAAGGGCAAAACATGACCAACACCAAACTGCCATGGGTGTTCGGTATATTACCATGTAATCTAGATTAGATGACTCTAGTGCAAGTGGGAGACTGTTGGAGATATGCCCTAGAGGTAATAATAAATGTAGTTATTATTATATATCTTTGTGTTTATGATAAATGTTTACATTCATGCTATAATAGTATTAACAAGGAAACCATTAATACTTGTGTGATTTGTAAACTTAATTTGAAGTCCCTAGTATGGCCTCTATACTTCACTAGCTTGTTGGTTGATTGATGATGTGGTTTCTTTGTCATGAACATTGAGATGTTATCAACAACAAGATCATATCGTTAGGAGAATGATATGGTGGACATACTCCTATAGACAAGCGTAGCATAAAGATCAAGTCATTTCAATAGTTCAATTGCTATATGCTTTACGATACATAGTGACCTAATTCCTTGACCATGAGATCATGCATATTGCCTTTCTTTGGATGGATGCTTTGATGTCATCAAACACCACACCGTAATGGTGGCTATAAAAGTGGCATTGGGTGTTCGGAAAGTATTGGTTGAAACACATGGATCAAGAGTGGGATTTGTCCATCCACATGACGGATAGATATTCTCTGGGCCCTCTCGGTGAAATGTCATCCAATTAGCTTGCAAGCATGTGACTTGGTCACAAGGGATCACATATCACGGGAGCGAAAAGAGTACTTATCAAGAACGAGGTTGAACTAGGTATGCGGAGATACCGACGATCATGACCTCGGATAAGTAACATATCGTGAGACAAAGGAAATTGGTATCGTATGTAAGTGGTTCATTCGACGCAAAGTAATCGTAGAAATATGTAGCCATATGAATTTCCAGATTCCTCTATTGGTTATTGTTCGGAGAAGTGTCTCGATCATGTCCGCATAATTCACGAACCGTAGGAGACACACTTAAGGATCTGACGTTGTTTGAGTAGTTATGGTATTATGAGAAAGAGACCGAATGTTGTTGAGTCTCGGATGGGATCCGGGATATCACGAGGTGATCCGGAATGGTCCGGAGAATAAGATTCATATAAGGAAAGTCCCGTTTTGGAGTTGGGGAATGGTTCCGTGTTTTCATCGGGAACATTCTAGAAGGTCCGGAATGTCCCAAGCACTCCGGGGAAGGGGTACATGAATGTGTCATTGCAAGATGGAATGATTGCATCATGTACTAAGTGTTCTCGCTGTCCAAAATAAAGGGTTTATTTAATTCCTAAATTGGAAAGTCAAGCGCCGTTTTCAACCGCCAGCTTTTGGAAGAGGAGAAGTTGAAACCGACTTGGGGAGGAGTCCTCCTCCCAAGCCGGCGGCCAGCCCTAGGCGAGTTGGGAGGGACTCCTCCCTCCTGGCGCGCCAGCCTCCCACCTATAAAGGGAGGCAGGGCCTCCCTCTAGAGACACACAAGTTCCTATCCTCTAAACTAGAAACTAGACCTAGACCCCGGTTTAGAGCTGTTTCGGTTTAGAGCCTTCTAATTGGTTTAGAGCCCTCTAATTGGTGTGTCTAATTACTAGACCACTAATAGCCTCTCTCATAAGCTCCACCATACTGCACTTGGCTTAAGGCGAAGCCTGGGATCTCCCTCTACCTCCGGTACCACGCCAGTTGTCTTAGGAATCACGAGAGAGTGCTACAACCTCCGGCTGCCTGGAACAAGGAGAGGAAGGTCTTCGTCGAAAATCGAACGTGTGACCGATCATGGAGCGCTATGGAACGCTGGCCGGAAGGATCGTCACGCGATCTTGAGATCGGAAAGAGTACGACTACATCACCCACGAGAATCTGCTCTCGTTAAACACTTTGGAATCTTCGAGGGTGAGTTATTCCATCGACTCGTTGCTACAATCTAGTAGATAGATCTTGGCTTGTTTGTTTGTATGCGATAGAAAATTTTTGTTTTCCATGCTACGAACCCCTACAAAGACCTCAACGACTCGAACTAAATTACGCCAGCAAATACCGAGTTCAGGCCTAGGGACTTGAATTTGATGTGGTTCGCGGTGTTTTTGCCCAGGAGCAATTAAACAATTCTCGATCCGTCGGATGCATCAGACCCGTTGTACCATATCCTACTACAGTTAAATAAAAATATATTAAGGACACTTTGTGAGGAAAACGTCAGCTCACATTGTCTTTGAGACTCAACCCGAATCTATGATTCAGATAGAGTCTCGGGGGCTATTGACATTGGCATTATTAGCCTAGTTCTTATGATTAGTTACCCTAGTGATATGAAGGCTTACAGCCCGCAAGGCCCAAGAAGAACCAAGGAAGGCCCAAGAAGCATACGACAGAAGGCATGTCTTACTAGATAAGGAAAGAGTAGGAACCGACGTTGTATTAGTGTTATAATTATAAATTGTAAACCTATCCATATACACCCTTAAGACCCAGCCTATTATATAAAGGCTGGGAGGAGCCAACGGAGAGGTACCGGAAAAGCCTTGAGCAATCTGTAATCACATTGTTCATAAGCAATCATACGACTTCGACCCCCTTATTTGTCTAATCAGCCGACGAAATTTCTAGCGTTCTCTTTTCCACGAAACCCCAAGTCCGTCACCATGGGCATTGCCGAGGTTGAACCTCGTCAGGAAGGCTCACTAGACCAGCTATGAAGATGAGCATGCAGAAATGTTTGCGCCATCGAGACGTCAACACATCCGGGAGACCTTACCTTGAGACCTCAGGCATTCTCTAAAGACCTTGCTCCTCAAGACCAAGAAGAAGTCATTGAGCTCACCAAAAGGAGGTTGAGCACGAGCTGAAGCAACTCTGCTAAAAGGAAGGTCGTCTTATTAAAGGTACTGATCGGGGGCTTATTGGTGATAGGTAGATTTAGGCATGTACCTCACATGGGCCTTAATCCACAATTCTTGTCCACGCCTACATCTGCGATCAAGGACCTGAAGGCCTGCATCTAAAAGCTCTCAGCCAACCTCACCTCCACCGACCTGACCTGTGGGGCTGCAATACGACTCTCTAGGGCTCCCGAAGACCAGACGCGCATCCAGGGGAGATCGAAGATTAAGATTAACTGTAAGACAAGATAAAGACCTAACGTGACTAAGGGATACTCTGCCACCATTGACGTCTATAAGTACTGAAGGACATTCACCTGAAGAGGACATGCCATATTCGCTCGAGTCTTCGAAATTAGACTTAGTCATAGAACTCTAGATTCATCTCTCTCGCTAGGTATCATTATAAAACCACCAAGATCATCTTCTAGACACATTGTATGATTTCTCGATCACCTTAAAGTCTGAGAGAATCCTATCTTTGTATTTGGAGATCCAGACCTGCTGATCCGAGCCGATTGCCAAACAAATAACTCACTTTTGTTCCTCCGAAGTGAAACAGCAGAGGAATCATGAAAACTATCCTTCATCAACAGTGATCACAACAACATTGGTAGTGACTTTGAGGATGATTGTATGCATTTAAGTGATGAAGAACTTGACAGGGTTATTAGTGTAGAACCAACTGAAAGTGCATATGATGCAGTTGAAGTTCTTGATAGCGTTCTGGTTCCTAGTGATAGTGGTGTGATTACTCAACTGATTAGCAGTCCACTGAACCATCCTAGAGCAAGAAGAAGTACAATATCCAATGAGACTAATGAAGTGGCAATTTCTTAGCTTGCACTTTCTCAAGTTTGCAATCCAAGTTAAGGGCCAGCAGAGCAAGTGCATGCTCAAAATAAAATGCTAATCGCTGGAACATAACAAAATCTAGTGCAATAGTATATATTGGTAGTTGTTACTGCTGATAGAGTCAAATAGAGGTTTAGATGATGGCACTAAATACATTACATGATAGGGACATATGGGAAGATTGATAAGTTGTGGAGCCAATAAGACATGCTAGGAAAATCAAGAGAAGGATGAGAGATACAAAGAGTTAGATGGCAGAGTGTTGGTTGCAAATATGGAGGAACATTTATAGGGAGATGAAAAGGACTGGAAGTCTGTTTCATCTCATGAAGACTACTCTTATGATGAAGATTCAAATGGGCAGCTGACAAGGAGGAAAAGCAAGTATCCAAATTTTAATAATGACACATAAATTCCCCATTTTAGCTTGATAATGATGTTTAGAAGTAAGAATATGTTGTGCAAAGCATTGCGTCGATATGGCATTGTTACAAAAAGGAGCATTTTTTGTATGAAATCGGAGGTAGACAAAGTTAGGGCCAAGTGTGGATAACCTAGTTGCCCTTGGTTAATTTATGCAGCTAAAACCTCAAGAACTTCAAGTTATTACCTTCAACGATAATACCTTCAACGATATTGCTTCTATGCTTTTTTAGATCCAAGATTGCTTCTATGCTAGTAGATATGTATGGTCGCAGTTGTAAGAGCTAGGACAAGAAATTTTATGAAAGAAAGATTGAGTACAAAAATAATATAAATAAAAATTCCTATAAATTATAATCCTACAATTAAACAAGCTTAGAGAAAATCAATGTAGTAAAAATCCTACAATAATTCCGAATAATAGGTATTGAGGCTTAATGATGAACACTAGGGTGTAGACTTATATGGAGCACATTTTTTTCAAGTACATGGAGCACATTGATAGTAGAATGGTACTACTTTTTTAAGATATAGAGAAAGGTATTTTCTCATATATTATATATTCTTATACGGACTTACTAGTTCCCATGTGCCTAAGAACTTCTTATGTCTCAGTTACCTCTCTCACCATTGGATTTACCTCACGATTCGTGCAATGTGGGACTTACACATGAGTTACAACTAGGTTGTAACCGAGGATTTAATGAGTTCTAACTAGGTTGTAATTGAGAATTAGTACAGATTTTATAAGCTGCAAATAGGTTACAACTAAGAATTAGCACAAATAGTAGGATGTCGTCAGCGACTAATTTTTACTATTAAAAGCAAAACGATGGTATCACATGTCGCATGGTGTCACACTTCCACCTATTTACACATCAATTGCCACCACACTTATCCATCGTTTTGTTATTCCTCCACCGAACGTGATGGCGTTTGTTAGTCACACGGTAGTGTAGCATGCGTTGTACTGGAGCTTGTTAGTCCGCTCCAACATGCAGTTTGTTACTCCCGTGGATAATTCTCCCCCAAAATCCTAACAAACAATTGTCTCTCTAAGGGTTTTCCATGGTTGGGATTCTCGCTAAATCATAACAAACTCCTCGTGTGCTCCGATCATATCGCTAATGATGCCCCGCCCCAGTTTCTCAGCATCAACGACCACTGGCAGCAAATCGGCAGCAATAACAAGGACCTGGGATTCTCAGTCCAGTATGTGCCAAACTCGTGAGCAGGTTGATCGGAATCGAGGAGAACACCAGGTTCCAGAGCAAGAAGCAGGAGGAATGGCCTTAGCCTCAATGCATCTAAGGTCATTATCTGCTACAACCAGACGAAGGAAGGACTCGATCGAGTCTTGCCTCTGCTCTCCTCTCAGAGAGGAAGCTCTCACACGCGAACTCCTTTATGGTATGAAAGGTATGTTCTCCGTGTAGTATAAGAACTCGATCGAGTCCCAGCATCACCTATAAGCTACGGTTCCCACAAAAATGTTGGAAGAGTTTGAGGTTTTGGGACGCGATTAGGATGAACCTGTTGCGCTCCTCCTAGCGATGCCGGCAGTGTCCTCGATGTCGTTGACGTGAGGCTTGAGTGCCCTCGTGCTGGCGAAGCTCACACGCATGCACGCTGGATATTCCCACATCCAGACGCAGCTCTTTCGAGCAGTGGCACGGCAGTAGCGAATGGAGCGCAAGCTAGGCATAAACAAAGCTCAGCAAGTACTACATGTTCAATGTTGTCTTGGCTAAAGTACTGCAGCTTCAGGTTTAAGCGATCGAACCATTATGATGCTTGAGATATGAATCAGAGTGGCTGGTTTAAATTGCGGTTCTGACTGGAGCACTGATTTCTGTTCAGATATGAGTAAGACTGGCTGATTTTAGTTCAGGACTAGAAAAACTTAATTTTGCCATATTTAGAAAAAATCTGATTTCCACTTCAGGCATTATCTGAAATTCATCGAAATCAATCTTTTTTTTACAAAATGTGACTAGCAAACTAAATGCTCTGAACCCATAATTTATGAATTCCGAATCACATCAAATTCCTGAAGGATGAGGATGGCACAGTCAAAGACGTGCCAACTAATATGGAGTGCATGACAACCTCGTACTTTCGATCTGTGTACACCCGAGATCCATCACTAAATGCTGTCTTGGTAACTAATCTTTTCGGTGAGATGATCTCGGAGGATATGAATGCACAACTTTGTCAGGAATTCACAAATGAGGAAATCTTTGACACGTTGTTCCAGATTGGGCCTTTGAAGGCTCCAGGTCCAGATAGCTTCCTAGCATGTTTTTACCAACGCAGCTGGGGTGTGCTTAAGGAGGCAATTATTACGGCCGTGAGGACATTTTTCACCACGGGCTGTATGCTGGAGGGGGTTAATGACACATCAATTGTGCTAATTCCGAAGGTGGATAATCCTTCGGAGTTGAAGGATTACTGACCTATATGCCTTTGTAATGTTCTCTACAAAATCATTGCTAAATGTTTGGTGAACCGTCTTCGACCTCTACTTGGTGGAATCATCTCGGAAAATCAAAGTGCATTCATACCGGGACGTTTAATCATAGACAACACACTTATAGCCTTTGAATGTCTTCACTTCATGGAGCATGGAGTGAAGGCTAATGATCCATGTTGTGCCTTTAAGTTGGATTTGACTAAAGCTTATGACCATGTTGAATGGGTGTTCTTAGAGGAGGTGTTGCATAAGATGGGCTTCGCTCACACATGGATACGATGGATAATGTTGTGTGTGACCACGGTGAGATACTCCGTGAAATTCAATGGAGCCTTATTGGAAGCTTTCTCTCCTACCAGAGGACTCAGACAAGGTGATCCACTTTTACCGTTTCTATTTATATTTGTCGCTGACAGTTTATCTGCTGTCTTACATGCGAAGTAGCAGCGGGTGGTCTCTCACCGGTGAAGATATGCCGTCGTGCCCCAGGAATTTCACACCTCCTCTTTGCTGACGATACGCTCTTATTTTTTAAAGCGGAGTCGGGTCAGGCTGAACGTGTTCAACATGTTATTAATACTTATGCTGCGGGGATGAGCCAATTGATCAACTCTGCAAAATGTTCCATTCAGTTCAGCAGCGGATGCCTGGAGGCGGTGCCGAATAACATTAGGAGTACTCTCCATGTTCGAAGGGAGAATTTTGAGGACACGTACTTGGGCCTACCCACACCTGATGGGCGCATGAATCGAGGAAAGTTTCAGACGTTACAGGAACAACTTGCAAAACACATCCTCTTGTGGGGATACCTTTCTCAGGGTGGCAAAGAAATTATGATAAAATCCATTGCTCAGGCCCTACCCACTTACCTTATGGAAGTGTTTAAGCTGTCATTCTCTGTTTGCGATGAGTTGACAAAGCTGATTCGTGATTTCTGGTGGGGTGCTGCTAATGGTGTGAGGAAGACACATTGGATGAGCTGGAGCTCCTTGACCCGCTCGAAAGATCAAGGAGGTATCGGCTTTTGTGACATGAGGCTCTTCAATCAAGCTCTATCGGCACGGTAGGCTTGGAGATTGCTGTAATCACCGGATAGCCTATGTGCTAGGGTTTCTTAAAGCCAAGTATTATCCCCAAGGTAACCTCATCGATACCGTGTTCACAAGGAACCCCTCTTCCACATGGACTGCAATTTCCTATGGTCTTGAGCTACTCAAGAAAGGCATCATTTGGAGGGTTGGCAATGGTCAATCCATCCGACCTTGGTGCGACAATTTGATACCACGGGATTCCTTTTATAAGGCTATAAGCCCATGAAAAAGCTCTCGGATCAATCGTGTTTCGCAGCTCCTCAATGATTATGGTGGTTGGGGCGTGGTTAAAGTCAGGAAGAACTTCCATCTGATCGATGCAGATGTGATTTTAGCCATCAGAACATCCCCATCGATGGCTGACGACTTCTTAGCTTAGCATCCGGAGAAGTCTGGGCTATTCTCAGTCAGAAGCACATATCGGCTAGGCCTTAAACTAAACCAGCAAACCCAGGATAGAAGTACATCGAGCAATGCACCGGTAGGAGAGAAGCCAATCTGGAAAAAGATCTGGCAGTGTAATGTACTACTGAAGATTCGCATCTTTGCTTGGAAGGCAGTTTCCAATGGCTTGCCTACTGAAGTAAATAAGATTCGTCATCACATGGAAGTTACTAGGTGTTGTAGAATATGTGATCAAGAGAGGGAAAACGTGTAACATGCATTGATCAGGTGTCCCCATGCTCGGTCCCTATGGGATGCTATGGCACATGGGTGGCCGATCCTGAAACAAGTGCATAGTCCATGTAATTGCCATAACTGGTTGGAGGAGATCATATTATCGGTACCAACTGAGACATGTAGCTACCTTCTTATGATCGTTTGGCGTGCTTGGCATGCTAGGAATGAGGTTACACATGATAAACCTCTACCAACCATTGAAGGATCTAAGAGGTTTCTATGCAGATACGTACAGTCCCTGTCAAATATACGTTGCTTTTCGCCTGAACAAATCATCAAAGGCAAGCTAACTTGCGAGCCATTGACTGTTACTCCTGCTCCAACACCGGCTGTGTCATCTCAGGAGGAAACGTGTTGGGAGAAGCCAGCTACAGGCACTGTCAAACTAAATGTGGATGGGGCCTTTGATCAACAAAATGGTATAGCGGTAGCTGGAATGATTTTGAGGAATTCAGCTAGAGAAATCATTTTCTCTTCTTGCCGAGCTATGCATCACTGCACCTCAGCCTTGGAGGCAGAACTGTGTGCTTGTATGGAAGGCAATGCGCTGGCGTTTCAGTGGAGCTAAGAAGCAATCATCGTGGTATCGGACAGTGTTTTGGTCGTGAAGATGGTGACGAGCAAGGACAAGGATACTTCTTATCTGGGACATTTGGCCGCTGAAGTGAAGAACCAACTCTCCTCAAATCATCAGATTAGCATTGTTAAGATTCTACGTGCTCAAAATAAAGCTAGTGGTGCTTTAGCTTGTTTTGGTAGAACTTTTAGTAGAACGGCTGAAAGGGAAACGGATGTCGCCTAGAGGGGGGGTGAATAGGCGTTTTAAAATTATAACGGTTTAGGATCTAATCAATGCGGAATAAAACTTAACGTTTAATTTATCAAGCCAAACCTATATTCACTAGGTTCACTAAGTGCACCAACAACCTATGCTAAGCAAGACAAGCAACAAGGTGATAGCAAGATAATATACTTCAAGCACGATGGCTATCACATTGTAAATTGCATAAGTAAAGGGCTCGGTTGAGAGATAACCGATGGACGCGAAGACGATGATTTGTTTCCCGGAGTTCACTTCCAAAAAAGCTACGTCTCTATTAGAGAGGTGCGGGGGCGCAATGTACTTCGAACGCCACAAGTGGCTCACCTCGAGGTTTGGTGGCTCGATGCTCACCCAACGCCACACAAGGCCTCACCCCAAGATGCGAAGGCATGCAACTCACCGACGCCACAAAAGGCTCACCCCATTCTCCCGTGAGCTCGCCACAAAGGCTTACTCACGCTCCACTATGGGACACTTGAGGGCGGTCAACGAACCCGTACAAGGCTTGGGGCAAGCTCCACAACCCAATTGGAGGGCTCCCAACAAACGCCACAAAGGCTCCACAATGCCACAATAGGCCAACAAGTTTGGGGAAACTCCACAACTCAATTGGAGGCCCCAAGAACACACCACAACTCCACACAACCGTCTAGGGTTCCAAGAACCCAAGAGAAACAAGCCCAAGGGCTTGAACTCGCCGAATCTCCGAGGAGAACTCAAACGGCACCCAAATCAAGAGGCAAGTCCTTCTCTCTCAAATTCCACCAAAGCTACAAAAGCTATTGGGGCAATAAGATAGGAAGAACACAAGAGGAGAACACAAAACTCTCCAAGATCTAGATCCCAAGGATTTCTTCACAAAGAAGGGATTTGGTTTGGTGGGGTTGTAGATCTAGATCTCCTCTCTCAAATCCCTCAAAAATATGCAAGAATCATGGGAGGGAGAAGGGAAGAGGGCAAGCTTTTGAAGATCAACAATGGAAGAGAGAGAGTGGAAGAGCTAGCAAAAATGACCTCCAAAGTTGGGGAAACTTTGGGGAAGAGGGGGCCCTTAAATAGGGCAAGAGAAATCTGCCCGTTTGGGCCAGATTCGCCCCCCACCGGAACTACCGGTAAATAGAAACACAAGTTACTGAACAAAAACGAGATTTACCAGAACTTCGGGCGGAACTTGGGCCGGTACTACCGCTCAAGCAAAAATGTTGGACAACATTGCACGAAAACTTCAATAACTTTTGACTCTGGACTCTGATTTTGATGATCTTAGGATCGTTTTGAAGAGAACAAAAGGCTCTACAAGATTATGCAAATAAACATCATAGTCCAACAAGGGAGGACAAAATAAAATGGAGAAAGGTATGACCTCTCAGAAGCGATGAACTGGTAAAACCTCCAAAACCAAAACGCAAGAAGTTGAGCTTGGAAACTCCAATTGGGATGAAACCAATTTTGTTGGAAAGATAATAAAGATTAGAATCCAACAAAAATTGAAATATTGGGTATCACCAAGGGAGAAAATATCATGAATATATATGTGAGATATCTCCCAAGGTGTGGAGCCGGAAAACCCACAAGATCAAAAATGCAATAGGATATGCAAGGGATATCTGTTTTTGATGAACTAGAGCTTGTTATGAAGATAACCACAAGATCTAGATCCTCACATAGACAAGAACCAAAAAACAACCAAGAAAGATGATGCTATGTATGCAAAGGTTTGAGCTCTCTCAGAAAGATACGAACGAGTCACCCACTCGAGAGCCCCTCTTGATAGTACGGCTATCTATCCTAAACCCAGTCTCCCAACACTACAAGAGACCGGTAAAATAGAAACCCTATAAAGATCATACCATTACCTTGAGCATACCACTTGAGCTTGATGTAGACGATCTTGTCACCTTCAAGATGGAACACCTTTCTTGATTGCTCTTGCTTGATGAAGACTTGCGAATGGCTCCCCCATACTCCATGGGGAAACCTCTTCTTTGACCTTGTCTTCATCACTCCATGAACACCGAGGAGGCAAGCTTCAAGCATGAGATCTTACAGAGATGGCACACCGTGAGCTTGAGCATCAATTCTTGATGATGATGTCTTGAAGAAAGCCATGAGGAACTCCATCTTCTTCTTCTTCTTCAAGACATACTTGATCTTCTTCTTCTACTTGATTCCAATAGGCACAAATCCCTTGGACAATGTGATACATTGCAAATGTATCTATAATTTTTGATGTTCCATGCTTGGTTTTATCTACTTTCTTGTGTTTTGTCCACCCTTTGGAGTAATTTTCATATGATTTCTTGGAATAACCTATTAACAAGAGCCACAGTGCCAGCTGCCTATTTTCTGCTGTTTTTGGTTCCAGGAAGTCAGAAAATGAATATTCTTGGAATTGGACGGGACAAAAGCCAAAGTTATTATTTTATCGGGGGACACTTGGAGCCAGAATATGAGACGGAGAAGGGCCAAAGGGCGGCCACACCACCTGGCCACGTGGCCAGGCTTGGCCTGTGCCAGGGGGTGGTGTGGCCAGCCCAGGCACCCCCTCGGCCTCTCCTTCCGCCTATATATTGCCTCTGATACGGAAACCCTAAGGACCCGATCAAAATTCCACGAAAGAGTCTGTAGCTGTCGTCATCTCCATCCCTAGATAGGGAGGGATCTGAAGCTCTTCCCGGCACCCTGCCGGAGAGGGGAATTCACCCTGGAGGCCTTCTTCATCATCATGCAAGCCTCCGGTGTGATGTGTGAGTAGTTCATCTCTAGACTATGGGTCCATGTAGTAGCTAGATGGCTGTTTCTCCTCCTTTGTGTTATCATGTTTAGATCTTGTGAGCTCCGTTCATGATCAAGATCATCTATTTGTAATTCTACATGTTGTGTTTGCGGGGATCCGATGGATATTGAGATGCTATTTCATATTGATTATTGATTCTATCATGTCTTTGTTATTTGTGATCTTCCATGTTTTCCATTGTTAGTAGCTATCTTGGCCAAGTAGATGCTAGCAACTCCAAGAGTTAGTATTTATGCTCGATAGTGGGTTCATGCCTCTGGTAATCTAGGGAAGTGACAGAAATCTCTAAGGTACTAGATGTGCTGTTGCTACTAGGGAGAAAACAACAATCCTTTGTTCATAGAACAATCGTATTGTTTACTTTACACGCAATTCGTAATGCAATAATTTGTTGCTTGCAACTTAATACTGGAGGGGGTTCGGATGATAACCTGAAGGTGGATTATTAGTCATAGATGTAGTTGGATGGAGGTCTATGTATAATGTTGTAATGCCCAATCAAGTCTCAAAGGAGTCAAGATGATTAGTATATGCTTGTATGCTTTCTCGATGTTTGTCAATTGCCCCGCTGTAATTTGTTCACCAAACATGTTATCTATCTTAAGGAGAGCCACCTCTGGTGAACTATGGACCCCGGTCCTTTCTTTTACATTCAATCTACAAACTGTTTACTACTTTGTGTTTACTTTCTGCAAACTATTACTTCCTTCCATTCGATACGTTTAATCCTTTGTTTTCAACAAAACTGGTGAGACTGACAACCTCATCGCAAGTTGGGGACAGAGTTCTGTGGTTGTGTTGTGCAGGTCTCCATGTTGTTGCTGGCACCGGTAGTGCGCCCTGCCAACGTTCAGCTAGCAACACCTTTGGGGTGTTTCCTTGCTCCTACTGGATTGGTAACCTTGGTTTCGTACTAAGGGAAAACTTGCTGCTGTGCTCATCATACCTTCCTCTTGGGGTTCCCCAACGAGCTCGATATATTTTGGGCCATCAAGCTCTTTTTCTGGCACCGTTGCGCGGGGAGTCAAGGACATCTTCATAAGGGGAGTCCCTCATAACCAATCTCTTTACTTTGTTATTTTTGTTTTGCTTAGTTTACTTTTGCTTTGTTTGCTTGTTTCTTTATCAAAAACACAAAAAAATTAGTTTTACAAGTTTGCTTTATTTATAAAAAAAATGACTACTCTGGAAAATACTAAGTTGTGTGACTTCACTAGCACCAACAACAATGATTTCATGAGCACACCTATTACTCCACATGTTCCTGAAGCTACTTTCTTTGAGATTAAACCTGCTTTACTCAATTTTTTTTTGAGAGAACAATTTTCTGGTATTGGTGATGAAGATGCTGCTGCTCATCTAAATAACTTTGTTGAACTTTGTGAGATGCAAAAGCATAAGTATATAGATGGAGATATTATTAAGCTTAAATTGTTTCCTTTCTCTTTGAGAGGAAAAGCTAAAGAGTGGTTGAATTCCTTAACTAGGAATAGTATTGATTCTTGGACTAAATGCAAAGATGCTTTCGTTGGAAAATACTATCCTCCTGCTAAGATTATATCTATGAGAAGTGAAATAATGAAGTTTAAACAATCTGATAATGAACATGTTGCTCAAGCTTGGGAAAGAATGAAATCTTTGGTAAAGAATTGTCTCACTCATGGACTGACTGCTTGGATGATCATCCAAACCTTTTATGCAGGATTGAACTATTCTTCAAGGAACCTATTAGATTCTGCTGCTGGAGGTACCTTTATGACCATTACTTTGGGTGCTGCAACAAAGCTTCTGGATAATATGATCGTTAACTATTCTGAATGGCATACTGAGAGAGCTCCATAGGGTAAGAAGGTAAATTATGTTGAAGAAACCTCCTCCTTGAGTGATAAGATTGATATTATTATGTCTATGCTTGTTAATGGGAAAGCCCATATTGATCCAAATAATGTTCCCTTAGCCTATTTGGTTGCTCAAGAAGAGCAAGTTGATGTGAACTTTATAAGAAATAATAATTTTGGCAACAATGCTTATGGTAATAACAATTATAGGCCTTACCCTCCTAATAATACTTATGGTTATAATGGCAAACCTGGATTACCTAGTGAAGGAAGAATTTTAAAAGTTGAAAGAGCCACTAAGAACTTCATGAAAATGCAATATGAACAAAATCAACTATTTACTAAAACTATGGAGGAACAATCTATCATTTTGAAGAACATTAGCCATCAACTTGAGAGTCTAAATAGGGAAATTCCTAGTTTACAATTGACACTTTCTAATGCTGAAAGAAATATAGCATCACTTGCTGAAGCTCAAACTTCTTTGAATAAAATGGCTGCTAAACCTGAAACTAATGATAATCCCTTTGCAGCTACTAATGCCATACAAGTAATAATTGATGAAAATATTAGACTATTAGCTGAATTACATGCTAAGTGGGAAAGAGAAGAAGAAATTGCTAGAAACATTAGTGTTTCTACTATCACCACCACTAGTGTTGAGGCTAGTAATAGTTCTACTACTTTAGATGATAAATTTGATTTTGATCTTGATGGTTGCAATATCTCTGAAGTTATTAAGTTCCTACAAAAGCTTGCTAAAAGTCCTAATGCTAGTGCTATGAACATGGCCTTTACAAAACACATTACTGATGCTCTCATAAATATTAAAGAAGAAAAGATGAAACATAAAGCTTCTATTCCTATAAAACAAGAAGATGGTTGGGAACCCATCATTAATATGAAAGTGGATGATTTTGATTTCAAAGCTTTATGTGATCTTGATAGTAGTGTTTCTATTATGCCTAGAAGGATTTATGATATGCTTGATTTGCCACCACTTGAAGATTGTTATTTGAATGTCCCACTTGATGATAATGCTAAAAATAAACTCATGGGGAGTATTAATGATCTTCTTATTATGGTTAACAATGCCTATGTCCCTGTTGATTTCTATGTTTTGGATGTTGAATGCAATGCTTCTTGTCCTATTACTTTGGAAAGACCTTTTCTTAGAACTGTTGGTGCCATTATTGATATGAAAGAAGGCACCATTAAATATAAACTCCCACTCAAGAAAGGTATAGAACATTTCCCTAAGAAGAGAGAGAAGATTTCTTTCGCCTCTCCTATGAAAACAAAATTTGCTCTTAATGCTTCTTCATTTGAGAACACTTGATTCTTTTTCTTGCTTCTTATGCCTAACTTAAAGGCGTTAAAGAAAAGTACTTACTGGGAGATAATCCAAAAGTTTTAGATGAGTCTTGGAAGTTATTACTTCAGTAATAACCGCTCCTTATCCTTTTTATTTGCTTTTTGTGCCAAGAGTAACCTCTAATGAGAGAGAAGTAATGATTGGGAAAGTTGCTGTCTCGAAACAGATTTTTGTGCTTCACCATAAAAATTCGTGTAAAAACTCTGTACGTCCTTTTGAGGCGTGAATTTTTGTGCTTCTGACCCAAGTTGTTATCTAACTTTCGTTAGTTCAACACTTTTTTATTTGAGCAACAGAAGGTCTTCGAAAAAATTCGTCTTTACCTGCTGGTCTGTTTTGATAGATTTCTGCCATTTTCTGCATTTGCTTCTTGTTGGTTCCTTTTTTAGTTCTTTTGGGTAATTGAGATTTTTGAGGGAAGTGCTCCAGTATCTAGTGTTTTAATGGAAGTTTTATTGGTGTTAGAACTGAATCTAAAGACTTATTATCTTGAGTGCACTAATGTTGCTAATAAAGATTGTGTGAAGTTTTGTATGAAGGAAAAATTTCAGGTATATGGAAGGAATGATTAATGAGATGAAGAATGGACTAAAGCTCAAGCTTGGGGATGCCACGTGTGTCACCTCAAGAAATATCCAAGAAGTACACACGTCAAAGCTTGGGGATGCCCAAGGCATCCCTTTCTTCATCAATAAAAATCCCAGGTTTCTCTCAAACGCTTCATTTTTATTGTTTCATGCACAATTGTGTTGTTCTTGGAGCGTCTTCTTTTTTGTTTTCATTTTAGTTTTTCGTTTGCTTCGTTTGCTTAGTTTGCGGAATAAATTGGTTGGACCCCCTCTTTCATACATTGTTTTTCAAATAGTTTGGTTTGGTTTGAAAAGAGTAGGAAAGTTCATGCTTAAGAGTTAAAGAGAGCTTTTTTTTTACTGTGGCCTATGCTTTGTCATGCCATGCATGATATTGTTTTGGCTTTATTCTTAGTATTCTTTTCTGTAGCATGACTTGTTATAAACAATTGAGATTGCTTAATGTGCCTTGGATGAATCATGCGTTGTTTTAGCATATTAAAGCATAGTATTGTGGTGTTCTCCTTTGATGCTTTATTTGGGTTGACTTGGCGCATGCTCACACCATGTTATGACTATCCCAAGTCACCATAGCCTTTATGATCCTTTAGTTTTCAACTTGTAGTATCACTTTATGCTTTGATCAATGATGTTTTGTCGCTCTGCATGATTATGACCATTGTTGCTCTCTTAGTTTGTCGCTCCCAGTCTTTTGCTAGCCTCCGCAACCAAGTATGAGTTCCACTCATACATCCAACTCCCTAAACCAAGTTATTCCAAAGAGTCCACCATACCTACCTATTAGCATATGCTATTCCAAGTATATTTATGTTTGTGTTTACCTTCCAAAATAAACTTGTTATGAGAAAACTAGTGATTAAAGCTCTCACGAACTTGATGGCACACTTTACTTTTCTTGCCCTTAATAAACTTGAACCATTGTGTCGTCTATGTTGTATATGCTTGCACTTATTTGTTGGGGATTAGCAGAACCATGCTATCATGGGGAACGCTTTCAACATTGCACGGGTACTTTGTACCTAGTTGATATCATGCTCTTTTGTCTATGGATGTCATAGGTGTGAAATGAAAGGGGAGCTTGTAAGTCCATGGAGTTATGTATATGTGTTAGATAAACGCCTGGGTCGCTGGTCTAATCCATGCTGACATGGTGGAAACCTGTAGCGTAACCATAATTAGCTGTCTATGAAGCATTCTTCTTATAAAAAAAGAGTCCTATATTGAAAAAAATAGAAAAAGAAAAAAAAATATTATGAAAAGAGGAAAGAGAGAAAAAAGCACCATATTCCCATGGCAAATAAGAAGATTGTTGAGATGCTCGTTATCTGCTTGCCTTGTCATTTTGATATGGGGATTCTTCCGTATCATCGGGCAAGGGGTACCCCGTTGGCGGTTCTCTATGATACACATGTACTTACGATGACAAGAACTTACCGATGACTAAACTTGAGTAGCATGAGGAGCGGCCCTCGTATTCAAGGGGCATGAGATTTCTAACTTATACTTCGTCAAGCATGTACACCATAGTTTGTTCACTTTAACCTTAATCACTTCAAGATGCTTATGATAGGGGCAATGAGAGCTGAAAGCTATTAAGTACCATAACTTTTGGAAGCTCTTTATGAAACTTGAATCTCTGCTTCCTTCTATGAAGGCCTTTCTTCCACTTTTATATTGAGTCTCCACCTTCTACCTTTATGCACTTACTTTGAGAGCATATTGGCCATTCTTAGTTCTATGTGCATTGTCCTAATACTAGTTGATTGATGCATAACTTGATATTGCTTGTTTTAAACTATTTGTATCTAGTCACTCTTATGAACTTTGAAGGTGTCCTATGCATTTATGTTTGCTACTT
The DNA here is from genome assembly GCA_023614405.1 of Avena insularis. Lineage (NCBI taxonomy): Eukaryota > Viridiplantae > Streptophyta > Magnoliopsida > Poales > Poaceae > Avena > Avena insularis. The sequence continues at coordinate 605,183,418 of CM042690.1, read as the reverse complement.
GATACATTGCAAATGTATCTATAATTTTTGATGTCCCATGCTTGCTTTTATCCACTTTCTTGTGTTTTGTTCCAACTTTGGAGTACTTTTCATATGATTTCTTGGACTAACCTATTAACAAGAGCCACAGTGCCAGCTGCCTGTTTTCTACTGTTTTTGGTTCCAGGAAAGTCAAAAAATGAATATTCTCGGAATTGGACGGGACAAAAGCCAAAGTGCCTATTTTTCCGGATGCCATCAAGTGCCAGAATACGAGACGGAGAGGGGCCAAGGGGCAACCACACCACCTGGCCGCGCGGCCAGGCCTGGCCCGCGCCAGGGGGTGGTGTGGCCACTCCTGGCACCCCCTCGACCTCTCCTTCCGCCTATATATTGCCCTCGGGACGAAAACCCTAAGTGCCCGATCAAAAATCCACGAAAGAGTATGTAGCCACAATCATCTCCATCCCTAGATCGGGAGGGATCTGAAGCTCTTCCTGGCACCCTGCCGGAGAGGGGAATTCACCCTGGAGGCCTTCTTCATCACCATGCAAGCCTCCGGTGTGATGCGTGAGTAGTTCATCATTGGACTACGGATCCATGTAGTAGCTAGATGGCTGGTTCTCCTCCTGTGCGCTTTCATGTCTAGATCTTGTGAGCTCCGTTCATGATCAAGATCATCCATTTGTAATTCTGCATGTTGTGTTTGCGGGGATCTGATGGATATTGAGATGCTATTTCAGATTAATTATTGATTCTATCATGTCTTGGTTATTTGTGATCTTGCATGCTTTCCGTTGTTAGTAGCTATCTTGGCCGAGTAGATGCTAGCAACTCCAAGAGTTAGTATTTATGCTCGATAGTGGGTTCATGCCTCCGTAACTGGGAAGTGACAGAAATCTCTAAGGTACTAGATGTGTTGTTTCTACTAGGGAGAAAACAACAATCCTTTGTTCATAGAACAATCGTATTGTTTACTTTACATGCAGTTCGTAAAGCAATAATCTGTTGCTTGCAACTTAATACTGGAGGGGGTTCGAATGATAACCTGAAGGTGGATTATTAGTCATAGATGCAGTTTGATGGCGGTCTATGTATAATGTTGTAATGCCCAATCAAGTCTCAAAGGAGTCAAGATGATTAGTATATGCATGTATTGCTTTCTCGGTGTTTGTCAATTGCCCCGCTGTAATTTGTTCACCCAGCATGTTATCTATCTAAGGAGAGCCACCTCTAGTGAACTATGGATCCCGGTCCTTTTCTTTACATACAATCTACAATTGTTTACTTCTTTGTGTTTACTTTCTGCAAACTATTACTTTTTTCCATTTGATACGTTTAATCCTTTGTTTTCTGCAAAACATGATGAGATTGACAACCTCATCGCAAGTTGGGGACAAAGTTCTGTGGTTGTGTTGTGCAGGTCTCCACGTTGCTACTAGCACCGGTAGTGCGCCCTGCCAAAGCTCAGCTAGTAACACCTTTGGGGTGTTTCCTTGCTCCTACTGGTTCGATTAAACCTTGGTTTAATAACTGAGGGAAACTTGTTGCTGTGCTCATCATACCTTCCTCTTGGGGTTCCCAACGAGCTCTACATCAACCATGCACCAGTACTTTTCTGGGCATCGTGCATTGAGCCATCAAGCATTTTTGTGGCGCCGTTGCCGGGGAATCAAGGACATCTTCACAAGGGGAGTCCCTCATAACCAATATCTTTACTTTGTTGTTTTTGTTTTGCTTAGTTTTCTTTTTGCTTTGTTTGCTTGTTTCTTTATCAAAAACACAAAAAAATTAGTTTTACTAGTTTGCTTTCTTTACCAAAAACACACAAAAAATTAAGTCTCCTTTAGTTGTCACCTCTTCCTTAGCTCACCATGTTGATCCCTACATTCACCCTGAAAGACCTTCCAATTGGTAGTGGTTCTATAATTGGGAAAGATAACATTGAAGAATTCTTTAATCATGTTAGTAAGCATGAAGATACTAAGGATAGATCCCTTGTAGAACTTGCTCCAAACTATGAGATTGCTGCAACTTCTTTAATTCACATGTTAGAAGCTAGGTTTGTTAACCTCAACCCCTTAATGCAAGTAATGTTTCTTTAGCTTAAAGAAATTGAGGATCCTGAAAAGAGGTTTCATTTTAGAAACTTTTTTTAAGGAGTTCTATGATGTTGCCAAGGAAGCTAGGAAAGTCTTTGAACGTTTCAGTATGCTAGGCTCATGTGTAGATGTTGTTGGTACACGAGAAAAGATGAACAAAACCGAACCTAATGGGGAGGAACCTAAGATACCAACACCCTTTAAACTAATAGCAATACATGATGATAGAAAAGAATCTTGATTGGATTGTTCCTGAAAACCCTTTTGATGAGAATAGTGAACCTAAGAGCATTGAGAAAGGATCATCTAGAACTTATTTGGATGATATACCTTGCCTTGTTGAAAATATTTCTGATATTAATCTTAATGCTTCTTCATTTGAGAACACTTGATTTTTTCTTTGCTTCTTATGCCTAACTTAAAGGCGTTAAAGAAAAGTACTTATTGGGAGATAACCCAAAAGTTTTAGATGAGTCTTGGAAGTTATTACCTCTGTAATAACCGCTCCTTATCCTTTTTATTTGCTTTTTGTGCCAGGAGTAACCTCTAATGAGAGACAAGTAATGATTGGGAAAGTTGCTGTCGTGAAACAGATTTTTGTGCTTCACCGTAAAAATTCGTGAGAGAGCTCTGTATGTCAGATTTAGCTGTAATTGTTTGTGCTTCTTCCCCAGGTTGTTATCTAACTTTCGTTAGTTCAACACTTTTTGATTTGAGAAACAGAAGGTCTTTGAAAAAATTCGTCTTTACCTGCTGGTCTGTTTTGATAGATTTCTGCCATTTTCTGCATTTGCTTCTTGTTGGTTCCTTTTTGAGTTATTTTGGGGAATTAAGCTTTTTGAGGGAAGTGCTACAGTAGCTAGTGTTCTAATGGAAGTTTATTTGGTGTTATAACTGAACCTTAAGACTTATTTATCTTGAGTGCACTAATGTTGCTAATAAAGATTGTGTGAAGTTTTGTATAAAGGAAAAAAATTCAGGTGTATGGAAGGAATGAGTAATGAGATGAAGGATGGACTAAAGCTCAAGCTTGGGGATGCCACGCGTGTCACACCAAGAAATATCCAAGAATTACAAGCGTCAAAGCTTGGGGATGCCCAAGGCATCCCCTTCTTCATCAATAAATATTCCAGGTTTCTTCCAAACGCTTCATTTTTATTGTTTCATGCACAGTTGTGTTGTTCTTGGAGCGTCTTCTTTTTAGTTTTTGTTTTGGTTTTTCGTTTGCTTTTGTTTGCTTAGTTTGCTGAATAAATTGGTTGGACCCCCTCTTTCATACATTGGTTTGCAAATAGTTTGGTTTGGTTTGGAAAAGAGTAGGAAAGTTCATACTTATGTGGTAAAAAGAGTTTGTTTTTGACTGTGGCCTATGCTTTGTCATGCCATGCTTGATATTGTTTTGGCTTTATGCTTAGTATTATTTGCTGTAGCATGACTTGTTACAAACAATTGAGATTGCTTAATGTGCCTTGGATGAATCATGCGTTGTTTTAGCATATTAAAGCATAGTATAGTGGTATTCTCTTTTGATGCTTTATTTGGGTTGAGTTGGCACATGCTCACACCATGTTATGACTATCTCGAGTCACCATAGCCTTTATTATCCTTTAGTTTTCAACTCGTAGTATCACTTTATGCTTTGATCAATGATGTTTTGTCGCTCTGCATGATTATGGCCATTATTGCTCTATTAGTTTGTCGCTCCCAGTCTTTTGCTAGCCTCCACAACAAAGTATGAGTTCCACTCATGCATCCAACTCCCTAAACCAAGTTATTCCAAAGACTCCACCATACCTACCTACTAGCTTATGTTATTCCAAGTATATTCATGCTTTTGTTTACCTTCCAAATTAAACTTGTTATGAGAAACTAGTGATTAAAGCTCTCACGAACTTGATGGCACACTTTACTTTTTGCATCTAATAAACTTGAACCATTGGGTCCTTCTTTGTTACGTATATGCTTGCGCTTTATAAGTTGAAATTAGCAGAACCATGTTTCATGGGGAACGCTTTCAACATTGCACTTGTACTTTGTACCCCGTTGATATCATGTTCTTTTGCTTACGGATCCCGTGATTGTGAAATAAAAGTGGAACTTGTAAGATCATGGAGTTTGTATGTGTGTTAGAGAAACGCCTAGGCCGCTAGCCTAAGCCATGCCTAATCATGGTGGAAACTTGCAGCATCACCATAATGAGCACTCTATGAAGCATCCTCAATAAAAACCTATGCAAATAGCAAATAAAAAGATCGCTGAGATGCTCATTGTCTGCTTGCCTTGTCATTTTGATTATGGGAAAGCTCCCGTATCATGTGCAAGGGGTACCCCGTTGGTGGTTCTTAATGATACACATATACTTACAATGACAAGAGCTTACTCGTGACTGAAGTTGAGTAGCATGAGGATCGGTCTTCGTAATTAAGGGGCATGAGATTTCGGTTTATAACTTGTCAAGCATATCCTCTTATTTGTGTCACTTTAACCTTAATCACCTTAAAGATGCTTATGATAGGGGCAATGAGAGCTGAAAGCTATAAGTACCATAATTTTTGGAAGCTCATTACGAGACTTGAATCCCTACTTCCTTTTACAAAGGTCTTTCTTCCACCATTATATTGAGTCTCCACCTTCTATCTTTATGCACCCACTTTGAGAGCATAGTGGCCATTCTTAGTTCTATGTGCATTGTCCCAAGACTAGTTGATTGATGCATAACTTGATATTGCTTGTTTTAAACTATTGTATCTAGTCACTCTTATGAACTTTGAAGGTGTCCTATGCATTTATATTTGCTACTCTATTGAGGGACAAGCTGAATACTATTATGCTATGTTTTCTTTATGTGAAACAAACAAACGTCTTGCAAAGCATTGTTATTCATCAATCTTTTGTTTGTGCCTTTTCATGTTGCATCATAGTTTCTTTGCTTATTGCTAGAACTTTGTCTTCCATGTTATGATTGAAGTACTATGATCCCAGATTTGAATGTTTTACAAATACTTTGATCAAGTTTATGATGGTGCATGTCACCTCAAAAATTATTCTTTCTTTTTATCACTTACCTACTCGAGGACGAGCAGGAGTTAAGCTTGGGGATGTTGATACATTGCAAATGTATCTATAATTTTTGATGTCCCATGCTTGGTTTTATCCACTTTCTTGTGTTTTGTTCCAACTTTGGAGTACTTTTCATATGATTTCTTGGACTAACCTATTAACAAGAGCCACAGTGCCATTTGCTTTTCTGCTGTTTTTGGTTCGGAAAGTCGAAAATGAATATTCTCGAATTGGACGGGACAAAAGCCAAAGTGCCTATTTTCCGGATGTCATCAAGTGCAGAATCACGAGGCGGAGAGGGGCTGGGGGCACACCACCACTGCCGCGTGGCCAGGCCGCCAGGTGTGGTGTGGCTCCTAGCACCCCCTCGGCCTCTCCTTCCGCCTATATATTGCCCTCATGACAAAAACCCTAAGTGCCTGATCAAAAATCCACGAAAGAGTCTGTAGCCGCCGTCATCTCCATCCCTAGATCGGGAGGGATATGAAGCTCTTCTCGGCACCCTGTCGGAGAGGGGAATTCACCCTAGAGGCATTCTTCATCACCATGCAAGCCTCCGGTGTGATGCGTGAGTAGTTCATCCTTGGACTACGGATCCATGTAGTAGCTAGATGGCTGGTTCTCCTCCTTTGTGCTTTCATGTCTAGATCTTGTGAGCTCCGTTCATGATCAAGATCATCTATTTGTAATTCTGCATGTTGTGTTTACGGGGATCTGATGGATATTGAGATGCTATTTCAGATTAATTATTGATTATATCATGTCTTTGTTATTTGTGATCTTGCATGCTTTCTGTTGTTAGTAGCTATCTTGGCCGAGTAGATGCTAGCAACTCCAAGAGTTACGAGATCGGATCTCATGGTTGATGTAGTCGATCACTTGCCGATCTCAAGATCGAGTAGACGATCTTTCCGGCGCCACGTTCCGGCAGCGCTTCTACAGTCGGTCACACGTGCGGAGTCGAAGGAGACCTTCCTCTCCCCGTTCCAGCGAGCAGCAGAGGTAGTAGATCTCTCCACAGAATCCCAGCAGCACGACGGCGTGGTGGTGGTGGAGTAGAGAATTCTGCAGGGCTTCGCCTAAGCCAGAGCAGAGGGAAGGAGGAGGAGAGAGGCAACTTGAGATCTAGAGAATAGAAGGGGCAAGGGGGTTTGTGCCTCCACCCCTCTATTTAAAGGAGGGAGGCGCCATTGGGAGGTGGAGTCCTTGTAGGACTCCCCTCTCCCTTGGTCGGCGGATCAAGGAGGTGGGGGGAGAGTCCTACTCCCCCACGAATCCTTGTCTTACCCCACAAGGATTCCTTGATCCTTTCTTGGTTTTCTAGTAAACTCCAAGAAATCTTCTAGAACCTTCCAGAACATTCCGAAACCTTCTAGAATCCCCATACAAATACTCCGGAACATTTCCTAACTTAGAAAATGATCCCCAATATATGAATGTTATTACCCGGACAATTCCGGATCTCCTCGTGATGTCCCGGATCCAATCCGAGACTCCGAACAACATTCGGTCTCCAACGCACATTCCATATCTACTTAAAACAACTTCGAACCTTAAGTGTGTCACCCTACGGTTCGTGAACATGTAGACATGATGGAGACACATCTCCGATCAATAACCATTAGCGGGATCTGGAGATCCATAACAGCTCCCACATACTCAACGATGACTTTGTGATCGATAGAACCATTTAACATACGAAACCAATTCCCTTTGTCACGCGATATTCTACTTATCCGAGGTTTGATCGTCGGTATCTCCATACCTAGTTCTACCTCGTTACTAATAAGTACTCTTTACTCGTTCCATGATATGTCATCCCTTATGACCTAGTCACATGCTTGCAAGCTAACTAGATGACATTCCACCGAGAGGGCCCAGAGCATATCTATCCGTCATATGGATGGACAAATCCCAATCTTGGTCCATGCGCTTCAACACATACTTTTAGAATACCCAATGACACCTTTATAACCACCCGATTTAAGCGGTGTTTGATGTCATCAAAGTATCCATCCGGTGATGGTGATTAACATAACCTCATGGTCGAAGGATTAGGTTACTATGCATTTGAAAAGCTTGTAGCAAAACAAACTTAATGACTTGATCTTATGCTATGCTTACTATGGGTGTGTGTCCATCACATCATTCTCCTAATGATATGATCTTGTTATTAACGACATCCAATGTCCATGATCAGGAAACCATGATCATCCATTAATCAACAAGCTAGTTTAACAAGAGGCTTACTAGGGACTCTTTTATGTTTAAAAAACACACAAGTATTAATGTTTCCGGTTAATACAATTATAGCATGGGATGTAAACATTTATCATAAACATAAAGATATAATAATAACCACTTTGTTATTGCCTCTTGGGCATATCTCCAACACTTTGTTCATAGAACAATCGTATTGTTTACTTTGCACGCAGTTCGTAAAGCAATAATCTATTGCTTGCAACTTAATACTGGAGGGGGTTCGGATGATAACCTGAAGGTGGATTACTAGTCATAGATGCAGTTTGATGGCGGTCTATGTATAATGTTGTAACGCCCAATCAAGTCTCAAAGGATTCAAGATGATTAGTATATGCATGTATTGCTTTCTCGGTGTTTGTCAATTGCCCCGCTGTAATTTGTTCACGCAGCATGTTATCTATCTAAGGAGAGCTGCCTCTAGTGAATTATGGATCCCGGTCCTTTTCTTTACATACAATCTACAATTGTTTACTTCTTTGTGTTTAATTTCTGCAAACTATTCCTTCTTTCCATTTGATACGTTCAATCCTTTGTTTTCCGCAAAACACGGTGAGATTGACAACCTCATCACAAGTTGGGGACAAAGTTCTGTGGTTGTGTTGTGCAGGTCTCCACGTTGCTACTAGCACCGTACCAAAGCTCTACCAAAGCTAGTAACACCTTTGGGGTGTTTCCTTGCTCCTACTGGTTCGATTAAACCTTGGTTTCATAACTGAGGGAAACTTGTTGTTGTGCTCATCATACCTTCCTCTTGGGGTTCCCAACGAGCTCTACATCAACCACGCACCAGCACTTTTCTGGGCGCCGTGCATTGAGCCATCACTACTCTATGAGGGACAAGCTGAATGCCATTATGCTATGTTTTCTTTATGTGAAACGAACAAACGTCTTGCAAAGCATTGTTATTCATGAATCTTTTGTTTGTGCCTTTTCATGTTGCAACATAGTTTCTTTGTCTTATTGCTAGAACTTTGTCTTTCATGCTATGATTGAATTACTATGATCCCAGCTTTGAATGTTTTACAAATACTTTGATCAAGTTTATGATGGTGCATGTCACCTCAAAAATTATTCTTTCTTTTTATCACTTACCTACTCGAGGACGAGCAGGAGTTAAGCTTGGGGATGTTGATACATTGCAAATGTATCTATAATTTTTGATGTTCCATGCTTGGTTTTATCCACTTTCTTGTGTTTTGTCCACACTTTGGAGTACTTTTCATATGATTTCTTGGACTAACCTATTAACAAGAGCCATAGTGCCAGCTGCCTGTTTTCTGCTGTTTTTGGTTCCAGGAAAGTCAGAAAACGAATATTCTCGGAATTGGATGGGACAAAAGCCAAAGTTATTATTTTACCGGGGGACACTTGGAGCCAGAATACGAGACGGAGAAGGGCCAGAGGCGGCCACACCACCTGCCCGCGCGGCCAGGCTTGGCCCGCGCCAGGGGGTGGTGTGTGATACATTGCAAATGTATCTATAATTTTTGATGTTCCAGGCTTGGTTTTATCCACTTTCTTGTGTTTTGTCCACACTTTGGAGTACTTTTCATATGATTTCTTGGACTAACCTATTAACAAGAGCCACAGTGCCAGCTGCCTGTTTTCTGCTGTTTTTGGTTCCAGGAAAGTCAGAAAATGAATATTCTCGGAATTGGACGGGACAAAAGCCAAAGTGCCTATTTTTCCAGAAGACTCCAGGAGCCAGAATACGAGACGGAGGAGGGCCAAGGGCTGGCCACACCACCCCCAGGCGCGGGCTAGGCCTGGCCGTGCCAGGGCATGGTGTGGTGGCCCCGGGCACCCCCTCGGTCTCCCTCTTCGCCTATAAGAAGCCTTCTAACCTAAAAACTTCCAGGGGTTCAACGTTTTTCCATGAAAAGTTCCGTTGCACCGCCGCCGCCGAAGGGGAGATTCGGGGGACAGAAAGTCTCTATTCCGGCACCCTGTCGGGACGGGAAGTGCCCCCGGAGCCATCTCCATCGATCCCCACCATCATCTTCATCGACCATCCATGTTTCTTCCATCTATGAGTGAGTAATCCCCTGCTGTAGGCTACGGGGATGGTAGGGATTGGATGAGATCATTCATGTAATGGCATCAGATTGTTAGGGCATGGTGCCTAGTATCTCTTATTAGTGCTTTATGACTTTGTTGCAACTTTGTTGTGCTTAATGCTTGTCACTAGGGCCCGAGTGCCATGATTTCAGATCTGAACATGTTATTGATTCATCATGATAGTATTGTTTTGGGTCTTATCTACAAGTTGTATACACACGTCGTTGTCCGGAACCTATGGTCTCGGCGATGAAATCGGGTAGCCGGAAGGGAAAGGCTTTGATGTGAGGATCACATGTGTTCACGGAGTGTTAATGCTTTGCTCCGGTGCTCTATTAAAAGGAGCACCTTAATCGCTAGTAGTTCCCTAGAGGCCTCGCTGCAAATGGGCTGGCAGGACAAAAGATGTTGTGCAAGTTCTCATTGCGAGCACGTATGACTATATATGGAACACATTCCTAGGATTGTCTAGTACTTGGATGCTTTATCTTATTTATCTGCAATTGCCCTATGTTCTGATTGCTATGTGAATTGTCTTATCCATGCAACGCCCGTCCATCCATCCCTATGCCTACCGCACTCGAATCCCTTTTCTTTCGCTTTTGTTACTACTGTCTTTGCTTTGCTACTGCTGTTACTTTACTATTCCTACTACAAAACTGTTGCTACTGATAAACTGCTGTGAGCAAGATTGTTTCCAGGTACAGCTGAATTGACAACTCAGTTGTTAAGGCTGATAAGTATTCTTTGGCTCCCCTTGTGTCGAATCAATAAATTGGGTTTCACTTCCCTCGAAAATACTGCGATACACCCCCTATACTTGTGGGTCATCAAGACTATTTTCTGGCGCCGTTGCCGGGGACCATAGCTTTATTTATCAAGTCCACTTGGATTGACTATTGTTCAAGCTAAGTTTATTTTCTCCTTGTTTGCTTGTTTCTTTATCAAAAATACAAAAAAAAATTAGTTCCTACTCTAGTTGTTGTTTTTGTTGGTCTGTTATTGTCTTGCTTTATCATGCTTGTTGTCAATGGTTGGTTTCTTTGAAACTGAATCTTATTGGCAAGGTGGGTTCACGGAAGATCAAAAAATATTATTATAAGGAACACCGCTTGTCACAAAAAGGGAAACACTTATGGGAACAAATTGATAGATTGTATACCATTGCTAGGAACGTGTGCTCTACTTATAATGTTACTTATTGCTGTGATGAGTCTTGTTGCGGAAAGAGGTATAAACACCTCCCTTTTCAATGTGAGTATAGTGATAATGATACCATATCTTCCTATGCTAAAGGAATTTATGACTTTGATGATGCAGAAAAAATTGAAGAATTTATTGCTTGGAAGGGTGCTTTTGAACTTGCTAGTTTGCTTGAAAATATTGATGATTCACCTTACAAATATGAGGTGTATGGTATGCTTAAATTTTGCTTTGATAATTACAAGGATGAAAATGGCTATATACTTGAGTATTTTAATAGATGATTTCCACAAATGGAAGAGACTAATGCCTTGCAGGACCCTATGGAAGAGATTAATGCCTTGCAGGCTCCTATGGAAGAAGAAATTGATGAACCTGAAATCTCATTAGATGAAAAAGAGGAGGAGAGTGATGAACAAAAGGAGGAAGAATGGATTAGCTACCCATGCCTACCTTCTAATGAGAGTAACTCTTTATCCCTTACATTATTTGATTGTCCTCCATGCTTACTAAAGGGGGATGAATGTTATGTTCCCGAGGTTTCCTTTGAAAATGTTTATGATAAGGCTGTAGTGCTTGTAGATCATGAAAAGCATGCTTTATGTGATAGTTATATTGTTGAGTTTATTCATGAGGCTACTGAAAATTATTTTGAGAGAGGAAAATATGGTGGTAGGAGTTTTCATGGTATTGAAACACCTCTCTATGTGCTGAAAGTTTTGAAGTTACTCTTGTTTTATCTTCCTATGCCTATCACTTTGTTCTTTGCAAATTTATTTGCTTACATGATTCCTATGCATAGGAAGTGGGTTAGACTTAAATGTGTTTTGAATTTGCTTCTTGATGCTCTCTTTTACTTTAACTCTTATTTCTTATGAGAGCATCCTCTCAAACTTTTATGCCTCAAGATGATAATATGTCTATTATTCTTGGGAGACCTTTTCTTAAATACTGCAGGAGCTGTTATTAATTGTAATCAAGGGAAGGTGACCTTCAATGAACATATTGTCTATTTCCTCAAGAAGATTGATAGGACTTATGGTTTAAATTCAAGTGAACATGTTGAGGGCATTCAAGTTGGAGAAATATATTGTCCCATACCAAGAGAAAAATTTGAAACTATTATGATTGGGACCATTGCTATCAAGGTTGAGGTAACATAATCATTAGTGGGATACAAAGTTTTGTCTCATATGGAATTGTTTTGGTAAAAAGACCTGATCAACCTTGTTAAGAAAAGGATTTCATTGAACAAAACAATGTTTTCACCATGATTATCTCCGCTTACTTCTATTCTATCCATTTTAGTTTTTGCTTCTTATGCCTAACTTAAAGGCGTTAAAGAAAAGTACTTGTTGGGAGATAACCCAAGAGTTTTAGATGAGTCTTGGAAGTTATTACCTCTGTAATAACCGCTCCTTATCCTTTTTATTTGCTTTTTGTGCCAAGAGTAACCTCTAATGAGAGAGAAGTAATGATTGGGAAAGTTGCTGTCTCGAAACAGATTTCTGTGCTTCACCGTAAAAATTCGTGTAAAATATCTGCATGTCGTTTTTAGGCGTGAATTTTTGTGCTTCTGCCCCAGGTTGTTATCTAACTTTTGTTAGTTCAACACTTTTTGATTTGAGCAACAGAAGGTCTTCGAAAAAGTTCGTCTTTACCTGCTGGTCTGTTTTGACAGATTTCTGCCATTTTCTGCATTTGCTTCTTGTTAGTTCCTTCTTGAGTTCCTTTGGGGAATTGAGCTTTTTTAGGGAAGTGCTACAGTAGCTAGTGTTCTAATGGAAGTTTATTTGGTGTTAGAACTGAACCTTAAGACTTATTATCTTGAGTGCACTAATGTTGCTAATAAAGATTATGTGAAGTTTTGTATGAAGGAAAAATTTCAGGTGTATGGAAGGAATGAGTAATGAGATGAAGGATGGACTAAAGCTCAAGCTTGGGGATGCCACGCGTGTCACCCCAATAAATATCCAAGAAGTACAAGCGTCAAAGCTTGGGGATGCCCAAGGCATCCCCTTCTTCATCAATAAAAATCCCAGATTTCTTCCAAACACTTCATTTTTATTGTTTCATGCATAGTTGTGTTGTTCTTGGAGCATCTTCTTTTTCGTTTTTGTTTTTGTTTTTAGTTTGCATGGTTTTCTTCGTTTGCTGAATAAATTGGTTGGACCCCCTCTTTCATACTTTGGTGTTCAAATAGTTTGGTTTGGTTTGGTTTGGAAAAGAGTAGGAAAGTTCATACTTATGTGGTAAAAAGAGCTCGTTTTTGACTGTGGCATATGCTTTGTCATGCCATGCTTGATATTGTTTTGGCTTTATGCTTAGTATTCTTTGTTGTAGCATGACTTGTTATAAACAATTGATATTGCTTATTGTGCTTTGGATGAATCATGCGTTGTTTTAGCATATTAAAGCATATTATAGTGGTATTCTCCTTTGATGCTTTATTTGGGTTGACTTGGCACATGCTCACACCATGTTATGAATATCCCAAGTCACCATAAGCCTTTATGATCCTTTAGTTTTCAACTTGTAGTATCACTTTATGCTTTGATCAATGATGTTTTGTCACTCTGCATGATTATGGCCATTATTGCTCTCTCATTTGTCGCTCCCTTACTATTGCTAGCCTTCACTTACACTGAGTGTTTTACTCATGTTTCCAACTCCCTTAAACCAAATATTGCCAAAGTGTCCACCATACCTACCTATTAGCATCATTTGCTACTCCCATGCATATTCAATATGCCTTGTTTTCTTCCGAATAAAACGTTTGCTTGTTATGGGAAAAAATAGTTAGTAAAGCTCTCATGAACTTGATGGCACACTTTATTTCCTGCACTTAATAAACCTAAACCATTGTGAACTCCCCATGAAAGTTATATGCTTGAAAATTATAGGTTGGGGATTAGCAGAACCATGCTGTCACGGGGAACGCTTTCAACACTTGTAAATATATACCCAGTTGATATCTTGCTCTTTTGTTTGCGGATGTCGTCGGTGTGAAATAAAAGGGGAGCTTGTAAGTCCATGGAGTTATGTATGTGTGTTAGAGAAATGCCTGGGCCGCTGGTCTAATCCATGCTGACATGGTGGAAACCTGCAGCGTAACCATAATGATATCTATGAAGCATTCTTCTTATAAAAAAAGAGAGATGGCTATTGAGAAAAAAAAGAGATTTATGAAAAGAGGAAAGAGAGAAAAGCACCATTTTCCCATGGTAAATAAGAAGATTGCTGAGATACTCATTGTCTGCTTGCCTTGTCATTTTGATATGGGGATTCTTCCGTATCATCGGGCAAGGGGTACCCCGTTGGCGGTTCTCAATAATACGCGCATACTTACGATGACAAGAACTTACCGGTAACTAAAGTTGAGTAGCATGAGGAGCGGCCCTCGTACTCAAGGGACTTGGGATTTTCAGTTTATAGTCTGTCAAGCATATAACTCAGATTGGACCTCACTTTCACCTTAACCACATTAAAGATGCTTATGATAGGGGCAATGAGAGCTCAAAGCTAATGAGTACCATACTTTCAGCATTTGGAAGCCTTTCAAACTATTCAAAACCTTTTCATTTCCTTGTTGAGTCTCCACACATTCTGTGAGCACTTTCTTGAGAGCATAGTGGCCATTCTTAGTTCTATGTGCATTGTCCCAAGACTTGTTGATTGATGCATACCTTGATATTGCTTGTTTTAAACTATTTGTATCTAGTCACTCTTTTAAACTTTGAAGGTGTCCTATGCATTTATGTTTGCTACTCTTTGAGGGACAAGCTAAATGCTACTATGCTATGTTTTCTTTATGTGAAACAAACAAACGTCTTGCAAAGCATTGTTATTCATGAATCTTTTATTTGTGCCTCTTCGTGTTGCAACATAGTTTCTTTGTCTTATTGCTAGAACTTTGTCTTTCATGTTATGATTGAAGTACTGTGATCCCAGCTTTGAATGTTTACAAATACTTTGGTCAAGTCTTTGATGGTGCATGTCACCTCAAAAATTATTCTTTCTTTTTATCACTTACCTACTAGGGGCGAGCAAGAGTTTAGCTTGGGGATGTTGATACATTGCAAATGTATCTATAATTTTTGATGTTCCATGCTTGGTTTTATCCACTTTCTTGTGTTTTGTCCACACTTTGGAGTACTTTTCATATGATTTCTTGGACTAACCTATTAACAAGAGCCACAGTGCACTGCACTTTTCTGCTGTTTTTGGTTCGGAAAGTCGAAAACGAATATTCTCGAATTGGATGGGACAAAAGCCAAAGTGCCTATTTTTCCGGAAGACTCAGGCGAGAATCTGAGGCGGAGGGCTGGGGCTGGCCACACCACCCCAGTGCGGGCTGGGCCTGGCCGCGCCGAGGCATGGTGTGGTGGCCCAGGCACCCTCGGTCTCCTCTTCGCCTATAAAGCCTTGACCTAAAAACTTCTAGGGTTCGACATTTTCCACGAAAAGTTCATTGCCCGCCACCGAAGGGAGATTCGGGGAGAAAGTCTCTGTTCAGCACCACTAGGGAAGTGCCCCGGAGCCATCTCCATCGATCCCCACCATCATCTTCATCGACCATCCATGTTTCTTCCATCTATGAGTGAGTAATCCCCCGATGTAGGCTATGGGGATGGTAGGGATTGGATGAGATCATTCATGTAATGGCATCAGATTGTTAGGGCATGGTGCCTAGTATCTCTTAGTGCTTTATGACTTTGTTGCAACTTTGTTGTGCTTAATGCTTGTCACTAGGGCCCGAGTGCCATGATTTCAGATCTGAACATGTTATTGATTCATCATGATAGTATTGTTTTGGGTCTTATCTACAAGTTGTATACACACGTCGTTGTCCGGAACCTATGGTCCCGAAGTGACAGAATCGGGGTACCCGAAAGGGAAAGGCTTTGATGTGAGGATCACATGTGTTCACAGAGTGTTAATGCTTTGCTCCAGTGCTCTATTAAAAGGAGCACCTTAATTGCCAGTAGTTCCCTAGAGGCCCCGCTGCAAATGGGCTGGCAGGACAAAAGATGTTGTGCAAGTTCTCATTGCGAGCACATATGACTATATATGGAACACATGCCTTGGATTGTCTAGTACTTGGATGCTTTATCTTATTTATCTGCAATTGCCCTATGTTCTGATTGCTATGTGAATTGTCTTATCCATGCAACCCCCGTCCATCCATCCCTATGCCTACCACACTCGAATCCCACTGTTTACTGCTTTTGTTAGTACTGTCTTTGCTTTGCTACTACTGTTACTTTACTATTCCTACTACAAAACTGTTGCTACTGATAAACTGCTATGAGCAAGATTGTTTCTAGGTGCAGCTGAATTCACAACTCAGTTGTTAAGGGTGATAAGTATTCTTTGGCTCCCCTTGTGTCGAATCAATAAATTGGGTTTCACTTCCCTCGAAAATACTGCGATACACCCCCTATACTTGTGGGTCATCAGTGTGGCCAGCCCAAGCACCCCCTCGGCCTCTCCTTTTGCCTATATATTGCCTCTGATATAGAAACCCTAAGGACCCAATCAAAATTCCACGAAAGAGTATGCAGCCGCCGCCATCTCCATCCCTAGATCGGGAGGGATCTGAAGCTCTTCCCGGCACCTTGCCGGAGAGGGGAATTCACCCTGGAGGCCTTCTTCATCATCATGCAAGCCTCTGGTGTGATGCGTGAGTAGTTCATCTCTGGACTACGAGTCCATGTAGTAGCTAGATGGCTGGTTCTCCTCCTTTGTGTTATCATGTTTAGATCTTGTGAGCTCCGTTCATGATCAAGATCATCTATTTGTAATTATGCATGTTGTGTTTGCGGGGATCCGATGGATATTGAGATTCTATTTCAGATTGATTATTGATTCTATCATGTCTTTGTTATTTGTGATCTTGCATGCTTTCCGTTGTTAGTAGCTATCTTGGCCAAGTAGATGCTAGCAACTCCAAGAGTTAGTATTTATGCTCGATAGTGGGTTCATGCCTTTGGTAATCTGGGGAAGTGATAGAAATCTCTAAGGTACTAGATGTGTTGTTGCTGCTAGGGAGAAAACAACAATCCTTTGTTCATAAAATAATCGTATTGTTTACTTTACACGGAATTCGTAATGCAATAATCTGTTGCTTGCAACTTAATACTGGAGGGGGTTCGGATGATAACCTGAAGGTGGATTATTAGTCATGGATGCAGTTGGATGGCGGTCTATGTATAATGTTGTAATGCCCAATCAAGTCTCAAAGGAGTCAAGATGATTAGTATATGCTTGTATGCTTTCTCGATGTTTGTCAATTGCCCCGCTGTAATTTGTTCACCCAACATGTTATCTATCTTAAGGAGAGCCACCTCTAGTGAACTATGGACCCTGGTCCTTTTTTTACGTTCAATATACAAATTGTTTACTGCTTTGTGTTTACTTTCTGCAAACTATTACTTCCTTCCATTCGATACGTTTAATCCTTTGTTTTCAGCAAAACCGGTGAGATTGACAACCTCATCGCAAGTTGGGGACAGAGTTCTGTGGTTGTGTTGTGCAGGTCTCCATGTTGCTGCTGGCACCGGTAGTGCGCCCTGCCAACCTTTAGCTAGCAACACCTTTGGGGTGTTTCCTTGCTCGTACTGGATTGATAACCTTGGTTTCATACTGAGGGAAAACTTGCTGCTATGCTCATCATACCTTCCTCTTGGGGTTCCCCAACGAGCTCGATATATTTTGGGCCATCACAATGCTTCTTCTTTTTCATCCTTGAAACCAACACATGGTCCAAGAGATGCCAATGGACAAACCTACAAGTGAGACTCAATTTGCACATTAGTCCATAGGGATTGTCATTAATTACCAAAACCACACATGGGGGCATACATGCCCTTTCAATCTCCCCCATTTTGGTAATTGATGACAATCCCTTTGAGAGGGTTTAAATATGGAATTTAACAAACAAAATTGTTGCCCCAACATCAAATACTACACAAGTATGTGATGTTGGTACAACCATAATATATAGAGCAAACTCTCCCACAATCTAAGCATGTGTGATGAACTTGAATTTCATTGCATAGATTGCCAACCATTATTGGTGGTTGAGTTTCCTCTATATATTAAACATGCAAAGCAACAACAAAGATGCAAGAGCATGCAAAGCTAATGCTTTAAGAACCAACTCAAAGCATAAACCAACTTCCCTTAAACCCTCTAAAACTTCTCCCCCATTGGCATCGATTGCCAAAATGGGTGAAAAGTTCTAGACGGCCAATATAGTGAGGCTCCCTCCAAAGGTATGCATATGCACATATCTGATGATGAATACTTGGGAGGAAATCAAACTATATTGAGGACCCAAAGGTTGCAAAAAGAAAAGAAGGACAAAATAGCTTCAACAAATGAAGCAAGCAACCCAAAAGACCCAAAAATACCAATTGACAACAACAATTGATACCAAAAGAAAGACACAAGATATTATGATACGAACAAAAGAGTGTTTAGATGACATAGGGAAGATCCCCAATCTTTGTGCACAATATAGAATCATCATTTGGATACATCATGCACAAATATGGAATCCTCACTCCCCCATAAACATCTAAGACACAAAATATGAGAATGAAGGCAAATGAGCATTCTTAAATTAATTGAAGAAGATCCCCAAGGATTATGCACCAATTATAATAATTGTATTTGGAAACAAAGTGCACAATCATGGAATCCTCACTCCTACAAACTCATTTAACAATACACTATAAGAGAGATCAAATCATGAGTGCTCGGAGATGCAAACAAATGGGACAAGCACTAATAGGAAAATAAATTTGGAAGCCACCGAAGAATCAACAAGAAATAAAGGGTGGTCTCCAAGGAAAACAAAAACAACCAAAGATTTATCTTCTCTTGTGTGTATAAGTTTTTAGGTGGAAAATATCACAAATACATATGCCCACAAAGAAACATGCACACACAAAATAGATACACAAGAAAGCACATGAACAACAAAATGAAGTCATATAATGTACCAATAGGATTTTTGCTTGAAAGCATGGTCAAAGGCTCAAATATATCTTACTGTACATTAATGAGCTTCAAACACCGACACACTACATACATTACAACTATTACCAAGGGAAAAGGGAATAGTTGGAATATATGGAGAAAGGCAACAAGTATCAGAAACTAGAAATCAACTATGCAAAATACTCACTATTGCACATGAGAGTGAATGAAGAAAAGATATGCAATAAAATTGCTAGATTGACATATTTGGGATTGGTGAATCATCAGCATGATTTTGTATAGCCCACTTATATGCACTCATCTCACCATACTCACATTTGCAATAGAGGAGAACTTGCAAAAATCAAAATAAGAACCACAAAATTTGTACAAACACAAATTCATGCCAACAAGCAACCTACAAAAGGTTCAAAACAACATAAGTATGCATGAGATAGATACTTGTTATTGAGATATAGTTGGTAGGATAGAGGATATGAATTAGTTGATCATCCTAGCTTGCATCCAATTGACATGTAGACACCACTTCTTCCTTGTTAAAGATACAAGCACTCAATATATCTCCAATGTACCTAAAACACAATTAAGTACACTATGTTCCCAAACAAATTGGGTCCAAAGTAGTTAGTGAAACTACAATATATAGGAGAAGCTCCACATAAATATGTGCATATTAATATGAAATTGAATTTCATGCACAT
Source organism: Avena insularis (assembly GCA_023614405.1). NCBI lineage: Eukaryota > Viridiplantae > Streptophyta > Magnoliopsida > Poales > Poaceae > Avena > Avena insularis. Next base: position 605,164,046 of record CM042690.1, on the reverse strand, counting down.
CTTAGCCAATAGAATTTGGTGGAGTTTCCTATATATATTAGATCATAGAAACAAAGCATGCCATAATATATTCATGAAGTAAATATGCATGCACAAGACTTTCAAGAACCAAAAAGGAGATATAATTTGAACTAAAACACCAAGTAAACCAAGAAGTAGCACACACTAGTGTGACACGACAAAAGGTGTCCAACTTGTATTAAAGAGCCAAATCAACACATGAAAGGACACAAATTCAACAAATGAACAAGGCAAAAGCCAAAGAGCGAAAGACGCACAAAACACACAATGCTCAAGGATTTATCTCATTCTAAAAGACCAAAACAAGTAACAAAGAATGAGACAAAGCCAACTCCCAAATAGAGCAAGGTTCCAACACATAAACCAAATTCTCTACACTTTTCATGATGGCACAAAGTACCAAAAGAAAAGATCAAGCATCCAAGCACAAGAAACACTATATGGATCAAATTAAGAAGCATAAACATGAGTATTCTAAATAATATAGGAGAGCTCCCCCATGAGTGGTGCATTACTTAGAATTTTGCTATTGAATGCAAAATGCACACAAGTGAGATCATCACCACTACCTACATTAAATAAAACACAAGGGAATACTGATGGCCCAATACACGGCGCCCAGAAAAGTGCTTGGTGCGTGGTGTTGATGTAGAGCTCGTTGGGAACCCCAAGAGGAAGGTATGATGAGCACATCAGCAAGTTTCCCTCAGTTATGAAACCAAGGTTTAATCGAACCAGTAGGAGCAAGGAAACACCTCAAAGGTGTTACTAGCTGAGCTTTGGCAGGGCGCACTACCAGTGCTAGTAGCAACGTGGAGACCTTCACAATACAACCACAGAACTTTGTCCCCAACTTGCGATGAGGTTGTCAATCTCACCGTGTTTTGCGGAAAACAAAGGATTAAACGTATCGAATGGAAAGAAGTAAAAGTTTGCAGAAAGTAAACACAAAGCAGTAAAAGATTGTAGATTGTATGTAAAGAAAAGGACCGGGATCCATAGTTCACTAGAGGTGGCTCTCCTTAGATAGATAACATGATGGGTGAACAAATTACAGCGGGGCAATTGACAAACACCGAGAAAGCAATACATGCATATACTAATCATCTTGACTCCTCTGAGACTTGATTGGGCATTACAACATAATACATAGACCGCCATCCAACTGCATCTATGAGTAATAATCCACCTTCAGGTTATCATCCGACCCTCCTCTAGTATTAAGTTGCAAGCAACAGATTATTGCTTTACGAACTGCGTGTAAAGTAAACAATACGATTGTTCTATGAACAAAAGATCGTTGTTTTCTCTCTAGTAGCAACAGCACATCTAGTACCTTAGAGATTTCTGTCACTTCCCCAGATTACCAGAGGCATGAACCCACTATCGAGCATAAATACTAACTCTTGGAGTTGCTAGCATCTACTTGGCCAAGATAGCTACAAACAATGGAAAGCATGCAAGATCTCAAATAACAAAGACATGATAGAATCAATAATCAATCTGAAATAGCATCTCAATATCCATCGGATCCCCGCAAACACAACATGTATGGATTACAAATAGATGATCTTGATCATGAACGGAGCTCACAAGATCTAAACATGAAAGCACAAAGGAGGAGAAACCAGCCATCTAGCTACTACATGGATGCGTAGTCCAAGGATGAACTACTCACGCATCACACCGGAGGCTTGCATGGTGATGAAGAAGGCCTCCAGGGTGAATTCCCCTCTCCGGCAGGGTGCCGGGAAGAGCTTCAGATCCCTCCTGATCTAGGGATGGAGATCACGGCGGCTACATACTCTTTCATGGATTTTTGATCGGGTACTTAGGGTTTTCGTCCTGAGGGCAACTTATAGGCAGAAGGAGAGGAGGTCTTGGGGTCGGCGGACCACCCCTGGCGGGCCAGCTGGCGGTCGCCAGGTGGTGTGGCCGCCACAGCCTCTCCGTCTCGTATTCGGCACTTGATCCTTCCGAAAAATAGGCACTTTGGCTTTTGTCCCGTCCAATTCGAGAATATTCATTTTCGACTTTCGAACCAAAAACAACAGAAAACAGGCAGCTGGCACTGTGGCTCTTGTTAATATGTTAGTCCAAGAAATCATAATAAAAGTACTCCAAAGTTGGAACAAAACACAAGAAAGTGGATAAAACTAAGCATGGAACATCAAAAATTATAGATACATTTGCAATGTATCAAATACCAATAAACTAAAAGGATCCACAAGAGGCAAGGAAAACATGGGAGTCAAATCAAAACATTTTCTTGGCCAAAGATAGAGAAAAAAAGCAAAGGCCAAAATGAATATGATCGATAAATTCTACCTTATATGGAGTACCACTTTTCCAATGACAAGAATTATGGGGAAATATTTCTCAAGGTAGTTTGCAAGGATATCATGATCATATTCACAACAATAAGCATCTGGAAAAATATAAAAAATAAGCATGATGCTTAGATAGAGATTTATTGATAGCTCCAAAAAGTCACACAATCATTAAAAATTAAAGTAACTTGAAGCAAATGGTTTCCATGGAGGATATGGAGGTCCAAATATGAGGAAACACATATCAAGAAAAACTCTCACAAACAAGATCCAAAAGATGAGCAATAAAAGCAATCCAAAGGAATTGGAACTTGTTTGAGCTAAATGTGCCACTTAGGAGCTAGATAAATATCAATATCAATTCTAAGTGACACTACCTCAAATGTCCACATTTTCTAGGTTTGTAATATGCACAAAGCATATGACTCTCCCACAATGTGATAAATCAAGGAAACTCAACAAGAGGTAAACACATCCAAATATAGATGATTAATGGACATTATGGAAGTTGAATTTATCATGAGAAATATATACCACATAGAGACTAGATAAAATTGTAATATACATACTAAGTGGTATTACTCATGTACACACATTTTAGGATTGTGGAATGCCCAAGCATAACACTCTCCCAAAATGGTATAGTCCATTAATCTCTTGCAAGAGCCCAAAAAGATACCAAATGAATTAAACAAAGGCTCCAAACCAAGAACACAAATACATGATGTGCTAACCAACATACACAAATATACTTGATAACTCAATATAAGTACGAGGGAAGCACAACATATACATACACATGCAAGGTACAAAACCACACATGCACAAGGGAGCAAGTAACTTTCAATGTAAGTGAGTTAAGCACATGTTACCGCAAGGAGGAACATTGTATATAAGATAGAGGCAAGATAATCCAATTGGCTTGACTTGAAAAAAAATGGTGAAGATCCCTCAATTCTTCATAAAGTAGCCAAGCCTCCAATGCCCTCCAACAACACCTATTGATCAAGTTTTAGCTTGTTGGTCCCCAACCAAGTAGGGTCCTAAGAAGTTAGTCACAATAGGCTTGGCCACCCAAATGGTTCTTTTCTTGACACCATGTTGGTCACCAACAAATTTGGCAAACACATTGCCCACCTCATCCTTACGAAGAGAATATGCATCATCAATCAAGATAGGCTTGGATGAGGAGTTACCCATGGTGCATGAGGAATAAATGTGCCCCTTCTCGCGGCATATGTATCAAGTTCTTCTCTTTCTATATTTCTTCTTGGAAGATGCCACCCCTTGAGGAAGAGCTTGAGTCTTGGGAAGAGGCTCGCTTCTAGCTTGAGGTGGAGCTTGATGTCGCTTCCCTTGTTGCTTCTTCTTCAATGGGCAACATCTCACATGATGTCCTTCTTCCTTGCACTTGAAGCACACAATGTTGGCCGGATTCTTCACTTGACCTTGGCCATTCTTATTGTTGCCCTTGTGGTTCAACTTGTTGGTGAGCTTGTTCTTGATGTTGGAGTTATATCCAAGCCCACTCTTGTCATTTGGGGATCTTCGCACACCCAAGATGTTCTTGAGTGTGGTCTTCCCTTCATGACACTTCTTCAAGTCATTCTTCAAAGAATTTACTTGAGCCTTGAGCTTCTTGTTTTCCTCTACATGGTTACTATCAACAATAATACTAGAGGAAGTAGATGCTACGTTGTTAGAGCAACAAGGCAATGGATGCAATTCATCAAAGGATATAGCATGGTTATGAGATGATGAATCACAAGGACTAGCACATGGCAATATGACACTAGGAGTAGATGTAGTGCTAATGTCCACATGAGGCATACTAGATGTTACCTTTGACATAGTGGCCTCATGAGCCAACTTTAGACAACTTGGAAAACTCTTTTGAGTAGGAAGCTTTAAGTTGCTCATGCGACTCGGTGAGTTTGATGAGCTCCCCCTTTATGACCCTAGAGTCATTTTTGAGGTGCTCAAAATCCTCAAGGAGTTTAGCATAGGCAACTTCAAGCTCATCATTTTTAATTTAGAGGTCACTTTCCACCTCAAGATCTCTATCATGAGATTTCTTTACTCTAGATAGCTCTAGAGCAAAGGTATCCTCAAGAGATTCCTTGGTGGTTTGTTCCTCTTCAAGAGATTCATTTAAGTTTGCAATGTCATTAGCATACTCACGCTCAAGGCTACTCATTTTGTCAATTGTGTCCTCATGCTCATAAATTAGTTGCTTACTTTCAATGGCAAAGTTCAAGATTTCAATGAAAGTAGAGAAAGCATCTTTATTTTTGTGTAGAGCATGGAGTACTAGCTCCCCCTTCTCTTTTAAAGAAGCAACATCATCTTCTACTTCTAAGTCAACATTCACATCATCATTAGGTGCATTGGGATCCAAAGGAGAAGTTACCTTTGATTCCTTAGCCATGAGGCATAAGTGAATGTTGGGATAAGGTGATGATGGGGGAACACTTGAAGCTCCAACCACAACCTTGCCTTGGCCCATACATTCTTCGATTTCCTCTACATGGTTAGCAACACAAGTACTAGAGGAAAAAGAAGTACATTTATCATGGCAACAAGGAAAAGCAAGCATATCATTATGAGATATATTCAAGGCATTTCTACATGATATGCAAGGGCAATCACCACTAGGATGTAAATCACAAATAGTCCTACAAGTGTTCATGCCCAAAGATACAACATTGCAATAAGATAGGTATGAAGAATCATGAATGACAAGCTCACTATCCACATTGCAAGTTCTATCACCACACACCATATCATTGCCTTGTGAGAAATCACATGTAGGTGAAGTGGAGGAAGATGAGAACTCATCACGGCCGGAGGTGGAGGGAACCCAATCATCTTCAATAAGTTTGGACACATCATATTTTGCTTGAAGCTTGGTCCAAATATCATGAGAATTCCGAAAAGGCATGATTGAGGAAAGAACTACAAAGCTCACAACATTAACAAGCACATTAGATGCTTGAGCTTCGAGATAAGAGTTTGTCTCCTCCTCCAAAGATAGATTTTGGGGATCCTTAGGAGGAGACAACCCCATATCTAGAATTCGCTCAATATTTGGGTCAATGACCCAGAAATGACTAAGCATGCGAATACGCCAAACATCATAATCTGTGCCATCAAATGTAAATGTGTGAGAGTGCACTAAACCCCTAGGAGACATCCTTACTCTCGAGGCGGTGAGGCCTAAGAAAGACCTCGCTCTGATACCAATTGAAAGGGAAATGGACGTCGCCTAGAGGGGGAGGGTGAATAGACGTTTTAAAATTATAATTGTTTAGGCTCTAATAAATGCGGAATAAAACTTAACGTTTAATTTATCAAGCCAAACCTATATTCACTAGGTTCACTAAGTGCACTAACAACCTATGCTAAGCAAGACAAGCAACAAGGTGATAGCAAGATAATATACTTCAAGCATGATGGTTATCATAATGTAACTTGCATAAGTAAAGGGCTCGGTTGAGAGATAACCGATGGACACGGAGACGATGATTTGTTTCCCGGAGTTCACTTCCAAAGAAGCTACGTCTCTGCTGGAGAGGTGCGGGGGCGCAATGTACTTCGAACGCCACAAGTGGCTCACCTCGAGGTGTGGTCGCTCTATGCTCACCCAACGCCACACAAGGCCTCACCCAAGATGCGAAGGCACGCAACTCACCGAAGCCACAAAAGGCTCACTCTATTCTCCCGTGAGCTTGCCACAAAGGCCTACTCACGTTCCACTATGGGACACTTGAGGGCGGTCACCGAACTCGTACAAGGCTTGGGGCAAGCTCCACAACTCAATTGGAGGGCTCCCAAGAATTCCACAAAGGCTCCACAATGACACAATAGGCCAACAAGCTTGGGGAAACTCCACAACTCAATTGGAGGCCCCCAAGAACACACCACAACTCCACACAACCGTCTAGGGTTCCAAGAACCCGAGATAAACAAGCCCAAGGGCTTGAACTCGCCGAATCTCTAAGGAGAACTCAAACCTATGCACCAAAAGCAAGAGGCAAGTCCTTCTCTCTCAAATTCGACCAAAGATACAAAAGCTATTGGGGGAATAAGAGAGGAAGAACACAAGAGGAGAACACAAAACTCTCCAAGATCTAGATCCCAATAATTCCTTCACAAAGAAGGGATTTTGTTTGGTGGGGTTGTAGATCTAGATCTCCTCTCTCAAATCCCTTTAAAAGGTGCAAGAATCATGGGAGGGAGAAGGGAAGAGGGAAAACTTTTGAAGGTCAACAATGAAGGAGAGAGAGTGGAAGAGCTAGCAAAAATGACCTCCAAAGTTGGGGAAACTTTGGGGAAGAGGGGGCCCTTAAATAGGGCAAGAGAAATCTGCCCGTTTGGACCAGATTCACGCCCCACCGGAACTACCGGTGCCCCACCGAAACTATCGGTAAATAGAAACACAAATTTACTGAACAAAAACAAGATTTACCGGAACTTCGGGCGGAACTTGGGCCGGTACTACCGCTCAAGCAAAAACGTTGGACAACATTGCACGAAAACTTTAATAACTTTTGACCCCGGACTCCGATTTTGATGATCTTGGGCTCGTTTTGAAGAGAAAAAAAATCTCTACAAGATTATGCAAATAAAAATCATATTCCAACAAGGGTGGATAAAAATAAAATGGAGAAAGTTATGACCTCTCAGAAGGAACGAACTGGTAAAACCTCCAAAACCCAAAACGCAAGAAGTTGTGCTTGGAAACTCCAATGGGATGAAACCAGTTTTGTTAGAAAGATAACAAAGAGTAGAATCCAACAAAAGGTGAAATAGTTGGTATCACCAAAGGAGAAAATATCATGAATATATATGTGAGATATCTCCGAAGGTGTGGAGCCGGAAAACCCGCAAGATCAAAAACGCGATAGGATATGCAAGGGAAATCTATTTTTGATGAACTAGAGCTTGTTATGAAGATAACCACAAGCTCTAGATCCTCACATAGACAAGAACCAAACAACAACCAAGAAAGATGATGCTATGTATGCAAAGGTTTGAGCTCTCTCAAAAAGATACGAACGAGTCACCCACTCGAGAGCCCCTCTTGATAGTACGGCTATCTATCCTAAAACTGGTCTCCCGACACTACAAGAGACCGGTAAAATAGAAATCCTATCAAGATCATACCTTTGCCTTGAGCATCCCACTTGAGCTTGATGTAGACGATCTTGTCACCTTCAATATGGAACACCTTTCTTGATTGCTCTTGCTTGATGAAGACTTGCGAATGGCTCCCCCATACTCTATGAGGAAACCTCTTCTTTGACCTTGTCTTCATCACTCCATGAACACCGAGGAGGAAAACTCCAAGAATGAGATCTTCTAGAGATGGTGCACCGTGAGCTTGCGCATCAATTCTTGATGATGATGTCTTGAAGAAAGCCACGAGGAACTCCATCTTCTCCTCTTCTTCAAGACATACTTGATCTTCTTCTTCTACTTGATTCCAATAGGCACAAAGCCCTTGGACAATGCTTCTTCTTTTTCATCCTTGAAACCAACACATGGTCCAAGCAATGCCAATGGACAAACCTACAAGTGAGACTCAATTTGCAGATTAGTCCATAGGGATTGTCATTAATTACCAAAACCACACATGGGGGCATTCATGCCATTTCAACGGCCGTATGGCCGGGTTCTGGGCCGGATGAATGTCTTGACTTCATCCTCAGGGATTGTAATACTCATATTTAAGTAATGCAATTCTATTTCCCCCGCAAAAAAAAAGAATGCTATTAAGTAGTCCCTGTTTCAATTTTAGAGTTGACTACATGAAAGTTAGTTCATAATGTCCGTCTGGTGATCGTGTGAGTTCAGCTCCGGTCACACATCTAATTTTTCTTGGTTAGAGAGATTCACTTTTAGGTTTAAGCAACGAGTAATATTGAGCAGTTTGGTGATTTCAATTGGGGTATCACTATCACATGCACATGGTGCAATCTAAGGTGATCGGTTCTTGGTTTCGGTTGTACATTATCAGTTCACCCAAAAGGGAAAAATTAAGTTATTATCTTGCATGTGATTATTCTTGCAGAGAACATAGGTAACAGATGGGTTTGATGGATGGACTAGGATCACGATGCTCATTGGCATCAATGGTGATGGGCGTTTAGCTAGCTCTTTCCTTTATACACCCGACGATTCTTATTCTTACATCTTGCCTCCCTAGCTGTGTGGTGTTTACTGCTGATATATGTCATCCTAATGGATCTCTGTAGAGTTGTCGGCTTCAGAATTCAAACGACTTGATTTAGCTTTGGCTAGAGAGAGAAAATAACGTCAAAGCAATGTGGCTTGACAATCATGGCTAGGGGCATTACGGGACTAGCAAGAAGAGGGTCGCACCTGGAAAATATAGATGAAATATTCAAAGGTACATTTATGATTTTGTCTTTTCAGGTCATTATTACTATCACATCAGAATCCGAGTTATTACTCATATTATGCTGAGACGACTTAGTGCACCTCCATACTTAGTGAAGCTTATCATATTGGTCAAAATTCAAACCTAGCATCGTAGAGTAAAGCAAAACCAACAGAAAAACCGGTTACATTTTAACCACCCCTTGCCACTATTCACTATTCTATTAAGTTGAGGTGCCTATAGTGATGTCATCCTGCCTATAGAAGATAACTATTTATTCTAAATTTGTAGGGTACTGAGCTCAGCGTGTAGGTTTGTAGATCTTTAATGTCATCCATAATTGGTCACAAGCAAAACACACATGGATTTTATCCATGATCTTTAGATAGGAATTCTTGGGAAAAAAAGAGTTTTGAAAAGTCATTTCTGATGGAAGTTTTGATCATGGCTTGTTGGCACATCCGGTTACTCCGTAATGGGCAGATATTCAGACAGGAGAGGCCTGACATGTCAAATGCTAACCAAGTACACATGGATAGGTTTTAGTCCTAGATAGATTCTTTACTTTGACTTTGTAATTTCAGTTGGTAGGTATTTCTAACTTGGCTCACTTCCTGTTATAAATTATTTGGTGATGGCATAATTTTGTTGTTGTGGGGCTATTGCCTCACAATCAAGGTAAAAAAATTACACACGAAGATTCCAGCAATCAAAACTGCAATTGGTCAACCGATGAAAGTTAAATGTTCATGTATTTATCAAAAAAATCTTCATGTACTCTCTACTGCTCAGCATCAGATTTTTCGTGGCCCTACTTTTTTGACATATACTTCCTAATTTCTCTATTTTTCAGGATATTGAGGATCAGTAAAGAGCAGTCCCCAAATTATATGGAAGTTTATAATTCTTATTCATATTTAAAACCAATAAATTAAGTAGTACATATGCACAAATTTATCTAGATTCGTATATATCTACACACTAAAATGTGTGCAAATATATATGTATGGAGACAAACCTGCGACACTTAATATGGCAAAAGTATTTCATAGTTGCCCTCGGATAGACAATAATCTCGTTATACAACATGGTAAGTTAGGTCCATTGTCTATTCTTAACATGGTTTATGTATTTTAGTGGTCATCACTTGCAGAATTTGCCATATGCATTTTTTAGCAACTTCAACTTGCTCAGCATGGACAAACATGAACACCATGTATCGATTATAGACTCCTTTTATGAACCTCTATATGAAGAGAGGTACCAATTTAAATTATAGAGGTGCCCGTTCTAAATGAATCTTTTAATATATATATATATATATATATATATATATATATATATTCTTGGCCACGTAAACACCCTCGTAATATTCCAATATGAACAAGCCCTGACGTGTGATTTTGTTTGGTTAACAATACCAGTAATTTAATTTATTATCGTCCTAATGACCAAGATAATGGTGCAGGAAGTTATTTGGTTATTTAGACTTTAGTTTTATGCTCTCTTGGAATGGTAAAATATGTATTCATCCAGTTTGCCATGTGAGTATTGTATGTTCACATTATTAGGTTTTCATCGGAAAACTTCATGTTAACAACATATATTGCTTTTGCATCATGATTACGAGCCGAGGAAGAAGTTTTTGTTACACTTTCTCAAGTATTATGCAAATAAAGTAGAGGATAACATGTTATACAAGGATACCTTAGGCTTGTCAAGGGAGAATGGTTCAGTAAATGAGTGATAATTTTCGGTCCTTGCATTTTATACACGTTACACTGAACTATGTGAAGTAAGCCTCTAAATATTTTTAAATACTATATGGTTATTTTTATGTACTATGTGTATCGTTTACACGTGTAACATGTGCGACACTAGGCATACGGTAAGAAGCCGTGGCAACACACGGTCATTCTACTAGTATATACGAAGTTCTCGTGCACCTGAGATATAGACGCTCCCATTCTTGTAATATCATAAAATGGATATATATAGCACGTTCTCCTTTAGTCTTTTTGATTTTTAGGGAATTTAATATTTTTTGAAGAGTAGAGATGAGAAGTAAGGATGGGCCTGTTACCAGGCTACAGTTATTTTTCTTAGGGAAATACAAAGCGCAAGGTAAGCAGCGATACCCAATATAGCACTTACAGGGTTATGCCTTCCAAAGCCCATTCCTGCTCCAAAGCCCACGAACCGCGCGCACACCCACACACACAGGAGTGAGGAACTCACCTCCTCCTCCGGCCCCCAGCCTCTCCTCTCCATCTCCGGTCCTCCCTTTGGCCCTCTGACCCCCTCCTCCTCCCAGATCTCCACGGCGAGCCCCCCCTACGCCTGCAGAGATGTCAGCTAGCACCACGCCGGTGGACGCCTCGGGGGAGCCGATCCCGACGTCTTCGGTGCTGATGGCGGCGTCCAAGCACATCGCCGTGCGGTGCCGGCCGGAGAACGTGGCCTTCCTCAACTGCAAGAAGAAGGATCCCAACCCCGAGAAGTGCCTCGAAAAGGGCCGCCAGGTCACGCGCTGCGTCTTCAACCTGTGAGTCCCCTGCCTACCTCTCGCTCGCTATCTGTTTCTCCTCCTCGCCAGCGCTTTATCTATCGGATTCGTCGAATGCTGCTTCGATCGTGCTGCTCGTAAGAGTTTAATTCGTTGGAGTAGGTGCGTCCTATGTGGCTGACGTGCGCCCAATTTTGTTAGTCTGTGCCAAAATGCTGCGGTTTGTGATGTTTACTCGGTGCTATCTTGAACTTGCCTTGCCTTAATTAGTGTTAGCTGATGAGCATGTTTAGTGAAGTTTTTGCGTCTGCGATTGGCTTATATGTAGAGATGTGACTATTCAATAGCTTGGAAGCCACTGGAAATTTGTCAGTGTCGATCTTTTTGTTTTAGTTTTCCATGTTCTGATCACGCAGGGGATTAAGCGGTAGCGGTACTGGGATTAGCTAGTTGGTCACGGTTATATGGTGATACTTACATGCCTTAGGTCATCAGTCTGTACTGTGTAGCGAGAGTTCAGGTTTCATGGTGATGCGGTTTTATGCCAAGGCTGGGGATATGTAGTGAGTGGCAGGATTTCTTGGTACCCAATCTCGTCCCAACCTTGGGGTAGTAAGTAATTTAGGAGCGAGTATCGCATTTTCTGGTCAACAGGAATGAAATTTGTTGTTTGGTCGATAACCTGCAAAGTTACTATGAACAAGTAGTTTTGCAATGACCACCTAGTTTCTGATGATATTATGACTTAGACCACACATTGTTAGCCTTCTGATCAGATTATACAGAAAGGAATGAACTGGGAATGCCACATTCGGTAGGTAGCTCATTTTTCGTTAGACTCAACTGCAAAAATGAATCACCTCATTTCAGAAGTTGAGGTTAATTTCCCCCAAAGTGAGTTTTCTCTCTAAGTCTAATGCAGCAAAAAAACTACGAGTTGATATTTTTTCTGTTTATTTTCTTAACATATCACACAATTAGGTGGAAGTCTTTTGATTTGGCTGTTTTTATTATACTCCTAATATTCATCTGTCATATTGTCCTGCGGGACAGATAAGAATAAATTTAATATATTCATTTGATAGAGCAAGTTTCCAGTTGCACTCTATTGTCTTCCATGTCCATTTTGAGATGAGTAACCAAAATATTATAATGTCCTCAACGAAAAAATCCCTAAGATAACCAAGAGGATAGATCGATAGAGTATGTACAGTGCTCAAGTCTATGGTTCTAGTCAAGATATACAATGGACTACTGTTTCCTTTGCCAGGTGAGACCTGCTGGTGATTGGTATCTTCTAGACTATCTCACATTTTCAGTCCACTTATATTCAGTATTGGCTGCATCTGGGAATAGAAGTGGTGAAGAACATCCAGTGCCAACCGTGAAAACTGACACTAACTAAACATTTTGTCACAATGTTTTGTTAAAAAACACTCTATAAGTTCCGACTAAACCCAAGCCATCGCTCTTTAGTTAGTTGAACTAAGCAGTCAGTGACTCAATGTTACTGTTGTTTTCAGTTAGGAATATTTCCTCCATTTTCCATGAAAGCCAAACAATAGATATTTAGCCACACAGTAGCAAATCTGTGAACTGATCAGCTGTCTAAAATAGTAAAATGTCTTCTTTTATAGTCCATGAAGTGCGCAAACCACATTTGTAAGAGAATTATGCACTTGGTGAATAATCTAAAAGTAATGATCGAGTTTTGCATAACATAGACGCTAGGCATAATAGTAACAACCAAAAACAGTATGATCACAACGTTATACTTTTCTTCTCATGGATGCACTGCCAAGATGAGACATAATCACATGAATACTACTTACAACAGACATCATCATTGATACCTTAGAAAATATTACAGCCAAAATAACTGGGTATTGTGACTTTGAGGAGTGCTCTGGTGATGGTTGCAGCTGAGTCTGGTGCTGTTGTGCATAAAAACAAAGCCGATGCAGTAAGGGTGTCATAGAGGAGGTTGAATAGGAGAATTAACGAGAAGTCTATTGAGAGCTCTTCAGAAACCTGATTCATCGCACCCTGTACAGGGTCTAGAACAGAGCAGCTTCAGAGAGGCTGCTCTCCAATGGTGTAGGTGCATGGCAGCTCTGGACAGAGTAGTCAAGGCAACACATACTCAGAAAAAGATAGGCAAAATGAGATGGATGGAAAAGAATATAATTTGAAATCTCGTTGTCTCAAGTTTTGCCTCTCATTCTTGTATCTGTGCTGCTTCCACTAATCCGTCCCTACGCCGGCATGCACCGACAGCGTGGACAATGGTGTCTCCTGAACTGTAATCTTATAGATCCTGCACAGGTTGGGATGAACCAAGCTTTGGAAGCACTTGCATGCCTGCTTGCTTCTTATTTCTATCTTACTCTGTGACGCGCTTCTGCATTGGTCGTCTTTGTGTGCAACAATGCCAGACCTGTCCCTACTGTGTTCTTGCCTGAGTGCACTCCTGTAAGTCAAGGTACTCATGTTACACTGGTGAATTACTGTATGAAGTACTCCCTCCGTCCGAAAATAACTGACTTGGCTTTGTTTAGATATGAATGTATCTATACACTGAAATATGTCTAGATACATGCGTATCTAGACAAAACCAAGTCAGTTATTTATGGACAGAGGGAGTATCAGTGATAATATCTCTTGCTTGTAGTATTCCTGCGATCAGGTTGATCTTGGTAGCACATATACATGAGATTGACAAATATGGTGTTTTGTCCTTCGTTGACTCTGTGCATCATTCCTGCCTAAGTCATTTATGTGAGTGTGACTGGGACATTGAGTAGTGATGCATATTTGTCTCCCATGATGACTACTGAACATGTATCAATAGTGGACAAGCATAATATGGAATTCAATAATCTTTGTTCTTTTACTTCTATTATTTCCAATATGTTTTGTTTGTCTAGTTAGTGATCATGCCAATAAATGGAGGCAAAGATGGTTTGCCTTTTTATTTGGGTTTGGTGTATTGCTTGGACCTTCAACCCTGCCATAGGCTGAATTGACATTAGAATAATCCGTATTTTGAGACTTGCGTGTTATTTTGCTCATTTGTTCTGGAAATCTTCCTTATTTGAGACTTGGAATGGCATACCAGTGGATTGCTGGTGAGGTAGTGCCTTGTGTTTAAGTTGTTTTCCTTCTCGGCTACTGCATTCTGTAGGTGCTGTGTAAGACAATGGCAAGGAGAATAGTACCCCAACATATATGTGATTTATGCCTCCTTGCCTTGATTAATTATTTATAATTAATTACCAACACATTGTGCACGTATCCTGCACCCTAATTCAAGCATGTCAAAATGTTGATAGGGGCATCCAGTGTACGTAGCAGCTTAGCAGTATCTGTTCTCAGCAGAAGTTCATATTTCCTGTGTTAATTCTGAAATTAGATATTCCTCCTCCCCCTTGTGAACTCCAGTGACTCTGGACATTTTAATCATGCTTCATGTATTTTGTAGGCCGTAGAACCCTCTATTTTTCTTGCTTAGCTGAACGATGCCGCTTCCATTAAGGCCATCAGCTTGTGACTTGCTCTACTTTTCTGAGTTTCATAAGTAATCACTTTCTGGTCATATTTTCTGATGGCAGCTTGAAAGAACTCCACCAAAAGTGCCCCAAGGAGATGGACGCCTACGCGGGCTGCATGTACTACTACACGAACGAATTCGACTTCTGTCGCAAGGAGCAGGAAGCTTTCGAGGGTGCGTGCCCCATATCCGAGTAGTAGCCAGCCCCTGAGACTTTTACTACCCCCAGTGATCATCTTCTTGAGAAATAAGGAGAAAAGCCAGCAAACCAAGTTCCTGATCTCCCATGTTTATTGTACCCAGAGAGTTTGTATGGGTGAATAGCATTTACTCAAGAGTCTTTCTCATTCAACATCTCTGTTTTGAGCTGGATGCCAATCTTGACTCAGCTGTAGCCCTAAGATGATGACGATGCCCATTTCTTTGGCTTTTGTTTGCAACATAACGCTGATTTGCCGTTGCCCTGTTTTGGTCAGAGCGTCTAAGTATTTTACCATGTCGAACACAGGAAAGCCCATATGAAATCCTTGTAGAAACAAAAAACGCAGTTCGTGTGGAAAAGCAAGAATTATCAGGTTGCATGTTTTTCCTCTCAAGACAAATTCCGACGAACGTACGTTAGGAAGAGGCGTGCCATCACTGCTGCGTCCGTAGGATGTATAGGCTGTAGCTTACGGAATTGTCTCAGGTCCACTCGTACGGGCTGTACCAGCTCTGCCACGCCCATTCATTCATCCGTTCATTCATGGCCGCGTTGATGAATGCGTTCGCCGCTGCAAGGCACGGGACGGGAGGCGTAAATGCGATTCAGCGAGAACTCCGTGTGACAGACAGCGTTGAGGATCCGCTGGCCGCAGAGCAAATTCATGACACCAACGAACGGACGAGAGTCAGAAGCTACTGCGTCGTGCCGTGCGTGCGTGCATGCGTTGCACGCCTCGTGGCCCGGACGCGTCACGGTTTCCGGCCTTCGATTGCTGCTGGGACGATCCTGCAACAGTAATGCCATAGCCTAATCGTTTATTCTGCACTGTACCTTTTCGCAGTTGGCAGGCAGGAGGATCCCTCGCTAGTTGCTAGTACTAGTATCAACGTGTTATTACCCATTGCCCGTGCCTCTGTTCAATGGAATCGTCGTACGCAGCACGTACTTCTCCATTTGTTGGTAGGTTGCACGAAGTCGAGCTAGGCCCTAGGAGAAGAAAACGGATCGACCTGTGCCACCTTCACGCTGTGGCCAGTCGGCCGCATCGGCAGTTTTGGTGGAGTCAGGCCGGGGAGAGCGCAAAAGAGGCCTTCTCCTACATGCGTCGGGAAGGAGCGACAGACCCTGTGTTCCCTCAACGCCGCACCTCACTGCTCACTCTCCCTCATGTCAGTCTCGTCCACCACCGTCTCACCGTCGATAAATTTCCGGCGCAAATCTATCAGGGCCGAGTCCTAAAGTTGCAATGCCTAGTTATAATGATGGCGATAGCCCAACCCAGTCGTTCGTTTGTGAATTTGTGAATTTCCGGTTTCGTTGCAATCTCATGGTTGTTAATACCTCACAAACATGAACTATACTCCACACCGCACTGAAGACCCCACATTCTACCGCTGGGCAGTGGATTGTCCGCATATGTGTCACCTCCACGGGACTGGTCCTAACAAATAGATGAAACTGAGAAAATGGTGGTGGAGGAGAACTTGTCTAGAATTAGGGGCACCACTGCTAGGGCAGAGGAGGAATCAGTGGAGAAGAACAAGGAGATGGATTTCAAGGAGACATAAGCGTTGAAGAATGATGTGGATATGCTGAATCTGGTGCAGTTAACCTTAGTAAAGATGATAAAACTCAAGCAGAAGAACCGAGATGAGGAAATACATAGTTTGAAGGAGGAAAAGAAGAAGCTAGAGTACATGATCTTTGATATGGTCAAAACTAATGAGGCTAACAAGGATAAGCTGAAAAAAGACCAGGAAAATCTGTGATGGTTAACTTCTTAATTCCAGTGATATTGTATGTATGTCCTAAAAACTTGTAATGACGGAATCTTGTTATGAGGTGATATATAGTTATGGTGAATTGGTGGTGATGGTAGTTTGACACACGCTTTCGATGTGGTGGTAGGTTAACACCATGGTGATGTGATGATGAACTATGATCCTCTTTTGCCAACTATGATGCATGCACTTGTTCCTGTTATGCTTGTGATGCTCATGAAGTTGCGCTTGTGATGTGCATGTTGTGTTCATGTTATGCTTGTGTTGTTCCTGATGTTGTGTTATTGATGTTACTGATTTTCTTGTGATGTTCTTGATGTTGTGACGGTGATTTTCGTGTTCTACTACTGATGTTTGTGATGTGCTTGTGGTGTTCCTGATGTTGTGTTTCGTGTGCTAAGCTCACCATATGTGATACTCCCTCCATCCCAAGGCTTAAGGCATATAATTATTTTGAAAAGTCAAGCCATGTAAAGTTTGACCAAACTTTTAGAAAAATCTATTAAGAACTATTATATTATATAGATACCATGTGAAAATATGTTTCATGATGTATGAAAGGGTATGGATTACGTAGTGTAAATATTAATATTTTTCTCTACAAGCTTGGTCAAATTTTAGTTGGTTTGACTTTTGAAAAAATTTATATGTCTTAAGCCTTGGGACGGAGGTAGTACTTGCTAACTATATGCAAAGTCATGTAGGTAACCAAACACCGTTCATTTACATCATCCACTTATGAGAGTTTTGTACAGCCTAATAAACAAAATGAGATTTATGTCCACCCGGAAAAGGCAAAGATTTGGTGGTCAACTAAACGAGCAAGAGAAAGTGAAGTTTAGACCGTTTCTCCGCGACCATGCGGCTGCACTTAGGAAGATAAGAGCATTACAAGAGGGACGACAAGGATGTGACGCCCGCGAACGAGGAAGCTTCTCCAACGAGAGGTTAAGATGGACCACATGATTGATGATCTTAACCCTAGCATGGGGTTATATGGCGACGGTCTGGAGGTTAGGCATGGTCTAGTACCAGTTGGATTAGTATTCCCCGATTTTTAGCAACTGGGTATTCATGACACCACAAAATCAGGAAAACTGTAATGGTGATAAATTTAGAAAGTTGAAGGTTTGTTTTGGACCAAACAAAAGTTATTAGGACTAAAAGTGAACTATTAACAAAGTTGGAGGAGTACAAGTGGACTTTCTTCCCCTAGCAATTAATGAGAGTTAACTATTTTTACTACTCTTGGAGTATAAAATTGTATTGCTAAGGGAAGACATATGGTACAATGGAGAAAATTGTCTTTCTTATTTTATAAGAGATTGTCACTTACCTATGGGAAGACACATCTTTTTTCTTTCATTCACTATCATGTGGCTTTACAACTCTAAAAGAATACTTATGGTGAGGGCGAGACCATTGTACATGTCCTAAGAAAATGTATTTTTTGCCAAATCTGACCAAATTGGAGAACTTCAACCAAATCTGACCCCTGGGAGAAACTAATTTGGAATCTGACCCCTCACGTCAGCGCCACTTCAAATGGCGCCAACATAACGCAGGTTGGCGATGACGCGAGGTAGAGACGAGGGGGTGTCGGGTTGCTGACGTGGATGCCACGTCGACGCCACTTGAAACGGCGCTGAGGTTGTCACCTTTTGAAATGGCGCCGATCCTAGGGTTATAACCATTCGACCAGCTTCTCTTTTCCAGCCCTTCCATTTCCTCCTTCTAGCCGCCACGAGCTCTCGCTCTCTCCTCTTTTTCGCCCCTTTCTTTAAATCTTGTTGAAACTCACTGATTTCTTGAATTGGGACCATGAGTAGTCTTATTAGAGGTAATCTCTCTCAAATCCCTTTGATTCCACCTATTAGAATGTCAAATTCCATCTCATTCATCTCTATTTTGTTGAATCCCTAGAAGCTTATAGATATGTTATCAAGATTTCTTTGTAACTAATATTTATTTGAACAAAGTGTAGATAGTGTATATATGCATTGGATATGAGCTTGTCTTAGTGACATGGGTATACCCTGCAGGTACTCAAGTCTTGTATATACGGTCCAGATACGGTGGAATCCCATGGCGTTGCCACGGCCCAATGAAGACTTCGAGTGGCCTACGGATTATCGATAACTTGCGAGACATGAAGAAGTCTAAAGATAGAAAGTTTGAAGGGCAAACCCTAAACTGTAACCGACTCGACCTACTACCCGAGACCTGGCCTATCTATATAAAGGCCAGGAGGGGGCAGCGAGGAGGACACACACGCAACCCTAGTTTCCACAACTTTCGCCAGATTGCATCTGCGTGCCCCTGTAATCTTCGATTCCTTCGTTAATTCCAAGAGCAGACAAGCAGGAGTACAGACCTCTATGAGGCCTAAACCTGGGTAAACCTTGCATCCCTGTGTGCTTGTTTGCTAGACGATTGATGCTTCTAGCGCTCCCTCCTTCTCCCAAACCCAAGTCCATAACAATAGGCATTGATGAGTTAAACCCTCGTCAATTGGCGCCGTTTGTGGGAACCGGGAGTGCTGATGTTGCGGCTTATTCGGCCTCATCAACCGTGATCTACAACTCCGCAACAACGGAGATCCGCTAGCTCTTCGGCGCGTTCGACTTCACCGTCCACACGCCAGCCACTCGCCCGGCTTTCGAGTCCGTGGGCGATGGAATCAGCCTGACGATCGGGAGTTTCCGCTTCCAAGTTGGTCAGATGGGCACGCTTCGCATGCTTGACCAGCCAACGACATCCATGATTGCTCCAGCATCGTGGTTCCCACCACTAATCGGCGCCCTCAGCGAGATCAACACCTCAGCAACAGCTGAGAGCACGGATAGCGACAACAGTCATGAATCCGATCTGGGCGGCCTAGCAACGGAAGATGGAGTTTACGGCTCCGGATCCGAAAGTTGTGGGAGCAACAGCTTCCCCAGCCACTTCATGTGCACCATCATCAACACTGGCGATTCCACCGCTAATCGTGAAAACGGTGGCAATGGATCTGGCACCGATCCACCTAACGGTGGCATACCTAACGGCGGACTACCCAATGGCGGCCCCGCCAATGGTGGAAATGGCGCACCCATCAACAATGGAGGGGCAGTCGAACCTCCAACCATGGTGAACGAACACACTAGCGAACGTGTCGTGATCACGCTCAATGATCTTGAGTGGGCCCGCTGCCGAGAGGCTCTGCGAGACAATCCTCTGCCTCCAGGCATGTCGCAAGAGATGCTGATGGGCTACCATTGGCTACTAAAGGAGGAGTACAGACGCCAGCTACAAACGATCGTGCAACTCGAAGCGCGTAAAAAGGCGGCGGACGAGTCGAGCCTTCGAAGGGCCGGTGAAAGTGCATGTGTGCCCCCATGTGTGGTTTTGGTAATTAATGACAATCTTTATGGACTTATGTTTGCATTGAGTTTTACTTGTAGGATTTGTCCATAGGCAATGCTTGAACCATATGTTGGCTTCAAGGTTGAAGAAGAGGTCCCCTATTTATAGGCCCACTGATTTCTGACCGTTTTCTGGCCGTTGGAGAAGAGTCAGACCGAAGACTCCGGCTTGCACTCCGGAGACTCCGGTCTACACCGGAGATTCATAAAACTTTTACGAGAGGGGATCAACAAAGGCGGAATTAAACTAGTGTTTACTTTATCAAGCACAAACCTATAACAACTAGGGTTCACCTATGTGCACCAACAACTTATGCTAAGCAAGACAAGCAACTATGTGATAGCTAGATATAGACTTCAAGCACGAAGGCTATCACAAAGTAAAGTGCATAAGTAAGAGCTCGGGTATAGAGATAACCGAGGCACGCAGAGACGACGATGTATTACCGAATTCCTCCCAACAATGGAGTACGTCTCGTTTGGAGAGGGGTGGTATCAAACCACCAACGCCACAAAAGTCCTCCCTTGTTCTCCGATAAATCTCACCCCAACGGGTTCGTTTCACCTTTTCCACTATAGGACAACCTTCGAGGTGGAAGCCAGCACCTTTACAACGAGTTCGGGGCACCCATCCACAACTTAATTGGAGGCTCCCGAATACAAGCAAGCTGTCAAACAATCAAAGACAAGCTTGTAAGAATCAAATCAACCAAAACAAGGCTTAGGGTTTCCAATGAAACCCTAGAGCAAGGGGCCCTCAAGTGAATGAGGGGGAGATGAAGATCTCTCTTGGTGAAGCTGTAGATCAAGGCCTCCTCCTTTGATTCCCCAAAGATCAGGGATTTTGGGTGGTTGGAGAGGGAGATCTTGGAGTTTTGGTGGCTCTCAAATGGTGTTCTTATTTTTCTGGAACGAGCAGCTTGAGGTTGAAGAAGAGGTCCCCTATTTATAGGCCCACTGATTTCTGACCGTTTTCTGACCATTGGAGAAGAGTCAGACCAGAGACTCCGGCCTGCACACCGGAGACTCCGGTCTACAACCGGAGATTCCGGCCCATCTCCGGCCCATCTCTGGACCAGCCTCCAGACCACCAAATAGAATGACCTAGCCCTTCTATGGGCCAAGTGGACCGGAGACTCCGGTCCAACCACACCGGAGACTCCGGTCAGGGGCTTGGATCGGAGACTCCGGTCAGTCTCCGGACCTTGCTCCGGACCATCAATCTGGCTGACCCAGGTCTTCAACTTTGATCCACTCCGGAGACTTGGGGGGAAACTCCGGACCACACCAGAGACTCCGGTGTCTACACACCGGAGACTCCGGTCTGAAAAACCTACCAGAGACAAAACTGATGGAAACAAAAAAACTGTAACGATCATAACATTTGCATCCGGACTCCGATTGACCCGAAACCAATT
This sequence comes from Avena insularis, assembly GCA_023614405.1. Classification (NCBI taxonomy): domain Eukaryota; kingdom Viridiplantae; phylum Streptophyta; class Magnoliopsida; order Poales; family Poaceae; genus Avena; species Avena insularis. The sequence goes on along the minus strand of CM042690.1, from coordinate 605,142,428 downwards.
TTGTTCGAAATATTGGATACCACCAAGATAGAACATTTCTTGTATTATGATGTGAGATACCTCTCTTGGTGAGAAACCGGAAAAACCTCCAAGATCAAAAACGCAATAAGGTATAAGTGGAAATCCGTTTTTGATGAACTAAAGCTTGTTATGAATATTACCACAAGCTCTAGGACCTCACATGGATAAGATCCAAATAACAACCAAGAAAGATGATGCCAAGAATGCAAAGGTTTGAGCTCTCTCTCCGAAGGATATGATCAATTTACTCACTCGAGAGCCCCTCTTGATAGAACGATTATCTATCCTACAAACCGGTCTCTCCAACTAGCACCACGAGACTGGTAAGAAGGAAACCCTATCAAGACCATACCTTTGCCTTGCGCATATTCCACTTGAGCTTGATGATGACGATCTTCTCCACCTCAAGATGGAACACCTTTCTTGATTGGTTGTGCTAGCTTGGGGAAGACTCGCAAATTGCTCCCCATACTCCACTATGGTAGAGCTTCTCTTTTGGGCATATCATCTTCCCATATCCATGAACACCATAGGATGGCAAGCTTCAAGCAAATGATCTCTTCGAGATGACTCAGCTTGAACTTGCACATCATTTCTTCTTTCTTCATTATGTTGGTGTCTTTACATAAGAGATATCACTCCAACTTTATTCTACAAGACACACTTGCTATAGGCCCAACTCTTACTTGACCAATCTCCGAATCACTCATTGAAACCTTGGTCAACACTTGATCTTCTCTACTTTCTTCTTATCCCAACCTTGAAGCCAACATATGGTTCAATCATTGCCTATGGACAAATCCTACAAGTAAAACTCAATGCAAACATAAGTCCATAAAGATTGTCAGTAATTACCAAAACCACACTGGGGGCACACATGCACTTTCAATCTCCCCCATTTTGGTAATTGATGACAATACCTTTTAGAGGGTTTATATAATAAATTAACCAAACAAAACGGTTATCCTAACATCCAATACTACACAAGTATGTGATGTTAATACAACCACAATATATAGAGCAAACTCCCCCCACAATATATGCACATGTGGATGAACTTGAATTTCATTGCATATATTGCCAACCATTACCGGTGGTGGAGTTTCCTCTATATATACAAGATGCCGAGCAACACACTAAGATGCAAAGCACACGAGGCAAGTGTATAAGTACAAAACTCACAACACACAAGCAAATTCCCTAAAACCCTCTAAAACTTCTCCCCATTGGCATCGATTGCCGAAATGGGTGAAAAGCTTGAGAAGGCCAATTTAGTGAGAGTTCCTCCATATGGTGTGCATCTCTCATAATATGAGTGGAATCAAATGCACGTATCCAAATGACGAATACCAGGAGGAAATCAAACTAAACCGAGGATCCAAAGATTGCAAAGAAATAAAATGGTGAAGAAGCATCAACGGATGAAGCAAGCAATCAAAAGATCAAAAGAAGCACTTCACAAAAGGAAGATACCAAAATAAAGATAGATATTATGATAAGGTTGAAAAGAGAGTGACCTAAATAATATGAGGAGACTCCCCAAGGTTTGTGCATAAATTATAATTTGCGTTTGAATACAATATGCACAAACATGGCATCATATCACTTAGACCACGACCATGAGCAAGAGAGAAGATATTATGATTAGAGCAAATGAGTGTTTAGATGAAAATAGGGAGAACCCCAAGGTTCATGCACAACAAGGTGCACAATTATGGATCCTAACTCCCCATGATCAACCAAAAACACCAAACAAGACCAAGAAAGCAAATGCGTGTTCTTAGGTAAATTAGGAAAGCTCCCCAAGGTTTTATGCACCAAACATAAACATGGTATCCTTGCTCCCCAAAACTTACCTAACAACACAAAGGCATGAGAGATCAACTTTCTTAATACCAACAAGTGCCAAAAGATGCAAACAAAAAGATCAAGCACTTAAAGCAAAACTTTATGAGCCACCAAAGAAAAAGGAATGAGCACAAGGTGTAGACTCCAAAGAAAAAGGATATCAACTAGAGATTTAGCCATAATTATGTATATAAGTTTCTAGGTAGACAACAATCACCAAGATATACATCCACAAAGAAACATGTATACACAAAATGGATACTCAAGAATGAACAAGATATCCAAACAAAAATCATAGATAAAGCCAATAAGATTTTTGCTAGAAAGCATGGCCAAAGGCTCGAATATATCTTATTGAACATCAATGACCTTCAATCACCAATAAATACATTACAACTATCACAAGGGAACACTAGATAGTTGGAGTGCATTTGGAAAAGCAACATGTATCATAAAAAAACAAATAACCTTGCAAATTCATCCATATTGCGCATGGAGAAATTGAGGTAATGATTGGCAATAGAATTGCTAGATTGGCATATGTGGGATTGGTGAATCATAAACATGATTTTTATATACTCCCCAAAATATGCATTCATATCAACATACTCATACCACAATAAGGATGATACAATCAAATTCTTGCAAGAACCACAATAAAAGCAACTGAAGGAAATCATGCCATGATGCAACCACAAAGGTTGGATGCTAGAAAAGTATGTATGAGAGGGATACTTGTTACCGAGATACCATTGGTAGGATGAAGTAGATATGAGTTTGTTGATCATCCTAGCTTGCCTTCAATTATCATTTAGTCACCACATCTTCTTATAATTGATACAAGCAACCAATGTATCTCCAATGTACCTAAAATAATATTAAGTACACTATGGTCCCCAAACAAATTGGGTCCGAAGTAGTTAGTGTAACTACAATACATAGGAGACACTCCACATAAATATGTGCATATTGATATGGAGTTGAATTTCATGCACATCTTAGCCGATAGGATTTGGTGGAGACTCCCCTATATATTGGATCAAGAAAGAAAGCATGCCATAATATAGAACATGTAGTAAACGTGCAAGCACAAGATTTTCAAGAACCAAAAAGGAAATACAATTTGAACAAAAACAACAAGTAATCCAAGAAGTCACACACAAGAGTGTGACACGACAAAAGGTGTCCAAATTGCATCAAAGAGCCAAATCAACACATGAAAGGACACAATTTCAACAAATGAACATGGCAACAGCCAAAGAGCAAAGAGGATAAACAAATACCAATGCTCAACGGTTTATCTCATGCAAATGGTTAAATAGAAAGCATGGAATGAGAAAATCAACTCGCAAACAACATACCAATTGAAAAATAAATGGTTCCAACAAAAGAACCAAACTAGAGAACTAAATGTTTACAAGAATGGCACAAAGTACCAAAGAAAAGATTTATCTTCCAAAGGCATAAAACATGGTATGGATCACAACAAGTCATGAAGAAGCATAAAATGAGTGTTCTAAATAATATAGGAGAACTCCCACATTATTAGTGCATTATTTAAGATTTTGCATTTGAATACAAGATGCACACACATGGGATCATCATCCCTACCTACATCAACTAGAGAACTAAATGATTTCGAGACAAAGAACGATACATATGGATTGAGGAAGACATGGGATACAAGACACAACAAATTCTTGGCAAGAGATAAGGAAAATAAAGCAAAAACCAATGGGAAAATGATCAAGAAGATCTACCACATATTATAGTACCGATTGTCCAAGGACAAAGGTCTTGCAAATATTTCCCGGTGGTAGATAGAACATATATCCAAGATCATATTCATAAAGAGAAAGCAAATGTCAAAAGATAGGAATTAAAAACCAAGAAATGAAAGAGATCCTTGAGGGTTTTAACTAGTTAACCAATCACGCACAGTAATGATTAGAATAACTAGAGGCAAAATTCTTGCCAACTTAGATATAAGAATCCATATATGATGAAACCCGTACCAAGGAAATCTCTTGCAAACAAGATCCAAAAGATAAGGGATACAACCATTATATCGAAAAGGAGCTCACGTGCCACATAGGAACTAGAAAATTTCCAATATCAATTATATGTGACACAACCTCAACTATTCACATTTTCTCGGTTTGTAATATGCACAAAGTATATTACTCCCCCATAATGTGATAAAACATTTCTTCTCATACGAGGCAAGGAATACATGGGAGAAAAGTAAAACATCTTCTTGGACAAAGATAGGACAAAGAAAACCAAAGGTCAAAGTGAACATGATCAATAAATTCTACCATATATGGAGTACCACTTGTCCAATGACAAGAAATATGGGGAAACATTTCCCAAGGTAGTTTTCAAGGATATCATGATCATATTAACAACAAGAAGCATATTACGAACTATAAAAATTAGGCTTGATGCTTAGATCGAGATTCTTGGTAGCTTCCAATAGTCACACAATCACTAGTGATTAAAGTAACTTGAAGTTAATGGTTTCCATGAAGATATAGAGACCCAATTATGGGGAAACACATACCAATAAACACTCTCACAAACAAGATCCAAAAGATGAGCTATAAAATATTCAAACAAATTGGAACTTGTATGAGCTAATGTGCCACATAGGAGCTAGATAATTCTCAATATCAATTCTAAGTGGCACAACCTTGAATTTTCACATTATCTAGGATTGAGATATGCACTAAGCATATGACTCCCCCATAATGTGATACATCCATAAATCTCAACACGAGGCAAAATGATCCACATAGCAATAATTAATGGACATTATAGAACTTAAATTTCTCATGAGAATCATACCACATAGAGACTAGATAATATTGCAATATCAATACTAGGTGGTATTCCTCATGGGATTGTGGAATGCCCAGGCATAACACTCCCCCAAAACGGGATAGTCCATTAATCTCTCACAAGAGCCAAGTAAGATATAAACAAGATGCAATAGGCTCAAACACGAAACACATACATGGTGTGCAAGTCAACATACACATACTTGATTTCTCAAGTTAAGTAGGTAGGAAGCACAACATATACAAAACACATGCAAGGTACAAAACTAACACATGCACAAGGGGCAAGTAACTTTCAATGTAAATGAGTTGAGAACATGTTACCGCAAGGAGGAGCAATGGATATATGATAAACTAAATGACTTGGCTTGAGAGAATATAATTGAAGTTCCCTTAATTCTTAATGATGTAGCCAAGTCTCCAATGCCCTCCAACACACACCTATTGATCAAGTTTTAGCTTGATGGTCCCCAACCAAATTGGGTCTTAAGAGGTTAGTCACAATAGGCTTGGCAACCCAAATGGTTATTTTCTTGACACCACTTTGAGCACCAACATATTTGGCTAACACATTGCCAACCTCATCCTTCCTAAGAGAATAAACATTATCCATCATGATTGGGTTGGATGAGGAGTTATCACTAGTGCAAGAAGAAGAGATGTGACCCTTCTCACGACATAAGTAGCAAGTTCTTCTCTTCCCATTATTTTCACTTGATTTCTCCACAATGGGAGTATTAGCTTGAATCTTCTTGGGAAGTGGCCTTTTCCAACTTGAGATAGGCCATGACCTTGAACTAGAGGCTGCTTCCCTTTTTGCTTCCCACCAAGAGGCTTCTTTTTCAAGGGGCAAGATCTAACATGGTGCCCTTCAATTTTGCACTTGAAGCAAAAAATCTTGGCCAAATTCTTGACTTGTTCTTAGCCCTTCTTATTGTTACTCTTGGACTTCTTCTCGTTAGTGGACGTGTTCTTGACATTGGATTTGAATCCAAGCCCACTCTTATCATTGGGGAATTTTTGTACACTCAAGATCTTGTTGAGTGTGGTCTTCCCTTCATGACCCTTTTTCAAGTCATTCTTCAAAGAAGTGACTTGAGCCTTGAGCTATTTAATTTCCTCTACATGGTTAGTGTGAACAACAATACTAGAGGAACTGGATACTACATTGTTAGAGCAACAAGGGACGGAATGTAATTCATCACAAGATGTAGCAATGGCATGAGTGGATGAATTACAAGGACTAGCACATGGCAATATGACATTTGGAGTAGAAGTAGTGCTAAAGTCCACATGAGGCTCATTAGATGTTACCTTTAACATAGTAACCTCATGAGCTAACTTTAGCCTCCCATGGGAGATTAGAAGATCCTCATGCGAGCTTGAGAGCTTGACATGACTTTCTTCTAATTTCCGATAGTTGCTAGTTAGCAAAGCAAGTTGAGCCTTTAGCTCAACATTCTGCTTCAAAGTAGATGCTTCGCAAGAAATAGAGTTAGTAGCACAAGCATCATTATTATTAGCAAGAGGTGAGGGCAACTTCGAAAGCTCTTTTGAGTAAGAGGCTTTAAGTTGCTCATGTGACTCAGTGAGTTTGATGAGCTCACCCTTGATGACCCTAGAGCCATTTTTGAGGTGCTAAAAATCCTTAAGGAGTTTAGCATAAGCAACTTGAAGCCCATCATTTTTACTTTGGAGATCACTTGCCACCTTAAGATCTTTATCATGAGATTCCTTCACTCTAGACAACTCTAGAGCAAAAGTCTCCTCAAGAGATTCCTTAGTGGTTTGTTCCTCCTCAAGAGATTCATTTAGATGTGCAATTTTATTAGCATACTCACGCTCAAAGCTACTCATTTTATCAATGGTGTTATCATGATCCTCGATTTGTGCTTTTAACTTATCAATAGGCTCTTTTCTCTTAATAGCAAAGTCCAAGATTTCAACAAAGTTAGAGCAAGCAATATTATTATTAACAAGAGCATGATAAACCATCTCACCCTTTTCATATAAATCATCAACATCAATCTCTTTTTCCTCATTATCCTCATCCTCATCATCACAAGTGTTATTGGGTTCCAAAGTAGGAGTTACCTTTGAATCCCTAGCCATAAGGCATAGGTGGGAACCGTGAGATGATGATGATGACGAATTACTTGAAGCTCCATTAGAATCGTGTCTTTACCAATATAATATTTGGTTTCCTCTTGTGTCTTGCCACACTTTGGTGAAGTGGAAGAAGATGAGAACTCATCACGGCCGGAAGTGGAAGCAATACAATCATCCTCAATAATGTTGGACACACCATATTTATCTTGAAGTTTTGTCCATAACTCATGAGCGCTCCAAAAAGGTATGATTGTGATTGAAGAAGTAACTACATAGCTCAAAGCATTAACAAACACATTAGAAGCTTGAGCATCGAGATCTAAGTTTTTCTCATCCTCACACGCTAGATTTTTGAAATCCATTGGGAGAGAAAAACCTATATCTATAATACGCTCCAAATTTGGGTCCATGTCCCAAAAATGAATAAGCATACGAGTTTTCCATATATCATAATTTGTGCCATTGAATATGAACATGTCATTGCGCACAAATCCCCTAGTAGACATCTTTCTCAAGGCGGTGAAGCCTAAAATGAGAGACCAGGCTCTGATACCAATTGAAAGGATACAGATGTCGCCTAGAGGGGATGTGAATAGGCGATATAAAACTTTTAGCCGGGCTCTCCTTCCATGGAGGATCCTCCTCCAAAGGCAACGAACACGTGGCCAACAAGAGATGATCTCGAATGTCCCACCTCACCGAGCAGGAACACATAGAATCTTCGAAAGACCTCGAATTTAGCTCTATGATAGTCGACACTCGGGGCAACATGGTCCCAAAGACGTCGCAAGCAGCGATGACAGCGGCCACCATGTACCTACTCAACAACCAGCCGTCGGCTAGAGATCCTCGAGCCACCATGCACCGATCTACGATCCCAGGCTTGGGGCTAATCGAGGCCGCTCTCGACAAAGAGCCGACACCGGAGCCGAAGAAAAACAAGGCTCTGGCAAAACGCTATTCCTCACCTTCATCCAGAGACAACAGTCATGATCTGTCTCGACGTCGCCGCTCACGGCGGCACGACCATGACTACGATGCGCGTGATGACATCACGCAGCGCAAAATCGACAAGTCAAGGGCACGACGTGCCCGATCGACTGACTCAGAGGATGAAGATGTGGAACTCTGTGGCGCCAGATGCTTCAGCAGGGCCATCAGACAAAAGCGAATGCCCAAGGGGTTCAAGCTCCCATCGGAGAACCAAAAATTTGACGGCCCGCAGGACCCAAAAATCTGGTTGGAGGACCACATCTCCTCTGTCAGGCTCCATGGTGGGAGTCGAAGTACGGCCATGCAATGCCTGGAGCTACAGTTGCAGGGCGCCGCCCGAGCATGGCTGAACAACCTCCCGCGCGGATCCATTCGCAGTTGGGATGAGCTGGTCTACAGCTTTGTGCGCAACTTTAAGGGCACCTACAAAAGGCCCGCGTCAATCGAAAAACTAAGGTGCTGCCAGCAAAGGTCGAGCGAATCGCTACGCTCGTACATCCAGAGGTGGTCCATCATCAAGAACTCCACAGAAAATATCTCGAAGGATGATACATTGCAAATGTGTCTATAATTTTTGATGTTCCATGCTTGGTTTTATCCACTTTGTTGTGTTTTGTTCCAACTTTGGAGTACTTTTCATATGATTTCTTGGACTAACCTATTAACAAGAGCCACAAAGGATTACCTGCCTGTTTTCTGCTATTTTTGGTTCCAGGAAAGTCAGAAAATGAATATTCTCGGAATTGGACGAGACAAAAGCCAAAGTGCCTATTTTTCTGGAAGTCATCAAGTGCCAGAATACGAGACGGAGAAGGGCCAGAGGCCGGCCACACCACCTGGCCGTGCGGCCAGGCTGGGCCCGTGCCAGGGGGTGGTGTGGTGGCCCCTGGCACCCCCTCGGCCTCCCATTCCGACTATAAGATGCCCTCAGGACATAAACCTTAAGTACCCGATCAAAAATCCACGAAAGAGTCTATAGCCGCCATCATCTCCATCCCTAGATCGGGAGGGATCTGAAGCTCTTCCTGGCACCCTACCGGAGAGGGGAATTCATCCTGGAGGCCTTCTTCATCACCATGCAAGCCTCCGGTGTGATGCGTGAGTAGTTCATCCTTGGACTACAGATCCATGTAGTAGCTAGATGGCTGGTTCTCCTCCTTTGTGCTTTCATGTCTAGATCTTGTGAGCTCCGTTCATGATCAAGATCATCTATTTGTAATTCTGCATGTTGTGTTTGCGGGGATCCGATGGATATTGAGATGCTATTTCAGATTGATTATTGATTCTATCATGTCTTCGTTATTTGTGATCTTGCATGCTTTCTGTTGTTAGTAGCTGTCTTGGCCAAGTAGATGCTAGCAACTCCAAGAGTTAATATTTATGCTCGATAGTGGGTTCATGCCTCTGGTAATCTGCGGAAGTGACAGAAATCTCTAAGGTACTAGATGTGTTGTTGCTACTAGGGAGAAAACAGCAATCCTTTGTTCATAGAACAATCATATTGTTTACTTTACACGCAGTTCGTAAAGCAATAATCTGTTGCTTGCAACTTAATACTGGAGGGGGTTCGGATGATAACCTGAAGGTGGATTATTAGTCATAGATGCAGTTGGATGGCGGTCTATGTATTATGTTGTAATGCCCAATCGAATCTCAAAGGATTCAAGATGATTAGTATATGCATGTATTGCTTTCTCGATGTTTGTCAATTGCCCCGCTGTAATTTGTTCACCCATCATGTTATCTATCTTAAGGAGAGCCACCTCTAGTGAACTATGGATCCCGGTCCTTGTCTTTTATATACAATCTACAAACTGTTTACTTCTTTGTGTTTACTTTGTGTAAACTATTACTTCTTTCCATTCGATACGTTTAATCCTTTGTTTTCTGCAAAACACGGTGAGATTGACAACCTCATCGCAAGTTGGGGACAAAGTTTTGTGGTTGTGTTGTACAGGTCTCCACGTTGCTACTAGCACCGGTAGTGCGCCCTGCCAAAGCTCAGCTAGTAACACCTTTGGGGTGTTTCCTTGCTCCTACTGGTTCGATTAAACCTTGGTTTCATAACTGAGGGAAACTTGCTGCTATGCTCATCATACCTTCCTCTTGGGGTTCCCAACCACGCACCCGCATTTTCTGGGCGCCATACACTGAGCCATCAGAGGACCGGGAAATCGATGCATTCAACGGCGGTGTTCGCCGCATAGAGCTCAGGGAGGAGCTGGGCCGCTCGAAGCCCAAAACCATTGACCACCTGATGGAAATCGCGAATCGGTGGGCAGATGGAGAAGACTCGGTGAAAAACCGCGTTCACTCTGACGACGAAGCAGAACTCGAGCGCAGACGCGATCGCCGAAGCAAACATAGAATGCGCATCTACAATGACCGCGGATTGACGCCAACGACGCTAACATGAGCGGTGGACACCACGACTCCGGGAAAACAACGCAGGTATGGCAGCACTGCACTCGCGAAGAGGCACCCGTCACAACAATCGAGGACAAACTGTCCGGGCCATGCAACGTGCATTTCTACATCGACAAGCACGACGGCAAGAAGAAATCCAGCCACCTTCTCAAGGACTGCCGCGAGTTCCTCAAGCTCCACGAGGGTTTGGCTCGGATGAACCGCGACGCAGTCAACAGGGGCTACGGAGTGACCCAGGCGCTGTAGCACATGGAGCTCCTCCACCACCACCTGGAGTGCCACCACCCGCGGCTGCACCGGTCCATGATCAAGGCAGCGAGCCATACCCACGGGCGGTGGGCAACATGATGATCCAAAAGGGACGCCCCTCGAATCGGGTGCAGAAGGCCATCACTCACCAAGTCAACTTGGCAACAAAGTCACCACCATCCACTACTGAGTACCTCAGCGGAAGCGACTCCTGCATCACCTTCGACAAGCGCGACCACCCGCGCCAAGTACCTCGCCCAGTCCACTGTCCCCTCGTAGTCGAGGCACAGATCTGAGGCTTTGACATGAGTCGCGTCTTCATGGACGGTGGAAGCAACATCAACCTCATGTTCTCAAGTACCTTGCGAGCAATGAGGATCACTCTGACCTGCTTAGAGGTCTCGGACACGACATTCCATGGCATCGTCCCAGGCAAGGGCATATATCCCCTAGGAAAAATCAACCTCAACGTCATCTTTGGCACGCCGGAAAACTTTCGACGTGAACGCGTCGACTTCGAAGTCGTAGACTGGCCCTCACAGTACCACTGCATCCTCGGACGTGTCGTGTTCGCCAGGTTCATGGCAGTACCACACTACGCCTACCTACAGATGAAAATGCCAGGTCCAAATGGCGTCATCACAATCAACGGGAGCTTCGAGAGGTCCGACAGTTGCGACAGGAAGTTCAACAGAATTTCCCAGTCCTTCGGCATGCAGGAAGAACTCGCAAGATTGAAGGAGTCGACAGATAACAGTCTGCCTCCCCTAAGCCGGCCAAGTTCACCCGACCTGTCCTTCGACTCGTCGGTGCGCACGAAGAAAGTTCAGGTCCACCCATCGGACCCGGCCAAGACGGCCCTCATCGCCAACAACTTGAGTCCCGCATAGGAACTCGCGCTCGTCGAATTCCTCCATGAGCACTAGGAAATATTCGCCTGGTGTCCAGCGGACATGCCAGGGTTCCCGGGGAATTCGCCGAGTATGCACTCAATGTCAACCCAAACGCAAGGCCAGTCAAGCAAACAATTCGACGACTGTCTGAGCCAAGAGCAAAAGTGGTCGGAATGGAGATCAACAGACTCCTCGATGCCAAATTCATACGCAATATCAAGGAAAGCACTTGGCTCGCCAATACGGTGCTAGTACCCAAAAAGGACACGGATATCCTACGGATGTGCGTGGATTTCACCTCTCTGAATAAGCACTGCCCAAAGGATCACTTTCCACTACCGCGAATTGACCAGATCATCGACTCCACCGCGGGATGTGAGCATCTCTGCTTCCTCGATGCCTACTCAGGCTATAATCAAATTCAAATGAAGGAGGAAGATCAAGAGAAAACATCATTTACAATGCCTTTTGGTGTGTTTTGCTACAACACAATGCCCTTCGGGCTAAAAAACGCAGGAGCAACCTATCAGCGGTGCATGCAGGCTTGCCTCAAGAACCAACTTGGTCGCAACATCCAAGTCTATGTTGACGACATTGTCATCAAGACCAAAGAGGAAGCCTCGCTAATCGACGATTTACGCGAAACCTTCGCCAACCTCGACCGCTACCGGATCAATCTCAATTCGGACAAATGCGCCTTTGGCGTACCATCTAGGCAACTACTCGGGTATCTCATCTCCGCGAGAGGGATCAAGGCGAACCCGAATAAAATAAAAGCCATACTGGCCATGGAGAAGCCGAAGAACGTAAGTGGTGTCCAACAGCTGGCTGGGCGAATTACGGCGCTCAGTCGATTCATTAGTCGAATGGGCGAAAAGGCACTGCCCTTCTACCAACTTCTCCGCAAAGCTGACAAGTTCGAGTGGACCAAGGAGGCACAGGAAGCATTCGAAGACCTCAAGCGTCTACTGTCTACCTCACCCGTACTAGTGACCCCACGCGAGAGGGAACCACTGTTGCTATACATCTCCGCCACCAACCAGGTGGTCAGCATAGTGCTCGTGGTGGAACGAGCTGAGGAAAACAAAGTCCACGGGGTACAACGCCCAGTCTACTACCTCAGCGAGGTACTCACACCAACAAAGCAGCGGTACCCGCACTACCAGAAGCTGGCATATGGCGTCTTCATGGCAGCCAGGCGACTGCGCTACTACTTCCAGGAGCACCCAATCGTGGTGGTCAACGACGCCCTGCTTGGACATATCCTCAACAACCCCGACGCCACCGGACGAGTCGCGCTTTGGGGAATCGACCTGTCTCCACGAGACATTACATATGAAAAACGCGACGCGATCAAGTCGCAAGTTCTCCCTGACTTCCTCGTGCACTGGATGGAGAATCAGCTCCCTGAAAAACCAGATATGTCTTACCTCTGGAAAATGCACTTCGACGGATCCAAGCGAAAGGATGGAGCTAGCGTAGGTGTCATACTAACATCGCCCCAGGGGTACAAGCTGAAATATATTCTGCGAATGCAGTTCACTGCCTCCAACAACGAAGCTGAATACGAGGCCCTGTTACATGGGATGCGGATGGCAAAAGCCTGCGGCGCCAAGAGACTAATAATCTACAGCGACTCCAAGCTGGTCGTCAACCAGACAATGTACGAGTGCGACGCACTGAACGATAATATGATCGCCTACCACGACCTCTATGACACACTCGAAGGGGATTTTGATGGCTATGAGCTGTGTCACATAGGCCGCGAAAGAAATGAAGAGGCGGACACACTCGCCAATATTGGCTCTACCTGCGCCCCCATACCACCTGGGGTATTTCTCAAGCGCATCTACGAATGCTCCATCAAGCCAAAGGCCGCAGAGAAGGAAACAAGCGCAACAATGGACTCGGGGGCTACGCCACCCAAAGAGCCAATGGCACTCGACAACCTGGAGATCCACACAGGACTCAAAGGACCGATGGCGATCATGATGATCGAACCCTCTTGGACTCAACCCTACATCACATACCTTCTCAGCAAGAGGCTGCCGGATGACCCGACTGACGCGCGGCAAATCGCACGGTGATCCAAGGCATTTGCCGTCATCAACGACGAACTATACAAGCACAACATCACAGGAGTACTCCAACAATGCGTCTCCAACGCTGATGGAAGAGTCGTTCTCCTCGACATCCATGAGGGGACTTGCGGGCACCACGCCAGCAGTCACGCCCTTGTCACCAAAGCTCTACGAGCTGGATTCTACTGGCCTACGACCATGCGTGACACCAAGGACATTGTCCAAAAATGCAACGCTTGCTAGTGATTCGCGGACAAACCACGCGCACCTGGCGCGGAGCTCCGGCCAATACCATTGGCTTGGCCTTTTGCGCAATGGGGACTCGACATGGTCGGCAAGCTCCCAAAGTTCTCACGAGAAGGCTACGTCTACCTCTTGGTCGTAGTCGACAAATTCACCAAGTGGATGGAGGCCGTGCCGGTGACTAACCAATCTGGAGCCAGTGCAGTCAAGTTCTTCGAGTCCATTGTCTATCGCTTCGGAGTGCCACACAGCATCATCACAGACAATGGAACGAACTTCACCTCTAAGGAGTTCCAGGGTTTCTGCGAGGACCTGGGAATCAATGTAAGATATGCCTCCGTAGCTCATCCACAGGCCAACGGTCAAGTCAAAAAAGCCAATGGGCTTGTCTGTGGCGGAATCAAGAAGCGACTCCTTAGGCCACTCGAACAAGCCGTAGGATGCTGGCCAGACAAGCTACAATCTGTACTCTGGAGCCTACGCACAATCCCAAACAGTGCCACGGGATACACCCCATTCTTCATGGTGCATGGTGCTGAAGCGGTGCTACCCGCAGAGGTACGGTACAAGGCACCACGAGTGGTCGCTTACAGCGAGCAGGAGTCAACAATTGCACTCGAAGACTCTGTCGACCTCCTTGATGAGGCACGGGAAATCGCCGCAAAAAGATCGACGATCTACCAAAGAACCTCGCGAACTACCACAAAGAATATACGCCTGTGTCCTTCATCGAAGGAGACCTGGTCCTGCGACTGAAACAACAAGGGCATCTCAAGCTCGAGTCCCCTTGGGAGGGACTGATACATTGCAAATGTATCTATAATTTTTGATGTTCCATGCTTGGTTTTATCCACTTTGTTGTGTTTTTTTTCCAACTTTGGAGTACTTTTCATATGATTTCTTGGACTAACCTATTAACAAGAGCCACAGTGCCAGCTGCCTGTTTTCTGCTGTTTTTGGTTCCAAGAAAGTCAGAAAATGAATATTCTCGGAATTGGACGGGACAAAAGCCAAAGTGCATATTTTTCCGGAAGTCATCAGATGCCAGAGTACGAGACGGAGAGGGGCCAGGGGGCCACCACACCACCTGGCCGCGCGACCTAGTCTGGCCCGCGCCAGGGGGTGGTGAGGCCAGCCCTGGCACCCCCTCGGTCTCCCCTTCCGCCTATAAGATGCCCTCGGAATTCACCCTGGAGGCCGAATAAAAAATCCACGAAAAAGTCTGTAGCCGCTATCATCTCCATCCCTAGATCGGGAGGGGTCTGAAGCTCTTCCCGGCACCCTGCCGGAGAGGGGAATTCACCCCGGAGGCCTTCTTCATCACCATGCGAGCCTCCAGTGTGATGCGTTAGTAGTTCATCCTTGGACTGTGGATCCATGTAGTAGCTAGATGGCTGGTTCTCCTCCTTTGTGCTTTCATGTCTAGATCTTGTGAGCTCCGTTCATGATCAAGATCATCTATTTGTAATTCTGCATGTTGTGTTTGCGGGGATCCGATGGATATTGAGATGCTATTTTAGATTGATTATTGATTCTATCATGTCTTTGTTATTTGTGATCTTGCATGCTTTCCGTTGTTAGTAGCTATCTTGGACAAGTAGATGCTAGCAACTCCAAGAGTTAGTATTTATGCTCGATAGTGGGTTCATGCCTCCGTAACTGGGAAGTGATGAAATATCTAAGGTACTAGATGTGTTGTTGCTACTAGGGACAAAACAACAATCCTTTGTTCATAGAACAATCGTATTGTTTACTTTACACGCAGTTCATAAAGCAAATAATTTGTTGCTTGCAACTTAATACTGGAGGGGGTTCGGATGATAACCTGAAGGTGGATTATTAGTCATAGATGCAGTTGTATGGCGGTCTATGTATTATGTTGTAATGCCCAATCGAATCTCAAAGGAGTCAAGATGATTAGTATATGCATGTATTGCTTTCTCGATGTTTGTCAATTGCCACGCTGTAATTTGTCACCCAGCATGTTATCTATCTTAAGGAGAGCCACCTCTAGTGAACTATGGATCCCGGTCCTTGTCTTTTATATACAATCTACAAACTGTTTACTACTTCGTGTTTACTTTCTATAAACTATTACTTCTTTCCATTCGATACGTTTAATCCTTTGTTTTCCGCAAAACACGGTGAGATTGACAACCTCATCGCAAGTTGGGGACAAAGTTATGTGGTTGTGTTGTGCAGGTCTACACGTTGCTACTAGCACCGGTAGTGCGCCCTGCCAAGGCTCAGCTAGCAACACCTTTGGGGTGTTTCCTTGCTCCTACTGGTTCGATTAAACCTTGGTTTCATAACTGAGGGAAACTTGCTGCTGTGCTCATTATACCTTCCTCTTGGGGTTCCCAACGAGCTCTACATCAACCACACACCAGCACTTTTCTGGGCACCATACACAGAGCCATCAAGCATTTTTCTGGCACCGTTGCTGGGGAGTCAAGGACATCTTCACAAGGGGAGTCCCTTATAACCAATCTCTTTACTTTGTTATTTTTGTTTTGCTTAGTTTCTTTTTGCTTTGTTTGCTTGTTTTGTTATCAAAAACACAAAAAAATTAGTTTTACTAGCTTGCTTTCTTATTTGAAAACCCAAAAAAATGACTACTCTTGAAAACACTAAGTTGTGTGACTTCACTAGCACCAACAACAATGATTTTATGAGCACACCTATTGCTCCACCTGTGCCTGAAGATACTTTCTTTGAGATAAAACATGCTTTACTCAATCTTGTTATGAGAGAACAAGATACTTTCTTTGAGATAAAACCTGCTTTACTCAATCTTGGTATTGGTAATGAAGATGATGTGCCCATCTAAATAACTGTGTTGAACTTTGTGAGATGCAAAAGCATAGGGACATAGATGGAGATATTATTAAGCTGAAATTGTTTCCTTTCTCTTTGAGAGGAAAAGCTAAAGAATGGTTGAATTCCTTAACTAGGAATAGTATTGATTCTTGGACTAAGTGCAAAGATGCTTTCATTGGAAAATACTATCCTCCTACTAAGATTATATCTATGAGAAGTGAAATAATGAAGTTTAAACAACTTGATAATGAGCATGTTGCTCAAGCTTGGGAAAGAATGAAATCTTTGGTAAAGAATTGTCCCACTCATGGACTGACTGCTTGGATGATCATCCAAACTTTTTATGTAGGATTGAACTATTCTTCAAGGAACCTATTGGACTCTGCTGCTGGAGGTACCTTTATGACCATCACTTTGGGTGCTGCAACTAAACTTCTGGATAATATGATGGTTAATTATTCTGAATGGCATACTGAGAGAGCTCCACAAGGTAGGAAGGTAAATTCTGTTGAGGAAACCTCCTCCTTGAGTGATAAGATTGATATTATTATGTCTATGCTTGTTAATGGGAAAGCCCGTATTGATCCAAATAATGTTCCTTTAGCTTCTTTGGTTGCTCAAGAAGAGCAAGTTGATGTGAACTTCATAAGAAATAACAATTTTGGCAACAATGCTTATGGTAATAATGCTTATAGGAACAATTTCGGTAACAACAATTATAAGCCATATCCTCCCAACAATGGTAATGCTTATGGAAATTCTTACAACAATAATAGGAGTGCTCCCTCTGAACTTGAAGTTATGCTTAAAGAGTTTATTAGTAAACAAACTGCTTTCAATAAAACTACTGAGGAAAAACTCTCTAATGCTGAAAGAAATATAGCATCTTTGGCTGAAGCTCAATCTTCTTTGAATAAAATGGATGCTAAACCTGAAACTAATGATAATCCTTTTGCAGCTATCAATGCTATACAAGTAAGAATTGATGAAAATGTTAGACTATTAGCTGAATTACATGCTAAGTGGGAAAGAGAAGATGAACTTGCTAGAAAAATTAGTGTTTCTACTATTGCCACCACTAGTGTTGAGGTTAGTAATAGTTCTACTACTTTAGATGATAAGTATGGTTTTGATCTTGATGGTTGCAATATCTCTGAAGTTATTAAGTTCCTACAAAATCTTGCTAAAAGTCCTAATGCTAGTGCTATGAACATGGCTTTTACAAAACACATTACTGATGCTCTCATAAAGATTAAAGAAGAAAAGATGAAACATAAAGCTTCTATTCCTATAAACAAGAATATGGTTGAGAACCCATCATTAATATGAAAGTGAGTGACTTTGATTTCAAAGCTTTATGTGATCTTGATAGTAGTGTTTCTATTATGCCTAGAAGGATTTATGATATGCTTGATTTGCCTCCACTTGAAGATTGTTATTTGAATGTCCCACTTGATGATAATGCTAAAAAGAAACTCATGGGGAGTCTTAATGATGTTCTTATTATGGTTAACAATGCCTATGTCCCTGTTGATTTCTATGTTTTGGATGTTGAATGCAATGCTTCTTGTCCTATTACTTTGGGAAGACCTTTTCTTAGAACTGTTGGTGCCATTATTGATATGAAAGAAGGCACCATTAAATATCAACTCCCACTCAAGAAAGGTATAGAACACTTCCCTAAAAAGAGAGAAAAGATTTATTTTGCTTCTCCTATGAAAACAAAATTTGGTCTTAATGCTTCTTCATTTGAGAACACTTGATTCTTTCTTGCTTCTTATGCCTAACTTAAAGGCGTTAAAGAAAAGTACTTATTGGGAGATAACCCAAATGTTTTATATGAGTCTTGGAAGAGTAATAATCGCTCCTTATCCTTTTTATTTGATTTTTGTGCGAAGATTAACCTCTAATGAGAGAGAAGTAATGATTGGGAAAGTTGCTGTCCCGAAACAGATTTTTGTGCTTCACCGTACAAAATCATGTAAAATCTCTGAACGTCTTTTTGAGGAGTGAATCTCTGTGCTTCTGCCCTAGGTTGTTATCTAACTTTCGTTAGTTAAACACTTTTTGATTTGAGCAACAGAAGGTCTTCGAAAAAATTCGTCTTTATCTGCTGGTCTGTTTTGACAGATTTCTGCCATTTTCTGCATTTGCTTCTTGTTGGTTCCTTTTTGAGTTCTTTTGGGTAATTGAGCTTTTTGAGGGAAGTGCTACAGTATCTAGTGTTCTAATGGAAGTTTATTTGGTGTTATAACTGAACCTTAAGACTTATTTATCTTGAGTGCACTAATGTTGCTAATAAAGACTGTGTGAAGTTTTGTATGAAGGAAAAATTTCAGGTGTATAGAAGGAATGAGTAATAAGATGAAGGATGGACTAAAGCTCAAGCTTGGGGATGCCACACGTGTCACCCCAAGAAATATCCAAGAAGTACAAGAGTCAAAGCTTGGGGATGCCCAAGGCATCCCCTTCTTCATCAATAAAAATCCTAGGTTTCTTCCAAACGCTTCATTTTTATTGTTTCATGCACAGTTGTGTTGTTCTTGGAGCGTCTTCTTTTTCATTTTCGTTTTGGTTTTTAGTTTGCTTGGTTTTCTTAGTTTTCTGAATAAATTGTTTGTACCCCCTCTTTCATACATTGGTTTACAAATGGTTTGGCTTGGTTTGGAAAAGAGTAGGAAAGTTCATGCTTTTGTGGTAAAAAGAGCTCGTTTTTGACTATGGCCTATGCTTTGTCATGCCATGCTTGATATTGTTTTGGCTTTATGCTTAGTATTATTTGTTGTAGCATGACTTGTTATAAACAATTGAGATTGCTTGATGTGCCTTGGATGAATCATGCGTTGTTTTAGCATATTAAAGCATAGTATAGTGGTATTCTCCTTTAATGCTTTATTTGGGTTGACTTGGCACATGCTCACACCATGTTATGACTATCTCAAGTCACCATAGCCTTTATGATCTTTTAGTTTTCAAATTGTAGTATCACTTTATGCTTTGATCAATGATGTTTTGTTGCTCTGCATGATTATGGCCATTATTGCTCTCTTAGTTTGTCGCTCCCAGTCTTTTGCTAGCCTCCACACCCAAGTATGAGTTCCACTCATGCATCCAACTCCCTAAACCAAGTTATTCCAAAGAGTCCACCATAACTACCTACTAGCTTATGCTATTCCAAGTATATTCATTCTTTTGTTTACCTTCCAAATTAAACTTGTTATGATAAAACTAGTGATTAAAGCTCTCACGAACTTGATGGCACACTTTACTTTTCTTATCCTTAATAAACTTGAACCATTGTGTCTTCTATGTTGTATATGCTTGCACTTATTTGTCGGGAATTAGCAGAACCATGCTTTCATGGGGAACACTTTCAACATTGCACTTTGTACTTGTACCTAGTTGATATCATGCTCTTTTGTATATGGATGTCGTCGGTGTGAAATGAAAGGGGAGCTTGTAAGTCCATGGAGTTATGTATATGTGTTAGAGAAACGCCTGGGCCGCTGGTCTAATCCATGCTGACATGGTGGAAACCTGCAGCGTAACCATAATGAGCTGTCTATGAAGCATTCTTCTTATAAAAAAAGAGTCCTATATTAAGAAAAAAGAGAAAAGAAAAAAAAGATACTATGAAAATAAGAAAGAGAGAAAAAAAACACCATATTCCCATGGTAAATAAGAAGATTGCTGAGATGCTCGTTGTCTACTTGCCTTGTCATTTTGATATGGGGATTCTTCTGTATCATCGGGCAAGGGGTACCCCGCTGGCGGTTCTCTATGATACACATATACTTAAAATGACAAGAACTTACCGGTGACTAAACTTGAGTAGCATGAGGAGCGGCCCTCGTATACAAGGGACATGAGATTTCTGACTTATACTTCGTCAAGCATGTACACTTTAACCTTAATCACTTCAAGATGCTTATGATAGGGGCAATGAGAGCTGAAAGCTATAAGTACCATAATTTTTGGAAGCTCTTTATGAGACTTGAATCCCTACTTCCTTTTATAAAAATGCATTTCTTCCACCATTATATTGAGTCTCCACCTTCTAACTTTATGCACCTACTTTGAGAGCATAGTGACCATTCTTAGTTCTATGTGCATTGTCCCAAGACTAGTTGATTGATGCATACTTTGATATTGCTTGTTTTAAACTATTGTATCTAGTCACTCTTATGAACTTTGTAGGTGTCCTATGCATTTATATTTGCTACTCTATGAGGGACAAGCTGAATACTTTTATGCTATGTTTTCTTTATGTGAAACAAACAAACGTCTTGCAAAGCATGTTATTCATGAATCTTTTGTTTGTGCCTTTTCATGTTGCATCATAGTTTATTTGCTTATTGCTAGAACTTTGTCTTTCATGTTATGATTGAAGTACTATGATCCCAGCTTTGAATGTTTTACAAATACTTTGATCAAGTCTTTGATGGTGCATGTCACCTCAAAAATTATTCTTTCTTTTTATCACTTACCTACTCGAGGATGAGCAGGAGTTAAGCTTGGGGATGTTGATACATTGCAAATGTATCTATAATTTTTGATGTTCCACGCTTGGTTTTATCCACTTTGTTGTGTTTTGTTCCAACTTTGGAGTACTTTTCATATGATTTCTTGGACTAACCTATTAACAAGAGCCACAGTGCCTGTTTTCTGCTGCTTTTGGTTCCAGGAAAGTCAAAAAATGAATATTCTTAGAATTGGATGGGACAAAAGCCAAAGTGCCTATTTTTCCGGAAGTCATTAAATGCCAGAGTATGAGACGGAGAGGGGCCAGGGGACCACCACACCACTTGGTCTCGCGGCCCAGCCTGGCCTGCCCCAGGGGGTGGTGAGGCCAGCCCTGGCACCCCCTCAGTCTCCCCTTCCGCCTATAAGATGCCCTCGGAATTCACCCTGGAGGCCGGATCAAAAATCCACGAAAGAGTCTGTAGCCGCCGTCATCTCCATCCCTAGATCGAGAGGGATCTAAAGCTCTTCCCGGCACCCTGCCGGAGAGGGGAATTCACCCTGGAGGCCTTCTTAATCACCATGCAAGTCTCTGGTGTGATGCATGAGTAGTTCATCCTTGGACTACGGATCCATGTAGTAGCTAGATGGCTAGTTCTCCTCCTTTGTGCTTTCATGTCTAGATCTTGTGAGCTCCATTCATGATCACCGGTGTGATGCTAGCAACTCCAAGAGTTAGTATTTATGCTCGATAGTGGGTTCATGCCTCTGGTAATCTGGGGAAGTGACAGAAATCTCTAAGGTACTAGATGTGCTGTTGCTACTAGGGAGAAAACAAGAATCCTTTGTTCATTGAACAATCGTATTGTTTACTTTACACGCAGTTCGTAAAGAAATAATATGTTGCTTGCAACTTAATACTGGAGGGGGTTCAGATGATAACCTGAAGGTGGACTATTAGTCATAGATGCATTTGGATGGCGGTCTATGTATTATGTTGTAATGCCCAATCGAATCTCAAAGGAGTCAAGATGATTAGTATATGCATGTATTGCTTTCTCGATGTTTGTCAATTGCCCCGCTGTAATTTGTTCACCCAGCATGTTATCTATCTTAAGGAGAGCCACCTCTAGTGAACTATGGATCCCGGTCCTTGTCTTTTCTATACAATCTACAAACGGTTTACTGCTTTGTGTTTACTTTCTGCAAACTATTACTTCTTTCCATTTGATAGGTCTAATCCTTTGTTTTCCGCAAAACACGGTGAGATTGACAAACTCATCGCAAGTTGGGGACAAAGTTTTGTGGTTATGTTGTGCAGGTCTCCACGTTGCTACTAGCACCGATAGTGCGCCCTGCCAAGGATCAGCTAGCAACACCTTTGGGGTGTTTCCTTGCTCCTACTGGTTTGATTAAACCTTGGTTTCATAACTGGGGGAAACTTGCTGCTATGCTCATCATACCTTCCTCTTGGGGTTCCCAACGAGATCTACATCAACCACGCACTAACACTTTTCTGGGCGCCATACACAGAGCCATCAGGGACCATACGTGATTACAGAAGTAATCCCAGGTGGCACCTATCGCCTCAAAGATTTCAAGACAGGAGTCGCGTACTCCAACCCCTGGAACATCGCGCAGCTGCGGTGCTTCTACCCTTAGTCGTCCTTTCTTTCTTACATTACAAATAAGGCTATTCAACCAAGGCTACTTAGCCACACATTGTACCTCGTACTGTTCTATGAATAAATAAAGCTAAGTACCCCAAACTCCGCCTTTTCCTATTATTTCTTGCAAACCTATCTACTCGGGGGCTGCGCCACCCTTTACGCATTTGTTCTACGAACCAATCGCGATATCCTGAGTAGCTGACGCATTAATCGAACCCTTGGCAGACACCAACCCAGCTGCAACGCACCTGACAGGTTGGCAAGGTGCTGAGATAAACACAAGTCAGGCTAACAAAAAGGAATCGCATAGTGCAACGATCAAGAAACATATCTGAGCTAGCAAGCTCCTTACATATCAATATTTATCAATTATATATAGCATACATACGAACTTTACAACACTGGTATACCTATGTGCAGGATACAAACTAAACTATTGTGGCAACAGAAGAACATTTGTCTGCTCCTCGAAGAAATCGATAATTTCATCCGTTGGGCGATCCACCGCCTGGTGACGAGGAACCACATTCCAGGTAGAGCCTGCTGGTGGCGCCGGCGGTCCAGCAGCAATTGCTGCAACATCTACATCAGGCCTATGCAGTCACACCAGCGATAGAGCAGCCTTGGCACCAACCACCAACTATTGCTGCACACACTCGCGGACTCCACCCAAGTCTTGAAATTTAGCAAGAAGAGCCAGCAAGATCGAGGGAACGACGTCCATTGGAAACATCGTCTGATAGATATTCCTTAAGCATGACTGCGATTTCTTTAGAAAATGAAGCACTCGCGAGGCACGATCCTGCAGGGTCGCAAGTGCGATTGCGCGATCATGATCCACCCAGAAGTACCCACTTGCTTGAAACTGTTCTTGGGTCAGGTCATTCATGCGAATGGAGATCCTGTCTTTTTCTTCCTGCGGATGACGCGCGCTAACAACTACAGCAAGCAAGGGGCAAAAGTATGAAGACAACGAACTATCGCGACTGGCTACAAGAAAAGATAAGGAGGCAGGAAACTAACACTTGAACTGGTCACCCAGCTGCGCCACCTCTCCTAGTAGATATTGCTCTCGGGCAGTGGCCTTCTCCGCCCTCAACATCCACACATCTGCATTACTGCGAAGGATGGGCAGTTCGCGTTCCAGCTGCTTAACGCGATCGCGCAGTCATGAAAGTAGAGACAGCTCATCCACCCTCGAGTGCGACTGCGCTGGGTATCACCAGTGGATAGCGGATCCCGAGGTTCACTCGACGGACCACTCGATGTACCCTACCACAAGCCAAGCAAGAAACAATAAGGGACCAGGCAACACATGGACAAAAACTCAAAGTACATCCGAACATATCAAAAGTATCAACAGGGAAACTTAGCAAGCGGCATGTTTTCAACAAAAGAAGTCGCACTATCAACTATTAAAGATATCACTACTGAGGAGCAGCTTGCTTCTTCGACTTCGACTTCGGTTTCGGGGGCCTCATCGAGTCCGTGGCAGTATCAGACGCCACAGACTTCCCGTCGGCCCCTGACGCCGTAGCCTTCGCTGCCTTCTTGGCCTGCTGCAGCTCCTCAGAGTACTTCGCGACTGTGTTGATGAGTTGCGGCCCATACTTGCCACATGCAGTTGCAAAAGGAGCAAAAACTACCTGTTGACCATCTGCGCTGATAGGCATCGCCTTGGAGACCATAGCAGGATCCATCTCCACGCCATGGTCTTAAACCATCGCGAGTGACATGGAAGCGCCAGCCGAATGAAGCGAGTTCTTGAAGCCTGCAGGAATACCTCCAGCAAGGGACTCCACCAGGTCATCTACGTTCTCGATCAGCTCAGCTTTGGGCGCCAACTCCTCGCAGAGGCGACTGAGTACACCCTTAGCTTTGGTCAGCATTCCCTGAATGGAGGCACTGCGGTCTTCGACTGCCGCGACGGCGCCTGCCAAGGCATGATCGTGACGAAGCGCCTGGGCGTCGAAGCTTAGACCACCATTATCTACACAGAGCAAAGTGTTAGCAAAAGTCAGCACAATAACAAAGTCGAAAGAAAGGAAACAACGGAAATCCAGACGAAAGAATACCTGAAAGAGCCTTGGCAATCGACAAGAGCTATTCTTCGAACAACTTCTCCCTAGCAGCGATGGAGGCACGCAAATCCTCTTCGCGTTTCCGCGATTCATCAAGCGCAACGACTACCTCGTCGTGACTCTTCACCGCCGCGGCGAGCGTCTTTTCAACGGAGGCGGCTTTGCGAAGAAGCACGTTATGCTCAGCTACAAAAAACACACAAGATAGACCGTTAGTCGAGTATATAAAAATATCACAAGGAAGAAGAAGAAGAAGAAGCACAAGATACTAACTTTCAACCACATGGTGGCGATTGTCCAGCAACGCGTGCTGTTGACCCATTGCAAGTACTTGCTCCGCCAGGCGAGCAGCTTCCTTCACAATAAGCTGCAACAGGAGAAAAAGCAAAGGATCAACAGATAGCATGGATGATTAATTCGACTGCAAGTAACAGCAACATAACACATACGTGATCCTCTAGAGACTCCAAAGTCAATTGCTGCGCAGTTGTCCGGACAACCATCTGATGCTCCACGGCGTGTGGAGAACTTGATGAATTGTGCCCGGAGTGGGCCGCCAATTGAGGGAAAGGAGTCCGCTCAGCCACTTTCTTGGCCTTGGAGTCCGCGACTCTAGACTCTTTCAAAAATTGGACGTCGCCAGAAGATGACGATGTCGGTTGATTACGGAACAAAATCAACATCAGGAAATGCAACTCCAAAAAGAACCAAGATGAGAATTGTATACTTACCAGTCAAACTTATCAAAATCAAAGGTCTAGTCCTCCGACTCCTCCGACTCCTTCGGCAGCCTCATCTTCTTGCGGGCAAATGGCGCCATGGAACTCACAGGAATAGCAGGAATTGGCGACTCCGCACCAATCGCTGAGCCTCCTGGAGTCGAAGGAGACGACGCATCCAAATCTTTGCTACGCAAACGCTTGCGAGTGTCCGGACTACTAGACTCAGGGGCGGCTTCCTCCTCCTCTTCAAATGGGACGACGACTCGACTCTTCCTCCTCATCTACTTCGCGAGGAATAACCCCCTCAGGAAGAGGGGCAAACTAGGAGACACCTTCCAATCCTGCATACAGAAAACAAGTCAGCACACGTCAAGAAAATGAAGCACTCGACAAAATAAAGCTACTTCATAGCACAATCATACCTCAGGAGGAGGGTTAGAAGCATCAAAAGGGGGCACAAGTGGTTCACTAGGGAGTACATCCTTGGTAGTGTACTTGGTCAGCAACCACACCCTCTTATCTACTTCACTCGCGGAAATGCCATCGGCAGATACGCGAGTGACATCGTCCGCACTATCCCATTGGAACATAGGGTGGACCCTAGCCTAGAGGGGCTGGATGCAACGACGCAACCATGTGCGAATGAGGGCGCAACCTCCCTCTTCTTTACCCACGCGACTCTCGAGGTCGTAGACGCGCTCGTACAACACATCTGTCTCCTCAGACTCGCTGGGCATCACCACGTTCTTCCAAGAACGCCTCCTCCTACACGGCTCCACGGGATCAAAAGGCGCGAGTCCGAAGTGGTCTCCGTCGGCCTTCTGGTTGCGGATATAGAACCACTTGTCCCTCCACCCTTGGACGGACGCCATGAGCTTGATATAAAATTATGTGATGGAGGAATCGACATGGATCCCGCAGCCTCCTACGTCGTAGACTACGGAGCCAGATGCCGACTGACGCTTTAGCTTGAAGAGACGTTTGAAGAGACCAAAGTGTGGCTCAACTCCGAGCCAGTACTCGCAAAGCGTAATATAGAAAGCGATGTGGAAAATAGAGTTGGGGGACAACTGATGCAGCTGGAGCCCATAGAAACAAAGGAGGCCCCTAAAGAAAGGATGCTGGGGCAGAGACAGACCACAGATGATGAACACTAGGAACATCACCCGAAAACTAGCAGGAGGACAAGCGGTTACCTCACCTCCTGGGACTTGCGAGTCACCAACCGCAGAGGACAAAACTCCATCTTGGCGCAGGAGATGGAGCTCGGACGACTTGATGATGGACGCGCACCACGTGCCATTGGTGACGCGAGTGCCCGCGCCCTTATTCTTCCCGGTGACAGCGGCGTTGGTGCCCGCAACGACAGAGCTGCCCTTCTTCTTGGCAGTAGCAGTGGCGGTGGCAGACTCAACGACAACGCCTCCCTTCTTCTTTCCCATCTTGTGGTGGCGATGAGAGCAAAGAAA
Organism: Avena insularis; assembly: GCA_023614405.1. Lineage (NCBI taxonomy): Eukaryota > Viridiplantae > Streptophyta > Magnoliopsida > Poales > Poaceae > Avena > Avena insularis. The sequence goes on along the minus strand of CM042690.1, from coordinate 605,115,501 downwards.
ATAACTCAGAAAAACACAGAGTTGGTCCAGTGCCACAAACAGAACGAACTCTCGGAGGCAGAGAGTAGCAACAATGGCGATGGACGCACAAAGCAGAGAAAGAGCAGATGAGAATTTACCGCAGCTACGCTGCTACTTAACCCCCTGGAGGATGAAATCCAACGGCCAGATGATACCCTATTGGACGCGTGGCACACATCGCGATCGACACGTGGAGGACCTGAAGCACGAACCGTTCCCCACTACCCCCCATTACACGCAGAAATCGAGGAGGCGCGGTTAAAATGAAATATTACGCACGCCCGGTCAAGTCAGGGTCAGAAAATGGGACCCACCGCTCGTCATGTCCCGTCAAATCCGCTCACGCGGGCAACTGAGGTCATCCTACTGTCAACACTGATGTCATCAAAGATTGAGCACTAGAAGACTTCAACTACTTTAGTCCTTGCTCGAGTCTTCGACTCCACCAAGCACTCGGGGGCTACTCCCATAGGGAGCGCTGGTCGCGCACCCTACAATTTTCTTTCTGCAGGAATATGGACATTCAAAGCATGCCCAACCACTCGAATCTATGATTCGACTATGGACATGGGTTACTCCCATAGGGAGCGCCAGAAATAAATTCGACTAAAACAAGCAAACAAAAGACGAAGAACCGAAAGTTCTTTAGTCCTCACCGAGTCTTCGACTCAACCAGCACACGGGGCTACTCCATAAGGAAGCTGGTCGCACCTATGATTATTTGTACATCGTACTGTGTGTTGATAACATCCACACTCGAAGTTCTATGGCGACACCGCCTCATATTTTCCCTACAAAGAGACTACGTCTCCTGGGTCACCCGAATCATCTCCGTGATGACAAAATTCGGATGCCGTGCTTGCAGCGTGAAGATAAGACCTGAATAAGGCCTGGCAACGCATTTGCTACGCACTACCAGAAATATATCTGTGCCTACAGGTACGATGAACATGCCTTGATGGACACGTCGAGTGCTCACACCCTTATACTAGAATTTGACTCCTGTAATACCTCTGCGGCTTGAGTCAAATTACACCAGCACTTTTCCGAATTCGAGTCCGGGGACTCGAGTTCGAGTAGATTGCGTTATTTTGCCCTAAGGTAGTTAACTGATACCGATACATCGGTTAAATCAGGCACGCACATCAACAATCCCTATGACACAAATAGAGCACTCGAAAAAAATACTCACTCATGCACTCGAAAGGCTTCATAATGTCCCCAGTCGAATCTGTGATTCCACTGGACACTCGGGGGCTACTGACATGGGTATACCCTGCAGGTACTCGATTCTTGTATATACGGTCTAGATACGGTGGAAGCCCATGGCGTTACCACGGCCCAATGAAGACTTCGAGTGGCCTACGGATTATCGATAACTTGTGAGACAAGAAGAAGTCTAAAGATAGAAAGTTTGAAGGGCAAACCCTACACTGTAACCGACTCGACCTACTACCCGAGACCTGGCCTATCTATATAAAGTCCAGAAGGGGGCGGCGAGGAGGACACACACGCAACCCTAGTTTCCACAACTTTCGCCAGATTGCATCTGCGCGCCCCTGTAATCTTCGATTCCTTCGTTAATTCCAAGAGCAGACAAGCAGGAGTAGGGACCTCTATGAGGCCTAAACTTGGGTAAACCTTACGTCCCTATGTGCTTGTTTCCTAGCCTATTGATGCTTCCAGCGCTCCCTCCTTCTCCAAAACCCAAGTCCATAACAATAGGCATTGACGAGTTAAACCCTCGTCACTTAGTGTTTGCTATTTTAGTTTACATATGCAAAAAAATATATGCACATGTGTGAATATTTTTCTAGGGATTCATTTCTATAGTTTTGGTAGTGTATGTATGCATTGGATATGAGGTTGTCTTAGTGTTTGCTATAGTGGATGAAGTATTACACTAATTGTGTGTCAATGTGAAGTATATTATTATGTGTAGGGGTTCCGCGCATAAAAACAATAAAATTTTACACTACGCCCCTGAACCCCTGAAACTTCCAGGACCTATCTATTAGTAATACAGTAACGGGAGGGGCTTTTCGCGAACTTACCCTTGAAGACCGAAAAGCATTGTCAACACTCAGGAGAGCGTGGTTGATGTAGACGAGCCGAAGCTGACCTCAAGGTCATGATGAACTCCTTCCGCTCCTTCTGGCTCCAACGACATGAGTGCCTCAAGTGTGACACCTCGTGGGAATTACACACGTCCGGTGCCTGACGATGACTCTCGCTTCCCTGATCCAGCAGCAGTTGCGGAAGTAGAGCTCCCGGATCCAAATCCCGCAGCGCGACGGCGCTCCGCGGTGAAGATCTCTCTCGCTCGCGCAGTCCAGACTTGGGACCACGGTCACGAGAGAGAGAGAGAGGGGGAGAGAGAAAATATCAATTAGAGGTCCTCCCAAAAGTGGGGAGACCTTTATTGATTATTGGGTGTATTTTCTAGGCCAAATACCCCACCTTATATAGGGGGAAGGGGAGGTACTACCTTCCCTCAAGTCCCGGGGTGGGACTAAAGGAGAGGAGGGGGGAGGAGGTGGCCGCCGGCCAGCCCCTAGTGGGCCCCGCGGGGGGGGGGGGCAAGGCCCAGCCGGCCCCCCTTGGTCCTTCTCCCCTTTCTCCTTTTCCCTAATGGGCCTTCTCCCTCCGGAAATTGGCCCATTAAGCCTTTTAACCTTTTAATTTATTTTCTCTTTATTAAATAATTATGAATAAATGATTAAATCAATATTTAACATTCATTCACACATTATCTAATCTCCGTGGCCGTGGAACACCTTCCACCCCCACTCCGGACATCCTCCGGACTTACCGAAACCCTTCCGGTTTTCTCCCTTCTTTTCTTCGGTGATTCTACCAATCCCATAAACACTCTCTAAGCATCATCAAGCCCTTAAGCGTGATACCCTACGGTTCGGGAACACTCTAGACATGGTCGGGACACTCTCGCACCAATGATCGACAGAGGGACCTGGATGGCCATGTGACCCCTGTGCGTTCCACGAAGATCTTTTGTTGTTTGAACCGGGACAGTCGTGTCTTATTCCCTTTGTCATTCGATACTTGCATTGCCCGAGATCTGATCATTGGCATCACCATGTCGGGTTCAATCTCGTTACTGAACAGTGCTACTTAACTCGTCCCGACAAGTGATATCCCCGTGATCTAATCACACGCCGTGCAGCTATTGGATATTTCCTCCGAGTGAACTTCTCCGAGTGGGCCATTAAGTATCTTCCGAGTGGGCCATTAAGTATCTTCCCGTCACATGGACGGACAAATCCCGCTCTCGACATATATTGCCTCTACGGTTTCCTCCGAATACTTGAACACACCTTTATAACCACCGTTTTACCAGATGGCGTTTGATGATATCTAAGCACCCTCGGGAGACAGTGATTGATATAGCCTCACAGTCTAAGGAATAGTCTACGAGGATCCATTTCTAATCATCGTAACTTGAACTTCGTGACATGATCGGGTCACGATGTTTAGGTTGGGTATTGGTTCATCATCTCATTCTCTGAATGAGATGACCTCATTTCCAACTGGCATAAATGCCACATGATCAGGAAACATGATCATCTGTTGACCAATGAACCAGTGACTAGAGTTTCACTGGGAACCCCTGGTTGTTTGTATATCACACGTGTATTGATGTTTCCACTCAATACAGTTATAGCATGATATAAAACTTAATCATAAACTATATGAAATATGATAATAGTCCTTACCACTATTTGTCTCTAGGGCATATTTCCAACAGTCTCCCACTTGCACTAGAGTACAAATACACTAGTTGCATTTGTTCTCAATCATTGGCACCATATATCCGGTACCCCGAACATGCTTTCTCATGGAAGAGGTTGAGTCTTGGGTCTGTACTTTACAGTCCCAAATCCTTTGCAACTTACTAATGTCACCTTGATTGACATCAATACTCTATCATCACATGATAGCATCTGTGTGTATGCATCATCGCTATGGCGTGAGCGAGGCCTGATTCCAGGAGCCTACAGTGACGTTAGATCAACCTCGAGGGCTTTCTCATGGGCATTGTGCCCTGGGACACATCATTCTATGTTAAAAGCGAACTAGCCCCGCCATAACATTATACAACACTTTAGATGGTACCCTTATCTATTATTACAAATGTATTCATCGAAACAGTAGTGCACTCTGTGCAACTTTTGATGTTTTTGTTCACCTCGCTTCCTACTTGACTTTAATTGGTATCTACAGGAGTTTCCAACATATTTCCTTATAACATAACTCTTTATGCTTTAAGATATGTTATCCTTTATGGATTTGGAAAATATATCCACAGTTCTCTACTAGACACTGCGGACAAACTTAGCTCAACGTTCTGTGATTCGAACTAAATCACTTTTAAACGTTCCTTATTTAGATCACATATTATGCTAAGTTATCATCATGGTTTACTAAGATAGAACCTATGTCTCAACATAGTGGATGACGATCATCCTTTTCTTTCTTTCAACCATTGATGTTAAACTTAATGCTATTCCTAATTTGAGTTATTAAGGACTAGTTCCTTAATTAACTTCTATTCTGAAACCCCTTTCAGAATCCCTTAAGAAATAATACATAATATCATAATACACATATTATCAATTTCTACATCTTATAAATCATTATTTATAAGTATTTGCACTTTCATCCTTAACTTACTTTAAGAATTACTCCTATAAGCTCCCACTCAAACAATGTTGTTAACATATTTGGGTATGAGTCAGTACTCTTACTCAAACAATGTTCTTACATATTTGAATTTAAGTCTTATATTGCTCCCACTTAAAAATATGTCAATCACATATTGTTTTAGGAAGACTTTCGTAGCTCCCACTCAATTTTATGCAAATTGCATATCTCCTTAAATATTTTGAACAATTTCAAAATCCTTCGATCAAATATCAAACTTGGAGATTTATTATGAGATACTAGTACTTTACTAGTTTTAAATCCACTAGACATTTAGCACACATGAATCAAATTCATTTGAATTCATCCAATGCTTGAGACATTGTGCTTTTGTCATTTACCCCCTTTTTTCCTACTATGGCTTTGCAGTCATTTGGGAAAATTCCAAGTAACTCCTTTTACTTGTGAGATTCAACAACGAATTGCTTTCTAATCTCAAGGGAATTTTACTATTAGGATTTCTCATAATTCTAGTTTACCATTATTTCCTTTGTAGTTCGTAGGTATGTCATATTTCAAAAATCATGACAAGTGATTCACAAATGTCTCCATACAAGATATGGATTTAGATTTTGAATCCTACTTTATGTAGTGATAAAACAATAGTGGAGGGGAAAAACACAATGATCAGAATCATTGATTCTTTCCTTCCATAAAGAGAATCGTTCAGGAACATTGTCCATTGCGCTTCTCAACACTCTAATGTAGGGTTTTGAATCCTCATCGTGTTTTACACTAATTTCCATTTGCTCATAATTGAGAAACATCACTAGAGGTGAGCTTTCTCAAGAATGCACCAAAATCCAAGCAATACAAGTTTTTGCTTTCATTTTGGTTTAGCTATGGATTTCGTATTCAAAGTTTCCAATGAATACACTACAAGGTCTTATTCGCTATTTTTTTGGTTATATCGAATAACCCCAAAACTTTCATGAATTCTAATGGTTTACTACATTCTAATTGAGTGCTAACTATTTCTAAACTAATGGTCTCTACATATACACTACAACGATTTATTTGGTGCCTTCTATTCAACCCCCTTTTTGGTATCTAATATCACATTGTGATGCTTTGTATTTTGACGTTTCAAAACACTTTGCATTCCACAATTTCTTTTATGCCATTCTTATAAATTTGAACTTCATTACTATTGATCAAATCATAGTAATTGGATTCTCTTTTACATTTATACCCTTTGTTGATGAAACACTTTGATCAAATGAAATAGTTTCATATTCATGTTTTCTTTGGCAAACTACTTTGCACATTTAAACAATCAATTAATGATAATTATCATTTCGTTAAAACACAATACATCGAATATGTATTTACTTTTAACAATTCATTAAACACTTTGTATTTAAGTAATACACGATGTTCAAGTTATTTCGCCGAACTTAGGCATGGTTTATATGTGACAAGAAATCGAATGACTTTCACATATTATCACATAACTTTAAATTTAAACAATGGTTTCATTCATTAATGAAATATCATTAAGTTGGTATTTTAAACAAGGCATTTTAATATTTTACAAATGTTCATACATTATCAATTAGTTTAACAACTATAAGGACAATTCACAAGTAATCAAACAAGATATGAACACGAATAGAAATCATTCATAAAAGTAGAACAACTGTTTGTTACAAACTCATATGAATAACTGTCTCACGAAGTGTGAGACAAACTAAAGAAGTTCACAATCTCTTGATTACATTAATCATCCTAAAACACAAACTAAGTGATAAATGTCGAGGGAGAGTGTCGTTGGCCGTCATCATCATGCTCGCCATCAACACGCAACGTCACCTCCTCCCCAGCAAGCACCTCTATGCAGAAGGACCTGTTTTCACCAAACATAACAAGTATCAGATATACTTAACATTGCAATGTGTTTGCAAGATTATAACATTTATAAAACTGTATATCAAATATATACCTTTGTCGTTGACGACCTGAGCGACATCTGGTTCAACCAACACATTCCTGAGATGTGTCATGAACCAGTGGAACTCCATTGTTTCCGTGTCGCCCCTCATTACGCAAGTCCTGACTTGTGCTTGGTAGCTTGGTGGCAGTGACCGCAGCACAACAACATTTGCAAAAGACCTGTAATCCAGACGTCTAGGAAGTATGCTGGCCTCATGTACACATCATGCATGTGCTGTAAGTGGTTGTCCAGTGACGAGTTCTCCTCCATCTTAATGGCGAGGAAGTCTCCCATCAACTCATGCTCCCAGATGTGTGTCTGATCCACGAAATGTGTCCTAAGCTGTAGCATCACCGAACAAGGGTTGACGTCACCCACGAAAGGCCACAACTCGTCCACCATTCCGAAACGCATCACAACTGAAATATAGGAGTCCATCTCGCGACGGAGATAGCGCTCTTTTCGCTCCTCTTGGGTCTCAAGGTCTATGGACGGATCCAGATCCATCCCATCGAGTATGTAGTCGACCATGTTGTTCTCGCTAAGGAGAACATGGAGACTGGCAACCCAAGTGGAGAAGTTCGATCCATCTAATCTGAGCTTCTCTCCTTCTAACCATTTAGTTGTCAACACGAAAGAACCCATCTACATTTATAATTGCAAAAAGAATTTAGACTAAGTTTATAATTAAATGAGTTAATAATAACTCCACTCAGAAACACCTATCCCCAAAGAGGGTTGATGGTTCAATACACGGCGCCCAGAAAAGTGCTTGGTGCGTGGTGTTGATGTAGAGCTCGTTGGGAACCCCAAGAGGAAGGTATGATGAGCACAGCAGCAAGTTTCCCTCAGTTATGAAACCAAGGTTTAATCGAACCAGTAGGAGCAAGGAAACACCTCAAAGGTGTTACTAGCTGAGCTTTGGCAGGGCGCACTACCGGTGCTAGTAGCAACGTGGAGACCTGCACAACACAACCACAGAACTTTGTCCCCAACTTGCGATGAGGTTGTCAATCTCACCGTGTTTTGCGGAAAACAAAGGATTAAACGTATCGAATGGAAAGAAGTAAAAGTTTGCAGAAAGTAAACACAAAGCAGTAAAAGATTGTAGATTGTATGTAAAGAAAAGGACCGGGATCCATAGTTCACTAGAGGTGGCTCTCCTTAGATAGATAACATGATGGGTGAACAAATTACAGCGGGGCAATTGACAAACACCGAGAAAGCAATACATGCATATACTAATCATCTTGACTCCTCTGAGACTTGATTGGGCACTACAACATAATACATAGACCGCCATCCAACTGCATCTATGACTAATAATCCACCTTCAGGTTATCATCCGAACCCCCTCCAGTATTAAGTTGCAAGCAACAGATTATTGCTTTACGAACTGCGTGTAAAGTAAACAATACGATTGTTCTATGAACAAAAGATCTAGTACCTTAGAGATTTCTGTCACTTCCCCAGATTACCAGAGGCATGAACCCACTATCGAGCATAAATACTAACTCTTGGAGTTGCTAGCATCTACTTGGCCAAGATAGCTACTAACAATGGAAAGCATGCAAGATCTCAAATAACAAAGACATGATAGAATCAATAATCAATCTGAAATAGCATCTCAATATCCATCAGATCCCCGCAAACACAACATGTATGGATTACAAATAGATGATCTTGATCATGAACGAAGCTCACAAGATCTAAACACGAAAGCACAAAGGAGGAGAAACCAGCCATCTAGCTACTACATGGATCCGTAGTCCAAGGATGAACTACTCACGCATCATACCGGAGGCTTGCATGGTGATGAAGAAGGCCTCCAGGGTGAATTCCCCTCTCCGACAGGGTGCCAGGAAGAGCTTCAGATCCCTCCCGATCTAGGGATGGAGATGACGGCGGCTACAGACTCTTTCGTGGATTTTTGATCGGGTACTTAGGGTTTTCGTCCCGAGGGAAACTTATAGGCGGAAGGAGAGGCCGAGGGGGTGCTAGGGTCGGCCAGACCACCCCCTGGCGCGGGCCAAGCCTGGCCATGCGGTGGTGGTGGCCGCCCTGTCCCTCTCTCGCCTCAGATTCTCGCACTTGATCCTTCCAAAAAATAGGCACTTTGGCTTTTGTCCCGTCCAATTCGAGAATATTCATTTTCTGACTTTTCCGGAACCAAAACAATGTAAAACAGTAGGTGGCACTATGGCTGTTGTTAATAGGTTAGTCCAAGAAATCATAATAAAAGTACTCCAAAGTTGGAACAAAACACAAGAAAGTGGATAAAAGTAAGCATGGAACATCAAAAATTATAGATACATTTGCAATGTATCAACATCCCCAAGCTTAACTCCTGCTCGTCCTCGAGTAGGTAAGTGATAAAAAGAAATAATTTTTGAGGTGACATGCACCATCAAAGACTTGATCAAATTATTTGCAAAACATTCAAGGCTGGGATCATAGTACTTCAATCATAACATGAAAGACAAAGTTCTAGCAATAAGCAAAGAAACTAAGATGCAACATGAAAAGGCACAAACAAAAGATTCATGAATAACATGCTTCGCAAGACGTTTGTTTGTTTCACATAAAGAAAACATAGCATAAAAGTATTCAGCTTGTCCCTCATAGAGTAGCAAATATAAATGCATAGGACACCTTCAAAGTTCATAAGAGTGACTAGATACAATAGTTTAAAACAAGCAATATCAAAGTATGCATCAATCAACTAGTCTTGGGACAATGCACATAGAACTAAGAATGGCCACTATGCTCTCAAAGTAGGTGCATAAAGTTAGAAGGTGGAGACTCAATATAATGGTGGAAGAAAGGCCTTTTGTAAAAGGAAGTAGGGATTCAAGTCTCATAAAGAGCTTCCAAAAATTATGATACTTATAGCTTTCAGCTCTCATTGCCCCTATCATAAGCATCTTGAAGTGATTAAGGTTAAAGTGAACAAACTATGGTGTACATGCTTGACGAAGTATAAGTCAGAAATCTCATGTCCCTTGTATACGAGGGCCGCTCCTCATGATACTCAAGTTTAGTCACTGGTAAGTTCTTGTCATCGTAAGTACATGTGTATCATAGAGAACCCAAGCAGGTACCCTTGCCCGATGATATGGAAGAATCCCCATATCAAAATGACAAGGCAAGCAGACAACAAGCATCTCAGCATTCTTCTTATTTACCATGGGAATATGGTGCTTTTTTCTCTCTTTCCTCTTTTCATAGCTCTTTTTTTTCTTTTCTCTTTTTTCTCAATAGGACTCTTTTTTTATAAGAAGAATGCTTCATAGACAGCTCATTATGGTTACGCTGCAGGTTTCCACCATGTCAGCATGGATTAGACCAGCGGCCCAGGCGTTTCTCTAACACATATACATAACTCCGTGGACTTACAAGCTCCCCTTTCATTTCACACCGACGACATCCATATACAAAAGAGCATGATATCAACTAGGTACAAGTACCAAGTGCAATGTTGAAAGCGTTCCCCATGAAAGCATGGTTCTGGTAATTCCCAACAAATAAGTGCAAGCATATACAACATAGAAGACACAATGGTTCAAGTTTATTAGAGGCAATAAAGTAAAGTGTGCCATCAAGTTCGTGAGAGCTTTAATCACTAGTTTTCTCATAACAAGTGGAAGGTAAATAAAAGCATGAATATACTTGGAATAGCATAAGCTAGTAGGTAGGTATGGTGGACTCTTTGGAAAAACTTGGTTTAGGGAGTTGGATGCATGAGTGGAACTCATACTTTGTTGTGGAGGCTAGCAAAAGACTGGGAGCGACAAACTAAGAGAGCAGTAATGGCCATAATCATGCAGAGCGACAAAACATCATTGATCAAAGCATAACGTGATACTACAAGTTGAAAACTAAAGGATCATAAAGTCTATGGTGACTTGAGATAGTCATAACATGGTGTGAGCATGCGCCAAGTCAACCCAAATAAAGTATCAAAGGAGAATACCACTATACTATGCTTTAATATGCTAAAACAACGCATGATTCATCCAAGGCACATTAAGAAATCTCAATTGTTTATAACAAGTCATGCTACAACAAAGAATACTAAGGATAAAGCCAAAACAATATCAAGCACGGCATGACAAAGCATGGCCACAGTCAAAAACGAGCTCTTTTTACCACATAAGCATGAACTTTCCTACTCTTTTCCAAACCAAACCAAACTATTTTCAAACCAAAGTGTGAAAGAAGGGGGTCCAACCAACTTATTCATAAAACTAAAAAAACCAAGCAAACTAAAAACCAAAACGAAAACGAAAATGAAAAAGAAGACGCTCCAAGAGAAACACAACTGTGCACGAAACAATAAAAATGAAGCATTTGGAAGAAACCTGAAATTTTTATTGATGAAGAAGGGGATGCCTTGGGCATCCCCAAGCTTTGACGCTTGTACTTCTTGGATATTTCTTGGGGTGACACGTGTGGCATCCCCAAGCTTGAGCTTTAGTCCATCCTTCATCTCGTTACTCATTCCTTCCATACACCTGAAAATTTTCCTTCATACAAAACTTCACACAATCTCATTAGCAACATTAGTGCACTTAAGATAAATAAGTCTCAAGGTTCAGTTCTAACACCAAATAAACTTCCATTAGAACACTAGCTACTGTAGCACTTCCCTCAAAAAGCTCAATTCCACAAAGGAACTCAAGAAGGAACTAACAAGAAGCAAATGCAAAAAATGGCAGAAATCTGTCAAAACAGACCAGCAGCTAAAGACGAATTTTTTAGAAGACCTTCTGTTGCTCAAATCAAAAAGTGTTGAACTAACAAAAGTTATATGACAACCTGGGGTAGAAGAACAAAACATTACAGCTCAATCCGACGTACAGAGCTCTCTCAGGAATTTTTACGGTGAAGCACAGAAATCTGTTTCGGGACAGCAACTTTCCCAGTCATTACGTCACTCTCATTAGAGGTTACTCTTGGCACAAAAAGCAAATAAAAAGGATAAGGAGAGGTTATTACAGAGGTAATAACTTCCAAGACTCATCTAAAACTCTTGGGTTATCTCCCAACAAGTACTTTTATTTAACGCCTTTAAGTTAGGCATAAGAACCAAAAAAAGAATCAAGTGTTCTCAAATGAAGAAACATTAAGATCAATACCAGAAATATTTTCAACAAGGCATGGTATATCATCCAAATAGGTTCTAGAGGATACTCTCTCAATGCTCTTGGGTTCACTATTCTCATCAAAAGGGTTTGCAGGAACAATTCAATCAAGATTCTTTTCTATGGCATCATGTATTGCTACTAGTTTAAAGGGTATTGGTATCTTAGGTTCCTCCCCATTAGGTTCGGTTTTGTTCATCTTTTCTCGCATACCATCTACATCTACACATGAGCCTAGCATATTGAAACGTTCAAAGACTTTCCTAGCTTCCTTGGCAACATCATAGAACTCCTAAACAAAGTTTCTAGAATAAAATCCCTCTTTTCAGGATCCTCAATTTCTTTAAGCTTAAGAAACATTACTTGCATTAAGGGGTTTTGGTTAACAAACCTAGCTTCTAACATGTGAATTAAAGAAGCTGCAGCAATCTCATAATTTGGAGCAAGTTCTACAAGGGATCTATCCTCAGTATCTTCATGTTTGCTAACATGATTAAAGAATTCTCCAATATTTTCTTTCCCAATTATAGAACCACTACCAATTGGAAGGTCTTTCAGGGTGAATGTAGGGATCAACATGGTGAGCTAAGGGAGAGGTGACAACTAAGGGAGACTTAATTTTTTTATGTGTTTCCAAATAAGAAAGCAAACAAGTAAAACTAATTTTTTTGGATTTTTGAAGAACAAAACAAGCAAACAAAGCAAAAATAAACTAAGCAAAACAAAAACAACAAAGTAAAGAGATTGGTTATGAGGGACTCCCCTTGTGAAGATGTCCTTGACTCCAAGCAGCGCCCAGGAAAATTGCTTGATGGCTCAATACACGAGCCCGTAAAAGTGCTTAGTGCGTGGTGTTGATGTAGATCTCGTGGAACCCCAAGAGGAAGGTATGATGAGCGCAACAAGTTTCCCTCAGTTATGAAACCAAGGTTTAATCGAACCAAGAGGAGCAAGGAAACACCTCAAAGGTGTTACTAGTGAGCTTAAGGCGCACTACCGGTGCTAGTAGCAACGTGGAGACCTGCACAACACAACCACAGAACTTTGTCCCCAACTTGCGATGAGGTTGTCAATCTCACCGTGTTTTGCGGAAAACAAAGGATTAAACGTATCAAATGGAAAGAAGTAATAGTTTGCAGAAAGTAAACACAAAGCAGTAAAAGATTGTAGATTGTATGTAAAGAAAAGGACCGGGATCCATAGTTCACTAGAGGTGGCTCTCCTTAGATAGATAACATGCTGGGTGAACAAATTACAGCGGGGCAATTGACAAACACCGAGAAAGCAATACATGCATATACTAATCATCTTGACTCCTTTGAGACTTGATTGGGCATTACAACATAATACATGGACCGCCATCCAACTGCATCTATGACTAATAATCCACCTTCAGGTTATCATCCGAACCCCCTCCGGTATTAAGTTGCAAGCAACAGATTATTGCTTTACGAACTGCGTGTAAAGTAAAGAATACAATTGTTCTATGAACAAAAGATTGTTGTTTTCTCCCTAGTAGCAACAACACATCTAGTACCTTAGAAATTTCTCACTTCCCAGTTACGGAGGCATGAACCCACTATCGAGCATAAATACTAACTCTTGGAGTTGCTAGCATCTACTTGGCCAAGGCTACTAACAACAGAAAGCATGCAAGATCTCAAATAACAAAGACATGATAGAATCGATAATCAATCTAAAATAGCATCTCAATATCCATCGATCCCCGCAAACACAACATGTATCAATTACAAATAGATGATCTTGATCATGAACGGAGCTCACAAGATCTAAACATGAAAGCACAAAGGAGGAGAAACCAGCCATCTAGCTACTACATGGATCCGTAGTCCAAGGATGAACTACTCACGCATCACACCGGAAGCTTGCATGGTGATGAAGAAGGCCTCCAGGGTGATTTCCCCTCTCCGGCAGGGTGCCGGGAAGAGCTTCAGATCCCTCCCGATCTAGGGATGGATATGACGGCGGCTACAGACTCTTTCGTGGATTTTTGATCGGGTACTTAGGGTTTTCGTCCCGAGGGAAACTTATAGGCGGAAGGAGAGGCCGAGGGGGTGTTCGGGTCGGCCAGACCACCCCCTGGCGTGGGCCAAGCCTGGCCATGCGGCCAGGTGGTGTGGCCGGCCCCTGGCCCCTCTCCATATCGTATTCTGGCACTTGATCCCTTCCGGAAAAATAGGCACTTTGGCTTTTGTCCCGTCCAATTCCGAGAATATTCATTTTCTGACTTTTCTGGAACCAAAAACAACAGAAAACATGCAGCTGGCACTATGGCTCTTGTTAATAGGTTAGTCCAAGAAATTATAATAAAAGTACTCCAAGGATGGAACAAAACACAAGAAAGTGGATAAAACTAAGCATGGAACATCAAAAATTATAGATACATTTGCAATGTATCAAGGGTTCCTAGTGATAACAAGACCCCTATCAGCCACATCTCCCCCGATCATCACGGCCATCAATGTGGGTTCAAGGGTGGACGCTAAACGTCGGTCACATCATTCATGCGACTCGTGCTTGATCTTTCGACCATCCGTGTTCCGAGGCCACGCTTCTATGGCGTGCTAGGCTCGCCAACTCAACCTTAGTTTATTCGCTGTGCAACATGGCTTGCACCCACTGTATGCGAACATAGATATGTCTGACACCCGATCATCACGGCCTGCCTCATACCGAAGAACTTTCTTGGTGGTGCACACTAAGGGGGAACACAATCTTTGGTTATTTTAACAGGGATCATCTTATTAGGCTACCATCGAGTATCTAATACTAGCACACAATAAGACATACAAACAATAACATTGAATGTAAATGCTATGTGATATGGTCCTTCACGTCGTGATCTCCATCCGTCGTCACCGGGTTCCGCGCCAGTAGACACTAGGGTACCAGTGTCATTCCGGCGTGGTAGTTCGTCACCTTCGTGACTATCTACTACTATGTAACAAAACGTAATCACTTTACCTTTGACACAACCATATCACAAAGCAACGCCCCCCTGCAAAACAAAGTTAGACGCCTCTACTTTATCTTTGCATGTTTTTCGTGGCTGAATGGGCTTTCGCACAAGAACCGTTCTTACCTACGAACTTTCAGCATAACGTTGATCAAGTAGTTGTCTATACTACACCCCTTTCGGGGCCCTCCGTTGCAAATGGTATACCAACTAATGCGAGAGAGACAGACACCCCCCTAAGCCACTTTATACGGTACAAGCTGTATGTCAAGCGTGGACCCTCACAATGAACGCAGAAGTCGGTTGGGGGCCACTTTATCAAGCATTACTGCGGTATACACAAGTACACGTGGGAGGGTAACAACTAAAAGATCAACGCCCACACGCTACATCTCGTGTGTTCTACCCGTACTAGCATTACTACGCATAGATCTAGCTCTGATACCACTGTAGGGGTTCCACGCATAAAAACAATAAAAATTTACTCTACGCCCCTGAACCCCTGAAACTGTCAGGACCTATCTATTAGTAATATAGTAACGGGAGGGGATTTTCACGAACTTACCCTTGAAGACCGAAAAGCGTTGTCAGCGCTCAGGAGAGCGTGGTTGATGTAGACGAGCCGAAGCCGACCTCAAGGTCGTGATGAAGTCCTTGCGCTCCTTCTGGCTCCAACAACTTGAGTGCCTCAAGTGTGACACCTCGTGGGAGTTACACACGTCCGGTGCTTGACGATGACTCCCCCCGATCCAAAGTTAGCTATGAAGTAGAGCTCCTGATCCGAATCCTGCAGCAAGGCGCTCCATGGTGAAGATGTCTCGCTTCAAGATGCAGACTTGGGACCACGGTCACGAGAGAGATAGGGGGAGAGAGAAAATATCAATTAGAGGTCCTCCCAAAAATGGGGAGCCTTTATTGATTATTGGGTGTATTTTCTAGGCCAAATACCCTACCTTATATAGGGGGAAGGGGAGGTACTACCTCCCCTCAAGTCCCGGGGTGGGACTAAAGGAGAGGAGGGGGAGGAGGTGGCCGCGGGCCAGCCCCTAGTGGGCCCCGCGGGGGGCAAGGCCCAGCCCCCCCCCTTGGTCCTTCTCCCCTTTCTCCTTTTCCCTAATGGGCCTTCTCCCTCCGGAAATTGGCCCATTAAGCTTTTTGACCTTTTAATTTATTTTCTCTTTATTAAATAATTATGAATAAATGATTAAATCAATATTTAACATTCATTCACACATTATCTAATCTCCGTGGCCATGGAACACCTTCCACCCCCACTTCGGACATCCTCCGGACTTACCGAAACCCTTCCGGTTTTCTCCCTTCTTTTCTTCGGTGATTCTACCAATCCCATAAACACTCTCTAAGCATCATCAAGCCCTTAAGCGTGATACCCTACGGTTCGGGAACACTCTAGACATGGTCAGGACACTCCCGCACCAATGATCGACAGAGGGACCTGGATGGCCATGTGACCCCTGTGCATTCCACGAAGATCTTTCGTCGTTTGAACCAGGACAGTCGTGTCTTATTCCCTTTGTCATTCGATACTTGCAATTCCCGAGATCTGATCATTGACATCACCATGTCGGGTTCAATCTCGTTACTAAACAATGCTACTTAACTCGTCCCGACAAGTGATATCCCCGTGATCTAATCACACGCTGTGCAGCTATTGGATATAACTTCTCCGAGTGGGCCCTTGAGTATCTTCCCGTCACATGGACGGACAAATCTCGCTCTCGACATATATTGCCTCTACGGTTTCCTCCGAATACCTGAACACACCTTTATAACCACCGTTTTACCAGATGGCGTTTGATGATATCTAAGCACCCTCGGGAGACAGTGATTGATATAGCCTCACGGTCTAAGGAATAGTCTACGAGGATCCATTTCTGATCATCGTAACTTGAACTTCGTGACATGATCGGGTCATGATGTTTAGGTTGGTTATTGGTTCATCATCTCATTCTCTGAATGAGATGACCTCATTTCCAACTGGCATAAATGCCACATGATCAGGAAACATGATCATCTGTTGACCAATGAACCAGTGACTAGAGTTTCACTGGGAACCCCTGGTTGTTTGTATATCACACGTGTATTGATGTTTCCACTCAATACAGTTATATCATGATATAAAACTTAATCATAAACTATATGAAATATGATAATAGTCCTTAACACTATTTGTCTCTAGGGCATATTTCCAACATTATGATATCATGTTGATGGGAGCACTTCAATGGAAAATTATCCGGTTGTATAATAATATAGCTTAGGACATTATAAGTGATAGTGTGAATTCCTTCTATATTAATTATCACAATGTTTGTAGATTCTCCAGACATGTGGACGAAGATTGCACGACAGATGAAGTTTGTGGAAAGAACCAAAGGCAAGTATCCCAATATGTCATGCAAAGATGCTCCGATGCTACCAAGATATCCGGTACCAAAATGTTGTTGCGGTAAACCTTGTCATATCCAACAATCTAACTACCACACTACCGCTGGCCGCGCATTCTACCATTGTCCCGATACACGCGTTAGTTTTGTTGGCTTGTGACATGGTATCTATCATACTTGATTCATCATTGATTGTTGATATGGTAAAGTATATTTGACAGGAACATTGTACATGCTACTTCTTCCAGTGGATCAATGACCCCGAGTGTTATGATGACTATCTTCTTTCATGGGGTATGAGCATCCTTTTGGGCCTGAAACTAGTCAAGATGTGTAAGTGCATTGTGCGTCCTCCTCCATCTTCACATAAGTATTGGAAATTACACGAAACCACACCCAAGGCTCCTTCACTTGTTTGGTGTGAGCATTGCCAAGATATGACACGGTGGTGTCCCCTTTATGGGCCCGACACTTTGGAGGAGTCTTGGAAGATTTTTGATGAGTAGAAAAGAAGCATGAGGATGGAATAAACTTGGAGTTGCAAGGGATTGCAGAAGCGCGGAAGGAGCGCTCAAGGAAATATGAGTTAGAAGCTAAAAGGAAGAAAGAAGAAGAGGCAAGGAAGAAAGAAGAACAAAGGGAAGACAAGAGAAGGGAAGAGTTTAATGATAGCAAGGCATGGTTGAATAAGGAAAACACAAAGTAGAAGCTGTGGAAGTATTGAGCATATTCTGATATCATCATGTATTAGGCTTGGTTGTAAGAGGACCTCCATGATGCTCTAATTTGGCACCGATTTTATTATGTTTGTAATGAGTACTTGAGATAATGCAGTCGATGAAATTTTTAATTGGTTCCTACTTAGATGATAAGTACATTGCATGCCACAAAATGATGATAAATTGCTAGACGGTTACAATTTATTTGTTGCTACTGCTGGTGCTCGGGGAATGGAAACCATTAACCCCTCTAAATCGAACATACAAGAGCACCTTTTTGAAATGGAAACTACATTAGAAGGAAATGAGTGTGTCTAGCAATTTTAGTACTCATCCTAATTTTTTTTTGTTGGCCATCTTTTTAGCACACCATGCCTTGAACACTTTCTGGTTATGTTGTCTGTACTCCCTCTTTATTTTGTCCTCCTCTTGTTTCTTCACATATTTTTCCCCATAACAGTAAACTTCGTACTGTCTCTAGTCTTCAAACCAGAAACCCTTATCGCATCGGTATCCCGCCTATTGAATAATATAAATTTGTAGCCTAAACATATAATTCAAACTCAACAAAAAAATGAGCGAGAAGAGAGTTCTTACGAAAAAGGGTGCATGACACCAGGCGTGGCCGCACACAAATCCCCATTTTCCGCCAAGCCCACTGCTCTTGATCTTGTCTTCATCAGCTGTGTAGCAGCATGCCACCTTGCAATCACACCGGATGATCCACGGAACATGACCGTCTAGTTCTTTCATCGGTGGCATGTCTGGTGGGAGGAATGTACCACTGCGTGGCCCTACGAGTTCATTAGATATCTCCTTCCATTTCCTTGAAGATCCTGCTCCGGCCATGAGTGGTGTGTGTTTGTGTGTGCGTGAGAGTGATAGGGTTGGAGTGGATACGAAGACAGACAACCACTCGGGTGCTATTTATGGAGGAACGACGGACGCAATGGTCGGGAGTGAAGTAAAATTAATAAAAGGATGTGTAGAGATAGATTAGCCTGCTAATTTATTGATCACAGGATTAATAAATAAGTTACAAGTGTTCGGCAAACAAATGGGGATACATAATTCTGCGGAACATAATGGTATATCACATAAGTAAATTTAACACACGGGCTAAATTAAAACAATACTACGGCTTCCCACCGAGTGCCCGAATACGTGCCTTCAAATTTTCTATCTCGACACGTTGGTCCATGATGAGGACTCGTGCTTCAAGAGAAAACGGGTCGTCACACCCCAAGGAGAATCCACATTGACCGTTACCCTATCCAAATTGTGTAGAATGTTTAAATATAGCACACCTGGCCTAAATATTTGTATATATATGATGGTTGTAAGTACATACTGACCGTCTGCCTCAGGACAATCCCAATACCTTCGACCAGTATTTCGAAACCTCCAGTCAGCCTAGCTTCAAAGTTACAGTCGCACCAAAATCGTCAAATGTCCGCCATTGTGTGTTGTTTTAGGTGAGACAAGAAACATTGTGTAGGGGTGGTATATATAGCTACACATTTGTAAATTATTTTATGGGGTATGTTTTTCGTTGAGTGCAACTGATTAATTTGTAAACAGTGTGTTGTCACCATCAACTTTAAACTGCAGTATCACTCTTGTCATGTTTAAGCAGCAGTGTGATGTCCACATCCGTCACACAGCTCAGTGATTTAGTGCTCCACAGGGGCGGAGCCAAGGGGGGGCTGGCAGGGGTCAGACCCCCCTAACGTTTGGCCCCCCTCAATACTTCTCCATATGCAATGTTGTATTAAGTATGATATACATCAGTCAATGGGATTAGAAGTCGGCCATTAGGCAAAGAAGTAAAAAGGCAACTCCATGTGCCATGTATATAGCAAGCCCACCAGGCCAAGACCAACCCATCTTGAGTAGTATTCCAATATCAGACAACTAAATTAGCTATAGCCAAAAGGCTATGATGGATGCACTTCAACTGAAGCATGTAAATCGACCATTTGTCAAGTTCTTGTTCGACTGATCACCATCATCCGCCAAAGCTAGGGTATAGAAAACAGTGGCCGCCAAGAAATAGTCAGACACTTCCACAAACATCAGCCACTGTGATGGCGCGTGGCAGTGCCGGCTGAGCCTCACACCCACATGTGATGTTCATCTGTCGGCCGAACACCGCATGTAATAGTAACTGTAGATTTATTATAAATTATTACATATTGTCCCGTCTCCTCGTGGAATTCCTTGACCCAAAGTTCAACCGGTATTCAACTTATCTCTTTTAAAGAAGGATTGGTAGTATAAAATAGTATATAGTGAGAATAGTGCTGCAAATAATTCACTATTGCTGAGATTTTCTACTTGCTAGTATGTTGCTTCTTGTTATAAATGGATCTATACTATTTTTAGAACTTGACGTATATTGTGTAACATTTTTTGCATGATTTTTTCTTCGCTCCCCCCTATACTTAGATCCTGGCTTCGCCCCTAGTGCTCCATAATTTGCAGCAGGGACTTGCCTACATCACCTACAAAAGGTTTAGTGACTCAGTGCTCAATAATTTGTGCATAGCAGGAACATGTCTACATCACCTACAAAAGCTTAAGTGACTCAGTGCTCAATAATTGGATTGGGACCGGGCGGAGGGGATGGTGCCACCGAACCTGCGGCCACGTCAGCACCCAGGACCCTGCGTCGCTACTTCGGCGCCATAGCCGACATGTGTTACCTCGATGCCATTTGAAGTGGCGCCAACGCGAGAGGTCAGATTCCGAAATAGTTTCTCGCAGTGTCAGATGTGGTTGAAGTTTCGAGATTTGGACAAATTTGACAAAAAATACCAAGAAAAGCATGCGACCTAGCAATTGCTTCCCAATCTACTCCAGCCCAACGGCACAGTTACGAACTTACGATCCATTCCAAGATGGAGCGACTGTTTTCTTGTTGGCGACGTGAACTCATCGGATGCTCCTGTCCTGTCCAGTCCTGTGCCGATCCGGGGGGACGGGTTGCCCGTGCGCGGAGCCATCCATCTATAGTGTGTCAGCTCCTCCATCACCCGCTCCACGTGAGCAAAGCGCCGCTCTGCAAGCCGTGTCGGGGCAGTCGCTGTGGTGGTGGTGGTGGTGGCCTCATGGTGTACGTGCCACGTTGGTTGGCGGGGCCTCACTCTTGTTGCCAACTTGCCATGGCCTCTTCGAGTCTACGGAATGCACAAATCGTGCAAGACGTACTAGTACCTTCTGTTTCGATCTGAAATTCTGAATGAATTCGAAGAAATTCTGGCGTCCCTGAAACAGAATCGTGGAAGTTCATGCGTTCAGCGACCATATGGAAGCAGATCTACACATACTGCTGCATTCGGCCGGCCGGCCGGCTCCGTCCAAGACGCACCCATCAATCAAGCGATATAATTAACCGAGGCGACACCGTCGTACGTACGTACGTACCGTTGTTATATTGGCAACCAAATCACGTTCGGTTCATCTAATGAGTTTGGGGGCCCTCCTATGGAGAGTGACCATACACGCAGGAAGAGAAAAAAAGAAGAAAGCGTCATTATCTGCTCCTCCGTACCAGTACAAGAATGACAAAGTCGTAGGTGTGCACTGTTCACTGGAAACCAAACCAGACGCTAATGATGACCATGGACCATGGAGAGCACATGCATGGTTTGGGTTCACAGGTTTCGCTCAACAAACGAGGCCATGGCCGACCTTGTTGGGTAGGCGCCGGAGCAGCAGATGCGGTGTGGAAACGAAGGGCCGTTTCTTTCCACTGGACCACTCGCAATCTTCAGCGGGTCAAACAAAGGATTTCACTACTACAGTACTATAAACAGATCTTGACCTCTCCAAGGAGGCAGGGAGTAGATCCGGTGAACATTGTTTACAGCCGGCCACCAACCAGCCTCCAAGTGTGCCAACTCTCTCAAGCATAGCACAGAGGATTTGCTTGTTTAATACGCCTACGGACTGTGCAGTTAGTTCGTTGAAGAGGATATGGGCGAGCAAAAACAACTGTCCTCTGTCCTACAGATCCTCATCCTATATTAAAAACCCTTGATGCTCTCTCTGAATTTTCATGCCACTTATGTCTGTCTGCATGTGGACCTACTAGCACCACCAATGCAGACAGACAGACAGATGAATCGGGCAAGCAACATACCAAGCCTTTGCACATATACTTATCAGACCTTTTCAGCAAGCCAAACAGACATAACAAATACTCCACTACTATATGGCATTCATTCATAACGGTAGTAACGAGAGAAAAAAAGAACACGAAAAAACTATCTGATGCTCTGCTTTTGCAGGATGGAGATGATCTCCGCGAACTGGGGGCGCTTCAGAGGGCAGTTGTCCCAGCACCGGGTCATCAGCGACCTCAGCAGCTGAGGACACTCCCGCGGGATCTCCGGCCTCAGCCCGCACGCCGCGATACCCACCGCCGCCTGCACCGGCGAGTACGTCGAGTAGGCCTCCTCGCCGCTCACCATCTCCCACAGGACCATACCGTAGCTGTACACGTTGCTCATGCACGTCTCAGACACGCTCTCGGGATCTCCCGCGATGATCTGTATACAAATAAGCATGGTGGTAAGTTCCTCGGTAACCACAGGTTCAGTACTAATATGGCATTAGCTGGAATGTAGTAACTGACTAATCGCAGCACAAAATTAGTTTCTCAGCGTTAAAAAGGATGGACTCCTGACTACTGAGATAAGCACTACTCTAGACAGTTTGTTGAAGAATGGTATAAGTAAAATGCATGTTTCATTCTTCATATTGCTGCTAGTATTATAGATACTGGGTCGTTTAAAAATCTCAGATAATCTCTACAATTTAAAATAGCTCAAGGGACGTCTAGCAGCCGGAACTGAACTCACTTTCAGAAGAAAACACTTGTAGAAGATTTTACAGTAGTAAATCAAGTCAGGAAAACTAACCTCTGGAGCTAGCCAGCGATACCCGGATGTCTCGTACTCAGTGACCTCGCCAGCATTATTACAAGGGGTAACAATGCCCATATCCCCAAGGCAGGCGTTTCCTTGTCTGTCCAGCAGGATCCTTCGCGCGTTGAGATCGCGGTAGGCAATGCCGTAGCTGTTCATGAACGCCAAGCCATCGGCAACATCGAGAGCGATCTTGATCGTGTCTCGGAGAGACAGTCTCTTGTTCCTCTGCATAATGATGTCATGAACCGAGCCTCCTTCCATCATCCTTGTCACTATGCAGAGCCCATGGCTCTCGTTGAAGCAGATGCCATGGAACTGGAGGATGTTCTTCTGCCCACAGCTCATCAGCTGCAACAAGTCCTGACGGATCTCGACGTCGTAAGCACTTCCCATGTCACAGCCCCTCAGCTTGTTGACCCAAACCTTTCTTCCTCTGTGAACTCCCTTGAACGAATTTTGGCCAACCCAGTCGACAAACTCGATCTCTTCGGAGCTCACGATCCAGCGGCCAAGCTCCTCGCCGCCGTATCGGACGGTTTGCCACTCGTCTACGGACACAAACACCGATGACTGTGGTAGGGGAGTGGGAAGCTGTGGTCGGCGAGCAGGCTCGTTGTCAAGCACCTGCCCATCCTCTGGATCAAACATAGACTCCTCGTCGAAGTTGCGTGATCCTTCTTCCTGACACCCGCAAAGCCCGAAGGGAAGCTTCACGCCGCCACCACTGTTCTTCCGCTGCTTCTTTGTTGCCGATTTCAGTGCAGCCTCGACCCGGCTCTTGAAGAGCTCCTCATTCCCGGGTTGCACGATTATCATGACAACACCGAGCGTCAATCCCCTCTTCTCGAAGATCTGGATCTTCTTGCAACTGATCGAAGGGCTGTCAAGTGAGCCTGACATTGACTGCCATGAAAGTGGCGCGTTGCAGGCGAAGGTGAGCTGGAAAACAGTGCCTTGGGCACCACTTTCTCTGCCGTGAACTTCCTCGATGCTGACTGCAGGCTGATCCTCACCGCCCGCCTGCTCTACAAGACGGGCGTGCAGGAGGACATCTTTCATGTCAAATCCTGCCTGTGCATAGCTGCAAAATCGATGGAGATTTATGTTTGTCAGCATCCAAAGGAATGAAATGTATTAGTATTATGTGTTTGATTTATCATTTCAGATTTAATGGACCAGTAAAAAAAACTGAAATACAGGAGTACAATTCAGAGAACTTGATGGGTCACCTGTTGGGAAGAGCATCGAAGTGGCGGCGGAGGTCGGAAACGAGCTTCTCCGGCAGCTGCTGTGCGTTGGCGCCGCGGGAGTAGAGCTGCGCGAGGCCGCGGAGAAGGAGCGGCGGCTTGTCGCCGACGGCGCGCGGCGAGGGGTCGCGGGGGAGGCCGCCGTTGTCCAGGTTGAGCGTGTTCTTGAAGGCCGCGATGGCGCCGGCGAAGTTGCGGCCCAGCCTCTGCCACTTCTTGGGCGCCGCCGGCCCCGAGGTCGGGTCACCGGCGCCGGCGGAGTCGGCGCAGGTGGGGAGGGAGCCGTCCGAGCGGGCGTGGGGCTTCATGAGGACCTGCTCCACCATGGACTCCTCGTCGGTGCTCGGCCGGCCCGACCAGCACTCGAGTGCCGCCGCCATCGCCGGAGGAGAACTCGGCGGCTTCTTCTAAATCTTAACTTCCGGGGCCAGATTGGTACCAAGAATTGGCGGTAGAGCGAATACCAAGATCTTGGTAGAGCGGTTCTTGGCTCTGCTCGGCGGATTGGACAGAATGGGCGAAAAGGGATGGATTTGCCTTTTTGCTGGATTCTCGATGTGCTACTGCTAGTGGTAGGATGACACTGAAAAGGAGAGTTTCTCGAACAGAAAGCAGAGCAGGTAGCAGAGGAACAGCTAAACAATGTCGCTCTTGCTGTATTTCTGAGGGGATCTCAGGGCAGGAAAGATGTTTTTCCTGGGATATGTTGGGCTCTCTGCATCACTGGTGTTCTTGGCTCCAACTTGTCAGCTCGAATGGGGTTGGAGAGGAGATGAGCCGGGACGGACAAGCAGGGGAGGGAGGCAAAAAAATGATGCCATCTTTTGTAGTACTCCCTCCAGCAGAGAGGCTCGGGTCCATGACAGGGAGAGAGAGAGCGAGAGGGGGAGGAACATGCATCATGGGGAGAGGGTGGGGCTGGTGTACTGTGATTAATTTATGGAGGCGATTTGGTGCGCTCCCGTGATATTTCTGCAATTGACAGGCGCAGAAAACCAATTAAGGATTCCTCGCAGATGCTAATGGCGCACCCCCTTGGATTGTAACCCCTGATATTTTCTCCCCGATTGTGAAGGCGACATACTGTATGCAAGTGATTAGCACTTGCTTCACGCTTGGATAGGAATTAGGAGCACATTCTTCAGAGTGAGTAGCATTTTCCAGGGGCTACAGCACAGTGACAGGCTTGATTTGATGGATGGCAGTAAACTTCTGTGGTAAGAATTCAGGTCATCTCCCCCCGAACCTTGATGGTATCACGAGAAAGGAAACCTTCTCTGCCGCGGCAGCTGCGCCACCTCCGTCTGACCTTTTGCTGCGGCTGTCGACGCTGCTGCCCTGTATTGTCCATCTTTTTTGAGAGAGAGTCTGTCTTGTCCATTTCGCTCATCAGATCAGTAGCTTTATCCTTCTTCTCCATCCGTTTCAGTCAGGATCATCGTGGTCGTCCTTCTCTCTATCTGCGGAGAATGAGCGTGCACAGCGACAAGTGTCGCGTTGCTTGAGGATGACGACTGATGTGTGTGTGCGCTAGAGCGAAATGGAATCATGTCGCAAATAGCATTATCTACGTAACCTACTGCTTATGGAAAGCTATAGCTGACAAGCCCTAGTGAGCTAGAGCACCACAAACATCGTATGGAAGCCACAGTATCGTTCTGTTGGCATTTGCTCACCGGCAATGGGAACTGTTGGCAAGATTCCACCGTATCCGTGGATGGAATTGAACGCACGCCGAACCGTTCTAGAAAATTCTCACAATTCTCAAGTTCATGCATGATTCTTTTTGCGATTAATAAAAATAAATAAAGAACACAAAATCGATATATATCCCGAGCTCTCAACCTTCCCCTCTTCGTCCCTCGCCGGTCAGCGGTCAGCGCCCACCATCGATATTGGATAAAAACTTTACTAGGAAATTAATCCAAACATTCGTAGCTTGTACTACTTCTCTGTCTATGTTCATTCTCGTGAGCTTTGAAGTGTTATTTTTCAATCACAATGTCGTGACCTTTATCCTTCAACACTATGAATCGCATGTTGAGACGAGGCATTGTAATTATCAACATATATTGGCTGACGGTGCAAAAAAAAATTGTCCCTCATCTTCATATATTGTTCTTATGGTCATGTTTATATTATTTTTATTTACTTGCATATATTTGGTACAGAAAATGGTCTAATTACATACATGAAATTATATACATTTCACTTTTGCTAAAATATCATATCGCCATCACTTTCACCATAGCTCGTATGCTAACCGTGCTCATGTTTGTTTTCCTATTTTCACCACTCAACTATGACAATGATTGTAGTTGTGGTGAGGAAGCCAACCTATCTCACTTGTGTGGTGAGTGAATGCACAATCTTATCACATGGGCTCAAAATATCGTGGACTCATATTATGTGATATTTATTATATTATCAGGTTTTTCCTACATTTTGTTCTTATGTTAATTACGTGTATAAATCAATCAAAATATTTTCCATGTTTTATAGATTTTAGTTATTGATGACTTCAAAGTACACATCGGAATCAACTTTGATAATTCATTATTTTTGTATATGTGTTTCGAGGAGACCTACAATATTTATCTAGCTAATAAAATTCAATTGTATATTTAGAGATGTAGATATGTAAACGTGAATTCCATCAAATGTTAACCCAACTCGTGATCTAAGCCAAACAAATAAAGATGGAACCAGACCGCGGAGGATTACCAACCAATTATTGTTGGCCAAGATACAAACTCAATGATATTGGTTATAATTTGCTTGCAGTATCTTAGAACAGAGTGAACCATTGGGCTTTCTTTTCTTGAACTATGTAATAATGAATTGCATTGTCTAGGTACATCATCTTAATCTTGGAACATAGTTCACAAGATCGACATTTCTGTCTCTTAAAAAATAAAAAAATTGGGAGATTCAATGTTGTTTAAAGCATTGATGAAGTTCTCATTTTCTTTGGCCGTGTTTATAGATGATGACGTAGCGCGGACCAAGCTCATAACCAAGTGATTCTTAGGTGCTAACCTACCGAAGGACCAATGACTTCATGTCACCGCTTACTACACACTCAAGTCTTTTTATAAGGAGCGAGGATTCCGTAAGCAGATCATGAATAGCTATTTTACTTCTGCCTTGGAATTACCCATCCCATTGCATGCATTCTTTGGTGTCTCTCGACACATTAGGGTTATGTTTTTGATATGTATGGGCATAGAAGGTACCAGGAATTACTGATGGATTATAGGATTTACAACATGCACTCCCTTTCTTGATGAAGGAGTAGCTTGATATTTTCTAATTGCCTAACTAGTTTGCCAATGTTTAGATTGTCTTTCTTAGAAATACCTATTGGCGTCATAAAGCATATTGAATTTTATAGATCGCGCTTTTCTGGAAAAGTGAAGATAATAAGCGTAAATATAGGCTTACTAAATGGAACATCATTTGTAGACCTAAAGACCGGGGACTATGTATTGAAGTACTCCATGTTAAGAACAAATGTTTACTCGGCAAATGGTTGTCTAAATTATTAAAGAAGAAGGTTTGTGGCAAGAGCTGCTACATAATAAATACTTGTCTCAATAGACTTTGGCTCAGGTACAAAGTAAACCGACAAACTCACCTTTAAGGATGGATTCTTTAGCAAAGGTCTTTTCAAAGTTGGTGATGGTACTACGGTTTGTTTTTGGGAAGATATGTTGTTAGGTTTAACACTGTTAGCTCAACAATACTCGTCCCTATATAATATTATACAAAGAAAACATGTTTTTTGCACATGTTTTGTCATAAGTTGCTCTAAACATTGGTTTGAGGAGGCTTCTGACTAGTAATAAGTGAAATTTGTGGTTACACTTATGCCAACGTTTGATGGGGATATGTACCGAGCCTTATATGGAAATTAACAGTTTCAGGTGATTTTTTGGTCAAATCAATGTATGTAGATTTAATGAATGGTCAAACAATGTTCTTCAAAATTATCTTTGGAAATTAAAAATCCCACTCAAGATTAAGATTTCTATGTGGTTCTTAAATAATAAAGTATTACTTGCGTGGGACAATCTGGCTAAAAGTAATTGGAGTGGATGTAAAAAATGTGTTGTCTGTGACTATTCCGTGGATGTAAAAAATGTGGAGTGAACATCTTTTTATTTTTTGTCCTTTTGCAAGATTAGTGTGAAGGATTGTGTTTTCTACGTATAATATTCCAGCACCAGCTAATATCACCAATATGTTTAAAAATTGGCTGAATGGTATCGACAAGAAAAATAAAGCTAAAATGTGCATAGTTGTTTCTGCTTTATGTTGGTCGATATGGAATTATAGAAACAATATTGTTTTTAACACGAAAGATTCTACTAATTTCTTGCGGGTTATCCATATGGTTGTTGAAAGGGCATTGATCTCTCTATGTATTTTGGTATTGATGACAACTCCACTTATGGTCTAATCATGTGCCTAAGTTGCAGGAATTATATATGGAAACATTGTGGTTGGTGTACCCTTTTCGTAAGGACTCTTGAAGACATTCTTTCTTTTCGGACTTCTATCTATTTTGTTGTTTTAGGATCCCGTACTATCAAGAGGGGATACACCTCCGAAGGATGAGGGGGAATCATGTTTCTTGCACAAACCTTTTTGCACCCCCACAACCTTCCCAGTTTTCAGCGAGAGAGAGAGCGTTTTTTGGAGTTTTTGAGTTGTTTGTCGTTCTGGTCGGAAGTACCGATGAAGCACCGGTAGTTCCGCTCGTAGTTTTCTACGGGGCTGGCGTCGCTATAAGTACTGACCAAAGTACTGGCCTAGTACCAGTGAGGACTGGTTTGCTCCCAGTCATCTATCTGTTTGCAAACTAGTTTTAACTAGAACTTGCGCCGGAAGTTGACCGGTACTACAAGCCCGAAGTTCCGATCGATCTCGAACGGAACTTCCTGCAGGCACTCCTAGGTCTATTCCACGACTCTTCTCCTGTGGTACCAGGGCGTTTGGTACTTCCGTCGCGCGACCGGTAGTTCTAGTGAGGACTTTCGCGACCCAAAACTTCCGAGCCTAGTTCTGACCTAGTTTCGGTGAGGGGTGGAATCACCCTAGTAACCTCTTTGTTTTCGTATTGGTTATTAGCAGAACTTGATCGGAAGTTGGACGGTAGTACCGGCTGGAAGTTCCAGTCACACTCTGACGGAACTTCTGCCTGTACTCCAAGGCTTTCTAGCCGTTGGAACTAGCCTGACCGGAAGTTCTGGCTCCCCATCTGTAGTACCGGTGGTGTCATAGAAGTGGGCAACGGTTCGAAATGGAGTGGCCTATTTAAGGGGGCCCTTCTTACTCCTCCCCACCTAACTCTTTGACTTTCTCTCTCCTCCATTAATACGAGAGTCCAATCTTCCTAGATCTCTCTCCCTAGCCATCCAAACCTATTGATCTTTTGAGGAGTGGGAGAGGTGACCTAGATCTACACTTCTACCAAAGGAAATTTGATTCCCCTACCCATCCATTGTGGATCTTGTTACTCTTGGGTTCTTGGAACCCTAGACGGTGTAGGACGTCCTCGAATCCCGACATGTGTTGTGAAGCTTCGTGGAGTCGTTGAGGGCACTCCAATTGAGTTGTAGAGATTGCTTTTGACCTTATTGTAAAGGTTTCAGTTGGCGCCTTCAAAGTCACAGTTTAGTGGAACGTGATCTCGCCTTTGTGGTGAGTTCACCAGAGAAGAAGGTGAGGCCTTTGTGGCGCTTGGGTGATCTTGTGTGGCCCAACACCTCTACAACGTAGATGTGGCTTTCTTGGAAGTGAAATACGGGAATTACATCTCCGTGTCTCCTTGCTGGTTTACTTGCTCCTCCACTTTTTTACTTGTCCTTACCGCTTTCCTACTTGTTGTTGTTCTCTACATATAGGATTGTTCACCTAGCTGCATCTCTAGAGAACTTACTTTTATGAAAACCTAGAATTGAAGAAAAAAAAATAATTGGCCAGTCTCCTATTAACCCCCCTCTAGTCGACCTTAGTCAGTTGTTTGACATCTTTTGACTCGGCGTCGAACACAGACAGCTATATCCATTATACCAATTGACACTAAAATGGGAATCACCATATGTGATGTGTACATAGTACATTGATAATGGTTGCGCTAGTTAGTATGGCTTTAAGCGAGCTGCGATTAGATTAGAAAAGTATCCACGTAGAAAAAAATTAGAAAATAAAAGAGCTCAGAAAATTCTTCGTTTCAAAAAAATAAAAGAGCTCAGAAAATTCACCATTATTTAAAGGATTGATTAAGTTCTCATAGTTTTTGACCTACCTGAGGACCAAGGTCGTAACCAAGTGATTCTTAGGTATTGACCTACTGAAGGACCAATGACTTTATGTTGCCGTCTACTACCTAAATCTTTTATAAGGAGCAAGGTTTTTAGGAAGAAGATGAATAGCTTATTGTTCATTACACTTCAAATTTGGAAGTATCCATCCCATTCCACCGGGAATTAAGTATGGATCACTAGAATTCTAGCATGCACATACTGTCCAACTCGATGAAGGATTGGCATGTTATTTTCTTGCTTGGTTCGACTGGATGGGACTGACCGAGATTGTTTCACCACGATGATGATTCTCGCGGCAGTCCAGGTGATAGCAGTCGGTGTGGTCACCATTTGATTTCATTGGTTCATTCCTCCGGATTTGCGTTCTTTTACACCGACATGTAGGATGGAAATGTTTATCCCAAGTTAACTTTTGGGCTCAGCTGTTATAGTGGCATTTGGATATTCCAGAGCATTTGATTGGCGTGTTAATATTTGGGTCCAGTTTAGTGAATCTGGTGTGGAATGCTAAGAGACTGCGCTTAATTTGGTGAAGAACGCATATATCGAGAGTTGTTTGTTCACTGCTTTGTTTTAACTGGTTTGTTAATATTTTGCTCGTTCGTCAAGATGGATGTCTTGATCGATATGGTTGACTTTGCATATGATCGATCAAGGACGTTTCATTTTACCCTATCGATCGTCTCCTTCTTGCATCAGTCTCGCCTGGATCGCGACATTTGTCTCTGCTGGTCCTGGCCGGCCGCGAGAAACATGCATGCATGATGCGTTCCTAACTAAGGACATGTATAATGTTGGAGAAGGCATGTCTTCCTTTAACTCTCCACATCATCTAGAGAAAACACCATATACAAATTGTACAGTGCATTTTCTCTTATTGCCATCTCTAGCAATTAATGAGAACTAACTATTTTTAGTAAGAAATTGTTTTTCTAAGAGAAGACATGTGGTATAATGGAGAAAATAGTCTTCTTTTATTTTTAAGAGATCATCCCTTAGCTAAGGGAAGACAATCTTCTCTTTCTTATTTCTCTCACCTCTAACTAAGCAAAAATTCAATGTGACAACTATAAGGGAAGACTGACATCACCGCATTTTACATGCCCTAAACCATGGGTTGTACTCGTAGTTTGCTCCCTGCCCAAGCCGGATATGATCTGGGTTTTGCCTGCTCGACGTGTCGGTCTTTTGACATTTTTTGACTCGTCGCCGAACACAGCTATATCCATTGTACCAATCGACACTAAAATGGGAATCACCATATGTGATGTGTACATACATCGATAATGATTGCGCTAATTAGTCTGGCTTTAAGCGAGTTGGCCAGACAAATTCGTCTGCGATTAGATTAGAAAAGCATCCACGTAGAAAAAAAATTAGGAAATCATTTTAACTGAGCGTACGTACTCTAATTAGTATGATGCTCACTTTCTTTTGGACCTAATCAAATGTACATTACTCTGCTATATCCCTACGTGCTTGACCGTATGCGAATGTCTGGTACAGGGACAAAGGAAAAACCTGTCGGGTCGATACTACAACCTGTTTTATTTACTTGCATATATTTGATATGAAAAATTGTCTAATTACATGTTGGAAATTATATATGCTTTAATTTATTTCACTTTTGCTAAAATATCATCGTTATCACTTTCATCGTAGTTTGTTTGTTCATCGTGTGCATGTTTGTTTTCCTATTTTTCACCACTTAACTATGAAAGTTAATGGAGTTCTTACGGCTTGGACCATGGAGGATTACCGTCCAATTAATGTTGGATGACATACAAACTCGACGATATTGGTTATACTTTGCTTGCCTTTTATCTCAGAAAAAGTGAACCATTGGGCTTTCTTTTCATGAATTTTATAATAATGAATTGTGTTGTCTAGGTGCATCATCTTAGTCTTGGTACATAGTTCACAAGATTAGCATTTCTCCTTCTTCAAAAAAAATAAGGATTAGGTAATTCGATGTTTTTTAATAGATTGATGAAGATCTCATAGATTTTGACATAGCGCGACCAAGCTAATAACCAAGTGGTTCTTTTTTGCAAAAACTAAGCTAATATATTCATTCTTTTCGCAATAACCAAGTGATTCTTAGCAGTGGCGGAGCTTGGCAAGGATCCATGGGGGGGCAAAATACAAAACTTCATGGTCTTGGGGGAGCAAAAGGCTAAAAAATTCCCATTCTAAACCTTCTGAAAAAAAAATCTTCAACAAAATTTCAAAAGTTGGGGGGGCGGTGGCCCCTGCTGACATGTGCATAGCTCCGCCACTGATTCTTAGGTATTGACTACCTATAAGGACCAATGACTTCATGGCACCGCTTACTACCGAACTCTCATTATAAGGAGCAAGGCCTCAGTAAGCAAAATATGAATATATATATATATATAGTGGCGCTATTTGACATCCATGGTGTAGAATAGTTATTTTTCATCCACCCTCTATCTTTCAAATCGTACATGATTTTTACGTCACGTAAATTTTCTCTTATCCCGGAAGTCAAGAAGAATATAAAAAAATTTAGACATGTCGTAAAAAAAAATTTACATGGCGTAAAAAAATACGGCGTAAAAAATGAATTTTCTATGTTTTTTACACTATAATGACTCATAAATCGTATTTTTATGTCGATTTTTTTACGTTTCTGATGAATATGAACATAATTATTAGTATACAAAACATAAATTTATGTATGTGAGAACATAAAAATATGTGGGGTGCAAAATAACTATTCTGCACCCTGGATGCTGAATAGGATTTCTATAGAGTGGCGCTATTTGACATCCTGGGTGTAGAATAGTTATTCTTCATCCACCCCCCTATCTTTCAAACCGTATAAGATTTTTACGTCACGTAAATTTTCTCTTACCTCAGAAGTTAAGAAGAACATAAAAAAATTTAGACATGTCGTAAAAAAATGTTTACATGCCGTAAAAAAATACGGCGTAAAATGCGAATTTTCTCTATTTTTTACACTATAATGACTCATAAATCGTATTTTTATATCGATTTTTTTACGTTTCTGATGAATATAAACATAATTATTAGTATACAAAACATAAATTTATGTATGTAAGAAAATAAAAATATGTAGGGTGCAAAATAACTATTCTGTACCCTGGATGCTGAATAGGGTTTCTATATATATATATATATATATATACATAGAGAGAGAGAGAGTGGCGCTATTTGACATCCAGGGTGTAGAATAGTTATTCTTCATCCACCTCCTATCTTTCAAACCATGCATGATTTTTACGTCACGTAAATTTTCTCTTATCCCGGAAGTCAAGAAGAACATAAAAAAATTAGACATGTTGTAAAAAAAATATTTACATGCCGTAAAAAAATACGACGTAAAATGCGATTTTTCTATGTTTTTTACACTATAATGACTCATGAATCGTATTTTTATGTCGATTTTTTTACGTTTCTAATGAATATGAACATAATTATTAGTATACAAAACATAAATTTATGTATGTGAGAACATAAAAATATGTGGGGTGTAAAATAACTATTCTGCACCCTGGATGCTGAATAGGGTTTCTATATATATATATATATATATATATATATATATATATATATATATACTTCTGTCTTGGAATTATCCATCCCATTGCATGCGTTCTTTGTTGTGTCCTGGAACACTAGGGTTATGAGTTTGATATGTATGAGCATGGAAGGCCCCAGGAATTACTGATGGATCGCCAGATTTAAAACATGCACACACTTTCTCGATGAAGGAGTGGCTTGATATAGGGGAAAGAAGGAGATTTGTTCATGATAGTGATGATACTCAATGGAGGGCAGGAGAAAGAAAGTAGTGTGGCCCCTCGTTGATCCTGTTAGTCCAATCTATGAAAATATATGTAGGTAGTAATAAGTTGACTTTTAATTTAAACTGATATAATGTCATGTGAATATTCTTATGAAAATTTGATTACTTTGTTAATACTTCCGTCTAGTTCAATAAATATGATGTGGAGTATTAAGCGGCAATGCTAAGCTGAAGGCCTTGTATGCTGAGAGTTGTTTGTTCTCTTCTTTCTGATTGTTTGCGCTTGGTAGACGATGCTCATCTTTAGCTACAACTTCCTATAACGAGAAAAGTTTATCTAGTGCAAGACTCAAAAAATGTTCTAGTGACTATTAGTCGGCAACCAATGATCGCCCTTATGTCATCCAGAAACATTCAATCCAACATTCAAGCTCCTATGTTCTTACATCTTGTACCGTACATGATTAGCGGTCCATTTGTGGATCACTATGATATAAACTAGGTGACATCACTATACTATGCTCTTGTTGTCTTTTAGGTGAAACGGTAACCATTGGGTTTTCTTTTCACGAACTTTGTAGTAATGAGTTATGTTTTGAAGGTGCGTCGTCTTGATCTTGGCACATAGTTCGCAATATCAACAAGTCTTCCTCACAGAAAATAGAAGAGTTGAGAAAAATCATCATTAGTCAAAGGATTAATAAAGTTCTCATAGTTGCAGACCTACCCGAGGACCAAGGGCATAACCAAGTGATTCTTAGGTATTAACCTACCAAAGGACCAACGACTTCATGTTGCCTCCTACTACCGAATTATTTTATAAGGAGCAAGGATTCCGTAAGCAAATTATGTATATCTTATTTCTCATTCCACCTCTATCTTGGAACTAGCCGGCTTATTTTATGCATTATTTGTTATATATTTGCATGTTAGGAATATGAGTTTGATATGTATGGACATAGAAGGCACCAGGAATTATTGATGGATCGCTAGAATTGCAAGATGGACTCTGTGGATTATTTGATGAAGGACTGGTCCTATATTTTCTTGGTTGGCTAGAATAGGAGGGACTGCCCCAAAATGTTTCACCACGACGTTGATGCCCACGGAAGGCGGGAGAAAGCGGGCGGCGTGGTCGCTCCATGATTTTGTTGGATCATTCCTACGGATTATTTTAGACCGACATGCAGGATGAAACTGTTTATCGCAAGTTGACTTTTCATCTCGGCTGTTATAGTGGCATCTAGACATTCCAGAACATGTGATTACCGTGTTAATATTTTGGTCAAGTTAGTGAATCTTGCACGGAATGGTAAAAGATTGCGCTTAATTGAACACATATATCGAGAGTTGTCTGTTCACTGTTTTACTGTAGTAGTTGCTTTGTTAATATTTTGCTCGTTCGTCAAGATGGATGTCTCGATCGATACGATTGGCTTTGCATATGATCAATCAGGCACATTTCCTTTACCTTGTTGATCGTCTCCTTCCTCCATGTCGTCTCGCCTCGATCGCGACATTTGTCTCGGCCGGCCGGTCCCTGCTGGGAGAAACATGCATGCGTCCCCAACTAAAACATGGGTTGTTGTTTGCTCCCTGCCCAAGCCGATCTGGGTTTTGCATGCCGTACGTGTCGGTCGTTTGACGTCTTTTGACTCGTCGCCGAACACAGCTATATCCATTGTACCAATCGCCAATCGACACTAATCACCATGTGTGATGTGTACATCCATTGATAATGATTGCGCTATTTTTTTATATTTTTTTTTGAAACGGGGCAAAAAGAGCTTTGCATTTATATTGATATAGAAGGAGCAAATATAGGATTAGCCGGAGCCAACAAAAAAAAAGAGAAGGGAGAAAAGCCCCAAAAAAGAGAGAGAAAAATTGTCGGTCTATAAGCTCCGTCGGGTTTTTAGCACCGGCAAGAAACCAATCCTTTCCCTGCTCCCTAATCTTGTGCATGATTAGAAAAGCGAGCTGGCCAGACAAATTTGCCTGCGATAAGATTAGAAAAGCATCCACGTAGAAAAATGTTAGGAAAGCATTTTAACTGAGCGTACGTACTCTAATTGGTATGATGCTCACTTTCTTTTGGACCTAATTCTATGTACATTACTCTGTTATCGCTATGTGCTTGGCCGTATGCGAATGTCACGTACAAAGACACATGAAAAACCTGTCGGGTGGATGCCAACGGTTGATCCTCTTTATGCTATCAACACCACAACAGTTTAGCAGGATCTTGGCGGATATGTAGTCACATGTCCAAACATCTTGATACAGTAGTAGTACTTTTTTTTTGAACGTTAAAAAAGAGTCTAGAAGACTTCGGAAGCTGCATTAGTCACCACGTGGCAGGTACATTTTACAAGGAAATCCTTTGCATCAGGCACACTAGGAACCCTAGAAATAAAGGATAAGGACCTTCTAAAAACAAAAAACACCCCAGAACAAAAAATGAAACGCAATCAAGTCCTTGGACGCCTCTGCCACCATTCTCCGGCGACCTCCAGCCGACGAAATCAACGAGATCGTGGAGGTTTCTTGCTCGTGACACTCCCCAGCCGGAGAAAGAAGCATCGCCACTGGCCGTCTTGCTCTCTTCGGGGAAGAACTACTTGTCGAGGGCAAGACGTCGGCCTTGCAAAGGTGCTTGAGAAAGGGCCTCAATGGAGGTTGAAACCTGTGGTTGCCTTCACCGAGCGAGCAATGGCCCGGCAGCCTTGCCACCAATGGACCACTTCGAAGAGGAACCCGCGGGTGCACCTTCAAAGTCATTATGTTTATATTGCTATAACATCATACGAAGAAATCTTAGTCCTTAGACCATGAGATCATGTTAATTGCTAACACCGGAAAAGTACTTTGATAACATCAAACGTCACATCGTAACAGAGTGACTATAAAGGTGGGTTTGGTATTCTGAAAGTGTTATGTTGAGGCTCATGGATCAAGAGTGGGATTTGTCTATCTCGATGATGGATACATATAGTCAGGACCCTCTCGGTGATATCACATTGAAATAGCTTGCAAGCAAGTGATGTAATCACTAGAATGTTATATCACGGGAATGAGAAAGGAGTGCATGTTGGCAATGAGATCAAACTAGATATGGAGATACCGATGATCGAATCTCGGGCATGTAATATATCATGAGACAAAGGGATTTAGTTACGACATTAAAGGTTCATACGATCACTAGAGTCATCGTTGAATGTGTGGGAGTCAGTACGCATCTCTAGGTCCCGCTACTGATTATTGATCGGAGAAGGGTCTCGATCATGTCTGCATTATTCGCGAACCGTAGGGTGACACACTTAAGATATACCGACACCATTTGGAGCAAATATGTCTCAAATAAAGATTTAAAAAAGCGTTAGAATCATTTTGATGGAAACCGGAATTGTTTCGGGTGAAATTGCAGAAACTGGTTCTGCATGTGATATTAAAATGTTGCAGGGGGTTTTATGTGAATGTTTGTTAATTAAAGTAATTAACAAAATTCTGAATAAAATAAATAAAAGAGTTTTATTAAATGAGGGTTTGCATTAAATTTGGTGGAAATGATACGTCCATTTTGCATCACTATTCTATGTCTTAATTCACTGTTATTCATTGATATATTTCGTATTGAGAGGTGATACTTATGTTATTTCATCTGTTTTTGCATGGTTGATGACTTTTGGAGCATGGACCACTGCAGTCAGGATTCTGATGGAAAAGGTGCTGTTTGGAGGCAAAATTCGCGAAGATCAGAAAATCCGGGAAAATATACGGAAAATCCTATTTTTCCAGAAGATGAAGGAAGCCAGAAGGGGGGGCTGGAGATGGGCCACAGGGGGCCCACACCACCCCCTGGCGCGGGCAGCCCTAGGCCGCGCCAACAAGTGGTGTGGCCACCCTGGCCCACTCCAGGCACTCTCCTCTGGCGTATATTATCCTCCCGAAACCCTAAGACCCGGGAAGCGACCATAGAAAGATTCCGCCGCCTCTGCGGGATGGAAAACACCGAGAGAGAAAGATCTCTCCGGCAGATAGATTTCTGCCAAGGGAATTCCTTCCCGGAGAGGGGAGATCGTCGCCATCAACACCGCCATCAAGCTGGAATTCATCGGGATCATCATCACCACCATCATCACCATCAGCACCCTCATCACCATCTCCATATTGTTGTAACAATTGTATTAAATCTTGCATAGTTCATAGGGGAAACTTTCCCGGTGTTGATTACTCTTTGTAGTTAATGTTATTGAGTGAACCGTTGAATTATTGTTTATGTTCAGATTGTTATACATCATTATTCCATCTCTGATCATGATACATATGATGTCTTGTGAGTAGTTCGTTTTGTTCTTGAGGACATGGGAGAAGTCATGCTGTTAGTAGTGGAGTTGTGTTGAGAAAGATTCAATAGTTTGATATTTAAGTTGTGGTGTACTTCTTCTAGTGGTGTCATGTGAACGTCGACTACATGACACTTCACATATATGGACCTAGGGGAATGCATTGTGTATTTGGCTACTAATCGTAGGGGTTGCCGGAGTGATAGAAACCTGAACCCCTGTTAGGAAACCATTGCACAAGGGACGTAAGGGTCTTAGAGTTTAAAGCTGTGGTTAGGTTTCTACCTTAATTACTTTCTTGTACTTACGGATGTTTGCAAGGGGTATAATCACAAGTATGTATTAGTCCTAGGAAGGTCGGTACATTAGCACAGGTTCACCCACACAACACTTAGCAAGCTAAAGAAGATTAATCAACTATATTAAGCGAAACCAGTTGACAGTCTTCTCATGTGTCCTCGAGAACGTTTGGTCATCTTAAGTAATACATATGGCTTGTCCTTTGCTGCATAAAGGATTGGGCCACTTGCTGCATTTATTCTTACTGTCTTTTATTTACTCGTACTTCGTTTACTTGCTTTATCAAAAATCTCTAAAAATCCGTTTGCTAAGTATTTGCAGAGAATTCCTGATCCGTACCACTAGCCAGCACCTTCTGCTCCTCGTTGGGTTCGACACTCTTACTTATCGAAAATACTGCGATACACCCCCTATACTTGTGGGTCATCAAGACTATTTTCCTGGCCGCTGTCGGGAATGAAGCGCTATTGGAAAGTGGAACTGGTAAAGGAAATTTCTACTGTGAGTATTGTTTATTTCTGTTAGTTGCTTTATTTTCGTTATGGATAATTCGCTGAGTTTCTTATTTGGTAATGCTACTACCACTGCTAAGGTAGTAGATAAGCCACCACCTGCTGAGAATGATGTTTTCAAAATACCTACAAGAATTATTGATCGTGTTATGGATAACTACTATGCTGGGGATGGAACTGTCCATCCCGGTGATCATTTGCTCTTTATACACGAATTATACGGGTTGTTCAAGTGTGCAGGTATTACTACAGATCAAGTTAAGAAGAAGTTATTCTCATTATCACTGAAAGGAAGAGCTGAGGAATGGTATAAGCTGTTGAAGAATGGTCAAGCTCTGAAATGGGAGGAAATAGTACCTCTCTTTTATTCAAAGTTTTATCCTCCTAGTGAGATTCATAAAGATCGGAATCAAATATACAACTTTTGGCCTCTTGATGGAGAGAGTATAGCTTGGGGAGATTGAAGTTACTAATGCTCAAGTGTCCCATTCATGAGCTCCCCAACAATATTATTATCAATAACTTTTATGCAAGGCTCCCTCTACATGACAAGGATTTATTGGATGCTTCTTGTGCTGGATCATTCACTCGCATGGAAGAAGAAGCTAAATGGGATCTTCTGGACCGTGTTCAAGATAATGCTGAAGCTTGGGAGAATGACAAAGGTAGAAAGTCAGGTATAAATTATGATTATGAATGCATTAAATCTTTTATGGGAACTGATGACTTTCAAAACATTAAAAATGCTTATGGTCTAGACTCTCAAGCTATTGCTTCTTATTTTAAGGCTTTTGCTTCCTACATTGAAGTGCCTAAAAAGAAGTGGAATAAGTATCATGAACTTTATAAAGATATTGCTAAGGGTGTTCCTTCAAGAAATACTGAAGTTTATACTGCTAATCATGTTTTACCTAAACCTTATATTGAAAAAATGCCTTTCCAGTTAAGATAAAGGAACACTCTATGATAGCTAGTATGGTTAATGAAAGTACAAATGAAGCTGTTGAACCTGATAAACAAATGGTTGATGAACCTATAATAGCAAATGTGAAAGACTTTGTTACTAAATATGAAGAAGAGGGACACACTATCCTTTGTAAGGATACCTCTAATATTATTTCACAAAGTAGTGTTATGAGAGCTAGTATTCCTATGTTTTCTGTTAGAATAAGCGATCATTGCTACGATGGTCCTTATGATAGTTATATTGTTAAGTTTATGCATGATACTGAAAGTTACTATGAGAGAGGGAAAAGTGTTCTTATGTATCTCAATAATATCAAGTTTCCTCGTTTTATGCTGAAAGTCTTTATGTTGCACTTGTTTTGCCTTCCTATGCTTGCAACCTTTGGTTTCAACAACTTGTTTGTTTACAAAATTCCCTTGCATAGGAAGTGGGTTAGACTTAAACGTGTGTGTTTTTGCTTCTTAATGCTCTCTTTCACTTCAATTAATATTCCTATGTGAGCATCATCAAAATTATCATGCCCATCTTAATGGCTATAAAGAAAGCACTACTAGGAAACAACCTATAGATAGACAAGATATTCTGTGGCGCATATGTAAAACCATGCGCCACAGATATATATAGTGGCGCACTAGAAAATATGCGCCACAGGAGTTTGGCACTTCAGTGGCGCACGAAACCAATATGCGCCACAGAAGTCCATATCTCTGTGGTGCATATTTTCATGTGCGCCACTGAATCTCAAACTTCGTGGGCGCATAGGCGTATGCATACGGAAGGTTGATGGGACCAAGCAGCAAAAAGGGGAGAAACTTACATGGCGCATATGTCCATATGCGCCACGTAGTGATGTTACGTGGCATATAGGTGTATGCGCCACAGAACAAGCAAATAGGGGAAAAACAGATCCCCCCTCCCCCCCCCCTTGGATCGTCTTTTTAGTTTTGTAAAAAATAAACAAAAATGATAGAAACTTCAAAGAAAATCCTTCGAGTTGTAGTTAGATTTTAGGGTATAGATCTAGAAAAAATTGAAAAACATGAATTTCGATGTATTTTACAAAAATAGGTCATGGCACGGTAAAACGGCTATAACTTTTGCATACGATGTGGGAAAAAATCTTTAACCTATCAAAATGATCGTCTCGAAATTCCCTACTCGAATTCAACCACCTATGGTCGTTCTGGATTTTACAGAATCCCCAAATTCTAAAAGAGTAAAAAGTTATTTAGGGCAGAAGATTTTTTACTGCAAAAAAATAAAAAAGGGGGAGAAACTTCTGTGGCGCATTTCCCCCATATGCGCCACAGAAGTCTTGGGCGGGATTCGAAATTTGAATCCGGCCAGCGCCCTCCCTCCCTTTTTCCTTTTTCTCTCCTCCCACTTCTTCTCCCTCCCCTCCACACTTCTCCCCTTCTCCTCCCTCCTCCTTCTCCAATCTCTGGCGACCTCCTCCTCCACCACCACCAACTCCGCCGACCACCTCCTCCTCCTCCTCCTCCACCACCACCAACTCCGGTGACCTCCTCCTCCTCCTCTTCCACCACCAACTCCGGTGAGCTCCTCCTCCTCCTCCTCCACCACCAACTCTGGTAACCTCCTCCTCCTCCACCACCACCAACTCCGGCAACCTCCTCCTAGCCCTAGACGCCGCCGCCACCACCACCACCAACTCCGGCCAGATCTGGCCCTTTTTTTTGAAATTTGAAAAAAACTTCTATGGCGCATATTGGCCATATGCGCCACAAAAGTTTGAGATCTGGCCCGCCTTTTTTTTGAATTTTGGAAAACAACTTCTGTGGCGTATATTGGCCATATGCGCCACTAAAGTTTGAGACTTCTGTGGCGCATTTTGAAATGCGCCACTGAAGATAGTTATCAGTGGCGACGTATCAGTGGCGACTAACATATGCGCCACGGATAGTGAAAAAAGGTGCGCCACTGATAAGGGTTTTCCTAGTAGTGAAGAGCTTTTTGGGAGACAACCCAGTTTATTTTTGCTTTTAGTTTGTTTGTGTTTATTTGAGTCTTGGAAGTTATTACTTCGGTAATAACCGCTCCTTATCCGTTTTTTTTGGTTTTTGTGTCAAGATCAACCTCTAATGAGAGAAAGAAGTAATATTTGGGGAAGTTGCTGTCCCGAAACAGATTTTTGTGCTTCACCGCAAAAAATTCGTGAGAGATCTCTGTATGTCGGATTGAGCTGTAATGTTTTGTGTTTCTGCCCTAGGTTGTTATTTAACTTTCCTTAGTTTTGCACTTTTTGATTTGAGCAACATAAGATTTTCGAAAAATTGATCTTTACCTGCTGGTCTGTTTTGACAGATTTTGCCACTCTTGCATTTCCTTCTTTATTCGATTTCCTTTTTGAATTCTTTTTGGGTTTTTGGAAGGAGTTGCTACAGTAGCTTATGTTTTGATGGTTTTCAGTTGAAGTTGGACTCAAAAGGTTTTATCACTTCATATATACTAATGTTGCTAATGAGAACTGTGTGAAGTTTTGTGTGAAAGAAATTTCCAGGTAGTGGAGATAATGGTGTAATAAGGAAGAGAAGGGTTTTATGACTCAAGTAATAAGTGTATGAAGATGGAGATATTGATATTATTCAAGTGATGACTCCGGAAGAATCTACTAGATACCAAATTTAGAGACCTGCAGAGTCTATTTTCAAATAGGTAACAGTTCTGGTAAGAAAAGTTTCG
The DNA here is from genome assembly GCA_023614405.1 of Avena insularis. Classification (NCBI taxonomy): domain Eukaryota; kingdom Viridiplantae; phylum Streptophyta; class Magnoliopsida; order Poales; family Poaceae; genus Avena; species Avena insularis. Next base: position 605,072,443 of record CM042690.1, on the reverse strand, counting down.
CGAAAATACTATCCAACTATATTTTTGTAGTTTTCAGTCAATAAGGAAAGTTACGAAGCGAAAGAGGGACGGAAACGGAGCAGGGTGGCTCACACCACCCTGTGGTGCGGGCCCACCCCTGGCCGCGCCACCAGGTGGTGAGTCCATCTCGGACTCTACCTCTGACTCGTTTTCTCCCAGTACCTTCCTTTTGTTATGAAACTTCGTAATATATAACCCCCCGGATCCCCCGAGATTCGTATATCATGTTTTCGTCATGTTTTTGTTTCGATCTGTTTCTGCCAGGACATACTCTTTGAAAGCTTAGAAGCACGATGGTGTCCGCCAAGGATAAAGGGAAGGAGCCTATGGAGGAAGACCTCCAAGACCCCGGGAAGGAGAAGGAGATCAAGAGTGAAGGTGAAGAGGAGGCAAAGCACACCGACACTACCATTGCAAGCATTGGAGTGATGACGAAACCTGCCAGGGTTAGAAGGACTGCACGGATGCAGACTGGGGGGAAAGCTCCTCGTCACAGTTTGGCTCCACGCCATGCAGGAAAAGAAGACTTCAAGGAGGAAGTGTGGAGAAAGAATAACAAGAGCTGGAATTCTCAACCCGACATGATCTTGAGCCGCATTGAGCAAAACTCACAGCTGATTCGTAATCTCACCTTCGAGATTGAGGACTTGGGGAAACTGATCAGAGAGCTCATCAAGAGGATTTCACCACCACCGAAGGAGTAATTCGTCATCAGGTTTGGCATCCCCTTGGTTTGTTCCAAGCTTGGGGGAGTGCCACGGTATCACATCACTATCTTCTATCTTTTTACCTTTTTAGTAGAGTCATATCATGAATAGAGGAGTTATTATGTAGTATGGTTTGCATTATGGAAGTGTCCCCTCTCTCGTTAGATATGTATCCCTTGGTGTGAGTTGCCGTTATGGAATATTAATGAGAAGTTCTATCATTCACTCTTTTTCATAGCTTATATTAGTTTTTAATTCGTGGTTATATGATTGATCTTGTTGTTAGTATTGGTATCACTTTGGGATCATTGAGTTAATTTAGTTGGTTTTGGCAAACCTGGCTGGTCAAGAGTAACACTATTTTGAGAGTTGAATGAAAAAGATAAAAGTACACTAAAGAAAAATTATTTCATCATCTTTCTTTCTTGATTTGCTCATAAGTCTAGTATTCTCTAGTTAAGATCTTTTGTGCTTCCAAGGAAGATTGCATGTTTGTCTTTATCACTTGTATGTTTGGTTGTTTCCTTCAACTCTTGTACTTGCTACCCAGCCTTGCTAGCCAAAAACCAGACATCTTGAGGGAATTCTTCTCGTGCATCCACTCCTTTAAACCAAAACCTTTGCCATTTGTGTCCACCATACCTACCTATTAGCATTATTGCTATTCCAAGTAAATTTTTGTTTTATCTACCTCCCAAATTAAACTTGTTATGTGAAAATTAGTGATTAAATCTCTCACGAACTTGATGGAACACTTTACTTTCTTGCATTTAATAAACTTGAACCATTGTGCTTACCTATGTTGCGTATATGCTTGCGCTTTGTAAGTTGTGAATTAGCAGAACCATGCTATCATGGGGAACGCTTTCAAAATTGCACTGGTACTTTGTACCTAGTTGATATCATGTTCTTTTGTCTATGGATGTCGTCGGTGTGAAATGAAAGGGGAGCTTGTAAGTCCATGGAGTTATGCATATGTGTTAGAGAAACGCCTGGGCCGCTGGTCTAATCCATGCTGACATGGTGGAAACCTACAGAGTAACCATAACGAGTATCTATGAAGCATTATTCTTATAAAAAAGAGATAGATATTGAGAAAAAGAGAAAAGAAAGAAGAGATTATGAAAAGAGGAAAGAGAGAAAAAAGCACCATTCCCATGGTAAATAAGAAGATTGTTGAGATACTTGTTGTCTGCTTGCCTTGTCATTTTGATATGGGGATTCTTCTGTATCATCGAGCAAGGGGTACCCTGTTGGCGGTTCTCTATGATACACATATGCTTACGGTGACAAGAACTTACTGTTGGGTCCGCAGCATAGAAAACAAAAAAATTCCTACGGTGTGAACTACACGCCAAGATCTATCTACTAGGTACAAAGCAACGGGTGGACATACATCCAACGAGAACTTACCCTCGTAGACAACGAGCTTTGCTAACGGGTAGGAACTCGTGGTTGATGTAGTCGTACACTTGCCGATCTGAAGATCGTGAGGAAGTCCAGCAGGTCCGGCTCCAGCACGTCCATCAGATCCAGCTCCAGCAGCACAAAGTCCAGCACCACAAAGCAGCGGTGCATCCGTGATCGCACACACGTCCGGTACCCCGACAACCTCCATCCCTCGCTCCAGCAAAGCAGCGGAAGCAGCAACTCCTTTCCAGATAAAGCCACCGGGAACATGTATCTCGCTAATCCGAGACCATGGGGAATAATACTAGAGGGGGAGAGATCCTTCACAAGGAGGTGTGTGTGAGAAGTGAGGAGGGGGTGGCCTTTTATAGGAGGAGGGGGTGCCCCTCCTTCATGGCCGGCGCATGGAGGGGGTGACCCTTCACCTCCTCCATTCATGTGGTGGTAACCCCTCCACATTAAAATGCCCCTTCACATTCTCTTTTAAAGTCTCCACTTTAAATGCATTAAATTTCTCCAAATTTAATGCTCTCTCATTTAATAAAACTCTTTTATTATTTTTATTCAGAATTTTGTTCATTACTTTAATTAACAAACATTCACATAAAACCCCCTGCAACATTTCAATATTACATGCAGAACCAATTTCAGCAATTTCACCTGAAACAGTTTCGGTGTCTATTGAAATAATTCCAGCGCTTTCTTAAATCTTTATCTGAAAACATATTTGCTCCAAATGGCGTCGGTATCCCTTAAGTGTGTCACCCTACGATTCGCGAATAATGCAGACATGATCGAGAACCCTCTCCGATCAATAATCAGCAGCGGGACCTGGAGATCCATACTGACTCCTACACATTCAACGATGACTTATGTGATCGTGAGAACCTTTAACGCTAGTAACTAAATCCCTTTGTCCTGCGATATATTACATGTCCGAGATTCGATTATCGGTATCTCCATACCTAGTTTGATCTCGTTACCGACATGCACTCTTTTCTCGTTCCCGTGATATAACATTCTAGTGATCACATCACTTGCTTGCAAGCTATTTCAATGTGATATCACCGAGAGGGCCCAGAGTATATCTATCCGTCATCGAGATGGACAAATCCCACTCTTGATCCATGATCCTCAACATAACACCTTCGTAGCACTGAACCCACATTTATGGTCACCCTGTTACGGTGTGACGTTTGATGTTATCAAGATACTCTTCCGGTGTTAGCAATTAACATGATCGCATGGTCTAAGGATAAAGATTACTTCGTATGATGTTATAGCAATATAAACATAATGACTTTGATCGTAATGCTATACTTCGGATGAATGTTCATCACATCATTCCACCAATGGTGTGACCTTGTTATTAACAACATCCAATGTCCATGATCAGGAAACCTTGATCATCTTGTTAATCAACAAGCTAGTCTATAAGAGAGGCATAACTAGGAACCCTTTTTGTTTATTAAACACACATGTATTGATGTTTCCGATCAATACAATTCTATCATGTAAAATAAACATTTATCATAAACATGAAATAAGATAATAACCACTTTATTATTGCCTCTCGGGCATATTCCCTTCACTTACCGATGACTAAACTTGAGTAGCATGAGGAGCAGCCCTCGTATTCAAGGGACATGAGATTCTCAATGTACAACTTGTCAATGCATATCCTCATATTTGATCACTTTAACCTTAATCACCTAAAGATGCCTATGATAGGGGCAATGAGAGTTGAAAGCTAGTAAATATCATAATTTTTGGGAGCTCTTTATGAGACTTGCAATCCCTGCTTCCCTCTGCAAAGGGCCTTTCTTTTACTTTGTAGTTGAGTCAGTAAACCTACTCCCTTCTATCTCAGTAAGTATTTTGAGTTGTTGTGTTTCATTCATTCATATGATGATTTATTCAATCATGTTTCTTATGTTCCTTGTTTTGCACATTGCTCTTATCTTGATGTTTACTACTTTGAAAGCTATCTTTGAAAACCAGTTATTTGTGAGCTCCAGCAAATTATCAACTATTCTTCGACCAAGAGCTAAGTTTGCCATTGCCAATTATGATTTACTTCATGTATCTCTATTGTGTTTCCTTTACCTATTACAAGTTGAGTTATATAATAGTGAGTTGTCTTCTATTATGATCTATGTATTTGATGAATGTGATGCTTCTTGTCCATATTCTTTTATCGACTCTTCACTCCATAAACCTGAGGCCATGTTTATTGAGCTCAGTTTTGCTTGAGGACAAGCGAAATCTAAGCTTGGGGGGAGTTGATACGTCCATTTTGCATCACTATTCTATGTCTTAATTCACTATTATTCATTGATATATTTCATATTGAGAGGTGATACTTATGTTATTTCATCTGTTTTTGCATGGTTGATGACTTTTGGAGCATGGACCGCGATCAGGATTCTGATGGAAAAGGTGCTGTTTGGAGGCAAAATTCGCGAAGATCAGAAAATCCGGGAAAATATACGGAAAATCCTATTTTTCCAGAAGACGAAGGAAGCCAGAAGGGGGGCTGGAGATGGGCCACAGGGGGCCCACACCACCCCCTGGCGCGGGCAGCCCTAGGTCGCGCCAGCATGTGGTGTGGCCACCCTGGCCCACTCGTGCACTCCCCTCATATATTATCCTCCAAACCCTAAGACTGGGAGCGACCACAGAAATATTCCGCCGCCTCTGCAGGCATAAAACACCGAGAGAAAGATCTCTCCGTGCATGAGATTTCTGCCAGGGGAATTCCTTCCCGGAGAGGGGAGATCGTCGCCATCAACACCACCATCAAGCTGTACTTCATCGGGATCATCATCATCACCACCACCACCATCATCACCATCAGCACCCTCATCACCATCTCCATATTGCTGTAACAATTGCGTTGAATCTTGCATAGTTCATAGGGGAAACTTTCCCGGTGTTGATTACTCTTTGTAGTTGATGCTATTGAGTGAACCGTTGAATTATTGTTTATGTTCAGATTGTTATACATCATTATTCCATCTCTGATCATGATCCATATGATGTCTTGTGAGTAGTTCATTTTGTTCTTGAGGACATGGGAGAAGTCATGCTGTTAGTAGTGTAGTTGTGTTGAGAAAGATTCAATAGTTCGATATTTAAGTTGTGGTGTACTTCTTCTAGTGGTGTCATGTGAACGTCGACTACATGACACTTCACCTATATGGGCCTAGGGGAATGCATTGTGTATTTGGCTACTAATCGTAGGGGTTGCCAGAGTGACAGAAACTTGAACCCCCATTAGGAAACCATTGCACAAGGGACGTAAGGGTCTTAGAGTTTAAAGTTATGGCTAGGTTTCTACCTTAATTACTTTCTTGTACTTACGGATGTTTGCAAGGGGTATAACCACAAGTATGTATTAGTCCTAGGAAGGTCGATACATTAGCATAGGTTCACCCACACAACACTTAGCAAGCTAAAGAAGATTAATCAACTATATGAAGCGAAAGCACTTGATAGTCTTCCCATGTGTCCTCGAGAACGTTTGGTCATCTTAAGTAATACACCCGGCTTGTCCTTTGCTGCATAAAGGATTAGGTCACTTGCTGCATTTATTCTTACTGTCTTTTATTTACTCGTACTTCATTTACTTGTTTTATCAAAAACCCCTAAAAATCCGTTTGCTAAGTATTTGCAAAGAATTCCTGATCCGTACCACTAGCTAGCACGTTCTGCTCCTCGTTGGGTTCGACACTCTTACTTATCGAAAATACTGCGATACACCCCCTATACTTGTGGGTCATCAGAAATTTAATGGAGGTGAGTGCAACTTTGATTGGGAGGCTAATTATGTGAGTGGGAGCTCCACCCACATGAATGTGGAAGAGGTGGGGGCACCTCCCTTGGTCGCCGGCCATGGTGAGGGGCTGCCCCTCTTCCTATAAAAGGCCCCCACTCCCTCCTCTCATCTCACTGCTCCTCGTGAAGGATCTCTCTCCCCTCTAGAAATTATTTCCCGTGGTCTCGGATTAGCGAGATACATGTTCCTGGTAGCTTTATCTGGAAAGGAGTTGCTGCTTCCACTGCTTTGCTAGAGCGAGGGACGGAGGTTGTTGGGGTGCTGGACGTGTGCGCGATCACGGATACAGCACTGCTTTGCGGTGCTAGACTTGGTGGTGCTGGACCTGCTGGACTTGCTGGTGCTAGACCTGCTGGACTCACTGGACTTCATCACGATCTTGAGATCGGCAAGTGTACGACTACATCAAGCACGAAATCAGTTTCGTTAACAATGCTTTGTCGATCTTCAAGGGTATGTTCTCTATGGATGTATATCCACCCGTTGATTGTATCTAGGTAGATAGATCTTGGTGCTTAGATGTTCACATCGTACGAATTTTTTTTGTTTTCTATGTTGCAAAATCAACAAACTCTCTCTTCTCATTCCATGATATATGATTCACTGGACTAACACTTAGTCTGACTCCTTGGTTAACACTTAACCAAGTCGTGCATGGTCATACTTCCGAATCATATCACACGATAGGGTCCAGAGAATATCTCTCCATTTATGGAGGCGCAAATCCCACCTTTGTAATCCATGTCACGCAACTTGATTCACAACCAACCCGAACTCTACCTTTATAACTGCCCAGTTACGAAACATCGTTTGATAGAACCTAAGTCAGCGATCCATAACTCGGATCATGCAATCACCTCAGGACAAAGGATTCCATTGCTTGAGACTGCAAATGACAACATGCTCATTGCATCTCAACTGTGGGCCAGTCCAACTCGCTAAACTCTTTAGCTGAGTCTGTATAAGTCGGAATAGCATCACCATGCCCATGACAAGTGGAACCTAGTCATCAACCAACTTTCACATTGGTCTAAGTTGTGTGTCTAACACAACCTCAACGACCAATGACATCTAGTATGAACAATCATGAATATATAGTTCCACAACTGAATCACGTATTCAATGATATATATATGATGTTCATACAAGGACAACTTAATAACTTTATGAATACATTGGGAAATATCATTATACATGATTATCTCCAGGGAATATTCCCAACAAGGAACACACTATGGATTCATCTATGGATGACGAGTGCGACTCGGTCAACCCCACCCCACCCCTTGTGCGCGTTGGGATTCGGCAGCGCGCTGTGTCACCCCTGCTGTGGCCCCCCGGCAGCCTGCCACGCCCGGCTCTCCTGTCGTGATCGCACCATCTGCTGTGTCATCGCCTTCACCCTCGGTAGCATACACTGCCATCTCGTCATCTTCCTCTCCACCGAGCTCTCCAACGGATTTGCCACCTTGGTCTACCTCGCCACCGCCCATCGTTCCTTGCATGGTGGCACGATGACAAGCTGGCAAGGTCATCGAGCCACACGAGAGGCTCAACCTCAACACTACGGCCACCAGTGTTCTCTCTCTGATCCCTAAATCGGTTTGGACCATGCTCAAGGACCCCAACTGGCTTGATGCAATGAAGGCCGAGTATGCTGCACTCATGTCCAACAACATGTGGGACCTCGTGCATCCTCCTTCCAAGGCCAACATCGTCACCGACAAGTGGGTTTTTCACCACAAGCTCAACCCCAATGGCTCCCTTGATCAGTACAAGGCATGTTGGGTTCTCCATGGCTTCTCCCAGGCTCTTGGCATTGACTTCGATGAGACGTTTAGGCCGGTTTTCAAACTGGCTATGATTCGTGTCATCCTGTCCATCACGTTATCCCTCAACTGGAGTGTTCGACATCTCGACATCAAGAACACCTTCCTCCATGGAATGTTGTCCGAGGTCGTCTACTGTCGCCAACCCATGGGCTTCATGATAACTCTCGACCGGATCACGTCTATCACCTCAACCATTCCCTCTATGGTTTGAAGCAGGCCCCGCGAGCTTGGTACCAACGCTCCGCCTCCTACGTCGCGACCATCGGCTTCACATGCTCCAAGTCTGACACCTCCCTCTTCATGCTCCATAGCATGCTTGGTACGACCTAGCTGCTCCTCTATGTCGGTGATATCGTCCTCACCGCTTCATCGATGGTCCTTCTCGAGAGCATCATCACGGCTCTCAGCTCCGAGTTCGCCATGACTGACATGGGTGATCTTCACTACTTTCTTGGCATCGTTGTTACTCGTACTTCCTCTGGGATGTTCCTCTCCCAGCAAAAGTATGCTGCCGAGATTCTAGATCGCACTGGCATGACATGGTGCACATGTTCATCGACACCCATCGATATCGCGCCGAAGCTAGCCTCCTCCGCTGGCTCTCCCGTGATCGACCCTATGGAGTACCGCAGCCTCACTGAAGCCCTACATACATTTACACGTCCAGATATCGCGTATGCAGTACATCAAATCTGCCTCCACATGCATGATCTGCGAGACCAGCATCTCGCGTTGATCAAGCGTGTTCTTCGCTACGTCAAGGGCGCCATTGACCACGTCTCCATCTCATGCCATCCACCGTTGATTCCTTGATCATGTACACGGATGAGACTAGTCAAGTTGTCCCGACACACGGTGTTCTAACTCGGGCTACTACGTATTCCTTGGCGATAACTTGGTGTCTTGGTCGTCCAAACGCTAATACACTGTCTCCCGCTCCAGTGCTGAAGCGGAATACCGTGTCGTCATCAACACCGTCGCCGAGTCTACTTGGCTTTGCCAACTCTTGGAAGAGCTCCATCGACCTCTCCCTCTAGTTACCGTCGTGCTTTGTGACAATGTTAGCGATGTCTACATGTCTACAAACCTGGTTCAGCATCAGCGCACCAAGCACATCGAGATTGATGTACACTTCGTTCGAGATCAAGTAGCACTTGGTCAAGTGCGTGTTCTCCTCGTACCGTCATCGCGCCAGTTTGCTGATATCTTCACCAAGGGACTAGCATCGCCATTGTTTCTAGATTTTCGGTCCAGTCTCAATGTACGTCAGTCTCCCGCTGCGATTGCGAGGGAGTGTTAGGCAACTGAATATCCCTACGATATCGGTGCAATTAACCAACCTTTAAACCATATCTCGAGCCTCCCGTTTATACGAGCTAGAGGCCATTATGGTTGAGATTGTAATCTTGTATTTGTCTATATATATGAGATGACAGGGAAAGACACCGATTGTGACATATCCCACCCAATTCCATCTTTCTACACTTACTACCCAAGTCTCTTTATAAGGAGCAATGACTTGTTAAGGAAAGGATGAATATATATTTTACTCTTGTCTTGGAATTACCCATCCCATTGCATGCATTCTTTGGTGTGTCCGACACATTAGGGTTATGAGTTTGATATGTATGAGCATAGAAGGGACCATGAATTACTAATGGATCTTCGGATATACAACATGCACACCCTTGCTTGATGAAGGAGTAGCTTGATACTTCCTAATTTCTTGGCTAGAATGGAGGGGGTAGAAGGAGATTGGTTCATGATAATGATGACACTTAAAGGAGGGCATGAGAAAGAAGGCAGTGTGGCTGCTCGTTGATCTTGTCAATCCCATCTTCCACATTTGTTTTGTTTTAGCCCATCATGTAGGAAGAAAATATATGTATGTCGTAAGTTGACCTTTAATTTGAACTAATATAATTACATGTGTATATTCTCGTGAAACTTTTATTCCTGTGTTAGTACTTCCATCTAGTTTATTAAATCTAATGTGGAGTATTAAAGGACGATGTTGCATTTAAGACCTCATATGTCGAGAGATGTTTGTTCTCTTGTTTGTTGCAATTCTTTGCTCTCGGTAGAGGATGCTCATCTTCGGCTACAACTTCTTATAACGAGAAGAGCTAATCTAGTGCATGATTGAAACAATGTTCTAGTGACCTTCAGTCTGCAACGAATGGGCACCCTTATGTTATCCAGTAACATTCAATCCACCATTCTAGCTCCTATGTTCTTATGGCTCATACCGTACAGGATCGGTGATCCATTTATGGATGATGGATGATGGTTGACTCTTTTTAATAAAAGGTTGTGTGTATCAACCGATACAGAGGCCAGGGTTATATCCCCTTTTCGAAAAAAAATATATGGATCACTATGATATAAAATAGGTGACATTGGCTATACTTTGCTCCCCTTGTCTTTGTTAGAGTATATTTGTGTATTGTAATTTCTCCATATGTTAGGGGGCTTTCTGTATATTTGCACATGTACATGTACTATATATTCTGGCCTTTGGCTCTCTGGTAATACAAGAGATCTATTACCCTAGCATGGTATCGAAGTCAGGCTTCCTTCATGCACTCGCCAAGGCCGTCGCCGCCTGGCCACACCGCCTCGCCGCCGCCCTTCGCTTACCGCCCGCTGCCCTTCCGTCGCCGTCGCCGACCCGCCCCGTCGCCGCCGCCTACTCTCCCTCGTCGCTGGCCGCCGATCCTCCCTCGGTCGCCGCCCCGCTCGGCGCTGGCCCCTCGGTCGCCGCCCTCTAGCCGCCGCTAGATCCGGTCAGATCCGATCTAGGTCGGTTTGAAAAAAAAATGTCTTCCTCGTCGGGCTATGTTGCGATTCCTCGCTGCCCGGTGATTTTTGATAGCGCGAATCTTACTAGTGTGTCTGTATCTCAGCGACCTTTTGATTTAGTTCATTCAGATGTGTGGGGTCCTGCTCCCTTTGCTTCAAAAGGGGGCCACCGATACTATATTTTATTTATTGATGATTTTTCACGGTACACCTGGTTATTTTTTATGCGCTCTCGTAGCGAGGTGCTTGCTATTTATCAGCGTTTTGCGGCCATGGTTCGTACTTAGTATTCCACGCCTATTCGTGTGTTCCGTGCTGATTCTACAGGAGAGTATATCTCCCAGCACCTGCGTGGCATCCTTGCTGAGCAGGGCACCCTTGCTTAGTTCTCGTGTCCCGGCGCCCATGCTCAAAATGGTGTTGCCGAGCGTAAGCATCGTCATATTCTTGAGACTATCCGCGCTATGATGATTGCTTCCTCTCTTCCGTCGCATTTCTGGGCTGAGGCTGTCGCTACGTCGACTCACCTCATTAATATCCAGCCTTCAGCTGCTCTTCAGGGTGGCATTCCTCTCGAGCGTCTCTCTGGCTCCTGTCCAGACTACTCGACTCTTCGTTTATTTGGTTGTGTTTGCTATGTCCTTCTCCCTCCTCGTGAACGCACCAAACTAACCGCTCAGTCTGTTGAGTGTGTTTTTCTTGGCTATAGTGATGAGCATAAGGGCTATCGCTGTTGGGACCCTGTTGGTCGTCGTATGCACATCTCTCGTGATGTCACGTTCGATGAGACGCGTCCTTTCTATCCTCGCCCCACCTCTGGTACTTACCCAACGGATGATCTATCTTTTCTTCTTTTTCCTGATACACCTTCCGTTGTCCCTTCTATTCCACCTACTCCACCTCCTTCTGCTGCGCCTCCTTCTTCTTCGGCGACCTCCTCTCCTCCGTCTAGTTCCCCTAGTTCTCCTCGGTCTCCAGCTTCGGATCCTTCCTCCGCGACTCCTTCTTCCTCCTCTTCTGATGAGTCATCTTCTGCGGATGAGCTTTCTTCCTCACGGCCTGTTCGTTAGCGTCATGCTCCAGACCGTTACTCCCCTAGTCAGTATGGTCTCTCTGTCGTCTCCGAGCCGACTTCTTATCAGTATGTCGCGTGTCATCTTGAATGGCAGCTTGCCATGGCTGAGGAGATCGCTGCGCTTGAGCGCACTGGCACCTGGGATCTTGTCTCTCCTCCTTTCGGTGTTCGTCCTATCACGTGTAAGTGGGTCTATAAAATTAAGACCCGCTCTGATGGATCTCTTGAGCGCTATAAAGCGCGTCTTGTGGATCATGGTTTTCAGCAGGAACATGGTCGTGACTATGATGAGACCTTAGCTCCTGTGTCCCATATGACCACTGTGCGTACTCTTCTTGTTGTTGCTTCTGTCCGACGCTGGTCTGTGTCCCAGCTTGATGTTTAGAATGCTTTTCTTAATGGCAAGTTGAGTGAGGAGGTTTACATGCAGCCTCCTCCTGGGTATTCTGTTCCCGATGGGATGGTGTGTCGTCTTCGACGTTCCCTTTATGGCCTAAAACAGGCCCCTCGTGCCTGGTTTGAGCGCTTTGCCTCTGTGGTGACTGCTGCTGGTTTCTCTCCTAGTTCTCATGATCCAGCGCTTTTTGTTCACACTTCACCTCGAGGACGCACTCTTCTCCTTCTCTATGTTGATGATATGATCATTACTGGTGATGATCCTGAGTATATTGCCTTTGTCAAGGCTCGTCTTCGTGATCAGTTTCTTATGACTGATCTTGGTCCTCTTTGCTACTTTCTTGGGATTGAGGTTTCCTCCACTTCTGATGGGTTTTCTATCTCTCAGGAAAAGTATATTCAGAATCTTCTTGCTCGGGCTGCTCTTGTGGATGAGCGCACCGTTGAGACTCCTATGGATCTTCATGTTAAGCTTCGTCCGACGGATGGTGATCCTCTTCCTGATCCCACTCGTTATCGCCATCTCGTTGGGAGTCTTGTTTATCTTGCTGTCACCCGTCCTGATATCTCTTATCCTGTTCATATTCTGAGTTGTTTTGTCTCAGCTCCTACCACTGTTCACTACGGTCATCTCCTCCGTGTCCTTCGTTATCTTCGTGGCACGATTACTCGTCGTCTTTTCTTCCCTCGTTCTAGCTCTCTCCAGCTCCAGTGCTACTCGGATGCTACGTGGGCGAATGATCCTACGGATCGTCGTTCACTTTCTTCTTACTGTGTGTTTCTTGGTGGTTTGCTTGTTGCTTGGAAGACGAAGAAACAGGTAGCGGTCTCCCGTTCGAGTGTTGAGGCTAAGTTGCGGGCTATGGCTTCGATGACTGCTGAGGTGACCTGGTTACGGTGGTTACTTGCAGATTTTGGGGTCTCTGTTACGACACCCACTCCACTTTTGTCAGACAGTACAGGTGCTATCAGTATTGCACGTGATCCGGTCAAGCATGAGCTGACCAAGCATATTGGTGTTGATGCTTTTTATACACGTGCTCAGTTGCAGGATCAGGTTGTTGCGCTCCATTATGTGCCTTCAGACTTGCAGTTGGCAGATTTCTTTACAAAGGCACAAACCCGCGCTCAGCATGATTTTTTACTCTCCAAACTCAGTGTTGTGGATCCACCATGAGTTTGAGGGGGGATGTTAGAGTATATTTGTGTATTGTAGTTTCCCCATATGTTAGGGGGATTTCTGTATATTTGCACATGTACATGTACTATATATTCTGGCCTTTGGCCCTCTGGTAATACAAGAGATCTATTACCCTAACAGTCTTTTAGGTGAAACAGTAACCATTTCGTTTTCTTTTCATGAACTTTGTAGTAGTGAGTTGTGTTGTGAAGGTGACTCGTCTTGATTTTAGTACACGATCCACAAGATCAACAATTTTTCCTTTCAAAAAATAAAAGAGCTTTGAAAATTCGTCATTGTTTAAAGGATTGATAAAGTTCTCATAGTTTCTTACCTACCTGAGGACCAAGGTCGTAACCAAGTGATTCTTAAGTATTAACCTACCGAAGGACCAATAACTTCATGTTGCCGCCTACTGCCTAAATATCTTATAAGGAGCAAGGTTTTTAGGAAGAAGATGAATGGCTTATTTTTCTCATTACACTTCAAGTTTGGAAGTATCCATCCCATTTAGTGCATCATTTTGGTGTGCCTCTGCACACTAGGAGCACCCGTTTGAAATGTGTGGGCATGGAAGGCACCGGGAATTAAGTATGGATCACTAGAGTTCTAACATGCACATTCTATCCAACTCGAAGAAGGATTGGCCTGTTATTTTCTTGCTTGGTTCGACTGGATCGGACTGACCGAGATTGTTTCACCACATTGATGATTCTCGGGGCAGTCCGGGTGATAGCAGGCGGCGTGGTCACCATTTGATTTTGTTGATTCATTCCTCCGGATTTGCATTCTTTTACACCGACATGTAGGATGGAAATGTTTATCCCAAGTTAACTTTTCGGCTCGGCTGTTATAGTGGCATTTGGATATTCCAGAGCATTTGATTGGCGTGTTAATATTTGGGTCCAATTTAGTGAATCTGGTGTGGAATGCTAAGAGACTGCGCTTAATTTGGTGAAGAACACATATATCGAGAGTTGTTTAATTTGTTCACTGCTTTACCTATTTTGCTCGTTCGTCAAGATGGATGTCTCGATCGATACGATTGACTTTGCATATGATCCATCAGGGATGTTTCCTTTTACCCTGTCTATCGTCTCGTTCCTGCGTGTTGTCTCGCCTCGATTGCGACATTTGTCTCTGCTGGTCCCGGCCGGCCGGGAGAAACATGCGGTGATGCGTCCCTCAACTAAACCATGGGTTTCTGTTGTTTGCTCCCTGCCCAAGCCGGATTTGGGTCTTGCGTGCCATATATGTCGGTCGTTTGACGTCTTTTGACTCGTCGCCGAACACAGACAGCTATATCCATTGTACCAATCCACACTAATCACCATATAAGATGTGTACATACATTGATAATGATTGCGCTAATTAATCTGGCTTTAAGCGAGCTGGCCAGACAAATTTGTCTGCGATTAATTAGATTAGAAAAGCAAAGCATCCACGTAGGAATAAAGTTAGAAAAGCATTTTAACTGAGCGTACGTACTCTAATTGGTATGGTGCTCACTTTCTTTTGGACCTAATCCTATGTATGTACATTACTCTGCTGTCGCTATGTGCTTGTCAGGTAGAGAGACAGAGGCAAAACCTGTCGGGTGGACGCTACAACGGTTGATCCTCTTTATGGTATCAACACCACAATAGTTTAGCAGTGAGAAGGGATCTTGGCGGATATGTAGTCACATGTCCAAACACCTTGATACAGTACTAGTACTATAGTTTTCTCAAGGTTGATTCGAAAAAAAAACACTACTCCATTTGCTCAAGGTTACATTTTACTTGACACATGGGAGGCACGTTGAAGTCACGCCTTGGGATGGATGGATGGATCTGCATCCGCCACAACTGCAATGGTTAGTCGTGACAGGACCTGGCGCCGCGCGGTTGTCAACACGTTGGCCGCGTCGGCGGCGCGCTTGGTCACGCGAGGACGGCGACGCATGTGGCGCCGCATGGAGAAGGGCCATGTGATGTGAGGCTGCCCAGCCGAGCGCACCGATCAGCACCAGGCCGTTGGTGCCGTTTCCTCGGCTTGGTGTGTACATACATACAGTACTCAACGGCCTTGCTAATCATAGGCGCGACTTGTTGATCCGCTCTCTCTCTCTAGCCTCCCACGTTTACCCGCTAGAATCGGCTTTCCCTTTTCTTTTTCTTGGGCAGAGGTGACACACCAATCGAGCTGAGCCGCGGTGTCGTCCGTACGGTCCCGCATACCAGGGCCACATGCCGACGCGGTGGTTGGCGACCAATGCCACGTGTGGGAGTGGGACTTCGGTGGAGCGCTGCGAGCACATAGCTCGCGATTTCACGCATGACCACCGCGTCGGCGGGCGATCGAATATATTTTGAGAAAATAATAACTTGTATTGATTTAAATAATAATATAAAGTTTACCTAGAAGGGAGGAGGGGTCGGCCGGCTTAAACCAATTTAGGACTAGAATCCTACTCTAACTCAAACTCAATTTTAATACCCCGCAGTGTCAACGTCGGGCGCCACGATGTTGAGACTGGAGCGAATATTTGTAAATGCTGCAGTGGAGAGACCCTTGGTGAAGATATCTGCAAATTGAGCGCTGGTTGGAACATGAAGAACGCGAACCTCCTCGAGAGCCACCTTCTCTCTCGAACAAAATGAATATCAATCCCTATGTGCTTGGTGCGTCGATGCTGAACCGGATTAGAGGCCATGTAGACTGCAGATATATTGTCACAATAGACAATGGTAGCACACTCAATTGGTCGATGAAGCTCGGCAAGAAGCTGACGTATCTAGACCGCTTCGGCCACTGCATGAGCAACCGCCCGGTATTCTGCTTCCGCCAATGACCTAGAAACTGTAACCTGCCTTTTCGAAGACCAAGAAACAAGATTATTACCCAAATAAACACAAAAGCCGGATGTGGATCATCCAGTACCTAGACAACCTGCCCAGTCTGCATCAGAATAAACTATCAAGCTTGAGGGAGTAGAAGAATTAAGAAGTAGACCATGGTCGAGAGTGCCTTTGAGAGAGTGTACAATTCGTTTGACATGAGAAAGGTGGAGAACACGAGGATCATGCATATACAAGCAAGCTTGCTGAATAGAATAAGAAACATCAGGACGAGTGAGAGTAGCATATTGTAGTGCCCCTGTGAGACTGCGATAGA
This sequence comes from Avena insularis, assembly GCA_023614405.1. Taxonomy (NCBI): domain Eukaryota; kingdom Viridiplantae; phylum Streptophyta; class Magnoliopsida; order Poales; family Poaceae; genus Avena; species Avena insularis. Next base: position 605,056,026 of record CM042690.1, on the reverse strand, counting down.
ATGTAGGATCGGGAACGGGATCACCATCCGCCGACAGTTTGGTAGGTGTGTCTGTTCCTGCATAGGACGTGGTGGTGGTGGACGAGGACCCGGCAGGAGATCCTGTCGCGATAGGAGAAAGTGGTGCGGCAAGCTGCCGCGAGGCCACGGCAGGCTGGTTGGCTGCCGCGGTAGAGGTAACCGCGGGCACGAAGGCGGGAATAAGGGAGCGCGGTGTGATCGTATGTTGGGTAGGCGGGGAAGAAGTAGGCGTAGACGACTGGATGATGGAATATAGAAAAGTATTTTTATCGAAGATGACATGACGTGAGACTAGAACATGTCAGAAGAGGGGTCGAAATATCGAGAGCCTTTGTGATCGTCAGAGGGTTCGAGATAAATACATGGTAATAAGCGAGGAGAAAGTTTGTTAGGGGCGGTGGAGGCGGTGTTGAGGAAACAAAGACAACCAAAAATACACAATTCGGAATAGTCGGGATGATGTAGGAAGAGAAACTGAAAGGGAATATAGAGTGGACACGTTTTGGTTGGTCGTATGTTAAGGAGATATGTTGCCGTGCAAAGGGCTTTAGCCCAAAACCGAGGGGGAAGAGAGGCTTGGATGAGTAAAGTACGGAGAATGTCATTGATAAATTGTAAGGATCGTTCGGCTTTACCGTTTTAAGGAGAAGCGTATGGACAAAAAAACGTAAGAGAATGTCTTGAGAGAGAAAGAAATTTCTGTTTTGGGTATTGTCAAACTCTCGGCCATTGTCACATTGGATAAAACATATGGAAAGGCCGAAGTGTGTAAGAACATATCGCCGAAAATTTAGAAAAATTGAGTGCACATCGGATTTGGCACGAATAGAAAAGGTCCATATGTAGTGAGAATAGTCGTCAAGAATAACAAGATAGTATTTGAAACCAAAAACACTAGGAAGCGGAAAGGTCCATAGATCACAATGCAATAACTCAAACGGAAAAGTACTATAGGTAGTTGATGTGCCAAAAGATAATCTAACATGTTTGCCGTATTGATAAGCATTACAAATAAAGGGATCATGAGAAGAACTAGAACTATCAATAGGGAGACTAAAATTTTGAAGCAAATGACATAGTATTTTTATTAGGGTGGTCGAGCCGACGATACCAAAGGTCGACGGAGGTGTGCATGGCTTGAGGTGTGCCATGTAGAGGATAGAGTTCTCCCGGGCTATTGTAGTGAGCGAGGACCTCCGCCATTTTCAGATCTTTCACAGATAAGCCAAACAGGTCAAACTCTAAAGAAACATTGTTGTCAATAATAAAGCGACGAACTAAGATGCGATTTTTGATTATAGATGGAGCAACAAAAATATTGCGGAGAAGAAAATTTATGTGGGGATTAGTGATGTATGATTGACCGGCACAAGATATAAAAATTGAAAAACCATCACCAATAGTTATAGAGGAAAAAGGGAAAGAAGAACAACTTGATAGAAAATCCATATTTAAAGACATATGCGAAGATGCACCAGAACCGAAAATCCAATCCGTACCTTCGTGGTTGTTGAGCGTGAAATTGTTCATGGCAGCGATGAAGGTGGATTGGTCCCAGCTTGGTGGAGCGGTTGATGAAGCGGTTGATGGCGATGGCATAGGCATGTACGTTAGTGCCAGAGGAGCCCTGTACATGTAGTTCATTGGTGTCGAGGATGGCATGTAGTTTTGTGGCACGTGGGGCGCCATGTAGGCCGTCAGTGGAGCTTGGGCGGTGTAGACCTGCTGCAGAGGTCGAGGTCCAAGAGCCCCTGGCGAGCCTATGGATGGACGAAGACCAAGATTCCATGTCCCGGTGTAGGCCGGTGGGGCGCCATTGGGAGAAGAAGCCAACCAAGACATAGGACATGCCTGAACGAGATCCATTCATGGATCGTGCTGCGGCTGCCAGGTTGGCGAGGGGGCCGCGACGAAGGGAGGTGTCGGTGCTAGAGGGGGCGGTGTTGGAGGGGCTGGCGCTCGAGGAATTTGGTGGAGAGTAGAGGTGGAGGAGGAAGATAGATGTGCGCTGGCGGCGCGGCCTTTGGCCAGCGTCCAGAGTGGACGCGTCGTCGGCGGCGGCGGAGTTAGCGGAGCCATCTAGGTGCGGAAAAACCTAGACGTCTGATTTCATGATATTTTGAGATAATAATAACTTGTATTGATTTGAACAATAGTACAAATTTTATATAGAAGAGAGGAGAGGGTCGACCGGTCTAAACCGACTTAGGACCGACTTAGGACTAGAGTCCTACTCTAACTCAAACTCAATTCTAATAGAATCAAATGCGCGCGTGGAATGTGTAAACTTCCGATATCCGAATGAGTGTGGAATTTCGTAGCGGTGTGTTGATTTATACTCGCTCCGTACGCAAACAGCTTTGCCTAAGTCAAACTTTATTAAATTTGACCAACTTTATAGATGAATATAGCAATACATATTACATGAAATTGTCATATTATGAAACTAATTTTGAAAACAGATCTAATAATACCAATTTAGTGTCATAACTATTGCATCGTTTTTCTAGAAAGTTAGTCAAATTTTACTAACTTTGAATTAGGACAAGGCTAGAAGTAGACTTATTTGCGGACGGAGAAGTATTGTGTTCACCGGGCATGACTAATTTTTGAAAAAGTCAGCGCAACGCTCCTCAATAGTTGAAGCGCTTAATTATAGTCCGAGCATCTGTAACCCATACTAGGACTTTTTTTACTTCTCTAATGGCCAAAGTCGTACCTAACCGAAACACAAAAAAAGTTTAGAGGACTTTATTTAGGAACCCTCTAAAATTTCACCTCACACTCTTTTTTTACTTGGCCTCAACGACGCGGAGTAAAAATCCCCCACGACACCACACTGCTTAGCTCCTACTGTCGTGCCGCTCAGCTTTCACCGATGCGCTTGAGATGGCCGGTTCGTCCTGTCATCATTCCCCTCCGCCCATCCACAGTGCCATTCGGGACGGCGACGCGCATGGGGGAGATCTAGGGCACGTGGAGACCTCCCACCGCCGCCTACACCAGTCGACCATTACTGCAATGACCTAGTGATCCACTGCATGTTGTAGAGCACGAGTCATGGTCATAGCACTCATGGAAGTCCTCTTCCGCAAATATTACACCCTTAGAGTGGTACAACAGAACCGTTGCGGGTCCAACTATTACTTTATTCCTTACTCACAACACGAGCAATACAAGCTTCGAGATCCTCCTCGGTCCAGTGAGGATTCACTTTTACTAAGAAATTTAAAAACGCTAGCTTGAGAAACAATGGTACTTCTAAGCTAAGCACTATTGGAGCATTGCAACTTTATTGGGTTCGATCTAGATTTCAACTCGACTATCTTATGCGTGTGAATCTATTCCTCTAAGACTGCGCTATCCTTCCCTATTCCAAATTCTATTTCGTAGTCTATTCCTTCTATTCCTCCTGAGAGGTCGGGTTCATCGTAATAAACCTCCTCCTCAGTGAAGTCTTCTAGAGTATTTGTGTCTTTTGTCTTCATGGTACCTAAGCAAGGGTTTTAAGATGTATGGATTGAGTATGAGCATACTCATCAATTTCTATAGTAGTTGTCTGATGCTCTATCTAAAGTCGTGGATAAGAATCTTGGGCCTATGTTTAGTTTTCGAAATTGGGTTTTCAGAAAAGCTAAGTTTTAGTTTTTGAAAAACTATGTCCACCATCCTTCATGGGTTGTATAGGATTTCACAGAATCCCTTGCCACTATGTTCATAATCCTTTCCCAAGATAGGAAGTAACATGTCATAGTTCATACACTCTCGAGAGGGCACTACTTTTCTCACAAAGGATCTAAAGCCCGAGAGCATAAAAAGGTATGCCTTCCCATTCAAACTTCCTTGGTTCGAGGATCGGTCAAGATCCAAGCCAATCACTGTCATTTGCCACGACCCCGCAGTTCACCCATTATAACGAGTTTCAGTTGAGAGACCTACGCTCAATTACCCTCCCTTCTAATATGCTAAGTCATTATCATGTTGCACATGATATAGATGTCACGGGCTCCTGATATATTGCAAATGTATCTATAATTTTTGATGTTCCATGCTTGATTTTATCCACTTTCTTGTGTTTTGTTCCAACTTTGGAGTACTTTTTATATGATTTCTTGGACTAACCTATTAACAAGAGCCACAGTGCGGTACTGCTTTTTCTGCTATTTTTGGTTCCAGGAAAGTCAGAAAATGAATATTCTCGGAATTGGACGGGACAAAAGCCAAAGTGCATATTTTTCCGGAAGGGATCAAGTGCCAGAATACAAGACGGGAAGGGGCCAGGGGCCGGCCACACCACCTGGCCACGCGGCCAGGCCTGGCCCGCGCCAGGGGGTGGTGTGGTGGCTCCCGGCACCCCCTCGGCCTCTCCTTCCGCCTATAAGTTGCTCTCAGGACAAAAAACCCTAGGTACTCGATCAAAAAATCCATGAAAGAGTCTGTAGCCGCCGTCATCTCCATCCCTAGATCGGGAGGGATCTGAAGCTCTTCCCGGCACCCTGCCAGAGAGGGGAATTCACCCTGGAGGCCTTCTTCATCACCATGCAAGCCTCCGGTGTGATGCGTGAGTAGTTCATCCTTGGACTACGGATCCATGTAGTAGCTAGATGGCTGGTTTCTCCTCCTTTGTGCTTTCATGTTTAGATCTTGTGAGCTCCGTTCATGATCAAGATCATCTATTTGTAATTCATACATGTTGTGTTTGCGGGGATCCGATGGATATTGAGATGCTATTTCAGATTGATTGTTGATTCTATCATGTCTTTGTTATTTGAGATCTTGCATGCTTTCTGTTGTTAGTAGCTATCTTGGCCAAGTAGATGCTAGCAACTCCAAGACTTAGTATTTATGCTCGATAGTGGGTTCATGCCTCTGGTAATCTGGGGAAGTGACATAAATCTCTAAGATACTAGATGTGTTGTTGCTACTAGGGAGAAAACAACAATCCGTTGTTCATAGAACAATTGTATTGTTTACTTTACACGCAGTTCGTAAAGCAAAAATCTGTTGCTTGCAACTTAATACTGGAGGGGGTTCAGATGATAACCTGAAGGTGGATTATTAGTTATATATGCAGTTGGATGGCGGTCTATGTATTATGTTGTAATGCCCAATCAAGTTCAAAGGAGTCAAGATGATTAGTATATGCATGTATTGCTTTCTCAGTGTTTGTCAATTGCCCCGCTGTAATTTGTTCACCCAGCATGTTATCTATCTTAAGGAGAGCCACCTCTAGTGAACCATGGATCCCGGTCCTTGTCTTTTACATACAATCTACAATCTTTTACTGCTTTGTGTTTACTTTCTGCAAACTTTTACTTCTTTCCATTTGATACATTTAATCCTTTGTTTTCCGCAAAACACGGTGAGATTGACAACCTCATCGCAAGTTGGGGACAAAGTTCTGTGGTTGTGTTGTGTAGGTCTCCACATTGCTACTAGCACCGGTAGTGCGCCCTGCCAAAGCTCAGCTAGTAACACCTTTGGGGTGTTTCCTTGCTCCTACTGGTTCGATTAAACCTTGGTTTCATAACTGAGGGAAAACTTACTGTTGTGCTCATCGTACCTTCCTCTTGGGGTTCCCAACGAGCTCTACGTTGAAAGTCGAGCGCATCAAGATTTTCTGGCGCCGTTGCCAGGGAGTCAAGGACATCTTCACAAGGGGAGTCCCTCATAACCAATCTCTTTACTTTGTTGTTTTTGTTTTGCTTAGTTTCTTTTTGCTTTGTTTGCTTGTTTTGTTCTTCAAAAAACACACAAAAAATAGTTTTACTTGTTTTCTTTCTTATTTGAAAAACAAAAATAAATTAGTTCCTTTCCTAAGTTGCCTTTATGACTAGCTCTTCTCCAATCACTATTTCATTATGGATAGCTCACTCAGTTTCCTATTTGGGAACAATTTTATGACTACTGAGGTAATAGATGAACCACCGCCTGCTAGAACCTCCATGGAAGAAGAAATTGCTGAACCTGAAAGCTCATTAGATGAAAAAGAGGAGGAGAGTGATGGAGAAAAGTAGGAAGAATGGATCTCCCCATGCCTACCTTCTAATGAGAGTAACTCTTTATCCCTTACATTATTTGATTGTCCCCCATGCTTATCAAAGGAGGGTGAATGCTATGTTCCCGAGAATTCTTTTGAAAATGTTTATAATAAAGCTCTAGTGCTTGTAGATCATGAAAATCATGCCTTATGTGATAGTTATATTGTTGAGCTTATTCATGAGGCTACTGAAAATTATTATGAGAGAGGAAAATATGGTTGTAGAAGTTTTTATGGTAATGAAACACCTCTCTATGTGCTGAAAGTTTTGAAGTTACTTTTGTTTTATCTTCCTATGCCTATCACTTTGTTCTTTGTGCATTTATTTGCATACAAGATTCCTATGCATAGGAAGTGGGTTAGACTTAAATGTGTTTTGAATTTGCTTCTTGATGCTCTCTTTTACTTCAATTCATATTTCCTATAAGAGCATCTTCTCAAATTTTCATGCCTAACTTAAAGGCGTTAAAGAAAAGTACTTGTTGAGAGATAACCCAAGAGTTTTAGTTGAGTCTTGGAAGTTATTACTTCAGTAATAACTGCTCATTATCCTTTTTATTTGCTTTTTGTGCCAAGAGTAACCTCTAATGAGAGTGAAGTAATGATTGGGAAAGTTGCTGTCCCGAAACAAATTTTTGTGCTTCACCGTAATAATTCCTGAGAGAGCTCTGTATGTCAGATTGAGCTGTAATTGTTTGTGCCTCTGCCCCAGGTTGTTATCTAACTTTCATTAGTTCAACACTTTTTGATTTGAGCAACAGAAGGTCTTCGAAAAAATTTGTCTTTACCTGCTGGTCTGTTTTGACAGATTTCTGCCATTTTCTGCATTTGCTTCTTGTTGGTTCCTTCTTGAGTTCTTTTGGGGAATTGAGATTTTTGAGGGAAGTGCTACAGTAGGTAGTGTTCTAATGGAAGTTTATTTGGTGTTAAAACTGAACCTTAAGACTTATTTATCTTAAGTGCACTAATGTTGCTAATGAGATTGTGTGAAGTTTTGTATGAAGGAAAAATTTCAGGTGTATGGAAGGAATGAGTAATGAGATGAAGGATGGACTAAAGCTCAAGCTTGGGGATGCCACGCGTGTCACCCCAAGAAATATTCAAGAAGTACAAGCGTCAAAGCTTCGGGATGCCCAAGGCATCCCCTTCTTCATCAATAAAAATTCCAGGTTTCTTCCAAACGCTTCATTTTTATTGTTTCATGCACAATTGTGTTTTTCTTGGAGCGTCTTCCTTTTCGTTTTCGTTTTGGTTTTTAGTTTGCTTGGTTTGCTTAGTTTTATTAATAAGTTGGTTGGACCCCCTCTTTCATACTTTGGTTTGCAAATAGTTTGGTTTGGTTTGGAAAAGAGTAGGAAAGCCCATGCTTTTGTGGTAAAAAGAGCTCGTTTTTAACTGTGGCTATGCTTTGTCATGCCATGCTTGATATTGTTTTGGCTTTATGCTTAGTATTATTTTTGTAGCATGAATTGTTATAAACAATTGAGATTGCTTAATGTGCCTTGGATGAATCATGCGTTGTTTTAGCATATTAAAGCATAGTATAGTGGTATTCTCCTTTGATGCTTTATTTGGGTTGACTTGGCACATGCTCACACCATGTTATGACTGTCACAAGTCACCATAGCCTTTATGATCCTTTAGTTTTCAACTTGTAGTATCACTTTATGCTTTGATCAATGATGTTTTGTCGCTCTGCATGATTATGGCCATTATTGCTCTCTTAGTTTGTCGCTCCCAGTCTTTTGCTAGCCTCCACAACCAAGTATGAGTTCCACTCATGCATCCAACTCCCTAAACCAAGTTATTCCAAAGAGTACACCATACCTACCTACTAGCTTATGCTATTCCAAGTATATTCATGCTTTTGTTTACCTTCCACTTGTTATGAGAAAACTAGTGATTAAAGCTCTCACGAACTTGATGGCACACTTCACTTTATTGCCTCTAATAAACTTGAACCATTGGGTCCTTCTTTGTTGCGTATATGCTTGCACTTTATAAGTTGAAATTAGCAGAACCAAGTACCATGGGGAACGCTTTCAACATTGCACTTGTACTTTGTACCCCGTTGATATCATGTTCTTTTGCTTACGGATCCCGGTGGTGTGAAATAAAAGTGGAACTTGTAAGATCATGGAGTTTGTATGTGTGTTAGAGAAACGCCTGGGCCGCTAGCCTAAGCCATGCCTAATCATGGTGGAAACTTGCAGCATCACCATAATGAGCACTCTATGAAGCATCCTCAATAAAAACCTATGCAAATAGCAAATAAAAAGATCGTTGAGATGCTCATTGTCTGCTTGCCTTGTCATTTTGATTACGGGAAAGCTCCCGTATCATGTGCAAGGGGTACCCCATTGGTGGTTCTTAATGATACACATATACTTACAATGACAAGAGCTTACTCGTGACTGAAGTTGAGTAGCATGAGGATCGGTCTTCGTAAGTAAGGGGCATGAGATTTCGGTTTATAACTTGTCAAGCATATCCTCTTAGTTGTGTAACTTTAACCTTAATCACCTTAAAGATGCTTATGATAGGGGCAATGAGAGCTGAAAGCTATAAGTACCATAATTCTTGGAAGCTCTTTATGATACTTGAATCCCTACTTCCTTTTACAAAAGGCCTTTCTTCCACCATTATATTGAGTCTCCACCTTCTATCTTTATGCACCTACTTTGAGAGCATAGTGGCCATTCTTAGTTCTATGTGCATTGTCCCAAGACTAGTTGATTGATGCATAACTTGTTATTGCTTGTTTGAAACTATTGTATCTAGTCACTCTTATGAACTTTGAAGGTGTCCTATGCATTTATATTTGCTACTCTATTGAGGGACAAGCTGAATACTATTATGCTATGTTTTCTTTATGTGAAACAAACAAACGTCTTGCAAAGCATTGTTATTCATGAATCTTTTGTTTGTGCCTTTTCATGTTGCATCATAGTTTCTTTGCTTATTGCTAGAACTTTGTCTTTCATGTTATGATTGAAGTACTATGATCCCAGCTTTGAATGTTTTGCAAATACTTTGATCAAGTCTTTGATGGTGCATGTCACCTCAAAAATTATTTCATTTTATCACTTACCTACTCGAGGACGAGCAGGAGTTAAGCTTGGGGATGTTGATACATTGCAAATGTATCTATAATTTTTGATGTTCCATGCTTGGTTTTATCCACTTTCTTGTGTTTTGTTCCAACTTTGGAGTACTTTTCATATGATTTCTTGGACTAACCTATTAACAAGAGCCACAATGCCAGCTGCCTGTTTTCTGCTATTTTTGGTTCCAGGAAAGTCAGAAAATGAATATTCTCGGAATTGGACGGGACAAAAGCCAATGTGCCTATTTTTCCGGAAGGGATCAAGTGCTAGAATACGAGACGGAGAGGGACCAGGGGCCGGACACACCACCTGGCCGCGCAGCCAGACTTGGCCCGCGCCAAGGGGTGGTGTGGTGGCTCCTGGCACCCCCTCGGCCTCTCCTTCCGCCTATAAGTTGCCCTCGGGACGAAAACCCTAGGTACCCGATCAAAAAATCCATGAAAGAGTCTGTAGCCGCCGTCATCTCCATCCCTAGATCGGGAGGGATCTGAAGCTCTTCCCGGCACCCTGCCGGAGAGGGGAATTCACCCCGGAGGCCTTCTTCATCACCATGCAAGCCTACGGTGTGATGCGTGAGTAGTTCTTCCTTAGACTACGGATCCATGTAGTAGCTAGATTGCTGGTTTCTCCTCCTTTGTGCTTTCATGTTTAGATCTTGTGAGATCCGTTCATGATCAAGATCATCTATTTGTAATTCATACATGTTGTGTTTGCGGGATCCGATGGATATTGAGATGCTATTTCAGATTGATTATTGATTCTATCATGTCTTTGTTATTTGAGATCTTGCATGCTTTCCGTTGTTAGTAGCTATCTTGGCCAAGTAGATGCTAGCAACTCCAAGAGTTAGTATTTATGCTCGATAGTGGGTTCATGTCTCTAGTAATCTGGGGAAGTGACAGAAATCTCTAAGGTACTAGATGTGCTATTGCTACTAGGGAGAAAACAACAATCCTTTGTTCTTAGAACAATCGTATTGTTTACTTTACACACAGTCAGAAGCAATAACTGCTGCTTGCAACTTAATACTGGAGGGGGTTCGGATGATAACCTGAAGGTGGATTATTAGTCATAGATGCAGTTGGATGGCGGTCTATGTATTATGTTGTAATGCCCAATCAAGTCTCAAAGGAGTCAAGATGATTAGTATATGCATGTATTGCTTTCTCGGTGTTTGTCAATTGCCCCGCTGTAATTTGTTCACCCAGCATGTTATCTATCTTAAGGAGAGCCACCTCTAGTGAACTATGGATCCCAGTCCTTGTCTTTTACATACAATCTACAATCTTTTACTGCTTTGTGTTTACTTTCTGCAAACTTTTACTTCTTTCCATTCGATACGTTTAATCCTTTGTTTTCCACAAAACACGGTGAGATTGACAGCCTCATCGCAAGTTGGGAACAAAGTTCTGTGGTTGTGTTGTGCAGGTCTCCACGTTGCTACTAGCACCGGTAGTGCGCCTTGCCAAAGCTCAGCTAGTAACACCTTTGGGGTGTTTCCTTGCTCCTACTGGTTTGATTAAACCTTGGTTTCATAACTGAGGGAAAACTTACTGCTGTGCTCATCGTACCTTCCTCTTGGGGTTCCCAACGAGCTCTACGTTGAAAGTCAAGCGCATCAGCTCCCACTCGTTGATCTCCTCTCTGGATTTTAGCCCGACTTAGCATACGAGTACATACAAAAGAAAAAAGGTACAACTGACTTCTCTGTCCCATTTCAGAACTTGTGGCTAGCACGATATTGTATGACGCAAGAATCACTGGCTATATTGGTTGTTAATCCTAGATGTATACCTAGTACAATGGAATCTCCACCATATGGTTTTTCATATCTTAACCATGATTCCACTATCCACTATTTTAGATTATCCGACTACCCTGAGCCGGTAATCCATATTTCATATTCATTATAATAAAATAGTTTTTGATTTTGAGTGCATGTGATAAGGTTTTGAAAACTCTTTCTAAAATACATGAATGGACATGTACGCATTCCCTTGCAATGAATATTGCAAGTTTGGTATTACAAGATGTGCAAGAATGAACTTGTCTATGGTTTGCGAATTCAGGCAATTCGAAGGTTCTATACTATTCTGGACCTCAGTTTCTGCGAAGAAGCGTCATTGAAATCCAAATGCATGCTTACGGGTCCTAGATAACTATTTTATTTTTGTTTGGTTGTTCCCTTCCTCTAATTTAAGTGTTTTAGGTTTTATTAAGGTATTTCCTGTGGTGAATTTTATTTCACTTTGGGATCTTTTTAAATTCTTCAAGAGTTTCTTTTGTTAAGTATTAGCTATGATATTACTTGGAATTATTATTCCACACCTAGATTTCATGAATAATTAAGGTTGGTATTTTTAATGGGTTATACTACTATTTTTGGGGTATTTATTCTCCTATTTTTCATTTAATATTTATTGTAGAGTTTTATTAGAGACTTATTTATTATTTGATGTTTATATTTCTAGAAAAATAGGAAATCTCATTCCTTATATTTTCCCTATTTGGAACTATTTTTTACTTCATTTATTTGGAATTTGTATTTTCTTTAGGGTTTCAATTGTTTATTTAAAGGTTTGTATTTTTATCACTTCAAAACTATTTTAAAAATCCTTAAAAATATACGTTTGTACTCTTCTCATTTTTCTTTATCTAGGGGTATTTTTATTTTATTTTTCTAAAATGTCTAGTGTTTTTTTGGTTTAGTGGGGTATTTAAAGAATTGTAAAAAGACTAAAACACCCTTGGGCCCACCAATCAGTCCAATCACTTAAGTGACTGGACCCACTGGGTCCACACATTAACCCCCACCCCACTCTCTTTCTCTCGCTCGGCATGGCGATGGCGCCGCCATCGCTTTGTCCCGCTGTCCTGGCCATCTCTGGCCTTCCCCGCCATCGTGCTTTCACCAAACTCTTCCCCTCCCCTACTCTATCTTCCTACTAACTAGATTCGATGCTCCTGCCTCTAATCACTCGCGCTCAACCCTTGACCCATTCTAGGGTTTCGGTGATGGCATTGTGGTGGTCCTCTAGCGCAACTCCGGCGTTCTCCCCGCCATCGAGATGGCTCCTACTGGTGGTTCCGCCGCCTCTTGTGGCTGTTGTGGCAGGCGTAGGTCGAGATGCCCCTATAGGGTACTCCTCGTGTCGCCCTTTACCGCCTTTTCTACTCTACTTCCTCTTCTCAAACAGTGGTGAGCTAGACTCCCACTTTTTGAAGGTAATTACTTATTGTTATTTTCTTTCTACAAAAATCTCTACTACTGGTTTATTTGGAAATTTTCCCCCATTTCTAGGGTTTCTCCCCCCTCTGTTTTTCCTAGTGGTTTTGATTTTAGGTTTTCTGGTAGGTTCTAGGTAGTTCTAGATGCATATAGTGCATCTTGGTGTGGTTTAGGAAGCTAATTGTTGTTCTACTGTTCGACAAGATCTGATATTTAGGTTTACTACTATGGCTTAGAGTAGTGTTATAGTTCTTAGGTTTTATTATTCAAGTATGATCTTCTTCTAATGATTTTGATTAGTGTGATGTTGTTATGGTTAATTCTACCTATAGTGTGCTGATCCTTTCATTTGTAGGATCAATACCATGATTATTTTGTTAAGTTAGGTTCTTCTATTTCTTAGGTGATAATTTTCTATCTGTTTATAGTTAAATTCTAATAACTCAAATGGGTTACAAGTTTATTAGTTATTCTAAATTAGTGTTTATTCTTTACTGTAGATCTAACTTGATATATTTTCTCTAATAATGTCTTCTTCATCCTCTGGATTCACAATTCCCAAGGGATGAAGAGAATGTTGTTTATGATTTTGTTTCATATTTACTGGGCAATTGGCATTGTTACAATGACTCAATGTGGATTACTGTTAAGTTAGTCTGTTTTAATTGTGGCCTCACTTTATTTCTGTCCATTTCAATTCCACTCAATTCTTATTTAGTCAATCAATATTTCAATCAGGGTTTAATAGTCATGCATAGGGTATACGCACTTGCTTATGATCTATGGTGCCTCTTAACAGAGTGTACACAGATTATAATCCAGTGCTCGTGCTTGTTCGTTCTTCCTAGCAACAAGATCATTATCAAAAACGGTCTATTGGTTCTAGCTATTAATGCTATTGCTAATATTCCACACTTTCCCTTAATTATTATTCTACCCATCCTAAGAGTTTCTAAGCTAAAACCTTTGTAGTTTTCTAGGCTTGCTTGATGAAGATCTATAGTAGCTTCTTGAAGTGTTCTTCAAGTTCCTCTTCCTTCTTATTTCTTCTTCTGCCTCACATATCTCTCTCTAAACTAGTGTGTGTGTGTGTTTAGTCTGAGCAAGACTAGTGATTTGTGAGCTCTAAGGTCTCAGATGGTCCTCTATTTATAGTGTTCCTAGATGGTTATGGTACTGATGAGGGTTTAACTCATCAATGCCCATTGTTATGGACTTGGGTTTTGGAGAAGGAGGGAGCGCTGGAGACATCTATCGGCTAGCAAACAAGCACATAGGGGACAAAGATTTACCCAGGTTCAGGCCTCGTAGAGGTCCCTACTCCTGCTTGTCTGCTCGTGGAATTATCGAAGGAACCGAAGGTTACAATGGTGCACAGATGCAATCTGGCGAGGGTGGTGGAAACTAGGGTTGCGTGTGTCCTCCTCGCCGCCCCCTCCTAGCCCTTATATAGATAGGCTAGGTCTCGGGTAGCAGGTCGAGTCGGTTACAAGTTAGGGTTTTTCCCTTCAAACTTTCTATCTTTAACTTTTTCTTGTTCTTCAAGCAATCGAGAGTCCGTAGGTTACTCGAGTCCTTCGTTTGGGCCTTGGCGACACCGTGGGCCTATACGTATTTGGACCGTATATACCAAGCTCAAGTACCTATAGGGTATACCCATGTCAGTAGCCCCCGAGTGTCCAGTGGAATCGCAGATTCGACTGGGGACTTTTTGAAGTCTTTCGAGTGCCTGAGCGAGTGCATTTTGACTGCTTTATTTGTGTCATAGGGATTGTTGATGTACGTGCCTGATATAATCGAAGTATCGGTATCAGTTAACCACCTTAGGGTGAAACAACGCAATCTACTCGGACTCGAGTACCCGGACTTGAATCCGGAAAAGTGCTGGTGTAATTCGACTCAAGCCGTGGAGGTCTTACAGGAGTCGAATTCCAGTTATATGGGTGTGAGCACTCGACGCGTCCGTCAAGGCATGTTCATCGTACCTGTAGGCACGGATACATTTCTGGTAGTGCGCAGCTAATGCGTTGCCAAGCCTTATTCAGGTCTTACCTTCACGCTGTAAGTGCGGCATCCGAATTTTATCATCGCGGAGACGATTCGGGTGACCCAGGAGACGCAGTATCTTTGTAGGGAAAAATTATGAGGTGGTGTCGCCATGATCTTCGAGTGTGGATGTTATCAACACACAATTTTTTTGTACAAATAATCATAGGGTGCGCGACCAGTGCTCCCTATGGGAGTAGCCCCCGAGTGCCTGGTTGAGGCAAAGACTCGGGCAGGGACTAAAGAACTTTTGCGACTGCTGTCGTCTTTTGCTTGCTTGTTTCAGTCGAATTTGTTTCCAGCGCTCCCTATGGGAGTAACCCACGTCCATAATCGGACCGTTATTCGAATGGTTGGGTTTACTTTTGACTGTCCATGTTCCTGCAAAAATAAAAGAAAAATCATAGGATGCGCGACCAGCGCTCCCTATGGGAGTAGCCCCCGAGTGCTTGGTGGAGTCGAAGACTCCAGCAAGGACTAAAATAGTAGAAGTTTTCCGCTGCGTAGCTTTGATGACGTCAGTGCTGACGCTTTGATGATCTCAGTTGCCCGCGTGAGTGAGATTGACGGGTTGTGACGAGCAGTGGTTCCCACTTTTCTGACTTTGATTTGATTGCGCGTGCGTAATCTTTATTTTAACTGCGTCTCCTCGATTTCCGCGCGTAATGGGAGTAGTGGAGGGACGGTTCGCCCTTCCACTCCTCCACGTGTCCAGCACGATGTTTGCCACGCGTCCAGTAGGGTTTTCTGAGCCGTTGGATTGCATCTTCCAGGGGTTAAGTAGCGGCGCTGCGACGGTAATTTTCTCATCTGCTCTCGTTCATCTTTGCTTCCATCGCCATTGCCGCTGCTCCTCTGCTTTCTCTGTGCTCGTTTCCTCCACGATGCTGGACCAGCTCCGCTCGTTTCCGAGCTACTTTCTGCGCTCGCATCGCCGTCGCGCAATGGGGAAGAAGAAGGGAGGCGCTGCGGCTGATTCCGCGGCCACCGTTGCCTCGGCGAAGAAGAAAGGTGGCTCCGCCGCTGCGGGCACCAGCACCGCCGCCGGCGGGAAGAAGAAGGCCGTAGGCACTCGCGTCACGAATGGTGCGTGGCGCCCCTCCATCATCAAGTCGTCAGATCTCCGCCTTCTTCGTCAAGACGGAGTGCTATCCGGCGTAGTCGCCGACGCGCGCGTCCCCGGCGGTGAGACAATTCCTGTTCCTCCCGCTGGTTTTCGAGTGATGTTTTTAGCATTCATCATTTGTGGTCTCTCCTTGCCTCTTCACCCCTTCTTTAGGGGTCTCCTTTGTTTCTACAGGCTTCAGCTCCATCAGTTGTCCCCGAATTCGATCCTCCATATCTCTTGCTTCATCACACTATGCGAGTGCTGGCTCGGAATCGAGCCACACTTCGGCCTTTTCAAGCGCCTCTTAAAATTGAAGCGCCAGTCTGCGTCTGGCTCTTTAGTTTACGATGTAGGTGGTTGCGGAATCCACATCGACCCATCTGCCACCTACTTCGACATCAAGCTCACGGTGTCCGTCCAAGGGTGGAGGGCCAAGTGGTTCTACGTTCGCGACGAGAAAGCTGACGGAGACCACTTCGGACTCGTGCCCTTTGATCCCGCGACGCCATGCAGGAGGATGCACTCCTGGAAGAATGTAGTCATGCCTGGCGAGTCCGCAAAGACAGATGTGCTGTATCAGCGCGTCTGCGACCTCGAGAGTCGCATAGGCAAAGAGGAGGGAGGCTGCGCCCTCATTCGCACTTGGTTGCGCCATCGCGTCCAGCCCCTGCAAGCCAGGGTCCACCCCATGTTTCAGTGGGCTGGTGCTGATGATGCCACTCGCGTGTCTGTCGATGGCATGTCCGCGAGTGAGGTGGACAAGAGGGTTCGACTGGTCACGAAGTACACCGTCAAGGATGTGCTCCCTAGTGAGCTAGTTGTTCCTCCATTTGATGCTTTGAACCCTCCTCCTAAGGTATAGTTTGTGCTATGCAGTAGCTAAATTTGTCGATTGCTTTTCTATTATTTACTTGCTGTTTGCTGAAATGTGTTGCCTGTGTACAGGATTGGTGGTGTCACCTTGTATGCCCCCTCTTCCTGAGGGAATTATCCCTCGTGAGACTTTGGCAGAGGACGAGTCGGAGTCGACCGTCCCTTCTGATGCGGAGGAGGAAGCCCTCGAGTTTGGTAGTCCGTATACTCGCAAGCGTTCGCGCAGCGAGGATTCCGATGCGTCGTCTCCTTCGACTCCGGAAGGTATGGGTGTTGGTGCGGAGTCACCAATTCCTGCCATTCGTGTGAGCGCCGTGGCACCATCTTCTCGTAAGAAGATGCGATTGCCCAAGGAGTCTTCGTCGGAGTCGGGGGAGGCCACATTTGATTTTGACAAGTTTGACTGGTAAGTTTTCTAGCTTACTTGTCCTTTTCTGTTTTGCCCTTGTTGGCGTGTCTCTGGGTTTGCCATTTGTTGATATGGTTTTTATCTTGCAGTCAAGAGGCGTCATCATCTTCTGGCGGCGTCCAATTTTTGAAGGAATCAGGAGTCGCGACCTCAAGGGCCAAGAAAGAGGTCGAGCACGCTCCTTCTCCTCTATTGGCGGCCCACTCCGGGCACAACTCTTCTAGTTCTCCTCATGCAGGGGAGCATCGAATGGTTGCCCGAATGACGGTACAGCAGACATCCTCGGAGTCATTGGAGGAGCATGTAAGTGTAGTTTTTCTCCTTTTTAATAATGCAGTCGATGTTATCTATTGCTTCTGTTGATTCCTTGTTTGTGCGATAGCTCCTTGTGAAGGAATCCGCGCACTTGGTAGAGCAAGTGCTTGCGATGGGCCGCCAGCATGCGATGCTCGAGACGCGTCATCGCGTGGTGGAGAGTGAGTGTTCTACACTTCTTCTTCTTCGTCTACTCCTTTTGATATAGTCGACTGATAGTCAACTTTTGTTTGTCGTGCAGCCGAACATAATGCCCTATTGCGTGACGCCGCCACCTTGGAGAAGACACTCGCCGCGGTTGTGAAGGGCCGCGACGAGGCAATCGCGGCGCGTGATGAGGCGCGAAGGCGTGCAGAGGAGCTGCGTGCCTCCTTTGCAGCCAGGGAGAAGTTGTTCGAAGAACACCTTTTCTCAATCGCGAAGGCTCTCTCAGGTATTTTTGCTTGCGGATATTGTTATCCTTCTCTGCTTCGAATGTTTTTGCCGGTGGCGCTGATGTTTTGGTCCATGTGTGGATTTTTATGTGTAGATGCTGGCGACCTGAGTTTCGACCCGCATGCCCTTCGTCGCGATGATGCTCTGGCGAGTGCACTATCGGCAGTCGAGGACCGTAGCGCCGCCGTCCAGGGTACGCTTTCCAAGGACAAGGGCGCCCTTAGTCGCCTCCGAGAGGAGTTGATGCCCAAGGCGGAGCTAATCGATAATATAGACGAGCTGGTGGAGTCACTCGCCGGGAGTGTGCCCTCCAGCTACAAGAACTCACTCCGCACGGCTGGAGCGTCCATGTCGCTTGCCATGGTGCAGGCCCACGGATTCGAGGTTGATCCTGTCACGGTGTCGAAGGCGATGCCTGTTAACGCGGATGGCCAGCAGGTAGTCTTCGCTCCCTTCGCGGCTGCCTGTGGCAAATACGGGCATCATCTGATAAATATTGTTGCGAAGTACTCTGAGGAGCTCCAACGTGCCAAGAAGGCGGCGAAAGCTTCGGCATCAGGGGACGGCGGAAAGTCAGTGGCGTCTGACACTGCCACAGACTTGATGAAGCCCCCCGTCGTCAGTCGATTAGCCAGTTGCTCCTTAGTTAGCTTTGTAATAGTTGATTAGTTTATGTCCTTTTGTTGAAGAACATGCCTGTTGGCAAGTGTATCTGCTGATACTTTTGCTAGTCTTGAATGCATCTGATCCTTTTGTCTTTGTGTTGATCTGGTTGTCTTATTTGCTTCTATCTTGACTTTTGGTAGGGTACATCAAGTGATCCTTTGAGGGAAACTCAGGACTCGCCGACTCTTGATGATACCGTGGCACCGCCGCGCTTCAGGGTAGATGAGTTGTCCTTGCTTTCATGACTGCGTGACCGCATGAAGCAGCTGGAGCGTGAGTTGCTCGTGCTCCACGGTAATGCGGATGTATGGAAGTCGAAGGCGGAAAAAGCCGCCGCTCGAGAGCAGTATCTGCTTGGTGAGGTGATGCAGCTGGGCGACCAATTCAAATTTTAATTTGCTTGTTCTCATCTTTTCCTTGTAGTTACTCGCAGTGGTACGTTGTACTCATGCTGCTGTTGCTGCTTCGTGTAGTTGTCAGCATGCGTCACCCGCAGGAGAAGGATAGAATTGCCATTCGCATGCATGATCTTACCCAGGAGCAACTTCAAGAGAGTGGATACTTCTGGGTAGATCATGATCGTGCGACTGCGCTAGCAATCCTGCAGGATCGTGTGTTGCGAGTGCTGCACTTTCTGAAAAAATCGCAGTCATGCTTGAAGAACATTTATCGGGCGATGTTCCCGCTGGATGATACTCCATCAAGCTTGTTGACCCTCCTTGCCAAGTTTCAAGACCCGACCGCGGTTCGCGAGTGCGTGAGGCAGCAGTTGGTGGCTGGTGCCAAGGATGCTCTATCAATGGTGCGACTGCACATACCTGACATGGATGTTGCGGCAATTGCGTCTGGGCCGCCAGCGCCACCAGCAGGTTCTGCTTGGAATATGGTGCCGCACTACCAGGCGGTGGACCGCCCAGCAGAAGAGATCGTCGACTTCTTTGAGGAACAAACCAACGTTCTTCTGCTGCAGTTGTAGCCTAGTTTGTATCCTGCACATAAGTGTACTTGTGTTGTAAAGTTCGTATAAATGTTGTAGATAATTTATTGTCAAATGCGTATAAAGAGATTTGTTAGTATGAAGTGCGTGGCACTATGCGAGTCCTTTTCGTTAGCCTGGTCATGTTTTTATCTCAGTCCCTTGTCAACATGTCAGGTGCGTTGCAGCTGGGTTCATGTTGTGTTAAGGGTTTCGATTGATGTACCAGCTACTCAGGATATCACGTTTTGGTTCGAAGAACAGATGTGTATAGGGTGGCGCAGCCCCCGAGTATATAAATTGGGAAAGTAAAGGAGAACTCAGAGTTTTGGGGCACTTAGCTTTATTTATTCGAAGAACAGTGCGAGGTACAATGTGTGGCTAAGTAGCCTTGGCTGAGTAGCCTTATTTGCAATGTAAAAGGTAAAAACGACTAAGGGTAGAAGCGTCACAGTTGTGTGACGTTCCAGGGGTTGGAGTATGCGACTCCTGTCTCTAAATCTTGAAGGCGATAGGCGCCACCTGGGATTACTTCTGTAATCACGTACGGTCCTTCCCAGGGGGACTCGAGCTTGAGATGCCCCTCGCTTGATCGCGGACCAGGTCACCTTGACGAAGGATCTGGGCGAAGCCTCCTCTTTGTGGTAGTTACGCAGTTCTGCGGTAGATCGTGGATCTTTCTATGGCGATTTCCTTGCCTCGTCAAGGAGGTCGACGAGTCTTCGAAAGTCTGAGGATGACTCTTGTTCTTTATGGCGACCATGCTACGCCTTGTACCGTACCTCGGCGGGTAGCACTGCCTCAACTCCGTGCACCATAAAGAATGGCGTGTAGCCTGTGGCGCTATTTGGAGTTGTGCGTAGGCTCCAGAGTACGGATTGCAGCTCGTCCGGCCAGCAACCCGCGACTTGCTCGAGTGGCCAGAGGAGTCGCTTCTTGATGCATGAGACGAGCCGTTTGCTTTTTCCACTGACCGTTGGTACGTGGATGCACTCTTGAGGCGTAGATGTTGATCCCCAGGTTCTCGCAGAAGTATTGGAACTCCTTGGATGTGAAGTTCGTCTGTTGTCGGTGATGATCTTTGCGCACTCGAAGCGGTGAGCGATGGACTCGAAGAACTTGACTGTGATGTGGCCTGATTGGTTGGTCACTGGCATGGCCTCTATCCACTTGGTGAATTTGTCGACTGCGACCAAGAGGTAGACGTAGCCTCCTCGTGAGGACCTTGGAAGTTTGCCGACCATGTCGAGCCCCCATTGCACGAAGGGCCAGGCCAATGGGATTGGCCGTAGCTCTGCGCCCGGTGCGTGCGGTTTGTCCGCGAATCGCTGGCAAGCATTGCATTTTTGGACGATGTCCTTGGCGTCGTGCATGGTCGTAGGCCAGTAGAATCCAGCTCGTAGAGCTTTGGCAACGAGGGCGCGACTGCCGGCATGGTGTCCACAAGTCCCTTCATGGATGTCGAGGAGAACTGCTTTTCCATCGGCTATGGAGACGCATCATTGGAGTACTCCCGTGATGCTGCGTTTATGCAGTTCTTCGTTGATAACAGTGAATGCCTTGGATCGCTGCGCGATGTGCCGTGCATCTGTCGGATCATCTGGTAGCCTCTTGCTGAGGAGGTACGTGATGTACGGCTGCGTCTAGGATTGTTCGATCATCATGACACTCATTGGTCCTTTGAGTCCTGTGTCCAGCTCCAAGTCATCGAGTGCCATTAGCTCATTGGGTGGCGTAGCCCCCGAGTCCATTGCTGCGCTTGTTTTCTTCTCTGCGGCCTTTGGCTTGATGGAGCGTTCGCAGATGCGCTCGAGAAATACCTCAGGCGGTATGGGGGCGCAGGTAGAGCCTATGTTGGCGAGTGCGTCTGCCTCCTCATTGCTTTCACGACCTACGTGTCGCAGCTCGCAACCGTCAAAGTTGCCTTCGAGTGTGTCGTAGAGGTCGCGGTATGTGATCATGTTGTCGTTCAGTGTGTCGCACTCATGCATTGTTTGGTTGACAACCAACTTGGAGTCGCCGTATATGATGAGCCTCTCGGCGCTGCAGGCTTTTGCCATCCTCATCCCGTGCAACAGGGCCTCGTATTCAGCCTCGTTGTTGGAGGCTGTGAACTGCATTCACATGATATACTTCAGCTTGACCCCTTGAGGTGATGTCAGTATGACACTTGCGCCTGCTCCGTCTTTCCGCTTGGACCCATCGAAGTGCATTGTCCAGAGGTAGGACATATCTGGCTTGTCCGGGAGCTGGTTCTCCATCCAGTGCACGAGGAAGTCCAGAAGAACTTGCGACTTGATTGTGTCGTGCTTTTCGTACGTGATGTCTCGTGGAGACAATTCTATTCCCCAAAGCACGACTCGTCCCGTGGCATCGGGGTTATTGAGGATATGCCCCAAGAGGGCGTCGTTGACCACCACGATTGGGTGTTCCTGGAAGTAGCGGCACAGTCGTCGGGCCGTCATGAAGACGCCGTACGCCAGCTTCTGGTAGTGCGGGTACTGCTGTTTTGTTGGCATGAGGACTTCGCTGAGGTAGTATACTGGGTGTTGTATGCCGTGGACCTTGTTTTCCTCAGCTCGCTCGATGACGAGCACTGTGCTAACCACCTGGTTGGTGGCGGAGATATACAGCAATAGTGGTTCCCTTTCTCGTGGGGTCACCAGTACTGGCGAAGTGGATAGCAGGCGCTTGAGGTCTTCAAATGCTTCTTGCGCTTCAGTGGTCCACTCGAATTATTCAGTTTTGCGGAGGAGCTGGTAGAAGGGCAGCGCCTTTTCGCCCATTCGACTGATGAATCGACTGAGAGATGCGATTCGTCCAGCCAGCTGCTAGACGCCCTATATGTTTTTCGGCTTCTCCATGGCCAGTATGGCTTTTATCTTCTTCGGGTTCGCCTCGATTCCCCTCACGGAGATGAGGTACCCGAGTAGCTACCCAGATGGTATGCCGAAGGCGCATTTGTCCGGATTGAGCATGATCCGGTAGCGATCGAGGTTGGCGAAGGTTTCGCGCAAATCGTCGATTAGAGAGGCTTTCTCCTTGGTCTTGATTACTATGTCGTCGACATAGACTTGAATGTTGCGACCCAGTTGTTCCTTGAGGCAAGCCTGCATGCACCGCTAGTAGGTGGCTCCCGCGTTCTTTAGCCCGAAGGGCATTGTGTAAACGCTGTTTTCTCTTGATCTTCTTCTTTCATTCGAATTTGACTATAGCCTGAGTAGGCGTCGAGGAAGCAAAGGCGCTCGCATCGTGCAGTGGAGTCGATGATCTGGTCGATGCGCGGCAACGGGAAGTGGTCCTTTGGGCAGTGCTTGTTCAGAGAGGTGAAGTCCACACACATCCGCAGGATATCCGTGTCCTTTTTTGGTACCAGCACCATGTTGGCGAGCCAAGTGCTTTCCTTGATCTCGTGTATGAACTTGGCCTCGAGGAGTCTGTTGATCTCCATTTCAACTGCCTGCGCTCTTGGCTCAGACAATCACCGAATTGTTTGCTTGACTGGCCTTGCGTCAGGGTTGACGTTGAGTGCGTGCTCGGTGAATTCCCTGGGAACTCCTGGCATGTCCGCGGGACACCAGGCGCAAATTTCCCAGTGCTCACGGAGGAATTCGACGAGCGCGAGTTCCTATGTAGGACTCAAGTTGTTGGCGATGAGGGCCGTTTTGGCGGGATCCTATGGGTGGACCTGCACTTTCTTCGTGTGCACCAATGAGTCGAAGGAGAGATCAGGTGAGCTTGACCGGCTCAAGGGAGGCAGACTGTTGTCTGTCGTCTCCTTTAGTCTCGCGAGTTCCTCCCGTGATGTCAAGGACTGGGAAATTCTGTTGAATTCCGTCGCGAATCGCCGACGCCGAGCTCCTGTTGATCGTGATGACGCCATGGGGACCTGGCATTTTCATCCGCAGTAGGCGAGGGGGCACCGCCATGAACCTAGCGAACGCGACGCCGCCCGAGGATGCAAGTGGTACTGTGAGGGCCAGTCGACGACCTCAAAGTCGATGTGCTCGCGCCGGAAGTTCTTAGGCGTGCCGAAGATGACGTCGAGGTTGATTTTGCCCAGGGGTATACGCCTTTCCCTAGGACGATGCCATGGAACGTTGTGTCCGAGGCCTCCAGGCAAGTTAGGGGGATCCTCATTGCTCGCAAGGTACTCGCGAATATAAGGTTGATGCCACTTCCGCCATCCATGAAGACGCGGCTCATGTCGAAGCCTCTGATTTGTGCCTCGAGTACGAGGGGGCAATGGCCTGGACGGGGTACCTGAGGCGGATGGTCATGTTTGTCGAAGGTGATGCAGGACTCGCTTCCACTGAGGTACTCAGTGGTGGATGGTGGCGAGTGTGTGGCCAAGTTAACTTGGCGAGTGATGGCCTTCTGCACCCTATTGGAGGGGCGTCCCTTTTGGATCATCATGATGCCCATAACTCGTGGGTACGGTTCGCCTCCATGGTGCTGGTCTGGTGCAGCTGCATTCGGGGGTGGCCTAGGTGGAGGTAGCGGAGCGCCATGTGCCACGGCGCCTGGAGCGGCTCCGTAGCCTCTTTCGACTGCATTGCGGTTCATCCGAACCAGTCCCTCATGTAGCTTGAGGAACTCGTGGAAATCCTTGAGGAGGTGGCTGGACTTCTTCTTGCCATCATGCTTGTCGATGTAGTAGTGCACCGTACATGGCCCGGACAGTTTGTCCTCAATGGAGCTCGCGGGTGCCTCGTCGCGAGTGCGGCGTTGCCACACTTGCGTGGTTTTCCCGGAGTCGCGGTATCCGCTGTTGCGGTTGTCGTCGCGTCTTTCGGCGTAGCCAGCCGCGACCATGTTGACGTTGTCGCGATCATCGTAAATGCGCATGCGATGCTTGCCTCGGCGATCGCGTGTGCGCTCGAGCTCCGCCTCCTCGTCGGAGTGAATGCGATTCTTCACTGAGTCTTCTCCATCAGCCCACCGATTCGCGATCTCCATCAGGTGGTCGATGGTCTTGGGCTTTGAGCGGCCCAGTTCCTCTCTGAGTTATAAGCGGCGGACGCCACCGTTGAATGCGTCAATCGCGCGATCCTCTGAGATGTTTTCCACGGAGTTCTTGATGATGGACCACCTTTGGATGTAGGAGTGCAGCGATTCACCAGATCTTTGCTGGCAGCATCTCAACTCTTCGATTGATGCGGGCTGCTTGTATGTGCCTTTAAAGTTGCGCACGAAGCTATAAACCAGCTCATCCCAACTGCGAATGGATCCGCGTGGGAGGTTGTTGAGCCATGCTCGGGCGGGCGCTCGCAATGTAGCTGCAAGCATTGCATGGTCGTGCTTCGACTGCCTCCGTGGAGCCTGACGGAGGAGATGTGGTCCTCCAGCCAGATTTTCGGGTCCTGTAGGC
Source organism: Avena insularis (assembly GCA_023614405.1). NCBI lineage: Eukaryota > Viridiplantae > Streptophyta > Magnoliopsida > Poales > Poaceae > Avena > Avena insularis. The sequence goes on along the minus strand of CM042690.1, from coordinate 605,031,430 downwards.
CGTCAAACTTCGGGTTCTCCGACGGGAGTTTAAACCCTTTAGGCATTCGCTTCTGTCTAATGGATCTGCTGAAGCATCTGGCGCCGCAGAGCTCCACGTCCTCCTCTTCTGAGTTAGTCGACCGAGCACGTCGTGCTCTCGATTTGTCGATCTTGTGCTGCGTGATGTCATCACGTGCGTCGTAGTCGTGGTCGTGTCGTCGTGAGCGGCGACGTCGAGACAAGTCGTGGCTATCATCGCTGGATGAGGGCGAGGAGTAACACTTTGCCCTTCTTTGGTTCCGGTGTCGGCTCCTTATCGAGGGCGGCCTCGATTAATACCAAGCCCACGATCGTAGATTGGTGCATGGCGGCTCGAGGGTCCCCAGCTGGTGGCTGGTTGTTCAGGAGGTACATGGTGGCCGCTGTCACCGCAGCCTGCGGCGTCTTGGGGACCACATTGCCCCTGGGGTCAACTGTCATAGAGCCAAAGTCAAGGACCTTTGCGGCCTCTATGCGTTCCTGCTCGGTGAGATGGGCCATCCGAGATTGCCTCTTCTGGGCGAGGTGCTCGTTGCCCTTTGAGGAGGATCCTCCGTAGGAGGAGAGTCCAAGACGACGAAGGCTCGACTCATCTGCCGCCTTTTTGCGTGCCTCGAGTTGCGTGATTGTTTGTACTTGGCGCTTGAATTCTTCCTTCAGGAGCTAGTGATAGCCCATCAGCAGCTCTTGCAGGGATCCGAAGGGTAGAGGGGTGCCTCACAGGGCCTCGCGGCAGCGAGCCAATTCTTGCTCATTGAGCTTGATCACGACGCGCTCGCCGGTTTGCTCATTTACTATGGTTGGAGGCTCGACTGCTCCTCCGTTGTTAATGGGGGTGTGATTGCCGCTGTTACCGCCGTTAGGCGGGTCGGTTCCATTGCCGCGATTGCCGCCGTTGTCGCGGTTGGCAGAGGTGTCACCTGCGTTGATGACGACGCTCATGAAGTGATTGGGGAAGCTGTTGCTTCCACAACTTTCAGATCCGGAACCGTAGGTTCCATCTTCAGTGGCTAGATCGCTCAGATCGGAGTCGCGACTGCTGTCGCTGACCGTGTTCTCGACTGCTGTCAGGGCGTTGAGCTCGCTGAGGGTGTCGATCGATGGAGGGAACCATGATGCTGGGGCAATCGCCGGTCCGGGCTGATCGTGCATGCGAAGCGTGCCCATCGACCAACTTGGAAGCGGAAGCTCCCGATCGCCAAAGTTGATTCGCCGCCACGGACTCAAGGTCGGCGAGTGATCGGGCGTGTGGACGGTGAAGTCGAACGCGCCGAAGAGCTGGCGAATCTCCACTGTTGCGGAGTTGTAGATCGCGGTTGATGGGGCCTAAGAAGCCGCAACATCAGCACTCCCAATTCCCAAAGACGACGCCAATTGACGAGGGTTTAACTCATCAATGCCCATTGTTATGGACTTGGGTTTTGGAGAAGGAGGGAGCGCTGGAGACATCTATCGGCTAGCAAACAAGAACACAGGGGACAAAGATTTAACCAGGTTCAGGCCTCGTAGAGGTCCCTACTCCTGCTTGTCTGCTCGTGGAATTATCAAAGGAACCGAAGGTTACAATGGTGCGCAGATGCAATCTGGCGAGGGTGGTGGGAACTAGGGTTGCGTGTGTCCTCCTCGCCGCCCCCTCCTAGCCCTTATATAGATAGGCTAGGTCTCGGTTAGCAGGTCGAGTCGGTTACAAGTTAGGGTTTTTCCCTTCAAACTTTCTATCTTTAACTTTTTCTTGTTCTTCAAGCAATCGAGAGTCCGTAGGTTACTCGAGTCCTTCGTTTGGGCCTTGGCGACACCGTGGGCCTGTACGTATTTGGACCGTATATACCAAGCTCGAGTACCTGTAGGGTATACCCATGTCAGGTATTGACACCTATATCATGCATTTAGGTGATTCACCTGCTTGTGTATGTGTGAAACCGTCTATGTTGGCTAACTTATTCATAGGTTGCATGTTGCATTTGGTGGTTAAGCCCATGTCAAGTTTAACTTATGTGTGTTTGCCAAAATTGTCATATAGGTTCTTTATTTGTATATGCAGGGGTAAGTATCTGCATATGCCTAATCAGGCATGCCAGTTTGGCTTTTGACCTATTCTGGTTTTGGACATGACAAGTGTTATTTATTTGTTTTAGGAGGATTTTGATTTAGTTTTCATCCATTGCCCTTGCAATTTTGTTTGGATGAATGTTCACAACTTACATTACTAAGAAGTTTGATTGGTTTAGAATTTTGATGCATCATGTTTTGAATTCCTAGAGTTCTAGGGTTCTTGGAAATATCTAATGCCTTGATAAATCCTTTGGTGAGTGTTCTTGTTTAGTGATTACTAAGGTTTCTATTGGTTTACAATTTTGATTAATGATGATTTACTTTTTTGAAGTTCTACCTATTCTTGGTAGAATTCTTGAGCCTGGGTTTTCCTTTGGTTAGTAGGTTTACTGAATAGTTGCCATGATTCCTATGGGTTTATAATTTCTACAAGTGATGTATGGATTTCTCTAGTTATTCCTAATTTTCTAAATGTTTAGTCTAATAGCATCCCTACTGGTGTGATTGGGTGCAACTTTACCCAGGGATCCTATTGGTTCATAACTTAACTGGTTCTCAACTTTTTCCTAGATTATCTCTAGTCCCTGTTAAATTAGAGCAATGAACTTTTAAGTGTCAATCCTCTAGTGTTTATTGTATTAGTATGAATCCAAGGCTTAGGTAGTTTGTTAAAGTATTTCTACTATTTCCTATTGTTCATCTGGATGGTTTATTGGTTCGTGTTGATTCTTAGTCTCTACTGGTTAGTAGCTACAGGTCCTTGTCTGCTATCCTTTTGGTAAGATCCAATGTTTATTATAAGGATCTATGCAGTTGATGGTTTCTTGGTTTCCAGTGTGCTCTACTGGTTAATTTGGTGGTCATTCCTGGTTTCCTATTTGATATAGATCAAGCCATATGGGTTCAGGACTAGTTCCTGGATTCCTATTTTGTATTCTAAATTCAATTGGTTTTGCCCTTACATTTTTATACTGACCAACTTCTATTTTGTTTCAGTGTTGCAGGTTAATGGGTTCAAGTGTCACCAAAGATAAGAAGTTTACGTAGGTTCTGTAGGTTTATATCAAGATAAGATGAGATGAAGGATATGTTGTAGATATAAGTAGGTAGGTTTAGTTAGTTAGGGTTTTTCTTTCTTTGTAATTTCTTTCTCTTGATTCAAACTTTGTAAATCCCAAACTTGTACTCATTTGAAATATGAATAAAATTTTGATTACTCTGTGTTTGATGAGTTCCAGTCGTATTTCCTTTAATGTTGTATCTTTTACTTGTGAATTCAATTTCGAATTATTCAAACCATAATTTGGATTTCTAAATGGTGTGTGGTTTAATTCATTGACTTGCTTGGTCAAATGTGTGTGTGTCTTATGATTATGTCTAATTCTAGAGTACCTACTCATTCAAAAGACTCTATAACATATCAACTTTCGAATTTGAATTCAAATCCTAGGGTTGACTTGAGTCAAACTCAACTCTAGTTCAAATCCTCAAGTATTTTCACTACATACACAAAAAAATTAAATTCTCCCATATTTGCATGTCCTATTATGAAATGCACAATTTAAATATCATCCCCTAGCCCTTTTTCCTATTTATTTGGGTCATTACATCCTCTCATCCTTATAAACAACTTCATCTTGAAGTTGTAGTGCTCCTATATAAGGTTTGAAGATATCCTAGTTTTAGGGCTTTCGCGGTTATTACACGTCTCTCCCTGCCCTATTTTCCTGGGTTCATTCGTTAGTCCATTAGGGTATTACCTATAGTGATTCTAGATATTTGTCTTTTCGGTAGTATTGGTTTAGTGAGCTTTTCTAGAGTGTGTTTAACTGCAGTTCTGCCTCCATTCTAGCGTTTTTGTCTCCCTAATAGATTCTCTGCGTTGGTTTCTAATAGTTACTGTATTATCTCCACAGTTAATTTGGGATTCATGGTTAGCTAACCAATCCCTTCCCAGAATTACCGTGATATCATTCATCGGTATTACGTATAAATCCAAGTAGTATTACGTATAAATCCAAGTAATACTCGCAATTGTCAATCCTAAGGACTTGTGTTTCCTTTCTATGGGTAACAAGAATCTTTCCCCCCCAGATGATATTGTAATAGGATGATCTAATAAACTACATATAATTCCATATGTTTCTACGAACTCTTGAGATAAGAAGGATGTGGTGGCCCCGGTATCAAACAACACCTTACCAGGATAAGTAAGAATATCTAGTGTACCTAAAACTGCTCTATCGGATTCTATACCCTATTCGATGCTCATACAGTTCAGCTTTCCATACGATTGTCCTTTATTATCGTTGTTATTTCCTCCAAAGTTTCTGCCTTTGGATGATTTTCTCTGTTGGATTTCTTATTTCCTCCATTTTTAGGGTTCTGTTTGTTAGGACAATTTGTTTTCATGTGGCCTGGTTGTCTACATCCATAAAAATTACTTTAGGTTGTCTGCATTCCGCTGCGATATGTTCTTTATATCAATAGTTTCAGCAGATGATCTGGCCTTTTGGGTTTTGGTTTTCTTTGTTTGAGTTCTTTTGTTCCAGGTCTTGGTATGGGTTTAAAACTTAGATATGGTTTTCAATCAGGAAATCTTTTAGGTTCGGTTCGTGCTTTCTTTCTCCTTTCTTCTTGTACTAGTTTGTAATCGTCTTCTAGGGTTATTGCTGAGTTGACTAATTCTTGAAATTCTTTAGGTTGAGTTAATTGTAGTTGCATCTTCATATATGGGTGTAATCCTTTCATGAACTGTTTCTTTCTTTTCTCCTCAGTTTCAACTTCATCTTATGCGTATCTGGATATAGCACTAAATTCTCTAACATATTTTAACACCGAGTTTTCATGTTGGCGTAAATTCTCAAATTCCCTTCTCTTTAGTTCCTTAATACTTCCAGGAATATGGGCCTCCCTAATTTTTTGTTTAAATTCATTCCAAGTGATGGTCACGTTTGGGGTTTGCATGTTTTGGAGATTTTCCCACCATGCTGCTGCAGGTCCTGATAATAAGTAGGTGGTATATCATAGTTTTTCTTCATAATTGCGCCCAACAGTATTTAGTTAATTTCCGTTCAGTATCTCTTAGCCAATCCTCGTCGTTCATGGGTTCTACTGCGAATGCGAATGGTAGTGGTCTAGTATTCTGAAATTCGGCTAGGCTTACTCTGCCTCCATCATTTTCCCATCTCCTTCATGTCCGTGCCAGGAGATCATGCATAAATTTATTTTGGATCTGTTGATCTCTTTTTCTTGCCTCTTCGACCAGTTGCACATTTGCATGAAGCTTTGTTTCGATACTGGTGTGGTTTGAGATGTTGAGCCTGTTCTAGTTGCATTATCGGCATCTTATTTTTGTTGGGTTTCCCTAGCTAAACATTTGGATTCATTTTCTACCCTTTGTCCGTTGGACATTTCCCCCTAATCTTGTGGAATTTACGTGAGAACATCATGTTACATCATGCATATGCACATTGGGTTGTTCGTTTTTAATGCACAAAGCTAGTCCCTAAAAAATCATTAAGATCCAAATGTTTCACTTCAATTCTCCTTTTGTACATAACCTTATGTACACATCACAACATTCCCACAAGTTTTATTTTAGGTAAGTATTATCTCACTAATTTGGTTTGAAAGCCTAATCATTACAATACTCATTACATTAATCTTCTCTACTACTATTTGGAAGGTTCTATTCGTCTAGTTCATAACGTCCTCCGGTCATCCATTCACTACCGTGTCGGAATTGGTTTAAGTATTTTGGATAGTCGGTGGTTATTTTTGGTTCCTTTCCCAATTTAGGATAGTCTTCTCGAGTCAAGTCCATCATGGTGAAGTAACCACCTAAGTGCATAAGTGTGTATATGGCTCCTCTAAACTCCTCAATATATTCGGGTTTATTTAAGTCTTCAGAAGCTTGCGCTTCACATCAACTTGCTTCTATAACCCAATCCTCCCAAGAATTTACTTGATTGTTTCCTCCATCGTAATTACATGTTGTCGCACTATAATCCTCTTTCATACAAATCCTAACTTTCTTAAGGTTTTGTTGCTGATCTATAGCTTATAGACAAGCTACGTAGAATTCAGCTAAGACCTCTGGTGTAGCACCTGAGTAAAATCACTACCAAAAAATCGCTTAAATTATTTACTACTTTATGCATCATCATGATAGCATGCTCATGTTACCATGCACATTGCATTTAAGCATCCTCATGACTGCATGCATATTATTTACCTGAAAGTATTTTCACCAAAAGCCTATTTTATTTTCTAGATATTTTCCTCTTTATTTCAAATCCAAACCCTAGGTCCGTCCGGATCTTTTATTTGTCTAAAACTATTTATCAAAAGATTTAAAAAAATAAATAAATAAATATTTTATAAAAACTGAGGGAGGCAGGCAACCGGCCAGGCCCAACCGGAGTCCACCTACAACCCCAGCAACCGAACCCTAAACTAAACCTAACCTTACCTAGACGTAACCCTAACCCTAAGCCCATCACCACCAGACGCGCACGCCCAGCAGCGACCCCCTGTCCCGACCGAGACACAAACGTGTACACTACACAACACGCAATGTCGCATCACATGCCAAGACGCCACCCTCATGACACCCACGCCGCCAGGCTGTTCGCACGCAACGCCGCAGCATACGCGACCCGCTCACCCACACATGCCCCGCAACCCCTGTGTCATCCTTGCTCACCTACCCCTGGTCGCGACGCTTGCTCTCCCCGCCTTTTACCTCTGTATCGAGGCCGCCCTTCCTCTACCCCGCGAGCCGCCACGCCCATGCCGGGACCTCCTCGCGCCGACCTCACCTCTCGCCGCCGTCAAGCCCATCGGCGACTGCCTCCCCGACGCGGCCCCTGATCGTCCCTGTGGCCGTGGTTCACCCTCGCTGTCCCACCTCATGTGCCCTGATCCGGCTCCGCAGAGGCCACGTGGACGCTGCCGCCCCCAGTCGCTGCCTCTGGCCGCTTCCCCCACCTCGGCCTCCTCGCCACCGTCGCCGAGCACCCCTGCTCGTGCCGCCGCGTCCATGATACATTGCAAATGTATCTATAATTTTTGATGTTCCATGCTTGTTTCATATCTACTTTCTTATGTTTTGTCCATACTTTGGAGTATTTTTACACATTTTCTGGAACTAACCTATTAACAAGATTCCATAGTGTCATTTTCATGTTTTCTGCTGTTTTTTGTTTTAGAAAAGCTGGGAAAGAAATATTCTCGGAATTAGACCGGACAAAAGCCGAAGTCGATATTTTACCGGAAGACTCACGGAGCCAGAAGACGAGATGGAGAGGGGCTAGGGGCTGGCCACACCACCTGGTGGCGCGGGCCAGGGCAGGCCACGCCAGGGGGTGGTGTGGCCCCCCTGGCACTCCACTGACCTTGCCCCTTTGCCTATATATTGCCTCCGGGACGAAAACCCTAAGTACCCGATCAAAATTCCACGAAAGAGTCTATAGCCGCCGCCATCTCCATCCCTAGACCGGGACGGATCTGAGGCTCTTCCCGGCACCTTGCCGGAGGGGAGATATCACCCTGCAGGCCTTCTTCATCACCATGAATGCCTCCGGTGTGATGCGTGAGTAGTTCATCCCTGGACTATGGGTCCATGTAGTAGCTAGATGGTTGGTTCTTCTCCTTTGTGATACCATATCTAGATCTTGTGAGCTCCGTTCATGATCAAGATCATCTATTTGTAATCATACATGTTATGTTTGCGGGGATCCAATGGATATTGAGATGCTATTTCAGATTGATTATTGATTCTATCATGTCTTTGTTATGTGTGATCTTGCATGCTTTCCATTGTTAGTAGCTATCTTAGCCGAGTAGATGCTAGCGACTCCAAGAGGGAGTATTTATGCTCGATAGTGGGTTCATGCCTCTAGGAATCTAGGGAAGTGACTGATGTCTACGCACTTCTATTCTTGTAGACAGTTGTTGGGCCTCCAAGTGCAGATGTTTGTAGAACAGCATCAAGTTTTCCCTTAAGTGGATCACCCAAGGTTTATCGAACTCAGGGAGGAAGTGGTCAAAGGTATCCCCTCTCAAGCAATCCTGCAATCAAGATACAAGAAGTCTCTTGTGTCCCCAACACACCCAATACACTTGTCAGGTGTATAGGTGCACTAGTTCGGCGAAGAGATAGTGAAATACAAGTGGTATGGATAATTATAAATGGTAACGGTGATAGAAGATAGCTTGATGGCGTGGAAAAGACTAAAGGCAAACTCAAATAAAGATGGAAGCAAGCAAACATGTAACAGATCTAGTTGCAAACGGTGTTTCAATGCTTAGAAACAAGGCCTAGGGATCATACTTTCACTAGTGAACACTCTCATATAAATATATTCTCTTTATGATACTACTCTTAACTACTCTCCGGTTGGACACTCTAATCCATGGTAGGGCTATAACAGCACACCTCAAAGTAAGCCTTTCCCATCTAGAAAACCCCACACTGTCACCTTGAGCACTAGATGGTTCCAACAAACACCACAATTTCATAAAGACATCCAACTTCAAATATAACTCATAACAAGTATTTGTAATCTCTAGCCTAAGTCCCACCATGGTGTGCACGCTGTCACTTTCACACACATGGGGAGAGCAGAGATCTATTAAAACACTTGAGTAGCAAGGTAGATCTATAGATTACAAGCTCATGATCTCAATAAGATCATGCATAGAGAGAGAGATGAACACATAGCTACCGGTAGAACCCTTAGCCTCGAGAGAGAACTACTCCCTCCTCATCACGGAAATCAGCAATGGTGATGGAGATGGTGGTGGAGATCGATGGAGATGGCTCCGGGGGCACTTCCCCGTTCCGGCAGGGTGCCGGAACAGAGACTTTCTGTCCCCCTAATCTCCTTTTCAGTGGCTGTGGCGCTACGGAACTTTTCATGGATTTCTGATGGATGATTTAGGGTTTCTGCCTCGGGAGGCTCTTATAGGCAAAAGAGGCAAGGTCGATGGACGGCCAGGGGGCCCACACCACCTGGTGGCGCGGCCAGGGCTAGCCCGCGCCACCATATGGTGTGGCCAGGCCCTGGCCCTCCTCCGTCTCTGCTTCTAGCTTCGTGAATCTTCCGGTAAAATAGGAACTTTGGCTTTTGTCCCGTCCAATTCCGAGAATATTCATTTTCTGACTTCCTAGAACGAAAAACAGCAGAAAAACAGGTACCGGCAATCGTGGCTCTTGTTAATAGGTTAGTCCAAGAAATCATATGAAAAGTACTCCAAAGTTGGAACAAAACACAAGAAAGTAGATAAAACCAAGCATGGAACATCAAACATTATAGAGACATTTGCAATGTATCAACATCCCCAAGCTTAACTCCTGCTCGTCCTCGAGTAGGTAAGTGATAAAAAAGAAAGAATAATTTTTGAGGTGACATGCACCATCATAAACTTGATCAAAGTATTTGTAAAACATTGATAGCTGGAATCATAGTTCTTCAATCATAACATGAAAGACAAAGTTCTAGCAATAAGACAAAGAAACTATGTTGCAACATGAAAAGGCACAAACAAAAGATTCATGAATAATAATGCTTTGCAAGACGTTTGTTTGTTTCACATAAAGAAAACATAGCATAAAAGTATTCAGCTTGTCCCTCAATAGAGTAGCAAATATAAATGCATAGGACACCTTCAAAGTTCATAAGAGTGACTAGATACAAATAGTTTAAAACAAGCAATATCAAGTTATGCATCAATCAACTAGTCTTGGGACAATTGTTGGGGGGATACCCCCGGGTAGGGTCACTCCGGGGTATAAAGGCCGAGTTAGCCGAGGTTCGGCAAGGTCAAAGCGGATGCTGGCCGGGTCACCTCAAGGCAGGCCGGATCATGGAGTAACCCGGACCAGGGAGGGTCGCCTAACATTATCTCAGCCGACTTAAGGAGTAAGTCGGAAGTGCTTGTCTAACTTGTATGCAGGAACAGGTATAGCCGGATCTACCATGATCCGGGTCCCGTTTAGCTTCTGGGAGAAGGAAGGAATCTCGCTGGTCAAAAAGAAGGCCCGGTACACACTGCATGAGCGAAGCAGGCAAGGGCAGGACCACCGGGTCATGGCCGACAAGGGTGACGACGCCCGTGTCGGCTGACGCGGGCGCCGTAGAGGCTCACGTAGCTAAAGCATGTGTGACGCGGGGGAAAAGCACCCCGGTCGGGTTACCACTTTGAGAGGAGGCATATTCTTAGGAATATACCTCCACGTATGCCCTAGGTAGAGACCAAGCCCCCTCTATATAAGGGGGGCTAGGGTTTCAGTAGAGGAGGTTGGGTTTTCTTCTATTCTGATTGGGCTAAGGTTTTAGGTGTGATCTGTGGGTGAGAGTAAGAGAGCTCCTTCTTCCTCCTCTCACCAATACAGCTCAAGGAGCACTTGTAATCTTGGAAGGAAAACAATACAAACTTCTGTGTGGAGAATCACTCTACTATCCCTCCCTGGATTCCCCTAGCGTGTATTAGTCCCCACCTTTAGCCTATCCATGGCATCTGCTGTGACACCACCACGACAGTTGGCGCCCACCGTGGGGACATTGGCGCTAGCAGGGGTCAAGATCCGGACGGGAAACTTCATTTCACCAGCTCCACGCGCGCATCGCCTCCGAGCTGCTCAGCTTTGAGCGCTTGGATTTAGCGACAACGCAGGCTGCTTCGGCACGTGCCCACTTCCGTGCAACGGCCTCTTCGTCAAGCTCGGCGCGCACAAGGTCTACGTTGCCATGGACGTAACGTGCGCTCATCCGCGCCGCATCGTCGAAGCAGGGGAACCACCCCTCACCGTGGCTCGCGGGGCGCGTATCGTTCGCTCCTCGGACCATGCAGAGGTGATGATGACCGCGCCTGGTGCAGGCGCAAACAAGGATCCGGTGCCAGATCCGGAGGTAACGCCTAAGGCACCAAGGAAAGCTAGAGGTCCTCCACTAGAGAGACCAGAAAATGTGCTGAGAGAGGCGATGGATAGCTTGGCAAACCCTATAGTAGCAGCAGTAGATCCGACTCGGGCGCAGGCCGAGCTGGAGGAAACTAGGCAAAAGATACTAGAAGGCGCAAAGAAAATAGCTGCGGCTCAGCAGTCGTTGAACATGATGCTGCGTGAGTACGCAAAAGCAAACAAAGTTGATACGGTAAAGGTAAAAGGAAGAAATCTCATGAGTGAGATGAACAGAGAAGGTGATAATGGTGCCGAGGAATCGGAAAACTGTTTGTCCGTGGGGCTGCCAAAGTATAGTACCCCGGCGAAGAACCTTAGAGCAGCGGATGCGGCTGCATCCGAGTTAGAGGGTCTGACGGGTGAGGCCCGTCAAAGACAACAAAATAGGGTTAACGAGCTAGTTCGGATCGCGAACAGACAGAACGAAGAGCTACACAGAGCTAACCCGGAGAGAGCTAGAGCTTCCAAAATCGTCCATTCGGCGATGGGTAACCCGGAGAAATCTGCTGGAGTCGCATCGTCTCCTCATGGTGGTCCAAGGAGAGAAGAGGTAGTAACCTCGGCCAGACGAAACAAACAGATCGTCCCGTATGACCCGACGCGGGCAGGAAAAGGAAAAGAAGCACACAAAAATGATGATCGACGAAGTGTGAGCCGTGGTGAAGCTGGTCGAGGTAACCACGACCAAGGCAATGCCGGTCAAGGGAACGCTGCCAACGGCAATGCCGGACAGCGAAACTCGGCGGGAGCAGGACAACCGCAGCAGCGGAATATACCAAGGCAAGAGCAAAGCGCCGGCCGAGGTATGCAACAGAGAGGTGCGCCACAAGAGCAAAACCGGTACAACGACGGTGATTCGGAGATGGTGAACGCAGGTTACCCAAGACCGGACTACCATGTGATAGGGTCAAGATTGGGAAGCAGGGATTTGATGCCGGATGATGCCAGGTTGAAACTGGATCGCCTGTATAGGTCGGAACAGATTAAATGTCAAGGTCCACCGGGTCCAGCGTGCTTTGGACCCCGGATCATGAAGGAGCCACCGGTACCCGACTTCCAGCTGCCCAGAGGCACGAAGACGTATGACGGCAGTACCAAGCCGGAGGATTGGCTGATAAACTATGCTACGGCTATGAAAATTGCCACTGGCAACTTGAGATGGGTTGTACGATAGGTACCCTAGATGTTGGAAAGGCCGGCAAGAGTATGGCTGAACAATTTACCACCAGGAAGCATCAACAGCTGGATAGATTTTGAGGAAATGTTTATTAGCAATTTCTCAAGTACATATCAGAGGCCAAATAGGCCGCAGACCCTAGCAATGTGCAAGCAAAGGCCTAATGAGACAGACCGTGAATTCTTGACCCGGTGGTGTACCGTGAGAAACTCATGTGAGGGTGTCATAGGGTCACAAGCCATAGCGTGGTTTGCGCAAGGGTGCAGATATGGCAGCGAGCTATGGATGAAGTTGCAAAGGAAAATGCCAATTACGTTGGCAGAGATGATCCGGATTGCCGATTCGTATGCTTTGGGTGATCCGACTCAACCTAGGCTCGTGTCAAACGAGTCGAACGAGGAATACTATCAGAGGGATGGAGCCGGGTCATCTCGGAGGAATGACTACAAAGCAAAAAAGAAGAGACGATAGACCGGATCATCGCTACGGTTCGCAACAAGTTGCGACAGTGAATCAAGATCAACCCGGAGCAGGGAGCAATCAGCGCCAGAAAACTGGAGGGCAATGGACTCCAAGAAATGATGGCAAGAAAACATGGACGCCGGAGCAAAAGAGACAGTGGCAAGAAAAGAAAGACCGTCCGAGGTATACCTATGAGTCGATGTTGGACCAGTCGTGTAAGTTTCACATGCCAAATCGGAGTAATCCAGCGGGTCATACGACGAGGCAATGTGAGTGGATGCGCAAGATTGAACAAGGTGGATCGGGGAATGCTCAGGCACCCCGGAATGATCAGCCTCGGCAGGAGTTACCCCGGCAGCAACTGCTCTCCGAAGCAAACACGCAACAGCTAATGTTGCCTCCCCCTCCGCCGAGGTATGATAACATTGAGAGAAGGGATGCGGTGCATCAAGTGGAAAACCAACATCAGCCGGATCAGAGGTACCCCGGAAATGAGGGGAGAAATGAATACAGGGAGCACCATCAGAGCTATTGCGTGTTCACCACTGAGGAAACTGACAGAAAAAGCCTGCAGTGTAGGCATATGGAGGTGAATGCAGTGATGCCGGCAGTGATGAGGTACATGCCTTGGTCGGACCAGGAAACCACCTGGAGCATAAAGGATCATCCCAAGCTTATGCCAAGCCCTGGTTCATATGCGTTAGTGCTGGACCCGACATTCATTGGGCCTAACATCAATGTGAGGTTCTCCAAGGTACTAATTGACAATGGTAGTAGTATCAACATTATGTATGCGGATACAATGCGCAAGTTGGGTATCTCGGAGAACATGCTCCAGGCTACAAGGACAACTTTCCATGGTATTGTACCAGGCATCTCTTGTGAGCCCATAGGCAAAGTCCGGGTCGACGTATTGTTCGGCACAAGAGATAACTGCCGAACTGAGAATCTGGAGTTCGAGGTGGTGAACTTGGAAAGTGCGTATCACGCGTTACTCGGAAGGCCAGCATTGAACAAGTTCATGGCAAGCTGCCATATTAGTTATCTGAAGATGAAGTTGCCTAGGCCAAATGGAGTGATTACCATTGCAGGAGATTTCCGACGTTCCATTGAGTGTGCCTCAGCCGGGTCTAACTTAGCCGAGTCACTTGTGATCGCACAGGAGAAAAGGAAAATTCAAGAGGTGGCAGATTTGGCTCAGTCCGCGTAGCAGTATATGCCGGCGCTGAGTAACCCACATGGATCTGTCTCTTTCCAAGCCGCGAAAGATACCAAGAAGGTTCCAGTTGATGACATGTTCCCGGAGCGCACCGTAACAATTGGTGCCGGGTTAACTGATAAATAGGAAAGCGAGCTTGTCAGCTTCCTCTGTGAGAATCAGGACATTTTTGCTTGGTCCACACAGGACTTGCAAGGTGTTCCGAGGGAGTTGGCCGAGCACTCTTTGAACGTAAGACCCGGAGCAAGACCGGTGAAGCAACCTCTCCGCCGCTTTGCCGAGGATAGGAGAAAAGTCATTGGAGACGAAATAGCTCGGTTGCTAGCAGCAGGATTTATCATGGAAGTACTGTATCCGGACTGGCTCTCTAATCCGGTGCTGGTAGAAAAGAAGAAGGATGATCCGAACGGCAGTAGTTTGGCATATGTGTATCGATTACACGAACCTGAACAAGGCGTGTCCAAAAGATCCATTTCCACTGCCGAGGATAGATCAGGTCATAGACTCAACCGCGGGATGTGAACTGTTGTCATTCATTGATGCATATTCTGGTTTCCACCAGATACCTCTGAATCCGGATGATCAAATAAAGACCGCATTTATCACCTCGTACGGGGCTTATTGCTATCGCACTATGCCGTTTGGTTTACGTAATGCAGGTGCAACGTACCAAAGATGTATGCAAAAATGTTTGCACGACCAAATAGGTCAACACGTACAAGTATATGTGGATGATGTGGTTATCAAGACCAAGGAAAGCAAAACGCTCCTTGACGACATCAGGCAGACATTCGCGAACTTGAGGAGGTTCCGAATGAAGCTTAACCCGGAAAAATGTACCTTCGGTGTCCCGGCTGGGAAATTACTCGGATTTCTCGTTTCTAGCCGAGGTATCGAAGTCAATCCAACTAAGACCCGAGCCATTGAACGAATGGAGCTGCCGAAGTGTCTTAACGATGTCCAGAAGTTCACTGGGTGCCTAGCATCGTTGAGTCGGTTTGTATGTCGGTTGGCAGAAAAGGCATTGCCTCTCTACCAACTCATGAAAAAGTGGGATAAGTTCGTTTGGACAGCATAGGCCGATGAAGCCTTTGCCCACCTAAAAAAGATGTTGGCCACTGCCCCAGTGTTAGCCTCTCCACTATCAAAGGAGCCAATGTTGCTCTACATAGCCGCAACCAACCGGGTAGTAAGTGCAGTGATTGTAGTAGAGCGCGATGAAGAGGGTAAGTCGGTGCAGAGGCCAGTGTATTACTTGAGCGAGGTATTATCTGCCTCAAAACAGAACTACCCGCACTTTCAAAAGGTGGCATATGGTGTTTATATGGCGGCAAAGAAGTTAAAGCATTACTTTGAGGAGCACCCCATCAAAGTAATATGTGAAGCTCCCATATCCGAGATAATGGGTAACAAGGATGCGAGTGGCAGAATTGCAAAATGGGCAATTGAGCTAGCTCCTTATGCGCCTAACAATCTGAAGAGAAGCAATCAAGTCTCAGGCTGTGGCGGACTTTTTTGTAGATTGGGCCGAGGTACAATACGAACCACCACCACCAGATCTGAACTACTGGAGGATGCACTTTGATGGGTCGAAAACCAAAACCGGATTAGGCGCCGGGGTTGTGCTTACCTCGCCAAAGAAGGACCGGCTAAAATACGTATTGCAGATCCATTTCGCGGCATCAAACAATGTCGCTGAGTACGAAGCTCTTGTGCATGGGCTCAAAGTGGCAAAAGAGATTGGCATACGTCGGATAATATGCTTTGGCGACTCGGATTTGGTGGTGCAGCAAGTGTCCGGAGTGTGGGACGCCCTGGATCCAAACATGGCACTGTACAGATTTCATGTACAGAAGATATCTGGTTACTTTGAGGGGTGTGAATTTCACCATGTACCCCGGGTGGAAAATGAGGCTGCCGACATGCTATCGAAGCTCGGATCAACCCGACAGGCAATTCCACCGGGTGTAGCATTGGAACACCTCAGAAAACCATCTATCAGGCCGTCCCCAGGAACCGACTCGATCTATGTCCCGGAAGATACATAATCTAGAGCTGAGCCCATGGACATTGACATGGGAGGTAGTGCCCGAAACCCGGGATCAGATCAAGAAACCTGGGATCGCCTCAAGAAACCCGGGGACTACCTCGCCGGACCCGGGGACTGCTCAGTGCGATCCGGCTGAAGTTATGCCGGTGGATCAAATGGAGATTGATGAGGATGTGTTCCCTGTACGAGCAATACCGGCTTGGGCATTACCTATATTTCACTTCCTGAAAGATGGAACGTTACCCACTGAGGAGGTGTTAGCTAGGCAAACTCATAGGAGGGCAAAGGCATACACGATCATCAATTCCGAACTATACAAAAGAAGTGTGACCAATGTCCTCCAGCGATGTGTTGACCCGGAAGAAGGGCTTGACATCCTCCGAGATATACACCAAGGGGAATGTGGGCATCATGCCTTGTCCCGAGCCTTGGTGGCAAAAGCTTTCCGACATGGATTCTATTGGCCAAGTGCCTTAGAGCAAGCAGAAGATCTGGTGAGAAAATGTCATGGTTGTCAGAGGTACGCTACCAAGACACATATGCCCATGTCGGAACTCAAGACCATACCAATCACATGGCCATTTGCCGTATGGTGCTTGGATATGGTCGGTTCGTTCAAACCAGCAAGGGGAAGCATGACTCACATTTTGGTCATGGTGGATAAATTTACGAAGTGGATGGAAGTAAAGCCTATTAGGAAATGTGATGGGGCTACGGCCGTAACGTTTCTCAAATATATAATCCTGAGGTACGATTACCCACACAGTATCATAACTGATAATGGCACAAATTTTGCGGAAGGGGCGTTTGCGCGTTTCTGCCGGGATAAGAGGATCCGACTGGACGTAGCCTCGGTAGCCCACCCCGCATCAAACGGACAAGTGGAAAGATCCAACGGATAGTGCTATCCGGGATAAAACCCCGGCTTATTGAGCCACTGCAAAGATCAGTGGGGTGCTGGATAGAAGAACTACCAGCGGTACTGTGGAGTTTAAGAACAACTCTGAATCGATCAACAGGCTATACGCCGTTTTTTCTGGTATATGGGGCAGAAGCTGTATTACCAGCCGACATAGAGCATGATTCGCCTAGGGTCACCCAATACACGGAAGCCGAAGTGCAAGAAGCCCGGCAAAATGATGTTGATCTGCTGGAAGAAGCGAGAGAACTGACACTGTCCAGATCCGCCATATATCAGCAAAATCTCCGACGCTATCATTGCCGGAAAGTGTGCCCCCGAGTCTTTCAGGAAGGCGATCTGGTGCTCCGGTTGGTACAACGTACTACTGGCATGCATAAATTATCCCCCCCATGGGAAGGGCCATTCATCGTGAGCAAAACATTGCACAATGATTCTTATTATCTTATAGATGCAAAACCACAGGAAAAGAACAAGACGGACAGGTCCAGAGAGGAATCTAAACGACCATGGAATGTAGCACTACTTCGTCCTTTCTACACTTAGCTAAGAAGTGTATGTATCCGAGTCGTCTCATATGTCAGTATGTATGTCGGCAATGAGTTTATTAATGACATGTTAGCACCTCGAGCAGTAACTCGGGGACTGCCTTAATAACTTTTGTTGTTGTCTCTTGTGCGTTAGCTGGAATAAGTTGTTCTACTTAACTCGGATTAGTAATGTGCGACACCAAAAACCCAACACTTCGACTTGCTGCTGTCCAACAAGAATTGGCTTCATGGCAATCAAGAGAACAAGTTTGGAATTGCGTAGCACATGAAAAGCGACTAAGGAAACGAATTTATTCGAGCTAACGTTTGTTTTTTGGACTAACCCTGTATTTATTTTCAAGTTATTATGCAGCTTTATTTTTGAGCTAAGTCTGGAAGTTTCTTAGTATTGTTAAGACAATTTTTGAAGCTCGGATTCATAAGTTATAAAACCGAATCAAGGTAGACACGATCCGAGCCAAAAGATTGGACGAAAAAAAAACTCGGGGACTACGCCCAAGTTTACCCGGCATAAGAACTTAGTAACAAAATATCACATATACACAGGATACAGTTCCACCCGGCATACCGGGGATCTGATAAATTTTCAAGTTTTTTGACCTAAGGAGCAGGAGGAGGAAGTTCGACGTCGTCTTCGCTGTCTTCAATATCTGAGGCATCGCCTTCTTCGTCCTCATCTGACCCGTCTTCAGCGTTCTCAGCATTCTCGTCCCCAGCGGATTCCAAGAAGCTCGGTCCTTCAACCCATTCATGGATAGGAGAATATTCGATGAGGCAGTAGGCGCAAGCCTGGCGCCGAGCTACCCACTCCGGGTCATTAGTCCATCTGGATCCGATGCGCAGGCGTGTAAGGAGGCTGAGGTCGATCTTCTCATACCATGTGAGTATGTGGTGAAGGATAGTATCAGCAAGACATAACGGACTCTCTCCAGAGATCGAGCTGGGTCTCAGTCTCCATTAGCTTCTCGACGAGAATCGCGGTGGTCTCTGGGCTATCTTCTCCGGGCCAGAACGTGTTGAAGATGCGAACTGCAACGTCGAGGATATCCTTGCCATAATTCTTGATGAGTTCCACGCGAGATGACAAGCTGACCAACAGGTCCTCCATGTCGTAAGGAACCTCCTCACCATCAGGAGCGGCAGGAGTACCCCTCGCTCGGTGAAAATCTGCAACTTATGTGCTTGCAATAGTGATGCTCTCAGGAAATTTGCCTGGAAGCAAGACAAGGGAAGAAGGTAAAGAAAATATATATGAAGTAACCCGGAAAAGTATGTCGGAAGGAACTTACGTGATATATGGCTGAGGATCCGGGTCAACTCCTTGATGCAGTCATCGCGTCTCTTGCGAAGTTGCTCAAGCTCAGCGTTTGCCGATCCAAGCTGGATGTCGGATTCTTTGAGTAGGTCCTGGTCCTTGGAGATCTGGAGAGTAAGGCGCTCATGCTCTTCTATGAAGTTCTGGCCAACCTTTTGGAGCTCGGTTTGGTGCTGGGCCTTCATCTTCTCCATCTCAGCCTTGAGCCTGGCAATCTCATTGTCCTTGATCCAGAGGAGAGCGAGCTCATCATCTTTTTTCTTCATCTCGGCTTGATGCTGCCCTGCTTGTTCGAGAAAATGCAGCATCATATCAGGCACGGGCACACTATCCTCAAGCGATGCTGAAATAGTATGTTGACCCGGCAGAGCTGAGGAATGAATGTTTACCGAGCCAAGGAGAAAAGGAAATGGAAAACACTACAAGGTCGGACAAAAAGGACAAACCCTTGATTTGCTCCAAGTTCTTCCGCATGATCTTGTTCTCAGCCTCCACCCCAGCTGCAGAAACCAAATGATGAGTTTAGTTCGGCAGAAGAAGATGAAGAAAAATGGAAAAGCGCCAAGGGAGAAACTTACCCTTTTTCTCATGTTCCGCGATAAGTGCAACATGCTTTGCGCGTAGCATCTTGTGGGTATCCAGCAGGCGTTGGAATTCAGCACTCCGGCGATTGGTGGTCACCTGAAAAAAGTACAAGAGCATAAATTAGCTTGGTGCATATTCGAAGTGTACAAGATTCGGGCCAAGTGGAACTTAACCCGGCTCTAGGTGTGTGCATATTCGAAGTGTACAAGATCCGGGCCAAGTGGAACTTAACCCGGATCTAGGTGTGTGCATATTCGAAGTGTACAAGATCCGGGCTAAGTGGAACTTAACCCGGCTCTAGGTGTGTGCATATTCGAAGTGTACAAGATCCGGGCGAAGTGGAACTTAACCCGGCTCTAGGTGTGTGCATATTCGAAGTGTACAAGATCCGGGCCAAGTGGAACTTAACCCGGCTCTAGGTGTGTGCATATTCGAAGTGTACAAGATCTGGGCCAAGTGGAACTTAACCCGGCTCTAGGTATGTGCATATTCAAAGTGTACAAGATCCGGGCCAAGTGGAACTTAACCCGGCTCTAGGTGTGTGCATATTCGAAGTGTACAAGATCCGGACCAAGTGGAACTTAACCCGGCTCTAGGTGTGTGCATATTCGAAGTTCTCATAGAGCTACGTTAGTTTTCTAATGAGCATCCGGCAGAGTAACAAGTTACTCCCCTGGAGGCTCGGGGACTAATGGTTATTATCTACAACATGTAAAGGAGAAGCGACATACCTCCATCATCCGCCCCGCGAGGTTAATTGCCTTAGTGGCTGTGTTCATTTGGGCGGAAAATTCTGCGGGGCCGAACTTTTCCGGGAGATCGTCGTTGTGGACGAACTCCGCCTTGTTCCAGTTCATGACGAACTCAATCAGGCTCGGAGGGTACCGCTCACCGGTGAGCATATGGGGTGCCACCAAGCCCTTCGCATGCGCTTCTTTCCTCTCAACCAAGGCAAGGGCTGGGCTAGTATGTAGAACCATTTGTTGTGCGTCAGTTGGCTCGGCAGGGGCATCCTTCGCTACTGGAGCTTTCTTGGGAAGCATTGACGCCAGGGTTCGCTGCCCAGCCTCGACGAATGGTGACTTGGTAGCATCCGGAGCCTTTTTGCCCTTGGCTTGCTGGCAAGAAGTAACTGCGGCGGATTTCCCCTTAGGAGCTGCTGGGGTAGTTCCTCGCCGAGGTTGAGATGACTCGGACGAGGCGGAAGAACTTGGCGCTGGAGCTCTTATAGCTGGACTTGGTGTGGTTGTTGATTTTCTTGGTGCCGGAATGGTGGTCCGGTGCCGGTGCTGGTGCCGAGGTAGTCTCGGTGGCTGCTGGTTGCGGCGATGCCGAAGTTGTGGACGCCGTCGCCCTGGCTGGGCCGGCCTCTCCTGCTCCGAGGTTGCGCTCCTCTTGACGAGGTAATGCGGAACCCGGAGCAGCCACAGAACCCTCTGGAATAGGGCTCAGCGGACGTGACTCGTCATCATGAGGGGGAGAAGGGCTAGGTCGGAGCGGTGAGGAGATGCTAGATCCGCTCTGAGGGACCTCTACCGGAGCCCTGCAAAAGAGAATAATGTCAGAAGAGAAATTACAACAATGCAAGGAAAAGTGAGTTACGCAAGGAAAAATGACTTATGCATCCGAGGTTTGGGCCTCCTTGGGTTTCCGAGCCCTTTGTGCCGGGGCTTTGCCTGCCGGCTTGGAGGCAGTTTTGTCTCCGGCCTTCTTTTGCCTTTTTGCGGGCTGAGAAGGTCCGGAGGAGGAACTTGGTGCGGCTTCGCGCTTCTTCTTCGGCGCCACCGGAACCGGTTCGCCCGTAGCAAGCGGAGGACCCTCGTGGATATGCCCACCGGGGTTAGCTAATGCTAGAAAGGCAAAAGAAAGAGGGACAGCCTCAGCAGGTTCAATCACGTCGACATGCGAGTCATCCTCATCATCGGGCCAGTCTCTAAGAGAAGAGAATTTACCGCTGGGTTGTTTTGTAGCGTCGGTCATAGGGAGAAACATCTCCTGGTCCGGCTCCTCCTCATCCGGGATCTCTTGGTCCGGCGCCCACTTAAGGGTCAGATCCGTGTCGTCCTCAAGGGTTTGCTGAAGGAATAGCTAAGAAAAAGAATGAAGAACAGAGTCAAAAATATAACAAAAACCGACATATATTAAATCCAAAGTAAGTTTGCCCCGCTAAGCTTACCGCGGGAGGGAGCCTGTCACGACAAAAGTGCTCAATTCCCCACGTCCACTCGGCGGAGAAATCCTTGTGGGTGGTGAAGAGAGCCTTAACCCGGCGATAAATCTCCGTGTTGCTCAGCTCGAAGGAGGAGGTCCGGTTGGGGTCGCGGCCGAAACTCATGTGGCACACCTTGTGGGTGCACTTCTGGAGGGGAGAGATTCAGTTGCGCACGAACGTGATCTTGGCATCCTCGTTGCACAATCCGAGCTTCTTCAGTTCCACGAACCTCTTGTTAACCTGGTTGGCCAAGGCCGTGGGCTTCTTGGAGATCTCCTCCCAAAATTCCGGGTTAGGTGGACCCGGAGTATAGGAGAGCAACCAAATCAAATCTTCAGTGCCTGTATTCCGGACATAGAAGAAGGTTCGGGTCCATCCTTTGCAGGAGTCAAGCCCGGTGACCCGAGGGAAAACGGAAGTCCACCGGGGTGAGATGGACGCAGCTCCGAATTGGGTGAGCTGCTTGTCCTCTGACTCAACTTGGATGTTGGGGATGACGTTACGACGAAGGCCGAAAAACCGGATCCACAGCTCCTTCGTGGGCCACAGTCCGGTGTAGCCTTCGATCGTAGAAGCAAAAGCAGAGAGAGAAGTGATAGCGTTGGCTAGAAGGTGGTGCGGCTGCAGCTTGTAGGTGCTAAGCCAGTCCCGGATGAAGTCGCTCACCGGCAAGCCGAACCCCCGTTGGAAGTGGGACAAGAACACGACGAACTCACCCGGATTGGGTGAGGGGGCCAGTTCGGCAGAGGGGAGACGAGCGACGATGCCGGCAGGGATGCGTCTGGTCTGGTAAAGCCAGTCAAGGTCATCTTGACAGACCCAAGACCCGGCCCACACACCATGGTCCGCCATAGCGGTGTCCTCCTCCATTTCTTGCTCGGTGACGATGAGCTCCTCCTCCGTCATCTCAGATCGCTACCCTATTTGGCGCTTAGCAAAGCAGGGGTCGAGGCCTGGATTGGCGAGGACCCATGGCGAGGGAGTTGCGCAGCGGTGGCCGCGACGCAGAGGCACGGGAAAAGTGCGGGGGCGGTGCTGCTAGGAGCACTGGTGGCGGCGCGGTCGCGAGGAAGACGAAGAAGAAAAGCAACGGGCAGAGGGGCACAGAAGAGGAAAAAATCCTAAGGGGTGCGCCCCTCCTCTATTTAACCACTCCCTAAAGGGGTGAGTGGGATCGCACCCTGCAAATGAGCCACATGGTGTGGCCGTGTATCACCTGCCTCAGCCAATCAGTGAGGAGCCACACGGAGGGCCACAGGACAGAGGCGATCCCATGACGTGACACACTGATGCGGTAAATGAGGAGGCAGGCGTGACGTGACCCTCGCATAGTGATAACGGACAATTACTGCGGCGGTTACTGTGCAGGCCCTTAAAATAAGAAGACGTAATGATTAGCCTCCACGTGGGTTGGCGTATGAAAGAAGGAAACAAGGCCCGGATCGAACCATGGTAACCTGGACAGCAAGTAAAAACTTAAAATGTGCAGAGGGAAAGTAAAACCATGAGATCCGAGTCAAAGTGGTAACCCCGCCGGCAAGTGAAAACTTGGAACATGCGAAGGGAACGTAAATCCATATAATCCGAGATAAAGAGCTAACTCGGAAATAACGTCCAAGGCTCAAACATAAATGAACCTGATGTGGCCTTAGTGGCCAAGGCAGCTAAGACCGCACCAGCTTCGGGGACTAATGTTGGGGGATACCCCCGGGTAGGGTCACTCCAGGGTATAAAGGCCGAGTTAGCCGAGGTTTGGCAAGGTCAAAGCGGATGCTGGCCGGGTCACCTCAAGGCAGGCCGGATCACAGAGTAACCCGGACCAGGGGGTCGCCTAACATTATCTCAGCCGACTTAAGGAGTAAGTCAGAAGTGCTTGTCTAACTTGTATGCAGGGACAGGTATAGCCGGATCTACCATGATCCGGGTCCCGTTTAGCTTCTGGGAGAAGGAAGGAATCTCGCTGGTCAAAAAGGAGGCCCGGTACGCACTGCATGAGCGAAGCAGGCAAGGACAGGACCACCGGGTCATGGACGACAAGGGTGACGACGCTCGTGTCGGCTGACGTGGGCGCCGCAGAGGCTCACGTAGCTAAAGCATGTGTGACGCGGGGGAAAAGAACCCCGGTCGGGTTACCACTTTGAGAGGAGGCATATTCTTAGGAATATACCTCCACGTATGCCCCAGGCAGAGACCAAGCCCCCTCTATATAAGGGGGGCTAGGGTTTCAGTAGAGGAGGTTGGGTTTTCTTCTATTCTGATTGGGCTAAGGTTTTAGGTGTGATTTGTGGGTGAGAGTAAGAGAGCTCCTTCTTCCTCCTCTCGCCAATACAGCTCAAGGAGCACTTGTAATCTTGGAAGGAAAACAATACAAACTTTTGTGTGGAGAATCACTCCACTATCCCTCCCTGGATTCCCCTAGCGTGTATTAGTCCCCACCTTTAGCCTATCCATGGCATCTGCCATGACACCACCACGACAACAATGCACATAGAACTAACAATGGCCATTATGCTCTCAAAGTAGGTGCATAAAGGTAGAAGGTGGAGACTCAATATAATGGTAGAAGAAAGGCCTTCATAGAAGGAAGCAGGGATTCAAGTCTCATAAAGAGCTTCCAAAAATTATGGTACTTATAGCTTTCAGCTCTCATTGCCCCTATCATAAGCATCTTGAAGTGATTAAGGTTAAAGTGAACAAACTATGGTGTACATGCTTGACAAAGTATAAGTTAGAAATCTCATGTCCCTTGTATACGAGGGCTGCTCCTCATGCTACTCAAGTTTAGTCACCGGTAAGTTCTTGTCATCATAAGTACATGTGTATCATAGAGAACCGCCAACGGGGTACCCCTTGCCCGATGATACGGAAGAATCCCCATATCAAAATGACAAGGCAAGCAGACAACAAGCATCTCAGCAATCTTCTTATTTACCATGGGAATATGGTGCTTTTTTCTCTCTTTCCTCTTTTCATATATCTCTTTTTTTCTCTTTTCTTTTTCTCAATATCGACTCTTTTTATAAGAAGAATGCTTCATATACAGCTCATTATCCTTACGCTGCAGGTTTCCACCATGTCAAGATGGATTAGACCAGCCCAGCGCTTTCTAACACATATACATAACTCCATGGACTTACAAGCTCCCTTTCATTTCACAATCGACAACATCCATATACAAAAGAGCATGATATCAACTAGGTACAAGTACCAAGTGCAATGTTGAAAGCGTTCCCCATGAAAGCATGGTTCTGCTAATCCCCAACAAATAAGTGCAAGCATATACAACATAGACGACACAATGGTTCAAGTTTATTAAGGGCAAGAAAAGTAAAGTGTGCCATCAAGTTCGTGAGAGCTTTAATCACTAGTTTTCTCATAACAAGTTTAATTCTGAAGGTAAACAAAAGCATGAATATACTTGGAATAGCATAAGCTAGTAGGTAGGTATGGTGGACTCTTTGGAATAACTTGGTTTAGGGAGTTGGATGCATGAGTGGAACTCATACTTGGTTGTGGAGGCTAGCAAATGACTGGGAGCGACAAACTAAGAGAGCAATGATGGTCATAATCATGCAGAGCGACAAAACATCATTGATCAAAGAATAAAGTGATACTACAAGTTGAAAACTAAAGAATCATAAAGGCTATGGTGACTTGAGATAGTCATAACATGGTGTGAGCATGCGCCAAGTCAACCCAAATAAAGCATCAAAGGAGAATACCACTATACTATGCTTTAATATGCTAAAACAACGCATGATTCATCCAAGGCACATTAAGCAATCTCAATTGTTTATAACAAGTCATGCTATAGCAAATAATACTAAGCATAAAGCTAAAACAATATCAAGCATGGCATGATAGAGCATAGGCCATAGTCAAAAACGAGCTCTTTTTACCACATAAGCATGAACTTTCCTACTCTTTTCCAAACCAAACCAAAACTATTTGAAAACCAATGCATGAAAGAGGGGGTCCAACCAATTTATTCAGAAAACTAACAAAACCAAGCAAATGAAAAACAAAAAGGAAAACAAAAAAGAAGACTCTCCAAGAACAACACAACTGTGCATGAAACAATAAAAATAAAGCGTTTGAAAGAAACCTGAGATTTTTATTGATAAAGAGGGGTATGCCTTGGGCATCCCCAAGCTTTGACGCTTGTACCTATTGGATATTTCTTGGGGTGACACACGTGACATCCCCAAGCTTGAGCTTTAGTCCATCCTTCATCTCATTACTCATTCCTTCCATACACCTGAAATTTTTCCTTCATACAAAACTTCACACAATCTTTATTAGCAACATTAGTGCATTCAAGATGATAGGTCTTTAGGTTCAGTTCTAATACCAATAAAACATCCATTAAAACACTAGCTACTGTAGCACTTCCCTCAAAAAGTTCAATTCCCCAAAAGAACTCAAAAAAGGAACCAACAAGAAGCAAATGCAGAAAATGGCAGAAATCTGTCAAAACAGACCAGCAGGTAAAGACGAATTTTTTCGAAGACCTTCTGTTGCTCAAATCAAAAAGTGTTGAACTAACAAAAGTTAGATAACAACCTGGGGCAGAAGCACAAAAATTCACGCCTAAAAATGACATGCAGATATTTTACACGAATTTTTACGGTGAAGCACAGAAATCTGTTTCGGGATAGCAACTTTCCCAATCATTACTTCTCTCTCATTAGAGGTTACTCTTGGCACAAAAAGCAAATAAAAAGGATAAGAAGAGGTTATTACTGAAGCAATAACTTCCAAGACTCATCTAAAACTTTTGGGTTATCTCCCAAGAAGTACTTTTCTTTAACGCCTTTAAGTTAGGCATGATAGTTTGAGAAGATGCTCACATAAGAAATATGAATTGAAGTAAAAGAGAGCATCAAGAAGCAAATTCAAAAGCACATTTAAGTCTAACCCACTTCCTATGCATAGGAATCTTATAAAGAAACAAGTCATGAAAGCACAAAGCAACAAGCATAGGAAAGCAAAACAAGTGCAACTTCAAGACTTTCAACATAAAGAGGGGAAACTTAATATTATTGTGATGCATAAAACCATGTTTCCCTCTCTCATAATAACTTTTAGTAGCGACATGAATAAAATTAACAATATAACAATCACAAGAAACATTCTTATCATGAGCCACATGCATAAAAGAGTTAATACTCCCCACATAAACATAGTCATTCTAATTAATTGTAGTGGGAGCAAATTCAACAAAATAGCTATCATTATTATTCTCATCACCATAATCATCAAATATAGGAGGCATATTGTAATCATAATTAATTTTCTCCTCAATAGTAGGTGGACTGAAAATATCATATTCATCATTGTAATCATCATATATTGGAGGTTAGGTATCATCATAAACAATAGAATAGCTATCTTCCAAAGCTGGGGAACTAAAAAGATCATTTTCATAAAAACTAGCTTCCCCAAGCTTAGACTTTTCCATAGCATTAGCAATAATGGTGTCCAAAGAATTCATACTAACAACATTGCTATTAGCATGCAAATAAAGTTCCATAGGTTTTTTAATTTTCTCTTCAAACACTTCATGTCCTAACTCAAGATAAATACTATAAAGCTCTCTAATTTTTTTGTTGTTTTCAAGCCTAACTAGTGAAAACAAGAAACAAAAAGACAAAATTGCAGGATCTAAACGAAATAACTTCTAGCACTCACACCGGAGGATGTGAGTACCTTTTACCTTATCTTCCCGGCAACGGCGCCAGAAAATAGGCGTTTGCCGTGGGAGGTTCTTCTTCTTTAATCCTCCGGGGTGAATACATTTTACCTTACCTCCCGAATCTGCAGAAATTAGCTTGATGTCTTCTATTCTTGTAGACAGTTGTTGGGCCTCCAAGTGCAGAGGTTTGTAGAACAGCAGCAAGTTTTCCCTTAAGTGGATCACCCAAGGTTTATCGAACTCAGGGAGGAAGTGGTCAAAGGTATCCTCTCTCAAGCAACCCTGCAATCAAGATACAAGAAGTCTCTTGTGTCCCCAACACACCCAATACACTTTGTCAGGTGTATAGGTGCACTAGTTCGGCGAAGAGATAGTGAAATACAAGTGGTATGGATAATTATAAGTGGTAACAGTGATAGAAGATAGCTTGATGGCGTGGAAAAGACTAAAGGCAAACTCAAATAAAGATGGAAGCAAGCAAGCATGTAACAGATCTAGTTGCAAACGGTGTTTCAATGCTTAGAAACAAGGCCTAGGGATCATACTTTCACTAGTGAACACTCTCATATAAATATATTCTCTTTATGATACTACTCTTAACTACTCTCCGGTTGGACACCCTAATCCATGGTAGGGCTATAACAGCACACCTCAAAGTAAGCCTTTCCCATCTAGAAAACCCCACACTATCACCTTGAGCACTAGATGGTTCCAACAAACACCACAATTTCATAAAGACATCCAACTCCAAATATAACTCATAACAAGTATTTGTAATCTCTAGCCTAAGTGCCACCATGGTGTGCACGCTGTCACTTTCACACACATGGGGAGAGCAGAGATCTATTAAAGCACTTGAGTAGCAAGGTAGATCTATAGATTACAAGCTCATGATCTCAATAAGATCATGCATAGAGAGAGAGAGATGAACACATAGCTAACGGTAGAACCCTTAGCCTCGAGAGAGAACTACTCCCTCCTCATCACGGGAATCAACAATGGTGATGGAGATGGTGGTGGAGATTGATGGAGATGGCTCTGGGGGCACTTCCCCGTCCCGGCAGGGTGCCGGAATAGAGACTTTCTGTGCCCCTAATCTCCTTTTCGGTGGCAGCGCTGCGGAACTTTTCATCGATTTCTGATGGATGATTTAGGGTTTCTGCCTCGGGAGGCTCTTATAGGCGAAAGAGGCAAGGTCGGTGGGCGGCCAGGGTGCCCACACCACCTGGTGGCGCGGCCAGGGCTAGCCCGCGCCACCATATGGTGTGGCCAGGCCCTGGCCCTCCTCCGTCTCTGCTTCTGGCTCCGTGAATCTTCCGGTAAAATAGGAACTTTGGCTTTTGTCCCATCCAATTCCGAGAATATTCATTTTCTGACTTCCTGGAACCAAAAACAGCAGAAAACAGGCAGCTGGCACTGTGGCTCTTGTTAATAGGTTAGTCCAAGAAATCATATGAAAAGTACTCCAAAGTTGGAACAAAACACAAGAAAGTAGATAAAACCAAGCATGGAACATCAAAAATTATAGATACATTTGCTATGTATTAGTGACAGAAATATCTAAGGTACTAGATGTGTTATTGCTACTAGGGAGAAAACAATAATCCTTTGTTCATAGAACAATCATATTGTTTACTTTACACACTTTGCTTAATGCAATTATCTGTTTCTTGCAACTTAATACTGGAGGGGGTTCGGATGATAACCTGAAGGTGGATTATTATTCATAGATGCAGTTGGATTACGGTCTATGTATACTGTTGTAATGCCCAATCAAATCTCATAGGAGTTAAGATGATTAGTATATGCATGTATGCTTTCTCGGTGTCTGTCAATTGCCCCGCTGTAATTTGTTCACCCAACATGTCTTCTATCTTAAGGAGAATCATCTCTAGTGAACTATGGACCCCGGTCCTTTCTTTTACTATCAATCTACAATTTGCTATTTACTGTTTTCTGTTTAGTTTCTGCAAGCAATTACTATCTTCCACACAATACGTTTAATCCTTTGTTTTAGCAAAACCGGTGAGATTGACAACCTCACTGTAAGTTGGGGGCAAAGTTCTGTGGTTGTGTTGTGCAGGATTCCAAGTTGGAAACAACACCTTGGAGGTGTTTCGTTGCTCCTACTGGTTTGATAACCTTGGTTTCATAACTGAGGGAAAACTTGCTGCTGTGCTCATCATACCTTCCTCTTGGGGTTCCCCAACGAGCTCGAATATATTTTGAGCCATCAAGCTATTTTTCTGGCGCCGTTGCCGGAGAGTCAAGGACATCTTCACAAGGGGAGTCCCTCATAACCAATCTCTTTACTTTGTTTTATTTGTTTTGCTTAGTTTATTTCTTCTTTGTTTGCTTGTTTCTTTTATCAAAAACTCCAAAAAAATAGTTTGGTTTGGTTTGCTTTCTCTTATAAAAACACATAAAAAATTAGTTCCTACTTCAAGTTGTTTTTATGTCTAGTTCTGCTCCAATCACTATTTCATTATGGATAACCCACTCAGTTTCCTATTTGGGAAAACTACTATCACTGCTAAGGTAGTAGATGAACCACCGCCTGCTAGAACCTCCATGGAATATTTTATAAGGTATAGAGAATCTTATAAGGGTAAAGTCATGAGAGCCGTGTTAAAAAGGTTGGATCTAATTGCTAAAATTTTGCTTAAATGCCATGATATAAATTGTTGCTCTAAACAGGATACTAAACATCTTAAATTCCAATGTGGCTTTAGTGAAGAATTTGTAATTATGAACTATCATTGGAATAACTATATTCATCTCGGATTTGAAGAAGTAGAACAATTAGTTTTGTTTATGGGAGCTTCTGAAATAGAATCCTTCACGTCTAAAAACTATGAAACCTGTGTTGCTTGTAAAGACCTTAAAGATATGGTATCTTCTAACTTTGATCATTGCATAGAAAATTTCAGCAATAATTGTTATATCATTGATTATAAAGAGAGACTCAGTAGTGCACAAGAATGTGTCCACAATTTGCAGGAGCCTATGGAAGAAGAAATTGCTGAACCTGAAAGCTCATTAGATGAAAAAGTGGAGGAGAGTGATGGACAAAAGGAGGAAGAATGGATTAGCTACCCATACAAAAGTAGGATAGTAACTCTTTATCCCTTACATTATTTGATTGTCCCCCATGCTTACTAAAGGAGGATGAACGTTATGCTCCTGTGGATTCTTTTGAAAAATCTACTATGGGTAAAACTTGTGATAATAATTATGCTCATGTTATCTATGATAATCCTTTATTAGTGCCTAACTTCGAAATGCATGGTACTAAAGAGCTTTGCTTAGAAAATGTTTATGATAAAGCTCTAGATGATGGTCCTATATTGGTTGATAATATTAATTGTACTACTATTAAAAATGAGATTGGAGGGGTCTTGACCTTATCTTGGAACCCCATACCTCTTGAGAATGATCAGTCACCTTGTTATAAATTTGTTAAAAGTGGGTTTGAATGTTTTAATCCCATTATTTTTTAGCTTGATAAAAATTATGTACTTGTAGATCATGAAAAGCATGCTTTATGTGATAGTTATATTGTTGAGTTTATTCATGAGGCTACTGAAAATTATTATGAGATAGGAAAATATGGTTGTAGAAGTTTTCATGGTACTGAAACACCTCTCTATGTGCTGAAAATTTTGAAGTTACTCTTGTTTTATCTTCCTATGCCTGTCACTTTGTTCTTTGTGAATTTATTTCCATACAAGATTCCTATGCATGGGAAGTGGGTTAGACTTAAATTTGTTCTAAATTTTCTTTTTGATGCTCACTTTTACTTCAATTCATATTTCTTATGTGAGCATCTTTTCAAGCTTTCTATGCCTAACTTAAAGGCATTAAAGAAAAGTACTTCTTGGGAGATACTCTGTAACACCCTCAAATCGGCCCTATGCAAGTTTTAGCGCTTCCCGCCAAACCCGCATAGAAACGATTCAAGGATGCCCACCAGGCACTTGCATGCGGGTGGAAAACGAACTAATACCATTACACATTAGTCCATGATGGAACCCACAGAACATATATATACAACAACGACTTCATGAGTCAAGAATACAGATATACTACACAAAGATCCAAATCACCTTAAAAACGATAGAGCGTCCGACTACGGACAAGATGCAAATGGGGCTAAGAGCCCTGAAGAATAACCAATGGCATCCATAACCCTGCCCAGGCCAAGCCGGAATGGTAACCCTGCTAACGACGTCGATCTCAAACCTGCTAAAACAAAAGGGGTGCCGACAAAGGGCAAAGGAAAAAGAGGAGCGCCAAGATCGAGGCCAAGACAGCGAGGCTAGAATTCGGCTCTCGCCTACATAGGTATGGTGGATGAAGCGGCAGAAAGATGCACTCAACAACCTATAGAGACTCGATAAACTGTCGGCTATTAGAGAAATATAAGAAAGACCTATTCGGAACCAACCTTATACTAACACCAATCATACCCATCCTAGTATTTCCCCTCGAGACCAAACGAGGAAGTCAAACCGAGGAACTCACACAGTTGGCAGTTTTATTCATTCTATTATAGTTGCAGAACTTACTAGTCAGATATAGATAGCATGATTCATCCTGATAGCATAAGTAGTGGGCAGTTTTAGTTAACCATTCAGTTGTAGTTGCGACTTACTAGTCGACATACATTAGCATGTGACATCCCAACCCAGCAGTTGTTGACACTTTTATTTCATTCCATTGGAGTTGCGATACTTACTAGGCAGGCATAACATGACACGATACACCCCAGTTCCACCAGTTGTTGGCCCTTTTATTATCCATTCCATTATAGTGAAGTTGATTACTAGTCACATATTAAGTCAAATTTATAGCACTACTTTAGTTATGCTTGTCTATGATCGAGATACTGTGCTCCAAGTCGTCCATAAATCATGGACACGGCTTTGAAAGATTTACCTGCGAGGTGCACAAATAGCAACACACACACGATCAACCTCGGAAAAACCAAATCAAAACCCGACGAGGCTTTCACGACAAAGCAATCACAGGATTCATAAAATATTTCAGGGGGCCACCCCACTAAGCTACCCGCAACGAAGTTGGCTCGAACGGACCTGTGGTTTGTGACAATAGTAAACGATCGGGAACCCGAAAGTGTGACTGGCACATTGATACTGAAAACATTCCATGTTCCAAAATAGTACAGGTGCTCCACGCACAATCGTAAATAAAGCAGTAAGCATGGCATAAGTATAGGATAGTAATAAAGCCCCAAACTACTTAGTGGCCCCAAGAAATAAGAAATGAATCAAGCTCTAGATAAGGGGATTCATGGTCCCATATGCGGATAGTGCGATAGTCAAGGAACAGGTATCAAGTACTCGGGGTCCTACGGGACACAAGTGAGCGTGGAAAAACCAAATAACATCTATTGCCCACTGATGCCTCTGCATTAGTTATATCTATTCCCAGCATTTTAATAGTTCCATTTAAAGTCATGATCATCTCCACCATTAAGCATCTCCACCATTATCATGTGTCAACTTGCCGTCAACAGTGAAACGACAACGATGCGAAGCAACACATAAGCAAGAAACTACGACTCGCAAGGCTGACTATCTATCAAACAACAGGCAATAGGATGTGTCCATGGCAATATAGAGGCTGCAAGGAGTATAAATGGTGCACGGAAACTAAAGCATCACAATACGGGTAGCAATAGATCAACAGGAGGAAGTAAAGACTATAAATGCAAAATAGGTAGAAAGGGGGAGATTGCTCGCCTGGAAAACATAGCCGAAGATTCATAGCCGAAGGACTTGTCGATACTCGCATCCACTCAATGGCCCAATCCGCAAAGAAGCAAAGCACTAAAAGAAACAGCGGATGCAATATTTAATACTACGACAGAAGACCGGGCATGATGCATGTATGATGCATGACATGGCAAGGATGCGATGCAACTAGGCAATATTAAGCGGAACCAGGGTCCCGACAATTAATTAGAAGGTTCAAGTTATTTAGCTACCCCGCAATCTACATGTTGGCTTAACAAGGCAAAACACGACATCGGTTTGTTACACAGATTTAAATGGAGTCAATATAAGACTAGAATAGCCTACATATGGTCTCCATACTTAATTATGAGGTGAATCGACTATAATGTCCCAAACCCACATGATGCGATGTATGCAAGGATGAACAATTTAATATGCAACAATTTATATAGATGGCACTTTATAAAATAGGTCTAGAAAAAGGGTCACACATTGGATCGACAATCTTGATGTTCACCGGGGGTTCGATGGGGTTCGGTCTGCGGATCCGTGATCGGTCTTCGGGTTTGTGATGGAGGACTCGGTGTTCCGTGTAGAAGGACTTGGGGTGTTCCGTGATGGAGATCTTGGGTCGGCGTCGGTGGTCTTGCGTAGGCCTTCGGGTATCGTCCCTAGAAGGGCACCGGAGATCTTGTTGGAGACTCCCGATGTCCATGTTCAACTTCTCGTTCTCGTCCACCGGGAGGTTGTGGCCGAGAACATGGGTGCTCACCATGTTCTTCTTGTCATCGTACCACACCCGAGCAGTACCATCACCACCAGGTAGTTGAACAAGTTGTCGCGTTTTCCTTCGAGAACATGTAGCAGCAGCATCATATAGACTCCATCGAATCTTCACCACATCGTTACACTCCAACGGACAGAGCCAACACTAAAAAGAAATTAGCACGAGGCATTCTCGAACGATAGCAGAACAAGGACACAAACAAGCTTGGTCAGGGGAACTTGGGCACCATCTAGATGAAACAAAACCAGAGCAAGGAGGCGTCCACGAACAGGATAGGGTATCAATCGGCGTCGAGAGCGAAACAAAGGCACTATCGAGGGGGAAGGCGAGCAGATGCGGTGGAGAGGCTCCTGCACATGGTGGTGCGAGGTGCTCGCAGAGAGGCGAGGGGATCCGGAGGCCGTGGCGGCGCGCCGTGCTCACAGAGAGGGTCCGCGAGCAGCCGGAGACGGGGAGGGCGTGCAGAGACAATGCAGGGAGGGAGCAGGGAAGATGAGCGGCGGCTTGCCACTGAGCTCGGCCAGGGGCATCCACGGCCATGAGCGGGCTAGGAAGCGTCGGGCGAGCCCTGTAGGTGGGGCAGGGGAGGCAACCTGAGCGGGAGGAGGGAGGCCACGCTGGGAGGCGAGGATGGACTAGGGGCGGTCGGAGCTTGCTGATGTGGAAGTGGCGGCGCGGGAGGACGAGGTCGGCCATCGCGGGGCACCACGATGTCAAGGACCAAGGACGCGCAGAGAGGAGATCGAAAGGGGCAGAGGATTTGAGAAGGAGGCGAGGCGAGCCTGAGAGGGAGGACCGAGAGGAGGGGTGGCGGCGCTGGGTGCTTGCGGTGACAAGGAGGGGTTGGTGGCGACAGAGCGAGGGAGGCGGCGGCGCCATGCGGCCAGAGAGGAGGCACGGCTCGGCGGCGGAAACCTCGCCAGGGAGAGGAGAGGGCGCGACGGCGCTTCTCGCGGAGCAGAGGCGGGACGGCGAAAGACGAGGAAGGAACCATGGCGGCGGGGTCTGCAGCGGGAGGAGGGAGACGTGGAGAGGAAGGAGATCAGAGGAGCGGTGTCGAGGACCAGGTCTCGTGCGGGATTGCGCGAGGATGGAGAGGGCGCAGGGTCACGGCAGGTGGGGACGGGAATCACGTCGCGTCAGGGTGGGGCGGTCCAGGAGCGGGTCGCATCATGGTGGGACCAGGTGAGGAGCGGGTGGGGTGGTTCATGGCGGCAGCCTCTGCGCGCTGACGTCACAGGCAGCCAAGGAGCGCGAGCTGTGGCATGCGGTGTCGTGGGGTGGGGCCAGGTCGTGGCGGAGATCCCTAGCGGTGGTCGTGGAGCAGGCTAGGTGGTGCGTGGCGCCTGTAGGTAGGTGTGTGTGGCGGCGGTGAGTGTGGGGTGCTAGGTAGGTTAGGTTAGGGTTTGGACTAGATAGATTTAGGATTTGGGTCTAGATGGGTTGGACCGGATGGTAGGTGGTCCGGCTGGTTGGGTCTCTGGCCCAATCGGCTGGACTGCCTCCCCGAAAACATTATTTTATTTTAAAAGATTTTATAAATAGTTTTTTAGATAAAACAAAATATCCAGAAACACCGGAGTTTTGATTTGAATAAAGACAGGGATATTTAGAAAACAAAGATAGGCTTTTTGAAAGTAGTTTTAGGCAAACAAATGCATGATGACATAATGATGCTCAAATGCAATGTGGCATGATGACATGAGCATGCGGTCATGATGATGCAATGCACAAAAACACAGCGATTTTCTAGTAGTGGTTTTATCGGGGTGCTACAATTCGACACCACTAACAATGGATCTCGCCCTCGAGATCCGCCTCATGGTACCGGGAAGAAGGCCAACAATCTGAATCTTCTCGCTTCATGTAGATCCTCGTGACACCACTAACAAAGACTCTTTCTCTATCTTGAAATCGGGAACACCACCAACAAGAGGTCGTTGCCCGTGATCGCCGAGAGTACACTCCAGGGACAAAGGGCGAAGGTAGAGGTATCAACAAATAAAGCCACCTCTAACTTCGATAGAAGGAGAGAAACGATGCATTCTAATCCACTTCAATGTACACGAGCAAATAGAGTGAGTAGTCGGCATGGGGGCCAATCCATCACGCACCCGAACTATTACTCCGCACAATCAGTAGGAAAGCGTGCAACCATTCTTGGAATCAGACTGAAGATCTCGACAATCGATGTTTGGAACAAAGGAGTGATGCAGGCTCTGCATCCGATCTGGCATAGATGATGTTGTCGCGTCAGAAAACACCGGAAGGCACGAGAAGGAAAAAAGAGAAGTCCAACAGATGAAGGATTCCTCAGATAGCATGAAGACCGGATGTAGAAACACTGTTGCCAAAGGGGGAAGCGAAACCTCAAGGTAATGCGACGGAAACCCAACCACGAGAAATCCTGGACTCGAAGAAAAGATAAGAGAGCAGATTCAAAACACGCAGAGGTAAGAGGAGAATAGCAGAGGGATAAGGAGTAAAAGCAGACCTAATCAGATCTATCCAACCGATTTTGCAAAATAGTTTTGACACTCTACTTCGGCCGTTAGCTAGGTTATCCTACAAGCTGGAGCAGTGGGGTATCGCAACTGCTGAGCTCTGATACCACTCTGTAACACCCTCAAATCGGCCCTATGCAAGTTTTAGCGCTTCCCGCCAAACCCGCATAGAAATGATTCAAAGATGCCCACCAGGCACTTGCTTGCGGGTGGAAAACGAAGTAATACCATTACACATTAGTCCACGATGGAACCCACAGAACATATATATACAACAACGACTTCATGAGTCAAGAATACAGATATACTATACAAAGATCCAAATCACCTTGAAAACGATAGAGCGTCCGACTACGGACAAGATGCAAATGGGGCTAAGAGCCCTGAAGAATAACCAATGGCGTCCATAACCCTGCCCAGGCCAAGCCGGAAGGGTAACCCTGCTAACGACGTCGATCTCAAACCTTATAAAACAAAAGGGATGCCGACAAAGGGCAAAGGAAAAAGAGGAGTGTCAAGATCGAGGCCAAGACACGAGGTTAGAATTCGGCTCTCGCCTACATAGGTATGGTGGATCAAGCGCAGCAAAGATGCACTAAACAACCTATAGATACTCGATAAACTATCGGCTATTAGAGAAAGATAAGAAAGACCTATTCGGAACCAACCTTATACTAACACCAACCATACCCATCCTGGTATTTCCCCTCGAGACCAAACGAGGAAGTCAAACCGAGGAACTCACACAGTTGGCAGTTTTATTCATTCTATTATAGTTGCAGCACTTACTAGTTAGATATAGATAGCATGAGTCATCTTGATAGCATAAGTAGTGGGCAGTTTTAGTTAACCATTCAGTTGTAGTTGCAGTACTTACTAGTCAGATACAATTAGCATGTGACATCCCAACCCAGCAGTTGTTGACACTTTTATTTCATTCCATTGGAGTTGCGATACTTACTAGGCAGGCATAACATGACATGATACACCCCAGTTCCACCAGTTGTTGGCACTTTTATTATCCATTCCATTATCGTGAAGCTGATTACTAGTCACATATTAAGTCAAATTTATAGCACTACTTTAGTTATGCTTGTCTATGATCGAGATATTGTGCTCCAAGTCGTCCATAACCGCGAACACGGCTTTCAAAAAGATTTACCCTGCAAGGGTGCACAAATAGCAACACACACACGATCAACCTCGGAAAAACCAAATCAAAACCCGACGAGGCTTTCACGACAAAGCAATCACAGGATTCATAAAATATTTCAGGGGGCCACCCCACTAAGCTACCCGCAACGAAGTTGGCCGGCTCCGGAACGGACCCAGGGTTTGTGACAATGGCTGTAAACGACTGGGAACCCGAAAGTGTGACTGGGCTTGTCGATACCGCGAAAACATTCCACGTTCCAAAACAGTACAGGTTCTCCACGCACAATCGTAAATAAAGCAGTAAGCATGGCATAAGTATAGGATAGTAATAAAGCCCCAAACTACTTTGTGGCCCCAAGAAATAAGAAATGAATCAAGCTCTGGCTAAGGGGATTCATGGTCCCATATGCGGATAGTGCGATAGTCAAGGAACAGGTATCAAGTACTCGGGGTCCTACGGGACACAAGTGAGCGTGGAAAAACCAAATAACATCTATTGCCCACTGATGCCTCTGCATTAGTTATATCTATTCCCAGCATTTTAATAGTTCCATTTAAAGTCATGATCATCTCCACCATTAAGCATCTCCACCATTATCATGTGTCAACTTGCCGTCAACGGTGAAACGACAACGATGCGAAGCAACACATAAGCAAGAAACTACGACTCGCAAGGCTGACTATCTATCAAACAACAGGCAATAGGATGTGTCCATGGCAATATAGAGGCTGCAAGGAGTATAAATGGTGCACGGAAACTAAAGCATCACAATACGGGTAGCAATAGATCAACAGGAGGAAGTAAAGACTATAAATGCAAAATAGGTAGAAAGGGGGAGATTGCTCGCCTGGAAAACATAGCCGAAGATTCATAGCCGAAGGACTTGTCGATACTCGCATCCACTCAATGGCCCAATCCGCAAAGAAGCAAAGCACTAAAAGAAACAGCGGATGCAATATTTAATACTACGACAGAAGACCGGGCATGATGCATGTATGATGCATGACATGGCAAGGATGCGACTAGTAATATTAAGCGGAACCAGGGTCCCGACAATTAATTAGAAGGTTCAAGTTATTTAGCTACCCCGCAATCTACATGTTGGCTTAACAAGGCAAAACACGACATCGGTTTGTTACACAGATTTAAATGGAGTCAATATAAGACTAGAATAGCCTACATATGGTCTCCATACTTAATTATGAGGTGAATCGACTATAATGTCCCAAACCCACATGATGCGATGTATGCAAGGATGAACAATTTAATATGCAACAATTTATATAGATGGCACTTTATAAAATAGGTCTAGAAAAAGGGTCACACATTGGATCGACAATCTTGATGTTCACCGGGGGTTCGATGGGGTTCGGTCTGCGGATCCATGATCGGTCTTCGGGTTTGTGATGGAGGACTCGGTGTTCTGTGTAGAAGGACTTGGGGTGTTCCGTGATGGAGATCTTGGGTCGGTGCCGGTGGTCTTGCGTAGGCCTTCGGGTATCGTCCCTAGAAGGGCACCGGAGATCTTGTTGGAGACTCCCGATGTCCATGTTCAACTTCTCGTTCTCGTCCACCGGGAGGTTGTGGCCGAGAACATGGTGCTCACCATGTTCTTCTTGTCATCGTACCACACCCGAGCAGTACCATCACCACCAGGTAGTTGAACAAGTTGTCGCGTTTTCCTTCGAGAACATGTAGCAGCAACATCACATAGACTCCTTCGAATCTTCACCACATCGTTACACTCCAACGGACAGAGCCAGCACTAAAAAGAAATTAGCACGAGGCATTCTCGAACGATAGCAGAACAAGGACACAAACAAGCTTGGTCAGGGGAACTTGGGCACCATCCAGATGAAACAAAACCAGAGCAAGGAGGCGTCCACGGACAGGATAGGGTATCAACCGGTGTTGAGAGCAAAACAAAGGCACTGTCGAGGGGGAAGGCGAGCATATGCGGTGGAGAGGCTCCTACACATGGTGGTGCGAGGTGCTCGCAGAGAGGCGAGGGGATCCGGAGGCCGTGGCAGCGCGCGGTGCTCACAGAGAGGGTCCGCGGGCGGCCGGAGACGGGGAGGGCGTGCAGAGACAATGCAGGGAGGGAGCGGGGAAGATGAGCGGCGACTCGCCACTGAGCTCGGCCAGGGGCAGCCATGGCCATGAGCGGGCTGGGGCAGCGCCGGGCGAGCCCTGCAGGTGTGGCAGGGGAGGCGACCTGAGCGGGAGGAGGGAGGCCACGCTGGGAGGCAAGGATGGAGTGGGGGCGGTCGGAGCTTGCTGATGTGGAAGTGGCGGCGTGGGAGGACGAGGTCGGCCATCGCGGGGCACCACGGTGTCGAGGACCGAGGACGGCGACGGACGGAGATCGAGCGTGGGCCAGAGGACGGAGAAGGAGGCGACACGGCAAGGCGAGCCTGAGAGGGAGGACCGAGAGGAGGGGTGGCGGCGCTGGGTGCTTGCGGTGACAAGGAGGGGTTGGTGGCGACATAGCGAGGGGAGGCGGCGGCACCATACGGCCAGAGAGGAGGCGCGGCTCGACGGTGAAAACCTCACCAGGGAGAGGAGAGGGCGGGGCGGCGCTTCTCGCGGAGCAGAGGCGGGACGGCGGCAGACGAGGAAGGAACCGTGGCGGCAGGGTCTGCAGCGGGAGGAGGGAGACGCGGAGAGGAAGGAGAGCAGAGGAGCGGTGTCGAGGACCAGGTCTCGTGCGGGATCACGTGAGGATGGAGAGGGAGCGGGGTCACGGCAGGTGGGAACAGGAATCACGTCGCGTCAGGGTGGGGCGATCCAGGAGCGGGTCGCATCGTGGTGGGACTAGGTGAGGAGCGGTGTGGGGTGGTTCGCGGGCGAGCAGCCTCTGCGTGCTGCGTACGCTCGCGTGCGTGTTTCACGAGAGCGTCACGAGCGGTGCGGTGGCGTGTCGGTGGGGGTGGGGCCAGGTCGTGGCGGAGATCCCTAGTCAAGGTCAGGTGTGGAGCAGTGTTGGGGTGGTGTGCGTGGCGTCCAGGGTAGGTGTGTGCGGCGACGGTGAGTGTGGGGTGCTGGGTAGGTTAGGTTAGGGTTTGGACTAGATAGATTTAGGATTTGGGTCTAGATGGGTTGGACCGGATGGTAGGTGGTCCGGCTGGTTGGGTCTCTGGCCCAATCGGCTGGACTGCCTCCCCGAAAACATTATTTTATTTTAAAAGATTTTATAAATAGTTTTTTAGATAAAACAAAATATCCAGAAACACCGGAGTTTTGATTTGAATAAAGACAGGGATATTTAGAAAACAAAGATAGGTTTTAGAAAGTAGTTTTAGGCAAACAAATGCATGATGACATAACGATGCTCAAATGCAATGTGGCATGATGAGATGAGCATGCGGTCATGATGATGCAATGCACAAAAACACAGCGATTTTCTAGTAGTGATTTTATCGGGGTGCTACATAACCCAATAGTTTACTTGAGTCTTGGAAGTTATTGCTTCAGTAATAACCTTTCCTTATCATTTTTGTGTGGTTTTTGTGCCAAGTGTAACCTCTAATGAGAGAGAAGTAAGACTTGGAAAAGTTGTTGTGCCAAAACAAATTTGTGTGCTTCGCTGTAAGAAAAATCTCTGTTTGTCGGTTTGGCTGTAATTATTTGTACTTCTTCCCCAGGTTGTTATCCAACTTTCATTAGTTCAGCACTTTTCGATTTGAGCAACATAAGGTCTTCAAAAAAATTGGTTTTTACCTACTGGTCTGTTTTCACAGATTTCTGCCATTATTTGCATTTGCCTCTTAATCTCTTTGTTTTTGAGTTGTCTTTGATCATTTGAACTTTTTAAAGGAAGTGATACAGTAGCTTTTGTTTTAATGGAAGTTTTACTTGTGTTGGAACTGAACCAAAAGACTTATTATCTTGAATACACTAATGTTGCTAATGAAGATTGTGTGCAGTTTTGTATGAAGGAAATTTTAAAGTGTAGGGAAGAGTAATGTGATGAGATGAAGAATGGACAAAAGCTCAAGCTTGGGGATGCCACCCGTGTCACCCCAAGAAATATTCAAGAAGTACAAGCGTCAAAGCTTGGGGATGCCCAAGGCATCCCCTTCTTCATCAATAAAAGTTTCAGGTTTCTTCCAAACACTTCATTTTTATTGTCTCATGCACAATTGTGTTGTTCTTGGAGCGTCTTTGTTTTCGTTTTTAGTTTTCATTTTCTTAGTTTGCTTGAATAAATTGGTTGAACCCCATCATTCATGCATTAGTTTTCAAATAAAGTTGATTTGGATTGGAAAAGAGTAGGAAAGTTCATGCTTAAGTGGTAAAAAGGAGCTTGTTTTTGACTATGACTTAGGCTTTATCTTGTCATGCTTGATATTGTTTTGGCTTTATGCTTAGTGATTATTGCTGTAGCATGACATGTTATAAACAATTGATATTGCTTAATGTGCCTTGAAAGAATCATGCGTTGTTTTAGCATATAAAAGCATAATATTGTGGTATTCTCCTTTAATGCTTTATTTGGGTTGACTTGGCGCATGCTCACACCATGTTAAGACTATACCAAAGTCACCATAGCCTCTATGATCATTTAGTTTTCGTCTTGTAATATCACTTTATGCTTTAATTAATAATGTTTTGTCGCTTTGCATGATTATGGCCATTATTGCTCTCTTAGTTGGTCGCTCCGAGTCTTTTGCTAGCCTCCATACCAAGTATGAGTTACACTCATGCATCCAACTCCAAATAAAACCAAGTTATTCCAAATAGTCCACCATACCTACCTATTAGCATTTGCTATTCCAAGTATATTCATGTTTTTATCTACCTTCCGAATTAAACTTGTTATGTGAAAATTAGTGATTAAAGCTCTCACGAACTTGATGGCACACTTTACTTTTCTTGACCCTAATAAACTTGAACCATTGTTTCATCTATGTTGTATATGCTTGCACTTATACGTTGGGATTAGCAGAACCATGTTGTCATAGGGAACGCTTTCAACATTGCACTTGTACATTGTACCCAGTTGATATCATGCTCTTTTGTTTATGGATGTTGTCGGTGTGAAATAAAAGGGGAGCTTGTAAGTCCATGGAGTTATGTATGTGTGTTAGAGAAACGCTTGGGCCGCTAGCCTAAGCCATGCCTAATCATGGTGGAAACTTGCAGCATCACCATAGTGAGCAATCTATGAAGCATTCTTCTTATAAAAAAAGAGAGAGATTGAGAAAAAAAAGAAAAAAAAGCTAACAAAAGAGGAAAGAGAGAAAAAACACCATTTTCCCATGGTAAATAAGAAGATTGCTGAGATTCTCATTGTGTGCTTGCCTTGTCATTTTGGTTATGGGATATCTCATGTATCATGTGCAAGGGGTACCCCGTTGGCGGTTCTCTATGATACACATGTACTTACTATGATAAGAACTTACCAGTAACTAAACTTGAGTAGCATGAGGAGCGGCCCTCGTATTCAAGGGACATGAGATTGCTAACTTATACTTTGTCAAGCATATACTCCATAGTTTGTTCACTTTAACCTTAATCACTTCAAGATGCTTATGATAGGGGCAATGAGAGCTGAAAGCTAATAAGTACCATAATTTTTGGAATCTCTTTATGAGACTTGAATCCCTGCTTCTTTCTATGAAGGCATTTCTTTTACTTTTATGTTGAGTCTCCATCTTCTATCTTTATGCACCTATTGAGAGAGCATAGTGGCCATTCTTAGTTTAATGTGCATTGTCCCAAGACTTGTTGATTGATTCATAACTTTGATATTGGTTGTTCTTAAACTATTTGTATCTAGTCACCCTTATGAACTTTGAAGGTGTCCTATGCATTTACGTTTTGCTACACTATGAGGGACAAGCTGAATACCATTTTCATTATGTTTTCTATATGTGAAACAAACAAACGTCTTGCAAAGCATTGTTATTCATGAATCTTTTGTTTGTACCTTTTCATATTACAATATAGTTGCTATGTCTTATTGTTAGAACTATATCTTTCATGCTATGTTAAAGTACTATGATTCCAGCTATCAATGTTTTACAAATACCTTGATCAAGATTATGATGGTGCATGTCACCTAAAAAATTATTCTTTTTTATCACTTACCTACTCGAGGACGAGCAAGAGTTAAGCTTGGGGATGTTGATACGTTGCAAACGTATCTATAATTTTTGATGTGCCATGCTTGTTTTATATCTACTTTCTTATGTTTTGTCCACACTTTAGAGTATTTTTACACATTTTCTAGAACTAACCTATTAACAAGATGCCACAATGCCAGTTGCCTGTTTTCTATTGTTTTTGGTTTCAGAAAAGCTGGAAAAGAAATATTCTCGGAATTGGACCGAACAAAAGCCGAAGTCGATATTTTACCGGAAGACTCACAGAGCCAGAAGACGAGACGGAGAGGGGCCAGGGGCTGGCCACACCACCTGGTTGTGTGGGCCAGGGAAGGCCGCGCCAGGGGGTGGTGTGGGCCCCCTGGCACTCCACCGACCTTGCTCCTTCGCCTTTATATTGCCTCCAGGACGGAAAACCCTAAGTACCCAATCAAAATTCCATGAAAGAGTCTGTAGCCACCGCCATCTCCATCCCTAGATCGGGAGGGATCTGAAGCTCTTCCCAGCACCCTGTCGGAGGGGAGAGATCACCCTGGAGGCCTTCTTCATCACCATGTCTGCCTCTGGTGTGATGCGTGAGTAGTTCATCCTTGGACTACGGGTCCATGTAGTAGCTAGATGGTTGGTTCTTCTCCTTTGTGCTACCATCTCTAGATCTTGTGAGCTCCGTTCATGATCAAGATCATCTATTTGTAATCATACATGTTGTGTTTGTGGGATCCGATGGATATTGAGATGCTATTTCAGATTGATTATTGATTCTATCATGTCTTTGTTATTTGTGATCTTGCATGCTTTCCGTTGTTAGTATCTATCTTGGTCGAGTAGATGCTAGCAACTCCAAGAGGGAGTATTTTATGCTCGATAGTGGGTTCATGCCTCTAGGAATCTAGGGAAGTGATAGAAATCTCTAAGGTACTAGATGTGTTGTTGCTACTAGGGAGAAAACAACAATCCTTTGTTCGTAGAACAATCGTATTGTTTACTTTACACACTTTGCTTAATGCAATTATCTGTTGTTTGCAACTTAATACTGGAGGAGGTTCGGATAATGACCTGAAGGTGGATTATTAGTCATAGATGCAGTTTGATTACAGTCTATGTATAATGTTGTAATTCCCAATCAAATCTCATAGAAGTCAAGATGATTAGTATATGCATGTATGCTTTCTCGGTGTCTGTCAATTGCCCCGCTGTAATTTGTTCACCCAACATGTCTTCTATCTTAAGGAGAATCACCTCTAGTGAACTATGGACCCCGGTCCTTTCTTTTACTATCAATCTACAATCTGCTATTTACTGTTTTCTGTTTACTTTCCGCAAGCAATTACTATCTTCCACACAATACGTTTAATCCTTTGTTTTCAGCAAAACCGATGAGATTGACAACCTCACTGTAAGTTGGGGGCAAAGTTATGTGGTTGTGTTG
This sequence comes from Avena insularis, assembly GCA_023614405.1. Lineage (NCBI taxonomy): Eukaryota > Viridiplantae > Streptophyta > Magnoliopsida > Poales > Poaceae > Avena > Avena insularis. The sequence continues at coordinate 604,986,463 of CM042690.1, read as the reverse complement.
TGCAGGATTCCAAGTTGGAAACAACACCTTGGAGGTGTTTCCTTGCTCCTACTGGTTCGATAACCTTGGTTTCATAACTGAGGGAAAACTTGCTGTTGTGCTCATCATACCTTCCTCTTGGGGTTCCCCAACGAGCTCGAATATATTTTGAGCCATTAGTCCACCCCGCTCTCCTCCCTTAGTCGCGTCTCTCTCTCGTGCCCTGCAACACCGCCCCACCACAATCCCCACCAACTCCTCCCTCCCCTCACCGCTAGCCTTCTCCAGCACTGCTCCTCGCTGCGCAGGCACGCAACACCTTGTTGCCCTCGCCCCTTCCTCGCCGCGCCGCCCGGTCCTCCACCCCGGACCCCGTCGCGTCAAGCTTCGCCGCCAGACGCCTTCTCACCCGACGCTCCTTCATGGCTGGAGCCTGACCCTCGCTCGTCCTCATTCATGCGTCCCCAGCCCGCGTCCTGCTCTGCCTTGGCCATTCGCCTCTCCTCCCCGCGGGTTCCTCACCGCCGGCAAAGGGATGCCCCGCGCCCTTGCTCAATCGCCATCGCCTCTCACCTCTGTAGTCGACATAGGTCGTGCCTCCTGCCGGCTTTGCCTGCTACCGAGTTTGGCTTGTTCCTATTGCGTTGGTGCTGATCATGTGACGTGTGGCCTCCCAACATAGAGTCTATGTGCATGTGGTGTTTTTGGTGTGGTGATTTTAGAGCCCACATTGACTAACTTCGCTCTGATGCTAACAAGATAGAAGATGAACCTGAGGGCCTCGACCAGATCTTCTTGGCAGCTGACCATGTAAGGATGTCGAAGCACCAAGGTCGACATGTGGATATGTACCGAGAAGGCACCTAAGTACCCCGACATGGATTCGGCGATTCGAGTGTCTCCACCATGATCTTCCCTCAATTATGAACCACCTGAGATATCGCCGATGCCAAAGCAAGTTCATCGACAACATCCGAAGCCGGACACCATGATCGTCAACTTGGAGTGACAAGGTCTCCTTCATGGACCCGATGATCCAAAGACCCGATCCCGAGGATCCGAAGGCCGATAACAATCCCATCGAACCCCGAGAGCCCCGAGAGCCCCGGATCCAAGCACCAATGTGTGACCCTTTTTTCCGAGACCACTATTTTATAAATGACATCTACTTGTTGCATATTAAACTGTTCATGATGACATACATATTTTGTCATTTAGGGGTACTTTATCGATTCACCTCATAATTAAATATGGAGATTATATGCGGGCTATTCTTAGCTTATATTGTCTCCATTTAAATTTTTGTAGAGAACCGGTGCCATGGTTTGCCTTGTTAAGACAACATTTAAATTGTGGGGTACCTAAACAACATGAACCTTCTAATTAATTGTCGAGATCCTGATTCCGCTTAATATTGCCTAGTTGCATCGCATCCTTGCCATGTCATGCAACATACATACATCATGCCGGATCTTTTGCCGTAGTATTAAATAGTGCATTCAGTGTTTCTTTTAGTGCTTTGCTTCTTCACAGATTAGGCAGTTGAGTTGATGCGAGTATTGACAAGTTCTTCGGATACGAACCTTCGGAAGTGTTTCCCGGGCGAGCATTCTCCCCCTTTCTACCTATTTTGCATTTATAGTTTCCTCCTGTTGATCTATTACTATCTGGGTTATCAATGCTTTAGTTTTCTGTAACAGTTATATCCCCTGTAGGCTATATTGCCTTGGGCACCTCCTATTGCATGTTGTTTGATAGATAGTCGGCCTTGCGAGTCGTAGTTGCTTGCTCAGGTGTTGCGGTGCGTCGTCGATGTTCCACAGTTGTTGGGAGGTTGCCACATGTTTAATGGCAGAGATGATCATGACTTCCACTACAACTTGTCAATTAAAATACTAGAAATAGATATAATGCATAGGCACCGGTGGGTGATAGATGTTATTTGGTTTTTACCCGCCCACTTATGTCTACCTAGGACCTCGAGTTCTTGACACCTGTTCCAAGATCGAGCGTGCTAACCACATGTGGGGTGTGTGGGCACCCCTATCGGCTTACTACCTGATTTCAAAGTACTATGTTGGGGGCCACAAACTAGTTTGGGGTGTTATTACTATCTTGTACTTATGTCATGCTTTACTGCTTTATTTACTATTGTGTGTGGAGCGCCTGTACTGTTTAGGAACCCCGTGCCACGATTTCGTGGTATCGACAAGCCTAGTCACACTTTCGGGTTCCCAGCCGTTTACAACCGTTGTCACAAACCCTGGGTCTGTCTCGGAGCCGGCCGACTTTGTTGAGGGTAGCTTAGTGGGGTGGCCCCATGTACTTGCTTTTGGTCTAGGAAACATCGTGTCCGAATCCCTGCCAACATACCGATGGGTATATGTCTCATGATCTTGCACCTACATGATCTGGCAACAAGGGTGGAAGTGCGTGTGGATATTTTGGCGCACCCCTGCAGGGTTAGATCTTTTGAAAAGTCGTGTCTGCGGTTATGGACGACTTGGAGCACAATTTCTCAATCATAGACAACTATAACTAAATAATTACTGTTATAATTTGACTTGGATCTGATATGACTAGTAAGTTGGATAACCACCATGGAATGAATAAATAAAACTGCCAACTGTGTGAGTTTCCTCGAAAGAACTTTCTCATTTGGTCTCGAGGGGGAAATACCACGATGGGTATGTTTGGTGTTAGTATCAGGCTGGTTCCGAATAGGTCTTTATTATTCCTCTCTGATAGCCGTCAGTTGTATCGAGTCTCTATAGGTTGTTTAGTGCATGCTTCGCTGCCGCTTCAGTCCACCATACCTATGTAGGCGAGAGGCGCCGAATTCTAAGACTCTCAGTGTACTTGCCTCAGTACTGACCGCTCCCTTTTTCCTTTGACCTTTGTCGGCACCCCTTTTGTTTTACAAGTATAAGTTCGACGATGTTAGTGGCTATTCTTCATGGCTCTTAGCTAAATTTGCTTCTTATCTATACTCGGACGTTGTATCGTTTTTAAGGTGATTTGGATCTTTAGACTATATATCGGTATTCTTGACTCATTGGATCGTTGTTGTATATATATGTTCTGTGGGTTCCATCGTGAACTATTGTGTAATGATATTACTTCGTTTTCCACCTGCATGCAAGTGCCTGGTGGGCATCCTTGAATCGTTTCTATGTGGGTTTGACGGAAATCGATGAAACCTGCACATGGCCGATTTGCGGGTGTTACATCTAGTTCGTCAAAGTTGCTAACTTCTATAATACCATCCATTACCGTGTCAGGTTCGTCATCTGTTCCCCAACCAGTTGGTTCTATGGTGATATTAATACTAGGGCCATTCCAATTGATTTTGTAAGAGTGATCCTTTGAAAGATAAGTATTATTGGGTGTAGGTTTAGGTTCTAAGGTTTTGGTTTCTGATGAACTCCCATCTTCGTCCGTTTCCATATACATGTCATACCGAGCTCTATTTCGGGGTACAACTTCATCTTCGAATTTCTTCCGTTTAAGCATGACTCCTATGTGATCAGTTAGGTCATACATGGCTTCTACTAGGGCTTCACTAACTGTCTCGTGGGTACTAAAGAATGCTTGGATAAGAATGATGTTAATTTCTAGGTATGCAACTAATGCTTATGTGGTAGAATTTTAGACAAAGTCCCAATTCTCGTGGGTTATGTCTATAGCTTTGTCTGCATATGGTACCGCGTGAAATGTGGTTATCCTAAGTTCAGAATTTTCAGCTTTACAAATTGTTGTGATAGACTTTATGAGAGCAACCTCAAAAGTTGTCCAGTCTTCGTTAGCTTTTCCTATATATAGATTCTTTCTAAAGCTTTATGGGAGCGCCTAGAGGCCAAGGCCGCTGACATGGCATACATGGTGGAGCTACGGTGGATCAATCCAGGGCACGTAGTGGTAGAGGCGCATCAATACGTGGAGTATGTCGTGCGACACACGACCTCGTCCTCTTCCACCGCTCGGTGTGCGACATCGTCCTTGTCTGCTGATGTGCATCCTCTTCCACATCTCGAGGCGCGACCTCATCCTTGTCTGTCGCTGCACCGTCCTGTTCCTCCGCTTGGCGCATGGCTTCGTCCTCATGTGCCCCCGCGTCGTCCTCTTCCTCCGCTCAGCGCGCAACCTTGTCCTTGTCCTCCACCATGTCGTCCTCTTCTTCTGTTCGGCACGTGGCCTCGTTATCGTCCACCACCACGCCTTCCTCTTCCTATGCTCCGATCATCGACCTCTGTGGAGACTCCGACTCTTCCAAATCATCCTTCCAGAGGTGGTTGGATAGCCTCGACGACTAGGTGGTGGCTACCAAGACGGCGATGGCGCAAGAAGATAGCACCAGCACCGGCAACCGTTTACTTTAGGGTTTAAATCAATGTTTTAGTTTTTAGTAGTAGTTTTCTCAATGTTTTAAATCTATTTTTAAGTGCCTGTATGAACTATGTCAGATATTGTAAATATTTTCTCAATTTCAATTTGCATACAAGGTGTTTGTTGGAATGGGCACATACGAATCAAATTTTGGGGCTTAGTTTTTGGGGATCGGTTTCGCTGACCACCGTTTAGAGAGATTTTTTTGCTCATCTATCATAGGTAGGGTTTTAGTCCTCTAAGTTTTAGGGGATGGGTTATAGATGCTACGAGCATCCCTAGCCGTTATCCCTCCCAAAATGCGCAAGCCGGCAGAAAATGCGCACTTTAGTTTTATGTGTTTATCGCGACACTGGGTGAGCGTGTCGCCCAGCCCCCCAAAATGGTGACGTAGATGACAATTTTGGTAAGACACAATTTAACAAGTTTTAAAACATAATTTAAAACACATAAAACTAGGCGCTTCCTTTGAGCGCCCATAGGTGCTCCGCCAGATATAGTAGTTGATGATGTGTATGTGGGTCTCCGATTTTCTCATGCATGGAGAGGAAGGCAGCAAATACGACCATCACCTAGTTATCAACATCCGCAATAGGACTCTGGCAAAAATATGGTGCAATGTCAATCACCGGCTTCTCCCACTCGCTCTCAATGATCATGTTGTGCAAGATCACACAAGCATTTATGACCTCCCACATCTGATATTTTGACCAGGTAAGAGAGGATACCGGCAATAGCAAATCAAGCTTGGAGCACGCCAAATGCCCGCTTGACATCGTTCCTACAAGCCTCCTAGCACTGAGCAGAGTGAGATCTCTTACCCATAATAGGGTTTGAGATTGTATTCACAAATATTGACCATCTTGGATATATGCCATCTGTCATGTCCTGAATCGTGGCCACCAGGATGCAAACTCCCCTTTTGAGTTCGGACGGGGGCACAATGCGTCGTTGCCAACAAGGAAAGTCTCGACTTAGGAGCACACGATGATTTTTACCCAGGTTTAGACCACATTGTGCGAAACCCTAATTCCTGCAACTATGGTGTATGTGGTGGAGATGGATCCATTACAATGAGCATCCCCGTGGATGGGAAACGAACCCCTCTCTCTCTAGCCTACCCTCTCCTTTCTCTCTTTCGGCCTTGGCCTTTCCTTTATATCCTCAAGGGGGCATGATAGCTTCCAATTTGATCACATTTTACCGAGGCTTTTACATTGATTTCTCTCTGTTTTTGTTGGTTTTCCTCTTGCCACTAACGCTAATATTGCGAGAATAGAGGAATCTTGTTGTTTATGATGAATTTCAGGTGTTGGGCACTTTTGGAAGGATATAAAGCCATTTATGAGCTTAATGAGGAAAATCAAGCAAGTTATTAATTATCTCCTGGAATTTCAGTGAACATGATTTAGTTGTCTAGATAATTTTTTGTGTATAATTTCTTATTTAGCTTGATGAACTATCAGACGTTCATTAGCTAGATTCTTGGTTCTTTACAGAATCATAAGTTTGATATGATTTTTTTGCTATTAATATGGTTTATTGTCTTTACTGTGAATTTCCTATCTTAAGTTCTACTTGGCATTGGATCTACTTTTGTCACAGCTACTGATGTTGTCCTTTTAGTCACTTGTTCTCGGCCTTGTTATTGTGTACTTGTAAATAGTTATTCAGGATCTACATTCTCTGGTTGGGTTATCTTAATGTGCTCCATCTAGCTATCTACTGTTGTGCAATCTGGTCCACTGGGTTGTGGTTTCTAATGGTTTTATCTCTCCTTATACTACCTATGTATGAGCTAATGTTGTTAGTTGTTGATTTCAAAACCTCAAACTGTGAGGTTTAGGACTAGTTCCTTGACCTTGCAATATGGATTCTATATCAAATGGTTTTTTTCCCTTAGGGTAGAACCGACATTTTAACCATGATAGATGGTTCCTTTGTGTGGTTGTGTTGCAGGTAAAGATGGATGATGGCTCCAATATTTGCCATGTTCCACTGCGTTTAAACATTGTTTTTGGTCAAGCAATTGCCAAGAAACTCTAAATCCTTGCCACTAATGACTAATAATTGCAAAGATATGCAAAACCTCTCTTTGAATTATGTTGTGCAGGAAATCACAGCTTTTAATGTGAAATAAGGAGTCATAATGAAGGATTTTGAGGAAGTCTACATGGGCAAGTAATTGGAAAGCTATGCTAGGGCGTCAAAACGCTTAGCGACCACTGGTACGAGTATGGCCCGCCCGTACCAGGTGGCGACGACTTCGTCTCGTCAAATCCTACAACTTTCGTGAAGACGCCTGTATATTTTGAGGCTCTAGCCGCCGACCAAAAAGCCGCCATTCTCAGATTACATCACAACACCACCAAAGGGGATCCACACCATTGTTCATCCATTGTTCATTCCACCATCCATCCATCCACTAGCCATAGCCATTACTTTGTACTTTAGATCTTCTTATGATTTGGCAACCATTGTAAGAATATTTGATTTCAATCTAAGTATTTGTATGATGTTTTCTATCTCCGATCTATTTGTTATGAGTGAGTAGTCCTCACGGGCTGCGGGTTGGGGAGAAACCTCACATCAATTATGTTCACCTAAATCATGGGAGTATTGTATTTTGTTTGCAATTGAGATTTGTATCTTTTGTTTCTTCGTCTCTTGTCTCGATCTATGAACTTGTAGGTACCCAAGACCCCATAGATTGATAAAGGCTTAAGGTGAGATACTTGGCTAGCGACGATCTCATAGGAACCTCAGTGACAGAAAGGGTAGTACGGTCTTCGCTTAGCTCCCCATTCGGGATCAATAACAACATCACCACTTAAAGCTTTGATTTGTGTTTTACACTTAATAATCGTTTGTAACCCATGGCTTCGGTGTGCACTCGGTTGGATTAAAATTCTATTGCTATGCTCGTTGCATCACGGGGGCTCTAGAATATTAGGATGTGTTGCCCACAAGATATTATCTTCATTCAAACATTATACATGACTATGCTTATTATTATCTTTTATCCCATTTGATGTGCACCTGTAGGTGGATCTTCAATCGTGGCCTATCTCCATCAATTGATTCAAATCAATTATAAAGTAAACTAGATTGGTCCGGTAAACTAAGATAAAACAAACAAATAAAGTCTTATAGACATGTCCTTTTTATTTCCTTTTAGCATTGCTTTCCGAGGTTCGATTAAACCTAGGTCTTTTAGGGAAAAAGCTATTATACTACATCCATGAATCCGGATCGAAGGTATCAATGGGCTAGAAGATTGAGAAGATAAATAAGTGGATAAGAAGACCTAGCTAGGTTTTAGTCTAGGTTTTCTTCTTTATATTTTTGTAGTTTGTATTAGAATCAAATCCTCTTTGTAATTGTCTTTGGTGAATGTAATGTAAAGAACCTTGTCTCAATATTGATATGAATAAAGATCATTTCCATAACATTGTATGTTTACTTTGTATTTTTTGAATTACTTTTTATTTTGAGTTGTGAATACTTGAGTTCAAGTTTGAATTATTCCATTTTGAATTCGAATACTCTCTTCCCACTTGTTTTGTCATATAAACTCATGTGTGTAAGTGTGTTTGAGTGTTTAACTCAATATATGATGCTGAGTCATTTAAAATTCCTATTTTTAAAATTACAAGTTCATTTAAAATTTGATTTTGAATCCTAGTGTTAACCTAAGTCAAACTTGAACACTAGAGTTCAATCTCAATCACTTGCATATTTTTTCACACTTTTGCAAATGCATGCTATGCAAAAACACTCATCACAAATCAATCATCTAATCCTTCCTATTCTTTGGGTCATTGCATTCCTCTACACCAAGGAGGAGTGGAGATAATGATGGCATCGATTTTCCGCCCCTCAGAGGCCTCGAGGCAGCATGACCTACGCTCTCCTACAGTAGGAGAAGACTTTCGCCTTCGCCACCGCCTCCGTAAATTTTGAGAAAATTATGCCGTTAGTTTTCTGTCGAGACAGAGGCGTGGTAAAAAGGGGGAGCCGAGTTGGCGCTCGAGGCCCAAATGGGCCTGGATGGCATGACCTAATAAGGTGGTCGCACTACCTAGGCTCATTTGACCCTTGTGGCTCCCCTCGCGTGGTTCTAGTGCCCCAGGTCCTTCCCTGTATAAAAAACTTTCGTGGTATTTTTTCTTAAATTAATTGGTGTCTACAAGGTTCCTGAAACAACAAAATACGAAGAGGCTTCTTCCTTCCCATAAATTAAATACCAAAACAAAGGACTTTGTAGGAAAGTATCGTAAATAAACAATGGTTAATTGATGCCAATAACAATATAAACTAGCTCTATATGTGACTATTATGATGATACAAAATACAAGTATGAGTTGGTTAAGATACAAAATCATTCCATGGGCATCATAAACTTCTCATTATATAAATAACACAATAAGTTGGTAAAGTAGAATTCTGAGAGAACTGGATTGCAGTTTCTTACGAGATTCTTCCCACCGCTTCTCCTATAGGCAGCTCAAGCGGAGCTAAAGAGAACTAGCCTTCTTGTTGTGGAAGGGTTTCTAGAGGGAGTGCTAAACCCTAGAGGGGCGTTCCTTTGCTAATTTCATGGACGAGACAATCTCCAACTCCATACCTTGGATACCGCAAATACAAGAGAATACCCTAGAGGGAAAATCTCGTGGGCGCTCCATGCCGCCACTACTGCTCCATCGACAGAGTTCTAATTTTCCTCCTCCGTTGGCTCTGATGGTGTGGGAGTGTAGGGAGGCCTCAATCTTATTTTTTTAGATAAAAGCCATATATCCTGGCTTTATAAATAAGGCCCCAAACAGGCAGGAGAGGTTCACACAGGACATAAGGTAGTTTAAACGATATAAAGATCAACTGGTCGAGCCAGGATAAGTACAAGCACCAAGGAAGGCTAGCAATGGAGACTGAAGCGAGGGGATGCAACAACATAATCCAGGCCAGGGGGAGATGACGAAGACGACGACGAGGGGTCGAATGTCGGAGCGAGGCTATTCAGATAGGCAGAGTCCATCTACTCCACCGCTCTGCCATCTCGCGAAGCACCGTAATTTTGGTCTTGAAAGCGTCAATGAGGAAGGAGACCACAACCTTGTCCGCTTTCCGAGAGAGAGGGCTCAAAAGCTACAAGAATACAAGAAGTTTAAATAGTCCATCAGCAGGGGAGCTAATAAACCTTCCTCCAATGAGAGCTTCATTTCTAATGGCCCAAAGCGACCATGCCATCGCCGCAAAAGCCATCCAGAGCATGCGGCGAGAGAGACTAGAGATGCCATGAATTAGGGAGAAGAAATGGTTGAGAGAGCTGGGTGCCTCCTTTGGAGATGTCAGTATGGCTTTGTGGTGACGCTAGAGCCGATGTGATGCATCTATATTCTTCTTAAAGCTCTATCTCGAAAGTGTCATCGGCGACGACATCAATGAATTGATGGTATAGATTCCTGATCGTCTCTATGGCCATTGAGGCTAGGGTTTGCAGGGTTTGTTAGTATGGTGACGATGGCCTACCTTTGCAGTTTGGCCCTTCGACCTCCTCCTCCCCCCTTTGTAGGTGTGGCCTCTAGTGAAAGTGTGTGGTCTGATTTTTTTTATGGTAGGATCTTAGATATATGAAACAACGACTCCTCCAACAAATTCTCTCCATGGCTTTGGGCCTTGATCACTTTCGTCCGCGATCAACAACGACATGCTGTCTCTAGAGATGGAGGAGAGTAGCGGTGGCACACCATCAGCTCGTTCATCAGGAAGAAGACCTTCGACACACAAAAACCTATGTATTTCCTTTGTTTCGAAGAGTGTCATGGTTTCATAAATATATCTGAGGTCCCCTCCCTCCCCACAACCAAAAAAAACGGAGACACACATTAGTCTCTGCAATTTTCGGAGGGAGCTGATTGAAGAAGGCGAGCTTGTCGTGCTAGTAGAAAACATGACGAAGGCCAATTTCCGGGCTATACACTCGAAATTTAGCTAGACCCAGTGGACCCTAATAAACAAAAAAAGATGCCAGACCCAGTGTTCGGGCACCCTGAATACGTAAAGCCCATAACGCTAGAGGCCCAGACCGGTCGAGGACTGCGACCAGTGTACGGTGCCAGCAGCACCGAGTTCGCGAACATGGGCACATCACCCTCCCTCCTCCCCCCTCCACTTCGTCTTCCCCCCACCGATCTAACGAGGAAGGAAGGGAGACTTCCTCGCGACCCCACCCCGCAGCCCACCTCCTTCTCCACCTCGCCAGCGGAGGGGATCGCCGACGCTGCCATGGCCTCCACCTCCTCCAAGCACACGAAGCACCGCCGGATCGGAGAGGACGACGAGGAGGGGGAGGCCGAAGAGGAGGTACGCCCGCGCGCTTCTGATCGCTCCTGCTCTACCGGCCGTGCTCGCTATCCGCTGCTTCCGTGCGCTTGCTTCCAGTTCATGTATGGGGTTCAATTTTGTGTACCTGATGTGCTGTGTGCTGTGGTTGCGTGACAATGAGGTCACGGTAATGTGACGCAGCAGGCTCAGTAGCCAGATAATTGGATACGGTAATGTGATGCGGTTGCTAGAAGGATGCAAAGAGTTGGGTGATTGAATGTATTTGCCCGGAAGACTGAGATCACGACTAGCTGCTGTTAGTTCGATTTGTCACCTACGAGAGTGTACTTCTGGAGGAGCACGCATTTGGACTTCTCCTTCTGCAAATTGTTACTAGTGGCGTATCTATGCGGTTTGCACGCCCATGTGCTAACTGGTAACTCGTAATGGATAACTGTAGCTTCTGTGCTTTGCTTTGTACTGTTGGTCCCATCCATTTAGGTTGGTAGGAACTTGGTTTTTCAGATGTGATGTTTTTGTTTTACTATTTTTTTTCCTTCTGCGTGTAGTTTCCTAGATCTTAGAATTCAAAATTCTGTTTCTGTTGAGTTTGAGAGGTCTATTATCTGCTAATTTATCATACTTTCTGCATCTATGTAGCTTGAGCGGTTTGATGATTTCACCATCGCTTCATCATGGGAGAGGTACTGCAGTGCTGCCCAACTTTGTGACTATTAGTTAGCCCATTTACGGTTGTCCACAAAGGGCCAATTCAGTATGACAGCACTTAAAATTTTCTTGGTCATCTAGGTTTATATCTGAGATAGAGGCTGTTTGTCGTCAATGGCTAGCAGACGGCCCAAAGATCTTATTGGTACTGCTCTTTCCTGGTCCTTATTTGATGCTTTATGTGTTATATATTTGATTTGTTAACTAGATGCATTCTTGTAGCAAAAAGGTGCAGAGAGTGTGCTTTCCTTCGAAAACTTGTACATGATTAAGCGCGAACTGAAGCATGGGAAAAGAGTCTATTCTATGGAGTATTATTTTATGAAATCTTCAAAAGGTGAGAAAATTACGCGTTTACTATCTTCAACAGGTTATGCTATTGTTGTTATCTAAAATTCCCTTTTTGTTGAGTATTATTACACGTTTATAAATGCCTTCTGTAGGGAAATGTTCATATTGGGATGATGATACCCATAACACTCAACTATCTTTTGGAGTAGATGATTTTCTGGTACGGCTTGACTCTCTTGTTGCATACATACAGATACAACCATACTGATCAGATACAGCATGATACGTTGTTGGTTATACCAATCCCTTTCTGTTTGCATTGTACTTCTGTGTATAATATCAATAAATTTGTATTTCCTTGTTTAGATATGATCCCTTTTTCCGAATAAAGCAATTGCATCGAGTTCATTATGAAAATCTGGAAACCATTCAATTTTAGTACATCATCCATAGCCACTCACATTTTCAAATTGTTGCAACAAGCTCTCATGCATTGTGGAACTCAGTTGCTGCACATAGGTTAGTTTACATAATTACTTAAATAAACTCATTATGCTTTTTATATGCTCTCAGATAATTGCTCCCTTGAGTGCCAGCGGTGTCGTTCTTGATGATCCTGAATCAACTAAGCTTCTGAGTTCTGTAGCAATTGCTTTGTCTAATTGTGGCAGGTTAGTGACTTCTGACTAACTTATAAGAATTAACCGTGAATATTTTATTTGATTAGATGGTCAGAAGAGAAACTATGTATACTCTTTAGCAGGTTAGTACATGAATATAAGCAGTGACGGTTTATTCTTTGTGATCACAAAGAAATTGCTTGGATTTATTTTTTGCTGTCAACGTTCTTCTTCTTGGTGCCCGCATATTCCATAAGATATCTTAGTATTAATATTAGTGCATTCATCCCTGCAAAAACAAGTAAGATTTATCTTTATATGGGTATATCAGGTCACCCACATCGCATTTCTACATCAAGTCCATTAATGGAACATGCAATATTTGCAGTTGCGGAGGGTGTTGACAGGCCATTGCCTACTTACTAGCATAGCCACTGCCATTATATTTTACTGACATAAATTTCAAATTTTAGCAATTGGCCAGCATTTGTACCAGTGCACGACCCTTCACGAAAAGCATATATAGGAATCCAAAACATGGGAACTGTATTTACTCGAAGATTTGAAGCTGATCGAATTGGTAGCCAGGTCCCGATACGACTCATGCATTTGGAGGGTTTACATGAGCTATTTCTGTCAAAGTTTGTGAGTGTTTTCTCCAATTTATGTTGCTATTTTATCTTTCGTAAGACCTTATGGATCGCAGTTTGAACTTTTGTCTGTTCCTTTACTAAGTTTATCAGCACTAATTAGTAGATTAGAAGCAAGCTGCATTACATGCTTTCTGCTGTTAACTGACGTTGGCCACAAAATTGTCACCTGAATTTTAAATTGAGTTTCTGGTGCAACTTTGAACATGCATGATCATCTAATGGCTAAAGCTTTTGAAATCTGGAAAGCTTGCTTCATTCCGTACATCAGAAGTGGTGTATACAACCTTTCTAAAACAATGCTGCATGCAACTGGCAACTGATGATATACGTAAAGGAATAAAAAAGCAAGCTAATCACTATCAACATCAACCCTTACATTTGGACTTTAAAAAATAGCAGTTTCTTTTGTTCAGCAGTTATGTTTGTCTATGACTCTTCAATGTCAATTTTTTCCTGGATTGCTTTCTGCATGTGTAACCTTTATTGTTCTGTTTGGAGGTTCTATCCTCAACAGATTTTCCAGCAAAGGTAAAGGTAAACTTCTCGATGAAGCTTACCTACAGAACTCCTGATCATGACTATGATCCCGAGGAGACATTGGATTCCGAAGCTACTGAGTCAATACCAGAAAGTGAAGTTGCAAGACAACCCAGAAAACAATGGGATGATGACTGCCCTTGGGCAGAGTGGTACTCTGCTGAGGATCCTGTTAAAGGTAACGATAGCACTATATCTTTTACCTGTAATGCTTCTAATAATAACTAGTCTCAAGAACAAGTGATGGGAACTACAAACCTTACCATGGATTCTACTCCCTCCGTCCGGAAATAAGTGACTCGGATTTGTCTAGATTCACATGTATCTATACACTAAAAAAAAAACATCTAGATAAATGCATGATCCATGCGAATCTAGACAAATCCGAGTCACTTATTTCCTGACGGAGGGAGTATTAAGAATCATATCAATCATCATAAGCAACTCAACATGGACCAAGCAGTAATATATCTATACGATATGAAGAAAGTTCGATCTGTCACAAAGACATGAACGATAGTGGCATTTTCTAGTAGTTGATTGCTATGTGCAAAGAATTTCTGTCAATAGTATTTTACTTTGGCATATCTCATGTTTTGGCTTACTAGAAGCTATGTATAATTAACACATTTTGGCGATGAATATCAGGTTTTGAGTTGATAGCCATTTGGGGGGAGAAAATGTTTGAAGAGAGCCTTGAGATGGCTGAGGTGGAAAACGCTTCATCCTTTGATGCTGATAGTTGGCTTCTTCATCCAGTTGTGTCTCCGTACATGTAAGAATTTTTGTAAAATCATCTTGATAGAAGTACCACATCGTCATACATATTACATGGATTGTTCGACCTAGTGAAGCCCTTTTATTGATGCTCATTCCTTCTTTAGGGTTGACGATTCTATTGGGAAGTTTGTTGGGTTTGCTTCCCAGCTACATCTTCTAGTAAATGCATTTGAATCCTCAGGAGAGGCACAGTTTTTGGAAGATTTTGTTGCAGGTTAAGAACTTCATGCGTTCCATAATTCCTTGAAGCGATGATAACTACTTTTGTGGATTTCTGTTTCTGATTTTATATTTGTTATGTTAGAAAGCAGATAATTCAGGTCAAGACAGTTCAAAATCTTCTGTTGCTGTACCTCCACCAACTGTCATTGACCGTGTTATGAAAGATCTTTTCAGTGACGGTATCTATTCACCCTCCTTTCTGATCTACAGACTTCCTTAGTAAACCAATATGTAACTGAGCATAAGTAGGAAAATCTCTTCTGATATCTAATGCCGAGCATTTAAGGAAGCCACAATGCTGTACTTGGCCAGATCTATAAACTCAAACTCAAGTAGCAAAACACCATAATGAGATTTTCATGTCATTCCTGCAGCCTTCTCTTCTATTTGATTTTGAATCGGTTAACCTATATTCTGTTTTTCAGAGGTTGGAAACTCAAATTATGTGGAAGCAGAAAATAAGTATGGTCGTGCTTTGAAAGGAGCACCTTCAGATTCTCTCTTTGCTCAGTTCTGTTTGCACGCATTATGGTTTGGCAACTGCAATATACGCGGTTTGTGTCCTATGCTAAGCTTTTTTCATCAGGTCCTTGTTTTAATTTCATGAGCTATATTAATGATGGACCTGTTTGTCATTTCAGCAATATCAGTCTTATGGATTGATTTTGTGCGTGAAATTCGTTGGTGCTGGGAGGAATCAGAACAACTACCGAGGATGAAAAACACTTCTAGCATTGACCTCTGTGCCTGTCTGATCTACCAAAAACTACAAATGGTACTTGTGCTAATTTCCTTGAAGTCTTCATTCAATCTCACATTTCCACATAGGAGAATTAGCAGTCTATGTCTGTGAGCAAATGTGTCCAGTGTCTGCTGGTATTGTGTGAAATTGTGGTTGGAGCAAGACAGACCCTAGACAGTCCCACCTTTTTTGTCTTGCTTCTGAAATCGTTTGTGAACTAATACAACATCCTTGTAGCCACCTCTTTCCTATCTGATAGACTGCCACAATAAGCTATCCACTAATGTATTTGTTCCTACAAAAATCTCAATTGCACAAATCTGTTCATTCCATGAACACGGTTATATTAATATCGAATTAATAAAGATAACCATGTCTTTATTGAAGTGTTTTGATTTGTGTTTCATGGTTGTCTCTTGTGTTCTGTAAGTTTGTAACACTGCTCCACGCTACACTTGGTCCTTTGTTTTGTAGATAACCTGTTTCCGTGAGATCAACATACTTACATTATTTTGCCTTTTGTTTTTGCCTATCTTTAAGCTTGCAATATGCATTGAAAGGAAGAAATCATTGAACCGTGAGAAGGATGCTGATCATGCACATAAAGAAGGGACTTCAAATAGCATGGTAATTATGCATCAATGCCCTTACTATTATATATTTAAAGTTAAAAAGGGTTCCTTCTAACTTCTATATTGAAGAACAGCCACCTAAGAAAATTCGTAAAGGATCAGCAGGCGTTGTCCCTTCAATGATGCTCATAAGTTCATTCCAGGAAATGCATGCTCCATATACTCAGGTTCTGCTTAGCATCATTCTTCTTCAGATTTAACATCAAGATGTGCATACACCCCCACTTATTGTTCCATTAGTTTCTCAGAATGCACCTTTTTTTTTAATCTTAGGATGCACCTTTGATGACAGAAGATATGCATGAAGAAAGGCTCCATGCAGCTGAAGCTTTTGGTAGTGCTATTGTAAGTTTTTGAACTCACATTACCATGCCTTTATTGTCCATTTTTAATGCTGAATTTCCATCTATTTTGTCCCAGTATGCTGTCAGCTATATTTGATTAATCAGCTATCCCAAAATTGGTGACATAGCATATCATTCCTGCTATTGCAGGGTTTGTCTGGTCAACTGGAAAGGGATATATTATCTTCTGGTAAGGTTTACTTAAAATGTCCCTTTTCATCAAACCATGCATGTAGGCATTATACTTAGCTAATCATTACTTCTATCTTAAAGAATTATATCTTCTTGTGCTGGAAGATGCGCGATTCCTCTTATTTTACAATTTCTTCACATGTTACTAATTATGTTCTGCTCGATGCTTAGATATGTCTGCTTTTAAAGCCGCAAACCCAGATGCTGCCTTTGAAGATTTTATTCGGTGGCATTCACCTGGTGACTGGGTGAGTGAGAACAAAGTTGATGGTAATTCAGCCTGGCCTCCCAAAGGAAGGCTTTCTCAGCGTATGTCAGAACATGGGAATATGTGGCGCAAAATCTGGAATGATGCCCCAGCTTTGCCTGTCTCTGAACAGAAATCTCTGCTCGATTCTGTTCGAGAAGGAGAAAAGGTAGTTTGCTCTTTCTTATCCTAAGTTCCTAGCAAAGTGATTAGTTAGAGCAGGGGTTTTTGCAGAAGAAAGCGGGCATTCAATTATGAATGACCAACACATCACTAGTAGTGTGTACGTGGAAGTCTGATGAGTGATGAAGGCAACAATAAAAAAACTCTTGAAATTAGTTAGCATATATACAGATGCCCGATAGAATCTTGAAATTACTGGTTTTGGATCACTTGAAATCAAACTGGAATGTTGTTCGACATGATTACAAGTTACTTTAATAACCACCTTGTAATTTCCTAACTGAGCTTTGCATAATTGTGATATGCAGGTGATTCATTACCTAGAAACTTTGAGTCCACTGCAGCTCCTTGAGCAAATGGTCTGCACTGCTTTCAAATCCTCAGCTGACATTCTGAACAAGACCACATATGGTGGTTTTAAACTAATGAAGACTAAAATGGATCAACTATATGCTACAATGGCATCAACATTAAAATCTCTTCAAGGTATCTACTTGTCATACAGCTGTGCATAAACTGTAGACTCACATCTTGTCTTTGTTTTTTATTTGGGTGCCTCAGCATCAATCCATTTTTGTTCTGACTTGAACATTTTGAGCTTTTCTACTTGTCCTTTTATTTGGATAACCAAATTACCAGTTCAAATAAAGATGGAACATTGGAACATCACTATTAGATGGAACATGATTATTAGATGAAGGCACCATTGAGGTTAAAAAACTGGCTAGGATTATTAGTTTCCTAGCAGATAAATTATCTGAACTGATTAGGTTGGAAGCTGGTCAAGCTTCAGTTACCAGTGGGTCTCAAAGGATGAAGGGACCTTCTCGTCGGCTTGAATACTGATGCTGTTATTTTCACAGGGAACTCTGACACAAGTGATTTGGCTGGAGACTTGAAACGACTTTGTCAAGTTTTCGAGCACATTGAGAAGCTGCTGATTTTTGCTGCTTCGGTCCACCGAAAACTCATAGATGCTCCAAGACTGTCTCAATCTATTTTTACTGACTACTTCAATTACTATCTTCCAAAAATGGGAACCAGCTTGGAAAGTATTTGCTTTGAGAAGGTAAGTGCTATTTTCATCGACATTTGCAGATCATGGCATTACGGGTGGGCATATAAACCGAGAACTGATGTACCGAACCGATTTAATATGCACCGAACCTGAACTCACCGAAACCGAATTCTTCGGTACTAATTCCGGTTAGGCATTCTGGGAAACCGAATTAGGTTCGGTAATTTTGGTCATGACCATCGGTCCACCGAATAGACCGAAGCACTGAACCCCGTCGTTGTTTCCCTTCCACCCGCAGAAATTGGGGCCACCGCTGTTTGACTCCTTCGGAAAATCCAAATCACGGAAACAATTTCCACTTCCAAATCCCCTCCACAGATAGCAGCGTAGATGATCCTTTCGCCGCCAAGGCCGCAAGTCCCGCATGACTCCCTAATAGATGTGTCTGCCCAGTCTCGCACGACAATCCAGTGGACAAGTTCTGCACGGCAAATCCCAGCCTGCATGTTATTTGTTGCCTGTTGGTCATAGTTGTACGGCTGTTTGCAGTTTACGGCTGTCACATAGGAGTATGTTTTTTTTCCTTTAATTAACTGAACCTCTGTCACCTATACTTTATTATAGCACTGAGCCCCAAACAAAGCGGCAGCTGCCACACCGGCGCAGCTAGCAGTATCTGCTATTCCAGTCGGCCCTTCTAGCCCAGGGCCCAAACAATCCATGCACTTTGGTCAGTTCGGTATGGAATGGACGACCGAACCGACAATTCAAGGCACCGATTTCTCGGTTAGTTAAAATCTTAATGACCGATCGGTCCACGTTTTGTGGGAACCAAAAATTCCAAATCACCGAAGCACCGGACCGTTCGGTTCGGGTGGAACCGAACGCCCACCCCTACATGGCATAGTGATTCTGCAATGACATAATCAGTATTCATAGATGTGGAAGGAGTAGGAGAGCTGGAGCTTCATATATTCAGTCTGATTCATGTTTCTGATAATATAATTCTTATGGATTTGCTAGAATATACTGTAAATATTCTGCCCACTAAATACATCGTACTTACACCTGTCACCTTGTTAGCATTTCAAGAAACAAAGTTGGAGAACTAAATTGCTCAGATATATTTATTTATCTGCTCATGTGCTTGCTCCTGCTATTCTTGGAAAGTGCAATTCTTGTAAGAAATGCTCACCAGTTAGTAGTTAGTACAACACTTGGGAAGTTTCCATAGTATTATAGGCTGATGTTCTACTACCTGTAGCCTTTTCCCTCTTGATAGTTGTTATGAATTACTCCCTCTATAAGCTTAGTCAAAAGTCAACATCTTCTAAGTTTGACCAAGTTTATGCACAAAAAATGAAGATCTGCAATACTAAATCGCCTTACATTTATTGTAGATGTTCATATTTTTGTGTATAAACTTGGTCAAACTTAGAAGATGCTGACTTTTGACTATGCCTTACATTTTGGGACGGAGGGAGTAATACAACCAAATAGAAACTTTTATCTTGGGCAATGGTGAGCTGCCCCTTTTGTTTTTGCATTGTCTAGCCTGATTCATTGGGCTGGGGCCCTAGCTTTGATTGCCTGAGTCACATGAATTATATTAATGTATTATTTACAATACCTGGCCATCGTTTTTACTGTCAATCTTCCGGGGCCAATACTTATTCCTGCTTTCCTCTTAATCTCCTATGTTAGGAGTTCACTGTCAAGGAAACAGTGGGGATGCTCGAGAGAGAGGCTGTATCAAGCCTGTTTCGCCCACCTACTGCTAACCAGTCATGGAGGAAAGTTTTGAGCATGGGAAATCTTTTGAACGGCCATGAACCAGTACAGAGAGAGATTGTATTCTCAGTCCTGGAAAAACTAAGCAACGGTCACTATTCGAGCCCAACTCCGTTATGTACAGATGAACAGATTGAGACACATCGGATGTATATATCTGGTACATCAAATGATCTCTGGGTTGCTTTATCTGTGACATCCTGGGATTGAAGTGCTTGTACATACGAAGAGCAACCACAGGAGTTAGTTGGGTGTTTTGATATTGCAGATGCCTGAATTCATGGTTGAGTGCACCAGAAGAGTGAACCTTGGCATTGACGGTTGCGTTTTAAGCGCAAACCGAGTGTTCACAGAAAACTGAAGTGTCAAGTGTCTAAAAGTGGGATTTACATGAGGCAGGCCAGAAATGGATATCGTCCAGTCACCAGAATTCAGAAGTCCAGACCACTTTCCCGAGTTGTAGCTTCTGTGCCTGTGAACAGTGAGTAAATATTTTTTTGTGATCTTCTGTGGAGATCTGGAGATACGCAAGCTCCATTTTAGGTGAGGATTTACACGGCTCTATTTTGCACGGGTGGTTTTGTATACTCAGCTTTGTCATGTTCGGTCTTGTAAGTTGAAGGAAAAAAAACTGTAAATCTACAGCTGGGTGAAACTTGCAGTGGAGTGCCATTATCATTTTGATTGCCAGACAAACGAATTAATGGTTAGTAGTTAATTGTGGTTCCAAGTATACTCTCTTTACACTAGCACTCGAAATAATGGTCACCATGGCCGGTGGTGCTGCCTCATCTTGATGTTATTTCCATTGCTTCCCTGCATCGATGATGTGCCCCTCTACTTCATGGCAATGATGCGTTACAAACAGAGGCGGGGCTGAGACGAAATGGGGAGAGGAAATTCTTGTCGGTGCTGTCTTGGGGCGAAATGGAGAAGATGGAGGTAGTAGTGGACTAGAAGTAAGCAAGAACGAGCTTTGTGCATATGAACCCATTGTTTGAAAATGCATTTCAGAATATCCAAAAATTCAGAAATAAATGCATGTACTTCCGGACATTCTATGTTCACGCAAGTAACAATTTTTGTGTGCCGTGTGAAAAAGAGAAATTTACAGTAAATTTAGATGCTCCAACATGACTATTCAAATAAGTACATTTTCTTGTCTTTGTACACAATCCACATAAAATCACCTTCTCTCTACAAACTGTGTGGGAACATAGAATGTGTGGAGATATGTGTGAAATTTTATTTCAGAATTTTAATATTTTGAAAATTTATTTTTATGTATTTTCATAATATGTTCATACGCACCTTCCCTAACTCAATAGCAAATGGCAAGATCAGACGCCGAGCCGGGTTTCAATTCATCGAGACAAGAACGTTAATTGTCACCACTACATCGTTGTACATGGATCCTGAATAATCAATCAATGAATCCATATACAATACAAAGATTTGTACTACTACAAACAAGCATGTCAATTGTCACTACATCATCGTCTTACATCCTTAATTGTTCCATCTAGAGCGGGAAGGAATTGTACAATCAAGGATTACTTTTCTCTCATCTACGATTCGTATGAAGTGATCGAGCCATGCTATGTCGATCCGTCTCCAACAAGCTGAAATGTTGAAGCCCTCATCTCATGTCGGTCCGGCCGGCCACGTTCTTGGATCAGCATGCCGACCACCGCTCCGTCGCTTGGTACTTCGTCCGGATCTTCCTCCGGTCACGGTCTTGGATCAGCACGCTCGACTTCCCGACAGCCTCGTAGTTGAATCATCTCCTCCGGTCACGTTCTTGGATCAGCCGGCTTCGTACGCTTTCCTTGCTTTCACTTCGTTCCTCCGGTCACGGTCTTGGATCAGCACGCCGAGTTCCCGGCAGCCTCGTCGTTGAACGCATCTCCCTCCGGTCACGTTCTTGGATCAGCCGATCAGCCGGCGGCTTCGTACGCTTTCCTTTGCTCCAAGAAACCCACGATCGGAGCTCTCTCACACCTTGGCCTTGCGGATCCGCTGGTGCCGATAGCCGTGGGCCTCGGCTTGCACCGTCTCCAAGATGGCGCGGGGCACCGTCCACGGATCCCCGGAGGACCGGTGGTACGCCTCGTGGCAGAGGGCGTCGGCGACCTGGTTGCCCTCGCGGAAGATGTGCTCGACCCTGTGGTCCGGGAAGCAGCCGAGCAGCGTGCGAATCTCGTCCTCCATGGCCTTCGGTATGCGCGTGTATGTGTCGTCGCGGTTCAGGAGCCTCACCAGCACCCGATCGTCGCCTTGCGCCACCAGCGGTCGACCCGGGAAGCACTTGAGCGCGAGCCGCAGTCCGTGGATGAGCGCCCGCGCCTCCACGATGCTCACCGACGCGTGTTCCGTCCGTTCCGCGAACGCGGCGACCAGGCGGCCCGTGCAGTCGCGGATGGCGCCGCCGATGCTTGCCCGGCCGGACCCGTCGTTGTACACGGAGCCGTCGAAATTAAGCTTGACCCAGCCAGGGGGAGGAGGCAGCCACTCCACCGTGGTACGCGTCTGAGTCGGCTGAAATGGCTGCGCCTCCGGCGAGAGCGGCGGGGAGCTTGGCGGGCCCGGCGAAGGCGAGGAGGAGGAGCGAGGAGGAGGAGTAGCACGGGTCCGGTACGGCGCCGGCGGCAGCAGATGAAACGGCGCCGGCGGTGCACACCATGGCTGTGCAAAGTAGGGCACCAGGCAGGCCACTCGATTGTGTCCTAATGGTCTATTCCATACTAGTACTATATATCATACTACTCCATTAACGCGACTCTGAGTTTGACTCTGAACCGGCGTCGGCCTTTTCAACATTGTTTCGCGCCCACGCGGTCTTTTTTTTTTCCTTTTCTGACAGACACGGTATTCTTTCTTCGCTGCTGCATGTTCGAGTGTTCGAGAGTACAAATCGGACTCGGGCTAGAAAACGACCTCCAAAATAATTTCAATTGTACGTGTTTTATTATCAAGCCATGCCCATGCTCTTTCTTTTGTAGAACGCGCTTGCTCGTCAGGTCATCTCGACAGGGCCGACCCAAACGGTCCAATCGGTCCAATTCTGTTCGTTTGGGTCGGCCGTGATCGCTTTTGGATCATGGTCCGGTCTGTTCAGGCAACCGCGTTCGAACAAAATTTAATTGTGCATGTTTTATGGTTATGCCGTGCCTAGGCTCTTTCTTTTCTGGAACGCGCTTGCTCCTCAGCGCATCTCGCCGACCCAAACGGCCGACCAAAACGATGCGATTTTATCCGTTTGGGTCGGACTACGGTCATTTTTAGGTCGTGGTCCGACCTGTTTAGGCAAACGCATCCAGCGGCGCGACCCATCTGTCTGCGTTTGGCAAAAAATCGCTCACCGACGCTGGCGCAGGTGTATTTCCATTGCGTTCCAGCTACCCTGCCCGCCTCCCGTCTTTCTTTCCTGTCGATTCTCGCCTCTTCTGGGTGTTTCCCGCCGCGTCCAGACACATCCATAAAAAAGGGAGGCCAGCCGAGGTAGGCACAACCAGAAATCGAACCCCACAGACCTCCATGTCTGGCCGTCCGACCGCCCAGAAATTTCACCGCCCCCGAGCGCCCATTGCCGATCGGAGAAACCAGACGTGTTGCCGCCTCCGATTCCGAGACGCCCGCATATATACAGGTTGCCGTTCAACCACTGGCGGCGCACTCACTACAACCACAACAGGACCACCGACAAGCCTTTCTCATGAGAGGTGATGGACCGCGTCTTTATGAGCACCGGCGGCGTGTTGCACTCGTAGACATGCGCGACGAGCTTCGGGAAGCGGTGCAGGCCAATCCCGATGACGCGTACCTGCGTGCCCGCCTCGCCCAAACTGTAGAGGAGTTGTAGATACATGAAGCGATCTACCACTCTCTCTCGAAGAATGTGGGCTCACCAACCCGCCGACGCTGCATAGTTCGAGTGGTGTTGCGTAGTTTTATATTGGTGGTTTTCTTGTAACATATTTAAAGACTCGAAAAAACTTTTTATTGCATTCTCCACGTTGCTACACCATACATGGCGAGTGCACAACCTTGCCTACTCCTCGGAGGAGTCGGAGTCGGATTCAGGGTGGTAGCAGCGATGACACATGGTGTCATCAAAGACGCTGACGACGAGCCTTCTTTCGCCGTCGTACTTGAAGACAACGACATTGCCCACTTCGATCTGGTGCGTGTGGGTAAACTCCTCCCAACCCTTGGCGAGGAACATCTGGTCGAGGCGGTCGAACAACACCTCCACCGGGTACATGGTGGTATTGACACCGGACACCCACAGAATGACCTGCTGGGCGGTGCGTCATCGACCAGTGACACGAATTTGCGGGGAAGGAGCAACCTGTCCCGCGCCATGCCAAAGTGGATGGGCACGGCGAACTTGATGCTAGTGTCAAGAAAATAGGGCGACGACAGCGATGAGGGAGAGCCTGGCGGCGCGCTGCTTTGGCCGCGTCCTCCGCGCCTCCCTCGATGTCCACGGCCAGGAACTAGAGGTCGTCCTAGACGCCGTCCCCTTGATCCAATACCGCCAACCATGGCTAGCTACTGGTAGTGGAGGATTGGGGAGGAGGAGAGTGCGGCGCGGTGTTGAAGAAGATGGCCGCGGGCGGCTAGTTAAAAAGGCCCGGCATCGGATGCCGACACGGAGGCCGAAGCGACGACATTGAAGTGTTGCGGCAGGAGGACATGCGTCGGGCGGTGCCAGCAGCGGCGCGACCAGCCTGTGGAGCAACCTTCCATTGATGGCTAGTGGAAAGACGGTCATTGGGTCACTGGCAAGCGCGCCCTCGGCCCCTGTGGGAGGACATGGGAGACCGCGCGCGCTATCCGGGCCGACCCAGCCATTGCCCAAATTAGGTGCACGGATGGGTCGAGCCGGACGCATCGGTCCAGATGGGTCGAGCCACTGGGAGGACACGCATGCGCACGTCCGCGCGGACACGCTCGGGCATGTTGGGTCGGTCCGGTGGAGATGCCCTCACACTCCTGACTCTCTTCGCCACTACCTTGCCCTACACCCTGTCTTCCCTTCGCCACTGCGCGTCCACTTTCTGGGTCTGCCACCCACGTCGTCCGCTACCACGATTTCCAATCATCGACTCTCCACCCCTCCTCCTTCCCTCGTGGTCTACCTTCTACCTTCCTGCTCGAGGAAATGCCGCCGTGGCCCAGCTCTGTCTAGTTTAACCTCCGCACCAATGCCTATCGATGCGTCACTAGGAACGACATCTCTCTAGAGATCTGCATCAGCGCACCTAGCACATTGGTTTGTGACCATCGGTTCTTTCCTGATATTATCGGCCAAACCCTCAAACTCTGAACTTTGACACTAAAAAAACAGAGAAGAATACTTGTGACTATTCTTATTTCTTAGCATAAAACCACCACTTTATCACGGGACGCAACAAAATACGACAACTCTACTGCATTTTTTTGCAATATACACTAACACCAAATTTAACACGGATTGACATAAAAACACACACTGAGCTCAGGCTAACATGGCGCCGAGAGATGGCACTATGACACAGCTGTCACACACCGCCAACGGCCATTGTGGGGCCCACTGTTAGGTCATGCAGACATAATGTCTTCGCCCGTTGACCGGTACCGTTAACTCGCTCTTGTACTCATTCCCCTTCCTGCCACAATGGAGTGAGCCTGTCGCTGCCGCACTGTCGTTGACAATCGTCGCCAGCGGTCCATACGTGCCCTTCGCCGTCTGTCGTCGCAATGCCTAGATGGAACGGCGGCGAATCGTCATCTCTATTAGGGGTAAGTTCCCCAATTTTTAGGGTTAGGGTTTGATTTCGATTGGAGAATTCTGGATTTCACCTTGATTTACCTAGATTAAACCTCATCTTTATGTACTATCAGGACTATGCTTCAGACTTCTGCGACAACTCCACATCCATTGTTTGGCGGTGGACTGTGCCAAGGTGTGTCGCATGCACATGATTGTGCCGCAGAAGTGTGCGGCATTTGAAGGGACGAACATGGGCAATAGACTTTACATGTGTCCAGTCCAGTCCGGAATGTAAGTTCTATTTGCGATTATTATCAAATTTATGCACTATGTTGTGCTTAATCCGTGTGCTACATTGGTTAGCTGAACATAAAGTTAGGTGTTCAAACAAATGCAGAAAAATACCCCAGATCAATGCAGACAAATGAAATAGATAATTCCCAATAGTTAAATTGCTTTTGTTATTATATTTGTAGGTAATGCAGTGCACTTTATTTTTTTCTAAAATTAGTAGATAATGCGGTGCGATAGTTAATTAGTGCAGAAATTCAATACATAAAAGCCTAAGTAAAATAGTTATTGAGTTGGATGCATTATCTTACTGTAAATTAGTAGATACTTATTTGTTTGTCTTCTTAGAGTTGCATGCAGATAATAATGTTAGACTAGACTTGCAAATACATGCAATAGCTTATGTTTTTGTTGTTAAAGAGTAGTGTACATGGTGTTGATTCCTGTCATATTTTTTTAGGAAGTCATGAATTGTGGGTTTGTGTCTTGGTTAGATGTTGAAGAGTGGTCAAAAACACTAAAGCATGCTTTAAGTAGGATGTGGCGAATTCTTTATGATGCCAACAATGCTAGAATTGATGAGAGGGTGGGTTGAGAATGCAAGTTGGTGAAGAAGCTAGCCAAGAAGAACAATATAGAGAAGAAACACTCAACTTATTTAGATGATGTGAAGAAATTCAAGGAAGCAAATGAGAAAAGGCTGTTGCAGGATAACTTTAGGAAGATTGAGCAATATAGTTAGGAGGATTTGGAAAGGATGGAGAAAGAAAGAGATGTGTTGAAGAATGAAGTGCAAGTGCCGAAGAATTAAGTGGGTGTGTTGAAACACGTGTAGAAGTCTCAAGCCGAGATAATGAAGGTCATGCGGCAGAAATTGGATGATGAAAGGGAGACCCTGAAGGAGGAAAAGAAAAATCTTGGTAGTGAATGTTTCAAGGACAATGTGCAGAAGATCAAGTCACTCTGTGATGAGTGATTTCTACTTTGACATGTAGTATGGTAAACCACTTAGAGAATTCTATCTATTTAGCTTGTCGTGTGTATGTTTTCTGTTGAACTATTTGTGTTGTGGTGGTACTACTATATTTAAACCCCTTGTGTTGTTGTGCTGGTGAATTATCTTCCTTCTATTGTGGCAACGATCGTTTTGAATTAAAGTTTCTAGTGTAAGATAACTTGTTAAATTTGAACCCTTATCTTGTGGCAATTTTAAATGTCTTATAAATTTTAGAACTTGCAAATTTGAACCCTTAGGTTGTGAAAAAATTTAAATGATCCTCGAGGGGTCTCGACAATCATTTTCCTAAGCTTCAAGATGACCCTCGAGGATTCTTGACAACCCTCCAAGTGTCTCGACAAACATTTCCCTAGGCTTTAAAATGACCCGTGAGTATTCACGAAAACCCTCGAGGTGGCTTGCTAACCCTCGAGGGTTATTGAGGGGTCTCGATAACCCTTGAGGATTCTCGAAAACTAATTTCCTAGGCTTCAAGATGGAGAATATCATTTTGCGGCCCAAAAGTTGGGGCGCCCAGGCAACGCGGTATCCAAGTTGATTTTAATCACCACGATTCGAAAAGTTGGGGCGCCAATTGCTCAGAGGGGTGTTTCGAGTGAATGATGGCCAAACCCAATATTTTCAAATCGTGCCCGTTAAGTCAGGATATTCCGTTACACTAGTTCCTGTTGTGTCCCTTCTTTGCCGGTCACTCTTCTTATCCACCCTGCACGTGTCGTAGGGGCAAATCCATTACTGTACTTTTCTAACTCTCGACACTGAATCTTGCTGCGGCGGCGGTGGTCCCTTTTCTTCCTTTCCCTGGCCCTAAATCTGTCGGCGGCGGAGGACCTTTTTTCTCCCTCCCCCGACACTGAATCCGACGGTGGTGGCCCAGCATGTCTTACAAGGCGAAGGTTGTAGCTACGTCACCGACTGATTCAGGTCCGTCGGGGCCCAAGTCAGTGGCTCAACGCGAAGCAATGACGAGGTCTTGAGCCCCGGTTAGCGAGGAGGCCGGCAAGGATTCTGCTCCCAAGGTACCTACGAGCATCGGGTTAAAGAGAAAAGCAAGGCTGGCGGCGGATTGTTCGGCTCTTGTGGGTGAATGCGGCACCTAGATCTCGAAGAAAAAAACCTGAGAGAAGAGCGAGAGGTGAATTTTTCTTATCTGTGCCTTATCTTGCAAGTAGATTAGTTACGGCATAATAGAATCAAATGAACTGAAAAGTTCCCATTTTTAATCAAATTAGGCACAACTTTGATACAAGGGACCTATATGAGTTCACAGTTCATGTTCGCTAGTACACTGCAAAACTTGATTTTGGTTGCGAGAGGGTTGTGTTCGGGCAAGATGTGCATCTGCTTGTGAATTGCAAAGAGATTGTGTCTGTTTCGCAGCTGGTAGATATGCTTGCCGCTAGAATTCCTTAGGGTTCTAGACATAGGACAAAATTGGTGTGGCGCAACATGAATGATACCTATCAGCAAATTGAGCACTCCCATGAGCTTCAGATGGTTTGGGAGTGTTGTGCAGCTGATCGTAAGGTGAAAGTTGAAGCGATGATTGATGATATGTATACAGATGTTAGAGATCTTGCTGCCAGAGCTTCTGCTCCTAGAGAATACGGACCAATAGATGTTGATCTAGATAAGTTCAGTATACGCATAGAGGTGGATTCATACATGGCAAAACTTGATGAGGGAGTTAATAAGCCAGTTTCGTCATGTACTATGGAGATCACTGTCGATTCTAAAAACATAACTCTTGATGAAATGAGAGAGATGATCGGTAAGGAAATCAGTATTGGCCCTAAGCAGATGGCAAAAATCCGGTGGTGGCATCATAAGAAGCAGCAATTCATAGATGTTTTGGATACTGAAGATCTTATGCAGATTATGTGATGAAAGAAGCGAACCAGGAAGGTGTTCTTCCTTGGTACCATTTCTGATGTTGTTAAACAGGTTATAGTGGATGTAGATGCCCTTGTAGTGGCTGAACGGAATGAGGTGGTCGACGTTGATGAGATCTGATGAGAGCTGCTACCCTAGGCTTGTCATATGGACCACGGGTTCCCCTGCCTGTATTTGTAATATTGGCTGCTGTTGTATTTAGAGCGTGTTTCTGTGATTATGTTTGTTGAGAGATTGCGATATAATGCTGTGCGAGCTGTTGAGATTTTCGGACATGTCACTCACTGAAACCATCGTTGTTGTAATAAGACATAAGTACATTGTAGTTGACATGATTATGTTTCTTAAGATGATGTACCGTACTTGTTTCTGTTATTATGTTTGTTGGGATATTGTAATGTAATGTTTTGTGAAACCATGACTAGACAAGTGATGCATAAATACATTGTAGTTAACATGATTATGTTTCTTGAGATGATGTACTGTACTTGTTTCTGTTATTTTGTTTGTTGAGAGATTGTAATGTAATGTTTTGTGAAACCATGACAGGACAAGTGATGCGTAAGTACCTTGTAGTCGACATGATTTTGTTTCTTGAGTTGATATAATATACTTGTTTCTGTGATTATGTTTGTTGAGAGATTGTAATGTGATGTTTTGTGAAACCATGATGTGATTATGTTTGTTGAGAGATTGTAATGTAATGTTTTGTGAAACCATGACTGAAGAAGTGATGCATAAGTACCTTGTAGTTGACATGATTTTGTTTCTTTAGATGATGTAATATACTGGTATGTTTTCGTTAGGCAATGAAATTGGGATGGAGGGAGTGCAGGTTTAATATTTGAAATGAGAATGTATGAAGAGAATCCATATTAGGCGAGACAAGAATCCGTGGAAAGGGCATTTTATCCATTAAACTATTTTAACATGCCATTTTAGTCTTTGTTGCAGCGGTATAAGGACTTCTCTCTCTCTCTCTCTCTCTCTCTCTCTCTCTCTCTCTCTCTCTCTCTCTCTCTCTCAAAGCGCCCGATGTAAATGCGTCATGACGACGATTCGCCATGCTGTCCTTGAACAACGAGGACGACCAATGAAAGCAAATGCCTTCTCTCCGACATCGAGTATTCCTTCCATGATGTGAGTTCCTCTGTTTTCTCGGGCTAGGGTTAGGGAATGGTAAATCTCTCGATCTGAGCTCCATATGTGCATGCAATCGTGTTTGATTTCAGCTTTGTGTTTACCTATAGGTACCAGAGACGATCTACGACTCCGAATGGGAGGGCCTAGATCTCGATGGAGAAGTGCCATGTGACCATGGGCTAAAACTGAGGAGATATGTTGCATTCGAAGGCAGTAACACTGGGAGAAGGTTTTTTGGCTGTACAAATCAGGTTTATTTACATTATGTGCAACTGTGACATGAAGTAAAATGTATCATGCATGTTCATAACACTATAGTGTGTGTGTTTTTAGGTTGGCCCGGTGTGTAAAGTAGTAGAGTGGGTGGATCTTGAGTGGCCAAATGCACTTAAGAAATGTTTGGCACAGTTATGGGAGATGTATGAGTTGGAAAGGTCGGGGAGATTTACTGATGTAAGTGATGCAGCTGAAAAAAATTACAAGCTGTCGGTACGAAATAAGGAGCTGGAACAAGAAATCAAGAATTTGCAAATGAGCTAATCAGAATCGATGGGAGCTTGGTTGTTGGAACTACAAAGAAGCTTCAGGATAGTCATAGGTTGCTGATTCATAATGCAGAAAAGGAGAGGGATCAGCTCAGGGAAGACAAGAAGAAGCTAGAGTACTGCATTGCGGATCTGTTGAAGGAACTGAAGAAGGCGCGCGAGGGTGAACAAGGACATACTATAGAGGATAAAGGAAATTCGAGATGAATAATTTATGTTGTGCCAATGTCTGAAACTAGTTAACTGTAAGACTTGTAGTTGCGCTTTCTTAACTAAGCCAAACTCAATCCTCGAGCAAACTAATTTCAGACGAACACACATATCGTGCATAGAGTTAAGTTCACGCTTACAAAATCACCACTTCAGAGGATAAACCAGGCAGTTCAGTACTAAATAGACATATGTTGTGTTCAAGCGAGCCTGGCCCGGAGCTACCTGTTTTCCTCCCTAAGATCGGCCAGCTCCTTCAGTACTATGTCGTGCTTCAGCTGTAGGTTCTAGCGCCCCATCACGGATTTGAGAAGTTGGTCCGTAGCCATACGATTTTCCTTCAAGATCCCTTTCATGATCTCCGTCTGCTTCCTAGCCGAGGTGTGACCTTCACTGTGTAGCTTCACCTAGCCGGCGTTTAACTCCTTCAGTTTCTGGCACTTGTCAGAAAGGACCGCGAAGTTCGCAGCAGTGGTCAAAGGCCGCTTCGAATTCGCTTCTCCCTTTGGATTGTTATCTTGTCATTTAGCCAGGTCGCCAGGTCCTGGTCGATCTTTTGCCTCTTTCCCTGCAACAAAAATACATAGTATGGTTTGTTCAGTTCACCAGGACAAGCTGGTTAGTTTCCATAATTAACTGAATCTACTAGTGGCACTGTCATAATTTCAAGGAAGAAGCAATCTAGGACTAATCAATATTTTATGAATCGACTAGTGGCACTGCCATAATTTCAATTTCAAAGACAAATAAGATTTATCTGCAGTTTAGTGTGCTGTTAGTTTTTCCCAATATCACCAAATAGTAGTGTGAGAGTGGCAAACTCATAATGCAGAAACCCATGTCCAGATACATAATGGAAAGAGCACATGGTGTCCATTCATGAACATGAACACCAACACATGTCCAGATAGATAAGGAGTTGCCCTAGGATTCTTATTACACCCTATAATGGGAAGCAAACTTGGGCATTGCTCCCTGAACCCTAAACATTACAAAAGGAGTGGAGGACAAACTGATATTCGTGTCCCCGCTAACGGGAATCAGACTTGGGCATTGCTCTAATATGCCTCTAGACATGCCCTTAGCTCCTCATTCTCTTTCCGAACACCCTCGAGTGCGGTGATCCCTCTGCTCATGTCCTTCTTCATCTCCTTCACTACATCCAGGAAACGGTTCCTGTCATGGTAGGCTCGGATGGTAGCCTTGGTGTCCTCGACGCCCTGCCTCGCTCACGACTTGGCCTCCGCAGGAGAATGCACCTTTCCACGAGATTCTTCTTCTCCTCCATGAGCTCCTTGATTACCTTGATGGCCTGTTCTTGCCTATTCAAGTTACGGTCGAGCACTTTCTGCAGCCTCATGACGTCACGTGCAAAATCTAGCGAGATCTCCTTCTGCACAGATAATTGCTTGCGTAGGCTCTCATTAGCTTGGGTGAGGGAGCGTGCAAGCTCATGTTGGTTGACAATCTTGGAACTAATCGCGGCCATCTTATCACGGTACTCGTCCTTCGATCACTGCATCGTTCATGTTAATTGAAATAGGAATTCTATAATTACACTCCAGGTTCCAGGTGAATACTAATACAGATCAAAAAAATCCCTGTCGAATCTATTGACCGCAGTGTTAAAAAATGGACCTAGAGATCTATTCATGAACACGATAAACTAATCCTAATCACAAAAAATCCATAGTGAATCTATGAACATTGGTATTAAGGAAAGACCAAGAGATCCAGTCATATTCATGAAAACTAATACAACTCGCAAAAGAAGAAGAAAAACCAATGCGGGGCGGACATGATCTAAGAAATCCACATCACAACTCAGAGAAATAACAGCGTGGAGATTTTCTACCTCGCCGAGACATGGAACGGTGCCGAACGGGTCCTGCAACGCCTCCGTCGTGGTGGATTTGGGCTCCACGACCGGCCTGTAATACATAGAAGAGGAAGAGCAAGAAGAAGAAGAAAAACAAGAAGAATCTAGATAAGATCATGATGGAGAGGGAGATGGAGAAGAAGTAGAACAAGAAGACCATACCGGGAGGAGCCCTCGCCTGCTAGAACATTCGACGCCATTGTCGGGGGAGATTGGGCCTCGATGAGAGGGTGGGATTGAGTGGCTGGTAGAGCAAGAAGTGCCTCGCAGCGATTTCTCTCCCTTTTCTCCGCGAGGATTGTCGACCAGCCTCTCCCCCTCCTCAATGGAGCCATGGTTTGCAGGGTGAGGGTGGTGGCGGCAGGAGGAAGGAGATAGTGGTTAGTGTGGGAGAAGAGTCAAAGAGTACAGGCCATGGTCTAGTAGTACTAGTACTATTATACAAGACCACCGTGTACCATCTACCTTCTCAAAGAAGCCAGGGAGGCAGGGGTAGGGAATCGATGGGACTTGTCTTTATTGCGATGGACACTTCAATGGTCTTCGGCGCCGCCCAAAATCCAGTATATAATAAGGGGAGTGCGAGTCGGGTGGTCATCACGGGAATCGGCGCGCACATCCTGCGTGCGTGTGTCACGTGTTGATGGGGCAATGACGCGCGCAACTGCTGCATGACCACGCCGACACGTTGAACTCCGTCGAACTCCACGTAACAGGCACGCACGGGATATTTACGAGTCTAGAATACGCTGTGCCACTTTTGTTGTGATCAAATTATGTTTCGTACGCGAGATATTACTTTTTTTTGATAATCGACAAATGCATGCATGGACACGACACACGAAATCGCTGCTCATCCTTGATCAGATCGGCACCCCACTCTGTGTACCGGCCATCGACCATTCAGAGCAACAACCTCGACCACGATGCCCCCTCGCCGTGGCAATGACAAGTCCAAGCCGTCCACTGACTGTCCTGCGTCCCTGGCTCTCCGCTGCATCATTTGCACTCGCGAGTCACCTGCTGAGGCAGCAAGTCGTGTCCGACCGCGCCAGGATCCATCGACATCAGCACTCAAGGACACCGCGACGTCAAACCTCGTATTGGCTGCACAGGAGGAGCGTAGGGTACCTACAACATCGGACGAGCGCAAAGCAGCAGCCAGGACGGGGGCGCGTGTTGCACCGGCGAGTACGGACAAGAAGAGGAACGGGAAGAAGACCAGGAAGAAGAGAGGAGATAGCTATTTGGACGAGTCCGACTCGGCCAACAAGGAGGCGTTCATCGATCAGTTGGAGGCAGAAGCGGAGGAGAGTGACGTGGACCCGTGGGACTACGAAGAGGAGGAGGAGGACTCCCACGAGGAGATAGCACGCTTATTCGAGGAAGGGGGCGGTGTCGAGTCATCAGAGGAGGACACCGACGGCAGCGATGGCAGGGACCCATGGCATTGACGAAGACGAGGACGAACCAGAAGACGAAGATGATGGCTTCTTTGAAATATGATCATTTATTTTATTTATTTTAGTTAGATAGATGGATTTTCACTTGTTTATGGAGGTAAAGTATCAGTGGCACGGATAGAGAGGTGGCACGGACTGACCATGCATAAAAAAGTGGAGAAGGGAGGGGTTATCCTGCCCGTTGGATCACATAGGATCAACGGTTGGTGGAGACGATCCGTGTGACATCTTTGTCAGCCAATCAGGGCGTAGCACCTAGAGTGAGAACATGTTTGGGATTTTGTGAGATTTGTGACCGAGAGAGAGGGCAAATCTCTTTTCACAATCTGCCTATGGATCCACTAGTGTCATTACATGTGTGCTCTTCTCATTAACCACAGCTAGAGTCATTGCATGTGTGTTCTTTTCACAGACCACATATGGAACCACCATTGTCATTGAAATGTGTATTCTTTCATTAACCACAACTGGAGTCATTTCATGACTGTTCTTTTCACATACCACATATGAATCCACCAGTGTTATTGAAATGTGTGTTCTCTTCAGAGACCACACATGGATCCACCAGTGTCATTGCATGTGTGTTATTTTTACTAACAACAACCAGAGTCATTGCACGTGTCTTCTTTTCACATACCACATATGGATCAACCAGTGTCATTGCATGTATGTTCTTTTTACTAACATCAACTGGAGTCATTTCATGTGTGTTCTTTTCACATACCACATATGGATCCACCAGTGTCATTGCATGTGTGTTCTCTTCACTGACCACACATGGATCCACCAGTGTCATTGCATGTGCTTTTTTACTAACAACAATTGGAGTGATTGCATGTGTGTTCTTTTCATAATCCACCTATGGATCCACCAGTGTCATTGCATGTGCGTTCTTCTCATTAACCACAGCTAGATTCATTGCATGTGTGTTCTCTTCAGATACCACACATGGATCCACCAGTGTAATTGCATGTGTGTTATTTTTACTAACAACAACTGGAGTCATTTCATGACTATTCTTTTCAAATACCACATATGGATCCACCAGTGTCATTGAAATGCCTGTTCTCTTCAGATACCACACATGGATCCAGTAGTGTCATTGCATGTGTGTTCTTTTTACTAACAACAACCAGAGTCATTGCATGTGTGTTCTTTTCATAATCCACCTGTGGATCCACCAGTGTCATTGCATGTGTGTTCTTCTCATTAACCACACCTAGATTCATTGCATGTGTGTTCTTTTTACTAACAACAACTGGATTCATTGCATGTGTGTTCTTTTCACATACCACATATAGATCCACAAGTGTCATTGAAATGTGTGTTCTCTTCAGAGACCACACATGGATCCACCAGTGTCATTGCATGTGTGTTCTTTGTACTAACAACAACTGGAGTCATTGCATGTGTGTACTTTTCACATACCACATATGGATCCACCAGTGTCATTGCATGTGTGTTCTTTTTACTAACAACAACTAGAGTCATTTCATGACTATTCTTTTCACATACCACATATGAACCCACCAGTGTCATTGAAATGTGTGTTCTTCTCACTAACCACGGCTAGAGTCATTGCATGTGTGTTCTCTTCAGAGACCACACATGGATCCACCAGTGTCATTGCATTTGTGTTCTTTTTACTAACAACAACTTGAGTCATTGCATGTGTGTTCTTTTCACATACCACATATGGATCCACCAGTGTCATTAAAATGTGTGTTCTCTTCAGATACCACACATGGATCCACCAGTGTCATTGCATATGTGTTCTTTTTACTAACAACAACTGGAGTCATTTCGTGACTATTCTTTTCACATACCACATATGGATCCACCAGTGTCATTGAAATGTGTGTTCTTCTCATTAACCACAGCTATGGTTATTGCATGTGTGTTCTCTTCAGAGACACCACATGGATCCACAAGTGTCATTGCATGTGTGTTCTTTTGTCACATCCCAAAATTTTCCAAATTTTGAAATGTGAAAAATTTTAAACAAAATGAAGAACCAAGTTCTTTGAAATTCAGAAGGAACAAAAACTTTTGGAACATTTAATATAATGCCCCCAAAACCCAAGGCAAATAAAATGATTTTTGTTTGTGAAGTGGTGTGCATGTTTTAAAATCCCAAACCATGAAGCATGCATGAGCATCTTGACTTGGTTGCATTTTAAAAACCCAAGAGAAGTGAAAAATATCTCAAACCATAAAACTCTAATTATTTGTTAACACTAAGAACAACACCATATTATGGATATACTCCATATTTATATTAATCAAAATAACTCCTTTGAGGGCTAAAAAGATAAAGGGCAAAACAATAAAACATTAGAAATTGGTTTCATCCAATTTGGAGCCATGGATAAAAAGATATGAATTATTTTGAGAATATAATTGAGAAAGGCAATATTAACTATTAAAGCCAAAGTGAATAAATTTGGTTAGAAAAAAATTTGAGTTGGAAAGTAAATGAGTTCTATAATACCCTAAAAACCTAATTTGAGTTTTACAATTTTTTTTGAAATTTGTTTGATTCAAATTGGATCATTAAATCGAAAGTTATTTAAGAAAACAGAAAAACAAAAAGAAAAACTGAAGGAAAAAAAAACAAAGAAGCAGCTTACCCACACCCCAAATTTCAACCAGCCCACCCGGCTCTCTCCTCTCCCCCTACTTTCCTTACCGCGCCACTGCCCACCCCCTCTCACTGACACCGCGACCCCACTCCACGTCACCCCTCCACCTCATCGTCTTCCCCGGCGATGACAGACCTCTCCCCTCCTCTGCCGTTTCTAAATCGAATCAATTCATGCGTTTGCGGGATTAAATCTCCACTCCGAGCCCTGCCTCTTAATCCCTACTCCCTCCTCTTTGTTTTCTCCTCAGACACCGCCCCCAGAGAGCCCCCAGGCTCCCCAATTGAGAGCTCGGACCACCACAGTCACCGACGGACTCCGGCGATGATTCCGGCGAGAATCCACTACCCCTCGCCCTCCTTTTTGTCCTATAAGCTCCGCCATGCTCTGGCGCACCTACTGACACTTCCCATGCATTTTTTGTGCCCCAGGTCGTCTCCAAGGTCATCACCTAAGCCGCTTCTGCCGCCGTCGTTCACCGGTGATTTCTGATCGACGACACCGTCTCGGAGACACGAGCTCCGCCGTCGGCAAGTACTCCGGCGAGGAATCCCCGACGAATCTTAGCGCCCCTCCGTCCATCGTGACCTCCATCGAGACCACCACGACCGTCTCGACCTCTGGTGAGAGTCCACGGTCTCCCTGCCCCTCTAGAACCACCGGAGCACCACCGTCCGACGCGTCGCCGCCGCGCACCGTCGCCAGCGCCACCGGTCTATGGTCGACGCACTGAGCGCCGTCCGATCCGTCATCTGCGACTAGGATTAGATCGGCGAGCGAAACGGTACGGGCTAATCTAGATCGCCTGTTGCCACTTAAATCCAACGGCCCGCAAAGATCGATCCACCCGAACCGGTACCGGCCAATAAGAACACGCCACGTCGCCCAGGATTATCTGTTTAAATAGAAATTAAACAGATTCAGTATTAAACTTAGAAATTCAATAACTTTTGATCCACAAATCAGAAAAATACAAATTTGGTGTCTATGGATTCAGAAAAATAAGACCTTTATTATGGAGGCCTTGTTTCACACTTTTGCCTCTGTAAAATTGGAATTATAGGCAGAACCTTTTTAGGAGTATTTTAACCATAAAAATTGTTTTGTAAATTATTTTTGGGTAAATCTTTTTGCTATAGATTGCAAATTGAACCCTTTGTCCAGTAAGACCAAAATATAAATTTGGTTGGCTATGCCCAATAGCATGGAAATTATCTAGTGAGTTTGGCCTTTCCAAATGATAGAAATTATTGCTAATTATTACAATTGCACAAATGGCTGCATTTGTAATCTTGCAATTGTAAAGTGTTCAGAAAACACTTAGTATTGTTCAAAACCTTGTTATAACAATTTGTGCAATAAAATTTCCATCTTGCATGCTTGCATATTTTGCATGATTTTTGTATTGCCATTAGTGTTGACTTTGTGCATGTTTTGTCTTGTTTGTTTTGTTTGATAGATTGTGTGGATTGTCAAGTGTGTTACTGCAAAGAGTGTACCAACACCACCAACTACTAAGGCAAGTGGCACTATCATCCATGTCCTACTATTTTCATTACACTTAGTGGATTTTTGTAGTATGCATGATAGGACTACTATGATACTATGCTATGCTATGTCCTATTTAGGACATCCTTTATATCTTCCTTAGTGGAAATACCGTAGTTGTAGTATGCTTAGCCCTGCTATAGATTCAGGGTGGAATATACCATATTGTGATTATATGAAGAGTTAGAAAGTATATGTTTTATATAATAAAACAAGGACTCAATGAATCACCTGGGTGGAGTGTGGATACTCAGTTGAGAATAAGGTGGCAACGAAAGGAACCATGTCTATGGCTATCTCTTTCGTGTGTGCACTAGAAGAATACCACCCAGGAACTTAGAGATTGATCATGTTTCTCGTACAGTGGCTTTCGTGTACAACCACATGCCAAATGGGCTCTGGCCTAGTCAATTACATAGTGGAAGACCCATGCATTGGTACCTCTTCAGGTTAACTGGAATTATGCATTGGAGGTTTATCCTTGCATTGGTGCCTGGTAGATGTGTTGGCATTATGTATTGGGAGGACTTCTATGGAAAGACTTTGTCACATTCTCGATCTGCCGGTACTCCATCTTGGTGAGTACTAATCCAGCGGCCACTGGTGGCGTCAAGACGAGATTGTGTCTTGTGGGTAAAGTGTACAACTTCTGCAGAAGATTAAATTCTAAGTACTTAGCCGTGTCCCCGGTTATGGACAACTCTGAGCAACTAAGGCCTGAAGCTATGGAAGAGTTCGACATTCTAATTTCTCAAAGTAAAACTTGATGGTGACAACAAGAGAGTAGAAGCACTTGGAGTTGCCAAGGAGTTCAAAAAGTTATTGAAAGATCAAAACTATTTTTGCAAACATAGGGTAAAACCATATTGCTTTCTGCAAATGAGCCTAAGATCTACTTAGCCAAATATGCATGTAGTGATAGTCCAACTTACATTCACAAACTTGTGACACTTGCCAATACATTCAAAGTATTGACCCTTTTGTGGCTGCAACCTATCATGTTGTAGGTTATTATATTGATGAGTGAGGATTGATGATAGGATTACGAGTTTGCACCCAACATGTTTGCCTGTGGCACATGAAGATGAAGGACTCCATGCTTTACTTGTATCCT
Source organism: Avena insularis (assembly GCA_023614405.1). NCBI lineage: Eukaryota > Viridiplantae > Streptophyta > Magnoliopsida > Poales > Poaceae > Avena > Avena insularis. The sequence continues at coordinate 604,947,289 of CM042690.1, read as the reverse complement.
GCTTCTTTGTAATAAGATAGCCTATGGCTATGAGTTTGTAATAAAGTATTCATATTCTGGATCATGCGATGTAATATGACCTTTGTATCTTGATATTACATCTTAAACTGTGGGTGCTAGCTATTCGATCCAGGGACTAGCACTGTAATCACAGGGATTCGAACCAAGCCAGGTTTGGGTCTTTACATCTTTTTACTAACAACAACTGGAGTCATTGCATGTGTGTTCTTTTCACATACCACATATGGATCCACCAGTGTCATTGAAATGTGTGTTCTCTTAAGAGACCACACATGGATCCATAAGTGTCATTGCATGTGTGCTCTTTTTACTAACAACAACTAGAGTCATTTCATGACTATTCTTTTCACATACCATATATGGATCCACCAGTGTCATTGAAATGTGCGTTTTTCTCATTAACCAAAGCTAGAGTCATTGCATGTGTATTCTCTTCAAAGACCACACATGGATCCACAAGTGTCATTGCATGTGTGTTATTTTTACTAACAACAACTAGAGTCATTGCATGTGTGTTCTTTTCACATAGCACATATGGATCCACCAGTGTCATTGAAATGTGTGTTCTCTTCAGAGACCACACATGGATCCACCAGTGTCATTGCATGTGTGCTCTTTTTACTAATAACAACTAGAGCCATTGCATGTGTGTTCTCTGAAGAGACCACACATGGATCCACTAGTGTCATTGTTTGTGTGTTCTTCTCATTAACCACTTCTAGAGTCATTGCATGTGTGTTCTCTTCAGAGACCACACATGGATCCACCAGTATCATTGCATGTGTCTTCTTTTTACTAACAACAACTGGAGTCATTGCATGTGTGTTCTTTTCACATACCACATATGGATCCACCAGTGTCATTGAAACGTGTGTTCTCTTCAGAGACCACACATGGATCCACCAGTGTCATTGCATGTGTGTTCTTTTTACTAACAACAACTGGAGTCATTGCATGTGTGTTCTTTTGACATACCACATATGGATCCACCAGTGTCATTGCATGTGTGTTCTCTTCATAGACCACACATGGATCCACCAGTGTCATTGCATGTGTGTTCTTTTTACTAACAACAACCAGAGTCATTGCATGCGTGTTCTTTCCACAATCCACCTATGGATCCACCAGTGTCATTGCACGTGTGTTCTTCTCATTAACCACATCTAGAGTCATTGCATGTGTGTTGTCTTCAGAGACCACACATGGATCCACTAGTGTCATTGCATGTGTTTTCTTTTTACTAACAACATGTGGAGTCATTGCATGTGAGTTCTTTTAACATACCACATATGGATCCACCAGTGTCATTGCATGTGTGTTCTCTTCAGAGACCACACATAGATCCACCAGTGTCATTGCATGTGTGTTCTTTTTATTAACAACAACTGGAGTCAATGCATGTGTGTTCTTTTCACATACCACATACGGATCCACAAGTGTCATTGAAATGTGTATTCTCTTTAGAGACCACACATGGATCCACCAGTGTCATTGCATGTGTGTTCTTTTCACTAACAATAACTGGAGTCATTGCATGTGTGTGCATTTCACATACCACATATGGATCCACTAGTGTCATTTCATGTGTGTTCTCTTCATAGACCACACATGGATCCACCAGTGTTATTGCATGTGTGATCTTTTTACTAATAACAACTGGAGTCATTTCATGACTATTCTTTTCACATACCACATATGGATCCACCAGTGTCATTGAAATGTGTGTTCTTCTCATTAACCACAGCTAGAGTCATTGCATGTGTGTTGTCTTTAGAGACCACACATGGATCCACCAGTGTCATTGCATGTGTTTTCTTTTTACTAACAACAACTGGAGTCATTGCATGTGTGTTCTTTTAACATACCACATATGGATCCACCAGTGTCATTGAAATGTGTGTTCTCTTCAGTGACCACACATGGATCCACCAGTATCATTGCATGTGTTTTTTTACTAACAACAACTAGAGTCATTGCATGTATGTTCTTTTCACATACCACATATGGATCCACTAGTGTCATTAAAATGTGTGTTCTCTTCACAATCCACCAATGGATCCAACAGTGTCATTGCATGTGTGTTATCTTCAGAGACCACACATGGATCCACCAGTGCCATTGCATGTGTGTTCATTTTACTAACAACAACTAGAGTCATTGCATGCGTGTTCTTTTCACATACCACATATGGATCCACCAGTGTCATTGCATGTGTGTTCTCTTTAGAGACCATACATGGATCCACCAGTGTCATTGCATGTGTGTTCTTTTTACTAACAACAATTGGAGTCATTTCATGACTATTCTTTTCACATACCACATATGGATCTACCAGTGTCATTGAAATGTGCGTTCTTCTAATTAACCACAACAAGAGTCATTGCATGTGCGTTCTCTTCAGACACCACACATGGATCCACCAGTGTCATTGTATGTGTGTTCTTTTTACTAACAACAACTAGAGTCATTGCATGTGTGTTATTTTCACATACCACATATGGATCCACCAGTGTCATTGAAATGTGTGTTCTCTTCAGAGACAACACATGGATCCACCAGTGTCATTGCACGTGTGCTCTTTTTACTAACAACAACTGGAGTCGTTGCATGTGTGTTCTTTTAACATACCACATATGGATCCACCAGTGAGATTGAAATTTGTGTTCTCTTCAGAGACCACACATGGATCCACCAGTGTCATTTCATGTGTGCTCTTTTTACTAACAACACCCAGAGTCATTGCATGTGTGTTATCTTAAGAGACCACACATGGATCCACCAGTGTCATTGCATGTGTGTTCTTCTCATTAACCACATCTAGAGTCATTGCATGTGTGTTCTCTTGAGAGACCACACATGGATCCACCAGTGTCATTGCATGTGTGTTCTTTTTACTAACAACAACTAGGGTCATTGCATGTGTGTTCTTTTCACATCCCACATATGGATCCACCAGTGTCATTGAAATGTGTTTTCTCTTCAGAGACCACACATGGATCCACCGGTGTCATTGCATGTGTGTTCTTTTTACTAACAACAACTCGAGTCATTGCATGTGTGTTCTTTTCAAAATCCACCTATGGATCCACCAGTGTCATTGCATGTGTGTTCTTCTCATTAACCACAGCTAGAGTCATTGCATGTGTGTTCTCTTCAGAGACCACACATGGATCCACCAGTGTCATTGCATCTGTGTTCTTTTTACTAACAACAACTTGAGTCATTTCATGACTATTATTTTCACATACCACATATGGATCCACCAGTGTCATTGAAATGTCTGTTCTCTTCAGAGACCACACATGGATCCACTAGTGTCATTGCATGTGTGTTCTCTTCAGATACCACACATGGATCCAGTAGTGTCATTTCATGTGTGTTCTTTTCACTAACAACAACCGGAGTCATTGCATGTGTGTTCTTTTCACATACCATACATGGACCCACCAGTGTCATTGCATGTGTGTTCTTTTTGCTAACAACAACCAGAGTCATTGCATGTGTGTTCTTTTCACAATCCACCTATGGATCCACCAGTGTCATTGCATGTGTGTTCTTCTCATTAACCACAACTAGACTCATTGCATGTGTGTTCTCTCCAGATACCACACATGGATCCACCAGTGTCATTTCATCTGTGTTCTTTTTACTAACAACAACTGGAGTCATTGCATGTGTGTTCTTTTCACATACCACATATGGATCCACCAGTGTCATTGAAATATGTGTTCTCTTCAGAGACCACACATGGATCCATCGGTGTCATTGCATGTGTGTTCTTTTTACTAACAACAACTGGAGTCATTGCATGTGTGTTCTTTTCACAATCCAACAATGGATCCACCAGTGTCATTGCATGTGTGTTCTCTTCAGAGACCACACATGGATCTATCAGTGTCATTGCATGTGTGTTCTTTTTACAAACAACAACTAGAGTCATTGCATGTGTGTTCTTTTCACATACCACATATGGATCCACCAGTATCATTGCATGTGTGTTCTCTTTAGAGATCACACATGGATCCACTAGTGTCATTGCATGTGTGTTCTTTTTACTAACAACAATTGGAGTCATTTCATGACTATTCTTTTCACATACCACACATGGATTCACCAATGTCATTGAAATGTGGGTTCTTCTCATTAACCACAGCTAGAGTCATTGCATGTGTGTTCTTTTCAAAGACCACACATGGATCCACCAGTGTCATTGCATGTGTGTTCCTTTTACTAACAACAACTGGAGTCAATGCATGTGTGTTCTTTTCACATACCACATATGGATCCACCAGTGTCATTTCATGTTTGTTCTCTTTAGAGATCACACATGGATCCACTAGTGTCATTGCATGTGTGTTATTTTTACTAACAACAACTAGAGTCATTGCATGTGTGTTCTTTTCACATACCACATATGGATCCACCAATGTCATTGAAATGTGTGTTCTCTTCAGAGACCACACATGGATCCACCAGTGTCATTGAATGTATGTTCTTTTTACTAACAACAACTGGAGTCATTGCATGTGTGTTCTTTTCACATACCACATATGGACCCACCAGTGTCATTGCATGTGTGTTCTCTTTAGAGACCACACATGGATCCACTAGTGTCATTGCATGTGTGTTCTTTTTACTAACAAAAACTGGAGTCATTTCATGACTGTTCTTTTCACATACCACATATGGATCCACCAGTGTCATTGAAATGTGTGTTCTTGTCATTAACTACAGCTAGAGTCATTGCATGTGTGTTCTCTTCAGAGACCACACATGGATCCACCAGTGTCATTGCATGTGTGTTCTTTTTACTAACAACAACTGGAGTTATTGCATGTGTGTTCTTTTCACATACCACATATATAATGGGGGTATTTGGCCAAATAAAATACACCCAATAATCAATAAAGGTCTTCTCACTTTTAGGAGGACCTATAATTGATAATTTCTCTCTCCTCCTCTCTCTCTCATGACCGTGGTCCCAAGTCTGGACTGTGTGAACGAGAGACATCTTCACCGCGGAGCGCCGTCGCGCTGCGAGATTCGGATCCGGGAGCTCTACTTCCGCAACTGCTGCTGGATCGGGGAAGCGGGAGTCATCGTCAGGCACCGGACGTGTGTAACTCCTCGCGAGGTGTCGCACTTGAGGCACTCAAGTCGTTGGAGCCAAGGAGCGCAAGGACTTCATCACGACCTTGAGGTCGGCTTCGGCTCGTCTACATCAACCACGCTCTCCTGAGCGTTGACAACGCTTTTCGGTCTTCAATGATAAGTTCGCGAAAAGCCCCTCCCATTACTGTATTACTAATAGATAGGTCATGGCAGCTTCAGGGGTTCAGGGGCATAGGGTAAAATTTATTGTTTTCATACGCAGAACCCCTACAGTGGTATCAGAGCTAGATCTATGCGTAGTAATGCTAGTACGGGTAGAACACACGAGATGTAGCGTGTGGGCGTTGATCTCTTAGTTGTTACCCTCCCACGTGTACTTGTGTATACTGCAGTAATGGTTGATGAAGCGGCCCCCAACTGACTTTACGCGTTCATTCGCGAGACTGGTCCACGCTTGACATACGGCTTGTACCATATAAAGTGGCTTAGGGGGGTGTCTGTCTCTCTCGCATTAGTTGGTATACCATTTGCAACGGAGGGCCCCAAAAGGGGTGTAGTAGAGACAACTACTTGATCAACGTTGTGCTGAAAGTTCGTAGGTAAGAACAGTTCTTGTGCGAAAGCCCATTCAACCACGTAAAACATGCAAAGATAAAGTGGAGGCGTCTAACTTTGTTTTGCAGGGGGCGTTGCTTTGTGATATGGTTATGGCAAAGGTAAAGTGATTACCTTTTGTTACATAGTAGTAGATAGTCACGGAAGTGACGGACTTCCATGCCGCAATGACACCGGTACCTTGGTGTCTACGGCGCCAGAACCCTGGCGTCGGAACCCGGTGACGGCGGATGGAGATCACGACGTGAAGGACCATATCACATAGCATTTACATTCAATGTTATTGTTTGTATATCTTATTGTGTGCTAGTAATTGATACTCGACGGTAGCCTCATAAGATGATCCCTGTTAAAATTACCAACAATTGTGTTCCCCCTTAGTGTGCACCACCAAGAAAGTTCTTCGATATGAGGAGATCTAGGGTACAGGCATGGGTGTTAGACATATCTATGTTCGCATACAGTGGGTGTAAGCCATGTTGCACAGCGAATACACTAAGGTTGAGTTGGTGAGCCTAGCATGTACATACATGGCCTCGGAACATGGATGGTTGAAAGATCAAGCCTTAGTCGCATGAATGATCTGACCAACGTTTAGCGTCCACCCTTGAACCCACATTGATGGCCATGACAATCGGGGGAGATGTGGCTGATAGGGGTCGTGTTATCACTAGGAACCCTTTTGGGGATAGGTGTTTTTGAGTGGAGTTATTATTAACTCATTTAATTACAAACTTAGTCTAATTTTTTTTTGCAATTATAAATGTAGAGATGGCTCACCGTGAAGCTTACTTTGTCATTGAGGAATGGGTAAAGGGTGAGAAACTTAGACTTGATGGATCCAACTTCCCTAGTTGGCTTGTGCGCCTGAATGATCTCCTTACTAGGAATCATGTGGTAGACTACATACACCACACGATGGATTTGACTGAGCCAGACCACTATGAGACCCCAGAAGAGCTGGCAGACCGCTACTATCGTCAAGAGATGTCCACCTACATTCAGATAATAATGCGTTACGGGATGGTGGATGAACTCCATCCGTTCATGGGTGATCTTGATCCATATTCAATGGTGGATCAGATGAGAGCGGAGTTCAAAAGCCATGTGCGAATGTGGAAGCATGAGCTGCTTAGAGAGTTCCTTTCCATACAGATGGAGGAGCACACATGTCTGAAGGGTCACTTGGAGCGCATGCTTGATGCACACATGAGACTGGTTCACTTTGTGGATTACTGGATGGATGATCCGTTTGTGATAGGTGTGCTGCTTCGATCGTTGCCTCTCAGCTACAAAGGACATGTCTGGAGTAGCATCATGAGTGGTGATACAGAAACATTGGATTTCCAAGAGTTCATATTACATTTCAGGAATGTAAAGGTTGAACCAATCACTAGAGAGGTCATCGATGACAAAGGTATATATTTGATATACAATTTTATAAATGTTAAAATCTTGCAAACACATTTGCAGTGTTAAGTATATTTGATACTTGTTCTGTTTTGCTGAAAACAGGTCCTTCTGCATAAGAGGTGTTTGCTGGAGAGGAGGTGACGTTGTGTGTTGATGGCGAGCATGATGATGATGGCCGAAGACACTCTCCCTCGACATTTATCATTTAGTTCGTGTTTAGGATGATTATTGTAATCAAGAGACTATGAACTTGTTTAGTGTGTCTCACACTTCGTGAGACGGTTATTCATATCAGTCTGTAACAAACAGTTGTTCCACTTTTATGAATGATTTCTATTCGTGTTCATATCTTGTTTGATTGTGTGTGAATTATCCTTGTTCATTTGAAACTAATTGATAATGCATGAACATTTGTAAAACATTAAAAATGCCTTAAAATACCTAACTTAAATGATATTTCATTAATGAATGAAACCATTGTTTAAATTCATAAGTTATAATGATAATATGTGAAAGTCATTCGATTTCTTATCACATATAAATCACGCCTAAGTTCAGCAAAATAACTTGAACACCGTGTATTACTTGAATACAAAGTGTTTAGTGAAATGTTAAAAGTAAATACATATTCGATGTATTGTGTTTTAAAAAATGGTAATTATCATAATATGATTGTTTAAATGTGTAAAGAAGTTTACCAAAGGAAACATGAATATGAAACTATTTGATTTGATCAAAGTGTTTCATCAATAAAAGGGAATCTAATTACTATGATTTGATCAATAGTAATGAAATTCGACTCTATAAAGAATGGCTTAAAAGAAATTGTGGAATGCAAAGCGTTTTGAAACGTCAAAATGCAAAGCATCACAATGTGATATTAGATATCAAAGTGGGTAAATAGATGGCACCAAATAAATCGTTGTAGTGTAGATATAGAGACCATTAGTTAGAAATAGTTAGCACTTAATTAGAATATATAGTGAACCATTTGAATTCGTGAAAGTTTTGGGGTTATTCGATATAACCAAAACAACAGCGAATAAGTCCTTGTAGAGTATTCATTGGAAACTTTGAATACGAAATCCATAGCTGAAACCAAAAGAGAAGCAAAAGTAGTATTGCTCGGAGTTTGGTGCATTCTTGAGAAAGCTCACTTTTAGTGATATTTCTCGATTATGGAGCAAATGGAAGATAGTGAAAAACACGATGAGGATTCAAAACCCTGCATCAGAGTGTGGAGAAGCGCAACAGACAATGTTCCTAAATGATTCTCTTCATACAAGGAAAGAATCGATGATATTGATCATTGTGCTTTCCCCACTAGTGTTTTCACTACATGAAGTAGGATTCAAAATGAAATCCATATCTAGTATGGAGACATTTATGAATCATTTGTCATGATTATTGGAATATGACATATCTACGAACTACTAAGGAAATAATGGTAAACTAGAATTATGAGAAATCCTAATAGCAAAATTCCCTTGAGATTAGAAAGCAGTTAGTTGCTGAATCTCACAAGTAAAAGGGGTTGCTTGAATTTTCCCAAATGACTGCAAATCCATAGTGGAAAAGGGGGTGAATGACAAAAGCACAATTTGTCAAGTATTGGACAATTCAAATGAATTTGATTCAAGTGTGCTAAATGTCTAGTGGATTTGAACCTAGTAGAAGTACTAGTAACTCATAGTAAAGCTCCAAATTTGATATTTGATCAAAGGATTTGAAGATGTTCAAAATAGTGAGTAGATATGCAATTTGCATAAAATTGAGTGGGAGCTATGAAAGTCTTCCTAAAACAATATGTGAATGACATATTTTTGAGTGGGAGCTTATAGGAGTGATTCTTAAGTGTGTTAAGAATAAAAGCACAAATACTTATAAATAATGATTTATAAGATGTAGAAGTTGATGATAAGTGTATTATAATATTATGCAGTGTTCCTCGAGGGATTCTGAAAAGGGTTTCAGAATAGAAGTTAATTAAGGAACTGATCCTTAGTAACTCAAATTAGGAATAGTATTAAGTTTAACATCAATGGTTGAAAGAAAGAAAAGGATGATCATCATCCACTATGTTGAGACATAGGTTCTATCTTAGAAAACCATGATGATGACTTAACATAATATATGATCCAAAAAGGAACGTTTAAAAGTGATTAAGTTTGAATCACGAAACGTTGAGCTAAGTTTGTTCGCAGTATCTAATAGAGAACTGCAGACATGTTTTCCAAATCCGTAAAGGATGACATATCTTAAAGCATAAAGGGTTATGCTATAAGGGAATATGTTGGAAACTCCCGTAAATACCGATTAAAGTCAAGTAGGAAGCGAGATGAACAAAAACATCGAAAGTTGCACAGAGTGCACTGGTGTTTTGATGAATACATTTATAATAATTGATAAGGGTACCGTCTAAAGTGTTGTATAATGTTATGGCGGGGCTAGTTCGCTTTTAACATAGAATGATGTGCCCCAGGGCACAGTGCCCATGAGAAAGCCCTCGAGGTTGATCAAAAGTCACTGTAGGCTCCTAGAACCAGGCCTCGTTCTACTGCCATAGCGACGATGCATACACATAGATGTTATCATGTGATGATAAAGTATTAATGTCAATCAAGGTGACATTAGTAAGTTGCAAATGATTTGGGACTATAAAGTACAGACCCAAGACTCAACCTCTTCCATGAGCAAGCATGTTCAGGGTACCGGATATATGGTGCCAATGATTGAGAACAAATGCAGCTAGTGTATTTGTACTCTAGTGCAAGTGGGAGACTGTTGGAAATATGCCCTAGAGACAAATAGTAGTAAGGACTATTATCATATTTCATATAGTTTATGATTAAGTTTTATATCATGCTATAACTGTATTGAGTGGAAACATCAATACACGTGTGATATATAAACAACCAGGGGTTCCCAGTAAAACTCTAGTCACTGGTTCATTGGTCAACAGATGATCATGTTTCCTGATCATGTGGCATTTATGCCAGTTGGAAATGAAGTCATCTCATTCCGAGAATGAGATGATGAACCAATACCCAACCTAAACATCGTGACCTGATCATGTCACGAAGTTCAAGTTACGATGATTAGAAATGGATCCTCGTAGACTATTCCTTAGACCGTGAGGCTATATCAATCACTATCTCCCGAGAGTGCTTAGATAGCATCAAGCGCCACTTGGTAATACAGTGGTTATAAAGTTGTGTTCAGGTACTCGGAGGAAACCATAGAGGCAATATATGTCAAGAGCGGGATTTGTCCGTCCATATGATGGGAAGATACTCAAGGGCCCACTCAGAGAGGTCATATCCAATAGCTACGCAACGTGTGATTTGATCACAGGGACATCACTTGTCAGAACGAGTCAAGTAGCATTGTTCGGTAACGAGATTGAACACGACATGGTGATGTCATTGATCGGATCTCGGGCAATGCAAGTATCGAGTGACAAAGGGAATAAGACACGACTGTCCCGGTTTAAACGACGAAAGATCTTCGTGGAACGCATAGGGGTCACATGGCCATCCAGGTCCCTCTATCGATCATTGGTGCGGAAGTGTCCTGGCCATGTCTGGAGTGTTCCCGAACCATGGGGTATCACGCTTAATGGCTTGATGAAGCTTAGAGAGTGTTTGTAGGATCAGTGGAATCGCCGAAGATTTGTAGAGAGAAAACCGGAAGGGTTTTAGTAAGTCCGGAGGATGTCCGAAGTGGAGGTGGAAGGTGTTCCATAGCCACGGAGGTTGAATAATATGTGAATGAATGTTAACTATTGATTTAATCACTTATTCATAATTATTTAATAAAGATAAAAATCAATTTAAATGGTCAAAGGGTTAATGGGCCAATTCCCGGAGGGGAGAGGGCCCATTAGGGAAAGGAGAGAGGGAGAAGGGGCAAGGGGGTGGCCAGCTAAGCCTAGCCCCCCGTGCGGGGCCCACTAGGTGGCCGACGGCCTCCCCTCCCCCCTCCTCTCCTTTAGTCCCACCCAAGACTTTGAGGGAGGTAGTACCTCCCCTCCCCCTATATATAGTGGGGGTATTTGGCCAAATAAAATACACCCAATAATCAATAAAGGTCTTCTCACTTTTAGGAGGACCTCTATTTGATATTTTCTCTCTCCCCCTCTCTCTCTCGTGACCGTGGTCCCAAGTCTGGACTGTGCGAACGAGAGACATCTTCACCACGGAGCGCCGTCGCGCTACGAGATTCGGATCCGAGAGCTCTACTTCCGCAACTGTTGCTGGATCAGGGAAGCGGAAGTCATCGTCAGGCACCGGACGTGTGTAACTCCCCGCAAGGTGTCGCACTTGAGGCACTCAAGTCGTTGGAGCCAAAGAGCGCAAGGACTTCATCACGACCTTGAGGTCGGCTTCGACTCGTCTACATCAACCACGCTCTCTTGAGCGTTGACAATGCTTTTCGGTCTTCAAGAGTAAGTTCGCAAAAATCCCCTCCCGTTACTGTACTACTAATAGATAGGTCCTGGCAGCTTCAGGGGTTCAGGGGCGTAGGGTAAAATTTATTGTTTTCATACGCGGAACCCCTACAGTGGTATCAGAGCTAGATCTATGCATAGTAATACTAGTATGGGTAGAACACACGAGATGTAGCGTGTGGGCATTGATCTCTTAGTTGTTACCCTCCCACGTGTACTTGTGTATACCGCAGTAATGCTTGATGAAGCGCCCCCAACCGACTTTACGCGTTCATTCGCGAGATTGGTCCACGCTTGACATACGGCTTGTACCGTATAAAGTGGCTTAGGGGGGTGTCTGTCTCTTTCGCATTAGTTGGTATACCATTTGCAACAGAGGGCCCAGAAAGGGGTGTAGTAGAGACAACTACTTGATCAGCATTGTGCTGAAAGTTCGTAGGTAAGAACGGTTCTTGTGCGAAAGACCATTCAGCCAAGTAAAACATGCAAAGATAAAGTAGAGGCGTCTAACTTTGTTTTGCAGGGGGGCGTTGCTTTGTGATATGGTTATGGCAAAGGTAAAGTGATTACCTTTTGTTACATAGTAGTAGATAGTCACGGAAGTGACGGACTACCACGCCGTAATGACACCGGTACCCTGGTGTCTACGGCGCCAGAACCCGGTGACGGCGGATGGAGATCACGACGTGAAGGACCATATCACATAGCATTTACATTCAATGCTATTGTTTGTATATCTTATTGTGTGCTAGTATTAGATACTCGACGATAGCCTAATAAGATGATCCATGTTAAAATTACCAACAATTGTGTTCCCCCTTAGTGTGCACCACCAAGAAAGTTCTGCGGTATGAGGCGATCCAGGGTACAGGCCTGGGTGTCAGACATATCTATGCTCGCATACAGTGGGTGTAAGCCATGTTGCACAGCGAATACACTAAGGTTGAGTTGGCGAGCCTAACATGTATAGAGATGGCCTCAGAACATGGATGGTCGAAAGATCGAGCACGAGTCGCATGAATGATGTGACCGACGTTTAGCGTCCACCCTTGAACCCACATTGATGGTCGTGACGATCGGGGGAGATGTGGCTGATATGGGTCGTGTTATCACTAGGAACCCTTCTTGGGATAGGTGTTTTTGAGTGGAGTTATTATTAACTCATTTAATTATAAACTTAGTCTAAATTCCTTTTGCAATTATAAATGTAGAGATGGCTCACCGTGAAGCTTACTTTGTCATTGAGGAATGGGTAAAGGGTGAGAAACTTAGACTTGATGGATCCAACTTCCCTAGTTGGCTTGTGCGCCTGAATGATCTCCTTACTAGGAATCATGTGGTAGACTATATAGGACGCACGATGGATTTGACTGAGCCAGACCACTATGAGACCCCAGAAGAGCTGGCAGACCGCTACTATCGTCAAGAGATGTCCACCTACATTCAGATAATAATGCGTTACGGGATGGTGGATGAACTCCATCCGCTCATGGGTGATCTTGGTCCATATTCAATGGTGGATCAGCTGAGAGCGGAGTTCATAATCCATGTGCGCATGTGGAAGCACGAGCTTCTTGGAGAGTTCCTTTCCATACAGATGGAGGAGCACACATATCTGAAAGGTCACTTGGAGCGCATGCTTGATGCACACATGAGACTGGTTCACTTTGTGGATTACTGGATGGATGATCCGTTTGCGATAGGCGTGCTGCTTCGATCGTTGCCTCCCAGCTACAAAGGACATGTCCGGAGTAGCATCATCAGTGGTGAAATGGAAACATTGGATTTCCAAGAGTTCATATTATGTTTCAGGAATGTAAACGTTGAACTAATCACTGGAGAGGTCATTGATGACAAAGGTATATATTTGATATACAATTTTATAAATGTTATAATCTTGCAAACACATTTGTAGTGTTAAGTATATTTGATACTTGTTCTGTTTTGCTAAAAATAGGTCCTTCTGCATGAGAGGTGTTTGCTGGAGAGGAGGTGACGTTGCGTGTTGATGGCGAGCATGATGATGATGGCCGACGACACTCTCCCTCGACATTTATCATTTAGTTCATGTTTTGGATGATTATTGTAATCAAGAGATTGTGAACTTCTTTAGTGTGTCTCACACTTCGTGAGACGGTTATTCATATCAGTTTGTAACAAATAGTTGTTCCACTTTTATGAATGATTTCTATTCGTGTTCATATCTTGTTTGATTATGTGTCAATTATCCTTGTTCATTTGAAACTAATTGATAATGCATGAACATTTGTAAAACATTAAAAATGTCTTAAAATACCCAACTTAAATGATATTTCATTAATGAATGAAACCATTGTTTAAATTCAAAAGTTATAGTGATAATATGTGAAAGTCATTCGATTTCTTATCACATATAAATCATGCCTAAGTTCGGCAAAATAACTTGAACACCGTGTATTACTTGAATACAAAGTGTTTAGTGAAATGTTAAAACTAAATACATATTCGATGTATTGTGTTTAAAAAAAATGGTAATTATCATAATATGATTGTTTAAATGTGTAAAGAAGTTTACCAAAATAAACATGAATATGAAACTATTTGATTTGATCAAAGTTTTTCATCAATAAAGGGTATAAATATAAAAGGGAATCTAATTACTATGATTTGACCAATAGTAATGAAATTTGACTCTATAAAGAATGGCATAAAAGAAATTGTGGAATGCAAAGCGTTTTGAAACGTCAAAACGTGATTCATCACAATGTGATATTAGATACCAAAGTGGGTAAATAGATGGCACCAAATAAATCGTTGTAGTGTAGATATAGAGACCATTACTTAGAAATAGTTAGCACTCAATTAGAATATATAGTGAACCATTTGAATTCGTGAAAGTTTAGGGGTTATTCGATATAATCAAAACATGGATCCACTAGTGTCATTGCATGTGTGTTCTTTTTACTAACAACAACTGGAGTCATTGCATGTGTGTTCTTTTTACATACCACATATGGATCCACCAGTGTCATTGAAATGTGTGTTCTCTTCAGAGACCACACATGGATCCACCAATGTCATTGCATGTGTGTTACTTTTACTAATAACAACTGGAGTCATTGCATGTGTGTTCTTTTCACATACCACATATGGATCCACCAGTGTCATTGCATGTGTGTTCTCTTCAGAGACCACACATGGATCCACCAGTGTCATTGCATGTGTGTTCTTTTTACTAACAACAACCAGAGTCATTGCATGTGTGTTCTCTTCAGAGAGCACACATGGATCCACCAGTGTTATTGCATGTGTGTTCTTTTTACTAACAACAACTGGAGTCATTTCATGACTATTCTTTTCACATACCACATATGGATCCACCAGTGTCATTGAAATGTGTGTTCTTCTCATTAACCACAGCTAGAGTCATTGCATGTGTGTTCTCTTCAAAGACCACACATGGATCCACCAGTGTCATTGCATGTGTGTTCTTTTTACTAACAACAACTGGAGTCATTCCATGTGTGTTCTTTTCACATACCACATATGGATCCACCAGTGTCATTGAAATGTGTGTTCTCTTTAGAGACCACACATGGATCCACCGGTGTCATTGCATGTGTGCTATTTTTACTAACAACAACCAGAGTCATTGCACGTGTGTTCTTTTCACATACCACATATGGATCTACCAGTGTCATTGAAATGTGTGTTCTCTTCAGAGACCACACATGGATCCACCAGTGTCATTGCATGTGTGTTCTTTTTACTAACAACAACTGGAGTCATTTCATGACTATTCTTTTCACATACCACATATGGATCCACCAGTGTCATTGAAATGTGTGTTCTTCTTATTAACCATAGCTGGAGTCATTGCATGTGTGTTCGCTTTAGTGACCACACATGGATCCACCAGTGTCATTGCATGTGTGTTCTTTTTACTAACAACAACTGGAGTCATTGCATGTGTGTTCTTTTCACATACCACATATGAATCCACCAGTGTCATTGAAATGTGTGTTCTCTTCAGAGACCACACATGGATCCACCAATGTCATTGCATGTGTGTTCTTTTTACTAACAACAACTGGAGTCATTGCATGTGTGTTCTTTTCACATACCACATATGGATCCACTAGTGTCATTGCATGTGTGTTCTTTTTACTAACAACAACCAGAGTCATTGAAATGTGTGTTCTCTTCGGAGACCACACATGGATCCACCAGTTTCATTGCATGTGTGCTCTTTTTACTAACAACAACTGGAGTCATTTCGTGACTATTTTTTCACATACCACATATGGATCCACTAATGTCATTAAAATGTGTGTTCTTCTCATTAACCACAACTAGAGTCATTGCATGTGTGTTCTCTTCAGAGACCACACATGGATCCACCAGTGTCATTGCATGTGTGTTCTTTTTACTAACAACAACTGGAGTCATTGCATGACTGTTATTTTCACATACCACATATGGATCCACCAGTGTCATTGAAATTTGTGTTCTCTTCAGAGACCACACATGGATCCACCAATGTCATTGCTTGTGTATTCCTTTTACTAACAACAACTGGAGTCATTGCATGTGTGTTCTTTTCACATACCACATATGGATCCACCAGTGTCATTACATGTGTGTTCTCTTCAGAGACCACACATGGATCCACCAGTGTCATTAAATGTGTGTTCTTTTTACTAACAACAACCACAGTCATTGCATGTGTGTTCTCTCTAGAGACCACATATGGATTCACTAGTGTCATTGCATGCGTGTTATTTTTACTAACAACAACTAGACTCATTTCATGACTATTCTTTTCACATTCCACATATGGATCCACTAGTGTCATTGAAATGTGTGTTCTTCTCATTAACCACAGCTAGAGTCATTGCATGTGTGTTCTCTTCAGAGACCACACATGGATCCACCAGTGTCATTGCATGTGTGTTCTTTTTACTAACTACAACTAGAGTCATTGCATGTGTGTTCTTTTCACATACCACATATGGATCCACCAGTGTCATTGAAATGTGTGGTATCTTAAGAGACCACACATGGATCCACCAGTGTCATTGCATGTGTGTTCTTTTTACTAACAACAACCAGAGTCATTGCATGTGTGTTCTTTTTACTAACAACAACCAGAGTCATTGCATGTGTGTTCTCTTCAGAGACCACACATGGATCCACCAGTGTCATTGCATGTGTGTTCTTTTTACTAACAACAACTGGAGTCATTGCATGTGTGTTCTTTT
This sequence comes from Avena insularis, assembly GCA_023614405.1. Classification (NCBI taxonomy): domain Eukaryota; kingdom Viridiplantae; phylum Streptophyta; class Magnoliopsida; order Poales; family Poaceae; genus Avena; species Avena insularis. The sequence goes on along the minus strand of CM042690.1, from coordinate 604,930,438 downwards.
CACATACCACATATGGATCCACCAGTGTCATTGAAATGTGTGTTCTTTTTAGAGACCACACATGGATCCACCAATGTCATTGCATGTGTGCTCTTTTTACTAACAACAACTTTAGTCATTGCATGTGTGTTCTTTTCACATACCACATATGGATCCACCCGTGTCATTGCATGTGTGTTCTTTTCATAATCCACCTATGGATCCAGCAGTGTCATTGGATGTGTGCTCTTTTTACTAACAACAACCAGAGTCATTGCATGTGTGTTATGTTCAAACACCACACATGGATCCACCAGTGTCATTGCATGTGTGTTCTTTTTACTAACAACAACTAGAGTCATTTCATGACTATTATTTTCACATACCACATATGGATCCACCAGTGTCATTGAAATGTGTGTTCTCTTCAGAGACCACACATGGATCCACCAGTGTCATTGCATGTGTGATATTTTTACTAACAACAACTGGAGTCATTGCATGTGTGTTCTTTTAACATACCACATATGGGTCCACCAGTGTCATTGAAATGTGTGTTCTTCTCATTAACCACAGCTAGAGTCATTGCATGTGTGTTCTCTTCAGAGACAACACATGGATCCACCAGTATCATTGCATGTGTGTTTTCTACTAACAACAACCCGAGTCATTGAATGTGTGTTCTTTTCACAATCCACATATGGATCCACCAGTGTCATTGCATGTGTGCTCTTTTTACTAACAACAGCCAGAATCATTGCATGTGTGTTATCTTTAGAGACCACACATGGATCCACCAGTGTCATTGCATGTGTGTTCTTTTTATTAACAACAACTGGAGTCATTTCATGACTATTCTTTTCACATACCACATATGGATCCACTAGTGTCATTGCATGTGTGTTCTCTTCAGAGACCACACATGGATCCACTAGTGTCATTGCATGTGTGCTCTTTTTACAAACAACAACCAGAGTCATTGCATGTGTGTTCTTTTCACATACCACATATGGATCCACCAGTGTCATTGCATGTGTGTTCTTCTCATTAACCACAGCTAGAGTCATTGCATGTGTGTTCTCTTCAGAGACCACATATGGATCCACCAGTGTCATTGAAATGTGTATTATTTTCAACTACGGCCGTTGGCCACAAACAATCGGGACACAGAGCTAACCAGCAACCGCTCTGGGCTTTTAGAAGACCCGATCCCTGATTGTTAGGCGCCGTTGGATCAGGGTGTGTGGACGATAAGGATGTCCTTCACGAGGGCGATCCGCGAGAAGTCTGTTCTGCGAACTGATTGGCAGTGGCAACGACGCTGGGCCTATGTCCTTGCCCTTATCCCCTTAACCTCGGGGCCGAAGCTCAGATCGTGTTCCTTCTTTGCCATGGAGAGGGAGAGGCCCAAACTCAGCTTGCACAAGGCTCAGATATTCGCCCACTACGACATACTCGCACCGCTGTTCGCGAGGCTTCCGGCCAGCTTCGAGCTCAGCTATGTCGGGGTTCCTATCGCGCCGCTCTTGCGCGACAACGTGTTGGCGAGGCAGATCAAGGAGCGCCGCCCACCAGCTGTCGGAGCGGAAGAGGGTAATGACACGGTACTTACGCACGAGCGCGTACTGGCGAAATCTGTTCAAGAAGGAGAGGGCTGTGTTGATTGAGCTGTGCGGAACCCACCGGTGGGAGATCCACCCGGATCTGCCCAACCTCGAAGGGAGGCAGCGCTTCTGGGCAGTGCCTGGGAATACGACCTCCACCGTTATCGATGCAGCGTGCCGTGAAGAATTCATGAGGAGGAGGAACGCTGCCGGGAACGTCGGCATCAATTCCGACGCGGAGGAGGCTGGCGGCGACACGGATAACGTCATCAATGATGGAGACCGCGAGAGTGTCATAGTCGATTAGGGCCACTTAAGCATAAATTAAATCTATGTACGGTATCTTAATGCGCTCTTTGGATCTGGGTCACTTAAGTCATGGTCGATTATCGTCATAATATATATATGTTGGCCATGTTTTAGTTGTCTTTGTCTTTGAAACTAGTCGATCGAAACTCGTCCGATCCTGAAAATAAAGTTCGCGTGTTCCTGACATATCTGATGGGACAATACGTTGACTCTGCTCCCAGCACTTGATGGCATAGCCATAATTTGGAGTGCGCCAGAGGAGAAGGGATCGAGCGTGTTGTAATAGTGTACTACTCCTGTCCAGACATAACTGACTTAGTTTTTTTTAGATATTTAATAAATGTGTCTATACCCAAAACATGTCTAGATACATGTTTTAGGTTTCTCTGTCTTTCAAACTAATCAAAAGTCGTCAAATTCTGAACAAACAAAGTCATTGCGTTCACATCTGATGGGACAATACGCTGACTCTGCTACTTGATGGCACAAACATAATTCTGGAGTGCAAGGGAGATGGGAACTAGTAGCCGCGTCCAAATGCAGGTAAAAAATTAATGTAATAATATTTAAAAAATTGTAATCTGGTCCACATGACCCTATCACAGACACGTTGCACGCGCCTGCTCCTCTTATTAGTCTGCTAGCCCACGCTGCATTAAGCATCAGTTGATGAGGATAAAAAAATGATAAAATGGCAAATAAAACAATTTTTAAGCTTACCTTTCATCCGGAGAATCGTACAAAGATGAAATTGGCAGGGATTTATTATTTCTCCTGTAGTTAGCTAAAAGATCCTCAAGAACATCCTCAATCACCCCTGCAATTTCTTCATATTCTAATACACCTCCATTATTTGCCCTTTCCTCCCCGTTTCGCTTACCCTTTTGTTTCTTTTCACACCCTTTTCTCGTCGACACCTCCACTTCTTCATAAATTGGCTGCTTACGTACGTTTTCCTCCGAGTGCTCATCACCATCTTCGTGCTGCTCTTCCTCCAGTTCTGGCTGAGAAGCCTCATTTTTTGCCACCGGAGTGTGAACAGGGACAATATCATGTGTAACTGTTTTTTTGCACAACCTCTTGATATGACCGAATCCGCCACAACATTTGCATTTTCTTTTCCTTGCTCCCAGCCTTGAACCTTTATCGGTGGAGGCTTCGATCCTTAGCTTTCTAGGCCTCCTAGGTGGCCTGAACTGGTTGTTGAAGTTTGAACCCTGGATCGACAATTTCCCAATCATTTTCATCAGCCATAGGTGGTACGTTTTTTGCATAAGTTGTAGCAAACTTGTCCACGGAGAAATAGTTTTCGACATAGTTCTCTATTTCAGCTCCGCTACCTCTAAGCTTTAAGATGAAGTAAATTGCATGGTGACATGGCAGACCGATGTCTGCCCTTTGCTCGCATGAACAAGTCTTGTTTCCAATGTCTATAGTGTACCTCCGTTCACTTCCACGCTTGTATTCTGCATAAACCTCAGCCAATGTTCTGGAACTTCTGACCATTCTCATCTTTATCGTTCTCATTGCCCTGGTTCTTGCATTCAGTAACATAACCACCTGTGGAACTATTTTATGGCCTAAAAAAATTTCTTGCACAAATTCTTTGCCTTAAATCTATCTTCACCATTATGCACTGTCTTATTGCATCCAACAAAATAACAATTCCAAGTGTCTTCATGCCCGAAATCTTATCATTGAAACTCTCTGCCAAATTATTGCAAACAAAATCCACCTTGCTTTACTCACCAAACTTGCTTCTGGCCCATAGCTTGGTGTGATGTTCTTCAAGGTATTTTTTCACCTTTGGCACTACATACATGTTCTGCAAGTAAGTAGCATGCGTGCTTGGGGTGTATGTGTATGCTGATCGCCACAAGTCCTCTTCAAAGATCTTTCCTTTGAACTTATTCGTGAAGTTAGTAGCAAGGTGCCGCATGCATTCCCTATGCTCAACCCCAGGAAACACAACATCAACAGCATTCTCAAGACCCTCGCATGCACCAGTGTGTATCACCAAGCCTTCAGGGTGACCAATTACTTCCCGTAGTCTCTACATGAACCATGTCCAACTTTCATTTGATTCACCATCAAGAACATCATAAGCTACGGGTAGAAGCCAATTATGCGCGTCCAAAGCACAAGCAGAAGCAACATGTCCCCTGAACTTTGCTGTTAAAGAAGTTACGCCTATTGCCAAGTATGGCCTACAGCCGTCTAGGAACCCCTTCCAGCATGCCTTCAGGTAGACAAAACATCCTTGAAGCATATCTTATCTGCCTGCTTATACCTGACCCCCCTCGAGACCTTTTCTCTTCCTTTCACAACCTCGTAATCGATGTCAACAACACTACCAGGTGATGTTTTCTCTACCTAAGCTTTGAAACTATACAACATATGAAAACTGTCATTCCACTTGCCTTGAATGAAGTCTAGAGCCATCTCCTTCCGATCAAAGACTCTGTGGTAAGGAATCAGAACGTTAAACTTTTTGCTAATCTTTGCTCTGAGTTCAGCAGGTCCAATGTTATGATCCTGCCTCACCTAGTCAAGTACAGTAGCAGCAATCCACTTGGTAGTCGCCGGTCTAATTTTATCACTTAAAGAAGTATTAGGGCAGTTGTGTTTCTTTGTGTTTACTTTGATCTACATTCGATAAGAATCCAAATAATTCAGAGCTAGTTATCAGCAGAATAAATATGAGAAAGACTGAAACTAAATGTAGCTATTGCGACCTGAAATCGGTGTCCACCCCGCATTGAAGATGCATGTAATCTCCATTTACACACATTACTTTCCCTACAGTGCACCCTAAATCTCTTTTGGTCGCTCTTTTCAATGATAAATTCAAACCCAACTCTGATTGCATAGGTTGCAACTGCATATCTGCAGTCCTCCACATTATCAAAGACAGTCCCCTCATCAATTGTAGGATTGTCCCTGTCAAAGTGTATCACTAGCCTGTCCTTGTCTTTGTCGTCGCATCTACATCCCATTTCCACATCTTCACATTCCTCTTCCTGATCAGTCCCATAGTCAGGCTCAAAGTTCGAATCAACCAAATATTCCCTACTCTCCATCCTATCAGGGCCAGCAGCCACGTCTGGATATGCTTTCTCATCATCATCTGCACCGCCACACATTTCAGTGCCTTCATGCTCGCTTGACAAAGCATTATGCTCAAGGACAAGCTGTACAGATGTCCTGCGGTTACCAACACATATCCTTGCCATCACCACGGGACTAGAAACGCTAATTGGGGTATGCAGAAAAGGAATCACAGTTCTTACCCTTCAATGTGGATGCACGACACCTTCTCCGGGCTCCATACTTCCAAAGCTCTGCACCCCGCTTCCTCTCCCCTGTTTCATTGTCCTCTGTGCTCTCCAGACTTGAAGGAGATTCCGTGCTCTCCAGCCACGCAGGACCCATCTCCGTGTTCTCAAGCCTCACAGGATCCATCTCCGAGCGGGATCCGTATCACCAGCATCGTTGGGCCCCTAACCCAACGGCCAACTCTCGGTTTTCATTTCCAGACGCGCCTGGGTGGTGGACGGAGGCAAGGAGACAGGGCAGGGAGGGGACGTGAGGGGATGGCAGGGAGGGGAGGGCGGGAGGACGGCGACCCAAGGGGACGACGAGAGCGGTGCACGACTGCGCGGAGTGGCGGCGGCATGAGCAGAGGAGCGGAGCGGAGCTGGTTGTGACAAAGCATGGAAAATTGCACAATAATGTGTTGGTTGGCAGCACCAGCCCTCGAACCTGGGACGCGCGCCGTCGAAGGTGGAGGAGGCGGGCCCGCCAGTCAAAAAACATGCCACCTATCATCGCACTATGCATGGTAGCACTTCGCGGAATTTTTAGCAGGTCCCACATGTCAGTCTGTTTGATCAAAACTTGCATGCAGTGCATGGCTGGTTCACGCGCTAGTTCCAAAAAAATCCCGTTGATCCAAACTTGAAGTGGCAGTTCCGCTTCTTCTCCCTCGTCTCCTCGTCTCCTCGCAGTGGCAGTTCCGCTTCGTCTCCCGCGTCTGTTCTCCTCTTCTTCTTCTCCTCATAGTGGTAGTTCTTCTTTCTTACTCGATCAAAACATTCCCGCACGTAAGCCATGACCAGTAGCCAGATGAAGAGGAACTGGTCCGATCTCCCGACCGACCCACTTCACAAGATCGCCGACTACTTGCTGGAGAAAGAGGAGTACGTCGACACCTATGCTGCTTGTCGGGAAGTCTGCACCGATTGGTGCCGCACTTTAAAGGTGCCCGAATTCCATCTCAACAACTGGATCATGATAGATCACACACTTCCAGACGTTGGCGACTTCACCTTCCTCAACCTCCTCACTGGTCGTTGCTTTAGGACAAATCTAATGGACGTCCATCGCAGGTTCATATTCACATCCGATATTTATTGGTATTTTCCGTTGTAAACATCTTAGTGCTAACTGATGCCCTCTTCTTCCAAAACATTCTACTTCGTCGGTGTTTCTCGTGGCGTGATCGTGCTTGCTCAGAGGGTGGAGCCGTACCACATTCTGCTTCGGAACCCAATCACTCATAAGTCTAACACTGAGTTTCAAGCACACATACCATCTGATCTTCTGCAATCTGTCGTCGTGACAAAGTCCCCGACGATGGTGTTCGTTTGCACTGATTATCCAGATCATATTGCATGGACCGATGAGAGCACCCCAACAGGGAAAATCAATGAATCATTTGGTGAAGGATTGTATTCGCCACCTCCTGCTACGCATCTGGACTGCATGACGATATTCCGAGGAGAAGTATATGCATTACTTGAGAATAGAGACATCTTGTCGACCAACATCCAGTTAGAGCAGCACGCAAGCACTGTCACGATGACCAAAATAATTTCAGCCCTAGTCTTTGAACAGGTACGCGGAACTTACAAATTTTACCTTGTGGAGTCAGATGGTGATCTTCTTCTTGTGTTAAACGGGGATTTCGCCAAAGAGCAACCAGTGTTGTACCGGGTGGACACGGAGAACCGCTCTCTCGAGGCCGTTGGTGACATTGGAAGTTGTGCCCTCTTTGTTGATTACAATCGGTCTATCTCCATTGACACCAGGTTACACCCCATAGTCAAACCCGGTTGCATATACTACAGGAATTATATCAGACTATACGATCATGATGTTCAAGTCTGGGAAGAGGAACCAACAATGACGTATGGCTTAAGTCTGGAATATACACCGAGGCCTTACCCTCTGGACGAGATACTGGCAGCACATTGCAGACTGAGAGAGTTCTCTGAATATGTGTTGCAGTACGCGGGAGCCGCCACCGACGAAATATATAGGAGAGAATGAATTCTATATTCATCCTAGGTTATTTGCTAGCATTTTTAGGTTTATTTTTTGAAGTAGAAATGTGTACTATATTTATATTATTTCGATCAGCAGTATGCGTATTACCTTTCAGACAAAATTGTAATGTATTTAATTTTAGTACTTTCAGAATTCAAAGTATTTATTTTTAGTAGCTTCTTTTAGAATTCTCCATGTTCGACATGGGCATCAGCTCAGCGGCGGAATTCAGGTTCCACATGGAAAATTGCACAATAATGTGTTGGTAGGCGGCACCAGCCCTCGAACTTGGGATGCGTGCCGTCGAAGGTGGAGGCGGCGGGCCTGCCAGTCAGAAAACATGCCACGTCGGCATCCCCTGTTTTTGATACCCTTTAAAAAAATGAAAACACGCCACGTCGTCATCCCCTGTTTCTGATGGTGTTGCTACAATCGACGGTACATGGTGGCATATAAATAATATTGTATAAACATAAGGGCACAGTCGTCAACATTTCTAAAATGAAACCCGGTCTCCTACCTGTCCTGGTACATTGCATGATGAGGTAGATAGCCACGACCGATCTTTTTAATACGTTCGCACTCTTATGCTGAGAAGGGAAATAAAGATTGAGCGGTTATTGCAACGAGTGTCGAATTATTACCCTCTAAGAAAATGGAAGATGGTTATTTTCACGCATGCCCGTAGTCTAAACCTACTATCAGTCTTTCACCTCCCTTCTCCGACAAACCATAGTTCACCTTGCGTATCTCCTCTGCGCCGCATCAACTAGGGTAACATGGCCCCGCCTAAGCAGTCGCCGCCGCCGCCGCGACAGTCGCCGAAACTGGGGTATTTTGCCCCTCTAAGGCAGGCCATGAAGCTCTACTTCAAGGTCGGTCTCCCATTGTCATGCCAGGCGGATGATTTCCCCGAATGTGCCGAATCGGCCGTGGCGGCGGCATCGTTGGCGCCAGATGTGACAAGCAGGGCCAAGAGAGCGATGTGGAGAAATCGTGCGACGGCATTACGGCATGCTCTAGGCAATGGGAACAAGGTACGTATCAGATCGTTCACGAGAGCATGCCGCCGAGGGTACACACCCTCGAACAGGGCAGTACCAAGGTCTAGGAACTCTCGCGTCCATGCTTCGGCGCGGACTACCTTACCGTAGTGGGGGAGGCTGGGGGCACGCCGTCTGCGGCAAAGACGCTCCATCCTACGCACCATCGGAGGCTGTACTGTAGCGGCAACCAAACGTCTACACTCAGCATGCTGGATTGTTCGACAGCCGGAGATGGCGGCGGGCATCAGCTCATCCCCGGAATTCAGGTTCGAGTTCAGACGGACCTACGATCCCAAGAAGGAGATGCCGAATTTCAGTTTCGAAGAAATCGTTGTGGCGGCGCGGATGGTCCAACTGAACCGGGACCGGCGCAGACAAATCGCTCGTGCATGAACGATGCAGATTTCTTGTAGTTTGGCGGAAAGGCAACAGATCAGTTTGGGTTAAATGATCAAAGAACTTATGTCCTCTCAAGGCAATTGGCTAGCCAACTTTTCTGGTGAAGATCTGTAGTTTCTTCAGTGTAGAATAGTTAAGTTCAGACTGAAGAATGGCTTTTGTAGATGAAATGCTGACGAATTATTCTATAAACTAGTAGGAAGTTTAGCCCACTTTTGTATAGGTATAAGACCCTTTTGTATGGAAGTACTACTGTTGTAAGCAAATACTATCAAGTATCTATTTCCTTCAATTACTAGTTGTGGTTAAATCCAGTTAACTGGAATTTTTTTTATCCCGGACTACAGATTTTGCGTCTGCTGTCTGTGCTGTAAACCATTTTTCCTTTGTCTTGTGTTGCCTGCAAAATGGTCCTGCAGTTCAACGTGTTATAAATGTAGCTACCTTGTACTTGCAGAGAAAATTGACTACATTTTCCTGGCATCCACATAATTGACATTGCTCATTGCCAGACCACCCTCTTTTCATGAGGTTGTCCTTGGTTATTCACAGAAATTATAAAGCACGGTGTTCAACTACATCGATTCAAACTATTACACACACACTACATCAAATTCATTACCCACACATACTACATCGATTCAAACTATTACACACACATACTACTTCAAACTATTACACACATACTACTTCAAACTATTACACACACGTACTACATCGATTCAAACTATTACACATTTTTAGTCGATGCTAACTTCCTGCTACGCTCTCCATACTACAAATTCATTAGCCACACATACCACGGCAATTCACTAGAGCTCTGTCTTCACTTGAGGGAAATTAGAACCACCAGCTCGTCCAAGCCCGGTTCCCCCACCGAAACTGTGTGCGCCGTCGCGAAATGGTGGTGGTCCTGTGCCATCGATCCTTCCAGGCCAACACTACAGGCGACGAGGATGCTTTTTGGCAGCCTCTTCGGGGCCCTAAATGCCATGTACCGATTTCAGAACCTCCTCCAGGTGGATGATGACCGGGTGCTTCCAGCAAAGCTGTCGCCCTGCCTTGCTTAGAATCTGCACCTCGTACATCTTAGGAACGACGTCAGAATCTTTCAGCCATGCCTTTACCTCGATGACCCATCTGTCGCTCGGTGGCACAATTTCCACCAGCTTGCCGCCAAGGCTACTGACGACCTGCTTGAGGGCCTCCGGCTCCCAAGCATCCAATGGGAGGCCGTCAAAGCCAAGTTTGGATGTAACACCCTCGAATCGGCCCTATGCAAGTTTTAGCCCTTTTCGCCAAACCCGCATAGAAACGATTCAAGGACGCCCACCAGGCACTTTCGTGCGGGTGGAAAACGAAGTAATACCATTACACAACAGTCCTCGATGGGACCCACAGAGCATATATATATACAACAGCGACTCAACGAGTCAAGAATACAGATATACAGTACAAAGATCCAAATCACCTTGAAAATGATAGAGTGTCTGACTACGGACAAGATGCAAATGGGGCTAAGAGCCCTGAAGAATAACCAATGGCGTCCATAACCCTTCCCAGGCCAAGCCAGAAGGGTAACCCTGCTAACGACGTCGATCTCAAACCTGCTAAAACAAAAGGGGTGCCGACAAAGGGCAGAGGAAAAAGAGGAGCGTCAGTACTGAGGCCAGTACATGGCGAGGCTAGAATTCGGCGGCTCTCGCCTACATAGTTATGGTGGGCTGAAGCGGCAGCGCAGTGGCACTAAACAACCTATAGAGACTCGATACAACTGGCGGTTATCAGAGAGGGATAAGAAAGACCTATTCAGATCTAACCTGATACTAACACCAAACAAACCCATCCTGGTATTTCCCCTTGAGACCAAACGAGGAAGTCGGACCAAGGAACTCACACAGTTGGCAATTTTACTCATTTCGTGATAGTTGCAGCAATTACTAATCAGATATAGATAGCATGAGTCATCCTGAAGTATAAGTAGTGGGCAATTTTAATTAACCATTCTGTGGTAGTTGGAACATTTACTAGTCAGATATAATTGTCCTGAGGAATCCCAAAACCCAGCAGTTGTCGGCACTTTTATCACATTCCATTGGAGTTGCAATACTTACTAGGCAGATATAGTATGACACAGATCACCACAGATCCACCAGTTGTTGGCATTTTTATTATCCATTCCATTATAGTTGCATCTGCTTACTAGTCACATATTAAGTCAAATTTATAGCACTACTTTAGTTATGCTTGTCTATGATCGAGATACTGTGCTCCAAGTCGTCCATAACCGGACACGGCTTTGAAAGTTTTACCTGAGGTGCACAAATAACACACACTCGATCAACCTCGGAAAAACCAACTCAAAACCCAACGAGGCATTCACGACAAAGCGATCACAGGATTCATAAAATATTTCAGGGGCCACCCACTAAGCTACCCATAGCGAAGTTGGCGGCTCAAACGGACCGGGGTTTTGCGACGACGGTAAACGCTTATTTGGGAACCCGAAAGTGTGACTGGGCTTGTCAATACCGCGAAAACGTGGCGCGATCCAAAACAGTATAGGTGCTCCACGCACACTCGAAAATAAAGCAGTAAAGCATGACATAAGTACATGATAGTAATAAAGCCCCAAACTACTTTGTGGCCCCAAGAAATAGAAATGAATCAAGCTCTGGCTCAGGGGGGTCCATAAAGCCTCCCGGATGTGGATAGTGCGAATAGTCAAGGAACAAGTATCAAGTACTCGGGGTCCTACGGGACACAAGTGGGCGTGAAAGAACCAAATAACATCTATTGCCCACCGATGCCTCTGCATTAGTTATATCTAGCATTTTTAATAGTTGTATTTAAGGTCATGATCATCTCCACCCTTAAGCATCTCCACCATTAACATCTGTCAGCATTCCAACAACTGTGGTACTTGACAACACGAGATCGCACCTGAGCAAGCAACTATGACTCTCAAGGCCAGCTATCTACCAAACACAGGTAATATGAGGTGTCCAAGGCAATATAGAGGCTGCACGGGATATAACTGGTGTACGGAAACTAAAGCATCACAACACGGATAGCAATAGATCAACAGGAGGAAAATAAAGACTATAAATGCAAAATAGGTAGAAGGGGAAGAGATGCTCGCCTGGGAAACACTGCCGAAGGTTCATATCCGGAGAACTTGTCGATACTCGCATCAACTCATCGGCCTAATCCGCGAAGAAGCAAACACTAGAAGAAACACCGGATGCAATATTTAATACAACGGCAGAAGATCCGGCATGCTTATGATATGATGCATGGCATGGCACAGATGCGGTGCAATTAGGCAGTATTAAGCGGAACCGGGGTCCCGACAATTAATTAATAGGTTCAAGTTATTTAGAACCCCCGCAATTTAAATGTGGTATTAACAGGGTGAAACATGGCATCGGTTCGCTACACCAATTTAAATGGAGTCCGGAATAAGACAAAGGTATCCCGCGTAAACACTCCATATTTAATCATGCGGTGAATCGGCATAATGCCCCCAACCCACAGACAGGTATGCATGCAAGAACAAATTAATATGCGACAGTTTTATATATAGCATTTATAAAAATAGGGGCTCGGGAAAGTTTCACACATCTGGGTTCGGGAGATCTTGGGGTTCCGGGGTTTGATCTCAGGGTCTCAGGGTTCGACGAGGAACAGCGGGGATCGGCGAGGTTCGGACTCATGACGGAGAACTTGGGTTCCAAGCGGTCGATCTTGTCGTCGATGGTGAACTTGAGTGGATCGGGTACCGGGGTCTTCGGGTCTGTGTACGAGATCTTGACGCCTATGACGAAGAACTCGGGTTCGGAAGAAGGTCTTGGCGTTCCGACAGATCGGTCCCCGGGGTCGAAGAACTTGGCGTCCGAGAGACGATCTTGTCGCATCCGCGGTCGTCGGGTCATGTCGTCGGTCTTGTCATTTCACAGTGGAGATCTTGGTGTCCCGGGTCTCGGCGTCTTCGTGTACGAGAGGAAGAACTTGGCGTGCCGGGTTCGGTCTCGGCGGGATCGGGCTTCGGGGGTTCGCCATCGGATCCGGGGGTCTTGGCGTTCCGTGTCGATGAACTTGGGGATCCATGTCGAAGTCCTTATTGTCCATCTTTTATCGGTGGCGGTTTTGGATCGACAATGGGACACCACACCGAAACAGAGAGCCCAAGACACAGCCAAGCATCGAGGAAGTAGCCGGGCAACAACAAAACAGATAGCGCCTTGAATCGATTCCCTGGTACAGACGATTCCTTTTTAGACAAAGGTACAAGCAGCTAAGACACATGGCAAACCCTATAGGAACAACAGATGCTCGTACTGCGTAGGTCGACACGAAGCAGCAGGACACCACTGGTCTTGGCAGCATGAACCGCTGCCCAAACTGAGAAGAAGACCGGCACGGAGCGGATGGCCGGAAGGCGAGCTCGGGATGGCTCGAGGGCACGCGTCGGCGTGATGCAACACGCACAGGGGGAGGTGTTGGCTGGAGACGAGGGCGACCGCAGCGAGGCGGTGGGGTCGGTGACGTGCTCAGGTCGAGGGCGGGCTGGGCGGCCCGATGCGGTTCTCGCGTAGGCGGCACAGCGCGCTCTCGCGGAAAACGACTGCGACAGAGGAGGCTCGGGGCCCGAGGGAGGTGGCGTCACGCAGGGCGAGCTTCCGTCGGTGGTGAGAAGGACGACTGGGGATGGCCTCGTGCAGGCGGCGACCCTGAGAGGAGGTAGACCGGAACCGAGGTGAGAAGGTGGGGTAGGGGATATGCAGGTGGCGGCTGGGAGGAAGTCTGGGGTAGGTGTGGGGTTGGACTTGGGAGCTGCGCGCGCGGGTGTGGGGCTCTGATTGCTGCATCGCACGCGCGCGTGTGTGCTGCGGCGGCGGCAGGGGGTATTGGAGGGGGATCTGGGGTAGGTGGAGACTAGGGTATGAATAGGATAGGATAGGCTTAGTTTAGGGCTTGGAGGTGGCCGGCCCGGCTTTCGGGCCTGGCGGGCTGCCTCCAAAAAAAAATTGAAAATTTTATTTATTTAAAACAGGGCTTTTGCAAACCGTATTTAGACAAACCAAAATATTCCGGAGACCCGGGTTTTTAATTTGAATAAAGACGGGAATATTTAGAAAACAAAACTAGGCGTTTCGAAAATAGTTTAGACAAAAACCATGCATGATGATGACGATGCTCAAATGCAAGGTGGCATAATGACATGAGTATGCGGTCATGATGATGCAATGCACAAAAACAACGCGATTTTCTAGTAGTGGTTTTGCGGGATGCCACATTGGAGAAGAAACAAAGCTGCCCCAAGCGATCATCCCACCCATAGGCACGATGCCAACGCATGAAGCTCATTTTCTCCCCGCAGCACTCGAAAGAACGGGAAGAATGCAGAACGTGCTCGGTGTCTGAGCTGTGCTCGAACCGGACGAAAAAAATCGAATGGTGGCGCACATACCTCAATCTTGACCTCATTTCGTCTAATCCCAAAACGAGACCTGAAAGCCGACAGCAACTCTGCCGGCGACACGGCGTCATGGACGCCCAGCACGGTGGCCATGAGAGCGTGGTCGTCGAACTGCTGTGCCAGGGCTACCATGACTGGGGTGCGCGGCAGCACGCAACTTCTCGAGGCCAGCCGCCGGCCTGGATCGTCCGACGGGACGCGCTCCGCCATGCGAGAAGGACTAGCCAGAGGCGAGATATTAGTCCGGGGACGCGAAGCTCCGATACGGCGGACGATGTGACGGTGACGGCTGCGAGGTTCGATTAGAGGCGTGGGAGGTTGACCGGACATGGCGAGGACGCAAATTAGAGCAAGTGCGAGCTCCGATCTGAGACGAGCAGCCGGAGCTGAGCAAATGTTATGGGGAGGGGAGCAGGGGAGAAGACCAGAGCAGAGCAAAGAAATAGATCTGGTCCACTCAGGGATCTGGTCCACGCAGGGGTAAGCTAGTCCACAACCGCAAAAGATAACGGGGAATACTGACATGGCGGTCCAAGAAGAGTTGACCTAACGGCGGTATTTGAGTTTAACCGTTTTTCGTCTGGTTCAAACGACCGTCTGACTGTTAGATTTGTATTCACCTCCATTTGCCCCTTCTAGACAATTGGCGATTCTACTACGGCCCCTCCGCGCGATTGATGACAACTCGGGTACCGCGGTGCACACACCGGGGAAGTTTGGTACCGCAAACGAACATTCCCTTCAAGATGCCCCACGAGGGTTCTTGACAACCCTCGACGGTTCTCGAGGACCCTCGAGGGGTCTCGACAACCATTTCCTTAGGCTTAAAAATGACCCCCGAGGGTTCTCGACAATCATTTTGCAATCCAATAAAAATCGTGGAAAAGTAATAGAAAGTCACAACCACATTTTTGAGTCCACTAAAAATCATGGAAAATACTAGAAACATCATAACTCTATTTTGGAGTCCACTAAAAATCATGAAAAAATTAGTAGAAAAAATAATAAACATATTTTGGAGTCCAATAAAATCATGGAAAAATACTACAAAAATCATAACCATATTTCGGAATCCACTAAAATTCATGGAAAATACTACCAAAAATCATAACCCCTGGTCTACTCTCGCCCCCCGGTGTGGCTATCATGCATAACAATTGATGATACGACACAAGAGGATTTGGCGTACGATGTTTTGACGACGTCACTCGAAGCACCCTCTTTATCGTATATAAAACTGGACTTGTGGAAGCCGTCAAATTAGAAGTTTTTTCTCTTAATGTCACGAAAAAATATAGAATAGTGTAGCAGTAAACATCTAATTTCTTTCCTTCCCCCAACTGAAATATAAAATCCCTATCAGGACACCGTTGCCTCGCTTAGCTTCGTCGGCAGAGTCCGCTATCAGGTTCTCCTAAGAGGACTCCTGATCCGAATCATCGTTAGGGGCCAATACTTATTCTTGATTATTAGAGTGATCTCCTCCCGTGTGGGCCCAACGGCCCACCGAGCCCTTAGATCCGTGTCCTGATCGGGGGCGCCCAACTCACTATGGTTGGCGGGCCTTGTCACCTGCGCTATATAAAGAGGTGGGAGCCGGTGACACGCACTACGAGGTTCTTCGCGAACCATACTCCCCACCGACACACAAACCCTACTGATCTAAGGGAAGCGCAGTAGTGACAGGAAGCACCGCCACCACCGCCTATCCAAAACGCTCGTCGTCGCTCTCCGCCATGGCCACACCGTCAAGCTCCTCTAGCCAGGGAGAAGGTACACACCCCTCACCCCGATCTCTCTCTCTCAGTAAATAGCAATAGATCGATTCAAGCTTTGATCAATAGCAAAGGTTCATGCCCGGTTAGATCTACCCTAGTCGGATCCTAGAAGTCTATCATTGATTTCTGTTAATCTCCTATGTTAGGAGTTCACAATCAAGGAAAAGGTGGGGATGATGCCCGGGAAAGAGGCTGTTTCAAGCATGTTTTCCCACCTACTGCTAATTAGCCATGGAGGAAAGTTTTGAGCATGGGAAATCTTTTGAACGGCCATGAACCAATACAGAGAGGGATTGTATTCTCAGTCCTGGAAAAATTAAACAACGGTCACTATTCAAGCCCAATTTCGCTATTCACAAAAGAACAGATTGAGACACGTCAGATGTATATATCTGTACATTTAATGTTCTCTAGGTTGCTTTATCGATGACATCCTAGGGTTGAGGTGCTCGTACATACGAAGAGCAACCACAAGAGTTAATTTTTTTTTTGAGTTAATTGGGTATTTTATATTGCAGATACGTGAATTTATGGTTGATTGTACCAGAAGAGTAAAACTTGGCAGTGATGATTGCGTCTTAAGCGCAAACTGAGTGTTGACAGAAAACTGAAGTGTCAAGTGTCAACTCATCCCATCCTCGGAAATGTAGAATCTACATGGGACAAGCCAGAATGGATCGTCCAGCCACCGGAATTCAGAAGTCCATACCACTTTCCCTAGTTGTAGCTTTTGTGCCTGTGAACACTAAGTAGATAATTTTTTTTGATCTTCAGTGGAGATCTAGAGGTAGGCCATTTTAGGTGATGATTTACATGGCTCCACTTTTCATGAGTGGTTTTGTATACTCGGCTTTGTTCCATTGGTTCTAGTAAGTTGAAGGAAAGAAAACTATAAATCTACAACTGAGAATGCCAAGTTGGTGAAGAAGCTAGCCGATGAGAAGAACAATATAGAGAAGAAACACTCAGCTCTCTTAGATGATGCGAAGAAATTCGTGGAATCAACTGAGGAAAGGGTGTTGGAGGATAACTTCAGAATGATCAAGCAAGTGGTAAAGATGGAGAAAGAAAGAGATATGTTGAAGAATGAAGCGCAAGTGCTAAATAATTAAGTGGGTGTGTTGACGCAGGTGCAGAAGTCTCAAGCAGAGATAATAAAGGTCAGGCAGCAGAAATTAGATGGTGAAAGGGAGACCCTGAAGGAGGAAATTATGGTAAGTACTCCTGTTAATTGTGGTTCGAAGTATACTATCTTTACACTATAGCACTCGAAATAATGGCCACCGTAGCCAGTGGTGTAGCCTCTCCTTGATGTTATTTCTACTGCTTCCCTGTATCGATGCTGTGTTCCTGTACTTCATGGCGATGATGCTTTACAAACAGAGGCAGGGCTGAGGCGAAATGGGGAGAGGAAATTCTTTTCGGTGCTGTCTTGGGGTGAAATGGAGAGACGGAGGTAGTAGTAGTAGACTAGAAGTAAGCAAGAGCGAGCTCTGTGGATGCCCTGACTCAACAACAAATGGGAAGACCAGAGGCCGAGCCGTGTAATAGGAGTATACCTATCATCCAAGAACTAGGCTTTCAATTGATCGAGACAAGAACGATTAATTGTACTACATCGTTGTACATCGATCCTGAATAATGAATCATTGAATCCATATACAATAAAAAGATTTGTACTTGTACAAACAACTGAACAAGCACGTTAATTGTCACTACATCATCGTCTTACATCCTTAATTGATCCATCAACGGCAGAAAAAAATGTGCTTGTACGATCGAAGATTACTTTTCTCTCATCTACGATTCGTATGAACTGATCGAGTCCTGCTAAGTTCTATGTCGATCCATTTCGAACAAGCTGATAATCTTCTGAAAAGTTGAAGCCCTCGATCTCGCTCCGGCCAGCCACGTTCTTGGATCAGCATGCCGATCGCCACTCCGTCGCTTCGTACTTCTTGGATCATCCGATCAGCCCGCCGCCACGCCACCTCCGTATGCTTCCTTGCTCCAAGAAAGAAACCCACGATCGGGTCGAGCTCTCACACGTCACACCTTGGCCTTGCAGATCCGCTGGTGCTGCACGCGGCTGGCGTCGGCTCGCTCCTTCTCCCGGGCAGCGGGTGGCAGGAAGTCGCCGGTCCACATCCCGGGCCGCTGGTACGCCTCGTGGCAGAGGGCGTCGGCGACCTGGTTGCCCTCGCGGTAGATGTGCTGCACCTGGTGCTCCGAGAAGCAGCCGAGCAGCATGCGGATCTCGTCTTCCATGGCCTGCGATATGCGCCTGTACATGTCGTCGCGGCGCAGGAGCTTCACCAGCACCAGATCGTCACCTTCCACCACCAGCTTCGTTATCTTTCCCAGGAAGCGGTGGTCCACTTCCAGCGCGAGCCGCAGCCCGAGGATCAGCGCCCGCGCCTCCACGATGCCCACCATCGCATGTTCCGTCCGCTCGGCGAAGGCGGCGACTACGCGGCCGTTGCAGTCCCGGATGACGCCGCCGATGCTTGCCCGGCCGGACCCGGACCCGTCGTTGTATACGGAGCCGTCGAAATTCAGCTTAAACCAGCCCTCCTGAGGACGCTTCCACTCCACCCTGATACGACCCGGCTGAAATGGCTGCGCCTCCGGCGAGAGCGACGGGGAGTTTGCTGGCGGCTCGTACGGCCGACATGGCGGCGAACGGAACGCGCACTGTGCGCGAAGAGAGAACACGGTCGGAGCAGCCATCATGCACGCCATCGTGTCCTATAGCACGAAAGAACTTGTTTAGTACAATAAGACCTAATGGCCAGTCCATTTATTTATAATCGTACGATACTCGAGTCCAAGACGGACCCGATCTAGTATCGGATTTGGCTGATGCGCGTATAGCCCATTGCGCGCGAGAGGCAATCCGTCCGCGTCTGGGTATCCAAACTCCGGCCCCCTCGGTATTTCCATATATCCGGTGAATACGAGTAGTCCCCCGTGACCCGTTAAGTCAGTACACGGTAGCCCATACAATAGATACAAGAAACATTTGCAAAGGTAGGATATAGCTAGTACAAACATTTGCACAAGATATGAGACATAGTAATCATTATGTTGAGACTTGAGATAGATATCGTACCATACATAATAATAACATATCAACCATATAGAATAGCAAAATTCTATATGTCTCACATAGCTATATATAAGAACATAGTTCTCAAACCATACGAACATCAAATAAGTTCAATAGTAAGATAAATAGATACAAGCGCTCAAGATAGACGAATAAGAGACAAATAAGCTTGTGTCCGATCCTTGCAAATCCCTACGGAGATATTAATACGTAAACAACTTTGTTTGTTGGATATTAAATGCCTCAAATGACGTCGAAAGAGCTATTAAACGCGCCGGACAGAAAGCCGCGTGTTCCAAGGGTCGTTTTTGTCCAGCGCGGCCACTGTATCCGGCGCTTAGGCTGTCCAGCTTCACAAGCTTCTTGCGGGTGTAGGACAAAAGATGTGACGGTATAGGCCGTCCTTGTCATTGACACAAGTGGCATATATTTTTCTCAATGTTCATTTATTTCCTCCCAGTCTTCTCGCCTACCTCCACCATTTCCTGCTCGCCGCCAACTTCTCATGCCTGTCGTCACGCAGAACCATCGAAAGCTTCGAAGAGGACAAAGGTGACGAAGGCACACTTCCAGTAGCCACGCAAGGCGTCGGCACCGAAGATGAAGCCGGACTGGTGCGTGAAGGCTGACATGAAAAAGACAAGAACCATTGTCATTGCGCACATTGTCGCGCTCAGCTCTGTATCTAATGGCGAAGCGGTACCAATGGGAGCGCCACTGCCCGACATCGGTCCTAGAGTGGCTTGCCGTCTTCCCCAGTGTTCTTTCATCGAGAGGCATAACTAGGAATTTTTTATTTGTTTATTAAAAACACATATATTAACGTTTCCAATTAACACAATTATAGCATGAGAAATAAACATTTATCATAAATATCGAATACGATAATAATCACTTTATTATTGCCTTTCGGACATATTCCCTTCAGTCTCCCACTTACACTAGAGTCAATAATCTAGTTTGAAAAACCTTGCGCATTCAACACCTATGGTTTTCTGATGTCGTATGTACGCGTTTTCTAGTGGTAAACAAAATTTCTGGATCTGACACTTTAAAATCCATGTGTGTTTGAATGTTTTTGCATCTCTACGTATCAGTCATTCTAAAATGAGATGGCATTGTATAAATTTAGTTTTTTGGTGAGACCTTTAGTTCCTTTGGGTTAAAACATGTTGATATTATTATCGTATAATATATCTTCATAGTACTAGCCCATTGTGAACCACACCTAGTTTGATAACAAACTACTTAACACAAATAGCTTCCTTTTCTACCACTATAGAAGTCATATACTTCGGAATATGGCGTTTTTGAATATTTTGAAAATTGACATTTTAAAGTTCCCAAAAAATCTAAAATAAAATTCTGGATGTTGACAATGACTTGATCTACAGCTCTGCAAAATTTCAGCATGAAATAGTCTGTATCCCGGCCTACACAAAAATAACAAATTCTGACAAATTTGAAGAATTCGAATTTTGCAATGTTCACTGCCTCAGATATGGAAATTTGTCATTTTTACCCGAAATACGTAATATTTCGCATTGGTTTTTTTGTACACAACTAGAAGTCATCGTTAGCTATATCGACATATTTCTTCCAGAATTGTTTCGGAAATTTAAAATGTTAATTTTTAAAAAAAATCAAAAATGGGCTCCATGGAGTCCGTCCTCTATATTGAGGCACTCCCATATACTTAGCCTTTTGTTGTAGTATCTGTCACAATGTTTTAACTTTGGAACTCATCCAAATACATCATGGAACCTCATTTCCATTACATTGTGCCATCCATAGTTTAAATTGAGATAAACTTAACTTGTATTTTGTGACAAAACTAGTATCAATGTAACACTTTACAATGAACTATTTGTAACTATTTGTCACATATACATAACATATACTTAGTTCTTCCAAAGCTCATAATAATATCTGTATTATTGTCTAATGATCATCTTATGAATCACTATGGTATATGCTCATAACATTTAGAGCATAAGACATATCTGGATTTGTACATATCATTGTATATATGATTGATCAAAATATTCATGTGATTTCACTCATCAAGTGTCAAAGCACTTGAATCTTGTTTTTTACTTACCAAGTGTCGATACACTTAATCTTGATTCAGTCCTTTCCATGCGGCAAGAACCTTTCTTGTCGTTTCCATATTGAACTCATTCAATATCTCGTATTTGTACGTCTAACACAACCATATTAGGGCCTCAATCTATCTATATAGACATTGATGCCTAATATTCTTGTTTTTTTCCATGTGTTTCATTGAAATACAATTTTAATGAAATTATTAACCCGTGTCAATAAAAGATACATCATTTCCAATCAACAACATGTCTTCTACATAATGTATTAGAAATATGTCTCAGTGCTCCCACTTAATTTCTTGCAAATACAAGCATCTTCATCGCCTCTGATGAAATTAAACCTTTTAACAGTTTTATTACGGTGAATATTCCAACTCCGCTATTCTTACTTCAACCATTGAAGTTTGCATGCCCTTTTATCATGCTTTGAATTAACAAAACCCTTCAGAACATGTCATGTGCACGTCCTAGGTAACCATTATATTAGAAGAATTTTGTTTTGTTTGTTCAACTACCATATACCAAAATTGACATATGTTGTGGTCGCTACATTAATCCGTCCAGACTAAAATATCACTACGAAAGACGAAATCTTGTTGCAGTCAACTCCTTAAATATTGTCGTAAACTCTTTTCCGACATGTCGACTATTTCATAGATGTGAAAAATCCATGTCTATTTCTTTATAAATCCAATACGGGCGATAGGCTTCATACCTTTCCGGATGGTCTTTCAAGTTCAAAAACTTGATTTCTCATGTATGGAAAACTATCACGGATATTATGACTTCTAGTAAATTTATGGAGTCAGGGCCCATCATCGCTTCTTTGCATGCAGTCGGGTCAAAACAATAACGACTTTTTTATCAAATCTCACCATTTGATTGTTACCCGACCCATACGGTTCAAATAGGAACTCTAATCTCCGAGATCACAACCTTTGTAATCACACGAGCCATGAGCATTGCGGTCGCCTTGGAGACACTTTCCGACGCTGCACTACTTAACACATGTTGCTTAGGTTCATCAACCTAATCAAAGTTCTATTGTCCTCCCACTTAACTTTTGCGAAAGATTCCTTCTCAAGAAACTTTACGTTCTAAGCGACAAACTCTTCTATCTTTGGTTTATGGAGGAATACCCAACTATTTCTTTGTGATAACCTACCATCTGAGCTATCTGTTGTAGGGTGGCTAGATTGGCTTGGCGCTCTGCTCTACTAGCTTCACGGTCGAAAACTAGCATCTGCATAATCTGCAGCATCGAGTCCTGCGATCAGCTGCTTCCTCCGGGGTTTCCAAGAGTCATCTAAAGATTGAGATAGATAAAGGGGTAAGAGGGAAAGTTCTAAGGTTCATGGTTTTGTTTTCCAAAGCTTTTAGACTTTGAGTTTGACTCAGGTTTGGCTAACTAACAACTTCTCATTCATTCATTCATTCATTCATTCATTCATTCATTCATTCATTCATTCATTCATTCATTCATTGAAGGACCCAATACAAACACACACACACCAGAACACAAAAGGGAAAACATATGGGTTTAAGAACCATTCTGTGAAACTACGATACAGTGGGACCGGTGCAACTCATTCCTACGTTGGTGATCAAGTGCATCTACTCATCATCAATGAAGTCGGAGTCATCATCATCGGTGTATAAGTCCATGGCATCCTCCTCCAGGTAGTCATCATCATCACTGAGGTACGAGTGAAGATCACCCTGGATGTCTTCACCTTCTTCCTCTTCTTCTTTTGCTGCAAGCTGACCTTCTTTCTCCTGGATGGTCTTCTCGAGGTTGGCCACCTTCTTGCAAAGACGAGCGATGCTGCGATCCTTCTTCTCGCGTTGCCGGCAAAATGATTGGCGATCCTTGACGAGCAGGGCGAAAGTCTAGGCCTTTTGGGTGCCAATGGCAAGGTTGTGGTTGGCGTAGGCTCGAGCATTGTCTAGTTCCTTCTGTCTATCATACAGCAGGAAGTCAAGGTTCTCCACTTGGCGCTTCATATTCGGGTGACTTGGCATCTCCAATCGCATTCCCATAGAATCACGCCTTGCGTAGTGAGAAAAGCGAGTCCCCTGGATCAAGTTGATGTTTTGTCCGCAAAGACGGGCGAAAGCTTCATGCATTGCCCTGGCTAATCCATCTAGCCAGTTGTTCTCTCTCACGATGAATTGAATCTTCACCAAAAGGGGTGCTTCCATCTTGCCTCGAAGATCAACCAATATCAGCCATTGTAGATCTCCTCCTGGGTGATCATTGAGTTGAGCCCCGAAGAATTCTGTATGTGGACGCTCAAGATACTCAGACAGTGCATCAAGATCCCTCTCAAAGATCAGTTGGCCTCCGTTGCCCAACTGGTAGAACTTGCAATACTAAACTTCCATCTACAAGAATTAAGGATGAGTAAGTTAGTGAAGTGATCAAGTGTGTCAAGTTTTATGTAGTAATGTAAGTATTTTTCAGGAACATAATTTTTTTTCAAAGAA
Source organism: Avena insularis (assembly GCA_023614405.1). Taxonomy (NCBI): domain Eukaryota; kingdom Viridiplantae; phylum Streptophyta; class Magnoliopsida; order Poales; family Poaceae; genus Avena; species Avena insularis. The sequence goes on along the minus strand of CM042690.1, from coordinate 604,906,812 downwards.
TCTCAAGGGTAAGAGTGGGAATAGGTTTTCATAAATACTCACTTTCTTTGTTTTTGAAACTAAGTTTTTGTTCGGACGTCCATTCTAATGAGGGTCTCCTATGGTTAGGATGGCTCTGATACAAACTTGTCAACACCCAGATTTTAATCCTAGATGCCTGTTATGCCATACATCACAATCCCAGGATTACCATTTTGGCGAGAAATAACAGATTGGATATCACAGTACATCATCCATTACAAACCACAATAAGGTCTTACACAAATAAAGGATCTCATGATCTAGTCTTAATACAAACAAGCAGCGGAATAATAAGCGTAGCGGTGGGCTCCATCTTCAATGTCACGGGCAATACTGACGATGGGAGATGATCCTAGTTGTCGTACCCATCCTGCTGTCCTTCTTCCGAATAGTCCTCCTCATAGTCTGGCCATGAGAATAGCCAGGGACAAAGCCATGAGTACTCTTTAAGTACTCGCAAACTATCACTAACAAGCAAGGTAGTTATAATAGGAATACCAAGCTCCAGGTTTATTTGCAAAAGCTAGCTTTATCTTAAGCTAAGTTCAGAAGTAAAGAAAGATAATTTAAAGTTCAAAAATCACTTAAGTTGGGAACTTAGTTTTCATAGTCATAACCCTGTTGTGGTCAAGTCAAAGTCACCGTTCATTTCATAAGTCATTTTGAAAACATCTAACGACGGAACAGTATGGCCACTCCATCTGTCCATGACCGCAGACACGACTATTCGAATAGTTTGACACTCTGCAGAGGTGATACACTTTCACCACAAAATTCGATACATCCGTCAGGGATAACCCTGAATCATCATACTTAGTATGCGGATAATCAATCATAACCTTTCCTTACACACTCTAGTATAAGCACCTCTCCTATGAGCTTGGCCTCCCAGCCATGGCCATTTGCCATCCTGGGCACTGCATAGGTGGACATCATCAAGAGGTAGCCTCAGCTCAAACCTCTCCCGCGAGGGAAGCCATACTAATGCATATAAACTTCCGGCTAAGCCTTACCCAATTCCGGTATTGTGGTTGTACGGTAAAATTGGAATGGTATCGCATCCGAACCCAACCATCATTTTTTATAAAGGGATAAGGCTCATGCCTCAACATTTTCATCCTCATAAACCATTTGTGTTTCTCATCACATGTCAAAACATCTCAATAGAATGACTCATCATTCCAAGGTTTTCATAAGCATTTTCACCAAGTATTCCTATCTAAAGTGATCAAGTTTTATGATTAGCACTAGCCACTAAGGTTAAGAGTTTTCACTAATGAGGGGTGCTAATCTTCAATATCATGCCATAGAATGACATCTAAGTATAACTAGATAGGCCAAGTTTTAAACTCTTTATGCTATCTATAAGAAAAGTAAAGAACTTTGGTAAAGTAAAAGGAAATAAAGCTTGCAAGTAAAACTTGGGATGGGCATAAATCAAAATGGTATAACCAAAGCATGCTTAAGGCATTTTGCTTAGGTTATCAAGCATGCAAGTGTTAGCTTGCATTGTTAATGATGGCTTGTAAGGAATAACTTGCATGGTTAACTTGTATAATGCTAGCTTGCCTTGGTTGGTGCAGCGATTGAAATTCTCCTCGTCTTCTTCGAGGTAGAACTCCTCCTCCTCGTAGACTTGGTCGGTACTATCGTCTATAAAGGAATACGGGATACACAATCACCAGACAATACTTAACTAGGTCTATTTAGTACACGAAGGCACACACTTGATGATCTAGCATCATCACAATCATCACAAGATTTAAAGAACAAGTTTCATTATTTTATTTGAGAAAAGTAATTTCTAATCATTGAAATAAATTAAGATTTAATATTCTCCAAATAGAATATGGGATCATGTGGACACATGTCATCACCACATATTCTAATACATGGGAATGTGATTTAAAGGGTTGGTCACATTTTATAAAGTTTAAGTTTATTATTTATTAGATTTAAAGTGACTAGAAATGCCCCAATAACATTCTTTTGGTACTTGTCCAATGTCACTGCATTTTTACATATTCAGATAGATATCATCAAATGCGATTTTGAGAGTTGGAATCAACTCAAAAGCTATCATGGTTGATTTTTGAAAAATGTTTGAATTCAGAAAAGTCTCTGACATGGGTATACCCTACAGGTACTCGAGCTTGGTATATACGACCTGAATACGTAGAAGCCCACGGTGTCGCCAAGGCCCAAATGAAGAACTCGAGTACATGCGGACTCTAGATTGCTTGAAGAACAAGAAGAAGATAAAGATAGAAAGTTCAAAGGGGAAAACCCTAGCCTGTAACCGACTCGACCTGCTACCCGAGACCTAGCCTATCTATATAAAGGCTAGGAGGGGGCGGCGAGGAGGACACACGCAACCCTAGTTTCCACAACCCTCGCCAGATTGCATCTGCGCACCATTGTAATCCTCGATTCCTTTGATAATTCCACGAGCAGACAAGCAGGAGTAGGGACCTCTACGAGGCCTAAACCTGGGTAAATCTTCGAGTCCCCTGTGTGCTTGTTTGCTAGCCGATAGATGTCTCCGGCGCTCCCTCCTTCTCCAAAACCCAAGTCCATAACAATGGGCATTCATGAGTTAAACCCTCGTCAATTGGCGCCGTCTGTGGGAATTGGGAGTGCTGATGTTGCGGCTTCTTTGGCCCCATCAACCGCGATCTACAACTCCGCAACAGCGGAGATTCGCCAGCTCTTCGGCGCGTTCGACTTCACTGTCCACACGCCGGCCACTCGCCCAGCTTTCGAGTCCGTGGGCGATGGAGTCCGCCTGGCAATAGGGAGCTTCCGCTTCCAAGTTGGTCAGATGGGCACGCTTCGCATGCCTGACCAGCCGACAGTGCCGTCGATTACCCCAACATCATGGTTCCCTCCATCGATCGGCACCCTCAGTGAGCTCAACGCCCCGACAACAGTCAAGAACATGGTCAGCGACAGCAGTCGCAACTCCGATCTGAGCGATCTGGTCACTAAAGATGGAGCCTACGGATCCGGATCTGAGAGTTGTGGAAGCAGCAGCTTCCCCAATCACTTCATGTGCGCCGTCATCAACGCAGGCGACACCTCCGCCAACCGCAACATCACAGGTAATCGCGGTAACAAAACCGACCCGCCTAACAGCGACAATAGTGGCAACAGCGGCAATGGTGGCAATCGCACCCCCGTCGACAACAGAGGAGCAGTCGAACCTCCAACCATAATAAACGAGCAAACCGGCGAACGCGTCGTGATCAAGCTCAACGAGCAATAATGGGCTCGCTGCCGCGAGGCCCTGCGAGGCACTCCTCTACCCTTCGGATCTCCGCAAGAACTGCTGATGGGCTACCACTGGCTCCTGAAGGAAGAATTCAAGCGCCAAGTACAAACAATCACATAACTCTAGGCGCACAAAAAAGCAGCAGACGAGTCGAGCCTTCGTCCTGCTGGGCTCTCCTCTCACAGAGGATCCTCCTCGAAAGGCAACGAGTACATCGCCAAAAAGAGGCAATCTCGGATGGCCCATCTCACCGAGCAAGAACGCATAGAAGATGCAAAAGTCCTCGACTTTAGCTCTATGACAATCGATACACGGGGCAATGTGGTGCCCAAGACGCCGCAGGCTACAGTGACAATGGCCACCATGTACCTCCTTAACAACCAGCCGCCAACTGGAGATCCCCGAGCCGCCATGCACCGATCTACGATTGCGGGCTTGGGATTAATCGAGGCTGACCTCGACAAGGAGCCAACACCGGAGCCAAAGAAAGGCAAAGCGCTACTCCTCACCCTCATCTAGTGATGACAGTCATGACCTGTCTCGACGTCGCCGCTCACGGCGACACGACCACGACTACGACGCGCGTGATGACATCACGCAGCGCAAGATCGACAAATCAAGGGCGCGACGTGCTCGGTCGACTGACTCAGAAGAGGAATACGTGGAGCTCTGCGGCGCCAGATGCTTTAGTAGGTCCATCAGGCAGAAGCGAATGCCCAAGGGGTTCAAACTCCCGTCAGAGAACCCGAAGTTTGATGGCCTACAGGACCCAAATATCTGGCTGGAGGACCACATCTCCTCCATCAGGATCCACGGAGGCAGTCGAAGCACGGCCATGCAATGCTTATAGCTACAGCTGCAAGGCGCCGCCCGAGCATGTCTCAACAACCTCCCACGCGGATCCATTCGCAGTTGGGATGAGCTCGTTTACAGCTTCGTGTGCAACTTCAAGGGCACGTACAAGCGGCCTACATCAATCGAAGAGCTGAGATGCTGCCAGCAAAGATCGGGTGAATCGCTGTGCTCCTACATCCAAAGGTGGTCCATCATCAAGAACTCCGCAGAGAACATCTCGGAGGGTCGCGTAATTGACGCATTCAACGGCGGCGTTCGCCGCATAGAGCTCAGGGAGGAGCTGGGCCGCTCAAAGCCCGAGACCATTGACCACCTGATGGAAATCGCGAATCGGTGGGCCGATGGAGAAGATTCAGTGAAAAATCGCGTTCACTCCGACGAGGAGGCAGAACTCGAACACAGACGCGACCGCCGAGGCAAACGTCATATGCGCATCTAAGATGACCACGACGACGTCAACATGGTCGCAGCCGGCTACGCCGACAGATGCGACGATAACCGCAACAGCAGATACCACAGCGGTGGATACCGCGACTTCGGGAAAACCACGCAAGTGTGGCAACGCCGCAACCGTGATGAGGCACCCGCGACATCCATCGAAGAAAAACTGTCCGGGCCATGCACGGTGCACTTCTACATCGACAAGCATGATGGAAAGAAGAAGTCCAGCCACCTCCTCAAGGACTACCGCGAGTTCCTCAAATTACATGAGGGATTGGTTCGAATGAATCGCAACACGGTCGAGAGAGGCTATGGAGTGGCTCCAGGCGCCGTGGCACATGGCGCTCCGCCACCGCCACCTGGAATGCCCCCAAACACAGCTGCACCGGACCAACACCAGGGAGGTGAACCCTACCCACGGGCCATGGGTACTATGATGATCCAAAAAGGACGCCCCTCCAATCGGGTGCAGAAGGCCATCACTCGCCAAGTCAACTTGGCCACACACTCGCCACCATCTACCACTGAGTACCTCAGCAGAAGTGAGTCCTGCATCACCTTCGACAAACGCGATCATCCGCCTCAAGTACCTCGTCCAGGCCACTGTCCCCTCGTACTCAAGGCACAAATTGGAGGTTTCGATATATTCCTCATCTTCATGGACGGTGGAAGTGGCATCAACCTTATATTCGCGAGTATCTTGCGAGCCATGAGGATCCCTCTGACTTGCCTAGAAGCCTCGGATACAACATTCCACGACATCGTCCCAGGAAAAGGCGTATATCCCCTGGGCAAAATCAACCTCGACGTTATCTTTGGCACGCCAAAAAACTTTTGGTGCGAGCGCATCGACTTTGAGGTCGTCGACTGGCCCTCGCAGTACCACTGCATCCTCGGACATGTCCCATTCGCAAGGTTCATGGAAGTGCCACACTACGCCTACCTGCAGATAAAAATGCCCGGTCCCAATGGCGTCATCACAATCAATGGAAGCTTCGAGAGGTCCGACAGCTGCGATAGGGAATTCAACAGAATTTCCCAGTCCTTCGGCATGTAGGAGGAACTCGCGAGACTCAAGGAGTCGCAAACACAGTCTGCCTCCCTAAGCCGGCCAAGCTCGCCTGATCTATCTTTTGACTCATCATTGCATACAAAGAAAGTGCAGGTTCACCCATCGGATCCCGCCAAAACGGCCCTCATCGCCAACAACTTGAGTCCCGCATAGGAACTCACGCTCGTCGAATTCCTCAATGAGCACTGGGAAATTTTTGCCTGGTGTCCTGCGGGAATTCGCCGAGCACGTACTCAACATCAACCCCGACGCAAGGCCAGTCAAGCAAACAATCCGGCGATTATCTGAGCCACGGGCGCAGGCAGTTGGGTTGGAGATCAACAGACTCCTCGACGCCAAATTCATACACGAGATCAAGGAAAGCACTTGGCTTGCCAACACGGTGCTGGTACCAAAAAAGGACACGGATATCCTACGGATGTGCGTGGACTTCACCTATCTGAATAAGCACTGCCCAAAGGATCACTTCCCGTTGCCGCGCATCGACCAGATCATTGACTCCACCGTAGGCTGCGAGCGCCTCTGCTTCCTTGACGCCTCATCAGGCTATAATCAGATTCGAATGAAGGAGGAAGATCAAGAGAAAACAGCGTTTACAACGCCCTTTGGTGTGTTCTGCTACAACACAATGCCCTTCGGGCTAAAGAACGCGGGGGCCACCTACCAGCGGTGCATGCAGGCTTTCCTTAAGGAACAACTTGGTCGCAACATCCAAGTCTATGTCGACGACATAGTAATCAAGACCAAGGAGGAAGCCTCCCTAATCAACGATTTGCGTGAAACCTTCGCCAACCTCGACCGCTACCGGATCAAGCTCAATCCGGACAAATGCGCCTTTGGCGTGCCATCCGGGAAATTACTCGGGTACCTCATCTCTGCAAGAGGAATCGAGGCAAACCCGAAGAAAATAAAAGCCATACTGGCCATGGAGAAGCCGAAAAACATAAGGGGCGTTCAACAGCTGGCTGGGCGAATCGCAGCCCTCAGTCGATTCATTAGTCGGATGGGTGAAAAGGCGCTGCCCTTCTACCAACTCCTCCGCAAAACTGAAAAGTTCGGGTGGACCAACGAAACGCAGGAAGCATTCGAAGACCTCAAGCGCCTGCTATCCACCTCGCCAGTACTCGTGACCCCGCGGGAAAGGGAACCACTATTGCTATATATATTCGCCACCAACCAGGTGGTCAGCATAGTGCTCGTCGTTGAGCGGCCTAGGAAAACAAGGTCCACGGGGTACAACGCCCAGTCTACTACCTCAGCGAGGTCCTCACGCCAACAAAACAGCGGTACCCGCACTACCGGAAGCTGGCGTACAGCGTCTTCCTGACCGCCCGGCGACTGTGCCATTACTTCCAGGAACACCCAATCGTGGTGGTCAACGACGCCCCCATTGGGACACGTCCTCAACAACCCCGACGCCACGGGGCGAGTCCCGCTTTAGGGAATAGAATTGTCTCCACGAGACATTACATATGAAAAGCGCGACGCAATCAAGTCGCAAGTTCTTCCTGATTTCCTCGTGCACTGGATGGAGAACCAGCTCCCCGAAAAACCAGATATGTCCTACCTCTGGACAATGCACTTCGATGGATCCAAGCGAAAGGACGGAGTAGGTGCAGATATCATATTGACATCACCCCAAGGGGACAAGTTGAAGTACATCCTGCGAATGCAGTTCACAGCCTCCAACAACGAAGCTGAATACGAGGCCCTGCTACACGGGATGAGGATGGCAAAAGCCTGCGGCGCCAAGAGGCTTATTATTTATGGCGACTCCAAGTTGGTCGTCAACCAAACAATGCATGAGTGCGACGCACTAAACGACAACATGATCGCCAACCGCGACCTCTACGACACACTCGAAGGGACTTCGACGGCTGCGAACTGCGACACATAGGCCGCAAAAGCAATGAAGAGGCGGACGCACTCGCCAACATAGGCTCTACCTGCGCCCCCATACCACCTGGGGTATTTCTCGAGTGCATCTACGAACGCTCCATCAAGCCAAAGGCAGCAGAGAAGAAAACAAGCGCAGCAATGGACTCGGGGACTACATCGCCCAATGAGCCAATGGCACTCGACGACTTGGAGCTAGACACAGGACTCAAAGGACCAATGAGCGTCATGATGATCGAATCATCCTGGACGCAGCCGTACATCACGTACCTCCTCAGCAAAAGGCTACCAAACGACCCGACTGATGCACGGCACATCACGCGGCGATCCAAGGCATTCGCTGTTATCAACGGCGAACTATACAAGCGCAGCATCACAGGAGTGCTCCAGCGGTGCGTCTCCACGGCTGATGGAAGAGTCATCCTCCTCGACATCCGTGAGGGAACCTGTGGACACCACGCTGGCAGTCGTGCCCTCGTGGCCAAAGCTCTGCGAGCTGGGTTCTACTGGCCTACGGCCATGCGCGACGCCAAGGACATCGTCCAGAAATGCAACGCGTGTCAACGATTCACGGACAAACCGCACGCACCTGGAGCAGAGCTCCGGCCGATCCCATTGGCCTAGCCTTTCGTGCAATGGGGACTCGACATGGTCGGCAAACTCCCCAAATCATCACGTGGAGGTTACGTCTACCTCCTGGTGGCAGTCAGGGCCGTCCACAAGCACGTGCGAGCTGGGCGACCGCACAGGGCCCCCAAAAATTAGGGGCCCCAGAAATATTACTCAGGTACTTTGCTTTGTCATAATCAGGGGAGCCTACTTGGCACTGCAAGGTCCAGCTTCCACTTTACCGTAAGTATTCTTATTGTGCTCGACACATTAGGAAACCATAGAGGATGTTACATCACCGCCATGGAAAAGCTTCGTCTGTTCTAACGCTATGGAGAAGAAGACGAAGGATAAAGCGAATCGTTATTGGGCTGGTGGGCCAACTTTCGTTAATTGATAAGGGCAACTGGAACCGTGGTGTTCCACTAAAAAAAAGTGCCATGGTGAATGCAGAACGTGGGTACATGTGTTGACTAGGACGCGGCCCCAGTGCATGGAAACTAATTTTTTTTATAAAAAAAAGAAAACCAATTTTTTTATATAAAAAAAGAAAACTAAATTTATTCATTACCGTTTGACATCTTTTTAAGCTATATACTTCAATAAAAATATGTCGAATTCCTATACATACTTCATTCTATATTTCGCACAGGGGGCTCAAATTTGTGGAGACGACCCTGGTGGCAGTCGACAAGTTCACCAAGTGGATAGAGGCCATGCCAGTGACCAATCAATCAGGACATAGTGCGGTCAAGTTATTCGAGTCCATCGTCTTTCGCTTCAGAGTGCCATATAGCATCATCACAGACAATGGAACAAACTTCACATCCAAGGAGTTCCAAGAATGCTGTGAGAATCTGGCAATCAACATCAGCTACGCCTCGGTAGCACATCCACAGACCAACGGTCAAGTTGAAAAGGCGAACGGGCTCGTCTACGGCGGCATCAAGAAGCGACTCCTCCGTCCACTCGAACAAGCCACGGGTTGCTGGCCAGATGAACTGCAATCAGTACTCTGGAGCCTACGCATAACTCCAAACAGTGCTACAGTCTACACCTCGTTCTTTATGGTGCACGGGGCCGAAGCGGTGCTACCCGCCGAGGTACGATATAAGGCACCACGCGTGGTCGCTTACAGCGAGCAGGAGTCATCCCTTGCACTCGAAGACTTCGTCGACCTCCTTGACGAGGCAAGGGAAATCGCCGCAGAAAGATCAACGATCTACTAGTAGAACCCGCGAAACTACCACAGTAGAAGGCTACGCCCCAGATCCTTTGTCGAAAGCGACCTGGTCCTACGACTGAAGCAGCAAGGACATCTCAAGCTCGAGTCCCCCTGGGAGGGACCATACGTGATTACAGAAGTAATCCCAGGTGGAGCCTACCGCCTTCAAGATTTAGAGACAGGAGCCGCATACTCCAACCCCTGGAATGTCACACAGCTGCGACGCTTCTACTCTTAGTCGTTTTTACTTTTAGATAAAAAAAGGCACTCAGCCAAGGCTACTTAGCCACACATTGTATTTCGTACTGTCCCATGAATAAATACAGCTAAGTGCCCCCAAACTCTGTGTTCTCCTTATTTTTCCACAACTTATCCACTCGGGGGCTACGCCACCCTATAGACACCTATTCTACGAACTAAAACGCGATATCCTGAGTAGCTGGCACATCAATCGAAACCCTTGACACAGCATCAACCCAGCTGCAACGCGCCTGATAGGTTGACAAGGGAATGAGATAAGAGCATGGCCAGGCTAACGAAAAGGAATCGCATAGTGCAACGCACATACACGCTAACAAGCTCTTTATACATTATCAACAGTCAATTATACACAACGTATATACGAACTTTACAACATTGGAACACTTATGTCCAGGATACACATTTAGCTACTACTGCAACAACAGAACGTTGGTCTGCTCCTCGAAGAAATCGACGATCTCCTCTGCTGGGCGATCCACTGCCTGGTAGTGCGGCACCATATTCCAAGCAGAACTTGCTGGTGGTGTAGGCGGCCCAGCCGCAATTGCCGCAACATCTATGTTAGGCCTATGCAGTCGCACCAGCGATAGAGCGGCCTTGGCACCAGCCACCAACTGTTGCCTTACGCACTCGCGAACCGCAGCCAAGTCTTGGAACTTGGCAAGAAGGGCTAGCAGGCTTGAGGGAGCAACATCCAGCGGAAACATCGTCCGATAAATGTTCTTCAAGCATGACTGCAACTTTTTCAGAAAGTGCAGCACTCGCGATGCACGATCCTACAGGGTCGCCAGCGCAATCACACGATCATGATCCACCCAGAAGTATCCACTCTCCTGAAGTTGCTTTTGGGTCAGATCATGCATGTGGATGGCAATCCTATCCTTCTCATCCTGCGGATGGCGCGCGCTGACAACTATTCAAATCAACAACGGAAGCATAAGGACAGCACATCACTGCGAGTGACTACAAGGAAAAGATAAGAGTAAGCAAACTAACACTTAAATTGGTCGCCAAGCTGCGTCATCTCCCCCAGCAGATACTGCTCTTTGGAGGTGGCTTTCTCTGCCTTTGACTTCTATACATCCACGTTACCGCGGAGCATGGGAAATTCACGCTCCAACTGCTTCACACGGTCACGCAGTCGCGAAAGCAGTGACAACTCATCCACCCTAGAGCGCGGTGGCGCCAAAGTATCATCAAGGGGCGGCGAATCTTGAGGTTCCCTCAAAGGATCACTTGATGTACCCTATCACAAGCCAAGCAAGAAGCAATAAGAAGATCAAATCAACACAGACAAAAGATTTGAGTGCATTCAATACTGGCAAAAGTATCAGCAGATACACTAGCCATAGGCATGTCCTTGACCAAAGGCATAAACTAATTAACTATTACAAAGCTACTGAGGAGCGATGGGCTTCTTCGACTTCGACGGCTTCGGGGGCTTCATCGAGTCTGTGGCAGTGTCAGATGCCACTGACTTTCTGCCAGCCCCTAATGTTGCAGCCTTTGCCGCCTTCTTGGCTCGTTGCAGCTCCTCAGAGTACTTCGCAACCGTGTTAATCAGCTGTGGCCCATATTTGCCACAGGCAGTCGCGAAGGGAGCAAAGACTACCTGCTGGTCGTCTGTGCTAATGGGCATCGCCTTCGAAACCGCTGCAGGATCAACCTCGACTCCGTGGGCCTGCACCATGGCAAGTGACATTGACGCGCCAGCTGCACGGAGTGAGTTCTTGAAGCTTGCAGGAACACCCCCGGCGAGGGACTCCACCAGCTCATTCATGTTCTCGATTAGCTCAGCCTTGGGCATCAACTCCTCCCGAAGGCGACTAAGCACGCCCTTGGCCTTGGAAAGCATATCCTGAACGGCGGCGCTGCGGTCCTCGACTGCTGAAAGTGCACCTGCCAAGGCGTCGTCGCGGTGGAGGGCCTGAGGGTCGAAGCTCAAATCGCCAGCACCTGTACATAAACCCACACATGGACACAAACATCAGCGCCAACGGCAAGAATCGAACAAAGAAAGATGATGATATCCAAACATAGTACCTGAGAGGGCCTTGGCAATCGAGAAAAGCTGTTCTTCGAACAACTTCTCCCTGGCCGCGATGGAGGCACGCAGCTCCTCTTCACGCCTCTGAGCCTCGTCACGCGCCGCAATTGCCTCATCGCGACCCTTCATAGCTGCGGCGAGTGTTTTCTCCATGGTGGCAGCGTTGTGCAGGAGGGCGTTATGTTCAGCTACAAAACAAAAGGGATTCACTATCAGTCGACTATATAAAAAGGAAAAGAAGAGGAAGTGAAGAACACTTACTTTCGACCACGCGATGACGCGCCTCTAGCATTACATGCTGACGACCCATCGCAACCACTTTCTCCGCCAAGTGAGCGGCTTCCTTCACAAGGGGCTATCGCATAACAAGGGATCATCAGATGGCATAGATAACATCGACTGAAACATCAAAAGAAGAAATCCTACACTTACATGATCCTCCAATGAATCCAAAGTCGATTGATGAGCAGTCATCCGGGCAACCATTCGATGCTCCCCTTCATGTGGAGAGATGGAAGAGTTGTGCCTGGAGTGGGCCGCCAATGGAGGGGAAGGAGCACGCTCGACCTCTTTCTTGGCCCTTGAGGTTGCGACTCCTGATTCTTTCAAAAATTGGACGTTGCCAGAAGATGACGACGCCTATTGACTGCAAAAACAAAACCAACATCAAGGACAAGGCAAAGCCAATGAAGAATCAGAAAGGACAAACCAAATACTTACAAATCAAATTTATCAAAGTCAAAGGTTGGTTCCCCCGACTCTGACGAAGACTCCTTTGGTAGTCGCATCTTCTTGCGAGAAGATGGCGCCACAGCGCTCACAGGAATGGCAGGGATTGGCGACCCTGCACCAACGCCTGAACCTTCTGGAGTCAAAGGAGACGACCCATCGGAAACTTTCTTCCATACAGAAATTCAAATGGGGCCATTTGCAAACTGGCTTGATAACTGTTGTTGTATGAGAATTCTGTGAAAGGCAGACAATCTTCCCATTTTGATCCATACTCTAACACATAAGCTCTCAACATATCTTCTAAGATTTGGTTGACTCTTTCAGTCTATCCATCGGTCTGCGGGTGATAAGCTGTGCTGAAATTCAACTTGGTTCCTAATCCTTCTTGGTCTTTCTGCCAAAATCTCGAGATAAATTGGGTTCCTCGATCCGATACGATGGTCTCGGGGGTTCCATCCAAACTGACGATTCTAGCAATGTAAAACTCTGCTAGCTTCAAACTCTGGTAGGTTGTCTTGATAGGTATAAAATGGGCTACCTTGGACAATCTATCAACTGTGACCCAAATAGAGTCATTTCCCCTACTAGATGTAGGCAAACCGGTGATAAAGTCGATTATGAGAAAATCCCATTTCCATTCCGGAATCTGCAAGGGTTGCAACAGTGCTGCGGGTGTCTGATGTTCCGCCTTGACTCTCTAACAGATATCACACTTGGCTATGTAGCTTCCAATTTCTCTCTTCATCTTGTGCCACCAAAATTGCTCCTTCAACTCCTGATACATATTCGTTCCTCCGGGGTGGATAGAATAAAGGGTATCATGAGCTTCTTGCATGATAACTTGCTTCAACTCCGAATCTTCTGGCACACAGATACATCCTTTGTACCACAATACTCCTTCTTCATCTTCGGTGAAACCAGGTACCTTTCCTGTACTAATACGACGTTTGATTCCGTCGATACTTGCATTTCCCTTTTGGGCTTCCTTGATCTGACTGATCAACGTGGGTTGAAGTTCAATGCTAGCTAAAAATCCTTTGCTAACTAGCTTCGTTCTAAACTGCTCCAACTCTTCATGCAATCTTGGCTGGGCTTCTTTGATCATGGTGTTTAATCTACACAACAATCTTCTAAGATCATCCTCTACCACATTGGCTTTGCCGGGGTGATAGTGAATGTCAAGGTCATAATCCTTGATTAACTCTATCCATCTCCTTTGCCTCATATTCAGCTCCTTCTGAGTGAAAATATACTTCAAGCTCTTGTGATCCGAGTAAATCTCACAGCGGTTACCCATAAGGTAATGACGCCATGTCTTCAAGGCTAAAATTATGGCAGCTAGTTTGAGATCATGGGTAGGGTAGTTTTTCTCATGCTGCTTCAGTTATCGGGACAAATATGCTATGACTTTACCTTTTTGCATCAACACACATCCGAGACCAATCTTGGATGCATCACAATACACATCAAAAGGCTTCTTGATATCTGGCATAATCAAGATTGGGGCTGAAATCAATCTCTTCTTGAGTTCTTGAAAACTCGCTTCACATTTGTCCGTCCATTCGAACTTCTTATCTTTCTTCAACATTTGGGTCATTGGTCTTGCGATGCTCGAAAATCCTTGTACGAACTTGCGGTAATATCCCGCTAATCCGAGAAATGCATGGACTTGGGTTTGAGTGGTTGGGGCTTCCCATTCTTCAACATCTTTGATCTTGGCGGGATCAACGGCGACTCCTCCTGCCAACACAATATGTCCGACGAATCCTACCTCTTTCAGCCAGAACTCACATTTGCTAAACTTAGCATACAACTGATTCTCTCTCAGGGTTTCAAGGATGGTTCTTAGATGTAAGTCGTGGTCTTCTTTTGACTCGGAATAGATAAGAATGTCGTCGATAAAAACAACGACAAACTTTTCTAGGAAATTCATAAAAATCTTATTCATGAGATTCATGAAATAAGAGGGGCATTGGTTAATCCAAAAGACATGACCGTATACTCATACAATCCGTATCTGGTGGTAAAGGCGGTCTTTGGAATACACATTGCATGAATCTTGAGTTGATGATAACCAGTCCTAAGATCAATCTTAGAGAGCACTCTGGCACTAGTCAACTGATCAAATAGATCCTCTATCTTGGGAAGTAGGTACTTGTTCTTGATAGTGACATCATTCAGCTTCCGATAATCTGTGCACAAATGGTTACCTCCATCCTTCTTATCAACAAACAAAACAAGTGATCTCCAGGGCGATGTGCTTGGTTGAATGAAACCTTTCGCCAGCATAGCATCAAGTTACTTCTTCAGCTCCACTAATTCAGATGGGTTAATGTTATAAGGTCTCTGAGCTATGGGTCCAGTTCCAGGAATTAGTTCAATAATGAACTCGATATCCCGATCTGGGGGCATACCGGGCAATTCATCTGGGAATATGTCGGGGTATTCACAGACTACTCTGACTTGGTCTATGGTTGGTAGGGCTAGACTCTTGTTGCACTTGAACTGATGGGGTAAGGTTTCAGATACCTTCTCTACTGTTACTCCAGAGCTACTGGTCATGGTTATGGCTGTCTTGGCACAGGCGATCAATCCTTTATGTTTCGACATCCAATCCATTCCTAGTACTACTTCCAAACCTTTGGTTCCAAGTACTATTAGATTAGCATAAAAATCTATGCCATGGATTCTGATAGGTATAGCCTTGCAATTTTTTCTAGCTTTGGTGGTTGAACCAAGGATTTGAACTATCATAACATGCTTCAATTTTGTTGGTTGAATCTTACTAGTGCATGCAAATTCTTCTGTAACAAATGAGTGCGAGGCTCCAAAATCAAACAACACTCTTGCTAATACTGAGTTAACAGAAAACATACCCAGCATGACATCTGGCGCTTCTTGGGCTTCTTCAGCATTCATGTGGAATAGCCGGCCGTTGTGGTTGAGCGAATTCCCTAGGGCAAACCTTGTCCCGGGCTGAACACGGCATTGCTGCTGAGCTGGGGCATTCACATTGGTGGTGGCTTCAAGCTTCTTGGGACACTCACTCCACATTCAAAGCAAGTAATCTGGGACTTGTCTTTGGCTGCAACAGGCACGACATTGCTTCTAGTCCTTGGGGCAGTATTGTTGTTGTTGTTGGACTTGGGTGGTGCATGGTTGAAATTGTTGGAGTTGCCAGGGTTATTGTTATGGTTTCCTCCGGACTTCATGTTTCCTCCGCTACAGTTGGGGTAGCTTGGATGAGACATTGGGGTTATATTGTTCCTTGGGGCATATCCTGCAGACAGGTTGGGGCGATACTTCTGGGCATTGTGGGACCTAGTCTGATGCATCATCCTGCGCTTGCAGTTGTCATTGGCTTGGTTTATCTTTCCTTCCATCTGGATGGCAGAGTTGACTAGTTCTTCGAGATCTTCAAAACGGATGTTGATTAACATCGTTTGCATCTCATCATGCAATCCATTCAGGAATCTCTCCTTCTTCTTGGCATCAGTGTTGATTTCATCAGGGGCATATCTTGCGAGTGATAGAAATTTGTCACCGTACTCCACTACCGTCATTCTGCCTTGCTTCAGTTCTCTGAACTCATCTCTCATTCTGGTGACTAAACCTTGCGGCACATGGGTGCGGCTAAACTTGGTCTTGAAATCTTCCCACGTCATCACTTGACCGTGGTTCATAGTACAAGTGTTATTCCACCAGGCTCTTGCATCTCCTGCCAGATAGTGGGTGGCAAACAGTAGTTGCTCGGTAGCATCAACTCCTGCGACTTCTAGGTTATTCTCCATGGTTTGCAACCAATCATATGCATCCAATGGGTCTTCAGACTTGCTAAAGATAGGGGGATTGGTATTCTGAAATTTTTTAAGCTTTGATCCATGATGATCCTAATTTCCATGGCCTTGATTATTGTGGGCCATCTGAGCTATCTATTGCAGGGTGGCTAGATTGGCTTGGCGCTCTTCTCTACTAGCTTCATGGTCGGAAACTAGCATCTGCAGAATCTGCAACATCGGGTCCTATGATGAGTTGCTTCCTTCGGGGTTTCCACGAGTCATCTGAAGATTGAGATAGATAAAGGGGCAAGAGGGAAAGTTCTAAGGTTCATGGTTTTGTTTTCCAAAGCATTTAGACTTTGAGTTTGACTCAGGTTTGGCTAACTAACAACTTCTCAATCATTCATTCATTCATTGAAGGACCCAATACAAACACACACACACACCAGAACACAAAAGGGAAAACATATGGGTTTAAGAACCATTCTGTGAAACTACGATACAGTGGGACCGGTACAACTCATTTCTACGTTGGTTATCAAGTGCATCTACTCATCATCGATGAAGTCGGAGTCATCATCATCGGTGTAGAAGTCCATGGCATCCTCCTCCAGGTAGTCATCATCATCACTGAGGTACGAGTGAAGATCACCCTAGATGTCTTCACCTTCTTCCTCTTCTTCTTTTGCTGCAAGCTGACCTTCTTTCTCCTGGATGGTCTTCTCGAGGTTGGCCACCTTCTTGCAAAGACGAGCGATGCTGCGATCCTTCTTCTCGCGTTGCCGGCAAAATGATTGGGGATCCTTGACGAGCAGGGCGAAAGTCTAGGCCTTTTGGGTGCCAATGGCAAGGTTGTGGTTAGCGTAGGCTCGAGCATTGTCTAGTTCCTTCTGTCTATCATACAGCAGGAAGTCAAGGTTCTCCACTTGGCGCTTCATCTCCGGGTGACTTGGCATCTCCAATGGCATTCCCATAGAATCACGCCTTGCGTAGTGAGCAAAGCGAGTCCCATGGATCAAGTTGATGTTTTGTCCACAAAGACGGGCGAGAGCTTCATGCATTGCCCTGGCTAATCCATCTAGCCAGTTGTTCTCTCTCATGGTGAATTGAATCTTCTCCGCAAGGGGTGCTTCCATCTTGCCTCGAAGATCAGCCACTATCAGCCATTGTAGATCTCCTCCTGGGTGATCATTGAGTTGAGCCCCGAAGAATTATGGTTGTGGACGCTCAAGATACTCAGACAGTGCATCAAGATCCCTCTCAAAGATCAGTTGGCCTCCGTTGTGCAACTGGTAGAACTTGCAATACTGAACTTCCATCTACAAGAATTTAGGATGGGTAAGTTAGTGAAGTGATCAAGTGTGTCAAGTTTTATGTAGTAATGTAAGAATTTTTGAGGAACATGAATTTTTTTTGAAAGAATCTCAAGGGTAAGAGTGGGATTAGGTTTTCATAAATACTCGCTTTCTTTGTTTTTGAAACTAAGTTTTTGTTCGAACGTCCATTCTAGCGAGGGTCTCCTATGGTCAGGATGGCTCTGATACCAACTTGTCAACACCCGAATTTTTAATCCCAGATGCCTGTTATGCCATACATCGCAATCCAAGGATTACCATTTTTGCGAGAAATAACAGATTGGACATCATAGTACATCATCCATTACAAACCATAATAAGGTCTTACACAAATAAAGGATCTCATGATCCAGTCTTAATACAAACAAGCAGCGGAATAGTAAGCGTAGCGGTGGGCTCCATCTTTAGTGTCACAGGCAATGCTGACGATGGGAGATGATCCTAGTTGTCGTAGCCGTCCTGCTGTCCTTCTTCCGGATAGTCCTCCTCATAGTCTGGACACGGGAATAGCCAGGGACAAAGCCATGAGTACTCTTTAAGTACTCGCAAACTATCACTAACAAGCAACGTAGTTCTAATAGGAATACCAAGCTCTAGGTTTATTTGCAAAAGCTAGCTTTATCTTAAGCCAAGTTCAGAAGTAAAGAAAGATAATTTAAAGTTCAAAATTCACTTAAGTTGGGAACTTAGTTTTTATAGTCACAACCCTGTTGTGGTCAAGTCAAAGTCACCATTCATTTCATAAGTCATTTTGAAAGCATCTGACGACGGAACAGTATGGCCACTCCAACTGTCCATGACCATGGACGCGGTTATTCCAATAGTTTGACACTCTGGAGAGGTGGTACACTTTCACCACAAAATTCGATACATCCGTCAGGGATAACCCTGAATCATCATACTTAGTATGTGGATAATCAATCATAACCTTTCCTTTACACACTCTAGTATAAGCACCTCTCCTATGAGCTTGGCCTCCCAGCCATGGCCATCTGCCATCCTGAGCACTGCATAGGTGGACATCATCAAGAGATAGCCTCAGCTCAAACCTCTCTTGCGAGGGAACCCATACTAATGCATATAAACTTCCGGCTAAGCCTTACCCAATTCAGGTATTGTGGTTGTACTATAAAATTGGAATGGTATCGCATTCGAACCCAACCATCATTTTTTATAAAGGGCTAAGGCTCATGGCCCAACATTTTCATTATCATAAACCATTTGTGTTTCTCAACACATGTCAAAACATCTCAATAGAATGGCTCATCATTCCAAGGTTTTGATAAGCAATTTCACCAAGTATTTCCATCTAAAGTGTCAAGTTTTATGATTAGCACTAGCCACTAAGGTTAAGAGTGTTCACTAATGAGGGGTGCTAATCTTCAATCTCATGCCATAGAATGACATCTAAGTATAACTAGATAGGCCAAGTTTTATACTCTTTATGCTATCTATAATAAAAGTAAAGAACTTTGGTAAAGTAAAAGGAAATAAAGCTTGCAAGTAAAACTTGGGATGGGCATAAATCAAAATGGTATAATGAAATCATGCTTAAGGCATTTTGCTTAGGTTATCAAGCTTGCAAGTGTTAGCTTGCATTGTTAATGATGGCTTGCAAGGAATAACTTGCATGGTTAACTTGTATAATGCTAGCTTGCCTTGGTTGGTGTAGTGATTGAAATTCTCCTCGTCTTCTTCGGGGTAGAACTCCTCCTCCTCATAGACTTGGTCGGTACTATCGTCTATAAAGGAATACGGGATACACAATCACCAAAAAAATACTTAACTAGGTCTATTTAGTACACTAAGACACACACTTGATGATCTAGCATCATCATAATCATCACAAGATTTAAAAAAACTAGTTTCATTATTTTATTTGAGAAAAGTAATTTCTACTCGTTGAAATAAATTAAGATTTAATATTCTCCAAATAGAATATAGGATCATGTGGACACATGTCATCACCACATATTCTAATACATGGGAATGTGATTTAAAGGGTTGGTCACATTTTATAAAGTTTAAGTTTATTATTTATTAGATTTAAAGTGACTATAAATGCCCCAATAGCATTCTTTTGGTACTTGTCATATGTCACTGCATGCAAACCTAAATATTTTTACATATTCAGATAGATATCATCAAATGTGATTACTGAGAGTTGGAATCAACTCAAAAGCTATCATGGTTGATTTTTGAAAAATGTTTGAATGCAGAAAAGTCTCTGTCTTGTTATTTTTGCTATAGATTATCTCTAACTCCAAATGACTTAAATCCAATGGGCTTGGATAGATATTTTAATTATCTTTCTCAAAAAATTTGAATCATGCATTTTGGTTAAGTAAATCTCTCTGAATGGATTTTTGAATAAGTGGACAAAATCTAGTTTAAACCTAAATGGGAAAACATTTATTTGAATCTTAGGGCCAGCGTGGGAAACTAAACGGGCCGGCCCAGTGGCGCTACGTGGCGCAGCAGGCTACTGACAGATTGGCCCCGCATGTCAGTGGCACATCTAACGCAAAGCGGTATGGGGCAATCTCAGCGCTACGATTAGACGACGATCTAACGGTTGTGGTTCGTTGTCTCCGGCAAACAGTTCTCCGGTGAGGACGAACCCTAGTGGCACGATGGGGGTCTACGGGGGCTCACCTGGGCTCAGCTAGACGTGGCGATGGGGGTGATCGAACTGGTAGACGATGGCGGTCCTAGGCGTGGTCGCGGCGGCTCCTAGGGCAGCTCCAATCGACGGCACCTCTTCTCCTCTGCAGCGGCAAGCTCCGGCGAAATTCCGCTGAAGGGAGGCTCCCCTTGCTCTGAGGATGGGGTGGAAGGATCAATGGAGAGAGGGGAGTGAGGTGGTGTAAGGAATGAGGCTGGGGAGGCCTCCTTTTATAGCTCGAGGAAGGGAACAACGCGGCATGGTCGGGCGGTGCTGGCGACATGGCTACGGCCGGCTATCGGCATGGCTACGAGCGGTGGTCGACACGGTGCTTCAGGGCGGTTCTCACGGGCTTGATGGCGTGGCCTGGTGCGGTCTAAATCAATCGGGAGCGGGCGATGCTCTGCGCGGCAGAAGCAAAGTTCGACGCTGCACACGATGGCTGCGGGTCAAGCGGCGGCGAACGGGGGTGTCCGGGCGGCTGCTGGGATCATGGCGAAGCAGTGCAGGCGGGCTGCGGTCGACGCGCGGCGTGTGCACTCTTGTCGGGCGCGGCGCTCTGGCGCGTGCTCGGCATGGCGCAGACGCGGTGGGCGCGATTGTTCTGTGGTGGTCCAGGGCCTGGCAGCGCTTGGGGAAGGGACAGAGAGGGGCGGTGTGATCTCGCCTACCTCCTAGGCGTCATGGGTGAGCTCGGGGCGGTCTGGTACGAGCGAACCATGGTTGGCCGGCATGGGGGTGCTCGGGTGGCTTGGCACTGGCGCATACAGCTAGGGGGAGTGGTGCATTGGCCTTGGTTGTGACTAGAGGGGACAAGGGGAGTAGAAAGGGGTCAATTGGGTCGATAAGGCATTGATCAAAAAATGTGATTGTTAGGCAGTTAATTCAGTGCTCACCAAGTGTTTGCTTAAATGGCGAAAAGAAAATTAGATTTGAATTTTTGGCTCAAATTTGGTGGGTGATCTACACTTATGCTTGGTGATTTATGCTTGCTTGGGATTGTCAAGGTGAACTGGTTTGGTTGATTTTTCAAAAATGAGGATCTTCACATATGCATTGGATTCAATTTTCAATTGTCATTTAAATTGCTTTGCTAAAGGTTTTTGTAAGTTTGTAAAGTGGGCCTTGGTACATCTTTACTTGGTCTAGCAAGGGGTGAAAAGAGTTGAAAAAGTTTCTGTTAGAAATTGACTTCTAGGAACACCTAAAGTGGCCTAGTGGATTAAAATGGTCAAAATGACCATTTGCATTATTTAACCTTATTTGATTTCTTTCTCTTTGGATATTTTTTGTAAATGGTCTAGATGATGTGGCATTCACCTTTAAACCATTTCACAACATTTAGAACAATCAAGCATGACATTTTCAAACAATTCTATATTAATGCAAACACATACATGCATTCATAATTCTTTTAATACTAAAAAGCTTTTGTTAACCCTAATTTGGGTGATTAAAATCTTGATAACCTTGATTAAAGTTTTGGGATGTTACAAGATAACTTAGGTTTTATCCTAAACTATAACCCATATGGTGTCATTTCAATGGATCACGGTGGTGCTCTTTTCAGTGTAAAATAGTAGTCTCTAAAGCTTTAATCAAGGCAGTTTTATAAATGACACCTTTGATCTTACCATGTCAAAAAAGGTTTGATTTCATCTCTCGAACACTCCATACTCCTATGTATTATCGGAAAAAATACATGAAACAATTCCTCAAATCTTAGGTGTTTTGCTAAACATGTATCTCAAATATATTCCTTTATGATCCAATCATCAATTCTTTATTTTCACGTTACGATGATTTTCTACTTCATCTTGAAAGCCTTTGAACATTTTTCAAATATTTCATACTTCTTCCTAATTGAGTAAATATACACAAATATTCACTCAAATTCCCGGAGAAAGTATATGCAGTTGAAATATCCACCACTCATGGCTACACATAATGGACTGTATACATAAATATGAAAAATTTCCAATAATTTATGCATTCGTTCCTCTTTCGCCTATGAACGGAGTTTCAATTATCTCCAGGAAAGTCTCACAAGTATCAATTGATCAAAATCAAAGACTCCAAAAATCCATCAACATGGAGTTTCTTCATGTTTTTCTTTCCAATATAATTTAAATAGCAATGTCACTTTGTAAGTGATCTTTTTAATCATTTGGCTTGCAACATTTTAGCATTAGTTTTTATGGACGTGATTTCTCCAACTAGACTTGTAAAACTTCATCCATCATCTATGGAATACGGTAATTATTTAAACAACCATTGTTCTCATAATATCGGAACAAAATAACAATTATTAAAACAAATCTTGAAGGTAAGTTTTGATGTCAACGAAAAACACAATAACACTTTATTTGTTTTTGATGAACATCATCATATATTCTTTTTCTAGTTACTTAGGCCATTGTAGTTCATGAATTCTGTTGTTCTATATGACATTTCACACCAACAAATTCAGTATCCAAAACCCAAGAACCACATTGTTTAACTAGCAAATAATACAGCCATAACACATATGTCATCTACATACCTAAGTTGGACATTTCTAGTCTTTTCTTTTTTACCAAATATTTTATAGATTCTCTTTCAGCTTTCCTTTTCGTTTTAAAATAATCTATCAACATCAATAGTGGCGCCATACACATGACACATTGTCCAAAGCGTGTATAGTCAAATACTAATACTTTTGGACTTGCACTTTGAAGTGGATCAACATCATCAAATGTTTGGCGTTCTTTCAAAATCCATTCTTTAGTAATATTTTAGTGCAGTAAACATTTTACTTACATTTGCAATTCATCCTTATCCCGACAACTTTCATGAGCAAGGTACTATAGCCTATAAGGGCGAATTGGTATAATGTTAGTTCCCAAAACTTTTTTGGGACATTAGGACGCCTAGCGTCTCCAACCTTCACAAATTATCGTACAATATGGAACATGTATTTTGCCAAATTATACTCTCTCATATTGTAACCATAAACATTGTTTCAAATATCACAATATCTTGCACACACGATAGTTTCTGAAACAATTACTTCAGCTCCTGGATAACCTCAATATTAAAACAACTTTTGAATATCAAGAATCATGGAGGCAAACATGATACTTTAGATACTAACACTGGAATTGTTACTCTTGATTTAATACTACTTATTAAACTTCATGGAGTAAATGGAGTTTGCTTAAAGTTTGCAATAGGACTTTTAAACTTTAGATTGACACTCAAAACAATACGACACCAGTTCATAAAGTAAATACCTAGAATTCTATAGTTCTATTATCTCAATTATAATTAAGCATAAAGTAGTAAATGGACGCTAATGTCTACAACAAATTATGCAAATTCACTTCGATTTAGTTTATGATAAACTGAGTTCGACTAATCCAAATTACAAATGAATTCCCACTCAAAAACAACATCCCTCATGTATTTTTGGTGATTACATGAACCAGATCCACTACACCAAGACCGATCATCATGTGAGTTGGTGTAGCTTCGAAGTCGAGAATCTATATGGTAATCATATCAACCATATGAATCATGCTTTACCTTTTGGTTCGTGTTTCGAGGCCATGTCTGTACATGCTAGGCTCTTCAAGTGAGAACCTTAGTACCCACGTGTGTAAATTTGTCTTACACACGTTGTATGTGAACATAGAGTCTATCACACAAGATCATCACGTGGTGTCTCGAAACGATGAAATTTCTTAATGGTGCATACTAAAGGAATAACACATCTTTATCTTGATATTTAAATGAGGAATCATCTTATAATGCTACTAAAGCGCCATACAAGAAATATAAGATGCACACAAACATCATATGCAAAACGTGATATGATATGGCTCTTGCACTTGATCACTATCTTGTGCATCGTGGTATGATCTTCATCATTCCTATATGTGTAAGGCCAAGGTCTATGGAACTTACACTTTGGTATGTTATAATTTCCATGAGTATCAAACCATACTACAAATTATAACATTACCATATCATGACACTTACCCAGTAACAAATAAACTAGACGCTTCTAATTTATCCTTTGCATGTTTTACGTGGCTTAGTTCTTTCAGAGATAGAACCATTCTTATATACGAACATGGAACCATAACAATGATAGTTAAATTATTAGCAACCCGTTATAAATTAGATATTGACTATAGTAGGAGAGACATACACCCGCAATCCACCTATGAAAAACCAGGTGCATGTTAAGCATGGAACATGTCTCATGTCCGAGGACATGTAAAGTTAGTCCGGGCCACTTCATCCCACTATGCCACTAATATCCAAAATACATAGAAGATGCAATAATATGATCATCAGCGCCCACATAATCATATGTGTTCTTCCCGTGCAAAGCATCTATGCATAGGTCAGGCTCTGATACCACTGCAAGTCATCGGGAACATGTACTTCGCTAATCTGAAGCCATGGGGAATATTATAGAGGGAGAGAGATCCTTCACAAGGAGGTGTGAGAGTGGAGGAGGAGGGGAACTCCTTTTATAGGGGGAGGGGGCAGCCCCCAAGGCTCCATGCGCATGGGCATGGTGGTGCCCCCACCTCTCCCTCCATAATGGTGAGTGGATCTTCCACTAAGCCCACTCACATAAAACAACTCCACTTACTTTGCATTAATTTTCCACCAAATTTAATGCAAGATCTCATTAAATAAAAACCATTTTTATTTTTATTTATTCAGAATTTTGTTAATTACTTTAATTAACACACATTCACATAAAACCGCTTGCAACATTTTGATATCACATGCAGAACCATTTTCAGCTATTTCACCTGAAACAATTTTGGTGTCCATCAAAATAATTCCAACGCTTTCATAATCTTTATCTGGTATCATATTTGCACCAAATGGTGTCGGTATCCCTTAAGTGTATCACCCTACAGTTCACGAATAATGCATACATGATCGAGCCCCCTCTCCCATCAATAATTAGCAGCAGGACCTGGAGATCCATACTGACTCCCACACATTCAACGATGACTCTAGTGGTCATGTGAACCTTTAACATCATAACTAAATCCCTTTGTCTCGCGATATATTACATGTACGAGATTCGATCATCGGTATCTCCATACCTAGTTTGATCTCGTTAAAGACAAGTACTCTTTTCTCATTCTCGTGATATAACATTCTAGTGATCTTATCACTTGCTTGCAAGCTATGTCAATGTGATATCATCGAGAGGGCCTAGAGTATATCTCTCCGTCATCGGGATGGACAAATCCCACTCTTGATCCATGAGCCTCTATATAACACTTTCGGAGTATCTGAACCAACCTTTATTGCCACCTCGTTACAGTGTGACGTTTGATGTTATCAAGTTAGTGTTTCGGTGTTAGTGATTGACATGATCTCATGGTCTAAGGACTAAAGTTACTTCTCATGATGTTATATAAATGCAAGCATAATGACTTTGATTGTATTACTATACTTCAGGTGAATGTTCATCACATCATTCCACCAAATGTTGTGACCTCGTTATTAACAACATCCAATGTCCATGATCAGGAAACCTTGATCATCTTGTTAATCAACGAGCTAGTTTATATGAGAGGCATAACTAGGAACTCTTTATTTGTTTATTAAAAAACACATGTATTAACGTTTCCAATTAACACAATTATAGCATGAGAAATAAACATTTATCATAAACATGTAATAAGATAATAACCACTTTATTATTGCGTCTCGGGCATATTCCCTTCATGGGGTATGAACTAAATATCGAAGATTCTCCGCCACCAAGTGGTTTTATTTAGGAGCGGCGTCATACCCTACACACACCCCTACACTCAGTACAATATCGGATCTAGATGCACAAAGGTAAAGCAAAGAACCAAGCATAGACTGGTATACCTTTTGATCCACATCTTTACCACTGAGACTTAGTTCAAGATGACATTTTGTTTGCATTGATGTACACTACAACATGGAGCTCGGGCGCTGGCGCTTATAGACACCGAGGCACAACCTTAGACGTTACGCTCGCATTGAGGCGGAAAAAAAAGGCGCCACGGATAACCGTGTCGGGGATTCATGAACGGCGGTGGATTTTTTGGCGCGACACAACGTGATCCGCTGAGCTAGCGCTTCCTCGGTAGCAAAGTGTTTACGTTGCGGCCCATATATGGAGGCACTGCGTACATGTCGTGGCATCTTTGAGATGATGGCATAAGATACTGCCTGGTTTGATATATGTTGGTGGATGTGTAGGTGCATAGCAATATAATTAAATTGATAATTAACCCAAAACATTTAGTATATAGATCACACACAGAAAACTCATAATATATAGAAAATCATATACCAAATAGCCTGCGGTGACCCAGCATACCACTGCATGATGTAGTATACTATACTCGTTGACATAACACCAATGAAACACCGTTCACTAGTATTACATCCCTCAGAGTGGTACAACAGAAACACAACAAGTCCAAGACATGACTATAGATTACAACTTGGCTCTTTACAGAAGATTCAGAGAACACTCTAGGTTAAAGAGGAGGAAAATAACTTCTTACAAAGAAAAACCAGAAATAATAACTCAAAACTAGCTAGCTAATAAGACTAGCATCTAAATTATCTGGCTTGCAATTGCTACTAATGCAATGATCTACATAAGTAGGTGTTATGGCTAGAGTATCTACTCCTATCTAATCAAGATCTTCGCCTTTGCTTTAGTTGATGTATATGTTGACTTCTTTGACTTTATTGAAGAACTTGAGCTGTCGATGATGGTTTCTTGAGCAGAATTGATGTTGATGCCATCTTCAACAGTTTAGAACATAGCAATGGTTAAGAAGGTATGGTTGAGTACGAGCGTACTTACCAAGTTCACTAAAAAGGAGTGTATGATGCACTATCTCTATAGCCACAGACCAAAGGTCATAGGCAATGTAGGTTTTCGTAAACATTTCTTCAAAGGCTGCTTTTATTTTGAAAACTATGTCCGATAGCCTTCATAGGTTGACCAGAACTTTCATGGAGTTCCTTTCCTGCCATGTTCGTAGCTCCTTCCCAGAACAGGGAGTAACATGTCACAATTCTTACACTCTACAGAGGTGCGTTACTTTACCCATGAGAGACCTTAGCTTTGTTGCACAACCAAGTCATGAGCTTGTCCATACTTCCTTGGTATGGGGCCCAGTCTAAGATCCAAGCCAATCACTGCCTCCTTCACGAGCCCGCATGTCCCCTTGGTGTACGCACCCACATCTTGAATTACGGCAATGGTTGGTACAGACCATTCAGATCCCAGAACTATTGTGGGACATTGAGGGTTCCCACCCATATGCTGCATATCCTCTACGAATTACCAATTAATGCACACTACGAGGATAACAGCCATGACCCATGTATCCGGATACATGCGAGAGGAAGAAGATACATCTGACTTCTCCGTCCCATTCCAAATCTCATGGTTAACGCGTAATATACGGAGCTAGAATCACTGGCAACATTGGTTGTTAAGTCCTAGATATTATGTTCCTTTACCACTGGAACTGTATCAGTAGATTATTACTATCTGGTAAATAATCCATAATCATATCATTATGAAAATAGTGTTTTCTGACCTTATTGAAATGCAGGTGACGATAACATTTGAGTTGCAAACATTTGATAGAAAATAATCAAAGGACATGAGTAAGTGTGAATTTGCCTTTTGTGATTGCAAGATTATGCACTCACGGTCTTCAAGACAATAGAAGATCCAAATTCTGTAAACAACATCATTGGTCCGGTAAGGACTAATGTTTAAAGAAGCAAGATGCAATTATGCATAAGTAATGTAATGCAGTTTGATAAACACGAATCCCCAGAATAGTTGTATCTAGTCTAGGGTTCGGAAACTGGGAATGGTTTATTTAGAATGTGTTTCACTTTTATACTAGCTTTACACTTGTTGTAACATCCCAAAAATACTAATCAAGCTTTTCAAGCTCGAATCACCCAAGTTTAGGGTTAACAAAAAACTTTTATAGTTAAACCTAATAAGAGTGTATGTGTGATTTGCATTAGTGTATGAATGATTGAAATTGCCATGTTTGATGGTTACCAATGATAAAGTGGTTCAAATATGAATACTATAGCATCTAGATCAAATCCAAGCAGAATCAAACAAAGGAAAAATCAAATATAAGATATATAAGAAAATGGTCATTTTGGCCAAACTTATCCACTAGACCACTTTGAGTGTTCCTAGTAAAGAATTTTCAACAGAAACAAATCCAATTCTTTTCACCCCTTGCTAGATCAAGTAAAAGTGAATCCAAGAAAACTTTAAAAAGTGGCAGAAACTAAATTCAAATCTATTTAAGAGGCAGTGCAAAATTGAATCAAGATCATGTGTATAGATCACACTTTCTCAAAACCCACTCAAATCAATTCCACCTGACAAATCCCAGCAACCACAGTCTACCAAGCAAACAACAAGATCACTCACTAAATATCTTTCAAAAATTCGAATTATGAATTCATGTGGCCATTGTGTCGAACACCTGGCATGCACAGTACAACCTCACCAACTAAACACTATTTGGAATTGTCATTTGCTCACAAAATGTACTGCAATCTTCTCCACTACTTTTCCTCGATCAATCCTAGCACTTTGCCGTGCAGTGGAGAGCCCTTTGCCCACCGTTGCACCAGTGACATGCCCATGCTAAGCCGTCCATGCCGGTCGAGCACGAGCCGATTCTTCTTGCGCCAGGCCGCTTACCCATGACCCCACGAGGTAGGCGTGACCTCACCGCCACCTCCTGACCACCCCTGGACCAACGGCGAGGCGAGAAGGAGCCAGACTAACCGGGCCCATTTAACCCCTAGCCATGCCGAGAGCACGACGGAGTTCCGCAACCGCCTCGCTCGCACACGTCGCGCCTCACTCTCTCCGCCTGTACCCGCGTTCGCCGTAGCACCAGTGAGCTGCTAGACATGATCGTTCGCCGTCTCGTGCCCCGTGACTACCGTACCAAGTGACGAACGCCTGCATACCCGCCTAGACCACCAACGTACCCCGGCCAATGGAGAGCGCCCCTTGCCGTGCCATCACTTCCATGATGACCGCCATAGTCCACCGCCTCGACCCATGCCCTCCGCCGTGACAATTGCAACCTGTAGCAGCGTCGCCGGAGTAGCCCGACCATGCCGCCCAACTCCCACTCTGGGTGTATAAATAGAGACCACCCCAGCCCTCAATCTCCACACCATTCCACTCCCCACTCACCACAGAACCTCACCATCTCTTCCCCGGAGAAAGGCGAGCACCCCATCGCCAGAATTTAGCCAGAGTCCACCACTGTAGTGGAGGAAGGATCCCGTTGATTGCGACCACCCTAGGAGTTGCCGTGACCGCGTCTCGAACCGCCATCGATGACAACATCATTCACCCCCGTCGCCGACCTTAGCTGGAGCCCAGGTGAGCCTCACGCGACCCCCACTGCCGCGTTAGGGTTCAGTTCTCGCTGGAGCAGTTCGACATAGACGAGGCACGTCAGCCATTAGATCATGTTCTAATCGTAGGGCTAAGATTGAAAGATACTGTTTCGGCATAGTTAAGTCACTGACGAGTAGGACCCATCTATCAGTAGCCAGCTGCACCAGCGCTGTGCAGTTGGGTGATGACCCACAAGTATAGGGGGTGTATCGCAGTATTTTCGAGGGAAGTGAAACCCAATTTATTGATTCGACACAAGGGGAGCCAAAGAATATTTATAAGCCTTAACAACTGAGTTGTCAATTCAGCTGCACCTGGAAACAATCTTGCTCACAGCAGTTTATCAGTAGCAACAGTTTTGTAGTAGGAATAGAAAAGTAACAGCAGTAGTAAAGCAAAGACAGTAGTAACAAAAGATGTGATGGGATTGAAAGGTAGGCATAGGGATGGATGGACGGGCGTTGCATGGACAATACAATTCAAATAGCAATCAGAACATAGGGCAATTGTAGATAAATAAGATAAAGTATCCAAGTACTAGACAATCCTAGGCATGTGTTCCATATATAGTCATATGTGCTCGCAATGAGAACTTGCACAACATCTTTTTTCCTGCCAGCCCGTTTGCAGCGGAGCCTCTAGGGAACTACTGGCAATTAAGGTGCTCCTTTTAATAGAGCACCGGAGCAAAGCATTAACACTCCGTGAACACATGTGATCCTCACATCAAAGCCATTCCCTTACGGTTATCCCGATTTCTGTCACTTCGGGGCCATAGGTTCCGGACAACAACGTGTGTATACAACTTGCAGATAAGACCAAAAACAATACTATCATAATGAATCAATAACATGTTCAGATCTGAAATCATGGCACTCGGGCCCTAGTGACAAGCATTAAGCACAACAAGTCGCAACAAAGTCATAAAGCACTAATAAAAGATACTAGGCACCATGCCCTAACAATCTTATGCCATTACATGAACGATCTCATCCAATCCCTACCATCCCCATAGCCTACAGCGGGGGATTACTCACTCATGGATGGGGCAAACATGGATGGTCTATGGAGAAGCGATGGTGATGATGATGGCGATGATCTCCTCCAATTCCCCGTCCCGGCAGGGTGCCAGAATGGAGTTTCTGGTGCTGTTTCGTGGAATCTTGTGGTGGCGGCTGAGCGGAACTCCTTTTGGAAAAACATCGAACCCCCCAAAGTTTTTAGGTCAGAAGGCTCCTTATAGGCGAAGAGAGAGGCCGAGGGGTTGCCTGGGGATCCCACATCACCCCCTGGCGCGGCCTAGCCTGGCCCGCGCCACCAGGTGGTGTGGCCACCCCTGGCTCTTCTCCGTCTCGTATTCTGGCTCCTAGAGTCTTTGGGTGAAATAGGATTTTTGGCATATTTTCCGGGATTTTTCCTGATAGTTGGTTTTCTGCACAAAAAGTAGACACCAAGGCAATTCTGCTAAAAACAGCGTCAGTCCGTGTTAGTTGCATTCAAATCACACAAGTTTAGAGGAGAAACAATAGAAAAAGTGTTCGGGAAAGTAGATACGTTTTGGACGTATCAACTCCCCCCAAGCTTAGCTTATTGCTTGTCCTCAAGCAATTCAGTTGAAAACTGAGTGCGATAAAAGAACTTTCACGAACACATTTGCTTCATATGATGTAAATATTCTCAGCAATGTGATCAACTACTTGGATAATTCATAATAAAGAGTACGCAACCAAGTCTAATTAATAGTATTTGCAAGCTATGAAGAGATTCCAACTCAAGAATAATAAGTAGCATGAGGCACAAACATAAGCAACATTATAATGCTCATAGAAGGGTATGATAGAGTGGTATCTCGCTTGCCTTTGATTATGAATATCAAGGCACCTCTGAAGTTCAAGTGATGACTAGAAGTAAAGATATCAAGGATACAAGCATCAAAGTCATAACACAAATAATCAAGTTATGGAACAAACACAAAGAATGACAACTATGCTCTCAAGAAGGTGCTCAAAGAATAAATGGAGACTCAACAAGTAAAGAAAAAGGTTTTGAATAATTTTGAAAAGCTTCCAAATGCTGAAAGTATGGTACTCGTTAGCTTTGAGCTCTCATTGCCCCTATCATAAGCATCTTTAATGTGGTTAAGGTGAAAGTGACACAACTAAGAGGATATGCTTGACAAGTTATAAATCGAAGTCTCATGCCCCTTACTTACGAAGACCGATCCTCATGCTACTCAACTTCAGTCACAAGTAAGCTCTTGTCATTGTAAGTATATACGTATCATAGAGAACCGCCAACGGGGTACCCCTTGCACATGACATGGGAGCTGTCCCATAATCAAAATAACAAGGCAAGCAGACAATGAGCATCTCGGAGATCTTTTTATTTACTATGTGCATAGATTTTTATTGAGGATGCTGCATAGAATGCTCATTATGGTTATGCTGCAAGTTTCCACCATGATTAGGCATGGCTTAGGCTAGCGGCTCAGGCGTTTCTCTAACATACATACAAACTCCATGATATTACAAGTTCCACTTTTATTTCACACCGCCGGGATCCATAAGCAAAAGAACATGATATCAGCTAGGTACAAAGTACCTATGAAGTGTTGAAAGCGGTCCCCATGATACATGGTTCTGCTAACTTCAACTCATAAAGCGCAAGCATATGCGCAAAAAAGAAGGACGCAATGGTTCAGGTGTATTAAGTGCAAGAAAATAAAGTGTGCCATCAAGTTCGTGAGAGCTTTACTAACTAACTTTCTCGTAACAAGCAAACATTTTATTCGGAAGAAAACAAGGCATATTGAATATGCACGGAGGTAGCAAATGATGCTAATGGGTAGGTATGGTGGACACTTTGGAAATATTTGGTTTAGGGAGTTGGGAACTTGAGTAAAACATACTCAGTGAAAGTGAAGGCTAGCAATAGTAAGGGAGCGACAAACAAGAGAGCAATACCTGTCATTATCATGCTTGCAGCAAAACAGGACTACTCATGGCATGAAAGTGATTCAAGATCCTCAAGGCAAAATAATTCATCAAGGCTTAACTGATTATCACAGTCATGTGCATGCGTGAGCATGTGCCAAGTCAATTCAAATGAAACATTCAGAGGAGGATACCGCGGTGTCATACCAATTTATGAATAGAGCAATGCAAGCAAACATTCATAAGACATGCTACAAACTATTAGCGAGCTGGAGCTAATCATAAGAAAGCAAGAACTACTAAGCATCCAAAGATAACATACACCTTAGTTGAACGGACTAAGCAAGCTCATAATGATGAGTATATGTACAAAATGAAAACAAATAGAGTTCGTTACCAGCCTCTTACCACGCCTCAAGTTGTCATTGATCCTCATTATTGCTCTTCACTTGTGTGGCTTGAATAATAATATGAAACCAATATCCACTGAGGACTGCCGAACCCTCCCCCCAATCTTAGGCTTTTGGCCTAAGTGGGTATCAATCCATGTACGAATAGGGGTTCCAAGCGGGAAGATCTTGCTAAGAATGGTCGTAGCTGGGCCCATGAGAAGAAGAAGCTCCCCAATCATAAGCGGGCTGCTGATATGAAGACTCTCCCTCATTCGAGGGCTGGACCGAATCATCCGTGACCTCCCTTCTAGTGTCCTGCTCCTGTTGGGAGAGCTCTCCCAAGTACGTGTCAAGCTACTCCTCAGTGAGGGACCATCCTTCCCTGTTATCAAGGTTAAACAAAACCGGTGCAGGTAGAAGAACAACATGCTCGGACTTTCTCTTTCTCCAACCAGCTTTGAGAAAGGTTATTTCATAAGATAACTCACTCATACTAGCCCACGAGGAAACAAATTTATGCTGTATCATGGAATTAAGATCAAGCCTCTCTATGGGAAACTGTAGGTCTAGATGATGAGGCACTAAACTTGCATCAAAACTATATCTCTAAGCATCAAACAAGCTTACAAGCCCTCATAACCAGTCACCTATAGCAGCAAAATACTCAACATATAATCCACTAAACACAAATCTAGTTGGACAAGGGGAGGAGTCACATACCAGGGAACAAATACTCCAAATTTCAGCAAGAAAGATGGGCTGAGCAAGGAGATCGAAAAAAAATCGAGAGCACGCACAGCAAGAACGCGATTTTGAGATATGAACTAGAGCTTACTCGGGAGAGAGAAGAAAGTGGCAGGTGAGTGGGGGGCTAGGGGTGGCCCACACCAGGGCATGGCGCCCCCCAAGGCTGGCCGCGCCACCATGTGGTGTGCCTGCCTGGTGGGCCCCAGTACCCCAGTACTCCTCGCCTTTTTTCACGTAAAAATTTAATATGAATTTTCTGGAATTTTTCGAGACACTTTATTTTTGGGCAATTTTTCAGAAATAGAAGAATGATTTTTCTGACAGATAGATTTTTTTGGAAACATGATGCAAGGACAAAACAAGGCTAGAACTACAGAAGTTCTAACATGCAAGCAACTAACAACAAAAAGAAAACTAAACAAAAGCAAAAAACTAAAATGCAAAGGATAGAAATAAACGGAGATAATCATAATGAAAACATTGTTTTGTTCAATGGAATCCTTTTGTTAACAAGGTTGATCAAGTCTTGCTACCAAAACAATTGCATATGAGACAAAACTTTGTACTCCACTAATGATTATGTTATCTCAACCTTGATAGCAATGGTCCCAATCATAATAGTTTCAAATTTTTCTCTTGGTATGGGAGAATATATTTCTCCAACTTGAATGCCTTCAACATGTTCAATTGAATTCAAACCATAAGTCCTTTCAATCTTCTTGGGGAAATAGATAGTATGTTCCTTGTCATTAACATTGAAGGTCACCTTTCCTTGATTACAATTAATAACAGCTTCTGCATTATTTAGAAAAGGTCTCCCAAGAATAATAGACATATTATCATCTTCAGGCATCTCAAGCACAACAAAATCAGTTAATATCAAGCAATTGTGAGCCACCTGAACAGGTACATCCTCACATATACCCACAGGAATAGTGGTAGATTTATCAGCCATTTGCAAAGATATATCAGTTGGTATTAATTTTTCAAGTTGAAGCCTCTTATAGAGAGAGAAAGGCATAACACTAACTCCAGCTCCCAAATCACACAAAGCAGTTCTAACATAACTGTTCTTAATAGAGCAAGGGATAGTTGGAATCCCTGGGTCTCCAAGTTTGTTAGGAACCTTACCATTGAAGGAATAATTAGCAAGCAAAGTAGAAATTTCTTCATTAGGGATCTTCCTTTTATTCGAGACAATGTCCTTCATATACTTTGAGTAAGGAGGCAATTTAATAGCATCAGTCAAAGGAATTTGCAAGAATAAAGGCTTCATCCACTCACAAAACTTATTATAGTGTTCATCTTCCTTTGACTTGTGTTTCTTATCAGGGAAAGGCATAGGTTTTTGGACCCAAGGTTCTCTTTCACTACCATGTTTCTTAGCAATAAAATCTTCTTTGGTGTATTTAGTATTCTTAGTGTTGTTTTCAGGTTCTTCTTCAACTTTTTCTTCATTAGGAACAACATTTTCTTCATTACCACTTTCAGTTTCAGCATCAGAGATAGATATACTATTAGGATCTATAGCAGGTTCAGAGGGTTCTACAACAGTTTTATGTTTCTTTTTCCTTTTCTTACGAGTAGAACCCCTATTTTCAGCTTCTTGAGAATCCTGCTCAATTCTTTTGGGATGCCCCTCAGGATATAGAGGATCCTGGGTAGCAACACCACTTCTAATTCTAATTTCATAAGCATGTTTTTCTTTAGCAGCATTAACTAGCAAGTCGTTTTGCACTTTAACGAGTTGATCTATTTGAGTATGAACCATTTGAAAGTGTTTAACAATCATTTTAACATCATTAGAGGTTCTTTCCACAATATATTTCAACTCAACAATAGCTCTAGTGTTTTCCATTAGATGATTCTGCACCCTTTTATTAAAGTTATCTTGCTTAACAATAAAGATATCAAATTCTTCTAAGCATTGATCAGGAGGTTTAGAGTAAGGGATATCACCTTCATCAAAGTGTTGGAGAGAGTGTACCTCAATAGTGGATGAGTAGGGAATAGGCTTACATAATTCTTCTATAGGAGGTAAATTCTTGACATCTGCAGCTTTAATTCCCTTCTCCTTAAGACATTTCTTAGCTTCCTTCATCACTTCATCATTTAATTCAATAACTCCCCTCTTCTTTGATGTTGGAATAGGCACAGGAATAGATGGTTCAGGTACAATTACTTCAGGTATAGCTTGTTTAGGAGGAGTCCAATCTTCATAATTCTTGCTTATTTTAGCCATTAATTCCTCAGCTTCCTTAGGAGTCATATTCCTAAAAACACAATCAGCACAACTATCTAGGTATGTCCTAGATTCTTCGGTTAGTCCATTATAAAATATATCAAGAAGCTCATTCTTAGGCAATGGACTTCCAGCCTGTGCATGAATCAAAGCACAAAACCTTGCCCAAGATTCGGGCAATACCTCTTTTTCTCCTTGTTTAAAATCAAAAAGTTCCTGCAAAATAGCATGTCTAGCACTGGGAGGAAAATATTTCTGCAGGAAAGTACTAATCAAGCACTCAGGGCTATCAATGGATCCAGGAGGTAAATTACTAAACCAAGTTTTAGCTTCTCCTTTCAGTGAAAAGGGAAAAATCTTAGCAACAAAGTAAGTATGCATCTTAATATCATCAGAAAACAAGCCACTCATGGTAGAAAGTTCATTCATATGTGCTACCGCACTTTCATTCTTAGTCCCACAAAAGGTTCTTTCTCGACAATAGCTATGTAGGATAGATCGAGAGAGAAATTATAATCTTCATCTATAATGTTTATGGGAGAAGCAGCAAACTTAGCATCAGGAGACAATTTGGGTCTAATAGTACGCCTCTCAAGGAGACTCTTAGCAGCGCTCCTATCATGGGTGTTTTTACATTCTTTAATAAATTCATCAGTCATCTCAACATAACCATCTTCAATGTCATAACTCTCACTAGACTCAAGGTGAGCTAACAGGTGTGGTAGTGTCTTCATTAGGAGTTTCGGTATTTCCAGCTATAGTTCTAGCAATCGTAGCATCTAGGAAAGTACCTAATGAACCACTCTTATCAAGCACAGTAGAAGCAGCATCATAAGCATCAGAAGTTTTAGATTCAGCAGTAGTAGCATTGTGTGTAGCATGTGTATGTGGTGGTGTAAGGAACTTACTCATAATAGACGGTGAATCAAGAGAAGCAGAGGTGTTCAGAACCGTACCTCTTCTTGTAGTGGATGGTAAAATAGGAACTTTGCCATCACGAGACTTACCCATGATGGATGGATAACAACAAACAATAGAAAATCCAAGTGAACTTGATAAATAAAGCATTGCTCCCCGGCAACGGCGCCAGAAAATAGTCTTGATGACCCACAAGTATAGGGGGTGTATTGCAGTATTTTCGAGGGAAGTGAAACCCAATTTATTGATTCGACACAAGGGGAGCCAAAGAATATTTATAAGCCTTAACAAATGAGTTGTCAATTCAGCTGCACCAGGAAACAATCTTGCTCGCAGCAGTTTATCAGTAGCAACAGTTTTGTAGTAGGAATAGCAAAGTAACAGCAGTAGTAAAGCAAAGACAGTAGTAACAAAAGCAGTAACAGTGGGATTCGAGTGCGGTAGGCATAGGGATGGATGGACGGGCGTTGCATGGACAAGACAATTCAAATAGCAATCAGAACATAGGGCAATTGTAGATAAATAAGATAAAGCATCCAAGTACTAGACAATCCTAGGCATGTGTTCCGTATATAGTCATACGTGCTCGCAATGAGAACTTGCACAACATCTTTTGTCCTGCCAGCCCGTTTGCAGCGGAGCCTCTAAGGAACTACTGGCAATTAAGGTGCTCCTTTTAATAGAGCACCGGAGCAAAGCATTAACACTCCGTGAACACATGTGATCCTCACATCAAAGCCATTCCCTTCCGATTACCCGATTTACATCGCTTGGGGCCATAGGTTCCGGACAACAACGTGTGTATACAACTTGCAGATAAGACCAAAAATAATACTATCATAATGAATCAATAACATGTTCAGATCTGAAATCATGGCACTCGGGCCCTAGTGACAAGCATTAAGCACAACAAGTCGCAACAAAGTCATAAAGCACTAATAAAAGATACTAGGCACCATGCCCCAACAATCTGATGCCATTACATGAACGATCCCATCCAATCCCTACCATCCCCATAGCCTACAGTGGGGGATTACTCACCCATAGATGGGGGAAACATGGATGGTCGATGGAGAAGCGATGGTGATGATGATGGCGATGATCTCCTCCAATTCCCGTCTGGCGGTGCGAGCGGAGTTCTGGTCTTGTTTCGTGGAATCTGGTGGTGGCGGCGAAGCTGTACTCCTTCTAGAAAAACATCGAACCCCCCGAAGTTTTTAGGTCAGAAGGCTCCTTATAGGCGAAGAGAGAGGCCGAGGGGTGCACAGGGGCCCACCACCCCTGGCGTGGCCTGGCCTGGCCCGTGCCACCAGGTGGTGTGGCCACCCCCTGGATCTTCTCCGTCTCGTATTCTGGCTCCTGGAGTCTTCTGGTGAAATAGGATTTTTGGCATATTTCCGGGATTTTTCCTGATAGTTGGTTTTTTGCACAAAAAGTAGACACCAAGGCAATTCTGCTGAAAACAACGTCAGTCCGCGTTAGTTGCATTCAAATCACACAAGTTTAGAGGAGAAACAATAGCAAAAGTGTTCGGAAAAGTAGATATGTTTTGGACGTATCATTGGGCCGGCCCGTTTAGTTTCCCGCGCAGAGCCCACCCATTCAAATAGGATTTTTCCATTTTAGTTAAAAACAAGATTCTGTTAGTAGATTCAAAAATAAATTCAAAGAGATTCACTAAACCAAAATGCATGATTCAATTTTGTTGGAAAGGTATGGAAATTATCTAATCAGTCCTGTTGGATTCAAACCAATTGGAATTATAGATGACCTACACAAAAAATCAAAAGACAGAGACTTTTGACACTTCAAACATTTTTCTAAAATAAACTATAAATGCTTTTGAGATGATTCCACCTCTCAAAAATCACATTTGCCATGCTCTATTTGAATATGTAAAAAAAATTGGTTTTATAGATATTAAACTTGGACTAGTATTAAAAGAAGTCTATATAGGCTTTCCTAGTCATTTAAATCTTATTAAATAGTAATATAAAATCTTGTAATGCTTGACCACCCCTTTTAAATCACATTCCCAAGATTGGGAATATATGGTGAGGACATGGTCCATATGAACCTATATTCTAGTTGGAGAATATTAAAGCTTAAACAATTTCAATGAGTAGAAATTACTTTTCTCTTTAAAGAGAAATAAAAATGTGCCATCATAACATGGAATGATTGAGATGATATTAGATCATCTAGTATGAGCCTTGTGTGCGAAATAGGAGTAGTGAAATGTTGTTTGGTGATTGTGTACATTGGATGTATTTATAGACACTAGTACCAACCCAGGATTCAACGAAGAGGAGTACTTCGAGGAGGAGGAGGAAAACTACAACGACTACAACAACAAACTCTGCTCAAGGCAAGCCATCACAAATTGCAAGATAGAACTATGCATACTATATAAGCAAGCCCCTTTATACCAGATGCACTAGGCATACCTAGTTGTGCAGCTTTACCGATTCCCCGTTTTTACTCCAAGCTTTACTTTCCCCTTTACTACAGTTTTTACTTAGTTAATAAATTGTGACTAGTGGAAAATAGAATAGATCCCATCAAGATCTTAGGATTAGACTTGGATACTTGTACCATATTAGCACCCCCACATAGTGAATACCCTCAACTTTAGTGGCTAGTTCTAAGCATAAAACTTGATCACTTTAGATGGGAATACTTGGTGAAAATGATTATGGAAACCTTGGAATGATGATTCATTCTATTGACATGTTTTGATATGTGTTGAGAAACACAATGGTTGATGATGAAAATGTTGAGGCATGAGCCTTAACCCTTTATAAAAGCTGATGGTTGGGTTCGGATGCGATACCATTCCAATTTTACCGTACAACCACAATACCTGAGTTGGGTAGGGCTTAACTGGAAGTTTATATATCTTAGTATGGGTTCCCTTGAAGAAGAGGTTGAGATGAGGCTATCTCGTGATTAATATCCACGTATGCAGTACCCAAGATGACATATGGTCATGGTTGGGAGGCCAAACTTATAGGGGAGGTGCCTATACTAGGGTGTGTAATTGAAAGGTTAAGTTTGATTATCCGCATACCAAGTATGACGATTCAGGGTTATTCCTGACGAATGTATCGAATTTTGTGGTGAAAGTGTACAATCTCTGCAGAGTGTCAAACTATTCGAATAGCCGCGTCCGCGGTTATGGACAGTTGGAGTGGCCATACTGTTCCGTTGTCAGATGTTTGCAAAATGATTTGTGACTTGAAAGATGACCTTGGCTTGACCACAACAGAGTTGTGGACATGAAAACTAGTTCCCCCTTAAGTGATATAGAGAACTAATTAGGTCTTTACTCTTGAAACCCTCATGAAGTAAATCTGTCTTTTTGCAAACAAAACTAAAGTTTAAGATTCCTATTAGCTTTTATCTTACTTTTACTATTGTTAGTTTGCGAGTACTTAAAGAGTACTCATGGCTTTGTGCTTGGCTATTCCCATGGCCAGACTATGAAGAGGATTGCCCGGAAGATGGACAACAGGAGGTCTATGACAACTAGGATTATCTCCCATCGTCAGCATTGCCTGTGACCCTAAAGATGAAGCCCCACTACGTTTACTTTCCGCTGCTTTGATTGTATTAAAGACTGGATCATGAGATCCTTTGTTTGTAAGAACCTTATTATGGTTTGTAATGGATGATGTATTGTGGTACCACTTCTGTTATGTCTCGCAAAAATGGTAATCCTGGGATTGTGATGTACGGCATAACAGGCATCTGGACTTAGAAATTTCGGTGTTGACAAGTTCGTATCAGAGCCATCCTGACCATTGGATACCCAAGTTAGAATGAACGCCTGAAAAATCTAGCTTCAAAACAAAGAAAGTGAGTATTTACAAAAACATATTCTCATTCTTATCCTTGAAATTCTTTCCAAAAGAGATCACTTAAACTCTTACCAATCTACTTAAAACTTGAAATCCTTGATCACTCTACTAACTTACTCATCTCAAATTCTTGTAGATGGAGGTAAAATACACTAAGTTCTACTAGCTGGGCAACGGAGGCCACCTGATCTTTGAGAGGGATCTAGATGCACTCGCAGAGAACCTTGAGCACCCGCACCCGGAGTTCTTCGGGGCACAACTCAACGATCACGTGGGAGGAGAGCTACAGTGGTTGATCATTGCCGACCTGAGAGGCAGGATGGAGCCACCTCTTTCCGACAAGATTCAGTTCACCGTTCGGGAGAACAACTGGCTATACGGATTAGCCAGGGCTATGGAAGAAGCTCTTGCTCTCTTGTGTTCTCAAAACATCAACCAGATCATCGGTCACATGGACTTCATGCTCCATGAGACACAGAAGGAGTT
This sequence comes from Avena insularis, assembly GCA_023614405.1. Classification (NCBI taxonomy): domain Eukaryota; kingdom Viridiplantae; phylum Streptophyta; class Magnoliopsida; order Poales; family Poaceae; genus Avena; species Avena insularis. The sequence goes on along the minus strand of CM042690.1, from coordinate 604,865,527 downwards.
AGACAATGCCCGTGATCATGTCAACCAGAGTAATGCTGAAGCTGTTGAGAGGAAGAAAACCATTGCCATGCTCGCCAAGGATCGCAAGTCTCTTCATCAACAACATGACAAGAAGGATCGTACCATCACCCGTCTTTGTCAGAAGATAGCAACCTTGGAGGAGACCGTCCACGACCAGGAGATCCAGCTGGAGGAACATCAGGAGGAGGAAGGTGAATACATCCAAGGGGATATTCACTCTTACCTCAGTGATGACAATGACTACCTGGAGGACGAGGCCATGGAGGACAACACTGATGAGGATGATGCTGCCTTCATTGGTGATGATTAGTCACACTTGAGCACTACTGTAGGAGTGAGATGTACCCGGTCCCATTGTATCGTAGTTTCATAGAATGGTTCCTAAAACCATCTGTTTTCTATTTGTGTTGTGGTGTGTGTTTGTATGGTGTGCCATGAATGAATGAATGAATGAATGAATGAAAAGAAGTTATTAGTGTCCAAAACTTGAGTTATACTCAAAGTTTAAAGCTTTTGAAACAAACCCATTAACCCTAGAAAATGTCCCTCTTGTCTCACTATCTATCTCAATCTTCAGATGACTCATGGAAATCCTGGAAGAAGCAGTTCATCTCAGGACCCAATGTTGCAGATTCTGCAAATGCTAGTTTCTAATCGTGAAGCTGGTAGAGCTGAACGTCAAGACAACTTAGCCACTCTACAATAGATAGCCCAGATGGCTCACAATAATCAAGGCCATGGAAACAAAGATCACCATGGATCCAAACTTAAGAACTTCCAGAATACCAACCAACCCATGTTTAGCAAGTCTGAAGAGCCCTTAGATGTAGATGATTGGCTGCAGACCATGGAAAACAATCTAGAAGTTGCAGGAGTTGATGCAAATGAGAAGGTGCTATTTGCTACCCACTATTTGTCCGACTATGCCAGATCTTGGTGGAATAGTACCTGAACAATGCATGGAGGTTAGATGATGACTTGGGAGGAGTTCAAACTCAAGTTCAGCAAAACCCATGTGCCCCCAGGTTTGATCAAGAGGATGAGAGATGAATTCCGAGAACTGAAGCAAGGAACTGAATTCCGAGAACTGAAGCAAATTTTTGTCCCTAGCTAGATATCCCCCTGATGAGATTGACACAGAAGCCAAGAAGAAAGAAAGATTCCTAAACGGTCTGCATGATGAGATGCAGACAGTGCTAGTCAACATCCCCTTTGATGACCTAGAAGCCTTAGTGGATTCTGCCATCCAAATGGAAGGCAAGATTAAATAGGCAAGTGAGAACCGCAAGCGTCGAATGATGCATCAACCAGGACCCCACCATACCCCGAAGTATCACCCCAACCCGTCTGCAAGATATGCACCCCGAAACAACAATATACCTCCAATGAGACGCCCGAACTATCCCAACCGTGGAGGAGGAAACCCAAGGCCCAGAGGAAACCACAACAATAACCCCGGCAACTCCAATAATTCCAACCATGCACCGCCCAAGTCCAACAACAACCACAACAATACTGGCCCAAGGACTGGAAGCAATGTTGTGCCTGTCGCAGGGAAAGACAAGTCAATGATCACTTGTTTTGAATGCGGAGTCATGGGTCACTACTCCAACGAGTGTCCCAAGAAGCTTGCTGCAACAACCAATGTGAATGCACCTGCCCAGCAGCAACATCGTGTGCAGCTTGGAAAGAGATTAGCCCCAGGAAACCCACACAACCGTAATGGTCGTCTGTTCCACATGAGTGCTAAGGAAGCCCAGGTAGCGCCAGATGTCGTGCTAGGTATGTTTTCTGTTAACTCAGTATTAGAAAGAGTGTTGTTTGATTCGGGAGCATCACACTCATTTGTTACAGAAGAATTTGCATGCACTAGTAAGATTCAACCCACAAATCTGAAGCATGTTATGATAGTTCAAATCCCTGATTCGACCACCAAAGCTAGAAAACTTTGCAAAGACGTACCTATCAGAATCCATGGGATAGATTTTTATGCCAATCTAATAGTACTTGGAACCAAAGGTTTGGAAGTAGTACTAGGAATGTATTGGATGTTGAAACATCGAGGATTAATCGACTATGCTAAGAAAGCCATAAGAATGACCAGTATCACCGGAGTATCAGTAGAACATGTATCTGAGACCTGACCCTGGCAATTCAAGTGCAACAAGAGTCTATCCAAGACCACCATTGACCAAATCCGAGTAGTCTGTGAATACCCCGATGTGTTCCTAGATGAATTGCCCGGTATGCCCACAGATTGGAATATCGAGTTCATCATTGAACTAATCCCTGGAACTGGACCCATAGCTCAGAGACCTTATAGTATGAACCCATCTAAACTAGTAGAACTGAAGAAGCAACTTGATGATATACTGGGAAAGAGACTGATTCAACCCAGTGCATCGCCATGGAGATCACCTATTTTGTTTGTTGATAAGAAGGATGGAGCCAATCGTCTTTGTACAGATTATCGGAAGCTGAATGATGTCACCATCAAGAATAAATACTCTTTGCCAAGGATAGAAGATTTGTTTGATCAACTAACTAGTGCGAGTGTGTTTTCTAAGATTGATCTTAGAACTGGTTATCATCAATTGAAGACTAGTGCAACAGATATTCCAAAGACTGCCTTCACCACCAGATATGGATTGTATGAGTATAATGTCATGTCTTTTGGATTAACCAATGCCCCTGCTTATTTCATGAACCTCATGAATAAGATTTTCATGAATTTTCTGGATAAGTTTGTCGTTGTTTTTATCGATGACATTCTAATCTATTCCAAGTCAGAAGCAGACCATGAGCAACATCTTAGAACTATCCTTGAAACCCTTAGGGAACATCAGTTATATGCCAAGTTTAGCAAGTGTGAATTTTGGTTAAGAGAAGTAAGATTCCTAGGCCATATCCTGTCAGCAGGAGGAGTCGCTATTGATCTCGCCAAGATCAAAGATGTTGAAGAATGGAAAGCCCCAACCACCCAAACAACAGTCCGCGCTTTTCTTGGATTAGCCGGATACTACCGCAAGTTCGTTGAAGGATTTTCGAGCATCGCCCGACCAATGACCCAGTTGCTGAAGAAAGATAAGAAGTTTGAATGGACTGACAAATGTGAAGCAAGTTTTCAAGACCTCAAGAAGATATTAGTTTTAGCCCCAATTTTGATCATGCCGGATATCAAGAAGCCTTTTGATGTGTATTGTGACGCATCCAAGATTGGACTAGGATGTGTATTGATGCAAGAAGGCAAAGTCATATCCTACCTATCCAGAAAACTAAAGAAACATGAGAAGAACTATCCAACCCATGACCTCGAGCTAACAGCCGTAGTTTTAGCTTTGAAGACATGGCGTCATTACCTCATGGGAAATTGTTGTGAGATTTATTCGGATCACAAGAGTCTGAAGTATATTTTCACCCAGAAAGAGTTGAATATGAGGCAAAGGAGATGGATTGAGTTAATCAAGGATTATGACCTTGACACTCACTATCACCCCGACAAAGCCAATGTGGTAGCGGATGCTCTTAGCAGATTGTCGTGTAGATTAAACACCATGATAAAGGAAGCCCAACCAAGTCTGCATGAGGAGATGGAGAATTTCAGAGTGGATCTAGTTAGAAAAGGATTCTTAGCTAGCATAGAACTCCAACCCACCTTGATTAGTCAGATAAAAGAAGCCCAGAAAGGAAACACAAGTATCGATGGAATCAAGCATCGTATCGGAACATGAAAGGTACCCGGATTCACCGAAGATGAAGAAGGAACCTTGTGGTACAAAGGACGTATCTGTGTTCCAGCAGATTCAGAGTTGAAACAAGTAATTATGCAGGAAGCTCATGATACTCTTTTTCCATCCACCCGGGAGGAACGAAGATGTATCAGGATTTGAAGGAGCAATTTTGCTGGCATAAAATGAGAGAGAAGTTGGAAGCTACATAGCTAAGTGTGATATTTGTCAGAGAGTCAAGAGGAACATCAGAGACCAATAGGAATTTTGCAACCATTGCAGATTCCAGAATGGAAATGGGATTCCGTCAGAATGGACTTTATCACCGGTTTGCCTACATCTAGTAGGGGAAAGGACTCTATTTGGGTCATAGTTGATAGATTATCCAAGGTAGCCCATTTCATACCCGTCAAGACAACCTACCAAAGTTCGATGCTAGCAGAGCTGTATATCGCTAGAATAGTCAGTTTGCATGGAACCCCCAAGACCATAGTATTGGATCGAGGAACCCAGTTTACCTCAAGATTTTGGCAGAAAGTCCAGGAAGGATTAGGAACCAAACTGAATTTCAGCACAACTTATCACCCGCAAACCGACGGACAAACTAAAAGAGTCAACCAGATCTTAGAAGATATGTTGAGATCTTGTGTGTTAGAAGATGGATCTAAGTGGGAAGATTGTCTGCCTTTCACAGAATTATCTTACAACAATAGTTATCAAGCCAGTATGCAAATGGCCCCCTTTGAATTTCTGTATGGAAGAAAGTGTCGTACCCTATTGAATTGGTTACAAGTATGAGAGAGTCAGATCTTTAGACCCGGCATCCTACAAGAAGCCAAAGAGAAGGTTCACAAAGTCCGTGAGCACCTCAAGACCGCTCAATCCAGACAGAAGAGTTATGTGGACAAAAGACGTCGAGACCTGACCTTCAATGTCGGAGATTTTGTGTATCTCAAAGTGTCGCCCTTGAGGGGAATGCAACGTTTTCCTCTAAAAGGAAAATTAGCCCCAGATATATTGGACCCTTCAAGATTTTGAATCGAAGAGGAGAAGTATCGTATCAATTGGAACTACCTGAAGAGATGTTAGCCGTTCACAATGTGTTCCATATCTTGTTACTTCGCAAATGCTTAGAAGTTCTGAAGAAGACCGAAGTGTTCAAAAACATCGATCACAGAGCCATAGATATCGACATGGATCTGACCTATCGTGGAGTGCACATCCGTATCTTGGAAGAAGCATTTAGAACCACCCGGACCAGAAGTATCAAGTTTCTCAAGATCCAGTGGAGTAACCATACCAAAGAAGAAGCCACCTGGGAACGAGAAGATTACATTCGGACTGAGTATCCCAATCTCTTTAGTTCCTAGTTTTTCCTGAATCTTGGGACGAGATTCTATTTAAGGAGGGAAGGTTTGTAACATCCCAAAAAATACTAATCAAGCTTATCAAGCTCTAATCACCCAAGTTTAGGGTTAACAAAAAACTTTTATAGTTAAACCTAATAAGAGTGTATGTGTGATTTGCATTAGTGTAGGAATCACCCATGTTTGATGGTTACCAATGATAAAGATTGGTTCAAAGATGAATACTACATCATCTAGATCAAATCCAAGCAGAACCAAACAAAGGAAAAATCAAATATAAGATATATAAGCAAATGTCATTTTGGCCAAACTTATCCACTAGACCACTTTGAGTGTTCCTAGTAAAGAATTTTCAATAGAAACAATTCTGATTCTTTTCACCCCTTGCTAGATCAAGTAAAAGTGAATCCAAGCAAACTTTACAAAGTGGAAGAAACTAATCAAATCTATTTAAGAGGCAATGCAAAATTGATTCAAGATCATGTGTATAGATCACACTTTCTCAAAAACCAATCAAATCAATTCCACTTGACAAATCACAGCAACCACAGTCTACCAAGCAAACAACAAGATCACTCACCAAATATCTTTCAAAAATTCGAATTATGAATTCATGCGGCCATTGTGTCGAACACCTGGCATGCATAGTATAACATCACCAACTAAACACTATTTGGAATTGTCATTTGCTCACAAAATGTACTGTAATATTCTCCACTACTTGTCCTCGATCAATCCCGGCACTTTGCCGTGCAGTGGAGAGCCCTTTGCCCACCGTTGCACCAGTGGCATGCCCATGCCGAGACGTCCACGCCGGTCGAGCACGAGCCAGTCGGTGCACGCCGCGCCGCTCTCTACCACAACCCCCACGAGGTAGGTGTGACCTCCCCGCCACCCCCTAACCACCCCTGGACAAACAACGAGGTGAGAACGAGCCAGACAAGCCACGCACATTTAACCCCTAGCCATGCCGAGAGCACGAGGAGCGCCGCAACTGCCTCGCTCGCACACGTCGCGCCTCACTCTCTCCGCCCGTACCCGCGTTCACTTTATCACCAGTGAGCTGCTAAACATGATCTGTCTCGCGCCCCGTGACCACTGTACCAAGTGACGAACGCATGCGTACCCGCCTAGAGCACCGACGTACCCTGGCCAATGGAGAGTGCCCCTTTCCGTGCCATCACTTACATGATGACTGCCATAGTCCATCGCCTCGACCCATGCCCTCCGTCGTGACCATTGCAACCTGTAGCAGCCGGAGTAGCCCAACCATGCCGCCCAACCGCCACACTTGGTGTATAAATAGAGACCATCCCAGCCCTCAATCTCCACACCATTCCACTCCCCACTCACCATAGAACCTCACTGTCCCTTCCTCGGAGCAAGGTGAGCACCCCATCGCCGGAATTTAGCCGGAGTCAGCCGCTGCAGAGGAGGAAGGAGCCCGTTGATTGCGACCACCCCAGGAGCTACCGTGACCGCGCCTTGAACCGCCATCGACGACAACCTCATCGCCCCCATCGCCGACCTTAGCTGGAGCCCAGGTGAGCCTCACGCGACCCCCACCACCGCGTTAGGGTTCAGTTCTCGCCGGAGCAGTTCGACATAGACGACGCACGTCAGCCGTTAGATCGTGTTCTAATCGTAGGGCTAAGATTAAAACATACCGTTTCAACATAGTTAAGTCACTGACGAGTAGGACCCATCTGTCAGTAGCCAGCTATGCCAGCGCTGTGCAGTTGGGCCGACCCGTTTAGTTTCCCACGCAGAGCCCACCCATTCAAATAGGATTTTTCCATTTTAGTTAAAAACAAGATTCTGTCAGTAGATTCAAAAATCAATTCAAAGAGATTCACTAAACCAAAATGCATGATTCAATTTTGTTGGAAAGGTATGGAAATTATCTAATCACTCCTGTTGGATTCAAACCAATTGGAATTATAGATCACCTACCCGAAAAATAAAAAGACAGAGACTTTTGACACTTCGAACATTTTTCTAAAATAAACTATAAATGCTTTTGAGATGATTCCACCTCTCAAAAATCACATTTACCCTGCTCTAGTTGAATATGTAAAAAAATTGGTTTTATAGATATTAAACTTGGACTAGTATTAAAAGAAGGCTATATAGGCTTTCCTAGTCATTTAAATCTTATTAAATAGTAATATAAAACCTTGTAATGCTTGACCACCCCTTTTAAATCACATTCCCAAGCTTGAGAATATATGGTGAGGACATGGTCCATATGAACCTATATTCTAGTTGGAGAATATTAAAGCTTAAACAATTTCAATGAGTAGAAATTACTTTTCTCTTTAAAGAGAAATAAAAATGTGCCATCATAACATGGAATGATTGAGATGATATTAGATCATCTAGTATGAGCCTTGTGTGCTAAATAGGAGTAGTGAAATGTTGTTTGGTGATTGTGTACATTGGATGTATTTATAGAAGCTAGTACCGACCCAGGATTCAACGAAGAGGAGTACTTCGAGGAGGAGGAGGAGGAAAACTACAACGACTACAACAACAAATCTGCTCAAGGCAAGCCATCACAAATTCCAAGCTAGAACTATGCATACTATATATGCAAGACCCTTTATACCAGATGCACTAGGCATACCTGGTTGTGCAGCTTTACCGATTCCCCGTTTTTACTCCAAGCTTTACTTTCCCCTTTACTACAGTTTTTACTTAGTTAATAAATTGTGACTAGTGGAAAATAGAATAGATCCCATCAAGATCTTAGGATTAGACTTGGATACTTGTACCATATTAGCACCCCCACATAGTGAATACCCTCAACTTTAGTGGCTAGTTCTAAGCATAAAACTTGATCACTTTAGATGGGAATACTTGGTGAAAATGATTATGAAAACCTTGGAATGATGATTCATTCTATTGAAATGTTTTGATATGTGTTGAGAAACACAATGGTTGATGATGAAAATGTTGACGCATGAGCCTTAACCCTTTATAAAAACTGATGGTTGGGTTCGGATGCGATACCATTCCAATTTTACCGTACAACCACAATACCTGAGTTGGGTAGGGCTTAACTAGAAGTTTATATATCTTAGTATGGGTTCCCTTGCGGAAGAGGTTGAGCTGAGGCTATCTCGTGATTAATATCCACCTATGCAGTACCCAAGATGATAGATGGTCATGGTTGGGAGGTAAAACTCATAGGGGAGGTGCCTATACTAGGGTGTGTAATTGAAAGATTAAGTTTGATTATCCGCATACCAAGTTTGATGATTCAGGGTTATTCCTGATGGATGTATTGAACTTTGTGGTGAAAGTGTACAGTCTCTGTAGAGTGTCAAACTATTCGAATAGTCGCATCCGCGGTTATGGATAGTTGGAGTGGCCATACTGTTATGTTGTCAGATGTTTTCAAAATGATTTATGACTTGAAAGATGGCCTTGACTTGACCACAACAGAGTTGTGGACATGAAAACTAGTTTCCCCTTAAGTGATATAGAGAACTAATTAGGTCTTTACTCTTGAAACCATCGTGAAGTAAATCTGGCTTTTTGCAAACAAACCTAGAGCTTAAGATTCCTATTAGCTTTTATATTACTTATACTACTGTTAGTTTGTGAGTACTTAAACATGGCTTTGTCCTTGGTTATTCTCATGGCTAGACTATGAGGAGGATTACCCGAAAGATGGACAGCAGGAGGTCTATGACAACTAGGATTATCTCTCATTATCAGCATTGCTTGTGACCCTGAAGATGAAGCCCCGCTACGTTTACTTTCCGCTGCTTCGATTGTATTAAAGACTGGATCATGAGATCCTTTGTTTGTAAGAACCTTATTATGGTTTGTAATGGATGATGTACTATGGTACCACTTATGTTATGTCTCACAAAAATGGTAATCCTGGGATTACGATGTACGGCATAACATGCATCTAGCCTTAAAAATCCGGGTGTTGACACTTGTGCTACTTGTTAAGGTTTGATAGAGTGTGTGAAACAATATGTAAATATAACAAGTAGCATACGATACTAAAGTACTCAATGGGCAGGGTAACTAAAAGATTCCTTAAGCAAGATTATTAATCAATTAGAGCCTTTATTCAAATGTTTAAGGATTACTTTTATGTTTCTTAAAGGAATAACTTTTGAGGAAAAGGTTACTTTTACAAAGTAAAGGCAGTTAAACTTAAAGCTAACATTTTAAGATCTTCTTCCTGGTTATGAGTATCAAAGAAGAAAATAATTAGCATTCTTTGAAGAGCTATCCCCCTAGTAAGTAGATACTTATACATTCTAAATAAGGCATCTTTCTATAGGTGGTTCACTTCTTAATGTTTCCTAAAGGTAGAATACAAGTAGCATTGCCTTTATGGAATTGATGTTTTCTTAAGATTAATTAAGAGTGGTAATATCTCTATTTGAGTTATGTTTTCTTAACATTATAGTTGAATAGAATCATTTATTTCCTTACAAATAAGTGGTTATAATTTGTAAACAAGGAAACAATATTATTTAACTACTTATGAATTACCTTTGGATTTATAATATATTTATAAACTTGTGGTTAAACTAATGGTAAAAGGTTTTAATAGTTTCAAAATAATAATTTTTGAGGATTGTATATTTGATATCTCCTTTTGGGAAATGCTACACTTATTTAGGAATGATAGTTTATCAAAAATTGTAATTAAGATTTTATGGACTATTTAGATTTCATACTATTAATATTTTTAAGACTAATACTATTTTTTAGACTTCTAATGGACATATTAGAGGTATTAGCAATTTTATACCTACTTTTATAAATTACCAACTAAGAAAATATGTTTGAATTCAATTTATTTGGGTATTAAATTTTTACTTACTTCAAAAGTGGAGTGTTAATTGTAACATGTAGATATTATTTTTGTGATCATTTTCGTATATTATAAGTATTTTTGTGATTTTTAAATAATAAGATATGATTTTTATAAGTTTTTATCACTTTATAAATACTAAATAAATAATCAATATTGAGTTAAGTCACACAAAAATGTACAAAATAAGTTTATAAAAGTATATTTTGTTTTTCTAAGAATTTTGATATATTATACTCATTTTTTATGAATTTTAAATAATAGAATATATTTATTTAAAATTTATCCCTAATAGGTTATTTACTAATAAATACTAATTATTTTATTTAAATTGGAAAATAAAATATAATAATAGGTTTATATTATAGATTTTATTTTTCTAAACATTTTGATATATTATATAGATTTTTCTGAATTATAAAATAAAAGATATTGATTTAACAAGATTTATTTATTTTCTAGATTTTTAAAATAAAATATCTAAATGAATTACTGCATCACTGCTGACGTCAGCCACACTTTAAAACTTTTTTCACCACAGCCTATTCTACCCCAACCACTGACTTGTGGGGTCTAGCCACGTCATATCCAGGAATTTATCTATTACAGAAAAATATTAACTAATAAATAAATAAAATTGCATTATGACGTCAGCATGATGTCATGCTGACATCACCCGAGATTGATCCTTCCAGATCACCGATCGATCTCTCGATCGGGAGCACGCGAGTAAGAGGGAGTGGGTGCGTTGGATAGAGGAGCGCGAGGCGAGGCGGTCTATAGACACGCCACCAGAAATTGGTCACCGGAGTGGCTCTAGCGACGATGATCTGCAGTGGTCGACGATGGATTACAACGGAAGGGAAAACCAGAGCAAGAGGCACGATGTGGGAGGTACTGGGAGAACCGGTGACTCACCAAAAAGCTTGCAGAGGTGACGGTGAGGAGAGGCAAGCTCGAAATCGATGAAGAACGTCGGTGACTGGTGGAAGTGAGGTTCCGATTGGCTCTACCAGGGGCTCTCCGGCTCCCGTGGCCTAGCTAGGGAGAACAAGGAGAGTATGGCGATTCTTCTGGTGGGCTTGATTGAGCATGGGGAGCTACAGAGAAATGGCGATGAGTGGCTCCAGTGAGCTAGGGTTCGGGAGCTTGCATAGGAAGAGGAAGAGAGAGCTATAGAGAAGAATAAATGAGGATGATGATGGGCAAAGGCTCTGCGGTGGCATTCTTATCCCCTCAGAAGATGGTGGCGTGCATCACGGCGGTCCAAGCTTGCTGACGACAGCGGACGGCATCGGGCGGCAGTGAGGTGCTCCACCGAGCAGTGTGTGTGCATGGAAGTGACAACGACGAACCGGTACGTGGGTTGGGCTGCTGCTGGGCCGTGGCAAAGCGAGTGGGAGATGGCGTGATATGCACATGAGCGACGGGTAGCGAGGAGGAAATGGGTCGTGGGCTGGAACTACTAGCTGCCTCTTCTTCTTTTCTTATCCTGTTTTTATTTCTGTGTTAGAATATCTTTTTTTTAATTTGAATTCTTATAATATTTCAAATATCCAAAATTCAGTGAATCAACAAGGTTATTTATGGGTTAATGTACTAATTGTTTTGGCATTCTCTTTTTAGTATTTCTTTACTATTTATGATTATATAAAGGATTCTTTTGTTAGAAAATATTAATTGAGATTAGGGTTTTAGGGTGTTTTGGTTTACTATATATATAAACCGTATAAATGATTTTTCTTTTCACCATAAAAATTATGATGGTAAATATTAAGATAGTTAATGTTTTCCATGAAATATATTCATACTTAGCCTCACATAAAAGAACTATGCAAATATATTACAAGGTATTAGACCCTAGGGTTAAAATGTAGTGATTTAAATTCCAAGGTTTTTTAAAGTTGGTGACTTTTCCTATTCAAATTTATTTGTATTGTAGTGTTCAGAATTACTATAGAACAATCTTGGTTAGGTTATTATGCATGAATAACAATCAGTTATAAAGAAATGAAAATATTTATTTACAATTAACTAGCTTCAGTTTGTAGAAGGTTGAGTTTTATGGTTCTTAAAGTTGGGAATTTCCTTTATTCAAATTCCTCTAAAATTCTATCCATCACCATCCTACTTATTCCAAAGTAGGCATGGATCACTTCTTGAACTATTTTCTCATTACTTCCTTAAGTGTGGTTAATGTTTTGATTGAAGTTTATTATCTAATGGTGAACAACCATTATCATTCATATGTCACAAGTGATTTCAATGCCCATCAATATTTATTTAGGGTTTCTAATACCACACTTACTATGGACCCTAGAGGATACACTGCCCTCAAGTTTATTAGTGAATGTTGCTAGGGATCAAGGCTTAGGGATTGATCCAAAAAAAAATCATGAATGTTATCTCAACTTAGAGTGAGCTACAAAGATTACTTCTTAATGTGACCTTGATGGTTCATGGGTCTAGGTTTCTATTAAGGTTTAAGACAATAAGGTGGACAAGACTTCCACGAATACACTCTCAACTGGTATTCTAGTTATCTCTTAGACATTTCATTTGACTAAGAGATACTATCTATTGGCTGCTTAAAAATAGGAATTGATTTAACCACCCTCTTTATTCTAGGGTTTTAAACAAAGAGATAGACATGGGTTTTGTCATGGCTTGATATACAATTGGTTAAGGTTTTCTCAAGAACTCCTACCTGAATACCTTACTAAGCTTATCTTTAGATAAGGAATTCCTTTCCTAAATATACTCTATTTAAACCTCTCTTATCTTATTCACAAAGATCTCATCTTCCTAAATAAGACAATCATCTGACTCCACCATATCCATTATCCTATGATGACATGGTCATGCCACTTCAACAATACTCATTCACTATCCTTATTCTAATATCAAATTTGCATTACTAAACTACTCTTAATGAAATCATCCATTTAGTTAGTTCTAACTTCATTGTTAAACCATTATTGTAACAGTCTTCCTTTACTACACAACTTGTACTTCTTAACTACCCTTGATGAATCCGTAAATTTAGTTAATTCTAAATCCATCCATTAACTCCTCTATGTTCACCTTACATCTACTTCCAGGGCTTGCAAGGTTACAATTCTCTCTCTATTACATGTGATATTAATCCTCTAGAATAGATATGGTACTACTCCCATAATACAAGTATGTTCTTGTATTAGCTTGGTTAAACTACTATGCCTCCAACTACTCCATAAAACTCATATTATATACTTCATCATACCCTAGCTTGACTACTCATGATCAAGCTAGATGATTCATCTTACTAGGGCTTGCCTAACTTAGTATACTCACAACTCTACTTCAACACCCAATCATCTATTCTCCAATAACTTGAAAATAATGACCCAATCATCTATTCTTAGTATACCCACTTGGCTTAACAAGATGATTATCTGATATTCTAACACTACTAGCTTTCTTATAACTTCTCAAGTATTGGTTAATTCTTAAGTTTAGATACTTCTTATAGTTAACTCATAAGTGAGTTAACTCCTCCCAACATCAAATGGTTTGATCACCACTAAGGATCTCATTCCATTGATGATGGCACACTTCACCATAGCTAGTTTATCCTCCTTATTAATTTACTTAAGGTCTTTGGGAGGGTCAATATATTAGGTCAATAAGTTCTAGGTAAAGGATTGATCACTCAATATTGATGATCAATTGACACTAGGATTTATCTATTTAGGAATGACATATGTTAATATGACAACAAAGGTATGTGATGAATGGTATTGGTTGGTTTCCTTTTCTACTCTTATTTGTGATAAGAGTTAATGTTTAAGAACTACCATGATACCATGGTAGGAATAACTATGGCAAGCAAGTATATCAAAATTTAATTATAGAATTCCTTCACTTAAGTTATATACTTAACTTGGTGTTCAGGGTTTGTGGTAGATGATACCTTGATATCAATTTTTGGAATATTAAGTATTCATCCTTGAGTTGTTGTATGGAATACCATGTGATGATCTCTAGAAGATATAGTACTCCTTATTAATTAGTGTTTTGACTTAGTTTCATTACATTTGATCTACCCTTAGATCAAATTCTATTACCCAAAGATAAGGTTTTTGAAAAGATCATATTGAAGCTTATCGTAGTCAACTTGATGATCTACTTCAGTTCCACCAAGTTAAGAGAAGCTTCAATCACTTTGACAAGTTTTATTTAAAAGCGCGAAAATTATCTAGATTTTCTATGCATGAATGCAATCCACACACCTGATCTCAGCTTATTTCTAAGCTCTAATGTTGGGATGTTACATAACCCTCCTTTTCTTCAAACTTGAAGGCACAAACATCTTCTTCTTTCAGCTCCTTCTGAACAACACAGTCTGCCCAATTTGATGTCAAAATGATAGCACCATCATTTCCACGCATCACACGAACTTCTCTGATGGTCTCATTGCCACCTTGATCTTTGTTCTTGTCTCTATATTCATGAATGTGAGGTATGAGAAATATGCTGGCAAAATGGCACCAAAATGACTACATAGAAAGATATAAAATATTGCTGGTGCTGGTAACATCAATAGTAGGAAAGAAATAAACAATTACTGGTTGTGCAAAGTACTATCATCAATAGTAGGAAAGAGATAAACCGTCACTAGTTATGTAATTTTTTGTGCTAAGTACTAACATCAATAGAAGGAAAGAGGTAAACAATCACTGGTTGTGGTAACATCAATAATAGGAAAGAAAGAAACAATTACTGGTTGTGGTAACATCAATAGTAGGAAAGAAATAAAGAATTACTGGTTCTTTTAAGTGCTAACATCAATAGCAGGAAATAAATAAAGAACTACTGGTTTTGTTAAGTACTAACATCTATAGTAGGAAAGAAATAAAGAATTGTTGTTTCTATTAAGTACTAACATCAATAGCAGGAAAGAGATAAAGAATTTCTGGTTGTGGTAAGAAAGCTACCATATTTCCTTTGGATATGTTGTCATTGTTCATGGTGCTAATGTATTAAGAGATCGTTGGCTTGTATCTTCTGACTATCTGTCTTAGCTTCATCATTCTTGGTCTAGTCATGATGACAGAAGGGCCAAACCTATAGCATTTTCCATACTTGTCTATGGATCGGGCATGTGATCCTGGAATGAATTTATATTATTTGACACCATGGCAAAACCTATATAGCATATGTGTACATGTTATGGAAGATTGAATCAATGCTCACCACTTTACCTAGAATACAAATGGATATAAATGAAGACCTGTCAGAGTGCTTCTACATATTAGACATTCCTAACCCACAAAATCCAATTTCCTTGGGATCTTCATATCACAATTACTAACATATAGATCACATTTCATATCAACGGGCTTTAATATGTTGGGACAAATTGTGCATAGTAACAAGGTACCAGGGAGGACCGTTCGGGCAAGCGGTCGAGGTCGTCGGAGAGGTGCATGCAGCCATGGTCGAGGGTGCCAGAAAGGTGCGGAGGGAGGTTAGGAGTGGAGAGAGTGGAGTGTGGTGGCATGGACAGAAGATACTCCCAAGTGTTGTATTATATACTACTGGAGTGACATAGATCTAGGGCTTATCCTATGGGCCTGACTTTCCTAAAAGCCCAAAGGGCATAGTGGGCCAATGCGGTGGTCTTCTTCTTGTAAATACAAAACTGCAAGAATCGATCATTGCGCACATATATGTTCTAAAGTAATTTCCGAATAAGAAAAAACAAATTACATACATACTACAAAGTGCATAATTAAACATGACTACTTCAGTTTGTAAAAACAAAAGTACTTGCTAAATAGTTCAGAAAAAGCTAAACTTTATTCCTCGGGAACGTGTTTGAATCATATGTGATCTAGTGAGGCCATAACCGGCCGCAGGCCAGGACTAACTATGTTGCACATAGTATTAATCACCCTAAGCGATTCATTGATCTCTTTCTTTGTTGTAACTTTCATGTCCTCCTCATACTCTTATTTATCCTCATCCTCCAAAGTGCCAAATGTCAGCGAGCGATCATTGTTTCCTTCCTCGGTTGATCTCTCCAACGTATGATGCATCACATCTGAGCGTGCAGCTTGATCATACCACATAAGGTAGTAGCACCTCGGTTTGTTGTAGTTGCACCCAAAGAATCTGCGGTCGGTGTGCTTGCCCCCAAATGCGACGTGCCTGTGGGGAAGCCTCTCGCGGTATAGCATGTGAGGGAGAAGTCATTTGCTATCACGACACCATCGAATGTACTATAATAGATCCACTTCGGCACAACATTGCACTGAGAAAACCCCGAACTGAAGTTTGTGAGATCGAAGAACCAAAATGCGAGCAAAAACCCGATATGATATTGATCAACAAAGAGAACGAACGAATAACTTACCAATACTCTGCCAATCTCAGCGCTCATCGTCGTCTTCACGTCTCGATCGCCTAAATCAACGCCGCCACCATTGCTGCTAGGTCGCCAAGGGACGCTCGGGAGATGAATAAATTGTGGACCGCGGTTGCGCTATTTAGAACTTAAGGCTTGGATGTGGTGGGCCACACTAGTTAGTGACATGTGGTGGTCAAGTTAAATCCATCGCGGGGGAAATATCTGCCACCGCTCACCTACTGCGTTTATTATTAAGTGTCGCTCCATCTGGCCACGTACTAGGGCACTAAAATGTGTCTACGCCACGTCGTCCATGGCATATAATTGGTCGCTCCAACAAAATGGTGTCGTCAATCCTCATCCTCCCCATAACCAACTACTGCCGATTCTTTTCGCTTGTGCTGCCCCAAAAATCCATCGGGTATGGGGGTATTTTTTAGTGGTAGTTGCACCATTACGTCCCTTCATATTGAAACTCTTGAGTATGTCTTGGGTATATTTGGCTTGACTAATGAAGGTCCCTTATCTTAATTGCTTGATATCAAAACCAAGAAACAACCTCATATATCCCATCATGGACATCTCAAACCTATCGGATATAAGATTTGAAAATTGATCATTAAAAGATTTGTTAGTAGAGCCAAAACTAATATCATCAACATATAATTGGCAAATGAAAATCTCCCCACTAACCCTCTTAGTAAAAAGAGTGGGACCAATTTTCTCAACTTCAAACCCACGGTCTAACAAGAAATCTCTAAGGTGCTCATACCACACACGTTGAGCTTGCTTAAGTCCATAGAGCGCCTTATCAAGTTTATAGACATGGTTAGGGAACTTAGGATCCTCGAATCATAGGGGGTTCTTAACAAAACTCACTCATTTAAAGGACCATTAAGAAATGCACTTTTCACATCCATTTGTTGCAATTTAAAGTTATGTTGTGCGACATATGCAATAAGGATACAAATGGACTCGAGGCGAGCCAAGGCAGCATAGGGTTCTCCATAGTCAATGCCTTCCACTCGATAGAAACCTTGAGCTACCAATCTTGCCTTGTTCCTTACAACAATTCCATTTCATCTTGCTTGTTCTTGAATATCCACTTTGTGCCAATAACAAGAGACACTCTTTGGGATTCTCTACTAACTTCCATACTTTTTTGCGCATGAAGTTGTTGAGTTCTTCATACATGGCCTTTAACCAATCTGGATCCTCAAGCACTTCAGATACTTTTTTTGGTTCCACCAAGGAGTACTAGATTGATGATCACTAAAACTAGCCAATTTCCTCCTAGTGGACACCTTTCCTCTTATATCACCAATAACCTTATCAAGAGTGTGTTATCTAAGTTCCATGGTTCTTTCAACTCTAGCCTTGCGACGAGCTTCAATCTCCTCATTGGATCTTTGAGGGATCACTTGATCATCGTTATCATTTTGGTCCATGTCTTTACCATCATACTGACCTTGATCATTATTGAGCACAACATCATCAACAAGATGCAAGGATTGATCTTGGTCTTGATCAGGGCTAGATTCATTAGCAGGTTAAGCTGATGGACTCGTAGACCTAGATAATCCATTTGGAGAGGAGGCCAGATAATACGGCCTAAGAGATGGAGCCTCATCAACATGGTGAGGGTCTTTTGTTTGTCTTTGGATAGGTGCGTCAATTATTTCAGGAGTAGGATCTTTTGATCTTTTGAAGATGATGGCTCCACTTGAGTAGAGCATAGTTCTTCTCGATCCACTATAAGGGGTTCCTTAATGGGGCGAAATAATCCCACATCAATTCTTCTTATAAAATCTTGAGGTATTTCAACATCTACATCACAAACATCAAATTCCCCACTTAGGAGCCATCATTTTCTTCAAACACCACACTACTAGATTCAACAGCAAGCCTAGAGGATTTATTGAAGATCCTATAAGTGTGGGATTCAGCACCATAACCAACAAATATACCCACTATAGCTTTTGATTCAAATTTAGACAAACGAACTTCTTTTATGAGAAATAAACACTTACAACCGAACACCCAGAAGTATGAGATATTGGGCTTGTTTCCAAAAAAGTATTTCATACGGAGTCTTGTTTAAGCATTTTGCGAAGGTAGAGCCCGTTTCATGAATGGCATGAAGTGGAGATAGTCTCAGCTCAAAAGTTGTAGGGAGACTTAAAATCCACCAACATGGACCTTTCCATATCCATAAGAATATGGTTCTTCCTCTTAGCTACACCATTTTATTGAGGGTTATATGTAGCGGAATATTGATGTCTTATCCCCTCTTCACTAAGAAACTCACTTAAGGTGTAGTTCTTGAACTCGGAGCCATTTCAAATTCTTATAGCCAATATAGGGACATTGTGTTGACGTTCAACTTCATTAGCAAAGTCAAATGAAAGTATTTTGAGTCTCACTCTTCAACTTGAAGAAGTAAACCCAAGTATAGTCATCAACAATTACTAAACAATATTTATTCCCACCAAGACTAGCATGAGAGGGAGGTCCAAAGAGATCTACATGAAGGAGATCCAAGATACTCTTGGATGAAAAGTCGGTTTTACTTGGATGGGGAGAATCATGCATCTTTTCTTCAACACAAACCTTGTAAACACGATCTTTGTCAAAGGAAACATTTTATTTTATTCCAAGAATGTGGTCAACCTTGTGAAGACTTTGCAAAGTTCTCATATTGGAATAAGCTAGTCGGCGATGACAAAGCCAACCCACATCAGCCATTCCGAATAAGCGCATCACACTTGTAGTGGTTTTCCCCCAAAAATATGCCACATACAAGTTATTTTTGATGTACCCAGCTAAAGCAACCTTTAGAGTATTGCTCCACAAGAGAACCACAATATCATCATCAATGAAGACGGCAAAACCCATCTTACCAAGAGCACAAAAAAGAGTAAATTGCAACCGAGGGTCTCAACAAGCATGACATTCACAAGGGAGATATCTTGTGCGACTACCACCTTTCCAAGACCCAATACCTTAGATTTTGTAAAATCACCATAGGATACGGTTATTTGATCATGATTTGGCCCTATCTCCATGATGATATCCTTGCTTCCGATCATATGATTTGTGCCTTCACTATCAAGCACCCATTTTGACCCATCAGAAGTGTAACATCCCAAATTCAGTAACCCTAATTAGTTGTCTAGAATGCAAAAATCAGGGGGAACAAAAAAAATCTTGTTCAATTATGCAGTGTTTGCTTGTTGTTTGTTTGTGCTTATGCATCTGAATGTGTAGCCGACGATATACTTCTTACCTCACCCACAGTTGAAAAAATCTATTTCACAAAAACTGTCTTGGCTTATTTTTCATATTCCCAAATGTTTTGGCATTTCAAAAACCCGAGCCAAGATGCCTTTGCAACCCTAACAAATTTAGTTGTTTCTATTGACCAAACTATGGAGAGCTATATAATATAATCTCTTTATGTTCTCAAAATAGAACTTTCAACTACTCTTATCTCTAGGTTTTACAAAACCTTCTTATAAATATTTTGAATTGTACTCTTGGCAGAGATACCAAGGACTCTCAGCTTATTAAAACTCCAACATTTCAAAATACCCATCTTTACCTCAAGCTAGGCTTGATGGTAACCCTAGTAGTAGTCTGGATTTCTTGGAAGATGAATTGCCTTGATCTGCTGTTTGACTTGTTTGCTTAGGAATTAAAGTGAGCTACCCTAGGAGATCATCCTCTAGGATCAAACCAATTTAAGATTACAAAACCCTAATCAAGATTCCCAAGATGGATATGGTCTCTAGGAACCTAGTGGTCATCTAAAACCCTTAACGAGATCACTCCTGAAATTATCCTCTTCTAGAAGCTTCCAAGTCAATGAAGACCAATATCAAGCCTGGATCTAACCTACTAAATATACTCTCCATCATCATCCACCTGATGATGATTTGGAACCTTGAATCATCTCAAAACCATCCTCTCTTGGATAATAGTCAAAAACTACAAATCTGCCAAAATGGCTAAGACTAGAAATATGTTTTCAATATCACATATTTGAGTCTCTGTCATTTCCAACCCTTGTGCATTCTTGGCAATGCACTTGAACCATATTGTATACCATCATAAGGACTACCAAGGCCCACTCTTCCCTTGGCTAGATCATCCTCCAACACACTTGTTCTTCATGGTTTTGCGGGCAAGAAAATAATCTTTCCTGCAAATCTTATCAACATGCCTACTTTGGCAGAAGCTTTGCATGATTGTGTTCTACTCACAAAGATCTATCAATCCCTATTTCACTTATTTTAATTGGATCCTTGTGCCTCTAAAACCCACATGGTTTTGAAGGTTATTTGATAATTTGTTTTGGCAACCTTATTTTATTCAAAGTTTGCCATCAAGCATTGGAGAGCTCAATCAGGATCACCCTCAAATATTTGCACCATGGTGATCTACATAAATTGGTATATATATATCCCATGATCCAAGGGGAGATCTGAGCTCCAAGATCCAACAAGGTTTTGAAGGGATAAAATTAACAAAGCCTAAGATCCTCCTTTCCTTTGCTTCTACCCAAATCAAGTTAAATTCTCAAAACCCAAGGTATCACATGGTGGATACATATGGTGGACATCATCTATCATGAAGACATAAATTTATAAAAGGTTTTCCATAACTTTTTGATCCCAAAAACTATTTAATTCTTTTAATGGACAGAACCTCCAAAACTCCCTCCATAAAGAAATGTTTGGTTTTTGCCAAAACACTTCTCCACCTTCTGGCACCTTTGAGACCTATATATCATACCCCATCTCCCCACTTCAAAAATAAATATTTTTGAAGAGTTTTAATAATTCTTTTTTGCCTATCTTCTTAAATGGCAGAAAAGATAAAATAAATGTTTAAAATAGTTTCCTTCTTCAATAAATCTTGGCAAAATTCTCCAAAGTGTGAATTAATGTTTGAGACCATATCAAACCAAAAACCCAATTTGTCCAATTCAAAAATGTCAAATTAAATTAATAAAACATATTCAACAGTTTTTGAATAATTGATATAAAGGGGATTTAAAAGGATCAAATAAATCTCAAATAAATCCTGGAAGTGTATGTTGATCACACCCACCTACCAACATCATTGCCTTACCTAGATAAGATCAAAAATCAAGAACTTCTTTCATGATCATCAAGTTGGAAAAGGTGCTACCCTAACAAAACCTAAGACCACACCAAATCAAACCTTCTCTAACCACCACCATTGACCACCACAGCACAAGGGAACCCTCTGGTCGTGCACTATAGCAATCTAGTGTAGCAAATCTAGCTACTTGTCTTTTATGCTTCGATCATGGGGAGACAAGGACATGAACCATCTTGCTCATTTTTATCTCCTCTTATCAGCAGCCTCCATGTCCCTACTCACCTTGCAGCACGACCCACCACCTCATACACATACCCCTACATCACTAAGTAGCTGCCCTAGTTGGCCCTACCACCGCACTCTCCCTCTACTCTCTTTTTGGTCGAAAGCATACAAATGCAAGGAAACTTGGTTTGCACTGCTCCTCCACCCCTCCTTGACCTCCTGTGACCATACCACGACCACTCACCGCCCATCGTGCCTAATGAGAAGGCCCTGGACCTTCCCTAGCCTCCCTATGGACGTAGTCCACCCTAGGCCATTGCCTTCGGTTTATAAGGCCAGAGGCTGAGGCTGCCTCTCCCATAACCCTCATTTGCTCCCTACCACTCCCACCAACCCTCCCCCAGCTCCACATCCTTTCCCATGCTCTCCTTCTCCCATGACAGAGAGGTTCGAACTCAGGCATCTCCAAGGATTAAGGAGATGGTGTACTCTCCCTACTCCATCTTGCGCTCCCATTTTTGCCCTAGCATGATCCCCTCAGCAAGCTGCATCTAACTCTGTTCGTTTCTTCAACATGCAGCATGCCTTGGGGCATCTCCGATGAGCTCTGGCGCGGGCGTCCTCGGTGCTCATGAGTGAACACCGTCCAGTGGCGGAACCCGTCCCTGCCGCCCCTCTCTGGGCTTGGCACTGACCTCTGTGTCTTCCTACGCCAGCACCTACGTCTCCCGTACCTTGATAAGCCTCCTCGCATTTCCCCGCCACCAGCTAGGGTTCTGGTGTCACCTGGTGGTCGCGAGCGAGGACGACGAACCCATGCCTAACGCTTCAACACTGACGGCCAGGCCTTGCCGGGCATCGTTCCAATGCGCCCTCTAGCGCTGCCCTGTGTGAGTGGGTCGAGTTCTCCCCAAGCAGCCTAGTACAGCCGGGATTCGGCCCTTGTGCCCATCCTTCCCTTTTTATTTTATTTCTGAATTCCAGATTTACTTTTGTGTTGTAGGTTTAAATCAAACTAAAAAGTAAAATAGCCAAAATGCCCAGACCCAAATTTTTACACATCCCTACGTGTTTTTACTAACATGCAGAGCCAACCCTAGTACAAAAATATTTGCCATTATTTTATGGTTTTTAATCTACTAAATAGTACCCTTGGCAATAAATAATTTTATCCAAAAAAATTCACCAACCCAATTAGATCAAATCAAATTTTCTCTGGTAGGTTTTTCATGTACCCATAGCATGGAATTAGCCTCAGGCCAAGTGGAGCCTTGGTTTTACAATAGTAAAAATAACAAAATCTATCCAATTATGCCTTTAGAAAATTCTCCAGGTCAAATGGTACAAGATCATGGGTTGGTTCCAACTCTCCTTGATGTGGTACATCTAGATATATCAAAACCCTGGAGTTCAAATTTATTTAAGATTCTGGTGATATTTAATGAATTAAACACTTCTATATGTGGTCCTTTCACTAGATAAATCCTTACAGTAAATCTACAACTCCAAAAATTGTGATTCCACTTTATACAGAAAGATGCCTACCATGTGCCTTTGGATTCATATCAAAATATTGTGTATTTTAAATCTAGTAAAAAAGACAAATTGCTTGTGGATCTGAATTTGGGAATTTCCCAGGGGCATTATTAATTATTTTGGGGTGATTCCAACTCTCAAAATCACAAACTCCTATGTATACAAAACTCTCCGAGGACAAATTTATTTGATCTCCAGATAAATTCTTGTGAATTATTCACCCAAACTAGGGTTTATCCCACTAGAAAATTCATATAAAAATAAATAAAAGTGATAAAATCATGAAACCACGTTTGTTGGCATGGTTATTTCAATACCTATCTGTTGATATCATTTTTTTATATTGATCTCACCCAAACCTAATCCTTAGTCAAAACCCTCCCGTTAGGTGGTATTTGAAAAGTTGAATCTTAAAGGAAATTCCACCAAGGTAAATATAGTATTTCCAATTGCAACAAACTCAATCTATCAAAACCTACTGAAGTGATAATGTGTTGCATGTTGTTGCTGTATTGAATTGATGCTTGTATGCCTTGTGTTGATTGTTGTTTTGTTTTCCTGCATGTATGATTCCTGACAACGATAGTTGTGATTATCTCGGAGATCAGAAGAAGAGGGTCATTATGGTTATTATTATGGATTCTAAGAAGTACATGGACATATATTGCCAGATTGCTTATCCCAGGCAAACCACCTTCTTGATCATAAGTCTTGTTCTACTATTTTACTTATGCATGTTTTACCTACTATTTCATGAAAACTGCATTGTTTTATTATATGATGATCTATACCTAGTAGTAGCTTGGCTCCTCCAAACCATTACACTTTGGTACTATTAAGTACAACCCCCTTGACGATACCTATTAGTCCCTAGTATGGTAGATGATGTATAACACCATACCCCTTTAGAGACCCCATTTTAGCCGAAGCGAAAACTAGAGGATGGGAAGACCCTAGAAAAGTTTTACAAAATGTTTTATGATAAATCCTTGGTGAGGTCTAGCCTACCAAGAGAAGTTTGAGAAAGGAAAAAGGTTTTGTTTTACAAAATGCTAAAGGAAAAAGGAGTAAAATCTTTATCAAAACGCACCCGTTTGTTTAGCTTTGGCTATAATAACTTAACCCGTGCAACCACATTACTCTTATATGGGAAGGGGCTGGACTAGAAGTTTGCCTGCTCTAGTATGAGTTGTCTCATAACTCCTATAGGAGATTTCAATCTCTAGAGGTTGGGCCTTCCCCGGGTCCATGTAATGTACCTCAGCACCCAGGAGAAGGAACAAAGGGTCTATGGGCCTCCATGCGATACTATGAGCCTGTCATTGAAAGCATACAAAGGCGCTCCGATTGGTCCATAGTACCCGATGTCCCGGTGTTGAGGGGAACGACCCATAGGGTAGGCGCTTGTACTAGAGCGGGCACTCTGAAGGTTTTGATCGGTTGCTCGACCCATGATCCATAGGTGATCAGGGCATGGTACCCGGATGGTGTGGGTAAAGTGTACAACCTCTGCAGAGTGTAAATCTATTCGAATAGGCGTGTCCGCGGTTATGGAAGGGTTGGACAAACTACTATAGAGCAGTGCTGGCTTTGTTTTCAAAAGGACTTCGGAAAATCAAAGGCTTTGGAAATGTTTTCACAATGGTATGGTCATAAATGTATGAAAGGAGTTCGGTCATGTGATGATCGGAAGGAGAAACAAATGGGTGACCCAATCCTAGTGTTTTCCAAAACTTTTCAAAAAGGTTTTCAAAAATGGTTTACAAAAGTTTTCAACAAAGATATGTAGATGCTATATCTACAAGAGAAACTATTTGAGAAAAGAACCTCTCTTGGAGCCCTCCTACCGCTATATCCATATTGCATTTTGTTTATGAAGGAAATATGCCTTGAGAGGCAATAATAAAGTTGTTATTATGTATTCCTTGTATATGATAGATGTTTATTTTGCATTCTATAATTGTATTGATCGGAAACATCAATACATGTGTGTTTAATAAACAAAAAGGGTTCCTAGTTATGCCTCTCTTATAGACTAGCTTGTTGATTAACAAGATGATCAAGTTTTCCTAATCATGGACATTGGATGTTGTTAATAACAAGGTCACATCATTTGTGAAATGATGTGATGAACATTCATCCGAAGTATAGCATTACGATCAAGTCATTATGTTTATATTTATATAACATCATACGAAGTAATCTTTATCCTTAGACCATGAGATCATGTTAATTGCTAACACATCAAGAGTATCTTGATAACATCAAACGTCACACCGTAACAGGGTGACTATAAAGATGGGTTCAGCGCTACGAAGGTGTTATGTTGAGGCTCATGGATCAAGAGTGGAATTTGTCAATCCCAATGATGGATAGATATACTCTGGGCCCTCTCGGTGATATCACATAAAGATAGCTTGCAAGCAAGTGATGTGATCACTAGAATGTTATATCATGGGAACGAGAAAAGAGTGCATGTCGGTAACGAGATCAAACTAGGTATTTGGATACCGATGATCGAATCTCGGACATGTATTATATCAAGAGACAAAGGGATTAAATTACAAGCGTTAAAGGTTCTCATGATCACAGAAGTCATCGTTGAATATGCAGGAGTCAGTATGGACCTCCAGGTCCCGCTTCTGATTATTGATCTGAGAGGAGTCTCAATCATGTCTGCATTATTCGTGAACCGTAGGGTGACACACTTAAGAGTTACCAGAAACGATTTTGGAGCACATATGTTTCAGACGAAAGAATTGCAAAGCACGGGAATTATTTCGATAGAAAACGAAAATTGTTTCGGGTGAAATTGCAGAAAGTGGTTCTGCATGTGATACTGAAATATTGCAAGGGGTTATATGTGAATGTTTGTTAATTAAAGTAATTAACAAAACTTTGAATAAATTTAATAAAAGAGTTTTATTAAATGAGAGAGCATTAAACTTAGAGAATTTTAATGCATTTAAAGTGGAGACTTTAAAAGGGAATGTGAAGAGGCATTTTAATGTGGAGGGGTTACCACTATATGAATGGGGGAGGTGAGGGGTCACCCCCCATGAGGCGCCGGCCATGGGGAGGGGCACCCCCCCTCCTCCTCCTATAAAAGGCCCCCCTCTTCCTCCTTCTTCCTCACACCTCCTCGTGAAGGATCTCTCTCCCCCTCTAGAATTATTTCCCCATGGTCTCGGATTAGCGAGATACATGTTCTCGGTGGCATTTCGTCTGGAAGGAGTTGCTGCTTCCACTGGATCGCTAGAGCGAGGAGGTGGAGGTTGTTCGGCGGCTTGAACGTGTGTGCAAGGACGGATGCACTGTTGATTTGCGGCGCTCGGACTTCCACACGATCTTGAGATCGGCAAGTGTACGACTACATCAACCACAAGTTCCTACTCGTTAACAAAACTCGTTGTCTTCGAGGGTAAGTGGATGTATGTCCATCCGTTGCTCTGTACCTAGTAGATAGATCTTGGCGTATAGTTCTCATTGTAGGAAAATTTTTGTTTTCTATGCTGCGGACCCAACAGTGGTATCAGAGCATGATCTATGCGTAGGTGCTTTGCACGGGTAGTACACATATGTTTATATGTGGGCGATGATGATCATGTTATTGCATCTTCTATGTATTTTGGATATTGGTGGCATAGTGGGATGAAGCGGCTCGGACCAACCTTACATGTCATCGTACATGAGACCGGTTCCACGACTGACATGCAACTTGTTTTGCATAAGTGGCTGGCGGGTGTCTGTCTCTCCTACTATAGTCAATATATGATTTACAACGAGTTGCTAATAATTTGGTTATCCTCGTTGTGGTTCATGTTCGTAGGTAAGAACGGTTCTATCTCCGAAAGCCCTAAGCCACGTAAAACTTGCAATTGCTAAATTAGAAGCGTCTAGTTTAGATTGTTGTTGGGCTAGTGTATTGATATGGTATTGTTGTAAGTAGATGTATGATAGATACTCTTACAACACATTCAACGTGTAAGTTCCATAGACCTTGTCCTTACACACAAAGGAATGATAGAGATCATACCACGATGCAAATGATAAAGATCAAATGCATGGACCATATCATCTCACTTTACACATTAGATGTTAGCATCTTATACTGCTAGTTTGGCGCTCTTTGTAGCATTGTAAGATGATCCCTCATTTAGATATCAAGATAAAAATGTGTTCTTCCTTAAGTATGCATCGTTCTGTGGATCGTGTTTCGAGACATCACGTGATGATCGGGTGTACTCGAATCTACGCTTACATAGGAACGGGTGTAAGACAGTTTTACACACACGAATACTAAGGTTCTTACTTGGTGAGCCTAGCATGTACAGACATGGCCTAGGAACATGGACCGAAAGGTTAAGCATGAATCATATAGTTGATATGATGCCCATATAGATGCTCGCCTTTGAAGCTACATCAACTCACGTGATGATCGGACTTGGTGTAGTGGATTTGGTTCATGTAATCACCAAAAGGACATGAGGGATGTCGTTTTTGAGTGGGAGTTCATTAGTAATTTAGATTAGTTGAACTCACTCTATCATAAACTTAGTCTAAATAAACTTTACAAATTCTGTTGTAAATGGCACCACCTGCTTTTAATTTCAATGTGTTCATGGAGAAAGAGAAACTTGCTACGAATGGTAGCATCTTCACCAACTGGGCTATGAATTTGAGGATTCTCCTCACTACTGCACAAAAGCAATATGTGCTAGAGGCGCCGCTAGCCCCCCCACCAGCTCCTGATGCCCCTGGCGAGGAAAAGAATGTATATATGACTCGTCAGGAGGACCACAACTTAGTTCATTGCGGCATACTGTATGGGTTAGAGCCAGAACTTCGAAAGCGTTTCGAAAATGGCAATGCCTTTGATACCATGGGAGAATTGAAAATGATTTTCGATACCCATGCTGCCGTAGAGAGTTATAATGCTTCTGAAAATTTCTTTAGCTGCATGATGGAGGAGAACAGCTTCGTTAGTGAGCACGTACTCAAAATGTCTGGGTACGCCGATAAGCTTGTGTCCTTGGGAATAACGATTCCCATTGACTTAGGCATACATCGTGTTCTCCAATCTCTGCCACCTAGCTACAAGAGCTTCGTGATGAACTATAATATGCAGGGCATGAAGAAGTCTCTTCGAGCTTCACAATGCTTAAGACTGCAGAAGTGGAGATTAGGAAAGAACATCAAGTGTTGATGATCAATAAGACCACCGGTTTCAAGAAGGACAAGAAAGGCAAGCACAAGGGAAAGAAGGGTGGCAAATATGTTGCCACACCTGAAAAGAAACCCTAAGCTGGCCCTAAGTCTGACACCGAGTGTTACTATTGCAAGGGGACTAGCCATTGGAAGCGCAATTGCCCCAAGTATTTGGCGGACAAGAAGGCCGGCAAGGCAAACAAAGGTATATATGATATAGATGTTATTGATGTGTACTTGACTAGTACTCGCAGTAGCACCTGGGTATTTGATATGGGATCGGTTGCTAATATATGTAACTCGGTTCAGGGCTGTGGAACAAGCGACAACTAGCAAGGGATGAGGTCAGGATGCGGGTCGGCAATGGATCAAGAGTTGATGTGATCGCCGTCGGGACGCTACCTCTCCATATGCCATCAGGATTAGTTATAAACCTGAATAATTGTTATTTGGTGCCTGCACTGAGCATGAACATTGTATCCGGATCGTGTTTGATGCAAAGTGGTTATTCCTTTAAATCTGAAAACAATAGTTGTTCGATTTATAAGAATGATATCTTTTATGGTCATGCACCTGTGTTGAATGGTTTATTTCTATTGGATCTCGATAGTAGTATTACGCATATTCATAATGTTGATGCTAAAAGGATTAACCTTGGTAATGATATATCTGCATATATGTGGCACTGCTGTCTAGGTCATATTGGCGTTAAATGCATGAAGAAACTCCATTCTGATGGACTTTTGGAATCACTTGATTTTGAATCATTTGATACATGTGAGCCATGCCTTATGGGCAAGATGACTAGAACGTCGTTTTCCGGTTCAATGGAACGGGCGACAGATTTATTGGAAATCATACATACTGATGTGTGTGGACCAATGAATGTGTAGACGTGAGGTGGATATCATTATTTTGTTACTTTCACAGATGATTTGAGTAGATACAGGTATATCTATTTGATGAAACACAAGTCTGAAACCTTTGAAAAGTTCAAGGAATTTCAGAATGAAGTGGAAAATCATCATAATAGAAAGATCAAATTTCTTTGGTCTGACCGTGGAGGTGAGTATCTAAGTTACGATTTTAGCACACACATGAAAGAGTGTGGAATAGTTTCACAACTCACGCCTGCCGGAACACCACAACGTAATGGTGTGTCGGAACGTCGTAATCGTACTTTATTGGATATGGTTCGATCTATGATGTCTCTGACTGACTTGCCACTGTCATTTTGGGGTTATGCACTAGAAATAGCTGCATTCACTTTAAATCGGGCACCATCTAAATCCGTTGAAACGACACCGTATGAATTATGGTTTGGAAACAAACCTAACTTGTCATTTCTTAAAGTTTGGGGATGCGATGTTTATGTGAAGAAACTTCAGCCGGATAAACTCAAGCCCAAAGCGGAAAAATGCGTCTTCATAGGATACCCTAAGGAAACGATTGGGTATACCTTCTATCACAGATCCGAGGGCAAGATTTTTGTTGCCAAGAATGGATCCTTTCTTGAGAAGGAGTTTCTCGCGAAAGGTGTGAGTAGTCGGAAGGTACAACTCGAAGAGGTTATTGAACCTTCTCTTCATGAAATGGCGAGTAGCGCAGCACCGGAAATTGTTTTGGAGTTGACTTCACCTAATGTTTGTTAATTAAAGTAATTAACAAAATTCTGAATAAATTTAATAAAAGAGTATTATTAAATGAGAGAGCATTAAACTTAGAGGATTTTAATGCATTTAAAGTGGAGACTTTAAAAGGGAATGTGAAGAGGCATTTTAATATGGAGGGGTTACCACCACATGAATGGGGGAGGTGAGGGGTCACCCCCCATGAGGCGCTGGCCATGGGGAGGGGCACCCCTCTCCTCCTATAAAAGGCCCCCCTCTTCCTCCTTCTTCCTCACACCTCCTCGTGAAGGATCTCTCTCCCCATCTAGAATTATTTCCCCATGTTCTCGGATTAGCGAGATACATGTTCCCGGTGGCATTTCGTCTAGAAGGAGTTGGTGCTTCCGCTGGATCGCTGGAGCGAGGAGGTGGAGGTTATCCGGTGGCTTGAACGTGTGTGCGAGGACGGATGCGCTGCTGATTTGCGGCGCTCGGACTTCCACACGATCTTGAGATCGGCAAGTGTACGACTACATCAACCACGAGTTCCTACTCGTTAACAAAACTCGTTGTCTTCGAGGGAATGTTCTCGATGGATGTATGTCCACCTGTTGCTCTGTACCTAGTAGATAGATCTTGGCGTATAGTTCTCATCGTAGGAAATTTTTTGTTTTCTATGCTGCGGACCCAATAGTTTATTGTTATTATTCTAAGGTGGTTTGCGAGTACATTTAAAGTACTCACTAGCATGGTCCCTGGCTATTAACTGATGGGTTCGTAGCATGGAAAACAAAAAAATTCTACCGCAAGAACGAACAAAACCCAGATCTAATCTAGATAAAAGCCAAGATCTAATCTATTAGACATGTGCAACCAGATAGATCTGTACTAACCCTCGTAGAACCGAAAGCGTTACGAGATTAGATCTCGGGGTTGATGTAGTCGATCACTTGCCGATCTCAAGATCGTGTGGACGATCCTTCCGGCGTTCGGCGCTTCGCAATCGGTCACACGCGTCGGTCAGCAGACCTTCCTCTTCCCGTTCCAGCAAGCCGCGGAGGTAGTAGATCTTCTCCACGGAATCCCAGCAGCACGATGGTGTGGTGGTGGTGGTGGAGTAGAGATTTCTGCAGGGCTTCGCCTAAGCCGGAGCAGAGCGAAGGAGGAGGAGAGAGGCGGCGGCTAGGGTTTGTTATGGGAGAGGTCTAGGGGGTGGCGCCCCCTCCCCTCTATTTAAAGGAGGCAGGCGCCATGGGAGGGGGAGTCCTAGTAGGGCTCCCCTCCCTCCTTGGCCGGCGGATTGGGAGGGGGAAGGAATCCTCCTCCCCCACGAATCCGTGTCTTGCCCCACAAAGACTCCTTGATCCTTTCTTAGTTTTCAAACAAACTCCAAGAAATCTTCTAGAACCTTCTAGAACATTCCGAAACCTTCTAGAATCTCCATACAAACACTCCGGAACATTTCCTAACTTAGAAAATGATCCCCCAATATATGAATCTTATTCTCCGGACAATTCCGGATCTCCTCGTGATGTCCCGGATCCAATCCGAGACTCCGAACAACATTCGGTCTCCAACGCAAATTCCATATCTACTTAAAAACAAGTTCGAACCTTAAGTGTGTCACCCTATGGTTCATGAATATGCAGACATGATGAAGACACCTCTCCGATCAATAACCATCAGCGGGATCTGGAGATCCATAATGGCTCCCACATGCTCAACGATGACTTCATGATTGATAGAACCATTAACATACAAAACCAATTCCCTTTGTCACGCGATATTCTACTTATCCGAGGTTTGATCGTCGGTATCTCCATACCTTGTTCTACCTCGTTACTGATAAGTACTCTTTACTCGTTCCATGATATGTCATCCCTTGTGACCTAGTCACATGCTTGCAAGCTAACTAGATGACATTCCACCGAGATGGCCCAGAGCATATCTATCCGTCATATGGATGGACAAATCCCAATCTTGGTCCATGCGCTTCAACACATACTTTCCGAATACCCAATGTCACCTTTATAACCACCCAGTTACGAAGCGGTGTTTGATGTCATCAAAGTATCCTTCCGGTGATGGTGATTAACATAACCTCATGGTCGAAGGATTAGGTTACTATGCATTTGAAAGCTTGAAGCAAAACGAACTTAATGACTTGATATTATGCTATGCTTACTATGGGTGTGTGTCCATCACATCATTCTCCTAATGATATGATCTTGTTATTAACGACATCCAATGTCCATGATCAGGAAACCATGATCATCCATTAATCAACAAGCTAGTTTAACAAGAGGCTTACTAGGGACTCTTTTATGTTTACAAAACACACAAGTATTAATGTTTCCGGTTAATACAATTATAGCATGGGATGTAAACATTTATCATAAACATAAAGATATAATAATAACCACTTTATTATTGCCTCTTGGGCATATCTCCAACAGTCTCCCACTTGCACTAGAGTCAATAATCTAGTTAAAAACTTGTGCACTCAACACCTATGGCTTTCTGGTGTTGTATAGACACTATTGCTAGTGGTAAACATAATCTTCGGATCTGACACTTCCAGGTCCGTGTGTATTTGCATGTCCTTGCGTCTCTACGCATTACTCATTCTCCAATGAGATGGCATTGTATAAATTTGGTCCTTTGGTGAGACCTTTATTCCTTGGGATTAAATCATGTTGATACAATTGTCATACAATGTATATTCATAGTATTATCCCGCTATGAACCACACCTAGTTTGATAACAAACTACTTGACGCAAATGCCCTCATTTGCTGCTACAATAGCAGTCATATACTTAGCCTTTTGTTGTAGTATCTGTCACAATGTTTTAACTTTGGTACTCAACCAAATCCGTTATGGAACTTCCTTTCCATTACATTGTGCCACCCATAGTTTAAATTGAGATAAACTTAATTTGTGACAAAACTAGTATCAATGCAACAATTTACAATGAACTATTTGTCATCACTATATAAATAATATATTCTTAGTTCTTCCAAAGATCATAGGAATATCCCTACTATTGTCCAATGATCATCTTATGAGTCATTCTGATATATGCTCATAACATTTAGAGCATAGGACATATCTGGATGTGTACATATCAAAGAATGATTGAGCAAAATATTCTTGTGATTTCACCAAGTGTCAAAACACTTGAATCTCGTGTTAACACACTTGAATCTTGATTCAGTCCTTTCCGTGCGTCAAGAACCTTTCTTGTTGTTTCCATATTGAACTCATTCAACATCTTATCTATGTACATTTGGCAAAACCATATTAGCGCCTCAATCTATCCATATAGACATTGATGCCTAATTCTTGGGTTATGCCTAAGTCTTTCATCGAAATGAAATTCTTAACCTATGTCAATAAAAGATACATCATTTCTAATCAACAATATGTCTTTCACATAATGTATTATAAATATGTCTTAGCGCTCCTACTTAATTTCTTGCAAAATGCAAACATCTTCATCGTCTCTGATGAAATTAAACCTTTTAACGGTTTCATCATGGTGAAGATTCCAACTCCGCGATGCTCACTTCAACCATTGAAGTTTTGCATACTCTTTTAGCATCCTTTGAATTAACAAAACCCTTTGGATCGTGTCATGGACACATCCTAGGTAACCATTCTATTAGAAGAACTTGTTTTGTTTGTTCAACTACCATATACCAAAATATATGTAGTGGTTGCTACATTAATCCGTCCAGACTAAATATCGCTATGAAAGATCAAATCTTATCATAGTCAATTCCTTGAACATTGTCGTAAACTATTTCCGACATGTCGACTATTTCATAGATGTGAAACATCCATGTCTATTTCTTTATAGATCCATATACGACTGTAAGGTCTTGCACCTTTCCAGAGGGTCTTTCAAATTCAAAGCTTGATTTCTTGTGTATGGAATTATCACGGATTTTATGGCTTCAAGCCACTTAACAAAGTCAGGGCCCATCATTGATTATTTGCATGTAGTCGGTTCATCATTGTCAAACAACAATGATTTAACTCTCAAATCTTGGCATTTGATTACTTACCCGACCTACTTGGTTCAATAGGAACTTAGATCCCCGTGACCACATCCTTTGAGGCACGTGAGCCATGAGCATTGTTGCTGCCTCCGGGACACTTACCGACGCTGCGCAACTCAGCACACATTAGCCAAGGTTCAACAACCTTGTCAAAGTTCTATTGTCCTCCCACTTAACTTTTTACCAAAAATTCCTTCTCAAGAAACTCGACATTCTAAGTGACAAACACTTTTGTCTTCGGTGTTATGGAGGAATACCCAATGGTTATTCGAAATAACCTACAAAGACATGCTCATCCGACTTTGGTTGTAAACATTTTACTTATGCCTAGCATACCAAAAAATTTAAGAAAGGACAACCTGGGTTTTATCCCAAACCATGACTTATATGGTGTCATTTCAACGGATCACGATGGATCTCTTTTCAGTGTAAAAGCGGTAGTCACTAAAGCTTTAATCTTTAAAATATAATGGCAGTTTTATAAATGACACCTTTGATCTTACCATGTCAAACAAGGTTTCATTACATATCTTGAACACTCCATACTCCTATGGTGTTTTGGGAAATGCAAATCCATGGAACGATTCCTCAAATATTAGGTGTTTTGCTAAACTTGTAACTCAAACATCTTTCTTTATGATCCAATCATAAACTTTTTTATTTTCTTGTTACAATAATTTTCCACTTCATATTGAAAGTCTTTGAACATTTTCAAATGTTTCATACTTCTTCCTTATTGAGTAAGTATATACATATACTCACTCAAATCTTCGGAGAAAGCATATGAAGTTGAAATCCATCGTCCACGACTACACATAATGGACTATATACATCAATATGTACAAATTCCAATCAGTCGTCTGCCTCTTTTGGCCTCTGAAACGGAGTTTTAATTATCT
The DNA here is from genome assembly GCA_023614405.1 of Avena insularis. Lineage (NCBI taxonomy): Eukaryota > Viridiplantae > Streptophyta > Magnoliopsida > Poales > Poaceae > Avena > Avena insularis. The sequence goes on along the minus strand of CM042690.1, from coordinate 604,830,506 downwards.
CCGTGAAAGTATCACAAGCGTCATTTGATCAAAATCAAAGACTCCAAAAATCCATCAACATGGAGTTTCTTCATGTATCCCTTTCAATATAATTTAAACAGCGATGTCACTTTGCAAGTGATCTTTCAATCATTTGTCTTGCGACATTTTAGCATTAGTTTTATGGTCGTTATTTCTCCAACCAGACTTGTATATCATACATCTATTATGGAATACGGTAATTATTTGAACAACCTTTTGTCGTCATAATACCTGATCAAAATAACAATTATTGAAACATATCTTGAAGGCAAGCTTTGATGTTAACGAGCAACACAACAACCCCTTGTTTGTTTTTGATGAACATCATCACATATTCTCTTGCTAGTTACTTAGGCCATTGCAGTTCATGAATTGTGTTATCCTGTATGACACTTCATACCAACCAATTCGGTATCCAATACCGCAGAACCACATTGTTTAACAACCAAGGAATACATCCATAACATGTATCTTCTATATACCTAAGTTGGATATCTCCAATCTTTTCTTTTCTGCCAAATATTTTATAGATTCTCTTTCAGCAATTCCTTTTCTTTTAAAAGAATCTATCAACATCAATAGTGGTGTCATTCACATGACACATAGTACAAAGTGTGTATAGTCAAATACTAATACCTTTGAACTTGCACTTTGAAGTGGATCACCTTCATCAAATGTTTGGCATTCTTTCAAAATTCCATTCTTTAGTAATCTTTTAGTGTAGTAAACATTTTACTTACATCTTCTATTCATCCTTATCATGACAACTTTCATGATCAAGATGTTATAGCTTATAAAGGTGAATTGCGAGTATAATGTTTCTTTTCCAAAACTTTTTGGAGGATTAGGACGACTAGCATCTCCAACCTTCACAAATTCTTATCAAATATGAGGACATATACTCTATCATGTTGTAACCAACACATTGTTTTAGATATCGCAATACCTTTCACATATGATGGTTTCTGAAACATTGCTTTCAGCTCTTAGATAAACTTGATATTAAAAACAATCTTTTGAGTATCAAGAATCATGGAGGCAAACATGATACATTAGATACTAACACTGGAATTGTTACTCTTGATTTAATACTGTTTATTAAACTTCACAGAGTAAACGGAGTTTGCTGAAAGTTTGCAATATGACTTTTAAACTTTAGATTGACACTCAAAAACAATACGATACCAGTTCGTAAAGCAAATATCCAGAATTTTATAGTTCCACTATCTCAACTATAACTAAGCGTAAGGTGGTGAACGGATGCCAATGACTACAACAAACTATGCAAATTCACTTTGATTGTGTTTATGATAAATTGAGTTTAACTAATCAAAATTACAAAAGAACTCCCACTCAAAACAACATCCCTCGAGTTGGTTTAGTGATTACACGAACCAAATCCACTACACCAAGTCTGATCATCACGTGAGATGATGTAGCTTTAAAGGCGAACAATCAATATGTTCATCATATCATCCATATGACTCATGCTTTACCTTTCGGTATTCCGTGTTCCGATACCATGTCTATACATGCTAGGCTCGTCAAGGTCAACCTTAGTATCCGCATGTGCAAATCTGGCTTGCACCCGTCGTATGCACACGTAGAATCTATCACACCTGATCATCACGAGATGCTTCGAAACGACGAGTCTTAGCAAAGGTGCCTACTAAGTATGAACACTTTATTACTTGATATTTAGTGAGAGGGATCATCTTATAATGATACCTTCGCGATCTAAGCAATACAAGATTCATAAAGGATTAACATCACAGGCAATTCATAATTAGTGTGATATGATATGGCCCTTTCTTCTTATGCCTTTGATCTCCATCTCCAAAGCACGGACATGATCTCCATCATCACCAAAGATTAGCCAAGGTCAGTGGCACCGCTTCATGGTTGTCCATCATCACCAGCAACTATTACAACTACTTGGAATAAAGCTATTACAAGATGAATAGACACGCAGGTCTTAACAGAATTAAAGACAACCATTAGGCTACTGCCGGTTGCCATATTACAACAAGGATCATTGCATACATCAAATATAATCACAATCACACGATGGCCATATCACATCACAAAAAACCCTGCAAAAACAAGTTAGACGCCTCTAATTTTCTTTGCATGTTTTACGTGGTTTGGGGCTTTTGAATAAGAACAGATCTTACCTACGAAACTGAACCACAACGTTGATACAAGTGCTATCGAGAGCAAAGTGTAGATTGGATCTATACTATGATGGGAGAGACAGACACCCGCAAAGCCACTTGTGCAAAGAAAGTTACACGCCAAGCGTGGAGCAAGTCTCATGTGCGATGACATGTAAGGTTAGCCCGAGCCGCTTCATCCCACCATACCGCAAGATGCAAAGTACACAAAGCAAAAGACGGCACGAGCACCAACACCCACAAAACCATTGTGTTCTACTCGTGCAATAGATCTACGCATAGACACGGCTCTGATACCACTGATGGGTTCATAGCATGGAAAACAAAAAATTTCTACCGCAAGAACGAACAAAACCCAGATCTAATCTAGATAAAAGCCAAGATCTAATCTATTAGACATGTGCAACCAGATAGATCTGTACTAACCCTCGTAGAACCGAAAGCGTTACGAGATTAGATCTCGGGGTTGATGTAGTCGATCACTTGCCGATCTCAAGATCGTGTGGACGATCCTTCCGGCGCCGCTGCTCGCAGCGCGATCGGTCACACGTGCAAGGAGTCGAAGGCACCTTCCTCTCCCTGCTCCAAATGAGCGGAGGTAGTAGATCTTCTCCACGGAATCCCAGCAGCACGACGGTGTGGTGGTGGTGGAGTAGAGATTTCTGCAGGGCTTCGCCTAAGCCGGAGCAGAGCGAAGGAGGAGGAGAGAGGCGGCGGCTAGGGTTTGTTATGGGAGAGGTCTAGGGGGTGGCGCCCCCTCCCCTCTATTTAAAGGAGGCAGGCGCCATGGGAGGGGGAGTCCTAGTAGGACTCCCCTCCCTCCTTGGCCGGCGGATTGGGAGGAGGGAAGGAATCCTCCTCCCCCACGAATCCGTGTCTTGCCCCACAAAGACTCCTTGATCCTTTCTTGGTTTTCAAACAAACTCCAAGAAATCTTCTAGAACCTTCTAGAACATTCCGAAACCTTCTAGAATCTCCATACAAACACTCCGGAACATTTCCTAACTTAGAAAATGATCCCCCAATATATGAATCTTATTCTCCGGACAATTCCGGATCTCCTCGTGATGTCCCGGATCCAATCCGAGACTCCGAACAACATTCAGACTCCAACGCATATTCCATATCTACTTAAAAACAAGTTCGAACCTTAAGTGTGTCACCCTATGGTTCATGAATATGCAGACATGATGAAGACACCTCTCCGATCAATAACCATCAGCGGGATCTGGAGATCCATAATGGCTCCCACATGCTCAACGATGACTTCATGATTGATAGAACCATTAACATACAAAACCAATTCCCTTTGTCACGCGATATTCTACTTATCCGAGGTTTGATCGTCGGTATCTCCATACCTTGTTCTACCTCGTTACTGATAAGTACTCTTTACTCGTTCCATGATATGTCATCCCTTGTGACCTAGTCACATGCTTGCAAGCTAACTAGATGACATTCCACCGAGATGGCCCAGAGCATATCTATCCGTCATATGGATGGACAAATCCCAATCTTGGTCCATGCGCTTCAACACATACTTTCCGAATACCCAATGTCACCTTTATAACCACCCAGTTACGAAGCGGTGTTTTATGTCATCAAAGTATCCTTCCGGTGATGGTGATTAACATAACCTCATGGTCGAAGGATTAGGTTACTATGCATTTGAAAGCTTGAAGCAAAACGAACTTAATGACTTGATCTTATGCTATGCTTACTATGGGTGTGTGTCCATCACATCATTCTCCTAATGATATGATCTTGTTATTAACGACATCCAATGTCCATGATCAGGAAACCATGATCATCCATTAATCAACAAGCTAGTTTAACAAGAGGCTTACTAGGGACTCTTTTATGTTTACAAAACACACAAGTATTAATGTTTCCGGTTAATACAATTATAGCATGGGATGTAAACATTTATCATAAACATAAAGATATAATAATAACCACTTTATTATTGCCTCTTGGGCATATCTCCAACAGTCTCCCACTTGCACTAGAGTCAATAATCTAGTTAAAAACTTGTGCACTCAACACCTATGGCTTTCTGGTGTTGTATAGACACTATTGCTAGTGGTAAACATAATCTTCGGATCTGAAACTTCTAGGTCCGTGTGTATTTGCATGTCCTTGTGTTTCTATGCATTACTCATTCTCCAATGAGATGGCATTGTATAAATTTGGTCCTTTGGTGAGACCTTTATTCCTTGGGATTAAATCATGTTGATACAATTGCCATACAATGTATATTCATAGTATTATCCCGCTATGAACCACACCTAGTTTGATAACAAACTACTTGACGCAAATGCCCTCATTTGCTGCTACAATAGCAGTCATATACTTAGCCTTTTGTTGTAGTATCTGTCACAATGTTTTACCTTTGGTACTCAACCAAATCCGTTATGGAACTTCCTTTCCATTACATTGTGCCACCCATAGTTTAAATTGAGATAAACTTAATTTGTGACAAAACTAGTATCAATGCAACAATTTACAATGAACTATTTGTCATCACTATATAAATAATATATTCTTAGTTCTTCCAAAGATCATAGGAATATCCCTACTATTGTCCAATGATCATCTTATGAGTCATTCTGATATATGCTCATAACATTTAGAGCATAGGACATATCTGGATGTGTACATATCAAAGAATGATTGATCAAAATATTCTTGTGATTTCACCAAGTGTCAAAACACTTGAATCTCGTGTTAACACACTTGAATCTTGATTCAGTCCTTTCCGTGCGTCAAGAACCTTTCTTGTTGTTTCCATATTGAACTCATTCAACATCTTATCTATGTACATTTGGCAAAACCATATTAGCGCCTCAATCTATCCATATAGACATTGATGCCTAATTCTTGGGTTATGCCTAAGTCTTTCATCGAAATGAAATTCTTAACCTATGTCAATAAAAGATACATCATTTCTAATCAACAATATGTCTTTCACATAATGTATTATAAATATGTCTTAGCGCTCCTACTTAATTTCTTGCAAAATGCAAACATCATCATTGTCTCTGATGAAATTAAACCTTTTAACGGTTTCATCATGGTGAAGATTCCAACTCCGCGATGCTCACTTCAACCATTGAAGTTTTGCATACTCTTTTAGCATCCTTTGAATTAACAAAACCCTTTGGATCGTGTCATGCACACATCCTAGGTAACCATTCTATTAGAAGAACTTGTTTTGTTTGTTCAACTACCATATACCAAAATATATGTAGTGGTTGCTACATTAATCCGTCCAGACTAAATATCGCTATGAAAGATCAAATCTTATCATAGTCAATTCCTTGAACATTGTCGTAAACTCTTTCCAACATGTCGACTATTTCATAGATGTGAAACATCCATGTCTATTTCTTTATAGATCCATATACGACTGTAAGGTCTTGCACCTTTCCAGAGGGTCTTTCAAATTCAAAGCTTGATTTCTCGTGTATGGAATTATCACGGATTTTATGGCTTCAAGCCACTTAACGAAGTCAGGGCCCATCATTGATTATTTGCATGTAGTCGGTTCATCATTGTCAAACAACAATGATTTAACTCTCAAATCTTGGCATTTGATTACTTACCCGACCTACTTGGTTCAATAGGAACTTAGATCCCCGTGACCACATCCTTTGAGGCACGTGATCCATGAGCATTGTTGCTGCCTCCGGGACACTTACCGACGCTGCGCAACTCAGCACACATTAGCCAAGGTTCAACAACCTTGTCAAAGTTCTATTGTCCTCCCACTTAACTTTTTACCAAAAATTCCTTCTCAAGAAACTCGACATTCTAAGTGACAAACACTTTTGTCTTCGGTGTTATGGAGGAATACCCAATGGTTATTCGAAATAACCTACAAAGACATGCTCATCCGACTTTGGTTGTAAACATTTTACTTATGCCTAGCATACCAAAAATTTAAGAAAGGACAACCTGGGTTTTATCCCAAACCATGACTTATATGGTGTCATTTCAACGGATCACGATGGAGCTCTTTTCAAAGGTAAAAGCGGTAGTCACTAAAGCTTTAATCTTTAAAATATAATGGCAGTTTTATAAATGACACCTTTGATCTTACCATGTCAAACAAGGTTTCATTACATATCTTGAACACTCCATACTCCTATGGTGTTTTGGGAAATGCAAATCCATGGAACGATTCCTCAAATCTTAGGTGTTTTGCTAAACTTGTAACTCAAACATCTTTCTTTATGATCCAATCATAAACTTTTTTATTTTCTTGTTACAATAATTTTCCACTTCATCTTGAAAGTCTTTGAACATTTTCAAATGTTTCATACTTCTTCCTTATTGAGTAAGTATATACATATACTCACTCAAATCTTCGGAGAAAGCATATGAAGTTGAAATCCATCGCCCATTTACTACACATAATGGACTATATACATCAATATGTACAAATTCCAATCAGTTAGTCGTCCGTTCCTCTTTTGGCCTACGAACAGAGTTTTAATTATCTCCAGGAAAGTATCACAAGCGTCATTTGATCAAAATCAAAGACTCCAAAAATCCATCAACATGGAGTTTCTTCATGTATCCCTTTCAATATAATTTAAACAGCGATGTCACTTTGCAAGTGATCTTTCAATCATTTGTCTTGCGACATTTTAGCATTAGTTTTATGGTCGTTATTTCTCCAACCAGACTTGTATATCATCCATCTATTATGGAATACGGTAATTATTTGAACAACCTTTTATCGTCATAATACCTGATCAAAATAACAATTATTGAAACATATCTTGAAGGCAAGCTTTGATGTTAACGAGCAACACAACAACCCCTTGTTTGTTTTTGATGAACATCATCACATATTCTCTTGCTAGTTACTTAGGCCATTGCAGTTCATGAATTGTGTTGTCCTGTATGACACTTCATACCAACCAATTCAGTATCCAACACCACAGAACCACATTGTTTAACAACCAAGGAATACATCCATAACGTGTATCTTCTATATACCTAAGTTGGATATCTCCAATCTTTTCTTTTCTGCCAAATATTTTATAGATTCTCTTTCAGCAATTCCTTTTCTTTTAAAAGAATCTATCAACATCAATAGTGGTGTCATTCACATGACACATAGTACAAAGTGTGTATAGTAAAATACTAATACCTTTGAACTTGCACTCTGAAGTGGATCACCTTCATCAAATGTTTGGCATTCTTTCAAAATTCCATTCTTTAGTAATCTTTTAGTGTAGTAAACATTTTACTTACATCTTCTATTCATCCTTATCATGACAACTTTCATGATCAAGATGCTATAGCTTATAAATGTGAATTGCGAGTATAATGTTTCTTTTCCAAAACATTTTGGAGGATTAGGACGACTAGCATCTCCAACCTTCACAAATTCTCATCAAATATGAGGACATATACTCTATCATGTTGTAACCAACACATTGTTTTAGATATCGCAATACCTTTCACATATGATGGTTTCTGAAACATTGCTTTCAGCTCTTAGATAAACTTGATATTAAAAACAATCTTTTGAGTATCAAGAATCATGGAGGCAAACATGATACATTAGATACTAACACTGGAATTGTTACTCTTGATTTAATACTGTTTATTAAACTTCACAGAGTAAACGGAGTTTGCTGAAAGTTTGCAATATGACTTTTAAACTTTAGATTGACACTCAAAAACAATACGATACCAGTTCGTAAAGCAAATATCCAGAATTTTATAGTTCCACTATCTCAACTATAACTAAGCGTAAGGTGGTGAACGGATGCCAATGACTACAACAAACTATGCAAATTCACTTTGATTGTGTTTATGATAAATTGAGTTTGACTAATCCAAATTACAAAAGAACTCCCACTCAAAACAACATCCCTCGAGTTGGTTTAGTGATTACACGAACCAAATCCACTACACCAAGTCCGATCATCACGTGAGATGATGTAGCTTTAAAGGCGAACAATCAACATGTTCATCATATCATCCATATGACTCATGCTTTACCTTTCGGTATTCCGTGTTCCGAGACCATGTCTATACATGCTAGGCTCGTCAAGGTCAACCTTAGTATCCGCATGTGCAAATCTGGCTTGCACCCGTCGTATGCACAATTAGAATCTATCACACCTGATCATCACGAGATGCTTCGAAACAACGAGTCTTAGCAACGGTGCCTACTAAGGACGAACACTTTATTACTTGATATTTAGTGAGAGGGATCATCTTATAATGCTACCGTCGCGATCTAAGCAATACAAGATGCATAAAGGATTAACATCACAGGCAATTCATAATTAGTGTGATATGATATGGCCCTTTCTTCTTATGCCTTTGATCTCCATCTCCAAAGCACGGACATGATCTCCATCATCACCAGCATTAAGGCCAAGGTCGATACCGCATCATGGTTGTCCATCATCACCAGCAACTATTACAACTACTTGGAATAAAGCTATTACAAGATGAATAGACACACAGGTCTTAGCAGAATTAAAGACAACAATTAGGCTACTGTCGGTTGCCATATTACAACAAGGATCATTGCATACATCAAATATAATCACAATCACATGATGGCCATATCACATCACAAAAAACCCTGCAAAAACAAGTTAGACGCCTCTAATTTTCTTTGCATGTTTTACGTGGTTTGGGGCTTTCGAATAAGAACGGATCTTACCTACGAAACTGAACCACAACGTTGATACAAGTGCTATCGAGTGCAAAGTGTAGATTGGATCTATACTATGATGGGAGAGACAGACACCCGCAAAGCCACTTGTGCAAAGAAAGTTACACGCCAAGCGTGGAGCAAGTCTCATGTGTGATGACATGTAAGGTTAGCCCGAGCCGCTTCATCCCACCATACCGCAAGATGCAAAGTACACAAAGCAAAAGACGGCACGAGCACCAACGCCCACAAAACCATTGTGTTCTACTCGTGCAATAGATCTACGCATAGACACGGCTCTGATACCACTGATGGGTTCATAGCATGGAAAACAAAAAAAATTCTACCGCAAGAACGAACAAAACCCAGATCTAATCTAGATAAAAGCCAAGATCTAATCTATTAGACATGTGCAACGAGATAGATCTTTAACCCTCAGAGAACCGAAAGCGTTACAAGATTAGATCTGGGTTGATGTAGTCGATCACTTGCCGATCTCAAGATCATGTGGATCCTTCCACCGCTGCTCGGCAGCGCCTTCGCAATCGGTCACACGCATGAGTCGAAGCAGACCTTCCTCTCCGTTCCATCAAAGCGGAGGTAGTAGATCTTCTCCACGGAATCCCAGCAGCACGACGGTGTGGTGGTGGTGGTGGAGTAGAGATTTCTGCAGGGCTTCGCCTAAGCCGGAGCAGAGTGAAGGAGGAGGAGAGAGGCGGCGGCTAGGGTTTGTTATGGGAGAGGTCTAGGGGGTGGCGCCCCCTCCCCTCTATTTAAAGGAGGGAGGCGCCATGGGAGGGGGAGTCCTAGTAGGACTCCCCTCCCTCCTTGGCCGGCGGATTGGGAGGGGGGAAGGAATCCTCCTCCCCCATGAATCCGTGTCTTGCCCCACAAAGACTCCTTGATCCTTTCTTGGTTTTTAAACAAACTCCAAGAAATCTTCTAGAACCTTCCAGAACATTCTGAAACCTTCTAGAATCTCCATACAAACACTCCGGAACATTTCCTAACTGAGAAAATGATCCCCCAATATATGAATCTTATTCTCCGGACAATTCCGGATCTCCTCGTGATGTCCCGGATCCAATCCGAGACTCGGAACAACATTCGGTCTCCAACGCATATTCCATATCTACTTAAAAACAACTTCGAACCTTAAGTGTGTCACCCTACGGTTCATGAATATGCAGACATGATGAAGACACCTCTCCGATCAATAACCATCAGCAGGATCTGGAGATCCATAATGGCTCCCACATGCTCAACGATGACTTCGTGATCGATAGAACCATTAACATACAAAACCAATTCCCTTTGTCACGCGATATTCTACTTATCCGAGGTTTGATCGTTGGTATCTCCATACCTTGTTCTACCTTGTTACTGATAAGTACTCTTTACTCGTTCCATGATATGTCATCCCTTGTGACCTAGTCACATGCTTGCAAGCTAACTAGATGACATTCCACCGAGAGGGCCCAGAGCATATCTATCCGTCATATGGATGGACAAATCCCAATCTTGGTCCATGCGCTTCAACACATACTTTCAGAATACCCAATGTCACCTTTATAACCACCCAGTTACAAAGCGGTGTTTGATGTCATCAAAGTATCCATCCAGTGATGGTGATTAACATAATCTCATGGTCGAAGGATTAGGTTACTCTGCATTTGAAAGCTTGTAGCAAAACGAACTTAATGACTTGATCTTATGCTATGCTTACTATGGGTGTGTGTCCATCACATCATTCTCCTAATGATATGATCTTGTTATTAATGACATCCAATGTCCATGATCAGGAAACCATGATCATCCATTAATCAACAAGCTAGTTTAACAAGAGGCTTACTAGGGACTCTTTTATGTTTACAAAACACACAAGTATTAATGTTTCCGGTTAATACAATTATAGCATGGGATGTAAACATTTATCATAAACATAAAGATATAATAATAACCACTTTATTATTGCCTCTTGGGCATATCTCCAACATTAACTTGGTCAGATTCGAGAAGTAAAGTAAAGAAGAAGGTGATGTTAACAACTTTGTGATCTAGGACGTTCTTCTAGTTAGTTGCTTGTAGGTTAAGGCATGGCTCGGTCTCTACGCTTGATGAAGTTTCGCTAATGTTGATTGATGTAGCCAAAATGGAAAATAATGTATGACATGTACCCTCTTAAATAATGGATGTTTACTTTGATACTTGTCGGTTATGTGCCACGACAAACTGATGATGGGATCGTGGTGTATGCATAATAGGGATTTCGCGGACGATTAATCCAGGGGCTTGACAGGAATTATAGTCCTACAAGAAATCAAGACTTGGTTTTAGGTACCATTTCTCAATGGGTCCTCTTTTGTTAGCAACAAGGGTCTTAGGAACCCAAATACACCAAGCAATGTAACCATCACATGGACTAACATATTTTGCATAAACATCACCATAATAGTCATGAAATAAAGCATAGTGAGGGTTAGAAATTCCTACAAAGTCATCATGAGCGGCTTTGCCCCTTGTGGCATCACCAGCCACAATGGTTTTCTTGTTTGTTTGTGCAGGATTAGACTTCTTCTTGCTGTTTTTCTTCTTATTGGAAACATAACCAAGACCCTCCTTCCAATTGTTTGGCTTTTTCTTGCTCAAGATGTCGTCTAGGTTTTTCTCAACTTGGGAAATAGAGGACTTGGCAAGTTAATCCTTCAACCTATAATTCTCCTCAATAATGGCTCTCCTCTCCACCTGTGGCGCCCCGCCAAAACCACTACTAGAAAATCGCGTTGTTTTTTTTGTGCATTGCATCATCATGACTGCATGCTCATGTCATCATGCCACATTGCATTTGAGCATCGTCATCATCATGCATTTGTTTGTCTGAAACTATTTTCGAAAAACATATTTTGTTTTCTAAATACCCCGCCTTTATTTCAAAATCCAAAACCCGGGTCTCCGGATTATTTTGTTTCATCTACCAATGGATTTTAAAAGCCCCGTTTTAAATAAATAAAAATTTTAAATTGTTTTAGAGGCAGCATGACCAGCCCGGCTCGGCGGCCACCTCCAAACCCTAGTCTAAAAATATCTAGTCCTAATCCTACCTACACCTAATCCTACCCAGCCCCCCTCCACCTCACCCCGTCCTATCGCAAACCGCCACCTCATCACTTCCCCAACCCCCAGCCACTCCCAGCCCTCCACCTCACCTCCCGGGTCCACCTCAACCCCCTGGACCCCCAATCCCCACCCCACCTGCGAACCCACCCACGCCACTGGGGCCAGCCTGCCAGTTCCTCATGACCACAGCCCACCTGGCCAGCCCCACTGACGCCCACCCCGCCCGACAACCTTCCCCAGGACCCGATCCACAGGCCGGTGTCGCCTCCCTCGATCCCCTCTCCCCTGGTCCACCCGCCCCCAGGCGCGCCTCCCTCGCGCCTCTCCAACCCCGCGCCGGCTAGCCAGGCCGCCGCCCTTCCTCGACCGCGCCCTCACTCCTCACTTTCGCCTGGCCAGGCCGCCACCGTTCGCCTCGCCGGGATCCCGTCTCCCCGGAGCTCCTGCACCGACTCCTTCCCGCCTCCGCGCTCCCTCCCGCTGATCTCCACCTCGGTCCGTCGCCCTTGGCCTCCCCGCACGGGTCGCCCTTGGCCACCACTCCCCTCACGGCGCCCCCTCACAGGCCCGTGCCTGACGGCGCCTCCTCTCCTCTCCCCCAGCCATCTCCTCCGCCCGGCGCCTCGGCCGTCCTCCGCTCGCGTCTGTCACCGCCGTGCGACCCCGCCTCTTTGGCTTCGCGTCCTGCGCCCCGTCGGGCACCTCACCGGTGCCAGAGAGCCACCGACTCCGGCTGCTGCCTGCCTCTGCTTGCCACCGCCCCTTCAGAGCCGACCTCGAGGCCGGGCCCTCCTGCTTCCAAGAAGCCCGCCCGATCGCCCACAGGCCATGGGCTCGCTCTGTCGCCATCTGTTCGCCGCCTTGGCCAGCTCTCCTTCGCCCGGCTCCCTGTCCTCGAGCTCGTGAGCGGGCCCATGATGCGGTTCCTCTGCCTCGATGTCTGTTTGCAGGGAAATCTCCCTATTGTTTTTGACCATGTCGTGTGACTTGCCGTGGCACTGTCCCACCACCTTGATCTGTTTTTGTTCCGGCCGATGGCTATAACAATATGGGTGTCCTTCAGCCGAGAACCATAGCCACTTCTTGTGAATCCTCTTTGAAGTCCAGCGACAAGTGATGATGCGACCCTAGACCACCGGTGTTGTATCCCAAGATCTCCAACATGGATAAGATGACCGGACCCCGAAGACCGAAACCGGCACGCCAAGTTCTTCCTCTCGGATCCGAGGACACCGAGACCCCGGTGCGACAAGTACTCCTTCCCATGATCGCCATCGACAACTGAACGCGCCGCCGCTCCAAGATCTCCTTCCCGGAGTTGATGATCCGAAGGCCGCCAAGATCGCCACGGAACGCCAAGCTCTCCATCCCGGATACGCCAAGTTCTTCGCCCTGAACGCCGAGACCGACCGCTACGCGGACCCGACAAGATCTTCGTGACGACAAGATCGGCACCGACCAGGGCGGATCCGATGCGCCCCGACGCCGAACCAAGTCCTTCTTCGCGGAACGCCAAGATCTACTCTGTTATCCGAGAACGATCCCGCCGAGACCGAACCCCAGATCCAGACCCCAAGACCAAACTCGAACCCCTCCGAGCCCCAAGATCTTCGATCCAAGATGTGACTCCCTATCCGAGACCCCATTATTTTTATAATGTGACATTATCAACTGATGCATAGTAAATTGTTCATGCTTGCATACATATTGTGGTTTGGGGGCATTATGCCGATTCACCTCATAATTAAATATGGAGACCATATGCGGACATTTCTAGTCTCATATTGGCCCCATCTAAAAATTGTGTAGCGAACCGGTGATATATTTTGCCATGTTAAATAACATTTAAATTGTGGGGCTTCTAAACAACATGAACCTATTAATTAATTGTCGGGGCCTCGGTTCCGCTTAATATTGCCTAATTGCATCGTACCTTTGCCATGTCATACATCATACATGCATCATGCCCGATCTTCTGCCGTAGTATTAAATATTGCACCCGGTGTTTTTGCTAGTGCTTTGCTTCTTCACGGATTAGGCCGATGAGTTGATGCGAGTGACGTCCGATCTTCGGATAAACCTTCGACAATGTTTTCAGGCGAGCATCTCCCCCTTTCTACCTATCTTACTTTTATAGTATTTATTCCTTCCTGTTGATCTATTGCTATCTGTGTTGCGATGCTCTAGTTTCCATGCCCGTGATATCCCTTGCAGCCTTATATTGCCTCGGACACATCCTATTACCTGTTGTTTGGTAGATAGTTGGACTTGCGTGTCGTAGTCGCTTGCTCAAGTGCTGTTGCGTGTCGTCAAGTACCCCAGTTGTTGGAGTTTTGCCGCTTGTTTAATGTTGGAGATGATCATGGCTTTAATTACTGTTTAATAACTAAAATTGAAAGTAGGTAAATGCAGAGGCACCGGTGGGTGATAGACAATATTTGGTTTCAATCACCACCTTGGTGTCCGTGAGGACCCCGAGTTCTTGACACTGTTAGAGATCGAGCGCTTAACCATTGTGGGGTGTGTGGGCACCCCCATCGATTAGTACCTGATTCCAAGTATTGTTCTAGGGGCCACAAAGTAGTTTGGAGCTTTATTACTATTCTGTACTTATGCCATGCTTTACTGCTTAATTTAAATTGTGCGATGTACTGCACCTGTACTGTTTAGGGAAGTGGAGTGTTTTCGCGGTATCGACAAGCCCAGTCACACTTCGGTTCCTGATCGTTTACAGCCATCGGCGCAAACCCCGAGTCCGTCTCGAGACCGGCCGACTTGCTAAGGGTAGCTTAGTGGGGTGGCCCCCATGTACTTGCTTTGGGTCTGGGAAACGTCATGACTTAGGCCCCACCGACATACCGATGGGTGTATGTTAACTGATCTGGCAAAAAGGGTCGAAGTGCGTGTGGATACTTTGGTGCACCCCTGCAGGGTTTAAAACTTTTCGAAAAGCCATGTCCGCGGTTATGGACGACTTGGAGCACAATTCTCGATCATAGACAACTATAACTAAAGTTTACTGTTATGAATTGACTTGTATCCGATATGACTAGTAAACAGCTCCACTACAACGGAATGGCTAAATAAAAGTACCAACAACTGCTGGGTTTTGGGATATCTCATGTTAATTGTATCTGACTAGTAAGTGTTGCAACTACAACGGAATGGTTAACTAACTCTGCCCACTGCTTATTATATCAGGATGACTCATGCTACCTATATTTGACTAGTAATTACCGCAACTATAACGGAATAAATAAAACTGCCAACGGTGTGAGTTCCTCGGTTGACTTCCTCGTTTGGTCTCGAGGGGGAAACACCAGGATGGGTATGTTTGGTGGTAGTATCAGTTTGGTTCCGGATAGGTCTTTCTTATCCCTCTCTAATAGCTGCTATTGGTATCGAGTCTCTATAGGTTGTTTAGTGCATGCTGCGCTGCCGCTACAGTCCACCATACCTATGTAGGCGAGGACCGCCGAATTCTAGCCTCGCTGCACTCGGCCTCAAGATCGACGCTCCTCTTTTTCCTTTGCCCTTTGTCGGCACCCCTTTTGTTTTAGCAGGTTTCGACGTTGTTAGCAGGGTTACCCTTCCGGCTTGGCCTGGGCAGGGTTATGGACTCCATTGGTTATTCTTCAGGGCTCTTAGCTCAATTTTCATCTTGTCCGTACTCGGACGCTATATCGTTTTAAAGGTGATTTGGATCTTTGTATTGTATATCTGTATTCTTGACTCTTTGAGTCGTTGTTGTATATATCTGTTCTGTGGGTCCCATCGGGGACAGTTGTGTAATGTTATTACTTTGTTTTCCACCCGCACGAAAGTGCCTGGTGGGCATCCTTGAATCGTTTCTATGCGGGTTTGGCGGGAAGCGCTAAAACTTGCATAGAGCCGATTCGAGGGTGTTACACCACCTCACCCCTCCCCCCTTCCTCCACCTCTCACAACGACCATGGTTTCTAACAAATCCGGCTATGGAAGGGCTTCTCCATTGGGATTTCTCCCTAGGGCTAGCCTTGGAAGATCAGGTGCGTCGATGTTTTGGGACTTCGGTTCATTTCTCCCCCTCTGGCGGCAAGGAATTCTTTCTGGTGGTTTCTTTCTCCTACGCCTCTTTTCCTTTAATAGAAGAATCTGTGGTTCTGGCTTTGCAATGTTGTCTAGGGGTAATTGTCATCTCTACAAGGTTTTCATATTAAGTGATCGAAGATTCAGATTCTCGGTGGCTTCTAATCAAGTGGGGCATTTTATCTATAGGCTTAGAGACCGAATTTGGCCAGATTTCATCTGTCACTTCTCTCTGTTTAGAGGAACACACCCTGCAGTGTCTGGTTTTCTTCATATGGAAATTTCATTGGATCGACCTTCTAAGGAAATCATTGATATCTCTCAGTGCAGTCATACTAATCTGAAACACAATTTGAGTATTCTAGAGGAAAATGCACGGTTAGATACTACCGATCACTCTGCTCAAGTTTTATCAAAGTTTGCTCTGCGTGATTTAGTGAATGATCGGGTTTCATCAGATCAGAAATTGGCATCTTTCAAGTCTACCTTTTCATCTGTGGATCATCCTAAGCGATCATCTGATCAAATTCTCTTTGGTACGTTCAAAGATCCGGTTTTGGTGGACCAGAAGATTATTTCAAATTTGAAATTTGTCAACGACAGTTTCTTCCGCAAACTCTGCGATCGGTTACCTATCTTGGTGCTAGAACAATTAGAAGATTTCCGATCCTCTGGATACGCTGATAAAGATATTTTGGAAATACTTAAATTGCCAGCTTTGCCTCCACAGACCCTTGTGTTTGAATACTTGGGTCGATGCTCTCGTTGTGGGCTAGCTGATCACCAATCTGCAAATTGCCCAGGCATGTGTTTTGGCTGTCGAAAATTGGGCCACAAGTGTAAGTTTTGTTCTCGGGCCCGTGGGATCTGTTGTGCCTCTTGCCTGGCCCCGGGCCACCTTTCTGGTGATTGCGCTATTGGGCTAGGATGTCTACTTTGCAAAGATCTTGGTCATTGGGCCAAGCATTGTAACTTTAACAAAAAGTTGGTCCGACAAATTTGGATACCAAAACAGAACCGTATCAGACAAAATCGGACCGATTTATTGGGTCAGAATACCTGGGTTGTTAAGAAACAAACCAAACCTTGCGCAGATATTCCCCAAATGCCTGCCTCTTCGTCTTCAAAGCTACCGGCGGAAACCTCTACAGTAAACCCTAGCCAAGAGATTGCAATGGCGAACTTCCCGATGAATCCCCTAGCTTTCATCCTGGACGGTATGTCTATTGACCATGGCCCTTCTGACCATCGTGTTCGCTCGGTTCTCGTGGTTGATCCTATTGCTCCTCTGAACCATGACAATGTTGTCATTGCTGAACCAAACCGATTTACCCTGATTCAGTTTAGATTTGACATGAGAAACACTATTGAAGGGCTACTGAATGAGAGTAGGTTTGAGGTTACCCAATGTGATGATCATCCTTTTGGCCTAGGTAGTTTTACTCTTGTTGATACTCTGAAAGCTGACACTGTGGTAGGAACCACCTTTGAAATTGATGAAATTACCACTGTCACATTTGTGAGGCATGACTAGGCTAGAAACCGCAGATTAGCCTCCTTTGGTCGACAAACTTGGATACTCTTCCTAGGCTTTCCTGAAGATTATCAGACTAATTCCTATATATGTAGTGCTGTTGAGGATTTTGGCTTACTCACAATGTGGCACAGGCCTAGGGAACACTTGAAATATGTTCTAGTTAAGGTGGTTATGGTAAACCCAAAGTTCATTCCAAAAAGTTTAGTTATTTCTCAGTAAGGTGGGGCAAGAAATTCTTGGATTGTGCCAGTTTATATTCTATGCAGTAGTGACTGGAATGCACATATACATGACCTGCCACCACCCCATGAGGATCCAGAACCTGAAGATAGGAACCCTCATCCTTTCTATGGCCTTGAACAAACTGCTGAACAGATCTATCAACAACAATTGGCTGCTTGGCTCTAGCAAAATGGGGTGCATGGAGGGCAGGGTAATAACCATAATCAAGGGCATCATCATGCACCTGTTCAGAACCATCAGTTAGATCAGGAGATGGCTGCTGATGTAGATAATGTCATTGCTTCACCTCTCCTCTATAATTTCCAGGCAATTCTTCTTAAGCAAGGAGTCACTGTTGAAGCTGGGATCCCACCTCCTGCTACCAATGTATCTGATAGCCCTTTATCTGCTTGGAATGAGAATGTTGACAGTCCTATGTCTGAACATTCATCCTCTTCTAGCACTATCATTGTGAATGCTTTCCAGACTGCCTCTGAATCCTTTATTGAGGCTAACACCTTAGCTTTGTCTCGAGTTAATTCTTTTATACCTCACTGGAAGACCCTCTCATCCAGTGAAGTGGACAGTCTGGATTTTGCAAAAGCTCTGGTTTGTGGTTTATATCCACTTGATTCTGATACTGGGCTTAAGTTATCAATTATCCAGAACATTGTCATGCAGAAATTAAAAGGGATATTTGGGTTGACATGGGACTTTTATCTTCACTGCTTGCTTTTAATAATGTGAATCTGGTGCTTGGGAAGAGACTCTCCTCTGGCCCCTTATTCAGGAACGTTGCTAGAAAGATGGACTTTAACTTAACTCCATCCAGGGAGCTTCACCTTTCAGAGGCTATGCAAGAGGACTTGGGATTTCAGGAGGTGGCCATCTCTGGTTTTCATGATAATATTGTTAAGCAGCAATTTCTTGATAGAGTAACTGATGTTAATAATTTCAATATGCATCTGATGACTTCCCAGGTTAGAAGGAGTCCTAGAAGCACCAAATATGATGGCTTCAAGGTTCACATGCCTGTAGATGGAAAGAAGTGTAAATCTAAGGTCAAGCCTAGGAAAATTCCTACTGCCATTGAAGCTAAGGATTTACAGATCATTGCAGGACAAATCCAGGAGGTGAATGATGCTGAAGAGGATGCTCTTCCTCCACCACCTACTCCTATTGATGTGCTGCAGATCATTGGTGTGAAGCTTTGTGGTGTCCCTGAAGCTGAGCTCACTGCTAAGGAGCTTTTGGCAACTAAGAAATAAGATTTTTTCCTATTGTAATGAATAATCACAAACAATGGATTATTTTGTGCTGGAACATCAGAGGGCTTAATGCTAGGAAGAAGCAACTGGCATTGCTTAATGCCATAAATTCTAGTGGTTGTGCTGTAGTTTGTTTGCAAGAAACCAAGAAACATCATTTTGATTCCACCTTTATCAAGTCTTGTTGCCCTAAGAGATTTGATGAATTTGTTTATATTCCATCTAATGGTGCCTCTGGTGGTCTTATAATTATTTGGAATAGCTCTGTCTTCTCTGGTATGATTATGCATTGTGAACCTTTTGCTATCTCTGTGTATTTTACATCAACTCAATCGGCTATGTCCTGGACATTGGTTAATGTGTATGGTCCTTGCAATGGTACTCCCAGGGATGATTTTGTTGATTGGTTAATGAATCTTCAAATTCCAGACAATGAGGATTGGCTAATCATGGGTGATTTCAACTTCATAAGATCATCAGAAAATAGAAATAGACCTGGAGGGAGTGTCCAAGATATGTTAACTTTCAATGAATTCATTAGAATTCAGAAACTCGCTGAAATTCCAATAAAAGGCAAAAAGTTTACTTGGAGTAATATGCAATCAGATCCTCTGCTGGAGCAATTAGACTGGGTTTTCTCATCTCTTCATTGGACTAAGTCTTACCCTGCTACTTATGTCTTGGCCCAGGGTAAACCTACTTCTGATCACACACCATGTGTGATTTCTATACAGACTTCAATTCCTGGATCTAAGATCTTTAGATTTGAATCCTTTTGGACTGCTCACTCTAGATTCTTTGACATTGTGGCTTCCAGTTGGAACAAGCCTGCATTTAAAGGGAACATTGCTGCAGTATTGAATGCCAAATCTAAAAGACTTCGATATGATCTGAAATTTTTGAGCAAATCTATCTCCAAATTATCTATCTGTATTGATAATTCTAATAGAGCTCTCATGGAACTAGATAAAATTGAGGACAGAAGGCAGTTAACAATTCCTGAAGAAAATTTTAGACAGATCATTAAGAATCATATCATCAAATTACTTGACTATAAAAGGCAGTATTGGAAAGCTAGATGTACAATTAGATGGACAAAGTTTGGAGATGAAAATTCCAAATTCTTTCATGCTATGGCTACTGAAAGATACAGAAGAAACAACATATCTCATTTGCAATTGAATGATGGTATTGTGGCAACTACACATGAGGACAAAGAGGAGGCTATTTTACATGCTTTCAAGGAAACATTGGGTACTACACAGAATCCTCAAATGATCATGAATCTGACAGACCTCATTAAGCCCATTGAGGGACTTGACAAACTCTCTAAACCTTTCACAGTAAATGAGATTAATTTAGTTGTCAAGCAAATGCCTCCTGACAAAGCTCCAGGTCCTGATGGCTTTAATGGGCACTTTATCAAGACTTGTTGGCATATCATTAAATGTGACATCTACAAATTTTTCCAGCATTTCCATACTGGAAACCTAAATTTGGAAAGCAAAAATGTAGGATATATTACCCTGATCCCAAAAAAGGGTACACTTGAATCTATTAATGATTATAGTCCTATCACCTTACTCAATTGCTGCCTCAAAATCATCACAAAAATTCTTGCAAACAGACTACAGAAGGTGGTACATGGAATAGTGCATAAGAACCAATATAGATTTCTTAAAGGAAGATCTATCCAAGACTGTTTAGCCTGGGCATTTGAATTCATCCATCAATGTGAGCAATCTAAGAAGGAAATAATCTTACTCAAACTAGATTTTGCTAAGGCCTTTGACACAATTGACCACCAGGCAATGATTAAAATAATGGCACAAATGGGATTTGATGACAAGTGGATTAAGTGGATTGAAATAATATTTGACTCTAGGAAATCCTCTGTTTTGCTTAATGGTGTCCCTAGAAGACAATTTCACTATAGAAGAGGTGTCAGACAAGGGGATCCTCTTTCACCTGTTATTTTTGTTCTTGCTGTTGACCTCCTTCAATCTGCAATCAATAGAGCCTTATCTACTAATACACTGGACTCACCAATTCCATGCAACCCAAGTATGGATTACCTAGTGGTACAATATGCTGATGACACCATCATTATCATGCCTGCCAAGATTAATCAAGTTATTACAATGAAAAATATTCTTGATACCTATGCTGCTTCCACTGGTCTTCATATCAACTATAGTAAATCTATTATGATTCCTTTGAATATTAATGATCAATTTACTAAAGAGCTGGCTACCCTTCTTGGCTGTGTAATTGGGAAAATGCCTTTTACTTACCTGGGTTTGCCTCTAGGAACCACCAAGCCTTCTATGACTGATCGTATGCCACTTGTGGACAGAGTTGAGAGGAATCTTTCTGCCAATTACATGTTGATGTCTTACACTGGTAGAACAACTCTTATAAACTCAATGGTAACTTCCATTCTCATGTTCCCTATGTGTACTCTTAAGATATCACCAAAAATAATTGAACATGTGGACAAGATCAGGAGACATTGCTTATGGAATAAGAAGGATGAGGCAGGAGAGCATTGTAATGCCTTAATTGCCTGGGAAAAGGTTTGTAAACCAAAGAATAAAGGAGGTATGGGTGTTCTAAATCTTAAAATCCAGAATGATGCACTGCTTCTAAAGTTTCTACATAAGTTTTACAACAAAATAGACACCCCTTGGGTATCTTTAATCTGGAACACATATTATATTGGGAAAATTCCACATGCCTCTGAAACATGTGGATCTTTCTGGTGGAAGGATATTTTTGAACTTTTCCCAATTTACAGAGGGATTACTCATTGTACTGTTAAAACTGGGAACACGGTGTTGATGTGGAAGGATAACTGGTTGGAAGGGGTGGCAGCTGAAATGTTCCCTAGAGCCTTCTCTCTTACATCTAAAGAGGACTCTTCGGTGGCAGAATTTCTCAGTGCCCCTGACCTTGCCACAAATTTTGCTTTACCGATTTCGCCTCAAGCTATGAATGAACTGAAAGAATTGCAGCAAAAAGTCAGAAATGTAGAAATTACTGACTCTATAAGGATATCTGGAGTTACACTTGGGGATCATAGAACTATCAGGCTAGAGCATTCTATCAATTCTGCTTCAGAGAGATGGAAACACACATTTCTTTCAACTGGTTATGGAAGAGCAAATGTACACCGAAGTTAAAAAAATCTGCTGGCTATTACTCTCTGACAGATTGAATACTAAAAACATGCTCAAACATAGACACTACAATAGTGTTTCTACTTTTGACTGTCTAATATGTAACAATAACTATGAGGAAACTGTGGAACACCTCTTCTTCGGCTGCTCTTTCAGCAAACAATGTTGGCAGGCTCTTGGTATGTACTGGGATAACAATGGGGATCATCTACACATCATCGAAAGAGGGAAAAAGGATTCAACAAGCAAGTTGTTTATGGAAATTGTTATTATAGCAACCTGGAGCATCTGGAAAGAGAGGAATGACCTGTGGTTTAACAATATTACTCCCTCTGTTGACTCATGGAAGGACAGATTTCAGCGGGACTTTAGACTATTGATGCATAGGACTAAACCTGAATTTCATCAGGAGATACACAATACTTGTAATTATTTGTAGCTCTTTCCCTTACTCCTTTCTGCTCCCTCTACCCCCCTGTATCAGTTTCTGCCATAGGAACACATGTAACCTTCCTAGGCTTCCCCAACTTGGGAAATCCTAAAGTAATATAAAGACAGTAGGACAACACCTACTGTCAAGAGTTTCAAATAAAAATTCTCCTCAATAATATTTGCATGATCACAAGAAGGAGTGGAAGAACTAGGCACATCATATTTAGTTAGTCAAATTTGAAGTTGTTCATGAGACTTGGTGAGGGTAGAGTGTCACTCTTTGAAGCCTTGTGAGCCTTGTCAAGTTCCTTTAGATCCTCACTTAGTCTAGCATGACCAAACCAAATTCGACCTTTTTATTTTTAAGCACTTTAATCTTAGCATGAGCATGGTCACATTAGTTAAATCACATGATTCCTCAATAGATTTGAGCTTCTCCTCAAGAGAAACTCGAAGCTCTTGCTCTTCTTCAAGAGCAATGATCAAGATGCTATTTCGAGAGAATCCTCTCTCTCTTAATTCTTCCTTTCTCAAGGAGATCTTGGACATCACCAAGTTGACCCATGAGGGCCCCAAAGTGCTTATTGTGTTCACCTTGAAATTTAGTCATATAATAGTCCAAAGCAACAACTTCTTATTTTGCTTTAAGAGTATCAAGGTCATCTAGTTCAACATTCTTAGTTTTAAAGAAGGATGAGGTAGAAGGTGATATCTCAGAAGCCCGTGCCATGAAGCGACCAACATTCTTGATGGGGAGGTTATCATTAGGGGATTTAAAGAGAGATGAAGGTGGAGTGAAGTGGTGGTGATGGTAGCCATTCCACTTGTGTTTCTTTTTCTTCTTCCCTAGATGAGTACTCCTCTTGAGTCAACAACACAATATAGTAGATTGTTGGTGGTGGTATTCCTTTTAGCGAACGATTTCTTGCGAGGAACTTTAGTCTTATCCTTGGGGACAAGTTTACCTCCATGGTCTGCTCTTTTCTCATATGAACATTCAACAACAAAGTGGAAATGGTTGCTGCAATTATAGCATGATCTCAATCTTGGACCATTCTCCTTTCTCCCACTTGATTTGTTCCTTTGTTCGAGTTGAGCCTTTGCCTTGACTGGGTCTCTCCAAAAGGTTATAGTCGCCAAAGACATATGATCACTGTACAAGTATTTTACTTCCTTGGGACACCACACAGATTTGACCTCCTCACTTCCCCCTTCTTCCTCATGCTCTACAATAGTTACCTTCAAAGCAAGTGTTAATCCTTTATGCATCCCTATGGCGTGAGCTCGGGCATCTTCAGCATTCTTGGAAGCAACCTTGAAAGCATCCATTTGTTGTATGAATTCATTGGAGGTCATAATATGGTAGTTGTGCCTTCCTTGGAGACTCTTCAAATCAGTAGGTTCAAAGGGCATGAGAGCACTAACGTAATTCCTATTAATCCAAGCATCATCCACATACAAAGCACCATGATATCTAAAGGTAGTAGTAATCGACTTGAGCTTTCAATACATGTCTTCATGGTCTTCACCATCCATCATAAGACATCATATCAGTTTCTTTTCATGCTTTCATTCCCAACAAATAAATCAGATAGAGCATCCTAAGCTTCCTTGGCAGTGGTGAAGTGTTGGAATAAAACTAACGTTTAATTTATCAAAGCACAAAACCTAAAACCACTAGGTTCACTAAGTTTACCAACAACCTATGATAAGCAAGAAAATCAACAAGGTAAAAGCAAGATATAGTACTTCAAGCACGATGGCTATCACAATGTAAAATATGTATAAGTAAAGGGCTTGGTAAATAGAGATAACTGATGGACACGGAGACGATGATTTTTATCCCGAAGTTCACTTCCAAAGATGCTACATCTCCATTGGAGAGGTGCGATGGTGCAATGCTCTCCGAACGCCACAAATGGGTCACTTTGAGGTGTGGTGGCTCGATGCTCACCCAACGCCACACAACGCCTCACCCCAATATGCGAAGGCACGCAACTCACCAATGCCACAAAAGGCTCACCCTATTCTCCCAAGTGTGCACCACAAAGGCGGGCACTCGAACCACTATGGGACAATTGAGGGCGGTCACCAAACCCGTACAAGACTTGGGGAAATCTCCAGAACTCAATTAGAGGGCTCCAAAGAAACACCACAAAGGCCACAAGCTTGAGGAATCCCCACAACTCAATTGGAGGCCCCAAGAATAATGCCACAATAGGCCATAAGCTTCAGGAATCTCAACAGAACTCTATGTAATGAACTATTCTATTTTTATTTATTTCCTTACAAAATATTTTTGGTGGCTTGGTTTGGGGACACGATTGAACGGGTGTGCCACATGAGTGACCCCACATGCTGGCGCCTTCATGCCCACACGTATAGGGGATCGCTCAAATCTTCGATGGGAAGTATTACCCAAATTTATAATTCGATTCAAGGGGAACACAAGAATATCAATAAGACTTTAGAAATTGAGACATCACTCTCAACCACACTTTTATATCAATAGACTCACAAAGAAAGTGATGATTTATAGCAGTTGATTCAAAGCAGTAAACAATAGCAGCAGATTTCTAGTTTACACTAGAAGTAGCAGTGTGTAACTTTCAGTGGCTAAAAGCATAGGCATAATGTGATAGTGGGGTGTTGCACGAATGATATTGATCATATAATTTAATCCTAATAACATGGCATTCATCTCTAATTCAGTTGTGTGTAGGTGTGTGATCCAAATATAGTTATGCATACTAACCAAGAGAATTTGCATAACGTCTATTGTCCTGCCCATTTCACCAGAGCCAACTTGGAACTATAGGCAATTAAGTTCTATCCTTTGCAATAGCCCGGAACAAAGCATTAACACTTCATGAACACACAATATCCTCAAACTATCATATATTCCCATTGTTTTCCCTAACTGTCACTTTAGGGTTTGCAGGTTCAACACTCAATAGGCAACACTTTGCAGATAGATACCAAACTCATATATATGATGGAGCAATAAAAGTCCAGTACTGAAATCATGTCACTCAGGCCCTAGCAACAAGCATTAAACATAGCAAAGTTGTACCAACACTCATACAAGAATATCCTCAATAAAACACCTCAAATCTCGATACATATGGATGATTACATGATCAATCTCATCCAATCCCCATCCACCTCATATGTCTACAGCGGACTACCCACACATGATGATGGAGAGTGAGAACATGGTTGTTGGTGATGATGGTGGTGCAGAAGACCTCGAAATCCCCCTCTCTGGCATGGAGAGCAGGACCAATCTGACCAAGAAAACGAAGATCGTGGATGTGGCAGCGTTTTGTTTCACGAAAGGGTCCGTCCTCCTGGATACCTAGATTTTTCAAGTATTTATGGGGTTACACCAAAAGAGAGGCCAAGCCGATGCTCCAGGGCTGTAAGATCTTGGGTGGCGCGCCTAGCAAGGGAGGGCATGCCACTTGTGCTCTTTTGGGCCTCGTGGCCCCCTTTGTGTGATCCAAATCCTAGGCTCCTTGTTTTGATGAAAAACTTGCATGGTATTTTTCCTCGATTTTATTTCCTACGAAAACAGACTGAAATAAGATTTTTTTCTAAAAATAGCGTCAAGTATGGTGAAATTCCGAAGCAAATCATCGAGCAAAGTACTTGGAAAAGTAGATACATTTGAGATGCCCCCAATCATTCGGTCTGGTGTTTTTGTTGAACGCAGTTTGGGGCACACGGGTGAAGATGCTCTAAGTATTTAGTACCCATTTGCACAGGGAGTTTCCGTTGGCCATTACTGTTTTCCAATGGTGATATGCTCTATTTATCTCTACTTGTTTTGTGCCTATCATGAGATAATATCGACATTAACTAATGGTTTAACCTGGTGATTAGCGAGCATTCTGGGGACATATACAATGAGATGATATCAACCTTTTGTTAGAGTTGCCATGTTAGGTTTTTGATTAGTCGGAGTAGAGAGAATGAAGAAAGAGAAGGTCGCCTTCCCTTATTTAAGGGATAGAAAATAAGAGGAGGTTTGTTTCACCATTTTATCATATGCTTTTCCTTATTAATAATTTTGTCCTAAAATTTAATTAATTCCTTGATGGGGAAAGAAACACTCATGCCCAAAATAAAGGAAGAGAAAGAAAAGAGAAAACAATGTCGACAATGGGCAGATCGATGAAAACAATGACAACTCGAAACCATTGCACCCTCCGGAGGATTCCCACCATGCACCTAGCACTTAGAATCGCCGCATACCTAGCAAGACATTCAAAAAGCAATACGACAATGACGACGTTGCTGCCCGGACTAGTCCTAGGGTTTTCCCCGGTAAGCAAGGGGAGTAGGGAAGGGGTACACCCGACGCCCTTCATGAAGGACCAGCGGCACTCGCGGGCATCACCGTGTTAGTGCCAACCACCCCAACAGGGATTTCTCCCAACCCCCAAAAAACCACAATCCCAGCCTATCCATCGCGCTCCACCAAACATGTCGTCCACTAACATGCACCACCATGATATCGCAGACACCATCACTGTCGCACAGTGGCCAACATCGTGATGCCTATAACACCAAGAGGAGGCAACCGAGAACGAGGAGCAGTAGTACAACACCCATGTGGGAGGGAACAGCCTCCACCGCAAATCACGGTAACTGACTAGACGCAGCATCCAGAGCAAACCAGGCCTCTTCGGCCTAGCCGAGCCTAAATCGGGCTCATAAAACTCTAGGCACCGCGTTGTAGTAGGCATGTTTGTGTCACCACCACCCCAGGCCCTAGGTACTCCTTGGTACACTGGATACAAAGTAGACACGCCCTGGCCTAGTCTGCCCAAACCCAGATGGAGCTCAAATGGGCCTAGATCTGAGCCAGAAGGGTTCCGCCACATGCCACTATGTCTCCCTACAGCAAGGGCCGCAACACCGCCACCTCGCCACCCGAAACCATGCCGGAGCCGTTGTTGTCCTAGCCGCACTGTCGCTTGGCCGCGTGCTCCCGATCTGCACCGCCCACACACAGGAATTGGAGGAGCCCACCACCACCGGCTCTGCCATGGTCCTGCAAGGGCAATACCATGCAGCGCTGCTACGGCAGGAGGAGAGGGGGCGAGGGGAGAGGTTGCTGGAAGGGGGCGGGGCAGGGGACGTCCGGCTGCCTCGCTCGGAGAGGTGGCACGGGGTACAGGAGAGGAAGAGCGGGGTCTGCTGTTGACATAACTGAACCCCCAAAAAACCACAATCCCGAACGATCCATCGCGCTCCACCAAACGTGTCGTCCACCAACATGCGCCACCACGATATCATAGACACCATTGTCGTCTCACCTGGCCAACATCGTGATGCCCACAAGACCAAGAGGAGGTAGCCGAGAACAAGGAGCGGTAGTACAACACCCATGCGAGAGGAAACAACCCCCACCGCAAATTGTGGTAACTGACCGGACGCATCATCCGTAGCAAACCAGGCCTCTTCGGCTCGGCCGAGCCCAAACCGTGCTGCAGTAGGCATGTTGCCGTCACCACCGCCCTATGCCCAAGCTACTCCTTGGTCCGCTAGAGACAACGTAGGCAGACCCTAACCACTTCTCCCAAATCTAAGCAGGGAGGGCTCCACCGCTGGCCACCGCGCCGCTCTGCACAAGGGCCGCCACCCGGAACCACGTCGGAGCCGTCGTTGGCCTAGCCGCACTGCCGCCTGGCCGCGTGCCCCCGAGATGCGCCGCCCACGCATAGGAATAGGAGGATTCCGCCACTGCCGGTTCTACGATGGTCCCGCAAGGACAACACCCTGTGGCGCCACAGGCAGCAGGAGGGGGAGGCCGAGGGGGAGAGGTCGCTAGAAGGGGCGGGGCAGGGGATGCCCGACCTCCTTGCTCGGGGAGGCGGCATGGGATACGGGGGAGGGAGAGCGGGGCCCGCCATTGACATAACTTAACTTCCAAAAAACCACAAACTCTGATGCTCCATCGTGCTCCACCAAACATGTCGTCCACCAACATGCGCCACCAGTATCTCATAGACACCAACATGTCTCACCGTGGCCAACATCGTGATGCCTGCAAGACCAAGAGGAGGTAGCCGAGAACGAGGAGAGGTAGTACAACACGCATGTAGGAGGGAATATCCTCCACCGCAAATAGCGGTAACTGACCGGACGCAGCATTCGGAGCAAACCAGGCCTCTTCGGCCCGGCCGAGCCCAAATCGGGCTCATAAAACTCTAGGCGCCGCGCTGCAGTAGGCATGTTGCCATCACAACCACCCTACGCCCGAGCTACTCCTTGGTCCGCTGGAGACAACGTAGGTGGGCCCTGGCCTAGTCCGCCCAAACCCAGATGGAGCCCAAATGGGCCCTGATCTGATCCGGGAGGGCTGGCCACCACGCCGCTC
This sequence comes from Avena insularis, assembly GCA_023614405.1. Taxonomy (NCBI): domain Eukaryota; kingdom Viridiplantae; phylum Streptophyta; class Magnoliopsida; order Poales; family Poaceae; genus Avena; species Avena insularis. The sequence continues at coordinate 604,801,412 of CM042690.1, read as the reverse complement.
TATAGCAAGGGATGCAAAAACCACCACCTCGCCACCCGGAACCACGTCGGAGCCACCGTTGGCCTAGCCGCACCCCCGCCTGGCCGTGCACCTCCTAGTTGTGCCGCCCATGCGCGGGAACAAGAGGAGCCCTCCACCGCCGGCTCTGCCATGGTCCCACTCGGTGGCAGGATGAGAGGAGGCCGAGGGGGAGAGGTCGCTGGAAGGGGGTGAGGTAGGGGACTCCCGGCCGCCTCGCTCGGGGAGGCGATATGATATAACCCATTTTATGACTTATTTGCTAGTTTGTACCGTAAATATCCGGCCTACTAAATACGTCGTTAGTTACACCTGTCACGTTGTTAGAATTTCAAGAAATAAAGTTGGAGAACTAAATTGTTCAGATATATGCATTATCTGCGCATGTACTTGCTCGGGCTACTCTTCAGAGGTACTACCTCTCTTTCAAAATATAAGATTTTAGCTTTGTAAAAGGAGTGTATCTAGATCTCTTTTAGTGTGTAGGTTTATATAGGGTTGAAGTGAACTAGACATCAAAAAGGGTCTAGATATATTTTTTTCACAAAACTAAAACATCTATATTTTGAAACGGAGGGAGTACTTATTTTGCTCCCACTACTCTTCAGAGGTAATTTTTTTCTTTATTTATATTTATTTTGTTGGAAAGCACAATTCTTGTAAGAGCTACTCACCAGTCAGTACAACACTTGGGAAGTTTTCATAATATTATAGGCTGATGTTCTACTTCCTATAGCCTTTTCCCTCTGATAATAATTATGAATACTCCGACGGTGCCGAAATATAAGAAGCTTAAGGATTAGTTAAAAGTCAGATCTTATTAACTTTGACCAAATATTTAGGAAAAAACATCTACATCTATAGTATTGAATGTACACATTAATAAAATATACTTTATGATGAATCTATGGGTATTGATTTGTATTATTTATATTCATATATTTTTTTTATAAACTTAGTTAAACTTAAAAAAAGTTTGACTTTTAACTAATTCTTAGACGACTATTTTGATACGGGAGAAGTATGATACGACTAAATAGAAACTATTGTCTTGTGCAATTGTGAGTTGTCCCTTTGTTTTTACGTTGTCCAGCTTGATTCAGTGAGTTGGGCGCCGAGGTTTAATTAATTGTGTAACATGGAATATAGTAATGAGTTAAATGGATGCTATAACCAAATAGAAACTATTAATCTTAAAAGGAGCCGTCGTATTGCATCAAACTATTCATGAGCTTCATAGCAATAAAATGGATGGTATTCTTTTTAACATTGACTTTGAGAAGGCATATAAGTTAAATGACATTTTTGCCACAAGCATTGTGCATGAAGGAATTTGCACGAGAGTGATGTAAATTAATTGAGCAGTTTGTTTAAGGAGGTAGTGTGGGAATTAAGATGAATGATGATATTGGTCATTATTTTCAAACCAGCAAGGGTCTGAGACAGGGTGATCCTCTATCTCCAATATTTTTTATTATTATTGCGGATTTGTTGGCCATTCTAATTGCTAGGGCCAAGAAAGATGGCCAGGTTGGTGGAATATTTCCTTATCTTGTTGAGGGAGGTGTCTCAATTCTGCAACATACGTATAACATAATTATTTTCATGGAACATGATTTAGTAAAGGCCATTAATATGAAGTCAATATTGTCTATTTTTGAATAACAGTCTGGTGTTAAAATAAACTTCCACAAAATCGAGATCTTGTGCTTTGAAATGCCAAAGGTGAGGAGAAACAATATAAACAACTATTTAGTTGTGAATCTGGTTAACTCCCATTCAGGTATTTGGGCATACCTATCAATTATAGAAAGTTCAAAGCTTTCTAAGTGGTACCTAGTTGAAAGTCGTTTTGAAGGCAAATTTGGCTGATGGGTGAGCAAGATGCTTTCATACAGAGATAGTCTTGTACTAATTAATTTGGATCTAACTAGTTTACCAATAATTATGTCATCTTTCCTAGAAATCCCTAAAAAGGTATGAAAACGTGTTAACTTCTACATACATGTCCGGCTCTGACCCTAGACCAGGTTGGACGGCGCCCAAGGGTCCATGAGAGAAGGGGCCCAGGATATATGCTATATACACCCTACTCAATTGTTGTTCTAGCTGGCCTACTTTTCTTTTAATGGGCCGAAGGAAGTGGCACACAGGTTGACGCTCGGTTCCGGACGAACGGGACAGGTATTAGCGATAGCAGATAGCGTAGCGAGAATGTAGGATCGCTTTGTGTAATACTCCTTTCTAACCAATGAATTTAGCAGTTCTAACATTAAAAAAATGTAGGATCGCATTCGCATGCGTCTATTTCTCTTTGGCCGATTTTGCGATTACCGATCGATTTCTCAGCTCTTGTCTGTCTATCGAGACTTGAAGCCGACAGCCCGACACGTTCCGGTCACTGCAGTCTGCATGCCTGCTTGGCCATGCTACGTACGGTCGACCTGCCTGACACGCTCAGGCCTCCGGCCACTGTAAGTTCTCTTCTGAATTCTTATTTTCTCTCGGCAACGACCCAACGTTTTTATAATCCTTCATCAAATCCGTGATATAATACTTTAATTAGAATTTTATCTTTTATGATTTGTAAATTTCACTACCATTAATCTACTATAGGTGTTACAATGCCGCCGAGACAATTGTCTAGTGCTACGAAGAAGAAAAAAGAGAGAATCAGCTGATTGAATCGCAAAGAGGTGCTTTAAATACTCCCTCTGATGCTAATTAATGTTTTTAGATTTGTCTAAATTTAAATGTATATAGTCGTCCTAGATACATCCAAATCTGTTCCCAGCTTGGTCTAGATTTGGATGTATCTAGTCGTCCTAAATATATCCAAATCTAGACAAATCTGAGAATATTAATTAGAATAGAAGGGAGTAAATATTTTCCAACAACCACTAGTGTTGATCCTAACAATAATAATCAAAGCAAAAAATATGATGCGGAACAAGATGATGAACATAATTCAAATGGAGATCTTGAGACCAATGAGCAATCCTTGGATAGTAAGTAGCTAATGGCTTCAATTTTTACTTTTTGCAACTGAAATAAGCATATACATGCATATATATCTAATATATATCTAGCTACACGTACATATATATTGGCCATAGGGGCCTATTTATCGGCTTCGTCCAAGGGCCCCGCAAAATATAGAGCCAGCCCTGTTTATATATCACGCTTTTTTTAGCAAAGTGAAGACAATAAATGTAAATGTTGTTTAACTAAATGGAACATTATTTGTAGACCAAAGGATCACGGTGGATTAGGTATTGAGGTTCTCGATGTTAAGAACACCAAATAGTCGTTTAAGTTACTTAACTAAGAGAATGTGTGACAAGAGTTGTTACACAATAAATACTTGTCTCAAAAGTCGTTGTCTTAGGTCAAAGAAACCAACTGTTTCGCCATTCAAGAAAGGCCTCATGAAGGTTAAAGATGTGTTCTTTGATAGAGGTAATTTCCAAAATAGGTGATGGAAGTATGGTCAGATTTTGAGATGACACTTGACTAGGTTCCACGCCGTTAGCACATCAATACCCTTCTTTATATAACATTGTGCAAGGGAAACATGTCACAGTTGCAAACCTACTGCCTCGGTCCCGTTTTTAAATATTAGTATTAATTAGGCGGCACCTGACTGGCAATAAGTGGAATTCGTGGATACACTTATGTCAACATTTGATGGGGACATCTTTAAATATTGAGCCGGATAAATTTGTATTGAAGGTAATATCTACAGGCGATTCTATAGTTAAATCTATGTATGCAGATTCATTAAATGGGCATGTACAATTTCTCATAAAGTGCCTTTGTAAATTAGAACTCCCACTAAGGATAAAGGTTTATATGTGGTATCTTAATAAAAAAATCTTCTCATTAGAGACAATCTGGCTAAAAGGAAGTAAAATGGGAGTAAGAAGTATTGTTTTTGCGATTCAAATGAGACTGGAGAACATCTTTTTTCTCTTGTCGTTTTGCTAGATTAGTTTAGAGAGTTGTGTTTTCTACATATAATATTCTATCGCCAACCAATATCATCAATATGTTTGGTAATTGGCTGAATGGTATCGACAAGAAAAATAAGACTAAAATTCATATAGGTATTTCAGCTTTATGTTGATCGATTTCTAATGGTAGAAACAATATTGGTTTTAACATAAAGTACTTTACTAATTTCTTGCAGGTTATCTATATGGATGTACATTGGATTTAGCTACATGGATGTAGATTGGATTCAACTATGGTGTTTTATGCTCTCTGGGCTTAGCCAGAGTGCATGATTATTGGATGCAACTGGCTATTGATGGTTGTGCATGATATCTTCTATCAGTCGGCCTATTAGTAGGATTCAAGACGTTCAGTTTACATACTGCCTCGTTCTTTTTTAGATGGTTGATTTTTGTATTGACCCTCTCTGATCCGTGCAGTGTAAACTATGAATTTATGAGACTTTTTAATAAAAGGTCGTGTACATCTATTGATACGGAGGCCAACGCTATGCTTCCCTGTTTAGAAAAAAGGTAATGAGTTATTTAAAATACATGGCCATTGTTTTTAGTGTCAGTCTTTCCTGACCAATATAGTCCTGATTTTCTTTTAATCTCCTATGAAAAGAAGGTAGAGATGCCTGGGAGAGAGAGGCTGTATCAAGCCTCTTTCGCCCACCTACTTCTAATCGGTCATGGAGAAAAGTTTTGAGCACGGGAAATCTTTTGAACGGCCATGAACCAGTGTAGAGAGATTATATTCTCAATCTTGGAAAAAGTAAGCAACGGTCACTATTCGAGCCCAACTCCATTATGTACAAATGAACAGATTGAGACACATCGGATGTATATATCTGGTACATCAAATGATCTCTAGGTTGCTCTATCCGTGACATCCTGGGATTGAGGTGCTCGTATATACGAAGATCAGCCGCTGGAGTTAGTCGGATGTTTTGATATTGCAGATGCCCGAATTCATGGTAGAGTATACCAGAAGGGTGAACCTTGGCAATGATAGTTGTCTTAAGTTCAAACCTAGTGTTGCAGAAAACTGAAGCGTCAAGGGTCAATTTATCATCCTCGGAGAAGTGGGATCTACATGAGGTAGGCCAGAAATGGATCGTCCAGCCACCAGAATTCAGAAGTCCAGACCATTTTCCCGAGTTAATATAACAACCACACTATACAACCAGGATAGAGATGGTACGAAAGAAAATGTTGGAACAGCAGCAAGCACACACCTAAAATAAATAAATAAACATAATGGAGACAAAGGAGGATCAACTAAACGATAGTGACCCACAACCGCTTTGCCCTCCGGAGAAGTCCCACCTTGCTCCTTGCACCGACTCATCAATCACCAAGCACCACCCTCAAGAAAGAAAGTGACCGCTGCTGCTCGGACTAGAGACTTGTCCTAGGGTTTTCCCTGGCACACTGAGGGAAGTGGATGACAGGTAGCAACGACGCCCTTCATGAAGGACAGATGCCACCCTTGGGTAGCACTGCGTCGGTGTCGGGCAAGCCGACAAAGATTTCTCGTGAAAAAACCATCTCCACACCCCCCTCCCCCCCCCTCCCCCCCGGGCGATCCGTAGCACAAGAGCCTCGTGAGGTCGAGGCCACGCCACCACCAAACTTGCCGTCCATGAGCATGCGCCACTACGGCAACGAAGCCACCATCATCGCCTCGCCGATATTACTGTCGTGTGGTCTGCAAGATAGGGGCAAACATAGCTTGAATCGGGGCTAGCAGAACCGCGTTCATGCAGCAGGGAACTACCTCCACCACCAAAGGCAGTAGTCGACCAGCTGCGGCCACAGGTACACTAGTCCCAGTTGGGTCTGGTCAGGTCCAATGGACCCATAAATCCAAAGGGGGCGCACTAGCCCCACGAGGGTCTAGCCTGGCCCAAATGGGCCCGTAAAGCCCGAACCACGCTGCAATAGGCTGATCATGGTCCTCTCTGGTTCCTACACAAAGCTACGGTGCCAACATCTGCAGAGCATGCACGAGCAAGCTAGGCATGCCCTCCCCAGGCCTAGATGGAGCCCTAAGGGCTAGATCTAGACCTAGAGGACCCGCCTGTAGCTGCGTCGTCGCTTCGTCCTCGCCCAGCCGTCGCGGAGCCTCCGCCGCCGAGAACACACCGCCGCCCGAGGAGAGGAGGCCCCGACCCCTCCTCCACAACGCGGGAAAAGACATACCACCGCTGTCGGCGCCACCCTGGCCGCGCCCAGTGAGTCGTGCTGGCAGCGGCGACGAGGGAGAGGTGGAAGGAGGTGGTGTTTGCCAGCTTCAACGGGAGGACCCTGTCACCCTCGGGGGGGGATTGTTTCAGTCTGACCTGGGATTTTCCGTAGGGAAGAAAATTCAAATCTCAAAAGAAGAAAATTAAAACAATTTCATGCATCTTTGGTGTGACCCGGCAGCTCGTGTGAGATCCGCTGCCACAAGAACATTAATTGTCACCACTACACGGTTGTACATTCTTAATCAATTCATCCACATATACTCCCTCAGTTTCAAAATATAAGATGTTTTGGCTTTGTGACTGGAGTTTACCTGGACCACTTTTAATGTGTAGGTTCACTCTAAATCTAAATGAACCTACCCACTAAAACGGATCTAGATATACTCCTTTCACAAAGCTAAAACATCTTATATTTTGAAACGGGGGGAGTATAATACAAAGAATTTTGCTTCTACAAGCAAGCATGTTAATTGTCACTACATTGTCTTACATGCTTAATTGATCCATCTATGACAGAAGTAATTCTTGGTATATCATCCACAAACTGGCTTTCAATTGATCGAGCAAGAACGTAAATGTCATCACTACATCCTTGTACATCGATCCGGAATAATGAATCAATGGATCCATGCATATAGTACAATACAAAGAATCTCATTTCTACAAACAAGCATGCTAATTGCACCGTTACATCGTCTTACATTCTTAATTGATCCATCTACGGCAGAAAGAACTTTGCTTGTACAATCGAAGATTACTTTTTCCTCATCTACGATTCGAGTCGTGCTATGTCGATCCGTCTCCAACAAGCTGATCATCATCTTCTGAAATGTTGGAGCCCTCGATCTCGCTCCGGCTGGCCACGTTCTTGGATCAGCATGTCGACCGCCGCTCCGTCGCTTAGATCTTCCTCCGGTCACGTTCTTGGATCAGCATGCCGAGTTGCCGACGGCTTCGTCATAGTTGAACGCATCCCCCTCCGGTCACGTTCTTGGATCAGCCGGCCGCCGCGCCACTTTCGTATGCTTCCTTGCTCCAAGAAACCCACGATCGGATCGAGCTCTCACACCTTGGCCTTGCGGATCCGCTCATGCTGCTTGTCGTGGGCGTCGTCTTTCACCTTCTCCAAGATGGCACGCGGCACGATGCCGCCCCTCCACTCCCCGTGTTAGCGTCTACTTGGCCTAGCCCAGCACTCAACCTACGTTCTGGACGTTCATGCGCTCACAGCCCAACTATAAAAAGAAAGCCCACTCCATCCCAAAAGTCCGGACTGAAAGGAGGAAGGAATCTCTCCCTTATAAGGTAGGTGTGGCCTCCTCCCGTAGACGAGGTGGGACTAAACTTCGTGTAGCCTCACCGGTCAACAGCAGCCTAACATCTCATCCCCCTGAGAAGCCCCTCAGGAAGGCATGGCGATCGCTAGCTCTGATACCAGATGTTAGCGTCCACTTGAAGATCCAGCACTCAACCTAAGAAGAAAGTCCACTCCATCCCAAAAGCCCGGACTGAAAGGAAGAAGGAATCTCTCCCTTATAAGGTAGGTGTGGCCTCCTCCCGTAGGCGAGATGGGACTAAACTTCGTATAGTCCATCCAGATGTTAGGCTGTTGTTGACCGGTGAGGCTACACGAAGTTTAGTCCCACCTCGCCTACGGGAGGAGGCCACACTTACCTTATAAGGGAGAGATTTCTTTCTCCTTTCAGTCCGGGTTTTTAGGATGGGTGCTTTTCTTCTTATAACTTTAACGCTCGTAACGCATGAGCCGAAAGTTGGCTACCGCCGTGACGCTAACACCCGCACCGCTGGTACGCCTCGTGGCAGAGGGCGTCGACGACCTGGTTACCCTCGCGGTAGATGTGCTGCACCTTGTTGTCTGAGAAGTAGCCGAGCAGCGTGCGGATCTCGTCTTCCATGGCCTGCGGTATGCGCCTGTACTCATCCTCTCGTTGCAGTAGCTTCACCAGCACCCGATCGTCACCTTCCACCACCAGCGGTCCCCGGTAGAAACTGAACGCGAGCCACAGCCCGCGGATCAGCGCCCTCGCCTCCACGACGCCCACCGACGCGTGTTCCGTCCGCTCGGCGAACGCGGCCAGTACGCAGCCGGCGCGGTCCCGGATGGCGCCGCCGATGCTTGCCCGGCCAGACCCGTCGTGGTACACGGAGCCGTCAAAATTCAGCTTGAGCCAACCCAAAGGAGGACGCTCCCACTTCACCATGATACCCTCATCAGATGGCTGGGACGCCAACGAGGGAAAGTTGGAGCAGGATGCATGGCGGAGCGCCTGAGATGGCTGGGACGCCGGCGAGGGAAAGGTGGAACAGGATGCATGGCGGAAGGGCTGAAACTGCGGCGGCGCTAACACGAAGCACGGTGGCTGTGAGAAGTACGGCAGAACGCACGCCATGTTTCTCACTTGGAACAGCCGCGCACTGGATCTCTCCATTAGGCGTATGATGATCCGTATATATCATAGTACTCATCTTCCACTAATGCGGCTCCGATCCACTTGGACTCTGAATCGGCGTCGGCCCCCGCCCGGCCGGCCCTCACTCTGTTTCGCGCCCTGCCTCCCTCGGACTATAAATCGGACTCGGGCTAAGAACCGACTTTCAAACAAATTTCACTTGTGCGCGTTTTGTGATGGACAATGCTCAGCGTCCCCGGACGGCCGTACGATAGAATTCACCCATCCTCTTCCTTTCATGCCTACCACATGCTCTGTTTTTTCCCCCAATTTCCGCTTTTGTTACGAGCGTTCCGATTTAGCTACTCCCTCCGACCCATATTATTTAACTTAGATTTATCTAGAAATGAATGTATTTAGTCAAATTTCAGTGCAAGATACATCTAAATTTAAACAAATTTGAGTCATCTAGTATGGGTCCGAGGGAGTACAAAATTTCCCTTTTTGTTATATTAGGCACAATATACTCTCTTTGTTCATAAATACGTGACTTGAGTTTGTCTAATTCCACATGTATATACTAAAACTAGTAACGGTGCCCGTAAGTTGCTACGGGACAGAACACATGCACTCCCTTTTCAATTTTTCCAACTTTGATTTTTAGTCTTTGTCAATACGAAAAACATTGATCTGTTTCCATCCCTATCGCTCTTACAAAAGAATTGTGGCCAAAAAACATCTCATGTACAATGGAAATTGCAACATCAATTTGGGAGCAGATTCACAACTGCAGGGAAGAAACAAAATTCCATATCAACCAGTACAAATTTCATGAAATAAATAAATTCATAATTTAAACATATTTCAATTAATTTCACAAAATATAGTCAAAGTGTCGGGATAAGTGCAATGATGTAGATATTAATCTACAAATATATTAACATTGAGCGTCTCTACTATACATGTATAGCAGCCTCTCGGCTATACTTATGGCTCAATATCATCCATATCCAGTGTGATCCCAAATTTAAAAATATATTGCAGATTTGTGTGCAGAATTCGACTTACAACACTAAAATTGCAGAAGACCTTCTAGTATTATCGATGGAGATCATGGTAGTGCACTTAACACCCATAATTATCCATTTATAATGGTATGTCACCATAATTCGATCATTCGTTCCAACATCATCTTATGCCGAGGCCTCGCCCACGAATTCCCATAATAAAATACAAAAAATACTTTTATGGGGACGGACCAAAGCCAACCAAATGGGCAACATGGCAAACCAGCTCTCTATAAGAGCTATTGTACATAGGAGGTTCTTTTGCATGCTAGATCTTCAAAAATAAAACAGACACTATTTTGCACTGTCTTCCTGGTCAAAGTGCTTTGTCATGATGGAGAACTCTATTGGACCCTAGTTGTCAATTTTCGAAACACGTAGTGCACCCATGTAGAGCTGCAAACAGCAAAAAAGAACTGACAATTTCCCAAGATCGGAACAGTGCTGAAATAATATGCTTTTTTTAAACTCGCGAATTGCAGGTTACACCATATTTAAATTTTCTTCTATCTTTCTATGGATCATCTTGAAGATGCCTTTCTTAGTAGCCATTTTAGAATACAAAAATATTTACATGTCTAGAAAAAACGCATATAACCTTTTTTTTCCTTTTTCTTTTAGAATACAAATTCATTCCCGAAAGTGCATCATCAATAATTTCCATGCGCTCGGCCATCAAGCATATGTTAGGGGGGAATTGGAATGCAAATGCAAATGCGATCATCAATAATTTCCATGTGCTTGGCAAGAAAAAATAATTCCAAAACACCATCCTACAAGAATGATGGTACAGAAAAAAGATCTTGGGAAACAAAATGCCAAGCAATTTTCAGAGAAGCACATTGCAAAAAATCAAGCACGAACATGCTTGTGTTACTAAAAGAGTTCCTCTGTGCTGGACAAAAGAAAAAAGGAAGGCCATGTAATTTGATTGTAAATCAAATAGTGCATCGACTATCACCTTGAATAGAGACATATATGGCTCTAAGGAAAATCCATCAAGCTAACCAATCTAGCGCCAGAGCTCCTGAAAATGAAACCAAATGATCAAGATTTGAGTCACTGAAAATTTCAGGAACAAACTGAAATACCTCATACATAAATTGTAACCATTATTAATTTCCCATGCATGGAACAGGTTGAAAACATAACGAAGCCCATTCAAAATCATCTGGTTTCCTCTAAATAATGGAACGGTGCTTAGAATTACTCAGAACGGTGCATCAAATAAAAAGTGCAGAGAAGGAAGTCTCTTCTGACGAACTACAGGGAACTCGGAGGGAGGTTGAGATTCCTAGACAGTGGCGGCACACCCAACGCAAGACTTGACACATCTGGTAAGACAATAAATTTCTCATGATAAACCTTCGCAATTGGTTCTCCAGTCATAGTGGCTAGAGCCCAGATTACCGGTGCTTAGGAAGTACTCAAGACGTATTAACTCATAACTCACTCATTACCCAATAGGACATATTCTATGACTCCGATCAAGCAAAAACAAGATGCTTAAAGTGGGAAATTAGAAAAAACAAGTGTTGGTACATCCAAAAGCATACGCATGCTTAACATATATAAAAGGAACCTCATGACTAAAATACGGAGCCTGTGTACTTGTCAGCTAACAAGGATCGCAAAGATACCGCAAAAAAAACAAGGATCGCAAAGACAATGCATGGTCACCCAATGTTGTGCAAATACAAGATTGAGGGAGTGTGAAGCCAACAACATACCGTTTGGTATCACACTGCACCAGGATTACCGTTTGGTATGCGCCCCCATTATCTAGATTCTCAAGCTTCGTTGGTGAAGTTTTCAGGCACTTGCCAATATCATAGTTTCATCAAAATGATGAGCAAACCAACGGAGCCTAACGATGTGTTATAAGGTACCTTCCTAATCTATGTGGAGCACTTCTCTCGCTGCCATCGGTTGGTCAAGTCACTATCTTCAGTTGTGAACTCACATACCGAATTGTTGCCTTCTCTGCAATCACCCCACTTCCATGTTACACAAGGGGACTAATGTATCAGTATCTGCCTATATGGAAATCAAGGAATGAGGATATGATAACTGACAGGACTTACTGAAGAAACATGAGAGATGGCAAATGAGGATATGGTAACTGAGGACTGGCATCTCAGTGAGAGACGTCTTCCATGGCCCCTGACTCAGATATTCTAGTAAATTCACAAGAATATGACATTTTTGTGCATTAAGTCACCACGCAAGCATTTTCAAATAAGAAAGAATAACATTTTTATGTGCACTATTATGTAGCTCAATGTTTGGGATCAAAGATGAACATAATTATTTGTATATAAAACATACATTTTTGAATGCAACAACATCAAAATATATTGGGTGAAAAAGAATTTTTCTACGGTAATATGAAGTAGGGCGTTCCGCCATCATCACAACAATGGCGACAACTCCGAGTTAAAATGTGAGAATTTGGCCCTAAAAATGTTAGAAGAGCTCATTGAGCTACATAACAGTGCACATTGCTAATAAGCAAGAGATATATTTGCAAAAATAACAAGGAACATTACATAGCTAAGAAACAAGAGATATATTTGCAAAAATATATACCTCAACTGTTGATTTCCTGCAGCAAAAAGATAATTTTTGATAAATAAATTTCAATATCAAGCTAGATAAATACCCATGCATTGCTAGGAAACTATAAGCATACCTGACAATCAAAAGACATTGGTCAAAGGGTCACAAATTATTCTTCACAGAAGTGGAAGGCAACACCACCGCATTTTCATGTAATTTTGTTCGAAAAATGTTTAGATCAGTTGCGAATGCATATAATATTGACATGCTACTCTAGAGGTAAAAAGATAGAGGCAACAATCTCCTAGTACCTCTAATACAATTTCTGCACATTAATTTCTCTAAAAATTCACTAAGCCAATTTAACCGTCCTTTTAAGTACTCTGGTATCCATAGGAAGCAACTCACATTGCTGAACCGCTTGACCAATGTTAGCTTCGTGTATTTGAAGAGTACAAACCTTCTGACAGGGCATCATATGACCAATCGCACTCTAACCTCAACAACCAACATTGCTTTGCCACTTGCAAGGAACCTGCATGCGACCTAAAAACAAACAAAAAATATCTTAGTATGCTAATGCTTTGTTAAGAAATTATTAATTAACAAAGACATGAAAAAATAGCAATAGATAAAAAACAACAATGAAATGTAACCTCAGAGCTGAGAAGTCCGAAAACAACAATGAAATGTAATCTCGCACAAAAGATGAGATAAAAAACAAGGGCTTCTGGCATCTGCTATCATACATGTCGCCTGCCTTATTTAGCCTCTCGTGTAAAGACCATATATAAGTAGGAGACCTGCACATGAGAATAGTTGAGCTGAGCATGTAAATAGCAGCCGTACTTGCCAACATGAGGCAGCTGGATTGGACTGGATCATTTCGGATTGCCTCTTCACGGTCTTGTGATCAATCCTGTGGAATCTCGCCTTCAAATTTCTGACCTCGGCAAAGATGTCCGGCAACCCCACGGGTCCGACTTCTCAAGTCTGAACCATCCTAGATGGACATACAAAGTTACATACACCTACACATGAAATTAAATCGAAGAATATTGGTAGTAATCAATATAATTTGGATCACGGTGGACAATAGAAAGCAACACACCTGGAGTGAACTGAAAATTGTACGAGATGCAATTGAAAGGGCATGTCCAGATTGCGAAGGGTGATGGAGTTGCCGGGTGTCGCCCCACAGGACGACAACACGGGTGCGGCAGTGGATGTACTCGATGCTGAAGATTCGTCTGGCCTATAGCGCGCACTCGAGGCAGTCGACTCAGACTATCTCGACGATGAACACGGCATGTACATCTCCGTCTCCACCGCTCTAGGATGAGTAGAGTGGCCCCACGACCTCGTCGATGAACACGGCTCGCTTCTCGCCGTCCCTGCCACGCTATAAGAAGTAGAGCGGACGCCCTTGTACATGAAGAAAACGGACTGCCTGGTGTGCTCGCGGTCGCACGGCTGCCTTGCCGCCGGGTAGGAGGACGGTACACCTTCGTTGGGAACTGATGGGAGTGCAGAGGCGAAGGGATCGCGACCTGATTTTTTGTTTGGTAAAGATTGGGAGAGATTAACGGGAGTAGGGATTATATCCTGATTTTTTGTTCGGGAGAGACGACGTATGTTAGGATTGCGTCCTGAGATTTTCTCGTGTGCATTAATGGGAAAGTAATTGCATTCTCGGGAGCTGTCTGCGATTCGGAAAATGAGGGTGAGGGGAGAGGAGGGCGACGAAGGAGAGCGTATCGCAAAGAGCAGAAAATGGATATTCTTTTTAAGTAGCAAAGAAGTATATAGATAGAGATAGAGATTTGGTGGCAGGACAAAACGGTCTAAAAAATTGTTGGACGAAACCAGCGACCGAAGAAGAGGAATTTCCTTCTTTTTAAATAGTAGAGATAAAACGTGTCCACATAAATGCAAATTTAGACAAAGTCAAGTCACTTATTTCTGGACGGAGGGAGTAGAAAAAAGGTTCGCTAAAAAAACTGCCTCACTAGAGACTTTATAGCAAAAGGTTTGGCAATGTAGCAAACCTGATTTCGCTGGAGACTCAGTGGAGACTTTTGCAAGGAGATCTCGTAGTAAAAACTTTGCACTATTGTAGCAAGCACAAAACGGTTGTAGCAAAAAAACCTGCTATTGTAGCAAACCCAACTTCTCCAGAAACCTCGTTGGATGCCTTATAGCAAAATATTTATACTATTGTAGCATCATAACAGAACTTTTGTAGCAAAATCCGACGCGGCAAGTAGCACCATAGGAGATCTCGTAGTACCACCACCGATCGCATGTAACAAAACTTTGACACCCATTTGTAGCATCACCGCTTGTCGCATGTAGCAAAACCCGATGACACTTGTAGAACCGCCCCCAGGACGCATGTAGCAAACTTTAAAGTCGCATGTAGCAATGTCGATGGCCACATGTAGCAAATCCCGACATCGAGAGGGGGAATGGGAGGCCACGAGAGGTGCGTGCGCTCATGGGCCCCGCGGTGGCGACAACTCCTGGTTAGCAGGCAGGCCCGGATGCACCACTGTCGTTGGAGAGCATGCCCAAGGAGGGAGGCGCCATGAATCGGGAGGTGGAGCTCACGGGAAAAGTTGGGAGGCAACGAACTGAAGAGAGGAGGGAGGCGGCGAGCTCCCGAGGCAAGCTCCGGTAGTACGCGACGATGCGGGGCAAGGGAGCGAGTGCGGGTAGAACCAGCGGCGTGTCCACAGGTTGGAGCTAGGCATCTGGTGCGGTTGAGATAAGTAGTGGAGCCGTGTTTTGTACCTTCCAACGGCACAACCGTTAATGAGAATTAGGATTAACAAATATATTTTTTCCATTAAATTTGGAACATATTAGATATATATTAAGATATAGAACTATATTTATTAACACAATAAAGCATATTACACACATTTACATGATCATAAATTAACGGTCGCAATTGCTACTAATATTACAATGCAAGTCGTTGCATGTTGCAGACCGGTTTTCCTTTTAGGACAACTTTTCTAATTCTGTTTATCTTCATCCTATCTATTTCTGTCTTTCTCTTATGTGCACGGTTGATATTAGCCACCTGCAGCTCTAGTTGCATCTTTTTTCTTTTATGATTTCCTTATGTTGCACATTTTTTTGATGTCTTCCTTCAATTGCTTGTTTTCCCTTTCTAGAATGAGCATCGTGTCTTTCATATAGCTCAAATTATCCTACAGAAAAGGAAATAGACCGAATCCGTAAAAAACACTAAACATTGTATTCCCAATCGACCAGAACGCAAAAAAACAGATAAGTGGATGGATCCTGACAGTATTCTCTGTCGAGGACGAACATATTCGACTTGATACTTACAGGAGGTGAGACAGATAGATCCGGCTCGAGATCTCACAGGGAGGGGTGAAACAGACATATATGGCTCGATATCTCATGGGGAGGGGAGATACGGACAGATCTGGCTCGAGATCTCACGGGGAGTGGCACGATGGACAGAATTATTAAGTGTAGGTGTGCGTCGGCTAGACGTAGACGGCTCAGCGAGAGTGAGGCTTTGTTGAAATGTGTTAGGGTTGTGCGTGAACTAGAAGTAGGTGGTTGATTGTTGGGGATATATGGAGATCCTTCTTAGGATTGGTGGGTGAAAGGGTAATTGCCCCTATGTGTGGTTTTGGTGATTAATGACAGTCCCTATGGACTAATGTTTTCATTAAGTTTTATATGAAGAAATATTCAATAGGTCAAGCTTGTAGTTCATGTGTTGGATTCAAGTATGGATGCCATGAAGATAAAGGTATAACTTGAGTATTGGCATCAAGATCATCGAGTTTGAGTGAAGAATATGATATGATCAAGATCTTGAGAGTGTGATATCAATAGAAGAATTCAAGATATGGCTCTAAGTCAGTGTCATGATAGCCTCATTAGTTGAGCTATAGTTGACTAATATTTAGAGCATGTAATCAAATGAAGAGTTCTTTATGTACCTCAATATATTGAGATGGAGCATCAGAAGATACATGGTTAACTAATACAACGAGTGGAGATTAGATTGAAGTTTGGTCAACACGTGAAGCATAAAGAATGTACCACATGTCTTGTGGTATGGTAAGCTTGTTAATTATGCTTCATGAACTAACCCATTATATATGTGCCATTGTGTTATCTATATTGGTTAGGTATCTTTTCATGGGCATGCATCAAAAGTAAAGATCTCATATAGCCCATAAGAGGATGACATCAAGTGGTGATCGTCATCAAGGTTGAGAAGGGCAAGTTCAAGATAAGCATCTCGAGAAGATCATTTGCTTGAAACTTGCCGTCCATATTGGTGATAATGTACGTGTGAAGACATGTCTTAATGAAGCTATCCCATAGTGATGTATGGGGGACCAAATTATGAGTCTTCACGTAGCCACAATGATCAAGTGTTGTATTTCGTCTTGGATGGAGCTTGAAGCGTTGTCATCAAGATCAAGCGGAATGCGCAAGGCAAAGGTATAGTATTTCTAGGTTTTCCTTTTACCGGTCTCAAGGTGGTTGTTGGATGACCGGGTTATAGGATAGATAGCCGCACTATCAAGAGGGGCTTCCGGTTGGGTAACTTGATCACGTCGTTTTAGGGAGCTCAAACCTTTGCATACTTTGCTTCTCCCTATTTTGTTTCTTCTTGGTGTTTCTCTGTGTGAGGTTCTTGAGCTTGTTGCTATCTCTTGAACAAGCCCAAGTTCATCGAAAACGGAATTTGTATGCATCTTCTATTGTGTTTTCGAGTTTGGAGGTTTTACTGGTTCTTCTTAAGGGAGGTTCCATACCTCACCTTATTTGGTTCTTTACCTCTTTCTCTTTCTTGGGTTTTCTTCTCTCTAATAGACAGAGCTTGTTCTTAGCATTTCAAAAAGCCCAAGTTTGCTAAAATCCGAGTCCGGACACAAAAGTTATCGCCATTTCGTGTGCTTGTTTTGATTCCGGCGGAAATTCCGGTGGCGCCGGGTCTGGGGCAGAAATTTCCGGCGGTGACCAGAAATTTCCGGCTAACCGCCAAAAAACTGTTCTGAATGCTTTTTCGGTTTTGACCGGAACTTTTCCGGTCGACCGGAAATTCCGGTGCCAGATCCGGCAGCGCCGGTTTCTCCACCGGAACGTGTGCGTCCAGCTCGTTTTGTCTCCAAGGGTTATCCCCCTTGAAGGAGTATAAAAGGGGGGCTTCTTCCCCAAAGTTCTAGGGTTCTTGAGCATGTTTTTGACCACCATTGTTGACCCCTTTGAGCTTTCTTCCTCTCCCTTCCCTCCTATGATTCTTGCATCTTTTTTAGGGCTTTTGAAGAGGAGATCTAGATGTACAATCTCCACCAATCAATTCCTCCTCTAAGTGAGGGGAACCCATTGGATCTAGATATTAAAGTCATTGGTTGACTTCCACCATTTATCTTCCTCTCTAATTCCTCCCTAGCACTTGTTGCTTTGCTGGGATTTGAAGGTGAGAGATTTGAACACCCTTGGTGTTCTTGCTTTGCATTCTTGCATAAGTGTTGAGCTCTCCATTACGATTTGTTCGAGTGAGAGACCGTGAGCTTGTTACTCTTGGAGGGTGACCTCCTAGTTGGCTTGGAGGTTGGTACCGTGGTGTCCTCTTCATGGAAGATTGTGAAGAGACCCCGGATTCTCCTTCGTGGATCTTGTGAAGTGGTTGTGGAGCTTGCCATCTCCGAAGTGGAGGAAAAGCTAGCCATAAGGAAAGGGCCTATTCCTTCGTGGGATAGACTCGGAGAAGAAGGTGAGCCTTCGTGGCGTTGGGAAATCCTTCGTGGAATCCCACACCTCTCCAACGTGACGTACCTTCTTGTAAGGGAACACGGGAATACATCTTCGTCTCCGCGTGCCTCGGTTATCTCTATACCCGAGCTTACTTTCCTTGTGATAGCCATCGAGCTTGAAGTACTTATATCTTGCTTATCACTTGTGGTATATTTATCTTGTGTTATCTTGCTTAGCTTAACTTGTTGTTGGTGCACTTAGTTGAGCCTAGTGTATTTAGATTTTGTGCTTGTAAAATAAACATTAGTTTAATTCCGCATTATATCAAGCCAAAACCGTAATAGTTTTGAAATTGCCTATTCACCCCCCTTCTAGGCGACATCTCTATCCTTTCAATTGGTATCAGAGCAAGGTCTCTCCTTGTTTAGGCTTCACCGCCTAGAGTGTAAAGATGTCGGCTAGTAGTATAGTGCACAATGACACAATTATTTTTGATGGGACAAATTATGCTTTATGGAGAAATTGATTGCTTTATAATCTTCGGACTTTGTGTCCAAATATTGAGCAATTTCTAGCTGTAGGTTTTCTCCTCTGATGGATCCTCAAAATCTATCTTTAGAGGATGAGAAAAATTTACATCTCGAAGCTCAAGTATATAATGATCTTATTTTCTCCTTGAGCCCCATAGTTAATTTGTTCTTGACAAATGTAAAGTGCAAGTCATCTCATGAGTTATGGACCAAGCTTAGAGAAATATTTGGTGGGTCCATTTCTCATAGGGTCGGTGGTATATCCGAGGAGCTCTCTTCACCTTCACATCATGAAGAGCTCCAAGTGGCTTCCACCTCCGGCCGCGATGAGATTTCAATTCCCTCCATTTCACCTACATGTGACAAGTCACAAGGTAATGTCATGGTGAGTGGAGAAATCATATGTAATGATGGTAGTGGTTCTCTTTACACCAATGATTCATGTTCTATAAATGCTAATGGTGTAGAGAGTTTGGACTTAAGAACTTCTTGCAATGATAATTATATACCCCCTTGTGTTGCTAGTCCTTGCATATTGTCTAGAAATTATTAGAGTACTTGTGTAGATGATATGCTTGATTTGTATTGTTCTAATAAACAAAATGCTTCTATTTACTCTAGTTGTGTATCTAACAATGTAGAGGAAATCAAACACCCTATGGAGCAAGACACGATCATGAATGAAGATTCAAGAATATCCTCATCTTCATCCTCCCGTGCTCACATGTGCCTTATGGCAAGAGGATCAAAGGTATCTCCTACTTTGGATCCCAACATATCTTCTCTAGATAATAGCAATGATAATGATGATAGTGATGATGACCTTGATGAGGATACTAGTGCTCTTGTGCTTGAGTTGACCTTTTTGTGTACCTCTCTTCTTGGTAATAATAAGGATGTTGCTTGTCTCAAACATGTTATGGACACCATAACTAAACAAATGGAAACCATAGACGAGTTGGATTTCCACCTTGATGATGGGAGTCGGAGATTCAATCTCCTTAAGCAAGAGATTGCCGAGGAGAAGCACACTAACTATCTCCTCATACAAAAAATTGAATCTTATGAGCTTGAAATGGAAAAATCTATTAATGATGCAAGTGCTACTAACTCTACTTCTTGTGAAACATCTATATTAAAGGAGAATGTTGAGTTAAGGGATCAACTTGCGTTGCTAACTAGCAAGTATAGGAAATTGGAAGAGAGTCATGAAATGCTCTCGGGCTCTCATAATGATCTTCTAAACACCTATGATGGGCTAAAGTTAGCTCGTGAGGCAAGTATCACTAAGGTAACATCCTGTGAGCCTCATTTGGACATTCGCACAACTTCTACTCAAAATGCTATTTTTCCATGTGCTAGTCCTAGTGATCCTTCTTGTCATACTGATAAACTTGTGTTGGATTACTTGCTTTGCCTTGTTGCTCTAACAATGAAGCTTCCACTTCCTCTAGTACCTCTATTTATACTAACCATGTAGAGGAAATCAAAGAGCTCAAGACCCAAGTCACTTCTTTTAAGAAAGACTTGGAAAAGAGTCATGAAGGCAAATCCACACTCGATAATATTTTGAGTGTGCAAAAATTCCCCAATGATAAAAGTGGACTTGTATTCAACTCCTATAACAAGAACAAGTCCAAGAGCAACAATAATAAGAGCCAAGACCAAGTCAAGAATTCGGCCAAGATTATTTGCTTCAAGTGCAAGGTTGTAGGACATCATGTAAGATCTTGTCCATTGAATAAAAAGCACTTGAATGAGAAGCAACAAGGGAAGCGGCCATAAGGTCAAGGTCAAGCCCAATCTCAACCTCAAGTTGAAGCTAGGCCACTTCCCAAGAAAAATCAAGATAAGGCTCCCCAAGACAAGGAATCAATGAAGAAGAGAAAGGGGAGCACTTGTTGCTACATATGTCGTGAGAAGGGGCACTTTGCCTCTTCATGTTCAAACGGTACCTTATCTAACCCTATCATTGTTGTTGATGATTATTCTCTTGGGAAGGATAAGTATGGGAATGTGTTTGCCAAGTTTGTTGGAACTCAAAGTGGTGTCAAGAAAAGAACCATTTGGGTTTCCAAGCCTATTGTGACTAACCTCCTAGGACCCAACTTGGTTGGGGACCAACAAGCTCAAACTTGATAATAGGTGTTTGTGGAGGGCATTGGAGACTTTACTAACTCATGAATAATTAAGGGATCTTCATGTATTATATTTGATCAAGTCAAGTTATAAGGATTATCATCTCCCTACCATATACCCAATGCGCCTCTTTGCGGTAACTCGAACTCAAGTCTTTTATATTGTAAGTTACTTGCCCCTTTACATGTTTTGGTTTTGTACCAAGTATGTGTTTGTATTTGTTGTGCCTCATGCTTGCTTATTTTGTGTATTCAAGTATGTCTAGGTGTTTGTCACATCATTTACTCGTGTGTTTTGTTTTGAGCCTCTAATGCATCTTGATGATATCTTATTTAGCTCTTTTCGAGTGGTTAATGGAACATCCCACTTTGGGGGAGTGATATGCCTCACGCATCTCTCAAACCTTAAAATGTGTGTACATGAGTACTACCACTTAGTATTGATATTGCAAGCTTATCTAGTCACTATGTGGTGTGTCATACTCATGAGAAATTCAAATTCTAAATGTCCATTAATTATCTCTAGTTGAGGGTGCTTTGCCTCTTATTAAGAAAAACTGAATATCACAATATGGGGGATTAATATGCTCCTTTTGCATATCACAATCCTAGGAAATGTGAACATATGAGGTAGTGCCACTTAGAGTTGATATTGTTGATTATCTTGTTTCTAGGTGGCATGTTTGCTCAAACAAGGTCCTATTTTTTGTTAGAAGTTTTTATTGCTCATCCTTTCGGTCTCTATTTGAGTAAGAAAATCTTGGTGCGGCTTTCCTCAAATACATATCTCTATATCTTATTTGGGAGACCATTTGCTTCAAGTTATTCTAATCATTGCTTTGCTTGATTGTGTGACTAGTTGAAGCTATCAAGAATCTCTATCTTTGCATAGTGCTTAATCCTTTTATTCCTATCCTATGCTTTTTATTGTGAAGATGTATCTTTAATATCCGTGTAATATACCACCGAAAATCAATTCCATTACACTCATTGTCTTCGACAATTGATATACTTGTGTGTGGTAGCATTTGTGGATCATCTTCACATTGGATTTCACCTCTTATTGCCTTTTTTTATTTCCAAAAATTGTTGTGGATCCCATTGTCTTCCTTGGATTTTGAACATCTCTTTGATGGTGTTTTTGATTATTATCAAATGTGTTTTTAGTGGAAGACAAACCTTTTCTTCTCGGAACCTTGTGACATTGTGAAAAGTGTTAAGGGTTTGGTATATTTGTTGAAACCTTGCTCTTTTGGGAGTTTGTTATCTCATTCTTTCTTCTCTATGGTATTTGCTTGAATGAGATAAATCTTTGAGCATTTGTGCTTTTATTTCATCTTTTATGCTCAATAGTTTTTGCTTGGTTCATTTGTTGAACTTTGTTGAACAAATCTTATGTTGATTTGATTCGTTGATATAGTTTGGACAACAAATGTGTTTTGTCACACCTTGTATGCCTTATTGAATATTTTGGTGTTTTGTCCAAATTATATCTTCGTTGGATCTTGAAAGTATCATGCATGCATGTTTACTAAATGTATATCTTATATCATGTTTTGCTTTCTTTGATCCAATATATAGGGTATACTCCATCAAATCCTTAAACGGCTAAGATGTGCATGAAATTCAAATTTCATCTCTAAATATGCACATATTTTTTTGGAGTGTGTCCTATGTGTTGTGGTTAGTCTAACCACTTTGGACCCAATAAGTTTGGGGACCAAGATGTACTTGAATGTTGTTTTAGGTACATTGGAGATGCAATGGATGCTTGTCTCATCTATAAGAAAGGTGTTGTCACCGCATGATAATTGGAGCCAAGCTAGGATGATTGAAGAATTCTTATCTACTACATCATACCATTGCTATCTCGGTAACAAGTATCTTATTCATGTATACTATTCTTCCATCCAATCTCTTGTAGGTTAAATCTTGGCATGAATTTATTTGTTTGTAAATTTTGTGGTTCTTGCAGGGATCTTTGAAAGAATTTTATATCCTTATTGCTTATGTGAGTAATTTGACATGATGCATATAGTGGGGAGTATATAAAATCATGCTCATGATTCACTAACCCCAAATATGCCCTCTAGCAATTTATTGCATATCAATTCCTCAAGGTACTCTCATGTGCAATATTGTTGAAATTGCATTGAATCCATCCTTTTGATACTTGCTGCCTTTCTCAAAATATCCCAACTACCATTAGTTCCCTTAGTGTTAGTTGTGATGTTTTTGAGGTTTTTGTTTTTCTTTGGTGAAGTTCATTGATATACCATAAGAAAAAAAATAGAGCCATGGGCTATGTATGCACTTAAGCAAAATATCCTTTTTGGTATATCTTATGACTTCCTCTTGGATATCATGTTTCTTATTTTTTTAACCTCTTATATGTGGATGTTTCTTTGTGGATTATTTTTTTTCCACTTAGAAACTTATATACACAAGAGTGTTAATCTCCTGCCTTAATATCCTTGCTCTTTGCCAACCATCTCTCTTATCTTCTTGGTTTTTAATGGTATTGGTAAGGTCTTGATTTAGGAGTGCTCGGTTTACTTTCATTGCATCTTCACACACTCATATCTCATACTTGGTTTCTTTTGGACTTAAGCTTGTCTTGACAAGTGTATTGCTTTATATCTATACTCCTTGTATCTTGGTTGTGTTCTAAATAATATAGAGGGAGTGAGGATTCCATGTTTGTGCATATTGTATTCAAATGAAACAACTAATTTATGCACGAACCTTGGGGAACTTCCTTGATTATTTGGATCTTTCGATTGCTTGCTTCATCCGTTGAAGTTCCTTCACCTTGTTATCCTTTTAGCAATCCTTGATCCTCAATATAGTTTGATTTCCTCCAAGTATTCGTCATTGGATATGTGGGTGTGATTTCACTCATATTACGAGTAATGCACACCTTGGGTAGGAACTCATACGATATTGTACTTCTAACCTTGTTATCCATTTTGGCACTTGTTATCAATGGGGGAGAAGTTTAGAGGGTTTTAAGGGAAATGGTTTTCTACTTAAGATTGGTTTGTTCTTAAGTGTTTGCCTTTCATGCATTTCATCTTTATTATGTTTTGCATGGTTGAATATATAGTGGAAACTCTCCCAAAGGTCATGCTTCACAATGTATGCAATGAAATTCAAGTTCATCACATGTGCATATATTGTGGGGGAGTTTGCTCTATATATGTTGGTTCTACTCACATCTCCTGCATTAGTTGTAGTTTGTGTGAGTATAATCGGTTTTGATACGGGCTAGTATCTTTGTGCTACTTAACCATACCAAATACAACCTCTTGTATACAACTTATTCTCGGATAAGTTGCGTACTTGTTTCTAATATTCATTATATAAACCCTCTTGTTGTGATTGTCATCAATTACCAAAATGGGGGAGATTGAAAGGGTAATTGCCCCTATGTGTGGTTTTGGTGATTAATGACAATCCCTATGGACTAATGTTTTCATTAAGTTTTATATGAAGGAATATTCCATAGGTCATGCTTGTAGTTCATGTGTTGGATTCAAGTATGGATGCCATGAAGATAAAGATATAACTTGAGTATTGGCATCAAGATCATCGAGTTTAAGAGAAGAATATGATATGATCAAGATCTTGAGAGTGTGATATCAATAGAAGAATTTAAGATATGGCTCTAAGTCGGTGTCATGATAGCCTCATTAGTTGAGCTATGGTTGACTAATATTTAGAGCATGTAATCAAATGAAGAGTTCTTTATGTACCTCAATATATTGAGATGGAGCAAGACAAGATACATGGTTGACCAATACAAAGAGTGGAGATTAGATTGAAGTTTGGTCAACACGTGAAGCATAAAGAATGTACCACATGTCTTGTGGTATGGTAAGCTTGTCAATTATGCTTCATGAACTAACCCATTATATATGTGCCTTTGTGTTATCTATATTGGTTAGGTATCTTTTCATGGGCATGCATCAAAAGTAAAGATCTCATATAGCCTATAAGAGGATGACATCAAGTGGTGATCGTCATCAAGGTTGAGAAGGGCAAGTTCAAGATAAGCATCTCGAGAAGATCATTTGCTTGAAGCTTGCCATCCATATTGGTGATAATGTATGTGTGAAGACATGTCTTAATGAAGCTATCCCATGGTGATGTATGGGGGACCAAATTATGAGTCTTCATGTAGCAACAATGATCAAGTGTTGCATTCCGTCTTGGATGGAGCTTGAAGCGTTGTCATCAAGATCAAGCGGGATGCGCAAGGCAAAGGTATGGCCTTTCTAGGTTTTCCTTTTACCGGTCTCAAGGTGTTTGTTGGGAGACCGGGTTATAGGATAGATAACCGCACTATCAAGAGGGGCTTCCGGTTGGGTAACTTGATCACATTGTTTTAGGGAGCTCAAACCTTTGCATACTTTGCTTCTCCCTATTTTGTTGCTTCTTGGTGTTTCTCTGTGTGAGGTTCTTGATCTTGTTGCTAGCTCTTCAACAAGCCCAAGTTCATCGAAAACGCAATTCGTATGCATCTTCTATTGCGTTTTCGAGTTTGGAGGTTTTACCGGTTCTTCTTTAGGGAGGTTCCATACCTCACCTTATTTGGTTCTTTGCCTCTTTCTCTTTCTTGGGTTTTCTTCTCTCTAATAGATAGATCTTATTTTTAGCTTTTCAAAAAGCCCACGTTTGCCAAAATCTGAGTCCGGACGCAAAAGTTATCGCCGTTTTCATGTGCCTGCTTTGATTCCGGCGGAAATTCCGGTGGCGTCGGGTCTGGGGCAGAAATTTCCGGCGGTGACTGGAAATTTCCGGCGAACCACCGAAAAACTGTTCTGAATGATGTTTCGGTTTTGACCAGAACTTTTCTGGTCGATCGGAAATTCCGGTGCCAGATCCGGCGGCGCCGGTTTCCCCACCGGAACGTGTCCGTCCAGCTTGTTTTGTCTCCAACGGTTATCCCCCTTGAAGGGGTATAAAAGGGGGGCTTCTTCCCCAAAGTTCTAGGGTTCTTGAGCATGTTTTTGACCACCATTGTTGACCCCTTTGAGCTTGCTTCCTCTCCCTTCCCTCCTATGATTCTTGCATCCCTTTGAGGGCTTTTGAAGAGGAGATCTAGATCTACAATTCCTCCTCTAAGTGAGGGGAACCCATTGGATCTTGATATTGAAGTCATTGGTTGACTTCCACCATTGTTCTTCCTCTCTAATTCCTCCCTAGCACTTGTTGCTTTGGTGGGATTTGAGAGTGAGGGATTTGAACACCCTTGGTGTTCTTGCTTTGCATTCTTGCATAAGTGTTGAGCTCTCCATTACGATTTGTTCGAGTGAGAGATCGTGAGCTTGTTACTCTTGGAGGGTGACCTCCTAGTTGGCTTGGCGGTTGGTACCGTGGTGTCCTCTTCGTGGAAGATTGTGAAGAGACCCAGGATTCTCCTTCGTGGAGCTTGTGAAGTGGTTGTGGAGTTTGCCATCTCCGGAGTGGAGGAAAAGCAAGCCATAAGGAAAGGGCCTATTCCTTCGTGGGATAGACTCGGAGAAGAAGGTGAGCCTTCGTGGCGTTGGGAAATCCTTCGTGGAATCCCACACCTCTCCAACGTGGCGTACCTTCTTGTAAGGGAACACGGGAATACATCTTCGTCTCCGCGTGCCTCGGTTATCTCTATACCCGAGCTTACTTTCCTTGTGATAGCCATCGAGCTTGAAGTAATTATATCTTGCTTATCACTTGTGGTATATTTATCTTGTGTTATCTTGCTTAGCTTAACTTGTTGTTGGTGCACTTAGTTGAGCCTAGTGTATTTAGGTTTTGTGCTTGTAAAATAAACATTAGTTTAATTCTGTATTATATCAAGCCAAAACCGTAATAGTTTTGAAATTGCCTATTCACCCCCCCCCCCCTCTAGACGACATATCTATCCTTTTAGTGGGATTGCTGAATCTTTTAGCCTTTATACCCGAAAAATAAGCATTAAACAACACATATATTACTTATTACAGATTTGGTAAAGGGGTCGATGCAAATCAATTGTACATGTTTGGTAGAAAAATATCAAAATATATATACACAATAAACAACACTAATGTTACTTATTACATATGTTTAACTATGTTGGTTAGTTCACTCCTAATTGACAGTATATTTTGGACAATAGTGTTGCACCCCTCCTTAATCTTGATGAGATCTTTCTTAATCTCGTTGAGATCTTTCTTCTCAGTACGTCTTTTCTTGCATACCTCTTCTCACCGATTGTTCAAATCGTCGGTCACTTTGACTTAGCACCACATATGAGTTAAAGTGCACTGAAGTACTATCGATTTGTCCTCTTCATCAACCCATGCCATGAAATCGTAGGTCGTATTCTTATGATCGCACACGCAGAACTTGCGGTCGGTGTTCTTCGGCCTTGTCTTGTCACACACCACTTGCAACTTCAATCCGTCTACAAGTCGACTCCGTTCTAATTTGGGTCATAAATATCCTCATGTACATTAGGGTGGATCTTAGAAAAACAACCATGTATAAATGTGTCAGATCGAAAAATCCCCAAATGCTTATGAAATCGAGATAACCCCAATTCAGATCTCGATCAAACAAACATCAAGCATGGTGCGATTAAATCGAAATTATTAAGCATATATAATCGATACACGTACTGGCATCTCGCAGTCGAGCTCTCTACCTCATATCCACTGAAATTGCCAGGCACCCCCGCAGTCTCCGTTATCTCCTTTCGCAAGCTGAAGATTCATCCTGAGAGAGGTTTCAGAGAGGAGAGCCAAGTATAAAGACAAGAATCGGCCCGATGGTGGGCTAGGCAACTCAGCGATAGAGACCAAACCATTCAATGGGATGTGCTTCACTGTTCTCCATTGTGGGACTAGTAGTTGTTTGCAGTGGGCGACTCACAATGCAATTCATCCATCCATCTACTGCGGCATTACTGTTGGGCCACACAGAGATAAATAATTTTTTTCCTACGTGGTGATCCCAAGATCTTGATAGGTAGAAGGCCACGAGGATTACCACCAGACGTGTAGTTGTGGAATTGATGAAGCACGTCACTTGATACAGTGCAGTCCTCACAATCCGATCCAATCCACGATCGTCAAAGTGCTGAACATACAACACCTCCTCTAGTATCCACACGTACGAGGAGGAGTGTCGGTGATGGACTGCTAGGTTCGGTATGGCGGCTGTACTAAACTGGAGTTAGGGTTTCCAACGCATGGAAAAACCTAACTGTGCCCCTTGGGCATCTGCGCTCCAGTATATATAGGGAGTGAAAGTGGGATCCACTCACTTGTGGCTCATTCACTAAAAGGCCTATATTAGTCACTGCGAGTCCAACTCACTGACTCAGTCTATGTCCGATTCGAGTCCAACCCAAATAGATTTCCAGTTCGGATCTAACCCAAACTTGCTCCCGCTCTTAAGTGTGTGACTTGACAGGCTCATGGTGACTCGGACACGATTCGAGTCTTACTCGTGATCGATCAGTTGGCAGCGGCTCCTAGCAGAACATGTTGACTCCCAAGTACCAAAGAGTCATGACGACATACCTTCCAATGCGACTTGCGTATGAGTCCCTTTTGCCTCATGATACATATTTTCAAGCTATAGGCAAATAATCGTCATCCTTCAAATAGCACAACTCTCTTCTTGAGCCGAGATAAGTGATTCATCCGACTAACTCTTAGTCAGCCACCACGATTAACACTTAACCGAGTCATGCATGGCTATGCTTTCCGAATCATATCTTCCGAGAGGGCCTAGAGAATATCTCTCTAGTTTGAGGGGCAAAATCCCATCTTGGTCATCCACATCACGCGGCTTGATTCTTAGTCGACCTGAACTCTACCTTCATAACTGCCTTTTGACGGAATAATGTTTGACAGAACCTAAGTCGGTGATCCACAACTCGGATTGTGCAATGACCTCAGGTCTAAGTATTACATTGATTGAGACATACAAATGACAACTTGTTCGTTGCATCTCAACATGGATCAGTCCGACTCGCTAAACTATTTAGTCGAATCTGTGTAAGTCGGAATAGCATCACCATGCCCATGAAAAGTGGAACCGAGTCATCAGTCGACTTTCACATTAGTCTAAGTTGTGTGTCTAGCACAACCTCAATAGCCAAGGATATTTAGTATGAACAACATAAATATATAGTTCCACAATCGAATCACATATTCAATGATACATATTAGTAGTTCATACAAGGACATTAACTTTATGAATACAATGGGAATAACATCATACATGATTGCATCTATGGCATATTCCCAATAGTCTCCCACTTGCACTAGAGTCAATCATCTGACATCACATGTCTAGGCATCTAATGCCCATAGCTCTTAAGTGCACCTCATGCTTTGGCCGTGGTAGCGGATTTGTCAACGGATCTGCAATATTTGCATTCGTGTGTACCTTGCATAACTTGATATCACCTTGATCCATAAACTACTGAATCAGATGGTACCGCATGAATATATATTTGTTCTTCTAGTGTTGTCTAGGTTCCTTGGCTTGTGCAATAGCACCATTGTTATCACAATACACGTCTAACGGATTGGACAAGCCTTGAACCACACCAAGATCCATGAGGAACTTCCTCATCCAAACGGCTTCATTTGCCGCCTCCGAGGCGGCAATATACTCGGCCTCTATCATAGACACAAACACAGTCTCTTGCTTGGAACTCCTCCAACTCACAGCCCCTCCATTTATAACAAACACATATCCGTATTGCAAACGAGAATCATTCGAGCTAGTGAGATAACTCGCATCTATGTAACCCCTTATACTGAGTTCATCATCACCTCCATACACTAGGAACATATCCTGAGTCCTTCTCAAGTACTTAAGGATATTTTTAGCCGCTGCACAGTGCATTTCTCCAGGGTCAGCCTGATATTTTCTCACAACATTTAGAGCATAGGAAACATCTGGCCTTGTACAAATCATAGCATACATGATGAATCCAACTGCATAAGCTTACAAAATCTCACTCATCCGACTTCGCTCATTAGTTGTCGAAGGACACCGAGTCTTGCTAAGTTTTACACCATGGGACATTGGTAAGAATGATGGCCCACAAGTATAGGGGGTGTATCGCAGTATTTTCGATAAGTAAGAGTGTCGAACCCAACAAGGAGCAGAAGGTGCTGGCTAGTGGTATGGATCAGGAATTCACTACAAATACTTAGCAAACGGATTTTTAGTGGTTTTTGATAAAGCAAGTAAATAAAGTATGAGTAAATAAAATACAATAAGAATAAATGCACCAAGTGTCCCAATCCTTTATTCAGCAAAGGACAAGCTGGTTGTATTACTTAAGATGACCAAACGTTCTCGAGGACACACGGGAATTCTGTCAAGTGCTTTCGCTTCATATAGTTGATTAATCTTCTTTAGCTTGCTAAGTGTTGTCTTGGTGAACTGTGCTAATGTACCTACCTTCCTATTACTAATACATACTTGTGATTATACCCCTTTCTAACATTCGTATGTACAAGAAATTAATTTATGTTGAAACATAACAACAGCTTTAAACTATAAGACCCCGACAGCCCCTTGTGCAATGGTTTCCTAACGGGGTTCAGGTTTCACACTCCGCAACCCCTACGATTAGTAGCCAAATACACAATGCATTCCCCTAGGCCCATATAGATGAAGTGTCATGTAGTCGACGTTCACATGACACCACTAAAAGAAGTACACCACAACTTAAATATCAAACTATTGAATCTTTCTCAACACAATTCCACTACTAACAACATGACTTCTCCCATGTCCTCAAGAACAAAACGAACTACTCACAAGACATCATATGGATCATGATCAGAGATGGAATGATGATGTGTAACAATATGAACATAAAAAATAATTCAATGGTTCTACTCAATAGCATCAACTACAAGGAGTAATCAACACCGAGAAAGTTTCCCCTAAGAACTATGCAAGATTCAACCCAATTGTTACAGCAATATGGAGATGGTGATGATTGTGCTGGTGGTGATGATGGTGGTGATGATGGTGATGATGGTGATGATGATCCCAATGTAGTCTAGCTTGATGGTGGTGTTGATGGCGACGAACTCCCCTCTCCGGGAAGGAATTTCCCCGGCAGAAATCTGTCTGCCAGAGAGATCTTTCTCTCTTGGTGTTTTCCGCCCCGCAGAGGCAACGGAATCTTTCTGTGGTCGCTCTCCAGGTATTAGGGTTCCGTGGAGATAATATACGCTAGAGGGGAGAGCTGGAGGTGGGCCAGGGTAGCCACACCACCTGGTGGCGTGGCCCCGGGTGGCCTGCGCCAGGGGGTGGTGTGGGCCCCCTGTGGCCCATCTCCACTCCTCCTTCTGGCAGTGACATGGGTATACCCTACAGGTACTCGAGCTTGGTATATACGGACTGAATACAATGGAAGCCCACGGTGTTGCCAAGGCCCAAATGGAGAACTCGAGTAACCTACGGACTCTCGATTGATTGCAGAACAAGAAGAAGCTAAAGATAGAAAGTTTAAAGGGAAAGCCCTAACTTGTAACTGACTCGACCTGCTACCCGAGACGTAGCCTATCTATATAAAGGATAGGAGGGGGTGGCGAGGAGGACACATGCAACCCTAGTTTCCACAATTCTCGCCAGATTGCATCTGCGCACCATTGTAATCTTTGATTCCTTCGTTAATTCCACGAGCAGACAAGAAGGAGTAGGGACCTCTATGAGGCCTGAACCTGGGTAAACCTTGCGTCCCTGTGTGCTTGTTTGCTAGCCGATTGATGCTTCCAGCGCTCCCTCCTTCTCCAAAACCCAAGTCCATAACAATGGGCATTGATGAGTTAAACCCTTGTCAATTGGCGCCGTCTGGGGTAATTGGGAGTGCTGATGTTGCGGCTTCTTCGGCCCCATCAACTGCGATCTACAACTCCGCAACGGCGGAGATTCGCCAGCTGTTTGGCGCATTCGACTTCACCGTCCACACATCGGCCACTCGCCCGGCTTTCGAGTCCGTGGGCGATGAATTAGCCTGGCGATCGGGAGCTTCCGCTTCCAAGTTTGTTAGATGGGCACACTTCGCATGCCTGACCAGCCAACGACACCATCGATTGCTCCAGCATCGTGGTTCCCTCCACCGATCGGCACCCTCAGTGAGCTCAATACCTCGACAACAGTCGAGAATACGGCCAGCGACAGTAGTCGCGAATCCGATCTGGGCGATCTAGCAACTAAAGATGGAGCCTACGGTTCCGGATCTGAAAGTTGTGGGAGCAATAGCTTCCCCAACCACTTCATGTGTGTCGTCATCAACGCTGGCGACTCCTCCGCCAATCGCGACAAAACGGGCAACGGTGGCAATGGAACTGACCCGCCAAACGGTGGCATACCTAATGGCGGACCACCCAACGGCGGCCCTACTAATGGCGCGCCCGTCAACAATGGAGGGCAGTCGAACCTCCAACTATGGTGAACGAGCACACTAGTGAATGTGTCGTGATCAGGCTCAACGATCTCGAGTGGGCCCGCTGCCAAGAAGCCCTACGAGGCAACCCTCTACCTTTCGGCTCCCCGCAAGAACTGCTGATGGTCTACCATTGGCTCCTGGAATAGGAATACAAACGCCAAGTGCATACACTCACGCAACTCGAAGCGCGTAAAAAGGCGGCAGACGAGTCGAGCCTCCGACGAGATGGGATCTCCTCCCACGGAGAATCCTCCTCCAAGTGGAATGAGTACATCGCTAACAAGAGGCGATCTCGATTGGCCCACCTCACCGAACAAGAGTGTGTAGAAGCCGCAAAGGTCCTTGACTTCGGTTCCATGATGGTGGATACGCGTGGCAACGTGCTCCCAAAAACACCGCAAGCTGCGGTAATGGCGGCCACCATGTACCTCCTCAACAACCAGCCGCCAGCTGGAGATCCGCGAGCCACCATGCATCGATCTACGATCGCAGGTTTGGGGCTAATCGAGGCTGCCCTCGATAAAGAGCCGATGCCGGAACCCAAGAAGGGCAAGGCCCTGGAGAAACGCTATTCCTCACCCTCGTCCAGCGACAACAGTCACAATCTGTCTCGATGTCACCGCTCACGGCGGCACGATCACGACTATGATGCATGCGATGACCTCACGCATCGCAAAATCAACAAGTCAAGGGCACGACGTGCTCGCTCGACTGATTCAGAAGAAGACGGTACTAAACTCTGTGGCACCATATGCTTCAGCAGAGGCGAATGCCTAAGGGATTCAAACTCTCATCAGAAAATCCAAAATTTGATGGCCTACAGGACCCGAAGATCTGCTTGGAAGACCACTTTTCCTCCGTCAAGCTGCACGAAGGGAGTCGAAGCATGGCCATGCAATGCTTGCAGCTACAGCTGCAGGGCGCCGCCCACGCATGGCTCAACAATCTCCCGCACGGATCCATTCGCATCTGGGAAGAGCTGGCCTACAGCTTTGTGCGCAACTTCAAGGGCACTTACAGAAGGCCCGCATCAATCAAAGAATTGAGGAGCTACCAGCAAAGGTCAGGCGAATTGCTACGCTCGTACATCCAGAGGTGGTCCATCATCAAGAACTCCGCAGAAAACATCTCGGAGGATCGCGCAATCGACGCATTCAACGGCGGTGTTCGCCGCATGGAGCTTAGAGAGGCGCTAGGTCGCTCGAAGCCCAAAACAATCGACCACCTGATGGAGATCGCGAATCAGTGGGCCGATGGAGAAGATTTGGTGAGGAACTGCACCTACTCCGATGACGATGAAGACCTCAGGTGCAGACGTGACCATCGAGGCAAGCAGCGAATGCGCACATATGATGACCGCGACGATGTCAACATGGTCGCAGCCGGCTACACCGACAAGCACGACGATAGCCGCAACAACGGCTATCAGAGCGGTGGATATCGCGACTCCGGGAAAACCAAGCAAGTATGGCAATGCCACACTCGCGACGAGGCACCCGCAACATCCATCGAGGACAAGCTGTCCGGGCCATGCACCATATACTTCTACATCGACAAGCATGACGGCAAAAAGAAATCCAGCCACCTCCTTAAGGACTGTCGCGAGTTCCTCAAACTTCATGAGGGCCTGGCTCGGATGAATCGTGACGCGGTCAACAGGGGCTATGGAGCCGCCCTAGGTGTTGTGGCACATGGAGCTCCTCCACCGCCACCTGGACCACCACCAACCGCAGCTGCGCCTGACCAGCATCACGGAGACGAGCCGTACCCATGGGCCATTGGCACCATGATGATCCAAAAGGGCCGCCCCTCCAAACGGGTGCAAAAGTCCATCACTCGCCAAGTCAATTTGGCGACAAACTCACCACCATCCACCACTGAGTACCTCAGTGGAAGCGACTCCTGCATCACCTTCGACAACCGTGACCATCCGCGCCAAGTACCTCGTCCAGGCCACTGTCCCCTCGTACTCGAGGCACAATTGGAGGCTTCGATATGAGTCGCGTCTTCATGGACGGTGGAAGCGGCATCAACCTTATGTTCGCAAGTACCTTGCGTGCAATGAGGATCCCTCTGACATGTCTGGAAGTCTCAGACACGACATTTCACGGCATCGTCCCAGGCAAGGGCATATACCCCTGGGCAAAATCAACCTCGACGTCATCTTCAGCACACCGAAGAACTTTCGGCGCGAGCGCATCGACTTCGAAGTCGTCGACTGGCCCTCACAATACCACTGCATCCTCGGACGCATTGCGTTCGCTAGGTTCATGGCAGTACCACACTACGCCTACCTGCAGATGAAAATGCCAGGTCCAAATGGCGTCATCACAGTCAATGGGAACTTCGAGAGGTCCGACAGCTGTGACCGGGAATTCAACAGAATCTCCTAGTCCTTCGGCATGCAGGAGGAACTCCCAAGATTGAAGGAGTCAACAGACAACAGTCTGCCTCCCCTGAGCAGGCCAAGCTCACCCGACCTATCCTTCGACTCGTCGGTGCACACAAAGAAAATCCAGGTCCACCCAACGGACCCGAACAAGATGGCTCTCATCGCCAACAACTTGAGTTCCGCATAGGAACTCGCGCTCGTCGAATTCCTCCGTGAGCACTGGGAAATCTTCGCCTGGTGTCTTGCGGACATGCCAGGAGTTCCCGGGGAATTCGCCGAGCATGCACTCAACGTGAATCCAGACGCCAAGCCAGTCAAGCAAACAATCCGGTGGTTATCTCTACCACGAGCACAAGCAGTCGGGATGGAGATCAACAGACTCCTCGACGCAAACTTCATACGCGAGATCAAGGAAAGCACTTGGCTCGCTAATACAGTGTTGGTGCCCAAAAAAGACACGGATATCCTACGGATGTGTGTGGACTTCACCTCCTTGAATAAGCACTGCCCAAAGGATCACTTCCCGCTACCACGAATTGACCAAATCATTGACTCCACCGCGGGATGTGAAAGACTCTGCTTCCTCGACGCCTACTCAGGCTACAATCAGATTTGAATGAAGGATGAAGATTAAGAGAAGACGGTGTTTAGAACGCCTTTTGGTGTATTGTGTTATAACACAATGCCCTTTGGGCTCAAAAACGCAGGAGCCACCTATCAGCGGTGCATGCAGGCCTTCCTCAAGAGCCAACTTGGTCGCAACATACAAGTCTACGTTGATGACATCGTAATCAAGACCAAATAGGAAGCTTCACTAATCGATGATTTGCGTGAAACCTTCGCCAACCTCGACCACTACCAGATCAAGCTCAATCCGGACAAATGCGCCTTTGGCGTACCATCTGGGCAACTACTCGGATACCTCATCTCTGTGAGAGGAATCGAGGCAAACCCGAAGAAAATAAAAGCCATACAAGCCATGGAGAAGCCGAAGAACGTAAGAGGTGTCCAGCAGCTAGCTGGGTGAATTGCGGCACTCAATCGATTCATCAGTCGAATGGGTGAAAAGGCACTACCCTTCTACCAACTTCTCCGCAAAACTGACAAGTTCGAGTGGACCAATGAGGCACAGGAAGCATTCGAAGACCTCAAGCGTCTACTATCTACCTCACCAGTACTGGTGACCCCACGCGAAAGGGAACCACTGCTGATGTACATCTCCGCCACCAACCAGGTGGTTAGCGTGGTGCTCGTGGTGGAACGAGCCGAGGAAAACAAGGTCCACGGGGTACAGCACCTAGTCTACTACCTCAGCGAGGTACTCACGCCAACAAAGCAGCGGTACCCGCACTATCAGAAGCTGGCATATGGCGTCTTCATGACAGCCAGGCGACTACGCCACTACTTCAAGAAGCACCCAATCGTGGTGGTCAACGACGCCCCGCTTGGGCACATCCTCAACAACCCCGACGCCACCGGACGAGTCACGCTTTGGGGAATCGAGCTGTCTCCACGAGACATTACATATGAAAAGCGCGACGCGATCAAGTCGCAAGTTCTCCCTGACTTCCTCGTGGACTGGATGGAGAATCAGCTCCCTAAAAAACCAGATATGTCTTACCTCTAGACAATGCACTTTGATGGATCCAAGCGAAAGGACGGAGCTGGCGCAGGTGTCATACTCACATCACCCCAGGGAGACAAGTTGAAATATATTCTGCGAATGCAGTTCACCGCCTCCAACAATGAAGCTGAATACGAGGCCCTGTTGCACGGTATGCGGATGGCAAAGGCCTGCGGTGCCAGGAGGCTCATCATCTACAGCGACTCCAAGCTGGTCGTCAACCAGACAATGCACGCCTGTGACACACTGAGCGACAACACGATCGCCTACCGCAACCTCTACGACACACTCGAAGGGGACTTCGACGGCTGTGAGCTGTGGCACGTGGGTCACGAAAGCAATGAAGAGGCGGACGCACTCGCCAACATTGGCTCCACCTTCGGCTCCATACCACCCGGGGTATTTCTCGAGCACATCTACGAACGCTCCATTAAGCCGAAGGCCGCCGAGAAGAAAACAAGCACAACAACGGACTTGGGGGCTACGCCACCCAATGAGCCAACGGGGGTCCAATGGGGGTTGACACAGGACTCGAAGGTCCAATGGGGGTCATGATGATCGAGCCATCTTGGACTCAACCGTACATCACATACCTTCTCAGCAAGAGGCTACCGGACGATCCGACTAACGCACGGCACATTACGCGGAGATCCAAGGCATTCGCTGTTATCGATGGTGAACTATACAAGCGCAGCATCACAGGAGTACTCCAACGATGTGTCTCCAACGCTGATGGAAGAGTTATTCTCCTCGACATCCATCAGGGGACTTGCGGGCACCACGCCGGCAGCCACGCCCTCGTCGCCAAAGCTCTACGAGCTGGATTCTACTGGCCTACGGCCATGCGTGATGCCAAGGACATCGTCCAAAAATGCAATGCTTGTCAGCGATTCGCGGACAAACCACATGCACCTGGCGCGGAGCTCCGGCCAATTCCATTGGCTTAGCCCTTCGTGCAATGGGGACTCGACATGGTCGGCAAGCTCCCAAAGTCCTCGCGAGGTAGCTACGTATACCTCTTGGTCGAAGTCGACAAATTCACAAAGTGGATAGAGGCCATGTGATGACCCACAAGTATAGGAGGTGTATCGCAGTATTTTCGATAAGTAAGAGTGTCGAACCCAACAAGGAGCAGAAGGTGCTGGCTAGTGGTATGGATCAGAAATTCTCTACAAATACTTAGCAAACGGATTTTTAGGGGTTTTTGATATAGTAAGTAAACAAAGTACGAGTAAACAAAAGACAAAAAGAATAAATGCAACAAGTGGCCCAATCCTTTATGCAGCAAAGGACAAGCCGGTTGTATTACTTAAGATGACCAAACGTTCTCGAGGACACATGGGAAGACTGTCAAGTGCTTTCGCTTCATATAGTTGATTAATCTTCTTTAGCTTGCTAAGTGTTGTGTGGATGAACCTATGCTAATGTACCGACCTTCCTAGGACTAATACATACTTGTGATTATACCCCTTGCAAACATCCGTAAGTACAAGAAAGTAATTAAGGTAGAAACCTAACCACAACTTTAAACTCTAAGACCCTGATGTCCCTTATGCAATGGTTTCCTAACGGGGGTTCAGGTTTCTGTCACTCCGACAACCCCTACGATTAGTAGCCAAATACACAATGCATTCCCCTAGGCCCATATAGGTGATGTATCATGTAGTCGACGTTCACATGACACCACTAGAAGAAGTACACCACAACTTAAATATCAAACTATTGAATCTTTCTCAAAACAACTCCACTACTAACAACATGACTTCTGCCATGTCCTTAAGAACAAATGAACTACTCACAAGACATCATATGGATCATGACCAGAGATGGAATAATGATGTATAACAATCTGAACATAAACAATAATTCAATGGTTCACTCAATAGCATCAACTACAAAGAGTAATCAACACCGGGAAAGTTTCCCCTAAGAACTAATGCAAGATTCAACCCAATTGTTACAGCAATATGGAGATGGTGATGAGGGTGCTGATGGTGATGATGGTGGTGGTGATGATGATGATCCCGATGAAGTCCAGCTTGATGGTGGTGTTGATGGCGATGATCTCGCCTCTCCGGGAAGGAATTCCCCTGGCAGAAATCTGTCTACCAGAGAGATCTTTCTCTCTAGGTGTTTTTCGCCCCGCAGAGGCGGCGGAATCTTTCTGTGGTAGCTCTCTGAGTCTTAGGGTTTCGGGAGGATAATATACGCTAGAGGGGAGTGCCAGGGGTGGACTAGGGTGGCCACACCACCTGGTAGCACGGTCTAGGCTGGCCCGCGCCAGGGGGTGGTGTGGGCCCCCTGTGGCCCATCTCCAGCCCTCCTTATGGCTTCCTTCATCTTCTGGAAAAATAGGATTTTCCGTATATTTTCCCGGATTTTCTGATCTTCGTGAATTTTGCCTCCAAACAACACCTTTTCCATCAGAATCCTGACTGCAGCGGTCCATGCTCCAAAAGTCATCAACCATGCAAAAACAGATGAAATAACATAAGTATCACCTCTCAATACGAAATATATCAATGAATAACAGTGAATTATGACATAGAATAGTGATGCAAAATGGACGTATCAACTCCCCCAAGCTTAGACTTCGCTTGTCCCTGTTTAAACCGAGCTCAATAAACATGGCCTCAGGTTTATGGAGTGAAGAGTCGATAAAAGAATACGGACAAGAAGCATCACATTCATCAATACATAGATCATAATAGAAGACAACTCACTATTATATAACTTAACTTGCAATGAGTAAAGAAAACACAAATAAGATACATAAAGTAAATCATAATTGGTAATGGCAAACTTAGCTCTTGGTCGAAGAATAGTTTGATAATTTCCTGGAGTTCACACATAATTGGTTTTTCAATGATAGCTTTCAAAGTAGTAAACATCAAGATAAGAGCAATGTGCAAAACAAGGAACATAAGAAACATGATTGAATAAATCATCATATGAATGAATGAAACATAACAACTCAAAATACTTGCTGAGATAGAAGGGAGTAGGTTTACTGACTCAACTAAAAAGTAAAAAGAAAGGCCCTTCGCAGAGGGAAGCAGGGATTGCAAGTCTCATAAAGAGCTCCCAAAAATTATGATACTTACTAGCTTTCAGCTCTCATTGCCCCTATCATAGGAATCTTTAGGTGATTAAGGTTAAAGTGACACAACTAAGAGGATATGCTTGACAAGTTATAAGTTGAAATCTCATGCCCCTTACTTATGAGTACCGAACCTCATGCTACTCAACTTCAGTCACGAGTAAGCTCTTGTCATTGTAAATATACGTGTATCATTGAGAACCGCCAACGGGGTACCCCTTGCACATGACATAGGAGCTATCCCATAATCAAAATGACAAGGCAAGCAAACAGTGAGCATCTCAGCGATCTTTTTATTTGCTATTTGCATAGGTTTTTATTGAGGATGCTTCATAGAATGCTCACTATAGTTATGCTGCAAGTTTCCACCATGATTAGGCATTGGCTTAGGCTAGCGGCCCAGGCGTTTCTCTAACACACATATAAACTCCATGATCTTACAAGTTCCACTTTTATTTCACACCGCCAGGATCCATAAGCAAAAGAACATGATATCAACTAGGTACAAAGTACCAGCCCAATGTTGAAAGCGTTCCCCATGATACATGGTTCTGCTAACTTCAACTCATAAAGCGCAAGCATATACGCAACAAAGAAGGACCCAATGGTTCAAGTTTATTAAATGCAAGAAAAGTAAAGTGTTCCATCAAGTTTGTGAGAGCTTTAATCACTAATTTTCACATAACAAGTTTAATTTGGGAGGTAGATAAAACAATAATTTACTTGGAGTAGCAATAATGCTAATAGGTAGGTACGGTGGACACGAATGGCAAAGGTTTTGGTTTAAAGGAGGTGGATGCACGAGAAGAATTCCCTCTCAGTACAGGTTTTTGGCTAGCAAGGTTGGGTAACAAGTACAAGAGTTGAAGGAAACAAACAAACATACAAGTGATAAAGACAAACATGCAATCTTCCTTGGAAGCACAAAAGATCCTAACTAGAGAATACTAGACTTACGAGCAAATCAAGAAAGAAAGATGATGAAATTATTTTTCTTTAGAGTACTTCTATCTTTTTCATTCAACTCTCAAAAATAATGTTGCTACTGACCGAGCCAGGTTTGCCAAAACCAACTAAATTAACTCAATGATCCCAAAGTGATACCAATACTAACAACAAGATCAATCATATAACCACGAATTGAAAACTAATATAAGCTATGAAAAAGAGTGAATGATAGAACTTCTCATTAATATTCCATAACGGCAACTCACACCAAGGGATACATATCTAACGAGAGAGGGGACACTTCCATAATGAAAACCATACTACATAATAACTCCTCTATTCATGATATGACTCTACTAAAAAGGTAAAAAGATAGAAGATAGTGATGTGATACCGCGACACTCCCCCAAGCTTGGAACAAACCAAGGGGATGCCAAACCTGATGACGAATTACTCCTTTGGTGGTGGTGGTATCCTCTCATCTTCGTCCGACTTCCAGGGTAAGGGCTTCCCATCAACAAAGGACATCGTGGTCTCTAGCATCCTAAAAATTGCAGCAGCACTTATGCGTTTAAATCTAACTTCGTACTCATAGTTTTGATTTTGAACATCGTAGAGCTGTGCTTGAAGTTCATTGGTTGTTTGGCGGAGTGAGAGGACTTCATCCTTGAGCTCAGCTGTCTCCTTTTGGTGCTCGGTGATGAGTTCAGAACAAATCTTATGGATGATATCCACTTCACGCTCCGCCATCTTCTTGTACCTAAAGACTTCTTGCTCCAGTGCTTCCATCCTATCCTCCAGACTTCCTTCACCTTTAGGGCCTCGAACCTCTTTTATCCGGAGTTCCCCATCTTCAAGCAACAACTCCTTGGGATGAATCTTCAACTCTCTCATGTATGGGTTGATGATATCCTCTAAGGAATCTTCCTTGGCTGGTCCAGAGAAGACATTGTAGCTCCAAATCTGGGACTCTAGCTGTCAGAAATGGATCGAAACGAAAACACGACGAAAACACGATATACGAACATCGGGAGATCCGAGGGATTATATATTACGAAGTTTCATGACGAAAGGAAGGTACTGGGAGAAAACAGGTCGGAGACGGAGTCTGGGGTGGCCACACTACCTGGTGGCGCGGCCAGGGGTGGGCTCGCGCCACAGGGTGGTGTCAGCCACCCTGTCTCCGTTTCCATCCCTTTTTCGCTTCGTAGCTTTCCTTAATGGCTAAAAACTGCAAAAATATAGTCGGATAGTATTTTTGTGGAACTTTTCTTACCAGAACTGTTACCTATTTGAAAACAGACTCTGCAGGTCTCTGAATTTGGTCCTTGATAAATTTTTCCGGAGTTATAACTTGAAAAGCATCAACATCTTCATTGTAAGAATCCCCAGCAATATAGTGTTTGAGTCGCTGCCCATTCACTACTTGTGTAGTATTATCTTTTAAAGAAGAAATTCTTATTGCTCCTGAACAGTATACTTCTTCAATAATGAAAGGTCCTTCCCATTTTGACAGTAGCTTTCCTGCAAAAAATCTGAGACGAGACCTATACAATAGAACTTTCTCACCAACATGAAATTCTCTCTTAACTATTCGCTTGTCATGCCATCTTTTAACTTTTTCTAGAGCCTAGCATTTTCATAGGCTTCACTCCTCCATTCATCTAAATAACTTAAGTCAAATAATCTTTTCTCACCAGCGAGCTTACAATCTCTATTTAGTTCTTTAACTGCCCAGTAAGCTTTGTGTTCTAATTCTAAAGGTAGGTGACAAGCTTTCCCATAAACCATTTTATAAGGAGACATCCCCATAGGATTTTTGTAGACAGTTCTATAAGCCCATAAAGCATCATTCAACTTTTTAGCCCAGTTTTTTCTAGATCTAATAATAGTCTTTTGCAAAATGGATTTAATTTCTCTATTTGATAACTCTACTTGCCCGCTAGTTTGGGGGTGATAAGGTGAAGCAATTCTATGATTAACATCATATTTAGCAAGGGTCTTTCTAAAACCACCATGAATGAAGTGAGAACCCCCATCAGTCATGAGATACCTAGGCACTCCAAACCTCAGAAAGATAACATCCTTAAGCATTTTTAGAGAAGTTTCCCCGTCAGCACTCTTCGTAGGAATGGCTTCTACCCACTTAGTAACATAATCAACGGCAACAAGAATATGAGTATAACCTTTCGGGGGAGGGAAAGGCCCCATAAAGTCAAATCCCCAGCAATCAAAGTGTTCAATAACTAGAGAGTAGTTCATAGGCATTTCATTGTGTCTAGAAATATTACCAACACGCTGACATTCATCACAAGATAAAACAAATTTTCTTGCATCTTTAAAAAGGGTAGGCCAGTAGAAACCTAATTGTAGCACCTTTTGTGCAGTTCTATCTCTTGCATGATGTCCTCCATAAGCACTACCATGACATTTACGCAATATCTCCTTTTGTTCATATTCTGGAACACATCTTCGCATAATATCGTCCACCCCTTCTTTGTATAAGTGTGGGTCATCCCAAAAATAATGCCTCAAATCATAGAAGAACTTCATCCTTTGCTGAGCTGTACAAGTTGGAGGCAAATACTTGGAGACAATAAATTTAGCATAATCAGCGTACCAAGGGATCCTCATGAGCTTATTCTCATCGGGCTAATCGCTCATTTGGGAAACTATCATTAACAGGCATAGGGTCAAAAGAGATGTTTTCCAATCGAGATAAATTATCAGCTACAGGGTTTTCAGCACCTTTCCTATCTACTATATGTAGATCAAACTCTTGTAAAAGCAGCACCCATCTAATAAGCCTAGGCTTAGCGTACTTTTTCGTCATAAGGTATTTAATAGCAGCATGATCAGTATGAATGGTGACTTTTGAGTCTACAATATAGGGTCTAAACTTATCACAAGCAAAAACGACAGCTAGAAATTCTTTTTCAGTAGTAGCATAATTCCTTTGAGCAGCGTCTAAAGTCTTACTAGCATAATGAATAACGTTTAACTTTTTATCAATTCGTTGCCCAAGGACAGCACCTACAGCAAAATCACTAGCATCACACATTATTTCAAAGGGTAAACTCCAATCAGGTGGTTGAACAATAGGGGTTGTACTTAAAGCCTTCTTAAGAGTTTCAAAAGCTCCCTTACAATCATCATAAAAAACAAAGGGTACATCTTTTTGAAGAATATTAGTGAGGGGTTTTGATATCCTAGAAAAGTCTTTGATAAACCTTCTATAGAAACCAGCATGACCAAGGATACTACGAATACCTTTGATGTCTCTTGGGCATGGCATCTTCTCAATTGCCTCAACCTTAGCTCTATCAACTTCTATATCTCTTTCAGAAACTTTATGCCCAAGGACAATCCCTTCATTAACCATGAAGTGGCATTTCTCCCAACTAAGAACAAGATTAGTTTCTTCACATCTCTGCAAAACTTTATCAAGGTTGTTTAGACAATTATCAAAAGAAGTTCCATAGACAGAAAAGTCATCCATGAACACTTTCACAATTTCCTCACAGAAACCATGAAAGATAGCAGACATGCACCTTTGAAAAGTACCAGGAGCATTACATAAACCAAAAGGCATATGTCTCTAAGCATAAGTTCCGTAAGGGCAAGTAAAAGTAGTTTTTTCTTGATCTTGTTGTTTAACAGCAATTTGAGAGAAACCAGAATAACCATCAAGGAAACAAAAATGGGTCTTTTTAGACAACCTTTCCAACATTTGATCAATAAAAGGAAGCGGGTAGTGATCTTTCTTAGTAACTTTATTGACTTTTCTAAAATCAATGCACATCCTATAGCCTACTACTATTCTTTGAGGAATAAGCTCATCATTATCATTAGGAACAATGGTAATACCTCCTTTTTTAGGAACACAATGAACAGGACTAACCCATTCACTATCAGCAATAGGGTAAATAATACCAGCATCAAGGAGTTTCAATACCTCATTCCTTACTAATTCCTTCATCCTAGGATTTAAACGTCGTTGGTGCTCTACTACTGGCTTTGCATCTGGTTCTATGTTGAGATAATGCTGACATATAGTAGGTGAAATCCCTTTTAAATCATCCAGAGTATAGCCCATAGCTCCTCGGTTTTTCCTCAAAACCTCCAATAACCTTTCTTCTTCCTTTCCTGAAAGTTTAGCGCTAATAATAACAGGATATATCTTTTTATCATCAATATAAGCGTATTTAAGATCATCAGGGAGAGGTCTTAGATCGAAGACCGGATCCTTTTTAGGTGGCAACATGGTACCCAAGTCTTCTACAGGCAAGTTATGCTTAAGCATCTTAGGCTGATCACGGAGAATCTTGTCAATCTCATTCCTTTCTTCCATGAAGATTTCACTTTCATGATCTTCCATAAATTGTTGCAAAGCATTGTTAGGAGCAAGAGAAATAGAAGCAAGTTGTTCAAATCTAAAATCCTCATTGTGGGTTTCCTCTTCACAAGGTTCTTTAGCAAATTTTGAGAAATTAAACTCATAAGATTCCCTAGCGAACTTAGTCAAGATTTTCTCCCTTTTGCAACCTATAATAGCTCCACAAGTACTAAAGAAAGGTCTACCAAAAATAATAGGATAAGTTTTACTAGCAGCTGAACCGAGTACTAGAAAATCAGCACGGTACTTAATCTTACCACAAAGAACTTCCACATCTCGTACAATACCAATTGGAGAGATG
This sequence comes from Avena insularis, assembly GCA_023614405.1. Lineage (NCBI taxonomy): Eukaryota > Viridiplantae > Streptophyta > Magnoliopsida > Poales > Poaceae > Avena > Avena insularis. Next base: position 604,756,463 of record CM042690.1, on the reverse strand, counting down.
ATCTCTCTATTAGCAAGGTGAATAACCACATCAATCTCTTCCAATTCGCAGGGACTGATTTCATGCATAATTTCTCTGTAAGCTCATAAGGAATAGCACTGGAACTTGCATCAATATCACATAAACCATAATAGCAATGATCACCAATTCTAACAGAAAGCACAGGAACACTAGCTTTTTTAGTTCTATTAGGATGTGAAACAATATTAGAAGCATCCTCACAAAAGACTATGTGTCCATCTTCTATGCTTTTAGTGACAAGGTCTTTCACAATTGCTACCACAGGTTCAACGTTTATTTGTTCATCAGGTTTTAAAGTTCTCTTTTCACTTTTGGTGATTACATTAGTTATCATAGGATGATCCTTTACCTTTTCTGGGAAGGGAATCTTCTCGATGTAAGGTTCAGGTAAGATGGGATCAATAATGCAATACTCAGCACTCCCAACAGGAACACAGTCAACAATATATTTATAAGAAGCAAAAGCCCTAAAGCAATTCGTAATGACTTGTAAATCAAGACCATAAGCATTTTTAATATTTTGAAAGTCATCAGTTCCCATAAAAGATTCAATGCATTCATAATCATAATTTATACCTGACTTTCTACCTTTGTCATTCTCCCAAGCTTCAGCATTGTCTTGAATACGGTCCAGAAGATCCCATTTAGCTTCTTCTTCCATGTGAGTAAATGATTCGGCACAAGAAGCATCCAATAAATCCTTGTCATGTAGAGGGAGCCTTGCATAGAAGTTATTGATAATAATATTGTTGGGGAGCTCATGAATGGTACATTTGAGCATTAGTAACTTCAATCTCCCCCAAGCTTGAGCTGTACTCTCTCCATCAAGAGGCCAAAAGTTGTATATTTGATTCCAATCTTTATGAATCTCACTAGGAGGATAAAACTTTGAATAAAAGAGAGGCACTGTTTCCTCCCATTCCAGAGATTGACCATTCTTCAGCAGCTTATACCATTCCTCAGCTCTTCCTTTCAGCGATAATGAGAATAACTTCTTCTTAAATACCTGCACACTTGAACAACCCGCATAATTCGTGTATAAAGAGCAAATGATCACCGGGATGGACAGTTCCATCCCCAACGTAGTAGTTATCCATAACATGATCAATAATTCTTGTAGGTATTTTAAAAACATCATTCTCAGCAGGTGGTGGCTTATCTACTACCTTAGCAGTGGTAGTAGCATTACCAAATAAGAAACTCAGCAAATTATCCATAATGAAAATAAAGCAACTAGCAGAAGTAAACAATACTCACAGTAGAAGTTTCCTTTACCAGTTCCACTCTCCAATAGCACTTCACTCCCCAGCAACGGCGCCAGAACATAGTCTTGATGACCCACAAGTATAGGGGGTGTATCGCAGTATTTTCGATAAGTAAGAGTGTCGAACCCAACGAGGAGCGTATGTTTGGCTAGTGGTATGGATCAGGAATTCTCTGCAAATACTTAGCAAACGGATTTTTAGGGGTTTTTGATATAGCAAGTAAACAAAGTACGAGTAAACAAAAGACAAAAAGAATAAATGCAGCAAGTGGCCCAATCCTTTATGCAGCAAAGGACAAGCCGGTTATATTACTTAAGATGACCAAACGTTCTCGAGGACACATGGGAAGACTGTCAAGTGATTTCGCTTCATATAGTTGATTAATCTTCTTTAGCTTGCTAAGTGTTGTGTGGGTGAACATGTGCTAATGTACCGACCTTCCTAGGACTAATACATACTTGTGATTATACCCCTTGCAAAGATCCGTAAGTACAAGAAAGTAATTAAGGTATAAACCTAACCACAGCTTTAAACTCTAAGACCCTTACGTCCCTTGTGCAATGGTTTCCTAACGGGGGTTCAGGTTTCTGTCACTCCGGCAACTCCTACGATTAGTAGCCAAATACATAATGCATTCCCCTAGGCCCATATAGGTGAAGTATCATGTAGTCGACGTTCACATGCCACCACTAGAAGAAGTACACCACAACTTAAATATCAAACTATTGAATCTTTCTCAACACAACTCCACTACTAACAACATGACTTCTCCCATGTCCTCAAGAACAAAACAAACTACTCACAAGACATCATATGGATCATGATCAGAGATTGAATAATGATGTATAACAATCTGAACATAAACAATAATTCAACGGTTCACTCAATAGCATCAACTACAAAGAGTAATCAACACCGGGAAAGTTTCCCCTAAGAACTAATGCAAGATTCAACCCAATTGTTACAGCAATATGGAGATGGTGATGAGGGTGCTGATGGTGATGATGGTGGTGGTGATGATGATGATGATCCCGATGAAGTCCAGCTTGATGGTGGTGTTGATGGCGACGATCTCCCCTCTCCGAGAAGGAATTCCCCTGGCAGAAATCTGTCTACCGGAGAGATCTTTCTCTCTCGGTGTTTTCCGCCCTGCAGAGGCGGTGGAACCTTTCTGTGGTCGCTCTCCGAGTCTTAGGGTTTCGGGAGGATAATATACGCCAGAGGGGAATGCGAGGGGTGGACCAGGGTGGCCACACCACCTGGTGGCGCGGCCTAGGCTAGCCCGTGCCAGGGGGTGGTGTGGGCCCCCTATGGCCCATCTCAGCCTTCCCGCTTCCTTCTTCGGAAAAATAGGATTTTCTGTATATTTTCCTAGATTTTCGATCTTTAATTTTGCCTCCAAACAACACCTTTTCCATCGAATCCCGACGCAGGTCCATGCTCCAAAAGTCATCAACCATGCAAAAACAGATGAAATAACATAAGTATCACCTCTCAATACGAAATATATCAATGAATAACAGTGGATTATGACATAGAATAGTGATGCAAAATGGACGTATCACCATGCCGTTGACTAACCAGTCAGGAGCCAGCGTAATCAAGTTCTTCGAGTCCATCGTCTATCGCTTCGGAGTACCACGCAGCATCATCACGGACAATGGGACAAACTTCACCTCCAAGGAGTTCCAAGAATTCTGTGAGAACCTGGGAATCAACGTAAGCTATGCCTCCATAGCTCATCCACAGACCAACGGTCAGGTCGAAAAGGCCAACGGGCTCGTATGTGGCAGAATCAAGAAGCGACTCCTTCGGCCACTCAAACAAGCCGTAGGATGCTGGCCAGACGAGCTGTAATCGGTACTCTGGAGCCTACGTACAACCCCAAACAGTGCCACAGGGTACACCCCGTTCTTCATGGTACATCGTGCTGAAGCGGTACTACCCGCAGAGGTACGACACAAAGCACCACGAGTGGTCGCTTACAACAAGCAGGAGTCCACAATTGCACTCGAAGACTCCGTCGACCTCCTTGATAAGGCACGGGAAATCGCCGCAGAAAGATCAACAATCTACCAGCAGAACCTGCGCAACTACCACAGTAGAAGGCTACGCCCCAGGTACTTCGTCGAAGGAGACCTGGTCCTGCGACTGAAACAACAAGGGCATCTCAAGCTCGAGTCCCCTTGGGAGGGACCGTACGTGATTACAGAAGTAATCCCAGGTGGCGCCTATCGCCTTAAAGATTTCGAGACAGGAGTCGCGTACTCCAACCCCTGGAATGTCGCGCAGCTGCGGCGCTTCTACCCTTAGTCGTCTTTTATTTCTTACATTGCAAATAAGGCTATTCAGCCAAGGCTACTTAGCCACACATTGTACCTCGTACTATCCTACGAATAAATAAAGCTAAGTGCCCTAAAACTTTGCGTTCTTTTATTTATTTTTTGCAATTTATCCACTCGGGGGTCACGCCACCCTTTATACATCTGTTCTACAATCCAATCGCGATATCCTGAGTAGCTGACGCACTAATCGAACCCTTGATAAACACCAACCCAGCTGCAACGCACCTGACAGGTTGGCAAGATGCTGAGATAAACACAAGTCAGGCTAACGAAAAGGAATCGCATAGTGCAACGCACTCTCAAAACATATGAGCTAGGAAGCTCCTTACATATCAATATTAATTAATTATATACAACATACATACGAACTTTACAACACTGGTATACTTATGTGCAGGATACAAACTAAACTATTGCTGCAACAGAAGAACATTTGTCTGCTCCTCGAAGAAGTAGACAATATCCTCCGCTGGGCGATCCACCGCCTGGTAATGAGGAACCATATTCCGTGGAGCTCATTGACGCTGGCAAGTCCACCGCAATCGCTGCAACATCCACATAAGGCCTGTGCAATCGCACCAGCGACAGAGCAGCCTTGGCACCAGCCACTAACTATTCCCGTACACACTCGCGGACTCCACTCAAGTCTTGAAACTTAGACAAGAGAGCCAACAGGCTCAAAGGGACGATGTCCAATGGAAACATCGTCTTATAGGTGTTCTTCAGGCATGACTGCGCCTTCTTGAGGAAGTTGAGTACTCGAGAGGCACGATCCTGCAGGGTCGCAAGTGCGATCGCACGATCATGGTCCACCCAAAAATACCCACTCGCCTGGAGCTATTCCTGGGTCAGGTCGTTCATGCGAATAGCGATCCTGTCTTTTTCATCCTGCGGATGGTGAGCACTGACAACTACACCACACAAAAGCAAAGTGTGAAAGATAGGCATCGCCACGACAGACTAAAGGAAAAGATGAGAAGATAGAAGGTTAACACTTGAATTGCTCACTTAGCTGGGCCACCTCCTCCAATAGGTACTTATCGCGAGCAGAGGCTTTTTCCGCCTTCGACTTCCATACATTGGCACTACCACTGAGGATGGGCAACTCGCGCTCCAATTGTTTTATACGGTCGTGCAAGTAAAGACAATTCTCCCACCCTCGAATGAGATGGCGCCAAGCTCTCACCGGTAGGAGGAGGATCAGAAGGATCACTCAAAGGAGCACTCGATGTACCCTACCATGAACCAAGCAAAACAGCAAATAAGAGACCACGAATACATTTGGCAAAAGACATATATGCATTCGGACAAAGGAGAAGTTTCGATTGGGGAACCCCTGCAAAATCATTGTTCCATCAAGCAAAAGGCTAAACCACTACAGCTATTACAGAAGGAGACTAAGGCGCAACATGTTTCTTCGACTTGGACTTAGGCCTCGGGGGCTTCATCGCATCCGTGGCTGTCTCCGATGCCACAGACTTGCTGGTAGTACCCCCCGAAGCCACAGCCTTTGCATCCTTCGCCTGATGCCGCTCTTCGGAATACTTGGCGAGTGTCTCGATGAGCTGGGGACCATAATTTTTGCACTTACCAGCATAGGGAGCAAAAATTACCTGCTGGCCTCCAGCGTCAACAGGCATCGCCTCCGAAATAGCCGCGGGATCCATCTCCACTCCATGGGCCTGCACCATTGCGAGTGCCATGGTGGCACCGATGGAGCGCTATGAGTTCTTGAAATCAGCAGGAACCCCTCCAGCCAGAGACTCCACCAAGTCACCAAGATTGTCAATCAGCTCAGCCTTGGGCGTAAGGTCTTCGCGGATGCGACTGAGTACAGCCTTGGCCTTTGTCAGCGTCCCCTGAAGGGAAGCATTGCGGTCTTCGACTGCTTCGATGGCACCTGCCAAAGCATCATTGCGAAGAAGTGTCCGAGCATCAAAGCTCAGGCCGCCAGCATCTACACGGAGCAAAGCGTCAACGCAGCAACAAAGTTGCCGACAGAAACAACGGAAACTCAGACAAGAGACACACCTGAAAGGGACTTGGCAATCGAGATAAGCTGCTCCTCGAACATCTTATCCCTCTCAGCAGTGGAGGCAAGGAGATCCTGCTCTCTCTTCTGCGACTCCTTCAAAGCTGTGATCGCCTCGTCACGATTCTTCGTCGCCGCAGCCAACGTCTTCTCCAATGTAGCAGCATGGCGAAGTAGTTCATTATGCTCAACTATGACATAAAAGAAGTGTTACCAGCAATCAAAATGATTCGCATAAAGACAAAGGCAAAATCAAGACTTACTCTCGACAATGCGATGGTGATTTTCCAATCGCGCATGCTGTCGACCCATATTAAGGACCTACTCTGCAAGGCGGGTGGCTTCCTTCATGACGAGCTGCACCAGAGACATTTATAGCTTAAGAAATGCACACCACTAGTAACTTCGACTGCCAACTACAAGATACCTACATGATCCTCCACAAACTCCGAATATGGATGTTGCACAGTCATCCGACTAACCATCTGATGCTCTCCAGCATGCGGAGAACTCGACGAGTTATGCCCAGAGTGGGCCGCCAGTGGGGGAGAAGGAGACCGCGAAGCCGCCTTCTTCTTAGACTTGGAGCCCGCGACTCCAGACTCCCTCACAAATTGGACGCCGTCAGAAGACGACGTCACTGCTTGACTGAAACACAAATCAAAGTAATAGATTCAAGACAGATGGCAACTCAACAAAGAAAGCAAGGTCGCGAGTACAACGCTTACCAGTCAAATCTATCAAGATCAAAGGATTGCTCCTCCGACTCTGACGACTCCTTGGGAAGCCGCATCTTCTTGCGGGCAGGTGGCACCATTGAGCTTACAGGAACAGCAGGAATTGGCTCCTCTACGCCAACAACTGGACCTTCTAGAGTCGACGAGGATGAAGCATCTGAATCCTCGCTGCGAGAATGCTTGCGAGTGTCCGGTTCACTGGACTCGGGGGCTCCCTCCTCTTCTTCAAGTGGGACGGTCGACTCCGACTCGTCCTCTTCATCCGCTTCGCGAGGGATAACCTCCTCAGGAAGAGTGGGCAACATGGGAGACACCTTCCAATCCTGCAGTAAGGAAACCAATTCATTATACCGCAAGGAATCAATGGAATCGAAAAAAATAGCTACGTCATAGCGCAATCATACCTCAGGAGGAGGGTTCGAGGCGTCGAAGGGAGGTACGACTGGTTCTCCTGGGAGAACCTCCTTGGCGGTGTACTTCGTCACCAGTTGCATCCTCCTATCTACCCACCCGCAGAAATGCCATCGGCAGATATGCGAGTGGCATCGTTCGCACCAGCCCACTGAAACATGGGATGAACTCTGGCCTGCAGAGGCTGGACACGATGGCGCAACCACGTGCGAATGAGGGCGGCGCCTCCCTCTTCTTTAACTATGCGACTCTCGAGGTCGCAGACGCGCTTATACAGCACTTTTGTCTCCTCAGACTCGCCAGGCTTCACTATGTTCTTCCAGGAACGCCTCCTCTTGCACGGCGTCGAGGGATCAAAAGGCGCGAGTCCTTAGCGCTCTCCGTCGGCCTTCAGGTCGCGGACGTAGAACCACTTATCCCTCCACCCTTGGACGGACCCCGTGAGCTTGATGTCAAAATACGTAGCGGAGGAGTCGACATAAACTCCGCAGCCGCCTACGTCATAGACTAACGAGCCGGACGCTGACTAACGCTTTAACTTAAAAAGTCTCTTGAAGATACCAAAGTGTGGCTCGACTCCGAGCCAGCATTCACAGAGCGTGATGAAGCACGCAATGTGAAGGATAGAGTTTGGGGACAGCTAATGAAGCTGGAGCCCATAAAAACAAAGAAGGCCCCTAACAAAGGGATGCAGGGGCAGAGACAGACCACGGATGATGAACGCGAGGAACATCACCCGGAAACCGGATGGAGGACGCGGAGTTACCTCGTCACTAGGCACTCGCGAATCGTCTTCGGTGCGAGGAAGAACTCCATCTTGGCGATGGAGATGAAGCTCAGAGGCCTTGATAATCGATGCGCGCCACGCGCCATTGGTAGCGTGAGTTCCCGCCACCTTCTTCTTGCCAGTGTCGGTGGCGCTGGTACCCATGGCGGTGGAGCCACCTTTCTTCTTGGCGACGGCGGCAGACCCTGAGGCAGCACCTCCCTTCTTCTTCCCCATCTTACGGTGGTGGTGCGAGCAGAGGAAGTAGCTCGGAAATACACGGAGCTGGTCCAGCGCCACGAGGAAGATGAGCTCTTGGAAGCAGAGAGCAGCGGCAATGGTGATGGAGGCACAAAGCAGAGAAAAGAGGAGATGGGGAAAATTACCACCGCAGCGCCGCTACTTAACCGCCTGGAAGATGTAATCCAATGGCCAGCAGAAACACTATCAGACGTGTGGCGCACATCGTGATCGACATGTGGAGGACCTGAAGCACGAAGAGTCCCCCACTACCCCCATTACACGCAGAAATCGAGGAGGCGCAGTTAAAACAAAGATTACGCACGCCCAGTGATACATTGCAAATGTATCTATAATTTTTGATGTTCCATGCTTGGTTTTATCTACTTTCTTGTGTTTTGTCCACACTTTGGAGTACTTTTCATATGATTTCTTGGACTAACATATTAACAAGATCCACAGTGCCAGCTGCCTGTTTTCTGCTGTTTTTGGTTCCAGGAAAGTTAGAAAATGAATATTCTCGGAATTGGACGGGACAAAAGCCAAAGTGCCTATTTTTCTGGAAGAAATCTGATGCCAGAATACGAGTCGGAGAAGGGATGGGGGCTGATGACACTACCTGGCCGGGCGGCCAGGCCTGGCCCACGCCAGGGGTGGTCTGGCTGACCCTAGCACCCCCTCGACCTCTCCTTCCGCCTATAAGATGCCTCCGATACCAAAACTTTAAGGACCCGATCAAAAAATCCACGAAAGAGTCTGTAGCCGCCGTCATCTCCATCCCTAGATCAGGAGGGATCTGAAGCTCTTCCCGACACCCTGCCAGAGAGGGGAATTCACCCTGGAGGCCTTCTTCATCATCATGCAAGCCTCCGGTGTGATGAGTGAGTAGTTCATCTCTGGACTACGGGTCCATGTAGTAGCTAGATGGCTGGTTCTCCTCCTTTGTGCTTTCATGTCTAGATCTTGTGAGCTCCGTTCATGATCAAGATCTTCTATTTGTAATTCTGCATGTTGTGTTTGCGGGGATCCGATGGATATTGAGATGCTATTTCAGATCGATTATTGATTCTATCATGTCTTTATTATTTGTGATATTGCATGCTTTCCATTATTAGTAGCTATCTTGGCTAAGTAGATGCTAGCAACTCCAAGAGTTAGTATTTATGCTCGATAGTGGGTTCATGCCTCTGGTAATCTGGGGAAGTGACTGAAATCTCTAAGGTACTAGATGTGTTGTAGCTAATAGGGAGAAAACAACAATCCTTTGTTCATAGAACAATCGTATTGTTTACATTACACGCAATTTGTAAAGCAATAATCTGTTGCTTGCAACTTAATACTGGAGGGGGTTCGGATGATAACCTGAAGGTGGATTATTAGTCATAGATGCAGTTGGATGGCGGTCTATGTATAATGTTGTAATGCCCAATCAAGTTCCAAAGGAGTCAAGATGATTAGTATATGCATGTATTGCTTTCTCGATGTTTGTCAATTGCCCCGCTGTGATTTATTCACCCAGCATGTTATCTATCTTAAGGAGAGCCACCTCTAGTGAACTATGGACCCCGGTCCTTTCTTTTACATACAATCTACAAACTGTTTACTGCTTTGTGTTTACTTTCTGCAAACTATTACTTCCTTCCATTCGATACGTTTAATCCTTTGTTTTTAGCAAAACCGGTGAGATTGACAACCTCATCGCAAGTTGGGGGCAAAGTTATGTGGTTGTGTTGGGCAGGTCTCCACGTTGCTGCTGGCACCGGTAGTGTGCCCTGCCAACGTTCAGCTAGCTACACCTTTGGGGTGTTTCCTTGCTCCTACTGGATTGATAACCTTGGTTTCTTACTGAGGGAAAACTTGCTGTTGTGCTCATCATACCTTCCTCTTGGGGTTCCCCAACGAGCTTGATATATTTGGGCCATCAAGCTATTTTTCTAGCGCCGTTGCCGAGGAGTCAAGGAGATCTTCACAAGGGGAGTCCCTCATAACCAATCTCTTTACTTTTTTGTTTTTGTTTTGCTTAGTTTAGTTTTGCTTTGTTTGCTTGTTTTGTTATCAAAAACACACAAAAAATTAGTTTTACAAGTTTGCTTTCTTTATTGAAAATACAAAAAAATGACTACTCTTGAAAACACTAAGTTGTGTGACTTCACTAGCACCAACAACGATGATTTTATGAGCACACCTATTGCTCCACATGTTCCTGAAGCTACTTTCTTTGAGATAAAACCTGCTTTACTCAATCTTGTTATGAGAGAACAATTTTCTGGTATTGGTAATGAAGATGTTGCTGCCCATCTAAATAACTTTGTTGAACTTTGTGAGATGCAAAAGTATAGGGATATAGATGGTGATATTATTAAGCTGAAATTGTTTCCTTTCTCTTTGAGAGGAAAAGCTAAAGAATGGTTGAATTCCTTAACTAGGAATAGTATTGATTCTTGGACTAAATGCAAAGATGCATTCATTGGAAAATATTATCCTCCTGCTAAGATTATATCTATGAGAAGTGAAATAATGAAGTTTAAACAATCGGATAATGAACATGTTGCTCAAGCTTGGGAAAGAATGAAATCTTTGGTTAAGAATTGTCCCACTCATGGATTGACTGCTTGGATGATCATCCAAACTTTTTATGCAGGATTGAACTACTCTTCAAGGAACCTATTGGATTCTACTGCTGGAGGTAACTTTATGACCATCACTTTGGGCGCTACAAGAAAGCTTCTGGATAATATGATGGTTAATTACTCTGAATGGCATACTGAAAGAGCTCCACAAGGTAAGAAGGTAAATTCTGTTGAGGAAACCTCCTCCTTGAGTGATAAGATTGATGTTATTATGTCTATGCTTGTGAATGGGAGAGCCCATATTGATCCAAATAATGTTCCTTTAGTTTCTTTGCTTGCTCAAGAAGATCAAGTTGATGTGAACTTCATAAGAAATAACAATTTTGGCAACAATGCTTATGGTAATAACAATTATAGGCCTTACCCTCCTAGTAATAATTATGGTTATAATGGCAAACCTGGGTTACCTAGTGAATGAAGAATTTTAGAAGTTGAAAGAGCTACTAAGAATTTCATGCAAATGCAATATGAGCAAAATCAACTATTCACTAAGACTATGGAGGAACAATCTACCATTTTGAAGAACATTAGCCATCAACTTGAGAGTCTAAATAGGGAAGTTCCTAGTTTACAATTGAAACTCTCTAATGCTGAAAGGAATATATCATCTTTGTCTAAAGCTCAATCTTCATTGATTAATAAAATGGCTGCTAAATCTGAAACTAATGATAATCCATTTGCAGCTACTAATGCTATACAAGTAAGAATTGATGAAAATGTTAGACTATTAGCTAAATTACATGCTAAGTGGGAAAGAGAAGATGAAATTGCTAGAAACATTTGTGTTTCTACTATCACCACCACTAGTGTTGAGGCTAGTAATAGTTCTACTACTTTAGATGATAATTTTGATTTTGATCTTGATGGTTGTAATATCTCTGAAGTTATTAAGTTCCTACAAAAGCTTGCTAAAAGTCCTAATGCTAGTGCTATGAACATGGCCTTTACAAAACACATTACTGATGCTCTCATAAAGATTAAAGAAGAAAAGATGAGACATAAAGCTTCTATTCCTATAAAACAAGAAGATGGTTGGGAACCCATCATTAATATGAAAGTGAATGACTTTGATTTCAAAGCTTTATGTGATCTTGATAGTAGTGTTTCTATTATGCCTAGAAGGATTTATGATATGCCTGATTTGCCTCCACTTGAAGATTGTTATTTGAATGTCCCACTTGATGATAATGCTAAAAAGAAACTTATGGGGAGTATTAATGATGTTCTTATTATGGTTAACAATGCCTATGTCCCCGTTGATTTCTATGTTTTGGATGTTGAATACAATACTTCTTGTCCTATTACTTTGGGAAGACCTTTTCTTAGAACTGTTGGTGCCATTATTGATATGAAAGAAGGCACCATTAAATATCAACTCCCCCTCAAGAAAGGTATAGAACATTTCCCTAAGAAGAGAGAGAAGATTTCTTTTGCCTCTCCTATGAAAACAAAATTTGATCTTAATGCTTCTTCATTTGAGAACACTTGATTCTTTTTCTTGCTTCTTATGCCTAACTTAAAGGCGTTAAAGAAAAGTACTTATTGGGAGATAACCCAAAAGTTTTAGATGAGTCTTCAAAGTTATTACTTCAGTAATAACCACTTCTTATCCTTTTTATTTGTTTTTTGTGCCAAGAGTAACCTCTAATGAGAGAGAAGTAATGATTGGTAAAGTTGTTGTCCCGAAACAGATTTCGGTGCTTCACCGTAAAAATTCGTGTAAAATCTCTGTAAGTCCTATTGAGGCGTGAATTTTTGTGCTTATGCCCCAGGTTGTTCTCTAACTTTATTTAGTTCAACACTTTTTTATTTGAGTAACAAAAGGTCTTCGAAAAAAATCGTCTTTACCTGCTGGTCTGTTTTGACAGATTTCTGCCATTTTCTACATTTGCTTCTTGTTCGTTCCTCTTTGAGTTCTTTTGGGGAATTGAGCTTTTTGAGGAAAGTTCTACAGTAGCTAGTGTTCTAATGGAAGTTTATTGGTGTTAGAACTTAACCTTAAGACTTATTATCTTGAGTGCACTAATGTTGCTAATAAAGATTGTGTGAAGTTTTGTATGAAGGAAAAATTTCAGGTGTATGGAAGAAATGAGTAATGAGATGAAAGATGGACTAAATCTCAAGCTTGGGGATGCCATGCATGTAACCCCAAGAAATATCCAAGAAGTACAAGCATCAAAGCTTGGGGATGCCCAAGGCATCCCCCTCTTCATCAATAAAATCCCAGGTTTCTTCCAAACGCTTCATTTTTATTGTTTCATGCACAGTTGTGTTGTTCTTGGAGCGTCTTCTTTTTTGTTTTCTTTTTGGTTTTTCGTTTGCTTTTTTTGCTTAGTTTGCTGAATAAATTGGTTGGACTCCGTCTTTCATACATTGGTTTTCAAATAATTTGGTTTGGTTTGGAAAAGAGTAGGAAAGCTCATGCTTAAGTGGTAAAAAGAGCTTGTTTTTGACTGTGGCCTATGCTTTGTCATGCCATGCTTGATATTGTTTTGGCCTTATGCCTAGTATTCTTTGCTGTAGCATGACTTGTTATAAACAATTGAGATTTCTTAATGTGCCTTGCATGAATCATGCGTTGTTTTAGCATATTAAAGCATAGTATAGTGGAATTCTCCTTTGATGGTTTATTTGGGTTGACTTGGCGCATGCTCACACCATGTTATGACTATCCAAAGTCACCTTAGCCTTTATGATCCTTTAGTTTTCAACTTGTAGTATCACTTTATGCTTTGATCAATGATGTTTTGTCACTCTGCATGATTATGGCCATTATTGCTCTCTTAGTTTGTCGCTCCCAGTCTTTTGCTAGCCTTCACAACCAAGTATGAGGTCTACTCATCCATCCAACTCCTTAAACCAAGTTATTCCAAAGAGTCCACCATACCTACCTACTAGCTTATGCTATTCCAAGTATATTCATGTTTTTGTTTACCTTCCAAATTAAACTTGCTATGAGAAAACTAGTGATTAAAGCTCTCACGAACTTGATGGCACACTTTACTTTCTGCATTTAATAAACTTGAACCATTGGGTCCTTATTTGTTGTGTATATGCTTGTGCTTTATAAGTTGAAATTAGCAGAACCATGTATCATGGGGAATGCTTTCAACATTGCACTTGTACTTTGTACCCCGTTGATATCATGTTCTTTTGCTTATGGATCCCGATGGTGTGAAATAAAAGTGGAACTTGTAAGATCATGGAGTTTGTATGTCTGTTAGAGAAACGCCTGGGCCGCTAGCCTAAGCCACGCCTAATCATGGTGGAAACTTGTAGCATCACCATAATGAGCACTCTATGAAGCATCCTCAATAAAAACCTATGCAAATAGCAAATAAAAAGATCACTGAGATGCTCATTGTCTACTTGCCTTGTCATTTTGATTATGGGATAGCTCCTGTATCATGTGCAAGGGGTACCGTGTTGGCAGTTCTTTATGATACATATGTACTTACAATGACAAGAGCTTACTTGTGACTAAAGTTGAGTAGCATGAAGTTCGTTCTTCGTAAGTAAGGGGCATGAGATTTTGGTTTATAACTTGTCAAGCATATCCTCTTAGTTGTGTCACTTTAACCTTAATCACCTTAAAGATGCTTATGATAGGGGCAATGAGAGCTAAAATCTAACAAGTACCATAATTTTTGGAAGCTCTTTATGAGACTTGAATCCCTACTTCCTTCTATGAAGGCCTTTATTTTACTTTTATGTTGAGTCTCCACCTTCTATCTTTATGCACCTACTTTGAGAGCATAGTGGCCATTCTTAGTTCTATGTGCATTGTCCCAAGACTATTAAGATTGATGCATAACTTGATATTTCTTGTTTTAAACTATTTGTATCTAGTCACTCTTATGAACTTTGAAGGTGTCCTATGCATTTATATTTGCTACTCTATGAGGGACAAGCTGAATACTATTATGCTATGTTTTCTTTATGTGAAACAAACAAACGTCTTGCAAAGCATTGTTATTCATGAATCTTTTGTTTGTGCCTTTTCATGTTGCAACATAGTTTCTATGTCTTATTGCTAGAACTTTGTATTTCATGTTATGATTGAAGTACTATGATCCCAGCCTTGAATGTTTCACAAATACTTTGATCAAGTCTTTGATGGTGCATGTCACCTCAAAAATTATTCTTTCTTTTTATCACTTACCTACTCGAGGACGAGCAAGAGTTAAGCTTGGGGATGTTGATACATTGCAAATATACCTATAATTTTTGATGTTCCATGCTTGGTTTTATCTACTTTCTTGTGTTTTGTCCACACTTTGGAGTACTTTTCATATGATTTCTTGGACTAACCTATTAACAACAGCCACAGTGCCAGCTGCCTGTTTTCTGCTGTTTTTGCTTCTAGGAAAGTCAGAAAATGAATATTCTCGGAATTAACGGGACAAAAGCCAAAGTGCCTATTTTTCCGGAAGACATCTGATGCCAGAATACGAGACAGAGAAGGGTTGTGGGCCGGCCACACCACCTGGCCACGTGGCCAGGCCTGACCCGCGCCAGGGGGTGGTCTGGCCGACCCCAGCACCCCCTCGGCCTCTCCTAAGGACCCGATCAAAAAATCCACAAAAGAGTCTGTAGCCGCCGTCATCTCCATCCCTAGATCGGGAGGGATCTGAAGCTCTTCCCGGCACCCTGCCGGAGAGGGGAATTCACCCTGGAGGCCTTCTTCATCATCATGCAAGCCTCCGGTGTGATGTGTGAGTAGTTCATCTCTGGACTACGGGTCCATGTAGTAGCTAGATGGCTGGTTCTCCTCCTTTGTGCTTTCATGTCTAGATCTTGTGAGCTTCGTTCATGATCAAGATCATCTATTTGTAATTCTGCATGTTGTGTTTGTGGGGATCCGATGGATATTGAGATGCTATTTCAGATTGATTATTGATTTTATCATGTCTTTGTTATTTGTGATCTTGCATGCTTTCCGTTGTTAGTAGCTATCTTGGCCAAGTAGATGCTAGCAACTCCAAGAGTTAGTATTTATGCTCGATAGTGGGTTCATGCTTCTGGTAATCTGGGGAAGTGATAGAAATCTCTAAGGTACTAGATGTGTTGTTGCTACTAGGGAGAAAACAAAAATCATTTGTTCATAGAACAATCGTATTGTTTACATTACACGCAATTCGTAAAGCAATAATCTGTTGCTTGCAACTTAATACTAGAGGGGGTTCGGATGATACCTGAAGGTGGATTATTAGTCATAGATGCAGTTGGATGGCGGTCTATGTATAATGTTGTAATTCCCAATCAAGTTCCAAAGGAGTCAAGATGATTAGTATATGCATGTATTGCTTTCTCGATGTTTGTTAATTGCCCCGCTGTAATTTGTTCACCCAGCATGTTATCTATCTTAAGGAGAGCCACCTCTAGTGAACTATGGATCCCGGTCCTTTCTTTTACATACAATCTACAAATTGTTTACTGCTTTGTGTTTACTTTCTGCAAACTATTACTTCCTTCCATTCGATATGTTTAATCCTTTGTTTTTAGCAAAACCGGTGAGATTGACAACCTCATCGCAAGTTGGGGGCAAAGTTCTGTGGTTGTGTTGTGCAGGTCTCCACGCTGTCGCTGCACCGTAGCGCCTCGCCAACGTTCAGCTAGCTACACCTTTGGGGTGTTTCTTTGCTCCTACTGGATTGATAACCTTAGTTTCTTATTGAGGGAAAACCTTATGTTGTGCTCATCATACCTTCCTCTTGGGGTTCCCCAACGAGCTTGATATATTTGGGCCATCACCCGGTCAAGTCAGGGTCAGAAAATGGGACCCACCGCTTGTCACGTCCCGTCAAAGCCGCTCACGCGGGCAACTGAGGTCATCACATCATCAGCACTGACATCATCATCAGCAGCAACTGAAGATTTTGATTTCTTTAGTCCTTGCTCGAGTCTTTGACTCCACCAAGCACTTAGGGGCAACTCCCATAGGGAGCGCTGGTCGCGCACCCTACGATTTTCTTCTTATGGACATGGGTTACTCCCATAGGGAGCGCCGGAAATAAATTCGACTGCAACAAGCCAACAAAAGACGACAGCAGTCGCAAAAAAAGTTCTTTAGTCCCTGCCAGAGTCCTCGACTCAACCAGGCACTCAAGGGCTACTCCCATAGGGAGCGCTGGTCGTGCACCCTATGATTATGTGTACATCGTACTGCGTGTCGATAACATCCACACTCGAAGTTTATGGCGACACCGCCTCATATTTTTCCCTACAAAGAGATTGTGTCTCCTGGGTCACCTGAATCATCTCCGCGATGACAAAATTTTGGATGCCGCGCTTGCAGCGTGAAGATAAGACCTGAATAAGGCCTAGCAACGCATTCTGTTGCGCACTACCAAAAATTTATCTGTGCCTACAGGTGCGATGAACATGCCTTGATGGACGCATCGAGTGCTCACACCCATATACTAGAATTTGACTCCTGTAAGACCTCCGTGGCTTGAGTCGAATTACACCCGCACTTTTCTGAATTCGAGTCCGGGGACTCGAGTTCAAGTAGATTGTGTTGTTTTATCCTCAGGTAGTTAACTGATACCGATACATCGGTTAAAATCAGGCACGCACATCAACAATCCCTATGACACAAACAGAGCAGTCAAAAAAATACTCAGTCATGCACTCGAAAGGCTTCATAAAGTCCCCAGTCGAATCTACGATTCCACCGGACACTCAGGGGCTACTAACATGGGTATACCCTATAGGTACTCGAGCTTGGTATATACGGCCTGAACATAGTGGAAGCCCACGGCGTTGCCAACGCCCAAATGGAGAACTCGAGTAACCTATGGACTCTCGATTGCTTGCAGAACAAGAAGAACCTAAAGATAGAAAGTTTAAAGGGAAAGCCCTAACCTGTAACCGACTCTACCTTCTACCCGAGACCTAGCATATCTATATAAAGGCTAGGAGGGGGCGGCGAGGAGGACACACGCAACCCTAGTTTCCACAACCCTCGCCAGATTGCATCTGCGCACCATTGTAATCTTCGATTCCTTCGTTAATTCCACAAGAAGACAAGCAGGAGTAGGGACCTCTACGAGGCCTGAACCTGGGTAAACCTTGCGTCCCTGTGTGCTTGTTTGCTAGCCGATTGATGCTTCTAGCGCTCCCTCCTTCTCCAAAACCCAAGTCCATAACAATGGGTATTGATGAGTTAAACCCTCGTCAGGCAACCTTCGTCTTCTGGAAAAATAGGATTTTCCATATATTTTCCCGGATTTTCTGATCTTCGTGAATTTTGCCTCCAAACAGCACCTTTTCCATCAGAATCCTGACTGCAGCGGTCCATGCTCCAAAAGTCATCAACCATGCAAAAACAGATGAAATAACATAAGCATCATCTCTTAATATGAAATATATCAATGAATAACAGTAAATTATGATATAGAATAGTGATGCAAAATGGACGTATCAAAGAACCCCTTCTTAGACGATTCCATGTTGAACTTCTTCAACACTTTGTCCAAATATGTACTCTGACTCAATCCAATGAGCCACCTTGATCCATCTCTATAGATCCAGATTCCTAGTATGTAAGTTGCCTCACCCAAGTCCTTCATCGAAAAACTCTTTTCTAATGATTCCTTGGTTTCTTGCAACATTTGGACATCATTTCCAATCAGTAATATTTCATCCACATATAAGATCAGAAAGTTTACTTTGCTCCCACTAAAATTCTTGTATAAACAAGAATCATGATCAATCTTGATGAAGCCAAATGATTTGACTACCTCATCAAAGTGAATATTCCAACTCTGAAATGCTTGCTTGAACCCATAAATGGATTTCCGAAGCTTGCATATGTTGTCAGCTTTAGCTGGATCTACAAAACCCTCGGGTTGTATCATATACACGTCCTCGGTTAAATTTCCATTAAGGAAAGTCGTCTTGACATCCATCTGTCATATCTCCTAGTTGAAAGAGGCTGCTATAGGTAACATTATCCAAACAAACTTAAGCATCGTTATGGGTGAGAAAGTCTCATCGTAGTCAACTCCTTGAACCTATCAGAACCCCTTCACGACAATCCGTGCTTTATAGACAGAAATATTTCTGTCCATATTAGTTTTCTTCTTAAAGACCATTTTGCACTCGACGGGTCCTGCATCGTCTGGCAGATCAACCAAGTTCCAAACTTGATTTTTATTCATGGACTTTAGCTCACATCTCATGGCTCCAAGCCATGACTTAGAATCGGATCCCACCATCGCTTCCGAATAAGTTGTCGGCTCATCACTGCCCAACAGTAACACATCATGAACACTTCGCAATCTAGCCGATCTTCGTAGTGTCAGCGCAACTACCGGTTTAGCTACCACGACCGGTTCAACCTCCAAGGCTTTTGCCGAATCGTTACTGGTCGGTTCCTCTCGAATTTCTTCGAGTTACGTCGTGCTCCCACTGACTCCCCGACTGATAAACTCTTTCTCAAGACACCGTTCCGAGCGACAAACACTTTGCCCTCTTCTCGGTTGTAGAAGTAGTAATCCAAGGTTTCCCTTGGATACCCCACGAAAATACACTTATCCGACTTGGCCGTGAGCTTGCCCAACCGAAGTCGCTTGACAAAAGCTTCACAACCCCAAATCTTAAGAAAAGATAGCCTCTTGTCAGTCTGACTCGCTAAACTCTTTAGCCGAAACCGTGTAAGTCGGAATAGCATCACCATGCCCATGACAAGTGGAACCGAGTCATCAGCCGACTTTCACATTAGTCTAAGTTGTGTGTCTAGCACAAGATCAATGACCAAGGACATTTAGTATGAACAACATGAATATATAGTTCCACAATCAAATCACATATTCAATGATACATATCAGTAGTTCATATAAGTACATTAAATTTATGAATACAGCGGGAATAACATCATACATGATTGCCTCTAGGGCATATTCCCAACAATTACAATGTGCCAGCCTACCCAGACACCTACCATGATAGAAAAATCTGCCGGTGGCGTGTCTACCACCGTGTATAAATGGCGTCGCTGAAAAATGGTGTCGCGATTGCTCATCCGCCAGGTGACCTACTTTTGTAGGTACTTTTCGCTAACACCGCTCCAAAAATGAATCGGATATGGGCGTATTTTTGTAGTGTGACTGTGTGAGATCAATCATAGTGTGTAAAGTCCACTTGACAGATTAAGTAACTGAGCAACCTTTATCACCACACCACACTGCATTTCTCTCAGTCCAAATGGCCCAGCATCCACACAATATCATACTTTCAGTCTCTTCTGAAGCCAGTCTCCCATCAATCGGGTCCGTCATCCATGACACAGGCGTGTAAAACCGATAATTTCATTGAGGTAGCCTGCTTCAACTCTTTGCCATGCCCACGTACACTCAAAGAATGCATGAAAAATTGATTCCACTTCAGCACCGCGCGTCTTGCAGTGTGCAATTTGATCCATATCCCTCTTTTTCAGAATTTGATGACATGGAAGAAAATTATGAATGACCCTCCACCAAAAACCCCTCACCTTTACAAGTACAGGTAATTTTTGAAGGCGTTTCCATCATATACTGGCTCCTACTCCAGAGCTTAAGGGTTGAATAATCTACGATCCTAAGATTGTGACATTGGAAAAAAATGCCCCGTCTCTAACGACGTGGCACCGACTCCTCCTCCAAAGACCCCACCTACCCTTCTCTTGTCGTTTGGCGGCGCCTCACCGAAAGGTCTGGCGGCACCGGGCAGCGCTGGCGGTGGCGGACCTCCTGCTTCTCCCCCTCGGTGTTTCTCGTGTGGGGTGGGCTTCCCCTGAGTGGTGCTCCTATGCGGCGGCAGCCTGGCAAGGTGGTGGGATGAGCCGGCACGAGCGCGGGTGGATTCCTCCGTGGTGGCGCGGCCCTTGGTGGCTAGGCAACATGTTGTTGCTGCCTGGCGACTGTTGTGCCAAGGGCGGCCCAGATCGGGGCCCCTTCGGGCCCTAGATGGGCTTGTGTGGGCCGCCAGCGCTACTGGCGCGGTCGGTATCTCCTGGAGGTGGAGGTGGGAAGCTGGTCATCGGAGTGGTGGCGGCTCGGTCGACGGCTTGCTGCAAAATGGCGGCGGGAGCTTTGCGGTCCCATTCAGGGCCCGGTCGTTCCAGGGAGGCCTAGTGTGTTCCTACTGTCATGTCTGGTCAGCTACCACTACATCGGTGGAGGTAGTTCCCTCCCGCATGGCTTCGGGGTTGTCGCTCTCATTCCCTTGCGCTATCTTAGTCCATATTCTAGGCCTCGCGATTGTGTTCTCAGTGACACGGCGATGGTGGAATCAAGACCGTGGTGGCGCATGTTGGTGGGCGGCTTTGCTGGGTGGCGTATTTTGAAGCGCTCGGGGTAGTGGTTCTTTTAAGGGTTGGGAGAAATCCCTCACGGTATTTGATGGCCCAAAATATATCGAGCTCGTTGGGGAACCCCAAGAGGAAGGTATGATGAGCACAGCAGCAAGTTTTCCCTCAATTATGAAACCAAAGTTATTGAACCAGTGGGAGCAAGGAAACACCTCCAAGGTGTTGCTAGCTGGACTTCGGCAGGGCGCACTACCGGTGCCAGCAGCAACGTGGAAACCTACACAACACAACCACAGAACTTTGCCCCCAACTTACAGTGAGGTTGTCAATCTCACCGGTTTTGCTGAAAACAAAGGATTAAATGTATTGTGTGGAAGAAAGTAAAAGCTTGCAGAAAGTAAATAGAAAGTAGTAAACAGTTGTAGATGGATGATAAAAGAAAGGACCGGGGTCCATAGTTCAAGTGGTGGTTCTCCTTAAGATAGATGACATGTTGGGTGAACAAATTACAGCGGGGCAATTGACAAACATCGAGAAAGCATACAAGCATATACTACTCATCTTGACTCCTTTGAGATTTGATTGGGCATTACAACATTATACATAGACCGTAATCCAACTGCATCTATGACTAATAATCGACCTTTAGGTTATCATCCGAACCCCCTCCAGTATTAAGTTGCAAGCAACAGATAATTGCATTATGCATTGCGTGTAAAGTAAACAATACGATTGTTCTATGAACAAAGTATTGTTGTTTTCTCCCTAGTAGCAACAGCACATCTAGTACATTAGAGATTTTTGTCACTTCCCCAGATTACTAGAGGCATGAACCCACTATCGAGCATAAATACTAACTCTTGGAGTTGCTAGCATCTACTTGGCCAAGATAGCTACTAACAACAGAAAGCATGCAAGATCACAAATAACAAAGACATGATAGAATCAATAATCAATCTGAAATAGCATGTCAATATCCATCGGATCCCCGCAAACACAACATGTATGATTACAAATAGATGATCTTGATCATGAACGGAGCTCACAAGATCTAGACATGGTAGCACAAAGGAGAAGAACCAACCATCTAGCTACTACATGGACCCGTAGTCCAAGGATGAACTACTCACGCATCACACCGGACGCTTGCATGGTGATGAAGAAGGCCTGTGGTGAATTCTCCCAGGTGCCGGGAAGAGCTTCAGATCCCTCCCGATCTAGGGATGGAGATGACGGTGGCTACAGACTCTTTCGTGGAATTTTTTTGGGTACTTAGGGTTTCTGTATCAGAGACGATATATAGGCGGAAGGGGAGGCCGAGGGGGTGCCCTAGATGGCCACACCACCCCCTGGCGTGGGCCAGGCCTGGCCGCACGGCCAGGTGGTGTGGCGGCCCTCTGGCCCCTCTCCGTCTTGTATTCTGGCTCGGTGTCCCCCTCGGTGAAAAACTGACTTTGGCTTTTGTCCCTTCCAATTCCGAGAATATTCACTTTCTAACTTTCCTGGAACCAAAAACAGCAGAAAATAGGCAACTGGCACTAAGGCATCTTGTTAATAGGTTAGTCCAAGAAAGTGTATAAAAAGTACTCCAAAGTGTTGACAAAACATAAGAAAGTACATGAAACCAAGCATAGAACATCAAAATTTATGGATATGTTAGCAACGTATCAACATCCACAAGCTTAACTCCTGCTCGTCCTTGAGTAGGTAAGTGATAAAAAGAAAGAATAATTTTTGAGGTGACATGCACCATCATAAACTTGATCAAATTATTTGTAAAACATTGATAGCTGGGACCATAGTACTTCAACATAGCATGAAAGATAAAGTTCTAACAATAAGACATAGCAACTATGTTGCAACATGAAAAGGCACAAACAAAATATTCATGAATAACAATGCTTTGCAAGACGTTTGTTTGTTTCACATAAAGAAAACATAGCATACTAGCATTCAGCTTGTCCCTCATAGAGTAGCAAACATAAATGGATATGACACCTTCAAAGTTCATAAGAGTGACTAGATACAAATAGTTTACGAACAAGCAATATCAAAGTTATGCATCAATCAAAAAGTCTTGGAACAATGCACATAGAACTAAGAATGGCCACTATGCTCTCAAAGTAGGTGCATAAAGATAGAAGGTGGAGACTCAACATAAAAGTAAAAGAAAGGCCTTCATAGAAGGAAGTAGGGATTCAAGTTTCATAAAGAGCTTCCAAAAATTATGGTACTTTTTAGCTTTCAGCTCTCATTGCCCCTATCATAAGCATCTTGAAGTGATTAAGGCTAAAGTGAACAAACTATGGAGTATATGCTTGACAAAGTATAAGTTGGAAATATCATGTCCCTTGAATACGAGGGGCGCTCCTCATGCTACTCAAGTTTAGTTACCGGAAAGTTCTTGTCATAGTAAGTACATGTGCATCATAGAGAACCGCCAACGAGGTACCCCTTGCACGATGATACGGAAGAATCCCCATATCAAAATGACAAGGCAAGCAGACAACGAGCATCTTAGCAATCTTCTTATTTACCATGGGAAAATGGTGCTTTTTTCTTTGTTTCCTCTTTTCTCATATCTCTTTTTTTCTTTTTCTCTTTTTTTCTCAATATCTGACTCTTTTTTTATAAGAAGAATGCTTCATAGACAGCTCATTATGGTCACGCTGCAGGTTTCCACCATGACAACATGGATTAGACCGGCGGCCTAGGCATTTCTCTAACACACATACATAACTTCATGGACTTACAAGCTCCCCTTTCATTTCACACCGACATCCATAGACAAAAGAGCATGATATCAACTAAGTATAAAGTACAAGTGCAATGTTGAAAGCATTCCCCATGACAGCATGGTTCTGCTAATCCCCAACATATAAGTGCAAGCATATACAACATAGACGACACAATGGTTCAAGTTTATTAAGGGCAATAAAAGTAAAGTGTGCCATCAAGTTCGTGAGAGCTTTAATCACTAGTTTTCTCATAACAAGTTTAATTCGGAAGGTAGATAAAGACATGAATATACTTGGAATAGCAAATGCTAATAGGTAGGTATGGTGGACTCTTTGGAATAACTTGGTTTTAGGAGTTGGATGCATGAGTAGAACTCATACTTGGTTATGGAGGCTAGCAAAAGACTGGGAGCGATCGACTAAGAGAGCAATAATGGCCATAATCATGCACAACGACAAAACATCATTAATCAAAGCATAAAGTGATATTACAAGTCGAAAACTAAAGGATCATAATGGCTATGGTGACTTGGGATAGTCATAACATGGTGTGAGCATGCGTCAAGTCAACCCAAATAAAGCATCAAAGGAGAATACCACAATACTATGCTTTAATATGCTAAAACAACGCATGGTTCTTCCAAGGCACATTAAGCAATATCAATTGTTTATAACATGTCATGCTACAACAAATATCACTAAGCATAAAGCCAAAACAATATCAAGCATGGCATGACAAAGCATAGGCCACAGTCAAAAACAAGCTCTCTTTACCACTTAAGCATGAACTTTTCCTACTCTTTTCCAATCCAAACCAAACTATTTGAAAACAAATGCATGAAAGAGGGGGTCCAACCAATTTATTCAGCAAACTAAGAAAACCAAGCAAACGAAAACCAAAAACAAAAAACAAAGAATCTCCAAGAACAACACAACTGTGCATGAAACAATAAAAATGAAGTGTTTGGAAGGAACCTAGGATTTTTATTGATGAAGAAGGGGATGCCTTGGGCATCCCCAAGCTTTGACGCTTTTACCTCTTGGATATTTCTTAGGGTGACACGGGGTGGCATCCTCAAGCTTGAGCTTTAGTCCATTCTTCATCTCATTACATCATTCCTTCTATACACCTGAAATTTTTCCTTCATACAAAACTTCACACAATCTTTATTGGCAACATTAGTGCACTCAAGATAATAAGTATTTAGGTTCAGTTTCAACACCAATAAAACTTCAACTAAAACACAAGCTACTGTAGCACTTCCCTCAAAAAGCTCAATTCCCCAAAAAACACAAAAAGGAACCAACAAGAAGCAAATGCAAATGATGGCAGAAATCTGTCAAAACAGACCAGTAGGTAAAAACCAATTTTTTCGAAGACCTTCTGTTGCTCAAATCAAAAAGTGTTGCACTAAAGAAAGTTAGATAATAACCTGGGTCAGAAGCACAAAAATTCATGCCTCAAAACGACATACAGAGATTTTACACGAATTTTTACGGTGAAGCACAAAAATCTGTTTCGGGACAGCAACTTTCCCAATCATTACTTCTCTCTCATTAGAGGTTACTCTTGGCACAAAAAGCAAATAAAAAGGATAAGGGGAGGTTATTACTGAAGCAATAACTTTCAAGACTCGTCTAAAACTTTTGGATTATCTTCCAATAAGTACTTTTCTTTAACGCCTTTAAGTTAGGCATAAGGAGCAAGAAAAAGAATCAAGTGTTCTCAAATGAAGAAGCATTAAGAGCAAATTTTGTTTCCATAGGAGAGGCAAAAGAAATCTTCTCTCTCTTCTTAGGGAAGTGTTCTATACCTTTCTTGAGTGGAAGTTGATATTTAATGGTGCCTTCTTTCATATCAATAATAGCACCAATAGTTCTAAGAAAAGGTCTTCCCAAAGTAATATGACAAGAGGCATTGCATTCAACATCCGAAACATAGAAATCAACGGGGACATAGGCATTGTCAACCATAATAAGAACATCATTAATACTCCCCATGAGTTTATTTTTAGCATTATCATCAAGTGGGACATTCAAATAACAATCTTCCAATGGTGGCAAATCAAGCATATCATAAATCCTTCTAGGCATAATAGAAACACTACTATCAAGATCATATAAAGCTTTGAAATCAAAATCATTCATTTTCATATTGATGATGGGTTCCCAACCATCTTATAGTTTTATAGGAATAGAAGCTTTATGTTTCATCTTTTCTTCTTTAATTTTTATGAGAGCATCAGTAATGTGTTTTGTAAAGGCCATATTCATAGCACTAGCATTAGGACTTTTAGCAAGCTTTTGTAGGAACTTAATAACTTCAGAGATATTGCAACCATCAAGATCAAAATCATAGTTATCATCTAAAGTAGTAGAGCTATTACTAGCCTCAACACTAGTGGTAGTGATAGTAGAAACACTAATGTTTCTAGCAATTTCATCTTCTCTTTCCCACTTAGCATGCAATTCAGCTAATAGTCTAACATTTTCATCAATTCTAACTTGTATGGCATTAGTAGCAACAAAGGGATTATCCATAGTTTCAGGTTTAGCAGCCATTTTATTCAAAGAAGATTGTGCTTCAGCCAATGATGTTATATTTCTTTCAGCATTAGAGAGTTTTTCCTCAATAGTTTTATTGAAAGCAGTTTGTTTACTAATAAAATCTTTAAGCATAACTTCAAGTTCAGAGGGAGCACTCCTATTATTGTTGTAGGAATTTCCATAAGCATTACCATTGTTGGGAGGATATGGCCTATAATTGTTGTTACCAAAATTATTCCTGTAGGCATTGTTTCTAAAATTGTTATTTCTTATAAAGTTCACATCAACTTGCTCTTCTTGAGCAACCAAAGAGGCTAAGGGAACATGATTTGTATCAATATGAGCTTTCCCATTAATAAGCATAGACATAATAACATCAATTTTATCACTCAAGGAGGAGGTTTCTTCAACAGAATTTACCTTCTTACCTTGTGGAGCTCTTTCAGTGTGCCATTCAGAATAGTTAACCATCATATTATCCAGAAGCTTTGTTGCAACACCCAAAGTAATGGTCATAAAGGTACCTCAGGCAGCAGAATCCAATAGATTTCTTGAAGAATAGTTCAACCATGCATAAAAGGTTTGGATAATCATCCAAGCAGTCAGTCCATGAGTGGGACAATTCTTTACCAAAGATTTCATTCTTTCCCAAGCTTGAGCAACATGTTCATTACCAGATTGTTGAAACTTCATTATTTCACTTCTCATAGATATAATCTTAGCAGGACGATAATATTTTCCAATGAAAGCATCTTTGCATTTAGTCCAAGAATCAATACTATTCCTAGTTAAGGAATTCAACCATTCTTTAGCTTTTCCTCTCAAGGAGAAAGGAAACAATTTAAGCTTAATAATATCTCCATCTATATCCCTATGCTTTTGCATCTCACAAAGTTTAACAAAGTTATTTAGATGAGCAGCATCTTCATTACCAATACCAGAGAATTGTTCTCATAACAAGATTGAGTAAAGCAGGTTTTATTTCAAAGAAAGTAGCTTCAGGAACAGGTGGAGCAATAGGTGTGCACATGAAATCATTATTGTTGGTGCTAGTGAAGTCACACAACTTAGTGTTTTCAAGAGTAGTCATTTTTGTGTGTATTTAATAAATAAAGCAAAGTAGTCAAACAAAAAAATTGTGTTTTTGATAAAGAAACAAGCAAACAAAGAAAAAATAAACTAAGCAAAAAAAACAAAGTAAAGAGATTGGTTATGAGGGACTCCCCTTGTGAAGATGTCCTTGACGCCTCGGCAACGGCGCCAGAAAAATAGCTTGATGGCCCAAAATATATCGAGCTCATTGGGGAACCCCAAGAGAAAGGTATGATGAGCATAGCAGCAAGTTTTCCCTCAGTTATGAAACCAAACTTATTGAACCAGTAGGAGGAAGGAAACACCTCCAAGGTGTTGCTTGCTGGACTTTGGCAGGGCGCACTACCGGTGCCAACAGCAACGTGGAAACCTACACAACACAACCACAGAACTTTATCCCCAACTTACAGTGAGGTTGTCAATCTCACCAGTTTTGCTGAAAACAAAGGATTAAACGTATTGTGTGGAAGAAAGTAAAAGTTTGCTGAAAGTAAACAGAAAGCAGTAAACAGTTGTAGATTGATGATAAGAAAAGGATCGGGGTCCATAGTTCACTAGTGGTGGTTCTCCTTGATAGATGACATGTTGGGTGAACAAATTACAGCGGGGCAATTGACAAACATCGAGAAATCATACAAGCATATACTACTCATCTTGACTCCTTTGAGATTTGATTGGGCATTACAACATTATACATAGACCATAATCCAACCGCATCTATGACTAATAATCCACCTTCAGGTTATCATCCGAACCCCCTCCAGTATTAAGTTGCAAGCAACAGATAATTGCATTACGCATTGCGTGTAAAGTAAACAATACAATTGTTCTATGAACAAAGGATTGCTGTTTTCTCCCTAGTAGCAATAACACATCTAGTACCTTAGAGATTTCTGTCACTTTCTTAGATTACTAGAGGCATGAACCCACTATCGAGCATAAATACTAACTCTTGGAGCTGCTAGCATCTACTTGGCCAAGATAGCTACTAACAACGAAAAACATGCAAGATCACAAATAACAAAGACATGATAGAATCAATAATCAATCTGAAATAGCATCGCAGTATCCATCGGATCCCGGCAGACACAACATGTATGATTACAAATAGATGATCTTGATCATGAACGGAGATCACAAGATCTAGACATGGTAGCACAAAGGAGAAGAACCAACCATCTAGCTACTACATGGACCCGTAGTCCAAGGATGAACTACTCACGCATCACACCGGAGTCTTGCATGGTGATGAAGAAGGCCTGTGGTGAATTCTCCTTCGCAGGTGCCGGGAAGAGCTTCAGATCCCTCCCGATCTAGGGATGGAGATAACGGCGGCTACAGACTCTTTCGTGGAATTTTTTTCGGATACTTAGGGTTTCTGTATCAGAGACGATATATAGGCAAAAGGGGAGGTCAAGGGGGTGCCCTAGAGGGCCACACCACCCCCCCTGGCGTGGGCCAGGCCTGGCCGCGTGGCCAGGTGGTGTGGCGGCCCTCTGGCCTCTCTCTGTCTCGTATTCTGGCTCCGTGTTCCCCTCGGTGAAAAACTGACTTTGGCTTTTGTCCCGTCCAATTCCGAGAATATTCATTTTCTGACTTTCCTGAAACCAAAAACAGCAGAAAACAGGCAACTGGCACTGTGGCATCTTGTTAATAGGTTAGTCCAAGAAAGTGTATAAAAAGTACTCCAAAGTGTGGATAAAACATAGGAAAGTATATGAAACCAAGCATGGAACATCAAAAATTATGGATACGTTAGCAACGTATCAGTATTCCGACACCGATGGGGTGACGCCTGCGGGTGTTGCCATTTCTTCTTAGATGTTGTCGGGTGTACCCGTTTCTCGTTTACCTCCACGTACGGGGGAAACCCTAGGATAGGTCCGGGTAGCAACGCCGTTCTCGTCGCTCTCTTTCTTGAAGGTGTTGCTTGATACGCGATGTTTCGGAGTTCTCGACACGTGGTGGGATTTCTTTGGTGGGCGCAGCGGTTGCAAGCCATCTTCGTTTAGTCGATCTGCTGTTGTTAGCATTGTTTTCTCTTTTGTTTCTCTCTGCTTTTTCGTTTGGGCGTGACTATGCTAAGGCCCCAACAGATGTATCACTGCATCGGGTGGTTTAGTATACTAATATAGCGGGACGAAAGCTCGTTCCGAAGCCTGTTTCGAGGAACTTAAGAGTTGATTAGACTCACGACCTATCATCACATGAGTATCATGTAACATGATGGGACATAGAAGCTTCCATTATTCTCTTTCATCCAAGCCCACATTTCTCGAAAAATCTGTCTAAAGGCAATCTAGAAATCGCCAAGGCATCTGCAAGGATAAAATTCTAATTTTTTTCTCCCATGCCATCAACTCAGCATCGATTAACTTGTGCACATGAGTTACTTCCGCTTCAGGGTCTCTAAACAATGTTTTCTTTCTTGACAAGCCATCGCCTACTCGCTAAATCACCCCTAGTTTGAGAGCCTCTCGCCCGAATCGTTGTACTACTATGCCGCCTCTGCTGCCGCGAGCTCAACCATCTTGGCCGTCAGATGCGCATCCGTCCTCCGCCCCTTCTCCCAACAGGTAGGTACGCTCACGTACCTCTTGTGCCAATCTGAGATAGAATGTGTCTATTGAGCTGGAAATCCCTGGAATTCAGCTGGATTCAGCTAAAACTGTTGACGTAGAACTCTCCAACTCTTTTTTGATCGTGCTGGAAAAAAGTTAAACTACCGTCGCTTGTCGTTGTTCCGTCGACGCTCGGAAAAATTTAGGGGTCGATCCGAAATTGACCGATACAGCTAGAAATATCCGAAATTGATCGATACAGCTAGAAAATATGGGCTAGCGTCCGCTCTAAACATCCGCGTTGTACGTGCCCTTAGGACACTTTGACACAAGTTGTGTAAAGTATGCAGGTAGAGAACGTGGGATGCGCCGTGCACGCTACGTACTAGAGTATTTCTCCCGAACCTCCTTGATGTACCAAGATGCGATTTGTAGACGTACAAAAAATACAGTTGAGTGTTTGAAACGCGCCGCAACTGTGTTTTTTCCTCGTGCCATTGAGATTCGTGTCAACGTTGTGACCGACTCAGTCGCGCTAGGTATGATCCTGAACGTCCGTGCCATCCCACGAAACATGATCGTGCCGAACTGACACCAAACAAAACCAAAGCACTGTAGAACGGAACTGGCTCCACGTGAACGTTCACGCGTCTTGCTTTTTTTGCAACATGCAAAATCACTAGACACGACACGATCTACGGCATGCATGTGCAATAATATGAGTGCAACGCCCCCTACATACATATGACGAATTAAAGTCACGTTACAGACGTGACACTTTGGGAGAAGTGAAGTGAAGGAAACAAACGATGGAAACAAGATTAACACAACTCACACACATATATTTTGAACTACGGAATGCAACGTGTTACGCGGAGCCGCGGAGGGCTAGCTAGTTCACCGGCGTGACGACCGCGGATGCCTTGGTCGGCTTGGGCTGGATGACAAGCCCTCCGCCGCCGGGCCTCTCCTCGACGGTGTATGGCAGGTGCGTCCCGAAGGCCTTGTCCCAGGTGACGAAGAAGAGGTCGGAGAAGTTGTACCTGACCCCGCGCGGCAGGTGGTGCACGCCGTGGTAGGCGGCGCCGTTCCAGAGCGACTGCAGGCGGCGCGGCAGCAGGCAGAGGCCGCAGTGGTTGTCGATGCCCTTGATTTGCAGAGCGAGAGGAAGACGGCCGTGGCGCGCGGCGAAGACGACATGCCGGAGAGCAGGATGGCGAGCGACGCGCCGGCCGTGTCGGCGATCAGGGCCTCCAC
This sequence comes from Avena insularis, assembly GCA_023614405.1. Lineage (NCBI taxonomy): Eukaryota > Viridiplantae > Streptophyta > Magnoliopsida > Poales > Poaceae > Avena > Avena insularis. The sequence goes on along the minus strand of CM042690.1, from coordinate 604,725,527 downwards.
GGGGTGCCCGTACTTGGCGCCGAACGCGTAGGGGACGACCAGGCGATGGTGTCACGAGTGGAGGTGCCGGTACAGGAACCGGCTCCGGTGTGCCAGCCGGTGCCACGCGTACCGGTACACGTCGTACAGCACGATGGTCACCGCGATCTGGCGCGCCGCCGTCAGGTACGAGTACGACGACGTCGCTGAAGGTGCGGCGCCCACTCCTTTCCCTGCTATGACCTGCATGTGTGTATGTATATACATTGTATTGTACTACGGGATAATTAAACGTGGCTGCCGTGTACGTCTAATAGTAGGTAAAAGTGCGTGCCGTATAAATAAATTAGTTACTACTGTACTAACCGGGGTGAGCGGAGTGACGGCGACGAGCTGCATGAGGTGCTGCATGAGGACGTTGGTGAGGACGGCACGCTTGGACACCGTGTTCCTGCTGTCCTCTTCAGCCTTGGTGTTGAGCCTGTACTTGTCCATGACGTGCCCGTGGCCAAGCGCCGCGTGCACGCCGGAGTAGCCCCAGTACACCAAGATGGGCACGACGGCGGTCACAGCTTCGTCGGACAACTTGAACACCCCCATGTCAATCTGTTCGATCTACGGCGCGCACGGTGCACGTACGTGTTCTAGCCAAAGCTCAGAGCCAGTTTGGTAGCCTGCTGTGTTTGGTGGTTTGTAGACAAAACTATAGCTAGTGTGAATTATCTCCACGACGTGTACAGAGCAGAGCACTTGCGGTAGATAGGTGCCAAGTGCTAACTGTAATTGATTATTGTGCCTTGTAGCCCGTGGATAAATAGGGCATCAGTGCAATCTCCCCTTTGGTTTACACTCGCTAGGTAAACCGGCAAGCAATTTAAGCATCTCTTTCTTGCAAACAAGGAAGAGGGCCAACCAGGGGCGACCTCGCCACAGAAGATGGATTCAGCAATGCAATTACTTGGGAGGGTCGCGGGCTCGCGGCTAGCTCATCATTACACGCGCCTGGACCTTGTGGATATATTGGGGACACCCGTAATTAACAAGACTATACCTATGCTCTCGCGTGCCAATGGCGCGCCTCAGATCAAGTAATTTCTACTACCAGTGTCAGCGGCCGTCGGCCGTCGTTCAGGAAAGAGACACATCAGCACCACGTTGTGATTTGGATGTTGCGGTGGATCGATCTGACTGCATGCAGCGAGCCCCTGTTATTGTGGACTGGTTACTACTGTGCGAGAAAGTTGCAGGTAACATTACTCTTTGTGGCAACTGTTGCACAAACAGAGAAACAAACTTTCTATTGCAGCTAGCACAGGTTTGTTCCTTAATCATTGCACCTTCACAAATAAACTTGTTAACTCATTAACGATGCTTTTTGCTGCCACAGTTCTGTTTTATTTTTCTGTAATATGGTTTATACAAAATAGACATAAAAAATTATCACAATTTTCTAATTAATTAGTAGTTTGTTAAACCAACAATTAGGTTCGGTGTTTGGTTAAAATTAAAACCAGACTGTAGGGATATAAGTCAAATAACAACAACGGACAATAATTTACATCTATATATCAGGTTCATAAGAGCTAGCCACTCGCATGTGCCGGAAGCTAACTCTAGGTCGACGAGGACTGACTAGCTGAAGCAATTATTCGTGCATCTCAAATACTAACTAACGAACACGAAAATGGATAGAATTCCACGCTAGATGCACCACCAAAGCAAGAATAGAGCGGGGAGAACTTATTCTAACTTCAGAACGTAGCGGTTGTCTCAACATCCTGAAGAAGACACCAAAAGAAAGCTAAACAAAAAGCAGAAAACCTCTCGCTGGCGAGAGGTCGTGGTCCACAACACCTCCTATCGCCTCTCCCTGGCTCCGGCGGTACGTACCGGTCCAGTATGAGTCTCGTAGATAGGAAAAGGTAACATTGAGCATGAATGTATTTATATGTGCATGGAGTTGCGCGTACGTCAAAGAAATTTAAATTATGGGGCTTTTGGATGTATTTATATGTGCATGGACTTATTCAGCTTTGCAACGTTATATTTTATTTTTTCGGCTGTTTTAGTTAATAGATGACCGGAACTTATAACCAAATTAATATTTTAAAATTCAGTTTATAAAATATGTCCTATTTTTTATGTTACTATATGGCCAACTCCTTGGCCTCTTCGTTGATGCCAAGTCAGGAACCTTGTCAATACCACAACTTAGTTTATTTGGGCTAGCGGCAACAATTAAACCACAAACCTGAGCTAGCTGCAAAAGAAAGTTTGTTTCTGTGTTTGGTGCAACGGTTGCCACAAAGGGTGGTGTGAGCTGCAATTTTCTCCTACTGTGCTAGCGCTAGGTCAACAACCGAGAGAGCGACGGACGACTAGGATCCTGTGGTGTAATTACGTGTAAACATCAACGATGGATCCAAGTTGGATAGTACTCCGTACAAAAATTTACCATATATAATCAAACGAGAAGATCACTAGTTAAGTACTAGCTCCATTCCACAATATAAACCCTCATAATAAGCATTCTAAAAAGCTTTATATTATAAAACGGAGGTAGTAATGTACTAATACTTCCATTCCAAAATTTAAGCCTTTTTATATAGCTAATAAATTAACTTTTAAAAAGGCTTACGGAGATTGCGGAGGTTGTTTTTTTAGTATGGTTATCCCAAGCAACTACAATAGGACAGCCAGAAGTACTCGAGTCCGCGTGCAGTACGCAAGGACGATGCGAGATTGCCAAAGTGCGTGAACCTTGTGGATCGGAATACCCGGAATTGACAAGACTGATGCTCTGGCGCGCCAATGCCCCGTCTCAGCTGAGTAATTTGTTTGTCTATATCTACAAATATAATGGGCCATGCGGTCGTCATTGGAGAGAATGTGACGCATCATGTTGTGATTAGAGGGGCCGGTTATGGACCGAGAGACCACTGATATTGTCGCGTACTCCCTCCGTTTGGAAATATAGATGTTTTAGATTTGTAAAGCTAATGTATTTAGACACGTTTTAGTATCTAGGTTTAAGTAAATCTACATATTAAAGATATCAAAATACATTTACTTCACCAATCTAAAACATTTTATATTTCTAAACAGAAGAAGTAGATTGTAAAATCAAAACAAACAATGGTAAGTACAAAACCACCATCAAAACAAGGAATATATGGCTGTTGCCAAAATTGGACAACGAATAACTAGGGGTGCCTTGAGCTGCGTGAAAGAAATAGGGGTGTGTACGGCTGGTCTTATATTGTACCCGCTAAAACCATTACCAGAAAATTACGGTGTTTTTGTGTTGCATGTCATCATTACCGCATGCTCATGTCATCATGCCACATTGCATTTGAGCATCGTCATCACCATGTACGGTTTTTGTCTAAACTATTTTCGAAAACGCTTAGTTTCGTTTTCTAAATATTTCCGTCTTTATTCAAATTAAAACTCGGGTCTCCGAAATATTTTGGTTTGTCTAAATACGGTTTGTAAAACCCCGTTTTAAATAATAAAATATTTATTTTATTTTTAGGAGGGCAGCCGTACCGGGCCGATCCGACCCAGTCGGTCATCCCCAGTACAAAAACCAGACCTATCCAAACCCTTTTCTACCCAATCCTAGTCTGCCCAGTCCCTTCCTCCACCCCTCCACCTCACCCCCTCCAATCCCGTCTCGCCACCTCACCAGCTCACACCCCTGCCCACCCTCCAACGCCACATGCACGCCTCCCCACCAGCCACCTCACCCCTGGCCCCACCTCGCGCCCACGCTTCTCAGAGACGCTGAAACCGCCCTCATGGTCGCCCGCCAACCCCGCGTGTCGCTCCCGCCTCTCTCTCCTCACCTAGACACGCACTCCCGCGCCCTGGCCCACCTGCCTTCCTCGGTTCCATCGCCCGCCCGACCGTCCCCACCTGCCCGCGACCTCGCTCCCTCTCCATCCTCGCGCGATCCCGCATGAGGCCTGGTCCTCGGCCCCGCTCCCCTCGCGTCTTCCTCCTCCGCTCGACGCCGCCTCTGCCTCGCCTTACCCGCCCTATAGCGCTACTCTTCCCCTGTTCCGCCGCACATTGCTACTTGCACAGGCCACATGAGTCCGGCTCGCTGAGCCTCGCTTCAGCCGAGCCGCTTCTCCGCCAGCGAATGCCTCCCCGACCTGCGACTCCACCCTCTTCGCCCATGACGTCGCTTGCGGAGCCATGCCGCTCCTCTCCTCTCCCAGACCGACCTCCTCCTCTCGCGACCGACCATCTCCGCTGCGTGAGTGCCCTCCTCTCCGCCACATCTCAACCGGCGCCTCTGGCCTCCCGCTGCCCACGCCTCAGCGCCGCCTCGCCGCTGCCGCTTCTTCCGTCTGCAGACCGCCGACTTACGCGGACGCTTCCTCTCTCCAGTCCCCACATCCTGCCGCCCGCCTGCCGCCTTCCATCCTCCGCCTCCTTCACCGGCGCCCGCTTCTCTCCTCGCTGCCTCGCACGCCATCGCCGCCGTCCGTGACCTCCCGACCGCCGCCACCCTCGCCCATGAAAGCACGCCCGCGAGTTTTCACCGCCACACGCAGCTTTGGGTCTCGCTCTCGCGCGCCAAGGCTCGAGGGCCCTTCTCTGGCTCCACAGAGCGCGCCGCCACTGCCAGGTCCTCCTCCCGAGCATCTTCGGCCCCTTCGTCCTCCGCCTTCCCGTACTTCCCCGCAGCGCGGAGCATCGGGTCGTCCTGTCTAACACCTGCCTGCTGTCAATGTGGTTCGGATCATTTAGGTTGGTTTCTCTAGTACAAGTGGGTTGTATCTATGTGTCGTGTATTGGTACTGATCAAGAGAAGATGGGGTGTGGTGTATTACAGCTGCAACCATGTGAAGATAGCGCGTGGTGTTGCTACCCGGACTACTTCAGTCTCGTGACACAGAAACACGGTGTTGTTGTTTGATGACGATCCCTTGTTGACGTCTTTGACCGAGACCCTTCCGACGGCAAGATCTACCTCCTGGACCATCAAGATCTCCTTCACAGATCCGATGACCGAGACCCTGAAGACCGATCCCCGTCGAACCTCGGATCCGAACCCCCCTAATGTGTGACCCTGACCCATTCTCCTATTTTATAATATATGATACCAACTTGCTGCATTAAATCATTCATGGTCGCATACATGTTCAGTGGGTTGGGGGCATTATGCCGATTCACCTCATAATTAATATGGAGTCCATCTGCGGGATACCTTTGTCTTATTCCGGACTCCATTTAAATTGGTGTAGCGAACAGATGCCATGTTTCACCCTGTTAATACAACATTTAAATTGCGGGGTAGTTAAATAACTCGAACCATATAATTATTTGTCGGGACCCGGTTCCACTTAATATTGCCTAATTGCACCGCATCTGTGCCATGCCATGCATCATATCATAAGTATGCCGGATCTTCTGTCGTAGTATTAAATATTGTATCCGGTGTTTCTTCTAGTGTTTGCTTCTTTGCGGATTAGGCCGATGAGTTGATGCGAGTACCGACAAGTTCTCCGGATATGATCCGCCGTTAGTGTTTCCCAGGCGAGCATCTCTTCCCCTTCTACCTATTTTGCATTTATAGTCTTTATTTTCTCCTGTTGATTTATTGCTATCCATGTCGCGATGCTTTAGTTTCCGTGCACCAGTTATATTCTGTGCAGCCTCTATATTGCCATGGACACCTCCTATTACCTGTGTTTGGTAGATAGCTAGCCTTGCGAGTCGTAGTTGCTTGCTCAGGTGCGATCTCGTGTTGTCAAGTACCACAGTTGTTGGAAGGTTGGCAGATGCTTAATGGCGGAGATGCTTAATGGTGGAGATGCTTAATGGTGGAGATGATCATGACTTTAAATACAACTATTAAAATGCTAGATATAACTAATGTAGAGGCATCAGTGGGCAATAGATGTTATTTGGTTCTTCCATGCTCACTTGTGTCCCGTAGGACCCCGAGTACTTGATACATGTTCCTTGATTTTTCGCACTATCCACATCCGGGAGGCCTTATGGACCCCCCTGAGCCAGAGCTTGATTCATTTCTATTTCTTGGGGCCACAAACTAGTTTGGGGTTTTACTACTATCCTGTACTTATGCCATGCTTTACTGCTTTATTTAAGATTGTGCGTGGAGCACATGTACTGTTTTGGATCGCGCCACGTTTTCCCGGTATCGACAAGCCCAGTCACACTTTCGGGTTCCCAGTCGTTTACAGCCATCGTCGCAAACCCTGGGTCCGTTCCGGAGCCGGCCAACTTCGTTGCGGGTAGCTTAGTGGGGTGGCCCCTGAAATATTTAAGAATCATGTGATCGCTTTGTCGTGAATGTCTCGTTGGGTTTTGAGTTGGTTTTTCCGAGGTTGATCGAGTATGTGTTGCTATTTGTGCACCCCTGCAGGGTAAAACTTTCTGAAAGTCGTGTCCGCGGTTATGGACGACTTGGAGCACAGTATCTCGATCATAGACAAGCATAACTAAAGTAGTGCTATAAATTTGACTTAATATATATGACTAGTAATCAGCTTCACTATAACGGAATGGATATTAAAAATGCCAACCACTGCTGGATCTGAGATGTTTATTATATCTTCCTAGTAAGTTTTGCAACTCCAATGGAATGTGATAAAAGTGCCAACAACTGCTGGGTTTTGGGTTTCCTCAGGACAATTATATCTAACTAGTAAATGTTCCAACTACAATGGAATGTTAACTAAAACTGCCCACTACTTATGCTATCAGGAGGACTCATGCTATCTATATCTGATTAGTAATTGCTGCAACTATAACAGAATGAGTAAAATTGCCAACTGTGTGAGTTCCTTGGTCCGACTTCCTCGTTTGGTCTCGAGGGGGAAATACCAGGATGGGTTTGTTTGGTGTTAGCTTCAGGTTGGATCCGAATAGGTATTTCTTATCCCTCTCTGATAACCGCTAGTTGTATCGAGTCTCTATAGGTTGTTAGTACCGCTGCGCTGCCGCTTCATCCCACCATACCTATGTAGGCGAGAGCCGCTTTTAGCCTCGCTGCATCGGCCTCGATCGACACTCCTCTTTTTTCTTTGCCCTTTGTCGGCACCCCTTTTGTTTTAGCAGGTTAAGTTCGACGCCGTTAGCAGGGTTACCCTTCCGTCTTGGCCTGGGCAGGGTTATGGACGCCATTGGTTATTCTTCAGGGCTCTTCGCCCCATTTGCATCTTGTCCGTAGTCGGACGCTCTATCGTTTTCAAGGTGATTTGGATCTTTGTATTGTATATCTGTATTCTTGACTCGTTGAGTCGCTGTTGTATATATATCTGTTCTGTGGGTCCCATCAAGGACTGTTGTGTAATGGTATTACTTCGTTTTCCACCCGCACGAAAGTGCCTGGTGGGCGTCCTTGAATCGTTTCTATGCGAGTTTGGCGAAAAGGGCTAAAACTTGCATAGGGCCGATCCGAGGGTGTTACATACACCATGCGAAGAGTTGATACAACGATGTTTTGGAAGTAGGTTGGACCACCTCGTGGGAGCATGGCTTAAAATCTTACATTAGGAATGCGTCGAGGGTGTTGAGGGGCCATCACCGACTTCTCTAGGACGAAGTCAAACTACCACATGTCGTCGGTCCAAGTCATCGACGACTCCTTGAGACCGAAACTAGAGTCTAAGGCCATCTCCACTCCCCCCATATGGCGTCTGACGCGTCCGTGGGGGGCGCCGGTGCGAATGTGGTTATGGGGAGGCGTGAGTGCTCAGCCGTCCTACCCATACACACCTCCCATACACATAATTGAATATAAAATAGATAATTCAACATATAAATTTATTACAACTTCATAAAATCAAATAAAAAATTCAACAAGTTCAATATAGCAAACAAATAATTTAACAATTTAAATCACAAAGGCAAACAAATAAATAAACTAGGAGACTCCTCCTTTGTGCGGGCGAAGAGGCGGCTCGGGAGGGCGTGGGAAGTATTTCCAGCGGCTGCACAAGTATTTTTAGCAGAGTGAAGGGCCTACGGTGGTGAGGGGTGGTAGCGGTGGCAAGCTGCTGGGGGTGGTAGGCATGGGGGGAGGAAATGCAGAATGGAAGAGTTTCCGGGCATGTGTCAGAGCTGGCCCGCGGCGTTTTTAGCTCCATCCGGCACCCCCGCTAGCCCCCTGTGGGTTGGGTTCGTCCTGGGGGCGTCGGCTACCAAAATGGGCCACGTTGGATCCAAAAAAGAATGGGTCGGACTGGGCGTTATTTCGAGCGTCGACACCCCCGATATCCCTTTAGGAGGGCTTTAGGGCCCCCAAGTGGAGATGCTCTAAGTGAAACTCTATCCCCTCCTCTCTTGTATTCATTGATGGAAGTAAAAATGAACCGAGCTCTCACCTCCCCCTCCCCCGTAGAGTTTATATAGGGAAGGGTCCTTGACAAAATACTAAGGCTACCTACATGGTGATATGTAGTAGGGGTACAAATGGTAAAACTTGATCCACTGGCCCACAAGGTATGTGGACGAGAGGAGATGGACTTTGACACAACTTTGGCTAGCCCAAGAAGGCCTACACATAATGGGCTTCTTTCTTTATGGCTTCGTGGTTTTATCTTTGACTTTATCTTTTACCTCTTGTCTTGATCTTTTACTCATGCCATGACTAGGGTTCTTGTTGACCAATAGTTGGCTTGAATTTGCTTGATTTTTGTCCATGTACGCGCCTAGTAGGATTAAGAGGTCCCTTTAAGATAGCAATACCCATTCTTAAAACAGGAGTCTCCATGAGTTATACTCATGAGACCTATCTCCATGGGTGTAGGTTAAAATTCTTGAGCTTAAGTGATCTTGGCAGGACTTTCGCCTCGGGACGGATGGCGTGTTCTTTCTTTCCTTTCTTCTCAGGGTCTCAATTTTTTCCAAGGGGAGAAAAGATCTTTGACGACCAAGTGGTGGCCGCACGACAAGTTTTATCTTCTTATCCTGCAAGAGATTGCTCTCCACATCATTCCATGGGAATGGGAAGGTTGTTTTTGTCATGGCGGATAATCCCCTAGTCTATTTCTACCAAAATTGACTTAGTGATAGGGGTTCTTATTAGATAATAGAGTACACGAGTCTCTTTTTGCAAAAAAAAAGTCTAAGGAGCGATATTTTCGTGTATAAGCGATGGTGCCACCCGTAGTTTTACACGTATCCGGTGTAGAGACGTCCCTCAGGGCTCCGGTCACCGAAGCAATGGAAGAAGATTAATCCGGAAAAAATATCCAATAGCATGACACGTGCGTCTGGTGGCGAAACCCCTATCCTCGTAAGGACGTTCCAAGTTAGAAACCACACATGAGGGAGAGAGAGAGGGAGAGAGAAAGGCAAAAGCCAATTGATTTGATATGAGGGGAGGGCTTCCCCTCTTTATATAGGATGATAAGGAGGGCCAACACCAAGTGGTGGTCGGGATAGGACTAATACCATCGTCCTCCCTAGGTGGACCCCACACGGGGTGGCCATGGTCTGGCCAGCCTGCCCACTTCTTGGCCTTCCTTGGGGAGCGCGCCACCTTCATTGGCCTCCCCTCCGAGTGAGGCCCATTTAGGTGGGCTGCTCCTAAAACCATTTTAAAATATTTTTTAATATTAATCCATCTAATTAATATTAAATATATATTATTAAATTCCTCTTTATCCGAAACGCCTTTCGGATCCCTCCAGTTATCATTGGATATCCCCAGAACCTTTTCGGTACCACCCTGGAACTATTCCGGGGTTGTCTCTATTTTCTCCTATGATCTCGGATCAATCCCTAAGCGTCATATACCCTTAAGCATACCATCCTACTGATGGGTTCGTAGCATGGAAAACAAAAAAATTCTACCGCAAGAACGAACAAAACCCAGATCTAATCTAGATAAAAGCCAAGATCTAATCTATTAGACATGTGCAACGAGATAGATCTGTAGTAACCCTTGTAGATCCGAAAGCCTTGTGCGAGATCGGATCTCGTGGTTGATGTAGACGATCACTTGCCGATCTCAAGATCGAGTAGACGATCCTTCCGTGGCGCGTTAAGCAGCGCCTTCAGCGGTCACACGCAAGTGAGTCGATGCACCTTCCTCTCCCTGCTCCAAATAGCAAAGGAGGTAGTAGATCTCCATGGAATCCCAGCAAGACGACGCCGTGGTGGTGGTGGAGTAGAGAATTGCAGGCTTCGCCTAAGCCTGAGCAGAGTGAAGGAGGAGGAGAGAGGCTAGGGCAAGAGTGGAGGGCAAGGGGCGCCCACCCTCTATATATAGAGGAGGGTGCGACCTAGGGTTCCCACCCCTAGGCCCACCTCCTAGGGTCAAGACAGGGAGGGGGAGGGAGTTTCCTTCCCCCCCCCCAAGTCTCCCCTTTTCCTTTCTTGGTTTTCAAGTAAAGTCCACGGAACCTTCTGGAACTTTCCGGAACATTCCAAAACCTTATAGAATCCCCATATAAACACTCCGGAACATTTCCGAACCTAGAAAATGATCTCCATTAAATGAATCTTATTCTCCAGACAAATCCGGATCTCCTTGTGATATCCCAGATCCAATCCGAGACTCCGAACAACATTCGGTCTCCAACGCACATTCCATATCTAACTAAACAGCATCGAACCTTAAGTGTGTCACCCTACGGTTCGTGCATATGCAGCCATGATGGAGACACCTCTCCAATCAATAACCATCAGCGGGATCTGGAGATCCATAACGGCTCCCACATACTCAACGATGACTTCGTGATCGATAGAACCATTAACATACGAAACCAATTCCTTTTGTCACGCGATAGTCTACTTATCCGAGGTTTGATCATCGGTATCTCCATACCTAGTTCTACCTCGTTACTGATAAGTACTCTTTACTTGTTCCATGTTATGTCATCCCTTGTGACCTAGTCACATGCTTGCAAGCTAACTAGATGACATTCCACCGAGAGGGCCCAGAGCATATCTATCCGTCATATGGATGGACAAATCCCAATCTTGGTCCATGCACTTCAACACATACTTTAAGAATACCCAATGACACATTTATAACCACCTAGTTACGAAGCGGTGTTTGATGTCATCAAAGTACCCATCTGGTGATGGTGATTAACATAACCTCATTGGTCGAAGGATTAGGTTACTATGCATTTGAAAGCTTGTAGCAATACGAACTTAATGACTTGATCTTATGCTATACTTACTATGGGTGTGTGTCCATCACATCATTATCCTAATGATATAACCTTGTTATCAATGACATCCAATGTCCATGATCAGGAAACCATGATCATCTATTAATCAACAAGCTAGTTCAACAAGAGGCTTACTAGGGACTCTTTTACGTTTACAAAGCACACATGTACTAGTGTTTCCTTATAATACAATTATATCATGGGATGTAAACATTCATCATAAACACAAAGATATAATAATTACCACTTTTATTATTTCCTCTTGGGCATATCTCCAACAGTCTCCCACTTGCACTAGAGTCAATAATCTAGATTACATGGTAATATACTTAACACCCATGGCGTTCTGGTGTTGGTCATGCTTTGCTCTAGGGAGAGGTTTAGTCAACGGATCTGCCACATTCAGATCAGTGTGTACTTTGAAAATCTTTATGTCACCATCTTGGACATACTCGCGAATAGCATGGAAACGTAGCTTGATGTGCTTTAGCTTGCTATGTGACCTTGGCTCCTGTGCATTAGCTATGGCACCTGTGTTGTCACAGTAGATGGCCATCGGGTCCAACGCACTAGGAACCACGCCAAGTTCAGTAATGAACTCCTTCATCCATATGGCTTCTTGTGCAGCCTCCGAAGCAGCTATGTATTCCGATTCAGTTGAAGATTTCGCCACAACGCTTTGCTTGGCACTCCTCCAGCTCACCGCAAAGCACCATTCAAAATAAATACGATTATCGGTGTGACTTCGAGCCATCTGGATCGGTGTTCCAACTAGCATCAGTGTAACTGTTTACAACAAGCTGTTCATCACCTTCATAAGAAAGAACCATATCCTTAGTCCTATTTAGGTACTTTAGGATATTCTTGACCGCTGTCCAGTGATCCATTCCAGGATCACTTTGATAGAACCTATGGCCGAGGCACTAGTCAAACTAACAACATGTGCTATATCCGGTCTTGTACACAACATGGCATACATGATAGAACCTATGGCCGAGGCATAGGGAATATTATTCATTTTCTCTCTATCTTTTGTCGTAGCTGGACTTTGAGTCTTACTCAAGGTCTTACCTAACAACATGGGCACGAACCCTTTCTTGCTCTCTTCCATTCTAAACTTCTTTAGAACTTTGTCCAAGTATGTACTTTGTGAAAGCGCTATTAGGCGTCTTGATCTATCTCTATAAATCTTGATTCCTAGAATATATGTCGCTTCGCCAAGATCCTTCATTGAAAAACTATTATTCAAATAGGCTTTGACACTATTAAGAAGTTCTATGTCATCTACATATAGTACTAGGAATGCTATGGAGCTCCCACTCACTTTCTTGTAAATACAAGCTTCTCCATAAGTTTGTATAAATCCAAAGTTTTTGGTTACTTTATCAAAACGTTGATTCCAACTCCGGGATGCTTGCTTTAGTCCATAAATAGAGCGCTGAAGTTTGCATACCTTGTCAGCATCTTTAGGATCGACAAAACCCTTGGGTTGTACCATATACAACTCTTCCTCAATGTCTCCATTAAGGAACGCCGTTTTGACATCCATCTGCCAAATCTCATAATCAAAATATGCAGCAATTGCTAACAAAATTCTCACAGACTTTAGCTTCGCTACTGGTGAGAATGTCTCATCGTAGTCAACTCCTTGAATTTGTTGGAACCCTTTCGCGACAAGTTGAGCTTTATAGACGGTAACATTACCATCAGCATTTGTTTTTCTCTTGAAAATCCATTTGTTCTCGACAGCCTTACGGCCATCCGGTAAGGCCACCAAAGTCCACACTTGGTTTTTGTACATAGATCCCATTTCGGATTTCATGGCTTCTAGCCATTTGTCGGAATCTGGGCTCACCATAGCTTCTTCATATGTCGTAGGGTCATCAGTGTTGTCCACCAACATGACGTTCAAGGCAGGGTCATACCAATCAGGAGTGGTACGAACCCTCGTTGACCTGCGAGGTTCAAAGAACTTCGCTCAAGTTTCATGATCACCATCATTAGCTTCCTCTCCAATTGGTGCAGGCGGCACAAAAACATCTTCCGGTGTTGTGCTACTCTCAACTCCGAGAGAAGGTTCAATAACCTCGTCGAGTTCTACTTTCCTTCCAGTCACTTCCTTCAAGAGAAACTCCTTCTCAGGAAAGGATCCATTCTTGGCAACGAAAACTTTGCCTTCGGATCTATGGTAGAAGGTATACCCAATTGTTTCTTTAGGGTATCCTATGAAGACGCATTTCTCTGCTTTGGGTTCAAGCTTATCAGGTTGTAACTTCTTTACATATGCTTCACAACCCCAAACTTAAAGGAACGACAACTTAGGTTTCTTTCCAAACCACAATTCGTACGGTGTCGTTTCAACGGATTTAGATGGTGCCCTATTTAAAGTGAATGCGGCTGTCTCTAATGCATAGCCCAAAACAATAGCGGTAAATCTGTAAGAGACATCATAGACCGAACCATATATAAGAGAGTTTGATTACGATGTTCGGACACACCATTACGCTGTGGTGTTCCCGGCGGTGTCAACTGCGAAAGTATTCCACATTTCTTTAAATGCATGCCAAACTCATAACTTAGATATTCACCTCCGTCGTAATGCGTAAACTTAATCTTCTTGTTACGATGATTTTCCACTTCACTTTGAAATTCCTTAAACTTCTCGAAAGTTTCGGACTTATGTTTCATAAAGTAGACATACCCATATCTACTTAAGTCATCCGTGAAAGTGAGAACATAACGATATCCACCACGCGATGCTACACTCATTTGACTGCACGCATCGGTATGTATTGTTTCCAATAAGTCTGTAGCTCGCTCCATTATTCCAGAGAATGGAGTCTTAGTCATTTTTCCCATTAGACATGCTTCGCATCTTTCAAGTGATTCAAAATCAAGTGATTCAAGAAGTCCATCAGAATGGAGTTTCTTCATATGCTCCACTCCAATGTGACCAAGACGACGGTGCCACATGTATGTAGAATTATCATTCAATTTTGTTCATTTAGCATCTATGTTGTGAACATGTGTATCACTACTATCGAGATTCAGTAAGAATAAACCATTCATCTCAGGTGCATTACCATAAAAGATATTACTCATATAAATCAAACAACCTTTATTCTCGGACTTAAAAGAGTAACCGTCTCGCAATAAACAAGATCCAGATATAATGTTCATGCTTAACACAGGCACCAAATAACAATTATTCAAATTTAAAACTAATCCCGAAGGTAGATGTAGAGGGAGCGTGCCGATGGCGATCACATCAACCTTGGAGCCATTTCCAACGCGCATCATCACCTCGTCTCTCGCCAGTCTTCACTTATTCCACAACTCCTATTTCAAGTTACAAATATGAGCAACCGAACCAGTATCAAATACCTAGGCACTACTACGATTACTAGTTAGATACACATCAATAGCATGTATATCGAATATACCTTTCTTCTTGATGTTGCCGTTCTTCAGATCCGCCAGGTACTTGGGGCAGTTATGCTTCTAGTGACCAGCACCCTTGTAGTAGAAGCATTCAGTTTAAGGCTTAGGACCAGCCTTGGGCTTCTTAGCAGGTGCGGCAGCTTTCTTGCCGTCCTTCTTGAAGTTTCCCTTGTTCTTAGGCTTGCCCTGTTTCTTGAAATTGGTGGTCTTATTGACCATCAACACTTGGTGCTCCTTCTTGATCTCCACTTCAGCAGTTTTCAGCATGGACGATAGTTAAGGCAACGTCTTGTTCATGCAGTGCACATTGTAGTTCATCAGAAAGTTCTTATAACTCGGTGGCAGTGATTGGAGGACACGGTGAATCCCTAACTCATTAGGAATCGTTATCCCCAACTCTTGGAGCTTGTTTGCATGCCCAGACATGGTGAGCACGTGATCGCTAACGGAGCTTCCCTCATCCATCTTATAGTTAAAGAACTTTTCGGAGGCCTCATAGCTCTCCACGGCCGCGTGAGTCTCAAAAATCAGCCTGAGCTCCTTAATGATCTCAAACGGGTCGTGGTGCTCAAAGCGCTCAAGCTCCGCTTTCTAAACCGCATGGATGGCACACTGAACTGTGGAGTAGTGATTTTTCCGAGTGGCGTAAACATTCTTTACGTCATCGGTGGCATCTTCTGCAGGTGGGTCACCTAGCGGTGCTTCGAGCACATAGGTCATCTAACCAGCCCTGAGGACAATCTTCAGTCCATGGAGCCAGTCCGTGAAGTTGCTTCCATTGTTCTTAAGCTTTTCTTTCTCTAGGAACGCATTGAAATTGATGGAGAGGTTCGCCATAATCTACAACAAATTTGCAAGTAGTTTAGACTAAGTTTATGATAAATTTAGTTCAATCTTAATTCTTAAATTAACTAGGTGAACTTCCACTCAAAACAACATCCCTCACATTGTCTTAGTGATTACACGAACCAAGTCCACTACACCAAGCCCGATCTTCACGAGAGAAGATGTAGTTTCGTCGATGAACAATCTTCATGTTCATCATATCATTTATATGACTCATGCTCTACCTTTTCGATTCGTGTTCCGAGACCATGTCTGTACATGCTAGGCTCGTCAAGATTAACCTTAGTTTCCACATGTGCAAATCTGGCTTGCACCCGTTGTATGCACACGTAGAATCTATCACATCCGATCATCACGAGATGCTTCGAAACGACGAGTCTTAGCAATGGTGCCAACTAAGGACGAACACTTTATTACTTGATATTTAGTGAGAGGGATCATCTTATAATGCTACTGTCGTGATCTAAGCAATACAAGATGCATAAAGGATTAACATCACAGGCAATTCATAATTAGTGTGATATCATATGGCCCTTTCTTTTTATGCCTTTGATCTCCAGCTCCAAAGCACGGACATGATCTCCATCATCACCAGCATTGCGTCAAGGTCAGTGGCGCCGCTTCATGGTTGTCCATCATCACTAGCAACTATTACAACTACTTGGAATAAAGCTATTACAAAATGAATAGACACGCAGGTCTTAATAGAATTAAAGACAACCATTAGTTTCCTGGTTGCCATATTACAACAAGGATCATTGCATACATCAAATATAATCACAATCACATGATGGCCATATCACATCACAAAACCCCTGCAAAAACAAGTTAGACGCCTCTAATTTTCTTTGCATGTTTTACGTGGTTTGGGGCTTTCGAATAAGAACAGATCTTACCTACAAAAATGAACCACAACGTTGATACAAGTGCTATCAAGTACAAAGTGTAAATTGGATCTATACTATGGTGGGAGAGACAGACACCCGCAAAGCCACTTGTGCAAAGCAAGTTACACGTCAAGTGTGGAGCAAGTCTCATGTGCGATGACATGTAAGGTTAGCCCGAGCCGCTTCATCCCACCATACCGCAAGATGCAAAGTACACAAAGCAAAAGACGGCACGAGCACCAACGCCCACAAAACCATTGTGTTCTACTCGTGCAACAGATCTACGCATAGACACAGCTACGATACCTTTGATGGGTTCGTAGCATCGAAAACAAACAATTTCTACCGAAGAACGAACAACACTCAGCTCTAATCTAGATAAAAGCCAAGATCTAATCTATTAGACATGTGCAACGAGATATATCTGTACTAACCCTTGTAGATCCGAAAGCCTTGTGCGAGATCGGATCTCGTGGTTGATGTAGACGATCACTTGCCGATCTCAAGATCAAGTAGACGATCCTTCCGGCCATCGCTCGTTAAGAGCGCTTTGCCGGTCACACGCATGAGTCGATGCAGACCTTCCTCTCCTGCTCCATGAGCAGCAGAGGTAGATCTCTCCACGGAATCTCGACACGACGGCGTGGTGGTGGTGGTGGAGAGAATTGCAGGCTTCGCCTAAGCCTGAGCAAGCGAAGGAGGAGGAGAGAGGCGGCTAGGGAAAGAGTGGAGGGGCAAGGGGTGGCATCCACCCTCTATATATAGAGGAGGGTGCGGCCTAGGGTTCCCACCCCTAGGCCACCTCCTAGGTCACAAGACAAGGGGAGGAGTTTCCTTCCCCAAGTCTCCCCTTTTCCTTTCTTGGTTTTCAAGTAAAGTCCACGAAACCTTCGAACTTTCCTAACATTCAAAACCTTCTAGAATCCCCATATAAACACTTCGGAACATTTCCGAACCTAGAAAATAATCTCCATTATATGAATCTTATTCTCCGGACAAATCCGGATCTCCTCGTGATATCCCAGATCCAATCCGAGACTCCGAACAACATTCGGTCTCTAACACACATTCCATATCTAATTCAAACAAAGATCGAACCTTATGTGTCACCCTACGGTTCGTGAATATGCGACATGATGGAGACACCTCCGATCAATAACCATCACGGATCCGAGATCCATAACGGCTCCCACATACTCAACGATGACTTCGTGATCGATAGAACCATTAACATACGAAACCAATTCCCTTTGTCACGTGATACTCTACTTATCCGAGGTTTGATCATCGGTATCTCCATACCTAGTTCTACCTCGTTACTGATAAGTACTCTTTACTCGTTCCATGTTATGTCATCTCTTGTGACCTAGTCACATGCTTGCAAGCTAACTAGATGACATTCCACCGAGAGGGCCCAGAGCATATCTATCCGTCATATGGATGGACAAATCCCAATTTTGGTCCATGCACTTCAACACATACTTTAATAATACCCAATGACACCTTTATAACCACCCAGTTACGAAGCGGTGTTTGATGTCATCAAAGTACCCATCCGGTGATGGTGATTAACATAACCTCATTGGTCGAAGGATTAGGTTACTATGCATTTGAAAGCTTGTAGCAATACGAACTTAATGACTTGATCTTATGCTATACTTACTATGGGTGTGTGTCCATCACATCATTCTCCTAATGATATAACCTTGTTATCAATAACATCCAATGTCCATGATCAGGAAACCATGATCATCTATTAATCAATAAGCTAGTTCAACAAGAGGCTTACTAGGGACTCTTTTACGTTTACAAAGCACACACGTATTAGTGTTTCCTTATAATACAATTATAGCATGGGATATAAACATTCATCATAAACACAAAGATATAATAATAACCACTTTTATTATTATCTCTTGGGCATATCTCCAACACCTACGGTTCAGGAATACACAAACATGATCGAGATTTCTCTCTGATCAATGACCAACACCGGGATCTAGAAACCCATGATGGCCCCATGCATTTCACGAATTAACTTGATCGCTTGAACCTTAAACGTCGAGTCTCATTCCCTTCGCTACATGAAACCTGGTTTGTCCAAGACCTGATCTTCGGTATCTTTATACCTAGTTTGATCTTGTTACTAACAAATATATTTTCTCATTCCCGTGATATCACATCCCTGTGACCTAGCCACATGTTTGCAAACTTTGTAGATGTAATATCACCGAGTGGGCTCAGGGTATCTATCCATCACATAGATGGGCAAATCCCGATCTCGATGCATACGCCTCGACCTACCCCTTTGAAATACCCGAAAGACACCTTTATGATCACCTTGTCATGGTGTGATGGTTGATATAGTCAAAGCAGCCTCCGGTGATAGTGATTAGATATGATCTCCCATACAAAGAATTGAGTTGCTACATTTTTTTAGTAATCGCAATGTTAAACTTTGTGACTGGATATCATTGCAATACTAGAGTCGGATTTGTGTTCATCACATCATTCACCTAATGACATAAATATCAGAAATCTTGATCATCAGTTGACCATTAAACTAGTTTACTAGAGGCTACTAGAGATTTGGTTTATTTATATACCACATGTATACCAGTATTTTCGATTGATACAGTCATAGCATGGCATAAAACTTATCATGAAATAATGAGATCTGATAATAAACACACTTTATTATTTTCCTCTAGGAAACATCTCCAACACCTGCGATCACAAGGATGTCACCCTTCCTGGAGGTTGGCACCTTCAACGTCAATAGGGTGTCGGTCCCGCCCCGTCGACACACAAGCCAGTGCTGGAGGCAGAGATCCGACCCTCCCGTGCACTACTCCGTGAGGCGTTGTGGCACGAGCGCGTACCTCTGGCCGGATTTCTGCAACGCAAAGCGGGTGTGCTCGTCTAGTGACGACTTCCAATCGGAGACCGACTACGACGAGCTCCCCATGGCCTCCTACAACGATGAGGTGGAGCCCCCCCCACACGCACACACACCATCGAGGAATCCAGGGCGGATGAGGAGGCACTCTAGTAATGGAAGGGTTTGGGGGATACCGTCCAGCTCTCCGCGATGGTGGCATGGCAGGTGGTGCAGTTGCCACCTCCACCACCGGTAACGCTGGTCTTGTGGCTTGGGCAAGAGATTCCTCCTCCATAGGAGACTGCGCCGCCGCCGCTTCCGCCGCAAGCTGTGTGGCCTGCGCAGCGGTGGCCACAACACTTACCCTAGACGCCGCCACCCTACATTGACCCCTCGTAGGACGAGAATGAGTAGGCGGCATCGGCGGCCGCCGTGAGATCCGCTTTTTTATTGTTTTTTTCTTATATCTAAAATATGGTTGAATTTGGTGGAAATGTGTGTTGAAAAAAGCGCCAAAATGTGCATCTCGAACTATTTGGGTTTGGGCGGTAGGCGCACTGGCCTGACGAGTGCCGGACAGTGACCCCATTCCCTGTTTATGGGCCGATGCAAACAGAATGTTTCGGACACATTCATTGTCCAAGATGGGCCTGCAACTGGATGCACTAACCTAGGAGTAGCGTGCGTTATAACCCAACGCGGATTTCCCACATGTAAGAGGGGCCCCGGCACCATCTTTACTGCACGTTTGTTGGAGATTCGTGCAAAGTCAACATGTCATCGTCGCCAGTATATTTTGCATTTTAGCCCTCTGAAAAAGTTTATTCAAACAACAGTCCCATGGAGAGGACTAATACCAGGCCCAGTCGGGTACCACCCCGTCGCCCCCCACCTCTCCTTCCCAGCCCCAACGTGATCCCCGCCTCCACCTTCAAGCCCCGACGCCCCTCCTCCTCCCCAGCCCCGCCGCCCACCGTCCCTCCTCCTCCCCAGCCCTGCCGCCCCTCCTCCTCCCCAGGATGACGCCGCATATGGCCATGGACGACCACGCGCGGGACGCGACGGTGAGGGCGACCACACACGGCCACGCCTCAACCCCAACGCACCTCGTCCGGTGGCGGTGAGGGCGACCGCACGCGGCCACGCCGCAGCCCCGATGCGTCTCGTCCGGTGGCGCCTCCTCTTCCGACCATGAAGGACGCCGCAGATGCTGCCCCGGTGACCACGAGCTCCAGTGCCACCACCGGCGCGCAGATGCTGCCTCGGCGCAGATCCCCTCAGATCAAGGCAAGGATGACCTGGATCTGAGGCCCCAATTTAATTTTCGATTTTTTCTAGATCTTGTAGCAACTGCTTGATCTCCTTTTGGTCTTGATATTCATATGGATCTATGAAACCAATATGATTCCTTTGGTATTTGTACAAATATCTCTTGATAGTGTATGAAACATCTATGAATCTTTTATGGATCGACAATTTTTTGACGGAGCATGTATGGATTTACGGTGATACTTTAGTGAAACATATCGGATTTGATTGTGTTGGTTCTTGGACGAAAAACTCTGTTGATACATCTATGTCTCTGATGTTTGATTTTTTTCAGGCTTTGTTGTTTGTTTTTTATTTTTCGGACCGAGCAATAAATGAAACATGTACGAACTATGAATCTTTGAACACAGATCTTGGCTTTTGGACACAGATCTTGTATGTATTATCTAGTTCATGCGATTTTGTATGAATCTTTGAAGAATCTTTTATGTATTATCATATTTTTGATGAATCTGTGGTGAGTCATTATTGATTTTGGAAGAATCGTTAATGAATCTTACATGAATTTAGCATACTTGTATGAATCTTACATGAATTTAGCATACTTGTATGAATCTTTAGGTATATGGAACTTGTATGAAACTTGTATGATTTTTCATTGAAAAATCTGTGGAAAAAATTTCCATATGTATAAAAAAAATTGTATGATTTTTCCTTAAAAAATCTGTGAAAGAAATCTGTGAAAAAACTTGTATGATTTTTCCTTGAAAAAATCTGTGAAAAAAATTCCATATGTATAAAAAAACTTGTATGATTTTCCCTTGTGTATGATTTTCCCTTAAAAAAATCTGTGAAAAAAATTGTATGATTTTTCCTTGTATAATATTTTCTCTGTATCAGGTGGAGAGACATACAAAACCTGAAAACACTAGAGGCTAATAAGAAAAGCAGCAATAGACTAGAAAAATATGGTGGAAGGGTTGTTTTGTAAAAGTACTAGCACGAATCTCTAAGGAATGGAGGGCTAAGATGGTGCCGGGGGCCCCTCCTACAGGGATGCATTTCCGCGTTATAACCAGGGATACGCCCATGCTATATTGTGGTGATGTACTTGTCGTAAAACTGAAATAGCTACATGGCAGCACGCGCCAGACCCAAGTCCGTCATCTATGGGTATTAGTGAGTTAACGCCTTATCATATAGAGAGGCAAGTATGTGTGCAGCCAAAGAGGCTATACATTGATCTTCGGGTCCTTCAACCCTGCAAACCAGTTCGCTAGTTCAGTCTACCAGTAGCATCATAACTCAATTTATTGCCGGGCGATCCACACCTCAATACTCCCTCTGTTTCAAAATATAAGATGTAGTGTATCTAGACCTCTTTAATACGTAGGTTTATTTACATTTGCAGTGAACCTACACACTAAAAGTGGTTTAGATACATTTCCTTCACAAAGCTAAAACATTTTATATTTTAAAAAGGAGGGAGTACTACTTAACCTGATCAGAAAGATGGAACTGTACCCCAAATGTTCACATACAAGATCCCCACAAGGAAACATATCAACTGTCACCATCTGCTAGCACCATCTTATTATCGGCGACGCCGTCATCGTCAGCACGATCAGGCTCGATGTAGCCGGAGTTGTACCCGACGCTGCTGTCTGTGTCCACCACCTGTTGTATGACTGGAGGATGGCCCAGGACTTGGCAAGCCTCAGGAGGATTGCCCTGGTACGCCTTGCAGATGTACGACTCGAAGTTTCGGTAATCCTGAAACCGAAACGAGAACACCATGATCAAAAACTAGTACCGAGGATACGTAGATGACGAAATTCAGACATGAAGCTGAACAAACAAGTCAGTAAAATGAGGAATCATCCATGGTAGTTGGATCTAAAACTTGAGGCCACTCTCTCTTACATTGCCGAGCGGCTTGCCATCAACCACGACCCATGGAACGAACTTGTGTGGAGGCACGAGCTGGCCAGTCTGTCTCCCATGCTTGAGCGCAAGCTGCATGGAGCAAAACAAAATTCAAACCACCCTAGTTAGCAGTTTAGCATAGAAGATTGTGTGCGATTGATTCAACGCAGAGGCAATAGAAACGGACCCTGAGGCCCTGTCCACTTTTGTAGCACTTGGAGATACGCCTCTGGTCAAGCCCCTGTTTCTGGAAGCAGGACTCCCACTCCCTGTGCTTGTTCTTCACCACTAGGTCCTCAATGCAGTTGATGAAACCGAAATGCACCTTCTGCAATCATATTCAACAGTCACTGTAACTGAAGTACGAAAAAAAAGGTATGAAGATTAGGAGCAGAAATGTCCAAGTCCGAATCAACTACCACATCCGGCCAGGCGTCGATGGCGCAAGCTTCCACGGTGTTCAGAAGGCACTCTTCGTAGCCATGCTGTAACAAGAAGCCAACATCCCAACAGCTAACATTAGCGTCAGTAACATGTGTTGGAGCCGCCACACGCAGCTTCATCTGATCTTCTCTCTAATTCAACCTCTACTCTCTCAATCTTTTGTCTCTCAGGAACACACACAAGAACTCACACACGCACTGACCAAGGAAGAAGAATAGGCTTTGCCTAATACACTCTACCTTGGAAATACACAAACGCTACATTGGTTTTACTCAGCCCGCAGGCCACCCTTTCTCATTCATTTTCCACGGCTTAAATAGGCAGTACAACAGTACATGTGAGCACCACACCGGCCACTAATGCCATGCACTAACCCACTAACTAATCATGCCCTATTCCTAAGTCAAAACGGCCACACGACCTGGTGAATGCAGATACATGCAAGGATCTACACACGTGCACCTCCTCTTTGACCAACCTGATCAGCACTACAGCTAGTCTTTCGCTGGCACCTCCTCTTTGACCAACCTGATCAGCACTACAGCTAGTCTTTCGCTGGCGCACGTGAGGTTATCCTATTACCTAGCATTTGCAAGCACTTATCTCTCTAACTAAACCAGACCAGTAGCCTGTATGCACATTGATCGCATCTCTATCTGTGCACACTACGCAGCCTAACAAGATTTGTTCACTACAACTCAAACAAATCAAACAAATCAACCCGATGAACTACAACCTAACAAGATTTGTTCCAACAACATGCACTGCCAAGACAATTTGCCCAAGCTCTACTCTGTAGAGCGTTACAGCTCAGCAGTGTCAGCACTCAGCAATCGACACCAAGAAAGAAACTTGTGCTATTGGCAACGAGAAAAAAATAGGAGATAGAGAGGATCGGGGCGCACTCACCTGGCAGGACATGGCGCCGAACGTGCCGACCTCGGCGTTGCCGTAGGGGACGAGGCTGACCTCGGCGCCGTCAAGAAGACCTTCCTTGAAGGCATTGCCGAGCTGGTTCACTACGAAGCGCGCCGAGTAGGGGCACAGCGACTCGTAGTAGACCTCCACGCGCACCTTGTTGTTGCCAGTCACGGCGATGTCTTGGGCGGTCGACGCGGCCGATATGGTGGCCAGCAGCGCGGCGAGGAGGAGAGATTGGTGGAGACGGCCGGCCATGATGTCCGCTCTCTCCCCCGGTCGATCAGTGGGCAAGAATGCAGGTCGCTTGGTGTACTGGGGGGTTTATATTGGTGATTAACGTGAGGGGGGGTGGCCACGAGGACAGCGGGGTGAAGTAAAGTGGTGTGCAAAGTTCACAGCGGCCTCACGATGTACTTACTACTGTCTAACTGAAAGCGCATACGTCCATCTATAAATTAGTACTCCATACGCTGCAGATAGACAAGCTGACGTGCTTCCAAGGAAATGTAGATAAGCGAGTGAAGATTAGGAGAGCGTGAATTCGCCGTCCAATTTATGGCCTACAGTAGTCCTAATCATCTGTCATGGGCAATGAGGGTGTGAGAGGGAACTGGCGTGTGTTATGGTTAATAAGATGATCCAACCCCTGATATCGTACCTCTTTAGTTGATGATTAACTTTGAACACGAATGAATATGAAAAAATAGGTATTATATGGTAGAAAAAAAATACTCCCTATCATGACCGAGTACAGTTTGAGCTATTTTCACAGCGAGTACATGAGAATCCTCCGTTCACTACCAAGCATCGATGGGATTACAAGTTTCAAGGAGCTTCTAGCGAAAGACTTCAAAAAAACAAGATTCATATCATCAGTGATGTTCAACTCTCACTTTTTCCATGGCTTTGCTTCATCAGCTGCAGTGATTCCATTGCCCCCACATCCTCCAGTCCTCGTCATCTGTATCATTAGACAATCCGAAGTGCTAATCAGATTGGTTTCTTTAGCACAAGTGTCTAGATACATTGAAATTTTGATAAATTTGCGACATCTATTTTCGGACGGAGGGAGTATGATGTATCCCTAGTAGGGATCGGATGAAACACGAGACGCCCCCTTGCGCTGTCGAGGCACTATGTGTGGATTTCTCCCGATTACCCTTGATTCCTTGAAAACAAAAAATTAAAAAAATCTGAGTGCGTTTCCTCTCCGTGGCCTCTCCGCGTCATAGAGAGTTTGTTGCTCTTGCTCCGCAACTCAATAGCAGACTAGATGAGCAGGGTGGTGCTGTTTGTGTTCTCAACCCTATCGCTAGTAAAGCAAACCCCATGATTGTGTTCTGATCTACAGACAGTAGCACGAACACCTACTCCCTCCGTTCCATAATTCTAGTAATAGTAGTTTTAATTAACCATGACAATAATTATGCAATGGATGGAGTATATTATAGGTAAAAGAGTGCAACTAAAGCAGTAAAGCGGATTAAAAAATGGTCAGGCAAACCTCTCCTGACATGTGGATTCTCACCTTTCAGCCCGTTTAATGTACTTGAGGCTGGCGCGAATATCCTCAGCTGTCCATCCCACGACCTACATTGCAAGTACTAACATTAAAATAGCATTCAACGGCACTCCAAGAAAAGTAAAAAAAAAAATATCATGCAAGTTTTCTTGCTACAATTGTTTCCCCGTGCAATCTTAATGTCTTGCACAACATACAGGGAGAAATGTTTTTGATCGCTTTAATGAAACTGCTGAACCATGTTTTTTTTTCGGAAAAAGATCCGGATCTATTTCATGAGTTCATAAGAAGTACAAATATCCTAAACATAATAAAAATTACATCGAGGTCTTTGGACCACCTAACGAATACTCGCCGCCAGAAGCGAGCAGCCGACGCCATTGCCGCCCATTACCGAGCGGCATGCCATTGTTGATGACATTGGGAAGTCTTCGCACGCGTTCCCTAAGGACCAGCGTCCAGAGATGAAGTTGTCGCCATTGAACCCTTGAATTGATCAAACTTGTAACACCAAACCTAAAACACATAATGGCGGGCGAGATCGAACACGTAAATCGGACGAGATCCACCACTCCATAGAAGCGGCGACCAGACGAATCCCCACCCTCCTCAACGCCAGCAGCAGAATCATCGCCAACGAGGTGGAAGAGGAGGCGGGTATACCTTATTCTTGTCCCGCACAACGCCGCCATAGCCACCATAACGACGATGACGGATGACCAGACTCTAACTTTAGGGACCATTCTACACCGCCGAACGCAGGTCTGAGGTCCCCACCTCCTCCGCCACGGGCAGCAAGCGAGAGGCGGGGACCCGTCGATCTTCGATCATGCAGCGAGGACGAAGTAGATCGTGACGGCTGCTAGGGTTTTTACCCTAGCCGCCGCCTCTTTTTCAGGTTGAACTGCTGAACCATGTTATCATAATAAGTTTTCATTTGGAAATTGTATGCTTAGTACAAATAATGTGTGTATATATATTATGTGGCGAAACACAAATAAAAGTAGAGACTATAACCCAATTGGCAAATAATCAGACTAGACTACAAATGTGCTGATCTATCCTCCTCTACTAGAATACTAAAGTTTCAATATCATCCAAGAAAATACTAATCTCAAACAAAATCATAAGTATTGTTTTCTGTGTGTGCATATATATTCTGTTATACGCTGCAAGGTTTTAGTCATCCGCTGCTAATTGGCGGTACCATGTTCAGACCCACCTCCACCTACATTATTAATAAGGATTAAGGAGTATATCTCTGAGAGAAGCACAAGGTTTATTTATATAGGACTGTGCTATGCCGCGGCGCCGCACATCCAGGTTTCCGCGCGGCGACAGGTCCACTTGCACTGGCTCGGTCAGAAGCCGCTTGCATGCGGTTTCAGGTGACCCGTCCTCACGCATGCAGCCGCGAATTCGTGCACCGACTGCATGCAGATACCAGCTAGAAAGTGAGCATGTCCTAGTGGCTCCAAGCAGGACGCCCAGACCGAATTAACTGTAGTCGCAATTACCAGATTAATTAGCTATAGTTATAAAATTAATTAGCCACCATTGTTCACCAAGATTGCCAGATTAATTAGCCATGGTTATCAGATTAATTGCCCACGATTGCCAGATTAATTAGCCATGTTTAGTAAACATTTACTCCCAGCGTGCTGGCTGGCCGGGATACCACGTTCTTTGATAAAGCAATTACCGGAATTAATTTTCCAGAACTGCCAGATTAATTAACCGTGATTGCCTTATTAATTAGCCGAGGCTGCTAGTAGATTGGTTGACAGAAAACAGTTACCAGGTTAATTAGCTACAAAAGCCAGTTTAATTAGGCAGAATTGCCAAATTATTAGTGGGGCTTGGAGCTTGTGCCGCTTCTGCTTGCGGTGAACGCGTGGAAGAATTAGGCATGGAAGTACTAAGAACAAAGGACTAGCAGGAAAATTACAAGGGTTATCAGCTGAGCAGGCAAGTTCCAGTGCGAGCACGAGCACATGCGGGGCGCTGAGCAGGCTCACCGCGCCTGTGAAGCACCTTCATCAGCTCGGTTCAGCGTGCGCCGGCAGCAGCGACCGAATTTCAGCGTGCACCGGCGCTCCAGTCACCAACACGTCCACGGGGTCGCCGGGCCGCGTATCGGCATCAGCGAGAACGCCATGCGGGGCATCGAGTCCTGGAGTCGGGCAACGGACCGTGCGCCTCGACGGCGGCGAGCACGGCGCGCCGGAGCACCGAGTCATGGAGCCGTGCTCGGACTGCTCTGCCTCCGCGCCTCCAGCTTCTTAGCAGCTGCGCAACGGCCGCCCCGCCTCTGCGCCTCCAGCCTTGGCAGTGCGCTTGCGTGGCGCCGTCCCGTTCCCGACACGACGAGAGCCTCGCCTTCGAGGAAGTTTCCTGCGACCTCATGGCGTGACGCTCTCCCCCGGCGTCCTCGACCTTCCAGCACGGGTTGCTCCGCCTGATGGCCGTGGATGAATCCTTGAGAACCTCCGCTCCGGAACCAGTCGAGAGATAGACGGGGTGGTTGTGAGGCAGAGAGCGGAGGTGAGGTTGTGACCGTGAGGGGATAAGGTTCAGCAAAGAAATAAGTACGAGAGAGGTGGGTTCCAATCGGACGGCTCGCGTCGCGTGCGGCGTCTCTCTTTATATTTTTCTATTTATATAACCCATCTAAATTTCTCCTTGGGGATTTCCATATGGGAAATGATACAGATCCCCGGGGGGATCGATCGCTAGGATCCCCCGCCTCCTCCTGTGCGTGCGCGACACCACCCGTTGACAAACAGTAGCAAGGTCCACCTTATCTCTTCTTTCCTGGAACCTCCTCCCGCATATTCTCTGTAGCCACCAACCACCCGCGGTGACGCCGCTCCTCGCCTATCTCCACGGCCAAGCGTCATGTTCTCCCGCCGGGCCTTGCCCGCTCCCGTCGGCGAGTGACCCGGCTCCTCCCGACGCGTCGC
Organism: Avena insularis; assembly: GCA_023614405.1. Classification (NCBI taxonomy): domain Eukaryota; kingdom Viridiplantae; phylum Streptophyta; class Magnoliopsida; order Poales; family Poaceae; genus Avena; species Avena insularis. The sequence continues at coordinate 604,697,280 of CM042690.1, read as the reverse complement.
CCAGGAATCACACACCACCACGCGTGTCCTACTCCTCTCCATCATCCGTTCCTCTCGCTAGAGCGTCGTCGCTCCCGTCGGCGAGTGGTTGGCTCGTCCCATGGCGCCGTCTGGGAATCACCACCACCACCCGCCCCCTGCTCCTCTTCTAGTCTCGCTCCTCTAGCCGGCCATCAAGCTCATGTCGGTCGTTTTCCTCTGCCTCGTCATGCACGTCGTCGGGGTTCCTACCGCAAGACGGCGGCCGTGCTTTTTCTCCTCCGACGCCGACCATTAATCCTCCAAGGTCCATGCATATCTGCAGATTGGTGACGCTGCTAGGACGACGAGGCTCTCACGGCGATGACCTCCGCCGTCGCCCAATCACGCTGCCTTCGCGACCTGACCTCCGCCCCTAGTCCCGACTTCCGCGCCACGATCAGGGCCCCGCCACGCGACCTCCGCTTGCCCAGCTCCATGCATCAGCAGCTACAACTCCAATGGAACATAGTTGATGCTCCCTACGGCGCCCCATATTGCTCCATGCGGTGTTGCAAAGGGATTGGCCACCATCGTGGCGGCGGGGAACTTTTTTGCTACAATGGCATAATTGTTTTGCTACATACGTTATGGACTTTTGCTATAATTATATAAAACGTTTGCTACAATGTTTTCCGGCGAGGTCTCCCGGCAAAAGTCTCCGGCGAAGTCGATTTTTGCTACATTAGCATATTTTGTTTGCTACCATCGTTTTGTGGTTTTGCTACATTTGCGCAACGTGTTTGCTACAATGTCTCCGGCGAGAGTTTTTCTGGCGATGTCTCCGACGAAGTAGTTTTTTTTGCTATATTAGAAGAACTTTTTTGCTACAACCATATTGTGGTTTTGCTACAACAGTGTCAACTTTTTGCTACAAGGTCTCCGGCAAGAGTCACCGACGAGTTTTTTCCGATGATGTTTCCGGCCAAATCGGTTTTGCGACATTAGTATAATTTTTTTGCTGCATGGTCTCCGGCGAGGTCTCCGACGAAGTCTCCGGCGAGACGTTCTATTTCTGGAACGAACCTTTTTTGCTTCGGAAGCAAAAGCGGGAACATATGTAGCAAAAACGGCGCGTTCTGCAGCAAAAGCGGGATTTGGAGGGACACGTGGCGCGCGGGGAGGAGGACGATGGGAAGCCCCATCGTCCAGGGGACGCCTAGCGTTTTCCTTCCCATATGGAGATGATTGCCCTGCACTTACTCTGGGATCGGGTGTTGAGTTCTGCTTCCCAAACCATAAGGTCTTGATGATGTACTTCCCGGTACCGCATGCCTCTTCAAGACGGTCGAGCTCCATCCGTGGCTGCAGTGACATCACGGCAGCAACGATCTTCCTCCTCGCGGACTCAGCAGCCTCCCTCCCCGGGTAGTCCATGTCTCCGCCGTCTTGGCAGCCCGTGTGCTCACCCCAAGGCCGAGGCCGAGGCGGAGGCGGAGGCGGGAGAAGGCGGCACGCAGCATCTACACGATCTGAGGATTCGATCAGTACTACCCAACTTTGGATGTTGTTCGATCCGAGAAACGGGAGCATACCTTAAATTTTAAGAGATCGACACGGCCGGGGAAGGGAATGGAATTGAAGCGAGACTCGGGTCGGGGAAAGGGCAATTCGAGCTAGGGTTTAAAGTTTGATGGGTACGTGAGCGACCCGACGGCGAGAACCATCATCCGGTTCCGACCGGTTCTAAAATCTACCCCTTTCAGTTTCTTTTAGATGCGTGTAAATTTAGGTAGGATTAAGTTACAACTTTTTTTTGCGAAATAAGTTACAACTTTTTGTTTTGCGAAAGTTACAACTTTTATAACTCCAAAAATACGCAAACTAATACAATATATTGCGACTTTGTATTTTAAATTGGCATGTGCATACCTGCACTTATTATCATGTGTGTGATTTTTCTGGAATTTCTTGAAACTTAGAAATACTTTTTTGCAACGTAGATTATGTGTTTTTTCTTGTTGATCCTGCAGTAGTATTGATCATATCATCACAGTATTTTTTTACCAAATCTGCCCAAATCTGAAAAGTTCAACCGAATCTGGCCCCTCCTCGAGACTAATTCAGAATCTGACCCCTAGGGTTAGCGCCGTTTAAAATAGTGCCGAAGTTGTACAGGTCGGCGCCAACACGTTAGAAAACTGGACTGAAGGAGGTCAGCTCCATTTAAAACGATGCTGATGTCGGCTCCATGTTAAACGGCGCCGACCTCCCTAGGTTGCCTCCCAGCTACTTTGTCTTGGCACCAACCTGTACAACTTCGGTGCCGACCCTAGGGGTCAGATTCTGAATTAGTTTCTGAGAGGGGTCAGATTCGGTTGAACTATCCAGATTTGGACAGATTTGGCAAAAAATACCATCACACACATTAAAGATCATTCATCACACACAGCTTTTTTTAGCAACCAGTAGGAGCACTGCCTTTTCTATTAGAAGAAGAGAATTGGCCGGTTTGAAAGGGAAACCGGTCAAAACCAGATACATCACATAGTTTTACCATCACACACAATTTTATCGAACCATCGCCACGTAAGGGTTGGAGATGGGGTGGGTCATTGAACGCAATTATTAGAAAGTAAATTGTTTGTGTGGCATGAGGGTTTTGTCCATGTTTTCCTTACGAAATCATACGTGTATTTTAAGCCATCGCAGATGGTAGTTGTTTTTAATTTACTTTGTTTAGCCAGACATCGCATATGCTGTTTTTTACCTAGTTGTTTTGTGTTTATTTGGTGAGGTCACTTATGCTTAATTATTATTAATTATATGTGAATGTTTTACAAGCATAAGAGGCTAATTTAGGCAGATTTAAATCCCTCTGGCAAATAAGAAAAAATTTCAAGATATTGAAGTACGATACATATATAGCACAATTCAGATCCATATTCTCAATGTTAGATTTGTATAGCTGTGTATTTGTACAGGCCGTTATGGTCGTTGTGTTGTATTCTTGTATTGGTACCTTTGATACCCCCTCTCTCTCTCTATATATATATATATATGAAAAATACTTCTTACTCCTGGGTGTAGTTACACTCACGTCTCATATACTCTCATACGTAAGTATACATGATACTTTATCGGTTTAAGTATGTTCATATACTACATCTAAGATACTTTAAATGAAGTTACATGAAAAAATGCAAGTGAAGCCATAGTTTGCACTATATTTCCGAAATACCCTTCATATTTGTACGTAAAATAAGAGTACGTAAAAAACTTGTACATACTATCTCAAAAGTACTATATATACTACCAAATAGTCTTATAATACTTCATACTATATGTATATACTTTTCGGTATGACATATACTACCTAGATGGTGTAAAACACACGTGGGTGTAGTTACACCCGAGAGTAGTATGAATATATATATATATATATATATATATATATGCCACACCTAGAGGTTGAGCAAGTTCCCCAAAATTATCAACTCTAGGGGTGGCATATCTCTCATATATAGAGAGGGTATCAAAGGTACCAATACAAGAATACAACACAACGACCATAACGGTCTGTACAAATACACAGTTATAGAAATCTAACACCCTCCCTCAATCGCAACTCACTCCTGAAGCATCTAGAAGGTTGAGACTGCGCCTACAGACCTCAAACATGGGTGAAGGTAGAGGCTTGGTGAAGATGTCTGCAAGTTGACCTTTTGAAGAGATAAACTTGATCTGTAGTAGCTTCTGTGCAACACGTTTCCTATCAAAATGATAATCAATCTCAATGTGTTTAGTCTGTGCATGGAACACCTGGATTCGTTGATCACACTCAGCCTCATCATCTCTGTCGTCTGACGAAGGCTCTATATGGTTTGAAGCAGGCGCCTCGTGCCTGACACGCTCACTTGGCTTCATCTCTTCGTGTCCATGGCTTCGTTCCGTCGACGGCTGACATTTCACTATTTTTGTTTTAGCGCCCGAGTGTGACCATGTACCTTCTTGTGTATGTGGATGACATTATCCTGGTTAGTTCTTCTCCACAGGCTGCTGATGCTCTTGTTGCTGCTCTTGGGAAGGACTTCGCCGTTAAGGATTTGGGAAAGCTTCACTTCTTTTTGGGTATTGAGGTCGCTCATCAGTCTCGTGGCATCTTAGCCCTCACACAGAAGAAGTACTCTCTTGATCTCTTGCGCCATGCTGGTATGCTAAAGTGCAAGAAGTCATCCACACCCATGTCCTCCACTAACAAGCTCTCGGCCTCTGATGGTACTCTTCTGTCTTCTGAGGATGCAACTGAGTATCGGAGTATTGTTGGTGGACAACAGTATCTGACGATCACGCGTCCGGATCTCTCTTTGCGGTTAACAGGGTGTGTCAATATCTTCATTCTCCTACTGACATCCACTGGTCTGCTGTCAAACGCATTCTGCGTTATGTGCGTCTCACTGTCTCCTATGGTCTGCATCTGTGTCCCAGTTCATCCGGAGTTCTACCTGCGTTCTCTGATGCTGACTGGACTGGTTGCCCTGACTGAAGGAAATATGCCCTGAGAGGCAATAATAAAGTTGTTATTATGTATTCCTTGTATATGATAGATGTTTATTTTGCATGCTATAATTATATTGATAGGAAACGTCAATACATGTGTGTTTAATAAACAAAAAGGGTTCCTAGTTATGCCTCTCTTATAGACTAGCTTGTTGATTAACAAGATGATCAAGGTTTCCTGATCATGGACATTGGATGTTGTTAATAACAAGGTCACAACATTTGTGAAATGATGTGATGAACATTCATCCAAAGTATAGCATTACGATCAAGTCATTATGTTTATATTTCTATAACATCATATCAAGTAGTCTTAGTCCTTACACCATGAGATCGTGTTAATTGCTGACACCAGAAAAGTATCTTGATAACATCAAACGTCACACCGTAACAGGGTGACTATAAAGGTGGGTTCAGTGCTATGAAGGTGTTATGTTGAGGCTCATGAATCAAGAGTAGAATTTGTCAATCCCGATGACGGATAGATATACTCTGGGCCCTCTTGGTGATATCACATTAAGATAGCTTGCAAGCAAGTGATGTGATCACTAGAATGTCATATCACAGGAACGAGAAAAGAGTGCATGTCGGTAATGAGATCAAACTAGGTATTTGGATACCTATGATCGAATATCGGACATGTATTATATCATGAGACAAAGGGATTAAATTACTAGCGTTAAAGGTTCTCACGATCACAGAAATCATCGTTGAATGTGCAGGAGTCAGTATGGATCTCTAGGTCCCGCTTCTGATTATTGATCTGAGAGGAGTCTCAATCATGTCTGCATTATTCGCGAACCATAGGGTGATACACTTAAGGATTGTCGAACACCATTTAGGAGCACATATGTTTCATACAAAAGGTTTGCAAAGCGCATGAAATATTTCGATAGAAACAAGAATTGTTTCGATACAAACCGGAACTGTTTCGGGTGAAATTGCAAAAAGTGGTTCTGCATGTGATATTGAAATGTTGCAAAGGGTTTTATGTGAATGTCTGATAATTAAAGTAATTAACAAAATTCTGAATAAAATAAATAAAAGAGTTTTATTAAATTGAGAGTTGCATTTAATTTGGTGGAAATTAAATACATGTGAGTGGGATTTTGGGTGGAGGCCATGTTTATGTGAGTGGAGGTTCACCACATGAATGAAGGAGGGGAGGAGTCCCCCCCCTCATGTGCCGGCTATGGGAGGGGAGGGGTCAACCTTCCTCCTATATAAAGCCCCACTCTCCCCTCTCACAAACCACACCTTCTTGTGAAGGATCTCTCTCCCCCTCTAGATATTTCCCATGGTCTCGGATTAGCGAGATACATGTTCCTGATGGCCTTGCGTCTAGAAGGAGTTGCTGCTTCCGTTGATTCACTGGAGCGAGGAGGTGGAGGTTGTTCGGTGGCTTGGACGTGTGTACGAGGACGGATGCGCTGCTGATTTGCGGCGCTCGGACTTCCACACGATCTTGAGATCAGCAAGCGTACGACTATATCAACCACGAGTTCCTACTCGTTAACAAAACTCGTTGTCTTCGAGGGTAAGTTCTCCATGGATGTATGTCCACCCATTGCTCTGTATCTAGTAGATAGATCTTGGCGTATAGTTCTCATCGTAGGAATTTTTTTGTTTTCTATGCTGCGGACCCAATAGTGGTACCAGAGCCTGATCTATGCGTAGGTGCTTTGCACGGGTAGTACGCATATGTTTATATGTGGGCGATGATGATCATGTTATTGCATCTTCTATGTATTTTGGATATTGGTGGCATAGTGGGATGAAGCGGCCCAGACCAACCTTACATGTCTTCGTACATGAGACCGGTTCCACGACTGACATAAGTGGCTAGCGGGTGTCTGTCTCTCCTACTATAGTCAATATCTAATTTACAACGAGTTGCTAATAACTTGGTTATCCTTGTTGTGGTTCATGTTCGTAGGTAAGACTGGTTCTTTCTCCGAAAGCCCTAAGCCACGTAAAACTTGCAATTGATAAATTAGAGGCGTCTAGTTTAGATCGTTGCTGGGCTAGTATCTTGATATGGTATTGTTGTAAGTAGATGTATGATAGATACTCTTACAACTCACTTAACGTGTAAGTTTCATAGACCTTGGCCTTACACACAAAGGAATGATAGAGATCATACCACGATGCAAATGATAGAGATCAAATGCATGGACCGTATCATCTCACTTCACACATTAGATGTTAGCATCTTATATTGCTAGTTTGGCGTTTTTGGTAGCATTATAAGATGATCCCTCATTTAGATATCAAGATAAAATGTATTCTTCCTTAAGTATGCATCGTTTTGTGGATCGTGTTTTGAGGCATCACGTGATGATCGGGTGTTTTTGACTCTACGCTTTCATACAATGGGTGTAAGACAATTTTACACACGCGAATACTAAGGTTCTTACTTGGCGAGCCTAGCATGTATAGACATGGCCTAGGAACACGGACCGAAAGGTTAAGCATGAGTCATATAGTTGATATGATGCCCATATAGATGCTCGCCTTTGAAGCTACACCGACTAACGTGATGATCGGACTTGGTGTAGTGGATTTGGTTCATGTAATCACCCAAAAGGACACAAGGGATGTCGTTTTTGAGTGGGAGTTCATTAGTAATTTGGATTAGTTGAACTCAATCTATCATAAACTTAGTCTAAATATACTTTACAAATTCTGTTGTAGATGGCACCACCTGCTTTTAATTTCAATGTGTTCATGGAGAAAGAGAAGCTTGCTGCGAATGGTAGCAACTTCACCAACTGGGCTATGAATTTGAGGATTCTCCTCACTGCTGCACAAAAGCAATATGTGCTAGAGGCGCCGCTAGGCCCCCTACCAGCTTTTGATGCCCCTGACGAGGAAAAGAATGTCTATATAACTCGTCAGGAGGACCACAACTTAGTTCATTGCGGCATACCGTATGGGCTAGAGCCAGAACTTCGAAAACGTTTCGAAAATGGCAATGCTTTTGATACCATGGGAGTATTGAAAATGATTTTCGATACCCGTGCTGCCGTAGAGAGTTATAATGCTTCTGAAAAGTTCTTTAGCTGCATGATGGAGGAGAACAACTCCGTTAGTGAGCACGTACTCAAAATGTCTAGGTACGCCGATAAGCTTGTGTCCTTGGGAATAATGATTCCCATTGACTTAGACATACATCATGTTCTCCAATCTCTGCCACCTAGCTACAAGAGCTTCGTGATGAACTATAATATGCAGGGCATGAAGAAGTCTCTGATACATTGCAAATGTATCTATAATTTTTGATGTTCCATGCTTGGTTTTATCCACTTTCTTGTGTTTTGTTCCAACTTTGGAGTACTTTTCATATGATTTCTTGGACTAACCTATTAACAAGAGCCGTAGTGTACTGCCTGCTTCTGTTGTTTTTGGTTCCAGGAAAGTCGAAAATGAATATTCTCGAATTGGACGGACAAAAGCCAAAGTGCCTATTTTTCGAAGTCATCAAGTGCCGAACACGAGACGGAGAGGGATGAGGCGGCCACACCACCTGGCCAGCAGCCAGGCTGGCCACGCCAGTGGTGTGGCCAGCCAGCACCCCTCGGCCTCCCTTCCGACTATAAGATGCCCTCGGTACGAAAACCCTAAGTACCAGATAAAAAATCCACGAAAGAGTCTGTAGCCGCCATCATCTCCATCCCTAGATCGGGAGGGATCTGAAGCTCTTCCCGGCACCCTGCCGGAGAGGGCAATTCACCCTGAAGGCCTTCTTCATCACCATGCAAGCCTCCGGTGTGATGCGTGAGTAGTTCATCCTTGGACTACGGATCCATGTAGTAGCTAGATGGCTGGTTCTCCTCCTTTGTGCTTTCATGTTTAGATCTTGTGAGCTCCGTTCATGATCAAGATCATCTATTTGTAATTCTACATGTTGTGTTTGCGGGGATCCGATGGATATTTAGATGCTATTTCAGATTGATTATTGATTCTATCATGTCTTTGTTATTTATGATCTTACATGCTTTCCGTTGGCTATCTTGGCCAAGTAGATGCTAGCAACTCCAAGAGTTAGTATTTATGCTCGATAGTGGGTTCATGCCTCCGTAACTGGGAAGTGATGTAAATCTCTAAGGTACTAGATGTGTTGTTACTAGGAGAAAACAACAATCCTTTGTTCATAGAACAATCATTGTTTACTTTACACGCATTCAGAAGCAATAATATGTTGCTTGCAACTTAATACTGGAGGGGGTTCGGATGATAACCTGAAGGTGGATTATTAGTCATAGATGCATTTGGATGGCGGTCTATGTATAATGTTGTAATGCCTAATCAAGTCTCAAAGGAGTCAAGATGATTAGTATATGCATGTATTGCTTTCTCGGTGTTTGTCAATTGCCCCGCTGTAATTTGTTCACCCAGCATGTTATCTATCTAAGGAGAGCCACCTCTAGTGAACTATGGATCCCGGTCCTTTGTCTTTTACATACAATCTATAAACTGTTTACTGCTTTGTGTTTACTTTCTGCAAACTTTTACTTCTTTCGATTCGATACGTTTAATCCTTTGTTTTCCACAAAACACGGTGAGATTGACAACCTCATCGCAAGTTGGGGACAAAGTTCTGTGGTTGTGTTGTGCAGGTCTCCACGTTGCTACTAGCACCAGTAGTGCGCCCTACCAAAGCTCAGCTAGTAACATCTTTGGGGTGTTTCCTTGCTCCTGCTGGTTCGATTAAACCTTGGTTTTATAACTGAGGGAAACTTGCTGCTGTGCTCATCATACCTTCCTCTTGGGGTTCCCAACGAGCTCTACATCAACACCGCCATCAAGCATTTTTCTGGGCACCGTGCATTGAGCCATCAAGCAATTTTCTGGCGCCGTTGCCGGGGAGTCAAGGACATCTTCACAAGGGGAGTCCCTCATAACCAATCTCTTTACTTTGTTGTTTTTGTTTTGCTTAATTTTCTTTTTGCTTTGTTTGCTTGTTTTGTTCTTTAAAAACACAAAAAAAATCATTTCCTATCTTGAGTGCCACTATGTCTAGCCTTGCTCCAATCACTATGTCACCCGAGGAAATGATTTTCACTTTTAAACAAGGATTTGAGGAAAGTTTTAAAGAAGCTTGGTCTAGAATCTCTGATCTACATGAAAAAACTGAGCCTAAAATGACTCAAAGCTTGTTCCTTAGCAGTTTTTACCTTGGGATTGCTCTTTGCTATAGATATGCTTTAGATGCTGTTGTGGGAGGAGATTTCCTCCAATGTAATGAGGATGATGCTATTAATGCTATAAAGAAATTGATCCTCACTTACAACATGCCTAGCCAAACTGATATTTCTTTCGCAAAAATATTTGCTAGGTTGAACACTCTTGAGGCTAGAACTACTAGCTTAGAAAGTTGCTATAATACGCTTAGGGAGCATCACAATTATGTTCCAATAAACTCTGAACCATCAAAGTGGTTCCCTACAGTAAAGATTGAGATGAACACCGAAACTTTTCAAGCTCGCTGTGATATTATGTCTGAATTTTGTCTTATGCCCAAAGATATTTATAAATCTCTGAATACTTGGGGGCTCACTGAGGGAGGAAAAGAAATATCTCTTGATAATAATACTACCATGTTACCTCTTGAAATAGCTGAAGGAGTGTTTACAAAGATCCTTGGGAAAACGATTTCTATTGATTATCTTGTTATTGAATATGCAGGAAAAGGACAAATTACACTTGGAAGGTCCCTATTAGAACTCCTTGGAGCAATAATAGATGTGGGAAAGGGGACCATGCACCTTTCTTCTCCACCAAACAATCACATTTTCCCAAAGGTTAAGAATAAAAATAAGAGATGTAAGGGCAAGAAAGTTGGTTTTAATGCTTCTTCATTTGAGAACACTTGATTCTTTCTTTGCTTCTTATGCCTAACTTAAAGGCGTTAAAGAAAAATACTTATTGGGAGATAACCCAAAAGTTTTAGATGAGTCTTGGAAGTTATTACTTCAGTAATAACCGCTCCTTATCCTTTTTATTTGCTTTTTGTGCCAAGAGTAACCTCTAATGAGAGAGAAGTAATGATTGGGAAAGTTGCTGTCCCGAAACAGATTTTTGTGCTTCACCGTAAATATTCCTGAGAGAGCTCTGTATGTCGGATTGAGCTGTAATGTTTTGTGCTTCTGCCCCAGGTTGTTATCTAACTTTCGTTAGTTCAACACTTTTTGATTTGAGAAACAGAAGGTCTTCGAAAAAATTCGTATTTACCTGCTGGTCTGTTTTGACAGATTTCTGCCATTTTCTGCATTTGCTTCTTGCTGGTTCCTTCTTGAGTTCTTTTGGGAAATTGAGCTTTTTGAGGGAAGTGCTACAGTAGCTAGTGTTTTAATGGAAGTTTATTTGGTGTTATAACTAAATCTTAAGACCTTTTATCTTGAGTGCACTAATATTGCTAATGAGATTGTGTGAAGTTTTGTATCAAGGAAAAATTTCAGGTGTATGGAAGGAATGAGTAATGAGATGAAGGATGGACTAAAGCTCAAGCTTGGGGATGCCACGCGTGTCACCCTAAGAAATATCCAAGAAGTACAAGCGTCAAATCTTGGGGATGCCCAAGGCATCCCCTTCTTCATCAATAAAAATTCTAGGTTTCTTCCAAACGCTTCATTTTTATTGTTTCATGCACAATTGTGTTGTTCTTGGAGCGTCTTCTTTTTCGTTTTCGTTTTGGTTTTTCGTTTGCTTTTGTTTGCTTAGTTTGCTGAATAAATTGGTTGGACCCCCTCTTTCATACATTGGTTTGCAAATAGTTTGGTTTGGTTTGGAAAAGAGTAGGAAAGTTCATGCTTATGTGGTAAAAAGAGCTTGGTTTTGACTGTGGCCTATGCTTTGTCATGTCATGCTTGATATTGTTTTGGCCTTATGCTTAGTATTCTTTGTTGTAGCATGACTTGTTATAAACAAAAGATTCAAGAATAACATGCTTTGCAAGACGTTTGTTTGTTTCACATAAAGAAAACATAGCATAATAGTATTCAGCTTGTCCCTCAATAGAGTAGCAAATATAAACACATAGGACACCTTCAAAGTTCATAAGAGTGACTAGATACAATAGTTTAAAACAAGCAATATCAAGTTATGCATCAATCAACTAGTCTTGGGACAATGCACATAGAACTAAGAATGTCCACTATGCGCTCAAAGTAGGTGCATAAAGATAGAAGGTGGAGACTCAATATAATGGTGGAAGAAAGGCCTTTTTATAAAAGGAAGTAGGGATTCAAGTCTCATAAAGAGCTTCCAAAAATTATGGTACTTATAGCTTTCAGCTCTCATTGCCCTATCATAAGCATCTTGAAGTGATTAAAGTTAAAGTGAACAAACTATGGTGTACATGCTTGACGAAGTATAAGTCAGAAATCTCATGTCCCTTATATACGAGGGCCGCTCCTCATGCTACTCAAGTTTAGTCAACGGTAAGTTCTTGTCATTGTAAGTATATGTGTATCATAGAGAACCGCCAACGGGGTACCCCTTGCCCGATGATACGGAAGAATCCCCATATCAAAATGACAAGGCAAGCAGACAACGTGCATCTCAACAATCTTCTTATTTACCATGGGAATATGGTGCTTTTTTATCTCTTTCCTCTTTTGTTTGTGCCTTTTCATGTTGCATCATAGTTTCTTTGCTTATTGCTAGAACTTTGTCTTTCATGTTATGATTGAAGTACTATGATCCCAACTTTGAATGTTTTACAAATACTTTGATCAAGTCTTTGATGGTGCATGTCACCTCAAAAATTATTCTTTCTTTTTATCACTTACCTACTCGAGGACGAGCAGGAGTTAACCTTGGGGATGTTGATACATTGCAAATGTATCTATAATTTTTGATGTTCCATGCTTGGTTTTATCCACTTTCTTGTGTTTTGTTCCAACTTTGGAGTACTTTTCATATGATTTCTTGGACTAACCTATTAACAAGAGCCACAGTGCCAGCTGCCTGTTTTCTACTGTTTTTGGTTCTAGGAAAGTCAAAAAATGAATATTCTTGGAATTGGACGGGACAAAAGCCAAAACGCCTATTTTTCCGGAAGTCATCAAGTGCCAGAATACGAGACGGAGAGGGGCCAGAGGGCGACCACACCACCTGGCCGCACGGCCAGGCTTGGCCCACGCCAGGGGGTGGTGTGGCCAGCCCAGGCACCCCCTCGGCCTCCCCTTCCGACTATAAGATACCCTCGGGACGAAAACCCTAAGTACCCGATCAAAAATCCACGAAAGAGTCTATAGCCGCCGTCATCTCCATCCCTAGATCGGGAGGGATCTGAAGCTCTTCCCAAGACCACGGAGAGGGGAATTCACCCTGGAGGCCTTCTTCATCACCATGCAAGCCTCCGGTGTGATGCGTGAGTAGTTCATCCTTGGACTACGGATCCATGTAGTAGCTAGATGGCTGGTTCTCCTCCTTTGTGCTTTCATGTTTAGATCTTGTGAGCTCCATTCATGATCAAGATTATCTATTTGTAATTCTACATGTTGTGTTTATGGGATCCATGGATATTGAGATGCTATTTCAGATTGATTATTGATTCTATCATGTCTTTGTTATTTGTGATCTTGCATGCTTTTCGTTGTTAGTAGCTATCTTGGCCAAGTAGATGCTAGCAACTCCAAGAGTTAGTATTTATGCTCGATAGTGGGTTCATGCCTCGGTAACTGGGAAGTGATGTAAATCTCTAAGGTACTAGATGTGTTGTTGCTACTAGGAGAAAACAACAATCCTTTGTTCATAGAACAATCGTATTGTTTACTTTACACGTGATTCAGAAGCAATAATCTATTGCTTGCAACTTAATACTAGAGGGGGTTCGGATGATAAACTGAAGGTGGATTATTAGTCATAGATGTAGTTGGATGGTGGTCTATGTATAATGTTGTAATGCCCAATCAAGTCTCAAAGGAGTCAAGATGATTAGTATATGCATGTATTGCTTTCTCGGTGTTTGTCAATTGCCCCGCTGTAATTTGTTCACCCAGCATGTTATCTATCTATGGAGAGCCACCTCTAGTGAACTATGGATCCTGGTCCTTTGTCTTTTACATACAATCTATAAACTGTTTACTGCTTTGTGTTTACTTTCTGCAAACTTTTACTTCTTTCCATTCGATATGTTTAATCCTTTGTTTTCCGCAAAACACGGTGAGATTGACAACCTCATCGCAAGTTGGGGACAAAGTTCTGTGGTTGTGTTGTGCAGGTCTCCACGTTGCTACTAGCACCGGTAGTGCGCTCTGCCAAAGCTCAACTAGTAACACCTTTGGGGTGTTTCCTTGCTCCTACTAGTTCGATTAAACCTTGGTTTCATAACTGAGGGAAACTTGCTGCTGTGCTCATCATACCTTCCTCTTGGGGTTCCCAACGAGCTCTACATCAACACCGCCATCAAGCATTTTTCTAGGCGTCGTGCATTGAGCCATCAGTCTCTTCCCGAGCTTCTGTCAATGCTTAAGACTGCAGAAGTGGAGATTAGGAAAGAACATCAAGTGTTGATGATCAATAAGACCACCGGTTTCAAGAAGGATAAGAAAGGCAAGCAGAAGGGAAAGAAGGGCGACAAATCTGTTGCCGCACCTGAAAAGAAACCCCGAGCTGGGCCTAAGTCTGACACCGAGTGTTACTATTGCAAGGGATCGCCATTGAAGCGAATCGCCCCAATTATTTGGCCGACAAGAAGGCCGGCAAGGCAAACAAAGGTATATGTGATATACATGTTATTTATGTGTACTTGACTAGTACTCGCAGTAGCACCTGGGTATTTCATACGGGATCGGTTGCTAATATATGTAACTCGTTCGTGGGCTGGAACAAGCGACAACTAGCAAGGGATGAGGTCACGATGCGGGTCGGCAATGGATCAAGAGTTGATGTGATCGCCATCGGAACGCTGCCTCTCCATATGCCGTCAGGATTAGTTATAAACCTGAATAATTGTTATTTGGTGCCTGCACTAAGCATGAACATTGTATTCGAATCGTGTTTGATGTAAAGTGGTTCGTTTAAGTCTGAAAACAATGGTTGTTCGATTTATATGAATAATATCTTTTATGGTCATGCACCTGTGTTGAATGGTTTATTTCTGTTGGATCTCGATAGTAGTATTACGCATATTCATAATGTTGATGCTAAAAGGATTAAACTTGATAATGATATATCTGCATATATGTGGCAATCGCTCTAGGTCATATTAGCGTTAAACGCATGAAGAAACTCCATTCTGATGGACTTTTGGAATCACTTGATTTTGAATCATTTGATACATGTGAGCCATGCCTTATGGGCAAGATGACTAGAACACCGTTTTCTGGTTCAATGGAACGGGCGACGGATTTATTAGAAATCATACATACTGATGTGTGTGGACCAATGAGTGTGTCGGTGCGAGGTGGATATCGTTATTTTGTTACTTCCACGAATGATTTGAGTAGATACGGGTATATCTATTTGATGAAACATAAGTCTGAAACCTTTGAAAAGTTCAAGGAATTTCAGAATGAAGTGGAAACTCATCGTAACAGAAAGATCAAATTTTTGCGGTCCGACCATGGAGGAGAGTATCTTAGTTATGAGTTTAGCACACATATGAAAGACTGTGGAATAGTTTCACAACTTACGCCTGCCGGAACACCACAACGTAATGGTGTGTCAGAACGTCGTAATCGTACTTTATTGGATATGCTTCGATCTATGATGTCTCTGACTGACTTGCCACTGTCATTTTGGGGTTATGCACTGGAAATCGCTGCATTCACTTTAAATAGGGCACCATCTAAATCCGTTGAAAAGACATCGTATGAATTATGGTTTGGAAACAAACCTAAGCTATCATTTCTTAAAGTTTAGGGATGCGATGTTTATGTGAAGAAACTTCAACCGGATAAACTCGAACCCAAAGCGGAAAAATGCGTCTTCATAGGATACCCTAAAGCCCCGCTTGTTTTCTCGTTTCACTTACCGATCAGATCCATATATTACGGACTATGCGGTGGTTTAGTGGGACCTTGGTTAGTCCGTAAAATTTACGCTCCTAAATTCCAGGGAACCAAGCGCGGCCTAAGGAAATGATTGGGTATACCCACAGATCCGAGGGCAAGGTTTTTGTTGCCAAGAATGGATCCTTTCTTAAGAAGGAGTTTCTCGCGAAAGGTGTGAGTAGTCGGAAGGTAGAACTCGAAGAGGTTATTGAACCTTCTCTTCATGAAATGGCGAGTAGCTCAACACCGGAAGTTATTTCGGAGTTGACTTCACCTAATGAGGAGAGAGCTAATGATATTGATCATGAAACTCCGAAAGAGGACACTACCGAACCTCACAGGTCAAGCAGGACACGTGCAGCTCCTGAACTGTACGGCAACCCTGTTATGAATTTCATGATTGATGAAATAGATGACCCTGCGACGTATGAAGAAGCGATGATGAGCCCTGATTCCAACAAATGGCTAGAAGCCATGAAATCCAAGATGGAATCCATGTACGAAAACCAGGTTTGGACCTTGGTGGACTTACCTCACGATCGAAAGGCCGTTGAGAATAAATGGATTTTCAAAAGAAAAACTGATGCTAATGGTAATGTGACCATCTATAAGGCTTGACTTATCGCAAAGGGGTTTCTACAAATTCAAGGAGTTGACTACGATGAGACATTCTCTCCCGTAGCGATGCTAAAGTCGGTTAGGATTATGTTAGCAATTGCTGCATATTTCGATTATTAAATATGGTAGATGGATGTCAAAATTGCATTCCTCAATGGTAATATTGAAGAAGAGTTGTATATGATACAACCTAAGGGTTTTGTCGATCCTAAGGATGCTGATAAGGTATGCAAGCTTCAGCGATCCATCTATGGACTGAAGCAAGCATCCCGGAGTTGGAATCTCCGCTTTGATGAGGTGATCAAAGAGTTTGGATTTGTCCAAACTTATGGAGATGCTTGTATTTACAAGAAAGTGAGTGGGAGCAATGTGGCATTTCTAATATTATATGTGGATGACATATTACTGATTGGAAATCATATAGATCTTTTAAACAGTGTTAAAAGTTATCTAAACAGCAAATTTTCGATGAAAGACCTTGGTGAAGCTTCATATATATTAGGCATTAAAATCTATAGAGATAGATCAAGACGCCTAATTGGGCTATCGCAGAGTACATACCTTGATAAGATATTAAAGAAGTTTAATATGGACGGAAGTAAGAAGGGGTTCTTACCTATGTTGCAAGGCAGGACATTGAGTAAGACTCAAAGTCCGGCTACGGCGGAAGAAAGAGAGATAATGGATAAGATCTCCTATGCCTCAGCCATAGGCTCTATAATGTATGCCATGCTATGTACAAGACCGGATGTGGCACATGCTATTAGTTTGACTAGTAGGTACCAATCTGATCCAGGTTCGGAACACTGGATAGCGGTCAAGAATATCCTTAAGTACTTGAGAAGAACTAAGGATATGTTTCTTATATATGGAGGTGAAGAAGAGCTAGTCGCTAAGTGTTATGTCGATGCTAGCTTTGACACTGATCCGGATGACTCTAAGTCTCAATCCGGATACGTATTTCTCTTGAACGGAGCAGCAGTTAGTTGGAGGAGCTCCAAACAACCTGTGGGGGATGGATCAACGACGGAGGCGGAATATGTTGATGCTTCAGAAGCGGCACAGGAAGCGGTTTGGATGAAGGAGTTCATAACGGAACTAGGTGTGGTTCCTAGTGCGTTGGACCCAATGGTGATATATTGTGACAACAATGGAGCCATAGCCAACGCCAAGGAACCAAGGTCTCACAAGAATTCCAAGCATATTAAGCGCCGGTTTCACTCTATCCGCGAGCATGTCAAGGGGATGGAGATATAAAGATTTGTAAAGTGCACATGGACCTGAATGTAGCAGATCCGTTGACTAAAGTACCCCTAGGGCAAAACATGATCAACACTAGAACTCCATGGGTGTTAGATTTATTACTATGTAAACTAGATTATTGTCTCTAGTGCAAGTGGGAGACCGAAGGAAATATGCCCTGAGAGGCAATAATAAAGTTGTTATTATGTATTCCTTGTATATGATAGATGTTTATTTTGCATGCTATAATTATATTGATAGAAAACGTCAATACATGTGTGTTTAATAAACAAAAAGGGTTCCTAGTTATGCCTCTCTTATAGACTAGCTTGTTGATTAACAAGATGATCAAGGTTTTCTGATCATGGACATTGGATGTTGTTAATAACAAGGTCACAACATTTGTGAAATGATGTGATGAACATTCATCCAAAGTATAGCATTACGATCAAGTCATTATGTTTATATTTCTATAACATCATATCAAGTAGTCTTAGTCCTTACACCATGAGATCGTGTTAATTGCTGACACCAGAAAAGTATCTTGATAACATCAAACGTCACACCGTAACAGGGTGACTATAAAGGTGGGTTCAGTGCTATGAAGGTGTTATGTTGAGGCTCATGAATCAAGAGTAGAATTTGTCAATCCCGATGACGGATAGATATACTCTGGGCCCTCTTGGTGATATCACATTAAGATAGCTTGCAAGCAAGTGATGTGATCACTAGAATGTCATATCACAGGAACGAGAAAAGAGTGCATGTCGGTAACGAGATCAAACTAGGTATTTGGATACTGATGATCGAATATCGGACATGTATTATATCATGAGACAAAGGGATTAAATTACTAGCGTTAAAGGTTCTCACGATCATAGAAGCCATCGTTGAATGTGCAGGAGTCAGTATGGATCTCCAGGTCCCACTTCTGATTATTGATCTGAGAGGAGTCTCAATCATGTCTGCATTATTTGCGAACCGTAGGGTGACACACTTAAGGGTTGCCGGACATCATTTAGGAGCACATATGTTTCAGACAAAAGGTTTGCAAAGCGCAGGAAATGTTTCGATAGAAACCGAAACTGTTTCGGGTGAAATTGTAGAAAGTGGTTATGCATGTGATATTGAAATGTTGGAAGGGGTTTTATGTGAATGTTTGTTAATTAAAGTAATTAACAAAATTCTGAATAAAATAAATAAAAGAGTTTTATTAAATTGAGAGTTGCATTTTATTTGGTGGAAATTAAATACATGTGAGTGGGATTTTGGGTGGAGGCCATGTTTATGTGAGTGGAGGTTCACCACATCAATGAAGGAGGGGAGGAGTCCCCCCCCCTCATGCTCCGGCTATGGGAGGAGGGTCTCCTCCTCCTATATAAGCCCTCTCCCTCTCACAAACCACACCTCCTCGTGAAGGATCTCTCTCCCACTCTAGATATTTCCCCATGGTCTCGGATTAGCGAGATACATGTTCCCGGTAGCCTTGCGTCTGGAAGGAGTTGCTGCTTCTGCTGATTCGCTGGAGCGAGGAGGTGGAGGTTGTCCGGTGGCTTGGACGTGTGTGCGAGGACGGATGCGCTGCTGATTTGCGGCGCTCGGACTTCCACACGATCTTGAGATCGGCAAGCGTACGACTACATCAACCACGAGTTCCTACTCGTTAACAAAACTCGTTGTCTTCGAGGGTAAGTTCTCTATGGATGTATGTCTACTCATTGCTCTATATCTAGTAGATAGATCTTGGCGTATAGTTCTCATCGTAGAATTTTTTTTGTTTTCTATGCTGCGGACCCAACACTGACGACAGACGCTCTATGGGGGATATGTTGTGTTCTTGGGTCCTAATTTGATCGCCTGGAGTGCACGCAAGCAAGCCACTGTCTCTTGTAGCAGTACTGAGGCTGAGTACAAGGTAGTTGCCAATGCAACAACCGAGCTTATATGAGTTGAGTCCCTACTTAGGGAGATGGGAGTCTCCCAGCCCCATCCTCCACTCCTTTGGTGCGATAACATCGGAGCTACGTTTCTGTCCTTGAATCCGGTGTTCCATGCACGAACTAAACACATTGAGATTGATTATCATTTTGTGAGGGAACGTGTTGCACAGAAGCTACAGATCAAGTTTATCTCTTCAAAAGATTAACTTGCAGACATCTTCACCAAGCCTCTACCTCCACCCATGTTTGAGGTCTGTAGGCGCAATCTCGACCTTCTAGATGCTTCAGGAGTGAGTTGAGATTGAGGGAGGTTGTTAGATTTATATAGCTATATATGTGTACAGACCGTTATGGTCATTGTGTTGTATTCTTGTATTGGTACCTAGTACCCTCTATATATATATGAGAGATATGCCACCCCTAAAGGGTTGAGCAAGTTTCCCAAAATTATCTGTTTAACACTCAACCACTGAATTACATCATAACAAGCACACTACATCTAATCACATCAGAACAAGTAGAGTTTACAGCGTAGTTAACAAGAATCAATCTAAAACCATCCAACACGAAACCTTCTAGGAGTGATCCTCACTACTAGTGATCTTTCTTACCACCAAGCTCGGAAATATGTGGGAATATATCCGATGTCAACCGATTTTCTCCGGCGAGCCAACTTTGCCGCCACGAGCCCGAGGCGGTGAGGTCGGTGCCCAACTTTGTACTTTATTTTTTTCAAATAATACATGAACATGTTTTTTTGACATACATGAATTTTTTTAAATATGTGAACATTTATTTTAGTAAAATATATGAACATTTATTTTGGAAGAATTTAACATTTTATGGGATAGAAATGAAAATTATTTCATGATAGTGTAGTGTATTTCACGAAAATATTTTAAATAAGTGTGGTAACACTTTTATCGAGAAAAATAAACACACGGAACCTATTTACAAACAAATGTTAAATATATTTTTTAACAACCGAAATATTTCTGTTATATCCTTGAAATAAAAGTTTGAAAACAAATAATAATAGTAAATTTTGGTTAAAATTCTGAAATAGAGAAAGAAGAACCCTATCGCCTAAAGAGTGCTGGAATGTAGTGAACCATACCGAGCTTTTCAGAGACGCTCAACACAAGAAAGAACAATCTGGAAGTGCCATGGAAGCTGAAGATGAGAGAGAGAGAGAGAGAGAGAGAGAGAGAGAGAGAGAGAGAGAGAGAGAGAGAGAGAGAGAGAGAGAGAGAGAGAGAGAGAGAGAGAGAGAGAGAATTGATCATGGTACAAAGAACCGTCAGTTAAGGCACGGCAAGGAACTACTGATAATGGTGGGATAGCAGGCAATGCACATATTTGCTAGAACCTGTGTCCTTTTTCAACTCCCACGCCCCCTAGCCTATTCTCTTTGTTTTGTCATTTTGAATCAGGTCATGTTCGGCAGAACGTGTTTCTATGGCATGGTAATCTAAAGGTAGAGATCCTACTCTTTCTTAAGCGCCAACTTCCTCTTTCTCTAATGCATTAGATTCCACACATACGACTATTGCTTGCTTTCGACTAAGGACAACCAGAAATCATTGTGTTATGGTTCGTTTCAATGTGTGGTATGTGTCACTTTATGTTATTAGTGTGTACTTTCTATGTTAGTATCTATATATATACTTTTTGTGTTTATGTGTGTACTTCCAGGGCTAGTATGTTTGTCTTACACTATTATTAGCGTGTATACCTCGTGTTTTAATGTGTGTATGTGTATTTTTCACATGTTAGTATGTATATGTGTACATACTAGAAAAAATACAAAACCCACAAATAAAATAGAGAAAATTAAGACAAAAAAATGGTAAAACAACAAAGAGAATGAAAAGTCTCTATTGTACGAAAAAACAAGGGAATCTGGAGAGAATGAGTGAAAAAAACAGGCTAAACAAGCAAAAACAAGCCAGGACCCCAGAGCGCTGGGGAGTTTCTATATGTCGAGTTGCTCGTGATTCAGTCACGCCACTTGCCACGACAGACCAGTTCTCTTAATTGAGCCGGACTGCCGTAGGCACCATTCGACAGTGGAAATTCTTGACCTCATAGAGCCACTCCGTCATTGCGCACACTAGGCAAGTGTAGCATGCAACACCACACTCATGTATCCTGGTAGC
Source organism: Avena insularis (assembly GCA_023614405.1). Lineage (NCBI taxonomy): Eukaryota > Viridiplantae > Streptophyta > Magnoliopsida > Poales > Poaceae > Avena > Avena insularis. Next base: position 604,675,800 of record CM042690.1, on the reverse strand, counting down.
CTTCTACTCATGTCTGTCATGCTAGAACCTATAGTTTTAGGTAATCGATTACTTCTCCTTAATTTCTCAAAGTCAAGTTCAACTATTTTTCTAGTAGTGTCATCTATGCAACTTTTTTTTCTCGTTTTTCCTTATTGTGTCACGTGTTTAAGCACCGATCTTAAATTTTAATTCCACAAAACCAAGTGATGCATTTGTGGTGTACTTTTGCTATAGTGTTGTGTTATATGGTGTAAGGACGGTTGCTCATATTTCATCACAGAATTATTTCAATTACGTAGTTTCTACCTCGGTCATACCTAAATCCTGAATCCGCCACTACATAGAGTCACTCCAAACTCGTTAGGAGCAAAATGCGACTTGGCACTTTTAGCACCTTTTATTACTAGATATTGTATTATTATGTTTAATTAGAACTATAATAAATTTAACAAAAACTATAGGAAAAAAGTGTAGCACCTGCTACAATAAGCATGACAATATTCGCTCGCACTATATAACATGTGTATCACCATAAAGATACAGGAATATATGCAATTTAATTACTTAATATGTACTCCCTCTAACACGAAATGCATGCAAAATGAAAGTATATTTTGTGATGGTTCATATAATGTTGGTTTGAGCCTCCGACCTCGTCCTAACTAGGAAATTCATAATACAAGTTACAATGTAGCACTTAAAAATTAAACCAGTTTTTGTTAAGAACCGGTGCGCAAGGCATGGTGTGCAACAGACAAACAGGCTACTGATTCCTTAGTCCATTAGACCAACAAACCACGTCGGGCTACCAGCATATCACCATGCATAAACTGCATTATTATTACGTATACTATCATCGGGTGAACAGAAAGCTGAAACTGTCCGGTGTTGGCGTATATATATGAGGCCCCAAAAGCAGTGGCGGAGCTAGAGAGGTGAAGACCAGGGTGCACGGTGGTGCCAAAACCACCAAAAACAATTTTTTAGGGATAGCACATATGGTGAAAATTCACTATTTCACAAAGAAAATCAAATTTACCTGGTATCCAATGCGACCCCTTGGTTGCACATGGATCCGCCACTGCCCAAAAGGGAACATAATTTATCAATTAGCGCCACCAGGCAGCACCATCTTAATCTTGTTGTCGACGCCGTCATCGAGCTTGAAATCGCCGGAGTTATAACGGACACCGTTGCCCGCCTTCAGCGCCTGCTGCACGATCGGAGACGGAGAGTGACGGCCCAGCTTTTGGCAAGCCTTGCGAGGATGGCCCTTGTACGCCTTGCGGACGTAAGCTTCGAAGTTCTCGTAGTCCTGAAACAGAGAAGCACATCATAATTCAGGAACCAGAGTATGCATACATGGAGAAATTCATCCGCCATAACAGGAACTAAAATCTGGGAAGAGTAGCTGCTGTGGCTTAATTACTCGTAGATCGGCTGGCCATCAACGACGACCCACGGAACGAAGCTGTGCGGAGGCACGAGCGCATCAGTCTGTTTCCCATACTGGAGCGAAAGCTGGATGGAGCAAAGCATGCAAAATACGAACACTGTGGTCAGCAACCTAGCATCATATACTAAATCGTAGTATGTGAGTGATACACAGCGTAGCGTCGTAGGAACGGACCTTGTGTCCATGCTCACTCTTGTAGCACTCCATGACAGGTTTGGGGTCGAGCCCCTGTTTCTGGATGCAGGACTCCCACTCCGCTTGCCTGAACCTCGCCGCCAGTTCCTCGGTGCAGTTGATGAAACCAAAATGCACATTCTGCAAACGACAACAGCTAGCTCCTTTTCAGTATCATACTTACATACTATCAAAGAGTCCCTGAAATAAATTAAAATTCCCCAGGCTTGGAGCAGAAATAGTCTGTGAGCGGAGGAGAGATTTACCAAATCCGGCCAGGCGTCGATGGCGCAAGCCTGCACCTTGTTCAGAAGGCATTCATCGGGGCCATGCTGCAACGATCGAGCATCATGTATAGCATCAGACCAAGCACCGCCCAACAGTAATTATTAACTCAAGAAGACCAGAATTATCCCCAGGTCCCAACGGAAACCGAGAAACATGTACGTACTACTATAGAGTATAGACAAAGGAAGAAGAAGAGGAGTGAAAAGCATAGGAACGATGGGGCGGCGAGGCACCTGACAGGAGATGGTGCCATTCGCGGCGACCTTGGCGTTGCCGTAAGGGACGAGGGTGACGTCCACGGCGTCGACGATGTTGGAATTTTCCCACAGATCGACTACATCAAACTAGACAAACAAACACGCTTGAAAAAACTTGTGGCCACGGGCACGTATCGTGCCCTCGAACGTTCTTTATTTTTCTCAATATCTCACACACACGGTTCAATCTTCTGATAACCCTGCCCTTGCTTTTATACACGCAAGCAAGCCTGACTACTACTACAACCGACTCTTATTCTAAACCGAATAGTACTCACACGTACACCTACCAAGCTGACCCTATTAGCACTAGAAACGGACAAAGTACTACTCAAGGTTTGCTAAGAAAAACAACTCGACTAGGACTCGGGTACGTCATGTACCAAAAACCTCCAAAAAATATCCTAATCAAAAATTATTGCTAACAGACGAGGCCGTCCTTGAAGACTCTGGCGAGGTCGTTCACCAGGAAGCCCACAGAGTCGGGGCACAGCGACTCGTAGTAGACCTCCACGCACCTTCCCGTTCTCCGCCGCCGCGACAACGTCTCCGGTGGGCGGCGCGGAGGAGGTGCCGCGCAGCAGGAGGAGAGCGGCGAGGAGAAGGAAATGGTGGAGGCGGGCGGCCATGCTGTTCGCTCCTCCGCGCCGCGTCGATGGGCGGGGCCAAGTGGGTGGAGGGGCATGGCGATGGGGGGTTTATATTGGTGGTGTGCAGCTGCTGGGTGCCTTAAAGGCCGAACTACAATTACGACCCCAACCCCCAAGCACCTGAATTCAAGTTCTGTCAAACTCGAATTTGGGTGCATATTTTCTTTCTTCTTATTACTCCAGCTAAATTGATGTATGGTTCCTACCATTTATTTCTTCTGGATTCAGTTGTGAAACTAAGACTATTGCACAATCGAATAAACCCTGTTTGCCACTCTAGACAAGAACTCAAGTGCGATACATCTCATTCAGAACTAGTAGACAGCCTAAACCGGAAGGTTACTGAAATTGCTCGAGGATTGATATAGTGGTGTTCATAAAAGCTAACAAAATACCTCAAAGAAAGTTGATTGCAACGGATTACTAACGCTTCCATAAGCGGAAAACTACAAGAGAAAATTCTACGGTACAGCAGCCGGGAGTGGAATGACCCTAACATGTGGTCTGCCCAAAAACAAAGACATTAAATTACTGACCCGTAGAAATATAGCTGTACGTGATTATATATAGGCGGTGGTTGCAAACCATGATCTCCTCTGTTTTTAGGATCATATAGCTGATGCGACACAACTCATCTTAGCTGTAGTGAAGTAAAGTTGGTGATATAAATTCAGTTATACCTTCGTGCAAGGCAGAAACAATGGCGATCGAGTCGGCCACATTATAAGGAGTTCGTCTGTGCGTGCGATGTGTATTTGTAGTACTACTATAGTATAGTGGCAAGGATATACCTTTTTTCTTTGACCATAAGGCATGACGCTGACTCCACACCTTGCCACGGTAATGCCATGCTGAAGTCGTCGCTAACACCGGAATTCCCCTCAGCCGTCATCGCCATAGTCGTCACTCCAACAACTTAGGGCAAGCGACGAACTCGGTCATGTTCTCTGATTAAAACTTCAGTTAAGGTCCAAATTTCAATCCTTCAGCATCAGTACCATGCAGGATTCGAGTAGATTCGAAAAGCAGAAATTCTAGGGTTAGGCTTTTCTTCGAGCTCGGTAGTTCGGGTCCCTTTATTGGGTACTTTCAGGACATTAGACGTTCACAGTTCGAAGTGCTTCTATTGCACTTGGTACTTATAGAACTTGTTGGCTAGGAATAAGAACAACTTGCTACTATGCTTAGTACTACTGGGGAACTATGACTCGGAATTTTCGGATTAGTTGAAAACATCCTAATTTTTGGAATCTCTTGAATATGTATTCAAAAACCTATGCATGTATGTCGTCATCTATATGTATATCTACTACACTTATATTTGTAGGTGTTGGCATGAGCTTGATGATAGCAATGCCACACAATCCATCCTAGAGAGGCAGTGATCCAGATAGTGATCCAGGTGCTTCTCCAGCACAAAAGCAGCATGAATCCATCCTAGAGAGGTAGCTCTTCCTTGCACTAGGCTTAGAAGTTAAAATGCCTCAAAAACATCAGCTCAAGGGCAAGCAGAGCTTGATGCTTTTGAAGCCTCTCTCGGCCTTGATAGGAGGGAGGATATACCCTTGGAGGGATTGCTTACAGCTCCACCCACATCCATGTACCACTGTGGTGAGGCAATATCTAGCCTACTAGCATAGATAAAGGTAGAGAGAAATCAGTCAAAAAGTTGCTAGTGCCAAGATTCCATCTCCAATAGTAAAATATATTATCATTTCACCATCAAAGCCCTCGCCTTCAAAGAAGAAGGGACCAGAAAAGGAAAAGGGCAAGAGACATGCAACCCAATATTCGGAGGACGTTGTGCCTCGAACACCAAAGAAGTCCAAACTAATTAGGCCGAAAGAAAAAGAAAAGAGGCCAAGAAGGCTAAGCTCATCTAATCATATGTTAGAGACTCGGAGGAAGAGACTTACACTATTGTTGAGAAGAAGGCAACATTTGAAGCTTTGCATGAAGGTGTTGAAGAAGAAGAATAAGAGACGATGAGTCCTTCCATAGGACAAGATGCCCATCTTAATGAAACATTACATTTCTCCTACTGTAGCAGATATCAAAGGCTCAAAGAAGGAACAAAAAGGAAAACAGGGAGCATTTTGTTCACCTTAGAAGATTGTGGATTTGGAGGCTGAGATTCTAAGCCTATAATGCATGTACCCTTCAGGTACAAGAAAGATTGAAACCAAAAGGAACTCAATAAGATCATGCTTAGGTGTAGTTATGCTAAGCCAAAGACATCAACTAACATCAAGATATCTATCAATCTATGTTGAGGAAGAATAATTCAATAATCATTGATATGAGATGTATATGTTGATTGGAAGAACAATGATTTCATCACTGACCCGCATGCAGTCCAGCAAGAATGTGAGAATATCAATATTTCTCACCTTCTTTGCTTGTAGCAAGATTGGAATGATGAAGTGATCGTGTAGTTCTTCGGCAATGTTTAATTCAGAGAGAATTTCTCTACAACATTCACTTGGATCCCTAATGACAAAAAGGTACTCATCTAGTGTCTATCATATTTCTATGTTGCTTAATATCCCTATGAAAGCATTGTGAATACATCACCGATCAAGAAAATCCCAAGCACACCAATGAGAACATTCTAAAGTTGTACGAGGGAAAGTCTAAAGGTGGCACAACATAAGGCTTGAACCAAGACTTTTTGAGATTGAACATCTTGAGATACACCATGGATCCAAACACAGGAGAAACCACCAACATTAGAGGTCATTCTATGAACCGCCAACTTGTTGGACTACATTTACAACAAGATAAAAGAGGTCAGCTATGAGCAACACATTAGTTGTGTCTTTGCCCCCTTCATCCAAAGGCTCTTGTTTGATGTGGTCAAGGGACATATATTATCTATTCTCTCACAAGCATATTGAGTACAAGCCTCATAGGGAAAGCTAGATCCATAAGAAAGCTCCACCATCAAGAGGCCAAATATCAAGTATGCTAAGAACTATGTGAAGCGAGAGGATCTTGACACTTCCCACATCTCATGGTGAGAAGCTTGACCTAATAATTGCAAATTAGAAAGTCCTCACTAAAGGATGGATTCCTTCCAAGCTACTATCATGGAATTGCAACAGCGCTACACGCAAATAAAGGATAGCATCACCAAGTACAGTATGCTCAAAGAGGAAGATTAGTTGAAGCTTGTTATAGAAGCAAATGAGAGAGCTCGGACAGTTACTGTAGAAGGAGAAGGTGTACATGTGCAAATCTCAAAGGAGCGCGGAAATTCATCTTCAAGGTTAGATGAATATGTCCAGGCACCTCTCAAAGATATACCTACAATTCAATCCAGGGGACCTATAGTTTCACGTGGAAGCCATGGGAGAGATCACACTCCATCCTCCTAGTCTCCTAGTGCTTTCGCAGTTTTTCTCACCGTTTGGTGTCTCTATGCCAAAGGGGAGAAATTTAAGGCGGTTAGGAGCTAGGTTGTTTCAAAACTCATGGAAAGTTTCTAAATGTTTGAGAGGTATACGTCTTGGCTAGTATTGTATTTGTACGTCTTGTAAACTCGGAAATTCACTTTGGCTCACAGAAGATGCACCCATAGTGGAAAAGCACATTTCAAAATGTAAAACAAAACTGAAAAAAATCAGACGTACATCTATATATTCTATGTCTGCACAAAAAATCATAGAAAAAGATACTTTCTCTGATCCATAATAAGTGTCGTTGGTTCAGTAAAACTTTGTGCTAAATTAGCTGCACTTATTATGGATAGGAGGGGGTAGTCTTTTCACCATGTGTAAAAAGATAACTTTATGTTCCAAGATGACTTTCCATGAGACATTTTTTGTCTTTTTTTATTATGATACTACATAATTTTTTCTTCAGAAACTATTTTAGAACATGTAAAATACACAAACATGTAGATTTTAAAAACAAACGACATAGTATTCTTTGAATTTTTAAAACCATTTTAAAATGTAACTTCCATAATGGGAGCATCTAATCCTGCGAGGAAAATGGCGCCTCCTATTATTTTGAGTGGTGTTACTCTATGCTAGGTTCCTTGCGTGCTGCTTACTTACTCTATAATAGATCAATATTTTTGTTCACCACACTTGTGGATGTATGTTTACAGGATTTCTTGTTTAATATGTACTTTATGTACTACCTATGTTAGCACATGTAATCAGTCTATCTACTTTATTTTTGGAAATTTATCTCGAGCGAACGTGAGAATTTTAGTCTCTTGGGACAAACGCATTTTGGACAGTTGGATTTTAAAGTGTACGGTAGATGATAACTTTTCTTTCCTCTACCGCGTGGCAAATTTGTAAGGGCCCACAACCTAACAACCCTGACAACTTTGTTGGTATGCCGCGCATGTGCCCGGACGCGCACGCTTGCGATTACCCATCCTTCCTTTTTGGCTTTGTATGCTTCTCTGGTAGCATGTACTTCTCGTATTATTGTGTTTATTTTTGTATATTTCATATTTTAGCATGTGCATTACAAGTTAGTGTGTTTATTTCTTTACAATTTAGCGTGTCTTCTAGTAGACAACCAAAAGGGCAAACAGAGAAAAATAGTAAAAAACAAACAAAAACATGACAAGTTGCAAGGGTAAGAAGAAAACATGGAACACCAGAAAGAAATAGAGAGGTGAAAATAGGTAAACCAAAAAAAAGTGGCATGATAGTGTTTGTGATATCTAACTATATAAAAATGTATTATCGTAATGATGCAACTATTGATGCAATTTAAGTATTTGAAGTTTTGAATTTGTGAACTTCGTAATAAATCGGATGTGTGCATCAGTGATAGGCCGGGGCAGAGCTCCCCATTTCGAAAATAAAAAGTACTGATATGTATGTGTCTTTATATTACAGAGCTCCCCATTGTTTGTGTGCCTGACAAAGTAATATTTGATCTCCTCGCTCTAACTATAAAAAAAAGTGGCATGATAGTGTTTGTGATATCTAACTATATAAAAAATGTATTATCGTAATGATGCAACTATTGATGCAATTTAAGTATTTGGAGTTTTGAATTTGTGAACTTCGTAATAAATCGGATGTGTGCATCAGTGATGCAGAGGCCGGGGCAGAGCTCCCCATTTCGAAAATAAAAAGTACTGATATGTATGTGTCTTTATATTACAAGCTTGATAAGCCTCATGGTAACTCAGGTAACTCACTCATTCGACTTTTTTTGTTTTGTTTTGTGGAATCGACGCATTTATATTTATCTTATAACAATGCAAAAAAATGCTGATCGGCGCGACTGGTTAAGAAAAATAATTCAACCTAATTGGGCTGGGTTTGTAACAAGGCAAGTACTGGCATGTTTTGAGTTTTCTAAACTCACCAATACAGAGTAGCCCGTTTTGATTTTTCTGCTGTTTTGTGCCCCGGCTCTCCTAATCAAGGGCTCACCTGTGGGTTGTACAGTGCTGCCGACCCTGCCGTAAACAAATCAGCAGTTCGGACCAAAACCATTCGACACCGTAGCGAAGCATGGCGTGCACACCCAAACAGGCTATTTTGTCCTCAGGTCCGTTAGTCCGACAAAGTCACTTTATTATTCGGTTGATCTACATCTCCAGATATTAACATGACAGAAACATGAAACTTTCCAGTGTTCACGTATGAGCCCCCAAAGGAAACATCTGTAGTTTATCAATTGCCATCATCCCGAACCATCTTAATCTTGCCGTCGATGCTGTCATCGAGCTCGACATCGACGGAGTTGTAGCTGACGCCGTTGCCCGCCTTCACCACCTGTTGCACGATCAGATACTGACGGCTCAGCTCCTGGCAAGCCTTGGGAGGATGGCCCTTGTACGCCTTGCAGACATAAGCTTCGAAGTTCTCGTAGTCCTGAAACAAACAAGCTCGTCAGGATTCAGAAACCAGCGTATGCATATACACGGCGAAAGTCAGACGTGAAGCGGAGTTGCTGTGGCTTACATCGTAGAGCGGCTCGCCATCAACCACGACCCAGGGAACGTACTTGTGTGGAGGCACGAGCGCGTCAGTCTGTTTCCCGTACTTGAGTGAAAGCTAGATGGAGCAAGCAAGAAAAACGGGGACACTGTGGTTAGCAATTTAGCTATAAGAAGTACTTATATGTGAATGATACAACACAGCGTCGTAGGAACTGACCTTCTGGCCACGCTCATTGTTGTAGCACTCCATGACAGGCTTGGGGTCAAGCCCCTGTTTCTGGAAGCAGGACTCCCATTCCTCGCGCTTCTTATTCATCACCAGGTTCTCCACGCAATTGATGAAACCGAAATGCACATTCTGCAACCAGCAACAGATAGATAGCTATCATATACTAGTACTAGTTGGTAACAAAGTTTTGTTTTGATTACTGTGTCATAGTACAGAGTAGCATTTGCTGGGAACTTCCTGCAGTTGCAACAATACGTTGGGTGGTCAAGGTTGAGTTGAGATTATGATGAGGTGTGAATGAGTTACCAAATCCGGCCAGGCGTCGATGGCGCAAGCCTCCACGTTGTTCAGAAGGCATTCATAGGGGCCATGCTGCAATAGTCCAACACCCCAACAGTATTAGCATCAGAAGCTCAGAACCATGCAGCCAAAACAGTACTACTAATTCAGAACTCATACATCAGAAATTAACTCAAGAACGTAATAAGCCCATGCCCAGGATCCCCAGGGTCCTGACCGAACTAAGAAACATCTCAGTAGCCAAAGGAAGAGGGGGACTAGGAGAGGAGATGTTGATGTAGAAAAGGAGAGGGGAGAAGAGCAGAGGAACGCGTGGCGAGACGATGGCACAACACCTGACATGAGATGGCGCCGTTCGCGCCGACCTTGGCGTTGCCGTAGGGGACGAGGGTGACGTCCGCAGCGTCGAGGAGGCCGTCCTTGAATATTTTGGCGAGGTGGTTCACCACGAAGTCTGCGGAGTCGGGGCACAGGGACTCGTAGTAGAGCGCCACGCGCACCTTCCCGTTTCCCACCGCGACGACGTCTCCGGCGCCAACCAGCAGGAGGAGTGCCACAAGTGGGAGGAAATGGTGGAGACGGGCGGCCATGGTGTTCGAACAATGGGCAGAGCCGCAGAGGATGCAGAGGCGAGGATCGCCGCGGGAGTTTGCAGGCTTGGAGTGAGCGGAAGGGCTTGGCAATGGGTGGTTTATACTCCCTCCGTCCCAAACGTGTCTAGATACATCCGAATCTAGACAAACCCACGTCACTTATTTTGGGACGGAGGGAGTACTAGCATTGGCGATCAGCGTGGACGTGGAGCCGGTGGCCACGTGTGCAGCTGGGGGCTTTAAATGACTCTAGCTCAGCTGTGCCGATGTAGTATAGTCCAACAACCTGAATTCAAGTACTCCTACTAGTAGTAGTAGTACAGTTAACCTGATTCTGGGTGCATACTTCTTACAGGCATCATGCACAATAATTCAATGATGACTGTGTGTTCTGAATTTCTGGATGCTCTTGTGAGCTTGCACAATCTAGACAAGAACTCAGTGCGATACATCTCATTCAGAAGTAGTAGATCGCGTACACCAGATGGCAACTGAAATTGCTTGACGATTGGTAGTGGTGTTTCTAAAAGCTAACAAAATACAAAAAACTCATAGGAGGTGTTAGTAACCGTTCCATAATCTGAAAACCACGAGAGAATTCTACGAAGGCAGAACAGCTGGTAGTGGAGCGAGCATGACTTGTGGTCTACCTGAAAACCAAGCCATTACTCAACCCGTAAGATTATAGCAGTGCATGAATATAGGCGGCGGTTGCAAACCATGATCTCTTTCCTTTTGTGAATCATCACAAACCATGTTTTCTGGGGGATGGAGTAGTGGTTTAGCAGCATCGCATTAGTTCTCTGCTGGCTAGAGTAGTTGGTTAGTCCGTATCGCACTAGCTAGTTCATATATAGAGCTGACAGAGAACTCGTCTCTTAGCTCTAGTAGTGTAACTAAAGCAAGGCAAGCATTGGCTCCTTATAACGCGGCTCATTTGCCATTGTTTCTATGCACGTTCGTGCCGTGCTTGCGGCGTGTATCTGTCTGTATGGCTGCTGGTATTTTCTTTTTGGCCTGAATGAAGGCATGACTGCGACTGGTTTAGCAGTACACACCTTGGCCGCAATAATGCCACGCTGCTGCCACCGCTACCGTGCAAGTGTTTGTCGAGTAATGGACCACTAATCAAGAATCTAGCTTCTGCTCTTAGCCGGAGGCATGGATGAATTGCGATAGTAGGAGATGCGTGGCAGAGCAATTCGATTGGTAATTCAGTGCTAGTGGGAACTGAGTAACTGACTACTGCGAGTGAGCTGGATGATTGACCGGGGAATTACAGAAAAGGGGATGGAATCGCAGACATCACCTGGCAATTGATGGTGTTGTTGTCGCCGCGGACGTGGGCGTTGCCGTAGGGGACGAGCAGGAGGTCGACGGCGTCGATGAGCCCGTTGTCGAAGATCCCGGCGAGGTGGTTGACGATGAAGCGGGAGCAGTAGGGGCAGAGCGACTCGTAGTAGAGCGCGAGGGGGACCTTCGGCGGCCCCGCGGCCGCGGCCGCGGCCATGGCCGGCGGCGGCACGAGGGCGGGCGATAGGAGCAGGAAGAAGAAGAGCGGGAGGACGCGAGCCATGGCGCGTGCAGGTACAGGGGATCGCGAGAGTTCAGGACGGAAGTTCTTCGGGTCAACGGGAGCGTGGCGAGTTTGTGTCAATGGGCATAGACGGGATCACGGGAACATACGTGCGTGCGAAGAAGAGTGCTCGTGCAGGATTCCATCATGTGGTGCCGGTCTACGCACGTCCATGTCGGGGCGACACGGCCGGGTGATATTTCTGATGTTTTCGGACGTGCCAGGTTCCGCCACCAGCCGGATATTGATTGGTCCATGATTTATTTGCAGAGATGATCTGGTCGATGAATTAAGGCCACGACGAGGCCGAGCTGGTGACACGAGCTATGATCTGTTCTGCGATGACGAGGCCGAGCTGGTGACACTGAAGGAAACCGAAGCTGCTCCCACGCACGATTGGAGGTAAGATTAAGCTGTTGGAAATATTAATGAATGGATAATCCGAATTATCTAATATTCGTATTTGGGATATTGGAATTGGTACTGGTAATATCCGAAAAGTCGTCCGCAGTCCACCTTCGGCGAGCGCGGCGGTGGTGGTTCACATCTACGGTCACGTGGATGGCGAGGAGCGGACGTTGGGGGACTTCGGTGTTAGCGATGTTTCGCTATAGTTTTAAAAACTGGACCGGTTCGGTGGTTTAACCAAAAAAATCAACCGATGGACTCAATTATTTTATAAGAAGCACCGGTCCAAAGAACAAAAAACCGGAAAAAAAATGTTTACGAAAGGAATCGAACTCATAAACCTTATGCTAGGCATAAATAGTAAGATGTAAAGCCCAATACCACTTAGAGACGCCATGTTTTGTGATTACATATTGAAATTTATATTATATATACCTTTATGGTCATTTTTTTCAAAATTTGCTTAAATTTTGATGGAAAAAACGGTTTTTGAACCGGTGATCCGACTAGCAAACCAGTCGCCTCACCGGTTCACTGACCGGCCCAGTTTTTTAAACTATGGTTTCGGCTTTAGCAGTTCCCAGATCGTGTGTTGGATGCCATACTCAGGAACATTGGGCGTGGGCGGGCGCTGGGGAGCGGTTTGAAGGTTTTTCCGAGCGAAAGCTTAGTGCTTCGGCACCAGCAACGACGATACATGTGGGTATCATTACCCTCTTGGGGGCGCCGATGCGGCTACCTTCTCCGCGATAAAGCTCCGAGTGAAAATCCTTGACCATCGGCCTGGGTGGCGGCAGTGTTGTGTGTCATTACGCTCCTGGGGGCGTCGTCATGGATCCCCCATTCTCCCCGCTCTCGAGTGGTTGTTTTCGGTGGCAAATTGTGGTCTTTCGTGTTTTTCTTGGTTATCTTGAACTGCTTTGTAAGGGCGTCTTTCCATCACCTTGTATCAGTTCGGACGATGTGGCTTTATTTATAAAACGGGGTGAAAGCTTATTTTAAGAATGGTAATATTCAAATCCGGAAGAACATAAAAATAGATGTGATAAATATCCGGATCCATTTTGCCAATACATAATCAAATATGGTACTCCATATTGGATTTTGAATCAAACGTGGATATGGAAATGGATATATCCATATCTGAGTAAAATTGTGTTAGCTTATTTTGTTGTTCGACATGCCAATTGTTCAACCTATAAAACTAATAAAGTGGTACTCTGGTCAAACTTGAATTTCTGTGCAGTATATTTATCTATGTATTGTGATAGGGCAAAGGTGTTTGATCTTTTGATAAGATGATGATAATCAATTTGGTTGGCACGAGCTCGAGTGATAGGTCCTTGTATTTATGTAGCTGTAGGTACAGCGGTTGGATCAATAGGTGGGATGTCCTCATCATGCTCCCTTTCTTGAATTGAAGTCATCCTCGACGCAATCTCATCTTCCTCACCAAAATAAGGCTTTAAACCTGCAATGTTAAATGTAGGACTAACCGTACCAAAATCTGCAGGCAGCTCAAGTTTATATGCATTATCATTTATTTTCTCTAACACCTTAAAAGGATCAGCAGCACGTGGCATTAACTTAGACTTGCGCAAATTAGGAAAATAATCTTTGCGTAAATGTAACCAAACAAGATCACCAATATCAAACATAACATGCTTTCTTCCTTTATCCCCAGCAAGTTTATACTTAGCATTCATGTGTTTTATATTGTTTTTAGTAGTCTCATGTAATTTTAATACTCCCTTCGATCCATATTACTTGTCGTTGAAATGGATGTATCTAGCACTAAAACATGTCTAGATATATCTATTTTAGTGACAAGTAATATGGATCGAAGGGAGTATCATTTTAGCATGTTGTGCAGCATCCAAATTATTTTGCACTGAAGAAGGTAATAACAATAAATCAATAGGTGCACGGGGAACAAAACCATACACAATCTCAAATGGGCACATCTGTGTGGTAGAATGCAGCGAATGATTATAAGCAAATTCAATATGAGGTAAACACTCTTCCCACAATTTTAAGTTCTTCTTTAAAACAGCCCGCAACATAGTAGACAAAGTTCTATTAACTACTTCAGTTTGTCCATCAGTTTGGGGATAACTTGTAGTACTAAACAATAATTTCGTTCCCAACTTATTCCATAAATATCTCTAAAAGTGGATAAGAAATTTAGTATCATGATCAGAAACAATAGTATTTGGCACACCATGTAAATGAACAATTTCACGAAAAAACAAATTAGCAATATGCGCAGTATCATCGGTCTTATGACAAGGAATAAAGTGTGCCATCTTAGAAAAATGATCCACAACAACAAAAATGCTATCCCTCCCCTTTTGTGTACGAGGCAATCTCAAAACAAAGTCCATAGAAGTATCCTCCCAATGGACACTAGGAACAGAAAGAGGCATATATAAACCATGTGGATTAAGACAAGACTTAGCTTTTTGATAAATAGTGCAGCGTGCCATAAATCTCTCAACATCTCGACGCATGCGTGGCCAAAAGAAGTGTGTATCAAGAACATCCTCCGTCTTCTCGACACCAAAGTGACCCATCAATCCTCCTCCATGCGCCTCCTGTAATAATAAAAGACGAACAAAACTATTTGTGATGCATAGTTTGTTAGCGCAAAACACAAATCTATCATTGAAGATGAATTTGTTCCATGTTCTACCATCTCTACAATTTTGCAACACATCTTTAAATTCAGCATCATGCACATATTGTTCCTTAATTGATTCTAATCCAAATATTTTAAAGTCAAGTTGAGATAACAAAGTATAACGATGCGAAAAAGCATCAACAATAACATTATATTTATCCTTTTTGTGTTTGATAACATAAGGAAATGACTCAATAAATTCAACCCACTTTGCATGGTGACGATTTAGCTTATCTTGTGTGGCGCCCCGCAAAAACCACTACTAGAAAATCGCGTTGTTTTTTGTGCATTGCATCATCATGACCGCATGCTCATGTCATCATGCCACATTGCATTTGAGCATCGTCATCATCATGCATTTGTTTGTCTGAAACTATTTTCGGAAAAATATATTTTTGTTTTCTAAATACCCCGCCTTTATTTCAATATCCAAAACCTGGGTCTCCGGAATATTTTATTTGTCTACCAACGAATTTCAAACGCCCCGTTTTAAATAATAAAATATTTATTTTTATTTTTAGGGGGCAGCCAAACCGGGCCGATCCGACCCAGTCGGCCACCCCCAGTACGAAAACCGGACCATCTAAATCTTTTCCTACCTACCCTATTTCTACCCACCCAACCAGCCACATCACCCCCTCCAATCGCTGGTCGCCACCTCACCCTGGCCCTATCCTCCCTCCAACCAGAGCACGCACTCACCCACACCCTGGGGCCCCTCCCCTGGCCCCACCCGCAGCGGCGAGCCACCCTACCCCACACGCCACCTGCCCCAGTCCCCACCTGCCCCCGCTCCTCACCCTGGCCCAACCACCACTCACGCGACGCCCTGGACCCACCCCACGTGACCCCACCGCCCTGCACGCACCCTCCTTCCACCTCGTTCTCCTGGCCCCACCAGACCCGTCCGCACCGTTCGAGCGCCCGCGATCCCCGCCCACCAACCGAGCCACCATCCCGCGTCCTCCCCCTCGTCTGGCCCCTGCTCGCCCGTCCCCATCCGCCAGAACCCCCATCCTCACAGCTACCCGTCTCGCGCCCGCATCTCGACCCCGCCGCCCGGTTACCAGGCGTCGCCGCATCGTCCTCCCGCCTCCATGCGAGCCCCGCGTCTCCGGCGCCGACGACCCCTTCCTCCCCGCGGCTTCGTCTCCGCCTTCGGCCGCCCGAGCAACCTCCCGTCGCCGCCGCTGGCACCCCAGGATGCCACCGCCGCCAGCGAGGACGTCAAGCCGCTGCAGCGCCTCCTCCTCATCCGTGCTCGCCGCCGGCCACGGTACCTCGTCCGTCCCCGTCCTGCTCGTCGGCCACCACCTCCCCGAGCGTCGCGCCTTCCCGGTTGCAGGCGAGCCGTCGCCGCTTCGCTGAGCTTCGCCCGGCCTTTGTCTCCACCGCGTCAACCGCCTCCTCGCCTCTAGCGCCGAGCCTGGTCCCTCCCTCACCTCTACCTGCCGGCCCTCGTCTGCAGGTGTCGCCCGCTGCCACCGCAGGGCCTGCAGGCCCCGCCTCCTGCCGATCATTTCCTTCCCTGGATGCCTTCGTCGGCCACCTCACCGTTTTGCGCCTTCCGAGACCAAGCTCGCCACCGCAGGCCACTTCATGTGCGACGGCTGCCTCTCCCGGACGCGCGCGCGGTGCTCTGGAATCTGGGGACATCCTGGCGTGATGTGAAGAGAATTGATGGACGACCCCGATGGCAAGTCGTGTACCACGGTGACGTTAGTGTACATGCACCCATATGTGTTTGTGCGACGTTTCCCCAAAAACGCCCGAGTCCAATCCAAGATCGGCATCGGCAAACCAAGAAGGAACCCCAAGATCTTCGAAGAAACTTCGACTTTAGACCCAAGTTCGCCGACCACCCGAGGGAACCACACCGAGAAACCACGGTACCCGGAGATCGACACAGGACTGAAGCATCAAGGCCTCCTTCATGGAATCGCCAAGATCCACCGGCGCCAAACCCAAGACCGACATCGTCACCCGAGAACTCTAACAAGGACGCCAAGCTCGTCGAGATCCCGGACGCCAAGTTCTTCGTCCCGAACGCCAAGACCGACCCGATACGCGGACCCGACAAGATCTTCGCTACGGCAAGATCGACCGCTTGGACCCAAGTTCTCCTCTTGTATCTGAACCTCGCCGCTCCCGTCGAACCCTGAGACCGAACCCCGAACCCCCGGAACCAAGATCTTCCGAACCGGATGTGTGAACCTTTTTCCGAGCCCTATTTTATAAATGCTAGATATAAAACTGTCGCATATTAATTGTTCATGCATGCATACTTGTCATGTGGTTTGGGGGCCTTATGCCGATTCACCATATAATTAAATATGGGACCCATATGCGGGCAAATCTAGTCGTATATTGGTCCCAATTAAAATTGTGTAGCGAACCGGTGACATGTTTTGGCTTGATAATACAACATTTAAGTTGCGGGGTTTCTAAACAACATAAGTCACCTAATTAAATGTCGGGACCCCGGTTCCGCTTAATATGGCCTAATTGCATCGCATTTTTGCCATTCCATACATCATACATGCATCATGCCCGATCTTCTGTCATAGTATTAAATAGTGCATCCGGTGTTTATTCTAGTGTTTTGCTTCTTCGCGGATAAGGCCGATGAGTTGATGTGAGCTTCGCCCCGACTTTTGGATGAATCTTCGGCAATGTTTTCAGGCGAGCATCTCCCCCTTTCTACCTATCTTACATTTATAGTATTTATTCCCTCCTGTTGATCTATTGCTATCTGTGTTGCGATGCTCTAGTTTTCGTGCCCGTGATATCCCTTGCAGCCGTATATTGCCTTGGACACATCCTATTACCTGTCGTTTGGTAGATAGTTGGACTTGCGCGTCGTAGTCGCTTGCTCAAGTGCTGTTGCGTATCATCGAGTACCACAGTTGTTGGAGTATTTCCGCATGTTTAATGTTGGAGATGATCATGACTTTAATTACTGTTTAATAACTAAAATTGAAGTAGGTAAATGCAGAGGCACCGGTGGGTGATAGACAATATTTGGTTTCCGCTCCTTTGGTGTCCCATAGGACCCGAGTTCTTGACACTGTTAGAGATCGAGCGCGCTAACCACATGTGGGATGTGTGGGCACCCCATCGATTTAGTACCTGATTCCAAGTATTGTACTGGGGGCCACAACTAGTTTGAGGTTTTATTTACTATCCTGCACTTATGCCATGCTTTACTGCTTTATTTAAATTGTGCGATGTCTTTGCATGTACTGTTTAGGATCGGGACACGTTACTGTATCGACAAGCCTATCATCTTTTCGGGTTCCTGTCGTTCTGACCGTCCACCCAAACCCGAGTCCGTCTCGAGACCGGCCGACTTCGTTCTTGGGTAGACTTAGTGGGGTGGCCCCATGTACTTGCTTTGGGTCTGGAAACGTCATGACTTAGGCCCCCGACATACCGATGGGTGTATGTTAATTGATCCGGCAAAAGGAAGTCGTGTGGATATCTCATGCTAATTGCGTGTGGATACTTTGGTGCACCCCTGCAGGGTTAAATCTTTTCGAAAAGCCGTGTCCGCGGTTATGGACGACTTGGAGCACAGTTCTCGATCATAGACAACTATAACTAAAGGTTACTGTTATAAATTGACTTGTATCCGATATGACTAGTAATCAGCTTCACTGCAACGGAATGGCTAAATAAAAGTACCAACAACTGCTGGGTTTTGGGATATCTCATGCTATATGTATCTGACTAGTAAGTAATACAACCACAACGGAATGGTTAATTAAAACTGCCCACTGCTTATTATATCAGGATGACTATCTGTACCTGACTAGTAATTGGTGCAACGATAACTGAATAAATAAAACTGCCAACTGTGTGAGTTCCTCGGTGGACTTCCTCGATTGGTATCGAGGGGGAAATACCAGGATGGGTTTGTTTGGTGGTAGCACCAGGTTGGTTCCGAATAGGTTTTTTTTCTTATCCCTCTCTGATAGGCAGTTATATCGAGTCTCTATAGGTTGTTTAGTGCATCTGCGCTGCCGCTTGATCCACCATACCTATGTAGGCGAGGACCGCAATTCTAGCCTCGCTGTCTTCGCCTCGATCGACCGCTCTCTCTTTTTCCTTTGCCCTTTGTCGGTACCCCTTTTGTTTAAGCAGGTTTTGAGGTCGACGTCGTTAGCAGGGTTACCCTTCCGGCTTGGCCTGGGCAGGGTTATGGACGCCATTGGTTATTCTTCAGGGCTCTTAGCTCGATTTGCTTCTTGTCCGTAGTCGGATGATGTATCGTTTTCAAGGTGATTTGGATCTTTGTATTGTATATCTGTATTCTTGACTCTTTGAGTCGCTGTTGTATATATATATCTGGTCTGTGGGTCCCATCGAGGACTGTTGTGTAATGTTACTACTTTGTTTTCCACCCGCACGAAAGTGCCTGGTGGGCGTCCTTGAATCGTTTCTATGCGGGTTTGGCGGGAAGCGCTGAAACTTGCATAGGACCGATTCGAGGGTGTTACATCTTGACTACGAATATGCTTCAAATATTCATGATCAGGATGTATAACAAATTCTTTAGGCCATAAATAATGTTGCCAAGTTTCTAATATCTGAACCAGCGCATATAATTCTTTATCATAAGTAGAATAGTTCAGACTGGCCACACTCAATTTATCACTAAAATATGCAACAGGTTTTCTCTTTTGTAATAACACACCTCCCAAACCAATTCCACTAGCACCACATTCAAGCTCAAAAGTCTTATTAAAATCAGAAAGTTGGAGTAATGGAGCATGTGTATCTTTCAATATCATGAGGCTTGTTGTGCATCGCCACAAACAAAGGGCACATCCTTCTTGCTAAGTTCATTCAGCGGCGCAGCAATTGATCCATTTTTTTTGACAAAATGCCTATAAAAACCAACGAGGTCAAGAAAACTCCTCACTTGTGTAACTATCTTGGGCTGCGGCAAATTCTCAATCGCTTCAATCTTGGCTGGATCCACTTCAATACCCTGTGATGTAACAACATAGCCAAGAAACGCAACTCAATCGGTGCAAAATGTGCACTTCTCAATATTACCAACAAACGTGCATCGCGTAACGCATTGAAAATAGCACGCAAATGTTCCAAATGATCCTCTAAAGATTTTCTATAAATCGGAATATCATCAAAGTAGACTACTACAAAACTTCCAATGAAAGCACGTAAAACTTTGTTCATTAATCTCATGAATATGCTGGGTGCATTAGTTAAACCAAACAGCATTACTAACCACTCATATGAACCAAACTTAGTTTTAAATGTTGTTTTCCATTCATCTCCCAATTTCATACAAATCTTGTGGTAACCACTACGCAAATCAACTTTAGAAAATATGGTAGAGCGACTCAATTAATCAAGCATACCATCTAAACGTGGAATAGGATGATGGTAACAAATAGTAATATTATTAATAGCTCTACAATCAGTACACATGCGCGAAGAACCATCTTTCTTAGGTACCAAAATAATAGGAACAACACATGGGCTAAGGGACTCAAGAATGTGATCTCTGACAAGTTGTTCCTGAATTTGGTGTTGTATCTCCTTTGTCTCCTCGGGATTGGTTCTATATGGCGTACGGTTGGGCAACGTGGCACCAGGAATTAAATCAATTTGGTGCTCAATTCCTCTAATAGGAGGTAGTCCTGGTGGCATTTTAGCCGGAAAAACGTCCTCATATTCCTGCAAAAGATTAGCAACAGCAGGTGGCAAAGAAGGAGGCATATCCTTAAATAAAAACAAAACCTCTTTGCAGACAATTGCATAACCTTGAGTATTGTTCACATCTAGTTCAACAATATCAATTTTATTTGGAAGCATACATGGACCCTTCAAACGAATTCCAGTAGCATGTTTAGAATCAGATTTAATGGTCTTTGGTGGTACAAAATCTTCAGCAACAATCTGATTCTTACTTTTGTGTTTCTCCTCACTTTTAGCTCTACTAGCTCTAGCAAGATCATTTTTTAAAATTTGTTCAGGAGTCGTATGTTTGAGACCAATTTTCTTCTCATCATGCATAAGATAATAGTGATTAGTTTTACCATTACGAACAGATTCTCTATCAAATTGCCAAGGTCTACCAAGTAACAAAGAACAAGCTTACATGGGCACAACATCAAAATCAACAAAATCAGAATATGTACCAGTAGTAAAATGCACGTGTACCGTTCTGCTACCTTGATCTTACGAGAACTCTCAAACCATTGGATGTAATATGAATGTATGTGTTGTCTTGTTGGGAGAGCAAGCTTCTCTACCATATCAACACTAGCCAGATTATTACAACTCCATCCATCAATAATGATCCGTATAGCTCTTTCCTTGACAACGCCTCGTGTATGGAACAGGTTGTAGCGTTGATCATGTTCAGTTTTGCTCAATTGCACGCTCAACACACATTGTGCAACTAAGCTCTTGTATTGATCAGCAGTTTTAGCTCCCATTACTTCCGTCACATGCAGAAATAAGAGCTAATGTATCTTCATCAAAGTCACTCACTGAATCATATTCACCACCATAACGCACCATCATAACACGATGTGTTGTGCACATCTTCTCAATATGACCATATCCCTAGTATTTGCGGCATTGTATATCCTTCGTCTTTCCTGTTGAGGCCATAAAAGAACAACTACGAGCAGGGCCATTGGATGATGGTGGAGGAGCATCCGAAAGCGTTCTTGATGAAGGCATGGTGGCTTTGGACGTGGTAGGTGCTGGTGGTGTACCACGCAAAGAAGACGCTGATTCGCGGGGACGCCCCACGATGATGTTACGATTCGTAATTGTTAGATCTTCTCCATGGTGGTTGACGATCCTGCACTTCACGTTCAGCTTTGCAAGCAAGATGAAACAAATGAGTAATGGTGCGATATTCCTTATAGTCTAAATGTTTCCTTATTTAAACCAAGAAAGAAACGAGTCATCCTTTGTTCCTTTTTTTAACAATATCAGCACGAACCATCCCAGTTTATAATTTCTGATAATATTTTTCTATAGAATTTTTTTCTTGTTCTAAACGGATTATTTTCTTTAGCAAATCTCGTTGATAAGTTGGTGGTACGAAACGAACATACATAGTAGTTTTTAAAGCAGTCCAAGTATTAGGAATATTAGTAGGATTTACGCGACAATATTCAGACCACCAAAGTGAAGCAAAATCTGTAAACTCGCAAGTAGAAGCACTAACACGCATATTCTCAGGATATCTTAGACATGCAAAACATTGATCTACTTCCAGTTCCCATGTAAGATATGCATCAGAATTATATATGCCCTCAAAAGGTGAAATATTTAGGTTAAGCTTGGAAACATGATCATCATTATATAACGGTGGTCGAGTGTTGTGGTAGTAATGCTGAGGACGACCAGCAGGTTGTTCGACATATTCGTCGATCTCATCCGCATCTTCATACTTGTTTTCACCATCCTCTTTATATCCCACAAAAGCGGCAGCCGTGGTAGTAGTAGTAGTTGTTGGTGCAGCAGCTTCGGTAGTTGGTGCGGCAGCTTCGGGGGTTGGAGTTTGAGGTGGTGCAGCTGTAACAGGAGCAGACGAACCCGCAGTATGGTGTTCCGCGAGTGGCACACGTTGCGCAAGTCCCACATGGTCGGATAGACGGTGCTGAGAACGTGGTGCAGCCGTAGGGGTAGGTAACCTGGTGAGGATCTCCTGAAACTTGGCGTCGAGCTTGTCGTTGAAGGATTTCTCTAGTCCTTTTATCTTGTCAATGGCGTCGACCATGAGGTCAATATTCTCCAGTCTTGAATCAACATCTTGCGCACATCCTACCAAAATCTTGGTCAAGTGAGCATGCATCTCTTCATTCGTCATGTTCGCCGGTTCAAGAGGTATATCTTTCATGGTTAGTCCTTAAAAGCACAGGTGTATATGCCTACAAGTACGGAAATATGGTGGAAACACGCATAATCCATCAAGCAATATACAAAGTGTTAGAGATATGCCCAAGAGGCAATAATAAAAGTGGTTATTATTATATCTTTGTGTTTATGATGAATGTTTACATCCCATGCTATAATTGTATTATAAGGATACACTGATACATGTGTGTTTTGTAAACATAAAAGAGTCCCTAGTAAGCCTCTTGTGGAACTAGCTTGTTGATTAAATGATGATCATGGTTTCCTGATCATGGACATTGGATGTCATTAATAACAAGGTTATATCATTAGGAGAATGATGTGATGGACACACACCCATAGTAAGCATAGCATAAGATCAAGTCATTAAGTTTGTATTGCTGTAAGCTTTCAAATGCATAGTAACCTAATCCTTCGACCATGAGGTTATGTTAATCACCATCACCGGATGGGTACTTTGATGATATCAAACACCGCTTCGTAACTGGGTGGTTATAAAGGTGTCATTGGGTATTCTGAAAGTATGTGTTGAAGCGCATGGACCAAGATTGGGATTTGTCCATCCATATGACAGATAGATATGCTCTGGGCCCTCTCGGTGGAATGTCATCTAGTTAGCTTACAAGCATGTGACTGGGTCACAAGGGATGACATAACATGTTACGAGTAAAGAGTACTTATCAGTAATGAGGTAGAACTAGGTATGGAGATACCGACGATCAAACCTCGGATAAGTAGAATATCGCGTGACAAAGGGAATTGGTTTTGTATGTTAATGGTTCTATCGATCACGAAGTCATCGTTGAGTATGTGGGAGCCGTTATGGATCTCCAGATCCCGCTGATGGTTATTGATCGGAGAGGTGTCTCCATCATCGCGTTCATATTCACGAACCGTAGGGTGACACACTTAAGGTTCGAAGTTGTTTTAAGTAGATATGGAATATGCGTTGGAGACCGAATGTTGTTCGGAGTCTCGGATTGGATCCGGGACATCACGAGGAGATCCGGAATGGTCCGGAGAATAAGATTCATATATTGGGGATCATTTTCTGAGTTAGGAAATGTTCCGGAGTGTTTGTATGGAGATTCTAGAAGGTTTCGGAATGTTCTGGAAGGTTCTAGAAGAGTTCTTGGTGTTTGCTTGAAAACCAAGAAAGGGTCAAGGAAACCTTGTGGGGCAAGACACGGATTCGTGGGGGAGGAGGACTCCTCCCCCCCCCCTTCCCAACCCGCCGGCCAAGGAGGGGAGTCCTACTAGGACTCCCCCTCCCATGGCGCGCCTCCCTCCTTTAAATAGAGAGGAGGGGGCGCCACCCCCTAGACCTCTCCCATAACAAGCCCTAGCTGCCGCCTCTCTCCTCTTCCTTCGCTCTGCTCCGGCTTAGGCGAAGCCCTGCAGAAATCTCTACTCCACCACCACCACCACCACACCGTCGTGCTGCTGGGATTCCGTGGAGAAGATCTACTACCTCCGCTGCTCGCTGGAACAGGGAGAGGAAGGGCTGCTTTGACTCTGTACGTGTGACCGACTGTGGAAGCGCTGCCGGAACGCGGCGTCGGAAGGATCGTCCACACGATCTTGAGATCGGCAAGTGATCGAATACATCAACCCCGAGATCTAATCTCGTAACGCTTTCGGTTCTATGAGGGTTAGTACAGATCTATCTCGTTGCACATGTCTAATAGATTAGATCTTGGCTTTTATCTAGATTAGATCTGGGTTTTGTTCGTTTTTGCGGTAGAAATTTTTTGTTTTCCATGCTACGAACCCATCAGTGGTATGAGAGCCTTGTCTATGCGTAGATCTGTTGCACGAGTAGAACACAATGATGTTGTGGGCGTTGGTGCTCGTGCCGTCTTTTGCTTTGTGTACTTTGCATCTTGCGGTATGGTGGGATGAAGCGGCCCGGGCTAACCTTACATGTCATCGCACATGAGACTTGCTCCACGCTTGACGTGTAACTTGCTTTGCACAAGTGGCTTTGCGGTTGTATGTCTCTCCCATCATAGTATAGATCCAATCTACACTTTGCACTCGATAGCACTTGTATCAATGTTGTGGTTCAGTTTCGTAGGTAAGATCCGTTCTTATTCGAAAGCCCCAAACCACGTAAAACTTGCAAAGAAAATTAGAGGCGTCTAACTTGTTTTTGCAGGGGTTTTGTGATGTGATATGGCCATCATGTGATTGTGATTATATTTGATGTATGCAATGATCCTTGTTGTAATATGGCCCGGCGAGAACTAATGGTTGTCTTTAATTCAGTTAAGACATGCGTGTCTATTCATCTCGTAATAGCTTTATTCCAAGTAGTTGTAATAGTTGCTGGTGATGATGGACAACCATGAAGCGGCGCCACTGACCTTGACGCAATGCTGGTGATGATGGAGATCATGTCCGTGCTTTGGAGATGGAGATCAAAGGCATAAGAAGAAAGGGCCATATCATATCACACTAATTATGAATTGCTTGTGATGTTAATCCTTTATGCATCTTGTATTGCTTAGATCGCGACGGTAGCATTATAAAATGATCTCTCTCACTAAATTTCAAGTAATAAAGTGTTCGTCCTTAGTTGGCACCGTTGCTAAGACTCGTCGTCTCGAAGCATCTCGTGATGATCGGGTGTGATAGATTCTACGTGTGCATACAACGGGTGCAAGCCAGATTTGCACATGCGGAAACTAAGGTTAATCTTGACGAGCCTAGCATGTACAGACATGGTCTCGGAACACAGAATGCCGAAAGGTAGAGCATGAATCATATAAGTGATATGATGAACATGAAGATTGTTCGCCGATGAAACTACATCTTCTCTCGTGAAGATCGGACTTGGTGTAGTGGACTTGGTTCGTGTAATCACTAAGACAATGTGAGGGATGTTGTTTTGAGTGGGAGTTCACCTAGTTAATTTAAGAATTAAAGTAGAACTCAATTTATCATAAACTTAGTCTAAACTACTTGCAAATTTGTTGTAGATTATGGCAAATCTCTCCATCAATTTCAATGCGTTCCTAGAAAAAGAAAAACTTAAGAACAATGGAAGCAACTTCACGGACTAGCTCCGTGGTCTGAAGATTGTCCTCATGGCTGGTCAGATGACCTATGTGCTCGAAGCACCGCTAGGTGACCCACCTGCAGATGATGCCACCGATGACGTAAAGAATGTTTACGCTACTCGGAAAAATCATTACTCCACAGTTCAGTGTGCCATCCTGTAAACGGAGCTCCAGAAGTGTTTTGAGCACCACGACCCGTTCGAGATCATTAAGGAGCTCAAGCTCATTTTTGAGACTCACGCGGCCGTGGAGAGCTATGAGGCCTCCGAGAAGTTCTTTACCTGCAAGATGGAAGAGGGAAGCTCCGTTAGCGAGCACGTGCTCACCATGTCTGGGCACGCAAACAAGCTCCAAGAGTTGGGGATAATGATTCCTAATGAGTTAGGGATTCACCGTGTCCTCCAATCACTTCCACCGAGTTATAAGAACTTTGTGATGAACTACAATATGCACTGCATGAACAAGACGTTGCATGAACTATCGTCCATGCTGAAAACTGCTGAAGTGGAGATCAAGAAGGAGCACCAAGTGTTTATGGTCAATAAGACCACCAATTTCAAGAAACAGGACAAGCCTAAGAAAAAGGGCAACTTCAAGAAGGACGGCAAGAAAGCTGCCGCACCTGCTAAGAAGCCCAAGGCTGGTCCTAAGCTCAGCAGGTGCTTCTCGCAAAGGGTTCTGGTCCTTTGGGCGTAACTTCCCCAAGTACTGGCAGATTCAAGAACGGCAACATCAAGAAGAAAGGTATATTCGATATACATGTTATTGATGTGTATCTTACTAGTAGTCGTAGTAGTGCCTGGGTATTTGATACTGGTTCGGTTGCTCATATTTGTAACTCGAAACAGGAGCTGCGGAATAAACGTAGACTGGCAAGAGATGAGGTGACGATGCGTGTTGGAAATGGCTCCAAGGTTGATATGATCGCCGTCGGCACGCTCCCTCTACATCTACCTTCGGGATTAGTTTTAAATTTAAATAATTGTTATTTGGTGCCCGTGTTAAGCATGAACATTATATCTGGATCTTGTTTATTGCGAGACGGTTACTCTTTTAAGTCTGAGAATAAAGGTTATTCGATTTATATGAGTAATATCTTTTATGGTAATGCACCTGAGATAAATGGTTTATTCTTATTGAATCTCGATAGTAGTGATACACATGTTCACAATATAGATGCTAAACGAATAAAATTGAATGATAATTCTACGTACATGTGGCACTGTCGTCTTGGTCACATTGGAATGAAGCGTATGAAGAAACTCCATTCTGATGGACTTCTTGAATCACTTGATTTTGAATCACTTGAAAGATGCGAAGCATGTCTAATAGGAAAAATGACTAAGACTCCATTCTCTGGAATAATGGAGCGAGCTACAGACTTATTGAAAATAATACATACCGATGTGTGCGGTCCAATGAGTGTAGCATCACGTGGTGGATATCGTTATGTTCTCACTTTCACGGATGACTTAAGTAGATATGGGTATGTCTACTTTATGAAACATAAGTCCGAAACTTTCGAGAAGTTTAAGAAATTTCAAAGTAAAGTGGAAAATCATCATAACAAGAAGATTAAGTTTACGCTCAATGGAGGTGAATATCTGAGTTATGAGTTTGGCATGCATTTAAAGAAATGTGGAATACTTTCGCAGTTGACACCGCCGGGAACACCACAACGTAATGGTGTGTCTGAACGTCGTAATCGAACTCTCTTAGATATGGTTCAGTCTACGATGTCTCTTACAGATTTACCGCTATCATTTTGGGGCTATGCATTAGAGACAGCCGCATTCACTTTAAATAGGGCACCATCTAAATCCGTTGAAACGACACGTCATTTAATTGTGGTTTGGTAAGAAACCTAAGTTGTCGTTCCTTAAAGTTTGGGGTTGTGAAGCGTATGTAAAGAAGTTACAGCCTGATAAGCTTGAACCCAAAGCGGAGAAATGCGTCTTCATAGGGTACCCTAAAGAAACAATTGGGTATACCTTCTATCATAGATCCGAAGGCAAAGTTTTCGTTGCCAAGAATGGATCCTTTCTTGAGAAGGAGTTTCGCTCGAAAAAAGTGACTGGAAGGAAAGTAGAACTCGACGAGGTTATTGAACCTTCTCTCGGAGTTGAGAGTAGCGCAGCACCGGAAGATGTTTTTGTGCCGCCTACACCAACTGGAGAGGAAGCTAATGATGGTGATCATGAAACTTCGAACGGTTCTTCTTGAACCTCATGAGTCAATGAGGGTTCGTACCACTCCTGAGTGGTATGACTCTGCGTTGAACGTCATGTTGGTGGACAACACTGATGACCCTGCGACGTATAAAGAAGCTATGGTGAGCCCAGATTCCGACAAATGGCTAGAAGCCAAGAAATCCGAAATGGGATCCATGTATGAAAACCAAGTATGGACTTTGGTGGACTTACCGGATGGCCGTAAGGCTGTCAAGAACAAATGGATTTTCAAAAGAAAAATAGATGCTGATGGTAATGTTACCGTCTATAAAGCTCGACTTGTCGCGAAAGGGTTCCGACAAATTCAAGGAGTTGACTACGATGAGACTTTCTCACCAGTAGCGAAGCTAAAGTCTATGAGGATTTTGTTAGCAATCGCTGCATATTTTGATTATGAGATTTGGCAGATGGATGTCAAAACGGCGTTCCTTAATGGTGACATTGAGGAAGAGTTGTATATGGTACAACCCAAGGGTTTTGTCGATCCTAGTGATGCTGACAAGGTATGCAAACTTCAGCGCTCCATTTATGGACTGGAGCAAGCATCCCGGAGTTGGAATCAATGTTTTGATAAAGTAATCAAAAACTTTGGATTTATACAAACTTATGGAGAAGCTTGTATTTACAAGAAAGTGAGTGGGATCTCTGTAGCATTCCTAGTACTATATGTAGATGACATATTGTTGATTGGGAATGATATAGAACTTCTTAATAGCGTCAAAACCTATTTGAATAATAGTTTTTCAATGAAGGATCTTGGTGAAGCAGCATATATTCTAGGCATCAAGATTTATAGAGATAGATCAAGACGCCTAATAGCGCTTTCACAAAGTACATACTTAGACAAAGTTCTAAAGAAGTTTAGAATGGAAGAGAGCAAGAAAGGGTTCGTGCCCATGTTATCAGGTAAGACCTTGAGTAAGACTCAAAATCCGGCTACGGCAGAAGATAGAGAAAAGGTGAATAATATTCCCTATGCCTCGGCCATAGGTTCTATCATGTATACCATGCTGTGTACAAGACCGGATATAGCACATGTTGTTAGTTTGACTAGCAGATATCAAAGTGATCCTGGAATGGAGCACTGGATAGCGGTCAAGAATATCCTAAAGTACCTGAATAGGACTAAGGATATGGTTCTTTCTTATGGAGGTGATGAACAGCTTGTTGTAAATGGTTACACTGATGCTAGTTGGAACACCGATCCAGATGACTCGAAGTCACAGTCTGGATACGTATTTATTTTGAATGGTGCTGCAGTGAGCTGGAGGAGTGCCAAGCAAAGCGTTGTGGCGAAATCTTCAACTGAATCGGAATACATAGCTGTTTCGGAGGCTGCACAAGAAGCCATATGGATGAAGGGGTTCATTATTGAACTTGGCGTGGTTCCCAGTGTGTTGGACCCGATGGCCATCTACTGTGACAACACAGGTGCCATAGCTAATGCACAGGAGCCAAGGTCACATAGCAAGCTGAAGCACATCAAGCTACGTTTCCATGCTATTCACGAGTATGTCCGAGATGGTGACATAAAGATTTGCAAAGTACACACTAATCTGAATGTGGCAGATCCGTTGACTAAACCTCTCCCTAGAGCAAAGCATGACCAACACCAGAACGCCATGGGTGTTAGGTATATTACCATGTAATCTAGATTATTGACTCTAGTGCAAGTGGGAGACTGTTGGAGATATGCCCAAGAGGCAATAATAAAAGTGGTTATTATTATATCTTTGTGTTTATGATGAATGTTTACATCCCATGCTATAATTGTATTATAAGGAAACACTGATACATGTGTGTTTTGTAAACATAAAAGAGTCCCTAGTAAGCCTCTTGTGGAACTAGCTTGTTGAGTAAATGATGATCATGGTTTCCTGATCATGGACATTGGATGTCATTAATAACAAGGTTATATCATTAGGAGAATGATGTGATGGACACACACCCATAGTAAGCGTAGCATAAGATCAAGTCATTAAGTTCGTATTGCTGTAAGCTTTCAAATGCATAGTAACCTAATCCTTCGACCATGAGGTTATGTTAATCACCATCACTGGATGGGTACTTTGATGACATCAAACATCGCTTAGAATCGGGTGGTTATAAAGGTGTCATTGGGTATTCTGAAAGTATGTGTTGAAGCGCATGGACCAAGATTGGGATTTGTCCATCCATATGACGGATAGATATGCTCTGGGCCCTCTCGGTGGAATGTCATCTAGTTAGCTTGCAAGCATATGACTGGGTCACAAGGGATGACATAACATGGAGCAGTAAAGAGTACTTATCGATGTGAGGTAGAACTAGGTATGGAGATACCGACGATCAAACCTCGGATAAGTAGAATATCGCGTGACAAAGGGAATTGGTTCGTATGTTAATGGTTCTATCGATCACGAAGTCATCGTTGAGTATGTGGGAGCCGTTATGGATCTCCAGATCCCGCTGATGGTTATTGATCGGAGAGGTGTCTCCATCATGTCTGCATATTCACGAACCGTAGGGTGACACACTTAAGGTTCGAAGTTGTTTTAAGTAGATATGGAATATGCGTTGGAGACCGAATGTTGTTCGGAGTCTCGGATTGGATCCGGGACATCACGAGGAGATCCGGAATGGTCCGGAGAATAAGATTCATATATTGGGGATCATTTTCTGAGTTAGGAAATGTTCTGGAGTGTTTGTATGGAGATTCTAGAAGGTTTCGGAATGTTCTGAAAGGTTCTAGAAGAGTTCTTGGTGTTTGCTTGAAAACCAAGAAAGGGTCAAGGAAACCTTGTGGGGCAAGACACGGATTTGTGGGGGAGGAGGACTCCTCCCCCCTTCCCAACCCGCCGGCCAAGGAGGGAGGGGAGTCCTACTAGGACTCCCCCTCCCATGGCGTGCCTCCCTCCTTTAAATAGAGGGGAGGGGCGCCACCCCCTAGACCTCTCCCATAACAAGCCCTGGCCGCGGCCTCTCTCCTCTTCCTTCGCTCTGCTCCGGCTTAGGCGAAGCCCTGCAGAAATCTCTACTCCACCACCACCACCACACCGTCGTGCTGCTGGGATTCCGTGGAGAAGATCTACTACCTCCGCTGCTTTCATTTGGAGCAGGAGAGGAAGGTCTGCTTCGACTCAGTGCGTGTGACCGATCATGAGCGCTAACGCAAAGCAGCGGAAGGATCGTCCACACGATCTTGAGATCGGCAAGTGATCGGCTACATCAACCCCGAGATCTAATCTCGTAACGCTTTCGATTCTACGAGGGTTAGTACAGATCTATCTCGTTACACATGTCTAATAGATTAGATCTTGGCTTTTATCTAGATTAGATCTGGGTTTTGTTCGTTCTTGCGGTAGAATTTTTTTGTTTTCCATGCTACGAACCCATCACAAAGCTCTTACAAGTTCTTACCAAATAGAAGGAAAAAGGTGACGTGTAACCACAAAGATCAGTGGTTCCAGAGATTGAACCGGGCGATTACCAGGGATCGACACAACGCACGTGGAGAAATCTATGCAGCTCTCGGAAGGCTTAGCAAAGAGGACTAGCAATTATTAAAACAACAATGCAAAGTTGAAAAGATGCTCAACGACGGTACCGTGCTGCTCCTAGGCTAGACTGTACTAGAGACGCGAGCCTAGAGCACTAACGATGTCATGACGTAGCACAACAAGCAATGGTATGATGATATAGCATCCTGAAAAGCGAACCGAGATGTCCAAAATTACTATGATGGCGAGTGTCTAGAACTAATCCACGGGCTCTAAAAACAGGATAGCCCCAAAAAAATTGTCAAAAAAATTCTACCGTGCTCCGGAAAGTGCGCATGTGCCAAAAAATGTCACTATAACGGCCGATGGAGAAAAGTGAACCCCAAGGTCAAAAACCAATATAGCCAAAAAAAATCAGAGGCGTTTCCAGACTTTGTTTTTGCTCTCCTTCTTGACTGATGGCCGGAACTTTAACTCACGGAATTAGATTACAGCACGGAAACAATATAGAAGGACACAAAAAGAACTAACAAAGAAATAACAACTCTACTCGGACTCCTGCCACGGTGGGAAAACTGATCAGATCCGTGTCACGGTAGGAGTCTAGGGTTTATGGTGGCAGTAGTATATGGCGGCGGAATACAGTGGTGGATGTATGTCAATGGTGATGATTGGCGATCGTGGCGGCGGTGACTAGTGTGATCAGAACTCGAAACTCTAAGGAACGAGACACTAAGACCAGCAACTCGACGCGACGATGCAGACACAAATTCAATGATGCAAAAAACTAAAAAGATAATGCAAGACGGAGATTGGTGATGGGATAGATCTAACTCTAACTGTATTTTTAGCTTTTTCGTGAGTTATAGGAAAAACTGATCTATATTAGTAAAAACTATAAAATCTCACCGAGCAACCTGAAATCTGATACCACTTGATAGGGCAAAGGTGTACGATCTTTCGATGAGATGATGATAATCGATTTGGATAGAGTTCGGGCTTGATGATCCGAATACACGTGCGAGCACGAGCGCCAATGCAATCGCTAGGCTAATCTCCTGGAGATTATCGATCTTGTAGAAGCACGATCAGTCTGACCAATGAGGATCTTAATTCCTACCTGAAATCGAGAACAAGTAAGAACTAATATTGCAATCAAGATATTACGGATATAGATGAAAAATTTATTGAAAAGGTGGGATCCTGAATAGGTGCGAAGTACATGAGATCTCTGCGACACTCAAGCCTTGGCGAAGTTACAATGATAGCTAACTTTTAGTCTAAACAAAATCCGAGTCTAAAGTGACGGCTATGGGGGGTATTTAAGGAGGGAAAGGTGGGGTTTCGGCCAGCCATGGATATGGTGGCCGAATCCAATCCTAGAAGGCCTTTTTCCCTCAAATATGGACTCTAAAAAGTGGTTATTAAAATTCCTGCGAAAATAACATGGGCCTGACTCAAAATAAAGGTTACGCAACAGCATATTAAACTATGGACGAATCTATGAAGTAATATTCTTGAATATTTCGTCTAAGTCTTCAATCATCGGTATG
The DNA here is from genome assembly GCA_023614405.1 of Avena insularis. Classification (NCBI taxonomy): domain Eukaryota; kingdom Viridiplantae; phylum Streptophyta; class Magnoliopsida; order Poales; family Poaceae; genus Avena; species Avena insularis. The sequence continues at coordinate 604,643,051 of CM042690.1, read as the reverse complement.
GTGGCTTCAAAGTTCTGAAATCTCCACTTGTGGCGTCCTCTTCAATTCTCACATGCTGGCTGCCATCTCCATGCATGACCATGCTCCAATGCTTGTCCCTCTCGTCCATGCTAGGTCCATCATTCCCAAGAGTAATAAACACATCTGATTTAGGCAACATCATATTCTCATGTATATGAGAAATAGTTTTAAGAAACAAAAGTACCTGATAGTTAAGTTGCTTGGCATGAGCTCAAGTGATAGGTTCTTGTATTTGTGTAGCTATAGGTACATCTGTTGTATCAATAGGTGGGATGTCCTCATCATATTGTTATATAGTTGACTCACTATGAGATATGAGTCTGTATTTTTCTAAACAAGGCAAAAAAACTTTGCCCAATCTATTAGTTAATAAGAGAATTATCCAATTAATTAACGGAAATCCGTTACAACTAAACCACAAGAGGACAACACCTAAAACATGCAACCTACAAACCAACAACCACCCTCAACCTACTATAACCGCAAACTGGCGAAGCCTAGAGTACTACGCCGCAAAGAAGACCCACTGAACAGACAATGGATCCAAAAAGGGGCCATTAATAAAAAAGCTAACGAAGCTTTTCTTACTACGCATCTCTTCCTTCTTTTGCTCTTAAGAGAATTCTTCATCTTTCTGATTATGTCCTCTGAAGCGTTCCCTGCCAAACCGCAAGCAATGTCCTTGTCATATCCAAGTCTAGACGCCTCTAAACTAGCGAGCAGGTTGTAAAGCTCTTTAGCAAAAAGAGCATTAGAGGTAGGTACTATCACACCTCCACTATCCACAGAGACATGCGGACTGGTAAGGCTCCAACTGCGATGACGAGGGCGTTGTGTCCACCACCCCAATGTCTCAAATGAGCCCAGCTCCAAGGGAAGCACCATAGAAGATTTCTCACATGACTCATGAAGCTTTGGTCTGATCTGCACCAGATCCATGATCTCATCCATGCCCTTACTCAGAGAGACAGTCGACACGTCAGGTTGCGGCGACGAGCAAGGGCTGCTACGAATTTTGTTATTCATGTCCGTTTTGAATTGAGAAAACATCCGGTCCACATCCGTATTCAAATAAGATCTGATCTAGATCGTATTTGACAATATTCGTATACGTATGCAAAAATATGAAAACGGACGTAAGAAGAGCACTATTCAAATCCGTGTCACCCTAGCTACACTTCCTTGACTGTTCCCACTTCTCCGTAAGTTTCGGATCTGAACTTCTGAAGCACTGGAACGTGTCCTTAACGGAGGTAGCTCAGGCTCATGATCCCCACTTGCGCCTTCAGCTACAAAATCAAGTTGAGTGTAATCGGCATAGTACCAAACTCTGACTGTCATCAGGGTGATCGCCATCGTGCTGGACGGAGGAATATCATCAGGGCGGGCTGGTAGGGCGATCTTTGAGGACTGATATATGTTGGCAACCCTATTCTGTGAAAATAACTACGTACTCACTCCGTTTCAAATATAAGATGTTTTAGCTTTGTGAAGTTAATATATTTAGACTTATTTTAGTACGTAGGTTTATACAGCTTTGGATTGAATCTATACACTAAAAAAAGTCTAGATATATTTTCTTCACAAATCTAAAACATCTTATATTTTGAAACGGAGAGAGTACTACTTAAATAACCTTGGAGCATTGCCCTACAGAGGTCAATGAAGCACGCTCTACTTTTAGCTCAGCACAGCATGATGAATCCACCGTCTGCGCCGGCGTGGATACCCTGGTGGCCTGGTTAATGATGTAACAATTGTGAGCTAAATACAGGTTATTCTCCTGCCAAGACAAAGTTCCGTACCTGAACTGAACAGGTCAGAGCTGAGGGGTTGTCGTTAGAGTACAAGTGGATACAGGAGTTCTCCCAGCTACATACACGCTGCATGAGCTCCAGCCCACAGAATCCCATGAACGAAAAGAACACCACAAAACTGGCAAAGCCTCACAAAAGAGAAATCATGAACACATCACGACTAAGGAAAAAATGCAGGCCAAAGCAGGGGGGTGTTACAAATGAATCTTTTCTCTGTCCACAAAAATCTTAATCAAATTTGAATAAACAGAAACTAGCGCATGCCCTTTGCGTGGTGAACAAAAGCACCTCGTGAGCAAGCGTGATCGACCCAAGTCTCCGTCTAGCACGTTGGTTATAGCTCTCACAGTCAAACTCTACAGTCTACGGCAAACCTCTCGGAAGCGGGTTCCAGCTTCCAGCTACAGCTGCTTATAACCTATACTTGGTGATCTGGTACTAATATACAACTCTAAAAGGTCGAGGGGGACAATTCTGCCCTCGGGCAGAAATCACGGATCAGTTGGGGGCATGGTGGTGCTGAGAGTCCGAGCGCGAGAACTTCGTGGTTAATTGCCATAACTCATTTCCTCTTGGTCTCCTCAGCAGGAACTTCAGCAAAGCAAACAGGACATACCTGCAGAGAGAAAACGTGTACTTCTGTGAGCTAAAGAAGCAGGAGGTAAACACGGGAAGCTGATACAGATTGTTCTTTCTTGAGGCTGCTCACCTTGTTGATGCTAAGCCATCTTGTCACGCAGCTGGCGTGGTAGACATGCTTGCAGGGCAGTGCCATCTGCAGATCCCCTCTCCTATAGTCCATTTGGCAGATTACACACCTGTTACCCATAGGAAGTTCCAAGAGTTATCTTCCTTCCTATTTAAGTGTCAATATAAAGTTGCTGTAACTACACGATCTATAGTTAAGCAAAAACAATACTGCACCTAAGATGCAGCATCGATTGCAGACCGAACTATAATATAGTGCAGTTCAAGAGTGTGAAAAGTAGGACAAAGTCATAGTCTAGAACTGATGGTGTAGCCGTATAGGAGATTACAACAAGATCTAACCTTTCACGACGTGCTTTCTTCCTCGAAAAGAAGCCACACTTGTATTTTGTGACTGGAAGTGATGCAATGCTTTCTTGGGAGAGACCACGACTTTGGGTTCCAACTGCCTCCCCCAAATCCAACAATTCCTGACAACAAAAGTTGTACACAATGGTGACCAAGTTCCAGAAGTAATCAAATGAGAAAAAAGACACTAGCCAGGAAACGAACTATAAACTATCCCATCAAATGATTAATGGATATACAGCAACCATTAAAGAGTATTTTCCATTGAATAGTTCCAGTGCATGAGACGGAGAAAAGCAGTGTGGTGCATGAATGTATCTACCTATGAGTTGTCAAGCAAGTATTTTCAGATAAGCACACTAAAAAATACTGGTACTCCCTCCATCTCAAAATAGATGTCACAGATTTGTCAAAATTTGAATGAATCTAGACACTATTTAGTATATAGATTCATCCAAATGTTGAAAAATCTGAGACATCTATTTTGAGACGGAGGGAGTACATGATTAGTCAAGTAACAAAAGTTTTCTTCATCTGAAAATACTTGCTTAGTCAACTAAGAACTATGCATTGACCAACCCAATTGTGCATGGTATAATCATGTAGCACCCAACTAAGAACTATGCATCTGAAATTATTTGCTTAGTCAACTAAGAACTATGCATTGACCAACCCAATTGTGCATGGGTTCCAGATGAAAATGCATAGTTCTTAGTTGGGTGCTACATGATTAGTCATGATGAGTCACAACACCCTTAATGTCTGGTATTTTGATCCTCAAAGCACCCAACTAAGAACTATGCATTGACCAACCCAATTGTGCATGGTATAATCGTTGCAGACAGCTACCTATCTATCTCAACTTAACAATATAAATCAGATGCAAAAGGTGACACATATTTGAAGTGTCAGTTATACATGACACAGCGAGCATGAGAAATGGGAGAGTTGGAGACAAAAACCATGCAAGAGAAGTCACTAACCTCATACGTCATGTTGTCAGGATCGATGTTGTCTTGCCAAACAACCTGGGAATACGGCAATAATAAATTTCAGTGAATCATTGAGAAAAAAAGTTTATACATGAAATATGGAAACAAAGAAACAAATGTTAACATAATCGTGAAGTGGTATGGCTCGGTATCAAATTATTTGCACATTGTCCAGTACAGCATAATTTGCAAGAAAAGGCTAGTTAGTAAAAATACGCATGCTAGAAAAAATCAGTTACCTGTGGACTGCTTGAATTTTGGTGCACTGGTGGTTGGATGCCTGTAAGTGAAAACAAAATCAGAGCGCCAAAGTAAGGACATATCGTTAAACTAACTGTTCAGCTACAAGGTAAAGGTTAAAAAAACCTTTTAAATAGTCAGTTACTGTTTATGTGGTAGCAAAATCATAAGAATCCATTGAGAGATAGCATGTGCACGGTTTGTATTAAAAGATAGCTATTAATCAGATATAAATGAGTAACAAGTAGAACAGCTGTACATAATATTAGTATCATGAGCAAGTCTACCAAGTTTGCAGTAATCAATAAAAGGCTTAATGAAATAACAACAGGAGTCTAACGACACACATGTATCCTAAGACCCCACTTTCGTACTTCTTTTTTCCTTCATCTTGTAAGCGTCCGATCAACTTAGCAACGGATCCAATCATACAATGCCCATTACTAATATTCTGACACTAACAAACTTCCCATTTTATATGACTAAGAGTAAGCAAAGGGTATGTGTTTACTAGTCATGAAAGGCTAATGGAAGTACTATTCAATTCAATACGCAATTCAGATATAAAACTACCTTGGTTCCAAACACCATAACTTGTTAACATGTGTCCTAACCAGAGATTGATAAGAAGACAGCCAAAAACAGTGAAGTGTGTTACTGAAACCACAATGTAATGACTGATGAAACCAGCCTGTAACTCTGTTTGATACACAAATTGAAGGAACTTCATATTGCTAACTTGAAAAATATTACAATTGGTCCTAAGTACCTTATCCAGAGTTATGCTTATATGTAGCTGATATTGCAGAATAATGATTAATTTAACTTCCAAAAACCATGTCCAAAGAACTGAACTTACGTTCCTCTGTAGTAGAACTTGCACTTCCATGAGGAGCCTCGTTACCCTGAAGGACTATGTTGGGGGAGTCGGCATTGTTTACAGGCATGGGGTTATCCCAAACTCTGCGTCCAACATCTGCTCGATGCATATAATCATTCATGTCATACACATGTCCATAACTGTAGTAATTTCCTGCACCAGAATATCCGTACTTATACGAGTTTGTTTGCGTCATTGTCCAATATGGATTGGCCTGCACATTAGCAACAAATAAGTGTGGAATGGAACAGAAAATGATAAGGATTGATGAAACAGTAACTAAGGTCATAACTGAAACTATTGTAATACTTAGAAAAATGTGAAAGCGAGCTTTCAGAAAACATCATATTCTCCATTGAGTGGCTCTATTTTGTTTCTTCTTCTTAAAAAAGAAGCTGCTACTAGACTTGCAAAAAAATAGTCTAGATTCATGAGGCATGTAAACTATCAAAAGATGAAGTTCGTGAGTATCATGTTTGAGTGACCTTTACCACAGCCCCGGGCCACATAATCTTGCATGGCAGATATATGTACATCAGTATGAAAGCAGTAAACAATCTAACATTACAGTAAGGGTTCGAGGAAACCGAATCAGTTAGCTATTGCACTAGATTGAGAAAAAAGACAATTATAATGTTTGATACCTGATCCTGGAAAGCATCTGCGAGAGCAAAATCAGCATGAGCATATGTGAGGCCTTCGAAAAAATCCATGAAGCTCTCGGTCATGGTGTATGGATATCCGGTGTTTATGTAGTGGAGTTCCATCTGTCGACTCCCGTTCATCCCTCCCGATGGATCATGAACCTAAAATAAATCAAGCCACAAATCTTTTGTAAAACTTCACCCATAGAAACGAAAAACAATCTGAAATGCACATCAAAAGTTAGGATTCCCTAAATCATCCTAACTTTAAGTCAAACATAAGCAGAATTGGGTTGATAGCCGAAGATCAACCAATAATAAGGAATCTATACATCAAATGGACTGTGGAATTTGCACATTTGCTCTTCTGACTGAACCAACTCCAGGTGAAGTTTAACAACACTACAGATCTTGCTCCATCTTAGCTAAAAGCAACAGATCAGACATTGTCACACGGCTGATTCCAGAATGTAACTTGCAAAGCTGAAATGTGCATTGATACCACAATGACAAATTTACCATTGTACCGTAGGCGGTCCTTTTGTGACCACTGGTACAATGCACATTTTTCAAACCGCAAAACCACCGGCAAGATGCAGGAGTCAATGTACGATCCAGCCAGAAACAATGCGGAGGATCGAGGCCTCTACTCGAAAGTAAAATAAAACAAAAAACTGAAGCGAGGCAAATGGCGACATCGAACTTCCACACACAGAGGGGCGGATCTAGATGGCGCGCCGGTTGCGCGGCACACCCAGAAATTGTGGAGGCCAATGGGATCTGACTAATCGTTGGAGGAACACGAGCTCATACCTCAACCCAACGCCAAAGAGTGCGGACGGGGTGGCGGCAGCGGGGACGCGATGTCGCTATGAGGAGGAGCGGGAACGGCAATGGCGATGTCGCGCGTGAGAGGTGGAGGCGGTTGAGGGAGGGAGGGGTTGTGGCAGGGGGGAGGGGAAGGTTGAGGCGTGAGCTACGGCAGGGCAGGGGGGTGGTACACTGTAGGAGAAAGGGAACAGCCTTGGGTCGGGTGAGGAAGAGGAAAGGGAGGCACGGGAGAGTGGAGAGAAATACATAGGTCATCGAGTGAGGAACTACAGCGGCTGATGCAGTGTTTAGCCAAATTTTGGATATTTATTCAATTATTAATAGCATATCTATACGTCTATACTGATATATATCTATCTGTATTTTTATAAAATAAAACTCCATTATAAGTTATCGACGATAGTCTATCCTAACATGCAGCTCATCCACATCATCAGATTCCTATGTCTCGAACCACTTTTTTTTTATTATCAACAGCAGTACAAGGAGCTTTAAAAGTAATAGAAATTATAAAAAGGTCATTTGACCACCTAGCGATGACTACAGACACTAGCACGAGCCGAAGGCGCGCCGTCGTCCTCACCCCTCCATCACCGGAGTCGGGCAAAGCTTGTCGTAGTTGAACTTGTTATAGTAGACAGACGGGAAGTCGTCGTGCTAAGGTTCCATAGGACCAGCGCACCAGAGCAGCAACCATCGCCGAAGATGACAACCGTAGATCGGAAGAGACTGACCTCAAACCACACTGACGAATATTGAACACGACCGGATCCTAAGAGATCTGCCGGACGCACGACTCCACGCGCCCTCCGTCGGTGCTAAACGCACCACCGGAGCGAGGATAGAGCGGGGAGGACCTTATTCTAACTTCGGGATGCAACCGTCGCCTCAACATCTCGAAGAAGACACTGAAAACAGCCTAAACAAAAATGAAAGCTCTCCCGTCGGCGAGAGGCTATGGTCGAGTAAAATTATGTTGATAGTTGCCATCTCATATAGTTGGCGTGGAAGAATTGGGTTGTCTTTCATATTGTGATTTATTGTGATTTAAATTATGCAATATTTTGTTGATTTGTCCACGAGCGTAAGCCACACATTCGCTGGCGGTTCAAGGATTCCTAATTTCAGGACCGCTCGCATAGGGGTAAAATAAGTTCCATCTCATTTATTGGCGTGGAAGAAGTGGACCCTCGGCTCCATCAACTCCGAGGATCCCACGAATTTTCGGTATATGATCGTTCCAATCCTCAATTCTCCTTTCAAGATTCAGGGGTAATTTGGTCATGATAAAATTTCTCCTTTCGCGTGTGACGAGGTCCTAGGTGACGCAATACCCCATAGGTCGGTTGGAGTCTGCTACGACATCACATGTCGGCTTCCTTCCAGTGCCGGCCGCCGGAAGACAAAGTGATGAGTCGAAGTCCATGCTATATCCATGGTTGTTAGAGCTAGAGTTGGTGGACAAGACCCGACCTCATGGTTAGCTCCCATAGCGTAGAGTGACGATACTAGTGAGACTCCGCTCACTTCGGCAGAGTTCCATCCCAAGCAATCAGGGTAGTTGTCAGCTTATTTGATGTACTTGATGTCCTCGAAGTCAGCACATGATGACTCAACCGACAAGTTAGTATCGCGCCATGTAGAACTACGCAAGCAGGTGTGGCCACGGTAAGCCCCGTCACTCTGCATCCTATGGACTGGGACGGTATGCCACAACCACTCTACTATGGGACCATGGCGCTCCCTGTGGATATTTTTTGTTCAATAAAGAACACTTTATTACTTAAAAGGTCCCTATAAAAACGTGTATCCCTCCTTCGGAGAGGACGAAGCATAAACGAAACACTTCACCATTGCACCACAAAACCTTTGAGCACGTCAAGACATTTCATTTATACATTCACAGGGGAAGTAAGGTTGTTACCGACGATCTATTTCTAGGGCATGAACCCCCACCTACGTACAAATCTACGACCTAGGTTTTGACAGCGGGGATCTACTTGGTGGTGGATGCGTGCAAGATTCTCTAGCGATCACCCACAAAGTGAGTGAGTGATCATTCTTTCTTTTCTCGCTAGCAAATGAGTGGGCTTGGGGTTGCAACCAACTCCACATTATTGTGTTGAAAATATGCCCTAAAGACAACTAATAATATGGATTATTATCATATTTTATGAAGTTTATGATTAGGTTTTATATCATGCTATAACTGTATTGAGAAAACGTCAATACACGTGTGATATATAAACAACCAGGAGTTCCCGATGAAGCTCTAGTCACTAGTTCATTGGTCAACGGATGATCAAGGTTTTCTAATCATGTGGTATTTATGCTAGTTGACAATGGAGTCACCTCATTGCGAGAATGAGATGATGAGCTATCCCCAACCTAAGCATCGTGACCTGATCATATCATGAAGTTCAAGGTACGATGATTAGAAAAGAGCTAGTTTCCTATTTCTTAGACCGTGAGACCATATCAATCACGGTTACCCGAAGATACTTAGATAGCATCAAACGTCATCTGATGATACAGTGATCATAAAGGTGTGTTCGGGTATTCAGAGGAATATGTAGAGACATTATGCATCAAGAGCGAGATTTGTTCATCCGCGTGACGGAAAAGATACTCGAGAGCCCACTCGGAGAAGTTATATCCAATAGCTGCGCAGCGTGTGATTTGATCAGGGGGATATCACTTGTCAGAACGAGTCAAATATTATTTGTTGGAAACAAGATTGAATGCGACATAATGATGTCAATGATCAGATCTCGGGAAATGCAAGTATCGAGGGACAAAAGGAATATGACACGGCGTTCATGGTTCAGCGACAAAAGATTCGTGGAATGCATAGGGATCAACATGGCCATCCAGGTCCTTCTGTTGATCATTGGTATGGGAAGGTCCTGACCATGTCTGGAGTGTTCCCGAACCGTGGGGTATCACGCTTAAGGGCTTGATGATGCTCAGAGAGTGTTTTGGTATCGACAGAATCACCGAAGAAAAGAGAGAGAGAAAACCGGAAGGGTTTCAGTAAAGTCCAGAGGATGTCTGGAGTGGGGTGGAAGGAGTTCCATAGCCATGGGGATTGAATAATATGTAAGTGAATGTTTATTGATTTAATCATTCATTTATATTTATTTAATAAAATAAAAAGAATTAAAATGGTCGAAATACCTAATTGGGTCAAAATCCCTAGGGAAAAGGGCCCACGAGGGAAAGACCAAAGGGAGAAAGGAGGAGGGGTTGCCGGCTAGGCCAAGGCACCCCGTGTGAGGCCCACTTGGGCCCTAGCCAGCAGCGTCCAAGCCCCCCTCTCCCCTCTCCTTTGTTTAGTCCCACATGGCTAAGGCAATTGCCTATGTGGGGGTTGTTTCCCTATATAAAGAGAGGTATTTTGACAAATTACATACACAATAATCAATAAAAGGTTTCCTCTCTTTTGGGGAGATCTCTAGTTGATTATCTCTCTCTCTCTCCCGTGACTGTGGTCCCAAGTCCGGATCACGTGAGCAGGAGTCTTCTTCACCGTGGAGCACCGTCACGCTGCGGGATTCGGATCCAGAAGCTCTACTTCTGCAACTGCTGCTGGATCGGAGGAGCGGGAGTCATCGCCAGGCACCAAACGTGTGTAACTCCCTCGGAGGTGCAACACTTGGGGCACTAGAATTCGTTGGAGCCACAGGAGCTGTCGAGACTTCAATACGACCTCAAGGTCAGCTTCAATACGAATACATCAACCACGCTCTCCCAAGCGTTGATAACGCTTTTCGGTCTTCAAGGGTAAGTTCACGAAAAGCCCCTCCCGTTACTGCATTACTAATAGATAGGTCCTAGTATTAGGGTTCTTGACGTAGGGAAAATTTATTGTTTTCATGCGTGAACCCCTACATATTGACCTAATAGTTTTCCCTCATGAAACCCAGCCTCCCGAGTCACCTCCATCTGCGGCTCCGGAGGCCCCCAGCCTCCACAAGGAAATAACCTACCCATCAGCCCAACCACCCCATCACCACCGCAGGAAGCCGTCTGACGACGGGCAATGGCGACAAGGCATCCTTTCTCGTCCTTCTTTTTATTGCACTAGATCTCTTTCATCGCCATGGATGATTTGTACATCCTCTCCATATCATCTGGCTCGATTCCGATAATGTGGTCCAGGAGACTGTAGTAAGCCAACGAAGAAAGATGGAGACAACCTAGTTTGGCTTTCCTGTTGCTTATTGCACCCTAGGGTAGTAGATCGAGGATATTCTTATGTGCCATGGATGCGCCTCAATTGCCCTCTTCTGCTTGCCCATGGACTGTCGGTCATCTTGGTGGAGCCGTAACCATGAAGGCCAAGTACACGCGTAACCGATGCCACGATATGTCGACCGGGCATGATCTGGCATGCGGATCGGTTCTTCGGTTGTGATGATAGATTGAGACAAAAAATCAAAACCGACCAGGACTAGCCCTTGGTGGTAATGATATAGTAGAAGCGAGACTAGCATAAAAATTAGGGAAATTCGTCCTAGATAGGAATCAAACTCCGGTCGCTGGGGTGTGCCATTGCGACCCAACCACTGGGATACTTCCCTTTCCTCCAATCCCGTGACGATGGATTGAGATCGACACGGCCGGTTCAATGTGACTCAACTGGAGGCTGAGTGTCAGAGGTGTGACGATCCCTCCTATGCCTCAAGAAGCAGCCCATCGGGCGAACATCACGAACCAGTACTACCTATATGAAAGTGCATGTGTGCCCCCATGTGTGGTTTTGGTAATTAATGACAATCTTTATGGACTTATGTTTGCATTGAGTTTTACTTGTAGGATTTGTCCATAGGCAATGTTTGAACCATATGTTGGCTTCAAGGTTGGGAGAAGAAGAAAGTAGAGAAGATCAAGTGTTGACCAAGGTTTCAATGAGTGATCCAGAGATTGGTCAAGTAAGAGTTGGGCCTATAACAAGTGTGTCTTGAAGAATAAAGTTGGAGAGATATCTCTTATATACCTTCAAGACACCAACATAATAAAGAAAGAAGAATTGATGTGCAAGTTCAAGATGGGCCATCTCGAAGATATCATTTGCTTAAAGCTTGCCATCCTATGGTGATCATGGATATGGGAAGATGATATGCCCAAAAGAGAAGTTCCACCATAGTGGAGTATGGGGAGCAATTTGCAAGTCTTCACCAAGCTAGCACAATCAAGAAAGGTGTTCCATCTTGAGGTGGAGAAGATCGTCATCATCGAGCTCAAGTGGAATATGCGCAAGGCAAAGGTATGATCTTGATAGGGTTTCCTTCTTACCGGTCTCATGGTGTTAGTTGGAGAGACCGGGTTATAGGATCGATAACCGTGCTATCAAGAGGGGCTCTCGAGTGAGTAACTAGATCATATCCTTCGGAGAGAGCTCATACCTTTGCATACTTAGCATCATCTTTCTTGGTTCTTATTTGGATCTTATCCATGTGACGTTCTAGAGATTGTGGTAATTCATAACAAGATCTAGTTCATCAAAAACGGATTTCCCTTTATACCTTATTGCGTTTTTTTATCTTGGAGGTTTTTCCGGTTTCTCACCAAGAGAGGTATCTCACATCATAATACATGAAATGATCTCTCTTGGTGGTATCCAATATTTTGAACAAAATTGGTATCTCTCTTGCTCTCTCTAGGTAGCTCTTGTCACCCTCTTTCCAACAAAATTGGTTCTGGGTCAATCGGAGTCCGGATGCAAATGTTATGATCATTACAGTTTTGTTGTTTCTATCAGTTTTGCCTCTGGAAGGTTTTCAGACCGGAGTCTCGAGCATGCAGAATCAAGTCTATGCCAGACTGTCCGGTAGATTTTAGCTGGATTATCCGGCCTAGCCAGAATGTCCGGTTGGTGCCTGCCGGACTGTCCGGCCCTGAGGATTCTTCGACCAACTCGGACATTCTGTATGCCACATCGGACACCACTTGGACTTTGGCCGGAAACTCTGCCAGACCGGAGTGTCCGGTTGCTGTCACCTGGAGTGTCCGGCTGGGCCGGACTATGCGGCTGCTGTTTGCCGGACAGTCCGGGTTAAGTGGTTCCAACAGCTATATTTCTGGGGGGGCTATATAAAGGCCCCTCCTTCTACCTTGAGAAGCTGCTCGTTTCAGAAGTGAAGAACCCTAACCCTAGAGCCACCAAATCAACAAGAACTCCATCTACAACCATCCAAAGTCCTTGATCTTTGGAGAATCGAAGGAGGAGGCCTTGATCTACTACTTCACCAAGAGAGATTTCCATTTCCCCCTCATTAACTTGAGGGTGTTTCTTTGGCAACCCTAGTTGTTGATTTGGTTCTTACAAGCTTGTCTTTGATTGTTGTGACAGCTTGCTTGGATTCGGGAGCCTCCAATTAAGTTGTGGATTTGTGCCTCGAACTTGTTGTAAAGGTACTGGCCACCACTTCGAAGGTTGTCGATATAGTGGAAGGGTGGATCGATCCCATTGGGGTGAGATTCATCGGAGAACAAGGGAGGCCTTTTGTGGCGTTGGTGGTTTGAAACTACTCCCTCTCCAAACGAGACGTACTCCATTGTTGGGAGGAACTCGGTAATACATCATCGTCTCTGCGTGCCTCGGTTATATCTATACCCGAGCTCTTACTTATGCACCTTACTTTGTGATAGCCTTCGTGCTTGAAGTCTATATCTTGCTATCACATAGTTGGTTGTCTTGTGATGTCTACGCACGCTTCTATTCTTGTAGACAGTGTTGGGCCTCCAAGTGCAGAGGTTTGTAGAACAGCAGCAAGTTTCCCTTAAGTGGATCACCCAAGGTTTATCGAACTCAGGGAGGAAGTGGTCAAAGGTATCCCTCTCAAGCAACCCTGCCATCAAGATACAAGAAGTCTCTTGTGTCCCCAACACACCCAATACACTTGTCAGGTATATAGGTGCACTAGTTCGGCGAAGAGATAGTGAAATAAAAGTAATATGGATGATTATAAGTGGTAATTGCAATCTGAAATAAGAGTGGCAGCAAGCAAACATGTAAAAGAACTGATTGTAAACGGTGTTTCAGTGCTTTGAAATAAGGCATAGGGATCATACTTTCACTAGTAGACACTCTCATATAAATATCTTCTCTTCATGAAGCTACCCTGAACTACTCTCAGGTTGGACGATGAAGGGCTATAACAACACACCTTAAAGTTTGCATTCACCATCTAGATAACCCCTCACTGTCACCTTGAGTGCTAGATGGTTCCAACAAACACCACAATCTCATAGAGACATCCAACTCAAATTATACTCATGATAAGTATTTATGTAACCTTAGCCAAAGTGCCACACGGTGTCCACACTGTCAACTTCACACACGCGGGGATAAGCAAAGATCCATTATAGCACTTGAGTAGTAGAATAGATCTATAGATTACAAAGCTCATGGTCTCATAAGATCACGCATAGAGAGATGAACACATAGCTACTTGTAGAGCCCTTAGCCTCGAGAGAGAACTACTCCCTCCTCATCATGTGAGTTAGCAACAGCTATGGAGATGGTGGTGAAGTCGATGGAGATGGATCCGGAGGCACTTCCCTGTCCCGGCAGGTTGCCGGAACAGAGACTTCTGTCCCCTGAATCTCCTCGTTGGTGGCGGCAGTGCTGCGGAACTTTTCGTGGAATTCTGATCTGGTACTTAGAGTTTTCATCCCGGGGAATTTTATAGGCGAAGGGGCAAGGTTGGTGGGCGCCCGAGGGGCCCACACCACCCCCTGGTGCGGCCTAGGCTGGCTCGCGCCACCAGGTGGTGTGGCCACCTCGTGGCCCCTCTCCGTCTTGTCTTCTGGCTCCGTGAGTCTTCTGGTAAAATATCGACTTTGGCTTTTGTCTGGTCCAATTCCGAGAATATTTCTTTTCCAGCCTTTCTGAAACCAAAAACAACATAAAACATGCAACTAGCACTGTGGCATCTTCTTAATAGGTTAGTTCTAGAAAATATATAAAAATACCTCAAAGTATGAACAAAACATAAGAAAGTAGATACTAAACAAGCACGGAACATCAAAAATTATAGATACGTTTATGACGTATCAACATCCCCAAGCTTAACTCCTGCTCGTCCTCGAGTAGGTAAGTGATAAAAAAGAATAATTTTTTAGGTGACATGCACCATCATAATCTTGATCAAGGTATTTGTAAAACATTGATAGCTAGGATCATAGTACTCTAACATAGCATGAAAGATATAGTTCTAACAATAAGACATAGCAACTATGTTGTAACATGAAAATGTATAAACAAAAGATTCATGAATAACAATGCTTTGAAAGACGTTTGTTTGTTTCACATATAGAAAATATAATGAGAATGATATTCAGTTTATCCCTCATGGTGTAGCAAAACATAAATGCATAGGACACCTTCAAAGTTCATAAGGGTGACTAGATACAAATAATTTAAGAACAAGCAATATCAAAGTTATGAATCAATCAACAAGTTTTGGGACAATACACATTAAACTAAGAATGACCACTATGCTCTCTCAATAGGTGCATAAAGATAGAAGATGGAGACTCAACATAAAAGTAAAAAAGAAAGGCCCTTCATAGAAGGAAGCAGGGATTCAAGTCTCATAAAGAGCTTCCAAAAATTATGGTACTGATACATTGCAAATGTATCTATAATTTTTGATGTTCCATGCTTGGTTTTATCCACTTTCTTGTGTTTTATTCCAACTTTGGAGTACTTTTCATATGATTTCTTGGACTAACCTATTAACAAGAGCCACAGTGCATTTACTGTTTCTGCTGTTTTTGGTTCCGGAAAGTCGAAAAATGAATATTCTCGCAATTGGATGGGACAAAAGCCAAAGTGCCTATTTTTCCGAAGGGATCAAGTGCGATCACGAGACGGAGAAGGGCCAGGGAGCCACCACACCACCTGGCCGCGCGGCCAGGCCTGGCCCGCGCCAGGGGGTGGTGTGGCCGCTCCCGGCACCCCCTCGGCCTCCCCTTCCGACTATAAGATGCCCTCAGGACGTAAACCCTAAGTGCCTGATCAAAAATCCACGAAAGAGTCTGTAGCCGCCATCATCTCCATCCCTAGATCGGGAGGGATCTAAAGCTCTTCCCGGCACCCTGCCGGAGAGGGGAATTCACCCTGGAGGCCTCCTTCATCACCATGCAAGCCTCCGGTGTGATGCGTGAGTAGTTCATCCTTAGACTACGGATCCATGTAGTACCTAGATGGCTGGTTCTCCTCCTTTGTGCTTTCATGTCTAGATCTTGTGAGCTCCGTTCATGATCAAGATCATCTATTTGTAATTCTGCATGTTGTGTTTGCGGGGATCCGATGGATATTGAGATGCTATTTCAGATTGATTATTGATTCTATCATGTCTTTGTTATTTGTGATCTTGCATGCTTTCCGTTGTTAGTAGCTATCTTGGCCAAGTAGATGCTAGCAACTCCAAGAGTTAGTATTTATGCTCGATAGTGGGTTCATGCCTCCGTAACTGGGAAGTGATGAAATCTCTAAGGTACTAGATGTGTTGTTGCTACTAGGGAGAAAACAACAATCCTTTGTTCATAGAACAATCATATTGTTTACTTTACACGCAGTTCAGAAGCACTAATCTGTTGCTTGCAACTTAATACTGGAGGGGGTTCGGATGATAACCTGAAGGTGGATTATTAGTCATAGATGCAGTTGGATGGCGGTCTATGTATTATGTTGTAATGCCCAATCAAGTCTGAAAGGAGTTAAGATGATTAGTATATGCATGTATTGCTTTCTCGGTGTTTGTCAATTGCCTTGTAATTTGTTCACCCAAAGATGTTATCTATCTAAGGAGAGCCACCTCTAGTGAACTATGGATCGATCCTTTGTCTTTACATACAATCTATAAACTGTTTTACGCTTTGTGTTTACTTTCGCAAACTTTTACTTCTTTCCATTTGATACGTTTAATCCTTTGTTTTCCACAAACACGGTGAGATTGACAACCTCATCGCAAGTTGGGGACAAAGTTACGTGGTTGTGTTGTGCGGTCTCCACGTTGCTACTAGCACCGGTAGTGCATACGCCAAAGCTCAGCGAGTAACACCTTTGGGGTGTTTCCTTGCTCCTACTGGTTCGATTAAACCTTGGTTTCATAACCGAGGGAAAACTTGTTGTTGTGCTCATCATACCTTCCTCTTGGGGTTCCCAACGAGCTCTACGTCGATTGTCGAGCGCATCAAGACGTTTTCTGGCGCCGTTGTCGGGGAGTCAAGGACATCTTCACAAGGAGAGTCCCTCATAACCAATCTCTTTACTTTGTTGTTTTTGTTTTGCTTAGTTTTCTTTTTGCTTTGTTTGCTTGTTTTGTTATTCAAAAACACAAAAAAATTAGTTTTACTAGTTTGCTTTCTTATTGGAAAAACACAAAAGAAATTAGTTCTTTTCTTAAGTTGCCTTTATGACTAGCTCTGCTCCAATCACTATTTCATTATGGATAGCTCACTCAGTTTCCTATTTGGGAACGATATTATATTGCTAAGGTAATAGATGAACCACCGCCTGCTAGAACCTCCATGGAAGAAGAAATTGCTAAACCTGAAAGCTCATTAGATGAAAAAGAGGAGGAGAGTGATGGACAAAAGGAGGAAGAATGGATCTACCCATGCCTACCTTCTAATGAGAGTAACTCTTTATCCCTTACATTATTTGATTGTCCCCCATGCTTATCAAAGGAGGGTGAATGTTATGTTCCCGTGGATTCTTTTGAAAATGTTTATAATAAAGCTCTAGTGCTTGTAGATCATGAAAAGCATGCCTTATGTGATAGTAATATTGTTGAGTTTATTCATGAGGCTACTGAAAATTATTATGAGAGAGGAAAATATGGTTGTAGAAGTTTTTATGGTAATGAAACACCTCTCTATGTGTTGAAAGTTTTGAAGTTACTTTTGTTTTATCTTCCTATGCCTGTCACTTTGCTCTTTGTGCATTTATTTTCATACAAGATTCCTATGCATAGGAAGTGGGTTAGACTTAAATGTGTTTTGAATTTGCTTCTTGATGCTCTCTTTTACTTCAATTCATATTTCCTATGAGAGCATCTTCTCAAATTTTCATGCCTAACTTAAAGGCGTTAAAGAAAAGTACTTGTTGGGAGATAACCCAAGAATTTTAGATGAGTCTTGGAAGTTATTACTTCAGTAATAACCGCTCCTTATCCTTTTTATTTGCTTTTTGTGCCAAGAGTAACCTCTAATGAGAGTGAAGTAATGATTGGGAAAGTTGTTGTCCCGAAACAGATTTTTGTGCTTCACCGTAAAACTTCCTGAGAGAGCTCTGTACGTCGGATTGAGCTGTAATGTTTTGTGCTTTTGCCCCAGGTTGTTATCTAACTTTCGTTAGTTCAACACTTTTTTATTTGAGCAACATAAGGTCTTCGAAAAAATTCGTCTTTACCTGCTGATCTGTTTTGACAGATTTCTGCCATTTTCTGCATTTGCTTCTTGTGGGTTCCTTTTTGAGTTCTTTTGGGGAATTGAGCTTTTTGAGGGAAGTGCTACAGTAGCTACTGTTCTAATGGAAGTTTATTTGGTGTTAGAACTGAACCTTAAGACTTATTTATCTTGAGTGCACTAATGTTGCTAATAAAGATTGTGTGAAGTTTTGTATGAAGGAAAATTTTCAGGTGTATGGAAGGAATGAGTAATGAGATGAAGGATGGACTAAAGCTCAAGATTGGGGATGCCACGCATGTCACCCCAAGAAATATCCAAGAAGTACAAGCGTCAAAGCTTGGGGATGCCCAAGGCATCCCCTTCTTCATCAATAAAAATCCCAGGTTTCTTCCAAACGCTTCATTCTTATTGTTTCATGCACAGTTGTGTTTTTCTTGGAGCGTCTTATTTTTCATTTTTGTTTTGGTTTTTAGTTTGCTTGGTTTGCTTAGTTTTCTGAATAAGTTGGTTGGACCCCCTCTTTCATACATTGGTTTGCAATTAGTTTGGTTTGGTTTGGAAAAGAGTAGGAAAGTTCATGCTTATGTGGTAAAAAGAGCTCGTTTTTGACTGTGGCTATGCTTTGTCATACCGTGCTTGATATTGTTTTGGCTTTATGCTTAGTATTATTTGTTGTAGCATGACTTGTTATAAACAATTGAGATTGCTTAATGTGCCTTGGATGAATCATGCGTTGTTTTAGCATATTAAAGCATAGTATAGTGGTATTCTCCTTTGATGCTTTATTTGGGTTGAGTTGGCACATGCTCACACCATGTTATGACTGTCACAAGTCACCATAGCCTTTATGATCCTTTAGTTTTCAACTTGTAGTATCACTTTATGATTTGATCAATGATGTTTTGTCGCTCTGCATGATTATGGCCATTATTGCTCTCTTAGTTTGTCGCTCCCAGTCTTTTGCTAGCCTCCACCACCAAGTATGAGTTCTACTCATGCATCCAACTCCCTAAACCAAGTTTTTCCAAAGAGTCCACCATACCTACCTACTAGCTTATGCTATTCCAAGTATATTCATGCTTTTGTCTACCTTTCACTTGTTATGAGAAAACTAGTGATTAAAGCTCTCACGAACTTGATCGCACACTTTACTTTATTGCCTCTAATAAACTTGAACCATTGGGTCCTTCTTTGTTATGATATGCTTGCGCTTTATAAGTTGAAATTGAACCATATTTCATGGGGAACGCTTTCAACATTGCACTTGTACTTTGTACCCCGTTGATATCGTCTTCTTTGCTTACGGATCCGTGGTGTGAAATAAAAGTGGAACTTGTAAGATCATGGAGTTTGTATGTGTTAGAGAAACGCTCAGGCAGCTAGCCTAAGCCATGCCTAATCATGGTGGAAACTTGCAGCATCACCATAATGAGCACTCTATGAAGCATCCTCAATAAAAACCTATGCAAATAGCAAATAAAAAGATCGCTGAGATGCTCATTGTCTGCTTGCCTTGTCATTTTGATTATGGGAAAGCTCTCGTATCATGTGCAAGGGGTACCCCGTTGGCGGTTCTTAATGATACACATATACTTACAATGACAAGAGCTTACTCGTGACTGAAGTTGAGTAGCATGAGGATCGGTCTTCGTAAGTAAGGGGCATGAGATTTCGGTTTATAACTTGTCAAGCATATCCTCTTAGTTGTGTCACTTTAACCTTAATCACCTTCAAGATGCTTATGATAGGGGCAATGAGAGCTGAAAGTTATAAGTACCATAATTTTTGGAAGCTCTTTATGAGACTTGAATCCCTACTTCCTTTTACAAAAGGCCTTTCTTCCACCATTATATTGAGTCTCCACCTTCTATCTTTATGCACTACTTTGAGAGCATAGTGGCCATTTTTAGTTCTATGTGCATTGTCCCAAGACTATTTGATTGATGCATAACTTGTTATTGCTTGTTTTAAACTATTGTATCTAGTCACTCTTATGAACTTTGAAGGTGACCTTTGCATTTATATTTGCTACTCTATTGAAGGACAAGCTGAATACTATTATGCTATGTTTTCTTTATGTGAAACAAACAAACGTCTTGCAAAGCATTGTTATTCATGAATCTTTTGTTTGTGCCTTTTCATGTTGCATCATAGTTTCTTTGCTTATTGCTAGAACTTTGTCTTTCATGTTATGATTAAAGTACTATGATCCCAACCTTGAATGTTTTGCAAATACTTTGATCAAGTCTTTGATGGTGCATGTCACCTCAAAAATTATTTATTTTTATCACTTACCTACTCGAGGACGAGCAGGAGTTAAGCTTGGGGATGTTGATACATTGCAAATGTATCTATAATTTTTGATGTTCCATGCTTGGTTTTATCCACTTTCTTGTGTTTTGTTCCAACTTTGGAGTACTTTTCATATGATTTCTTGGACTAACCTATTAACAAGAGCCACAGTGCTAGCTGCCTGTTTTCTGCTGTTTTTGGTTCCAGGAAAGTCAGAAAATGAATATTCTCGGAATTGGACGAGACAAAAGCCAAAGTGCCTATTTTTCCGGAAGGGATCAAGTGCCAGAATACGAGACGGAGAAGGGCTAGGGAGCCACCACACCACCTGGCCGCACGGCCAGGCCTGGCCCGTGCCAGGGGGTGGTGTGGCCGCTCCCGGCACCCCCTCGGCCTCTCCTTCCGCCTATATATTTCCCTCGGGACGAAAACCCTAAGTACCCGATCAAAAATCCACGAAAGAGTCTGTAGCCGCCGTCATCTCCATCCCTAGATCGGGAGGGATCTGAAGCTCTTCCCGGCACCGCCTTGGAGAGGGAATTCACCCTGGAGGCCTTCTTCATCACCATGCAAGCCTCCGGTGTGATACGTGAGTAGTTCATCCTTGGACTACGGATCCATGTAGTAGCTAGATGGCTGGTTTCTCCTCCTTTGTGCTTTCATGTTTAGATCTTGTGAGCTCCGTTCATGATCAAGGTCATCTATTTGTAATTCATACATGTTGTGTTTGCGGGGATCCGATGGATATTGAGATGCTATTTCAGATTGATTATTGATTCTATCATGTCTTTGTTATTTGAGATCTTGCATGCTTTCCGTTGTTAGTAGCTATCTTGGCCAAGTAGATGCTAGCAACTCCAAGAGTTAGTATTTATGCTCGATAGTGGGTTCATGCCTCTGGTAATCTGGGGAAGTGACAGAAATCTCTAAGGTACTAGATGTGTTGTTGCTACTAGGGAGAAAACAACAATCCTTTGTTCATAGAACAATCGTATTGTTTACTTTACACGCAGTTCGTAAAGCAATAATCTGTTGCTTGCAACTTAATACTGGAGGGGTTCGGATGATAACCTGAAGGTGGATTATTAGTCATAGATGCAGTTGGATGGCGGTCTATGTATTATGTTGTAATGCCCAATCAAGTCTCAAAGGAGTCAAGATGATTAGTATGTGCATGTATTGCTTTCTCGGTGTTTGTCAATTGCCCCGCTGTAATTTGTTCACCCAGCATGTTATCTATCTAAGGAGAGCCACCTCTAGTGAACTATGGATCCCGGTCCTTTGTCTTTACATACAATCTATAAACTGTTTCTGCTTTGTGTTTACTTTCTGCAAACTTTTACTTCTTTCCATTCGATACGTTTAATCCTTTGTTTTCCGCAAAACACGGTGAGATTGACAACCTCATCGCAAGTTGGGGACAAAGTTCTGTGGTTGTGTTGTGCAGGTCTCCACGTTGCTACTAGCACCGGTAGTGCGCCCTGCCAAAGCTCAGCTAGTAACACCTTTGGGGTGTTTCCTTGCTCCTACTGGTTCGATTAAACCTTGATTTCATAACTGAGGGAAAACTTGCTGCTATGCTCATCATACCTTCCTCTTGGGGTTCCCAACGAGCTCTACGTCGATCGTCGAGCGCATCAGGTACTTATTAGCTTTCAGCTCTCATTGCTCCTATCATAAGCATCTTTAGGTGATTAAGGTTAAAGTGAACAAATATGAGGATATGCTTGGCAAGTTATAAGCTGAAAATCCCATGCCCCTTACTTACGAGTACCGTTTCTCATGCTACTCAACTTTAGTCACTAGTAAGTTCTTGTCATTGTAAGTACATGTGTATCATAGAGAACCGCCAACGGGGTACCCCTTGCCCGATGATACGGAAGCTTTCCCATATCAAAACGACAAGGCAAGCAGACAATGAGCATCTCAACGATCCTTTTATTTCCTATTTGCAGAGGCTTTTTTTCTTTCCTATTTGCATAGGTGTTTTTATTGAGGATGCTTCATAGATTGCTCACTATGGTTATGCTGCAGGTTTCCACCATGATTAGGCATGGCTTAGACCAGCCGCCCAGGCGTTTCTCTAACACATATACGAACTCCATGAGCCTTACAAGCTCCCCTTTCATTTCACCCTGCCGGGATCCATAAGAAAAAGAACATGATATCAACTATATAAAGTGCAATGTTGAAAGCGTTCCCCATGGTAACATTGTTCTGCTAATTCACAACTTACAAAACGCAAGCATATACGCAGCATAGATGGGCACAACGGTTCAAGTTTATTAAGTGCAAGAAAAGTAAAGTATGCCATCAAGTTCGTGAGAGCTTTAATCACTTATTTTCACATAACAAGTTTAATTCGGAAGGTAGATAAAAACATGAATATACTTGGAATAGTAATAACGCTAATAGGTAGGTATGGTGGACTCTCTGGAATAACTTGGTTTTATTTGGAGTAGGATGCATGAGTGGAACTCATATTTGGTACATGTGGAGGCTAGCAAAAGACTGGGAGTGACCAACTAAGAGAGCAATAATGGCCATAATCATGCAAAGCGACAAAACATTATTAATTAAAGCATAAAGTGATATTACAAGTCGAAAACTAAATGATCATAGAGGCTATGGTGACTTGGTATAGTCTTAACATGCTATGAGCATGCGCCAAGTCAACCCAAATAAAGCATGAAAGGAGAATACCACAATATTATGCTTTTATATGCTAAAACAACACATGATTCTTTTAAGGCACATTAAGCAATCTCAATTGTTTGTAACAAGTCATGCTACAACAATAATTACTAAGCATAAAGTCAAAGCAGCATCAAACATGACATGATAAAGTCTGGCCCACAGTCAAAACAAGCATCATTTTGTACCACTTATAAGTATGAAACTTCCTACTCTTCTCCAATACCAATCAAAACCTAAAGCTAAACGCAATGCTAGCAAAGGAGAACAGTCACAGAACAATAAGAGTGAAAACTAGAGTGTTCTAGGCAATGAATAACGGGGTGTGTATCTCTCCAAAAGAAGTGTGTTGGGATCCAACTAACTTATTTAAGTAATCCAAACAAAATAAAACTAAAAACAAAGCCACTCCAAAAACAACACAATTATGCATAAAACAATAAAAATGAAGTGTTTGGAAGAAACCTGAGATTTTTATTAATGAAGAAGGGGATGCCTTGGGCATCCCCAAGCTTTGACGCTTGTACTTCTTGAATATTTCTTGGGGTGACACGGCTGGCATCCCCAAGCTTGAGGTTTTGTCCATACTTCATCTTATCACATTGTTCTTCCCTACACTTTAAAATTTCCTTATAAAAAACTTCACACAATCTTCATTAGCAACATTAGTTCACTTAAGATAATAAGTCTTTAGGTTCAGTTTCAACTCAAGTAAAACTTCCATTAAAACACAATCTACTGTAGCAATTCTTTTTAAAAGTTCAAATGATCAAGGAGAACTCAAAGAGAAACAGATTAAGAGGCAAATGCAAATAATGGTAGAAATTTGTCAAAACAGACCAGCAGGTAAACACTGATTTTTTCGAAGACCTTCTGTTGCTCAAATAGAAAAGTGTTAAACTAACGAAAGTTAGATAACAACCTGGGGCAGAAGCACAAACAATTACAGCTCAATCTGACGTACAGAGATTTTTCACGAATTTTTACAGCATAGCACAAAAATCTGTTTCGGGACAACAACTTTCTGAAGCATTATTTCTCTCTTATTAGAGGTTATTCTTGGCACAAAAACCACACAAAAAGGATAAGGAGAGGTTATTAACGAGGCAATAACTTCCAAGACTCAATAAAAGAAAAATTTATTGACTAAAAATTTGGGTTATCTCCCAATAAGTGCTTTTCTTTAACGCCTTTGAGCTAGGCATGAGAATTTTGATGATGCTCACATAAGAAATATGAATTGAAGTAAAAGAGATCATCAAGAAGCAAATATAGAACAAATTTAACTCTAACCCACTTCCTATGAAAAATAATCTTGTAAAGAAACAAGTCATGAAAGCACAAAGCAACAAGCATAGGAAAGCAAAACAAGTGCAACTTCAAAATTTTCAACATAAAGAGGGGAAACTTAATATTGTTGAGACACATAAAACCATGTTTCCATCTCTCATAATAACTTTCAGTAGCATCATGAATAAAATTAGCAATATAAATATCACATAAAACATTCTTATCATGAGCCACATGCATAAAATAATTATTACTCTCCCTATAAGCATAGTCATTCTTATTAATCGTAGTGGGAGCAAATTTAACAAAATAGCTATCATTATTATTCTCATCACCATAATCATCAAATATAGGAGGCATATTGTAATCATAATTAATTTTCTCCTCAATAGTAGGTGGACTGAAAATATCATATTCATCATTGTAATCATCATACATTTGAGGTATAATATCATCATAAGCAATAGAATAGTTATCTTCCAAAGTGTGTTCATTTATAAACATATCATCATTGGAAGGAACATGGATAACACTAATAGTACAACAATTATTAATATCATCATTTTCGAAATTGGTACCAAAGATATTTTCAATATCAAAAGAAAAGTGTGCTTTTCCCAATCATGATCACTACTATAGGTAACAGGCATAGGAACATCATCGAGTTCAGACTCATCAAAAACTATAATAGGAGCAACATGCTTAGGGGAAAATACTGTTTCCTCCCTCTTTTCACTCCTCCTCTTCTTCTTGTTATTCTCCTCTTTAGGAGAAAGAGGCTTGAAAGGAAGCTTCTCCATATACCCTAGTTTATTGTTAGAGACAATAGAAGAAACTTTGGAGGATTCCTCCTTTTTCATTAATAAGAACAAAACACGTATTATTCCTATCATATTTTGGTAAAATCTCATATTTTATAATATTTTGTATGTAAGTATTTGTGTGGAAATTATCAACACAATAAAGATGACAACCATGCAGGACGCTATTCATATCAAAAGCACTCATATCTACCAAAAAAGTTTTTTTTGATAACTCTTCACACTCCAAAAATAATGTAAGTTCATCATGCTGATTAGGAGTGATCATGTCATCACAACACAAACTTGTAAGTACTCATTGGATTAGAAGGGCTATTATTATGGCCTGAGCATTGCAAATTGAAATGGCCCACTTCAAAGCAAACTTCACAAATAAAAGGATAGAGGGCACAAACTTTTTTACCAAGATCTTTTAGAGCCCTATACCATGTTCTAGTTTCTTCATTCCTGTGGGTGATACAATATTCTTCTTCAATTTGATTCTTTTCACAAGGTCTATGTATTCCACAAAAATTAACATGCTTATAAGAAATAGTACTTTCAGAGGTTTGAGCATGTTTATTGCTATCATTAATAACAATTTCATTTTTCATGCAAGTGTCTTTAAAAGGCTCATGATACATGTCCCATTTTTCTTTAGGAGCATTAATATGAGAAGTAAAGGCTCTAAAACAATCAACAAGAATTTTAGGATCAAGACCATTTTTTTTTGAGGGTAAAACAGTAGGGCAAAAAGACCCCACTGCAATTTTTATATATTGTAGAGAGTTACAAAAGAATATTTACAAGACTCATTCCACCTCAAAGAAGAGGGATAATCAAGACCATATTTAGCACTAAGCTCTTGAAAATCAGCAGTTTCAGCGAAAGACTTAATGCAATCATACTCATAGTTTATACCTGGTTCTTTACCTTTGTCGTTATCCCAATCTTCGGTATTGCTTTGAATTGTTTCAAAAAGATCCCACTTAGCTTTGACCTTCTTACTTGTGAAGGATCCCTCTAAACAAGTATCTAGATAGTCCTTGTGATGTCCCGAAAGTCTTGTATAAAAATTATTAATAATAATATTACTAGGGAGCTCATGAATAGGACATTTGAGCATTAGTGACTTCAATATCCCCCATGCTTGGGCAATACTTTCTCCATCATGAGGATGAAAATTATAAATGTAATTCCTATCTTTATGAATTTCATGAGGAGGATAAAATTTAGAGTAAAAGAGAGATTCAAGTTCCTTCCACTCCAAATGACGAGGATCGTCTAGCAGCTTATACCACTCCCTTGCTTTGCCCTTAAGTGATAAAGAGAATAGCTTCCTCTTAACTTGGTTCATTGAAATACATGCACACTTGAACAACTCGCATAATTTATGTCTAAAGAGTAAATGATCACCAGGATGGACAGTTCCATCTCCAAAATAGTAGTTATTCATAACACGTTCAACAATTTCCATAGGTATTTTAAAAGGAAAACTTTCAGTATGTGGATTTAAAATATCACAAGTATCATTAGAATTACCACATATGGGAGATAAAGTATCATCATAGCAAATTTTCTTCTTTAAAGCTAGGGAACTAAAAAGATCATTTTCATAAAAACTAACTTCCCCAAGCTTAGACGTTTCCATAGCATTAGTAACAAAGATGTTCAAAAGATTCATACTAATAACATTGCTATTAGCATGCAAAGAAAGTTCCATGGGTTTTTTAATTTTCTTTTCAGACCATTCATGTTCTACCTTAGGAAAAATACTAAAAATCTCTCTAATTTTGTTGTTGTTTTCCATTAAGCCTAACTAGTGAAAATGAAAACAAGAAACAAAAAGATATAATTGCAGAATCTAAAGGGAATAACTTCGAGCACTCATACACCAGCAACAGTACTAGAAGATAGCTTAGTAGCCAGAGGATGTGAGTACCTTTTACCTTACCTCCCCGGCAACGGCGCCATAAAATAGCTTGATGTCTACGCACGCTTCTATTCTTGTAGATAGTGTTGGGCCTCCAAGTGCAGAGGTTTGTAGAACAGTAGCAAGTTTCCCTTAAGTGGATCACCCAAGGTTTATCGAACTCAGGGAGGAAGTGGTCAAAGGTATCCCTCTCAAGCAACCCTGCAATCAAGATACAAGAAGTCTCTTGTGTCCCCAACACACCCAATACACTTGTCAGGTATATAGGTCACTAGTTCGGCGAAGAGATAGTGAAATAAAAGTAATATGGATGATTATAAGTGGTAATTGCAATCTGAAATAAGAGTGGCAGCAAGCAAACATGTAAAAGAACTGATTGTAAACGGTGTTTCAGTGCTTAGAAATAAGGCATAGGGATCATACTTTCACTAGTAGACACTCTCATATAAATATCTTCTCTTCATGAAGCTACCCTGAACTACTCTCCGGTTGGACGATGTAGGGCTATAACAACACACCTTAAAGTTCGCATTCCCCATCTAGGTAACCCCTCACTATCACCTTGAGTGCTAGATGGTTCCAACAAACACCACAAACTCATAGAGACATCCAACTCAAATTATACTCATGATAAGTATTTATGTAAACTTAGCCAAAGTGCCACACGGTGTGCACACTGTCAACTTCACACACGTGGGGATAAGCAAAGATTCATTATAGCACTTGAGTAGAAGAATAGATCTATAGATTACAAAGCTCATGATCTCATAAGATCACGCATAGAGAGAGATGAACACATAGCTACTTGTAGAGCCCTTAGCCTCGAGAGAGAACTACTCCCTCCTCATCATGGGAGTTAGCAACGGTGATGGAGATGGCAGTGGAGTCGATGGAGATGGATCTGGGGGCACTTCCCTGTCCTAGCAGGGTGCCGGAACAGAGACTTCTATCCCTGAATCTCCTCTTTGGTGGCGGCGGCGCTGCGGAACTTTTCGTGGAATTCTAATCTGGTACTTAGGGTTTTTGTCCCGGGGGGATTTTATAGGCAAAGAGGCAAGGTTGGTGGGCGCCCAAGGGGCCCACACCACCCCCCGGTGTGGCCTGGGCTGGCCCACGCCACCAGGTGGTGTGGCCACCTTGTAGCCCCTCTCCGTCTCGTCTTCTGGCTCCGTGAGTCTTCTGATAAAATATTGACTTTGGCTTTTGTCCGGTCTAATTCCGAGAATATTTATTTTCTAGTTTTTCTGAAATAAAAAACAGCAGGAAACAGGCAACTGGCACTGTGGCTTCTTATTAATAGGTTAGTTCTAGAAAATGTATAAAAATACCTCAAAGTATGAACAAAACATAAGAAAGTAGATACTAAACAAGCATGGAACATAAAAAATTATAGATATATTTACGACGTATCATCTTGCTTAGCGTAAGTTGTGGATGCACATAGGTGAACCCTAAGTGTTCCAGGTTTTGTGCTTGACAAAGTATATGCTAGTTTAATTCCGCCTTTGTTAAGTCCATCACAGAAAAGTTTTTAAATCGCCTATTCACCCCCTCTAGGCGACATATGTATCCTTTCACTAGAGATCATGGCGGATCAGCGGATGGATCCCTGATGGGATTCTGACAAAACCACTACCTGGGACACCTTCTTTGCCAATTGGTGGGAGAAGGAGCTCGCTAGCCTCATGTGAACAACAATGAGACTGGCCGACAGCTATGGTAGGCGAGATGGACTCGTGGATGTGATGCGCCACATCACCGCAGGCGATCACCCCTGCCTGTGGTGCCAGCACTTTCAGCCTCCGCCGAAGAGCCAAAGGACATGTGGTAGCAGCCACGGGCATGACAACATCGTCATCCGAGACCTCTTGCCTCTGCGCGGTCACCTTCGCCTTGTGTAGCCGAGGCCTGATTGAGAGGTGCCTCCGGATTACGCTTTGGCTGCGCAACAGTTGAGGCACATCGGCGACCCAGAGGAGTACCCAGAGCAGTGTGTGGCGCATGCCTCCTTGGACCCTACACCGCCAGCACCGGACAACACCATGGCATGGTAGGATAGGGCGGAGCAGGCCCACCGCGATCGTCGTGGCGATGACGACAAGGATGTGGACAGTACGGCCACCGGTCCCCGCAGGGTGTGCTGGTCGACGGCATCCGGTTCCCACGTGCGCCCTCCTTGGAAGGATGGAGGTTCCATTCGTGTGTGCCAAGAGATGATGACGATGAAGACGTCTACTATAGGGCTAGCCAGAAATAAAGTAGTTTGGTTTCCACAGATTTAATAAAAATATCACCGAATGTTCAAGTTTCTCCAAATTTCAGAAATTTTGACTAGCTATGGGGCCACGGCTGAGAGCCAGTGGTCCCGCCATTTCCGTGTCTATGCTGATGGCCCCCTATACGGCCTAAAAAAGTTTGTCTCAGACACCGTAGGGGGGCACGAGTGAAGATGCTTTTGGAGCAAGTTTAATAATATAACCCGTTGTTGGGTATAAAAAATTGTTATGTTATCTATAGTGAAATGGATCGTATGGGCACCTAGAGGGGGGGTGAATAGGTGCTACACCAAATTTTAATACTTTTTCAATTTTAGGCTTAGCACAAAGGGTAAATTCTCTAGATAAACTATTAGGTGGAATTTCCCTATATGCAAACCTATCTACTAGCGAGTAAAGAGCGAGTGGAAGAGGAACGGGTGAACCGTAGTGAAGCACGTGGAGACACAGGATTTGTTTGACCGCGGTTCCTTCCTTGTTAAGGGAAGTACGTCTGCGTTGGAGGGGTGGGCGGTACTAAGACCACCACGCCACAATAGGCCTCACCCTGTTCTCCGATGGATCCCGCCACCAAAGGCCTGATCCACCTTTCCACTATAGGTACCCTTCGAGGCGGGCACCGGCGCCTTTACACAACTAGCGGGGCAACAACTCCACAAACAACTTGTAGGCTCCCGAAATGACAACAAGCTTCCACAAGAACAAATTTATCAAATACAATGAACAAGATCTAGGTATTGACAAGAATACAAGATCAGGGATTTCTCCAAGTGAATGGAGAGGAGTTGAAGCGCTTGATTCGATGATGATGATGAACTTCTCCTCCTTCAGTTCCCCCAAAGATCAAGACCTTCGGGTGGTTGAAGTGGGAGATCGAGATTGAGAGCTCTTGCACAATGTCTGGACAATTTCGAATGAATCAGGAGTTCTGAACGTTGGGGAAGAAAGGGTATTTATACCCCCTTCAGAAACCAGCCGTTGGACACTTTGGGGGCCGGATTATCCGGAAAACACCACCCCAGACTCGGAATATCCGGCAAATAATCCGCCCCCTATCTGAGCGTCGCGCCAAGCTTGCCCTTGATCAACTTCTAGGGGCCGGATTATCCGGTCCTATGTGAAGGCCGGATTATCCGGCCTGGGGAGGAAAAACCGCCCTAGTTCGGATTTTCCGGGAGAAAATCCGTCCAGATACCGAGCGACGCGCCTTGGCTCCTTTTGCTCAAAAACTGGGGGCCGGATTATCCGGCTCATGCGACTGCCGGATTATCCGGCCTAGGAAGGAAAAACCGCCCCAGTTCGGATTTTCCGAAAGAAAATCCGACCGGGTACTGAGCGACGTGCCTTGGCTCCCTTTGGGCAATGAGGTATGCCGGATTATCCGGCCCTTGGTGGGGAGGATTATCCGGGCCCCCTCAAAGCTTCCTGCACACTTAGCGCACATGAATAGTCTCCACAGTATTGTTTTCTAACACGCAAAACATAGGAAAACATGAAATGTTCTTTCAATCTCCCCCTTTTTGGTGTTAGATGACAATACCAGGATTTGTAGGAAAAAGTCACAAGACAGGCAACAATAACCATGGAAGAGACTCCCCTTAATGTGTGCATAATAGAATATTGCATTGGAATACAAATGCACACAAATAGGTGAATCTATTCCATAGACATATGAGCAACATAAACATACCACCGAGGTAGAGGGAAGGCATCCTTGACATAAGCCACAATTATTACTGGATAACCAATATAAGCGCCTTCCGTGATAAAAACCTCCAACAATAGGATATGAATAGATAGATCCATAAGCATAATCCATGAGATGAAATCCATAGGTAACCAGACAACCACATAGAGTCTCAAACAACCACAAATAAATGGGCATAAGCAAGAAAACGATGACGAATAGAAAAATGCGAGTGCTTATGCCCGACCCATGCAAATCCACGAATGTCCTAATAGAACTACTTCTCCCCCTTTGGCATCGAGACACCAAAAAGGGAGAAGAGCGATGCTAGCGCCCCACAGGATCACTCGTAGTCATTGTCCTCGCCCTCGTCCTCGTCTTCATTCTCATCCTCATCATCATCATCAAGCTCCTCGGTGTCACCTTCCTCATCCTCATCATCAGCAGCAGGCGCAGAGGGGAACAAGTGACGCTCCAGCTCACCATAGTTCAACCCGGAGGAAGAGTTCCACCGAGCATACGGAGTGGGAGGTGTAGGAGCCAGAGGGTCACCCGAAGCACCGGACACATGGTGGAGAATGAGCTGCAGGGAGTGAGCCAACTCATGGCGCTGCTTGTATGCCTCGTACTGACCCTTGCGCGTGTCCACGACCCTGCACAGTATGTTACGCTGGAACCAGTTCAGCTGCTTGATCTCATGGGAAACGGGAGGCACTGGGGGCCTGCGAGCATCCCTCATGAGGTCCTCAGGAGCAGAGGAGGGGTGAGAGGTCTTCCGAACCTTGTTGTAGATCTTCTTGTCCTTATGCACCGAGTCAATGTGGAACTCCTCGGCAGGAAGCAGGTGCCTGATGAACATCATAATGTAGGGTGCATAGGGAATGGACAGACGGTTGAACATAACATCGGTCAACTCATGGTAAATGAAGTCCATGACATCCAGCCTGTACTGCACCGGCTCGTCCTCGCAAGAGGCAACCTCATGAGAAAACTGAAGTAGCTGAACAAGGTGACCACGGATGTTGTCATTGTTGCCCCCACTTAGAGTAATGGAGTCACGGAGGAGACGCACTAAGGCAGCATAGATGGGAGCAAGGCTAGCCAGAGTGCCCACAATGCCATTGTCCACAGTGCAAGGAGAGAGAGCTGCATCTTTGTTGGGCTTCAGCTGGGTGATAATGCGGTGGCCACTGGCTCTATCCCTGCTGCGGAAAGAGTATCCAAGAACCTTAGCAAACACGTGAAAATCAGCAGTCATTGTCCTGTCATGAGTCATCCACTTCATAGTGCGACGTTCATCCCCACAAATAACCAAAGTGGAGAAGAACTGCTTCACCACCTCAGAGTCAAAGGAGCACTAGAGAGACATGAGATGGTGCAGCCCCATCCTCTCAGCCACAAACATCGCATCCACAAGATGAGCCTTCTCCAAAGCATCAGCAAGTACCAGTGGGTGCATGGGCCTAATTTTCAGCCTGGCATATACATCCTCATAGATTCCCTTCTGTTCTGCACACCAAAAGCGAGTATCCCCCAGCTCATCATCACGAGGCAGCTCAGCAAACAAGTCACGGTGACGGATGGAGGAATAGGTGACCGCATCCAAAGTCCTGTAGTTGATCTTGGGCTCCTTGCCCTTCCTCTTGGACACCCCCTGCCTAGTCCTCTTAGCTTGTTCAGCCATGCGCTTCTCTTTGTTCTTTCTTCTCCTCAACTCAACTTCGTCCACTAAGTTGCCCTGCCCGTCGTCCCGAAAGTACTTGGCGCGAGGGCGGCGCTTGTAGGTCTTGGGAACACTGGAACCACCTGTGAGGAGAATAAGGGCGATAGCAAGGGGATAAGCATACACAGAAGTCCAGGAAAGAACATGGAAAAAGTAGTCAAAAAGTTCATAGGACAAATCTACCCAATGTATACTCTACAGTGAAACTGAACCAGAATTGAATCTGTCAGGCCGAATTATCCGGCCTGGCCAGGGGCGGATAATCAGGCCCTAGCAGAAATTTTCGATTCCACCTAGATAGAATGCAAAAAAGTAGATCGGGCCTAGAAACTTCAAGACTATGATTTCTATGCGAAAACACATCCTTCTAGACAACGTTCCACCCAACAAGTAACACATCTAGCCAAATATGGGGAGAGAGGGAGTTACCCTCACTCATTGGAGGAAGAATGCGGAGGAGAAGGTACCCGGAGGCGCTGAGAAGAAGATCCGGGGAGGCCCAGAAAATCCGGTGACCGGAGAGGCTCCGAGGGGGTGGGGGACTGCAGGCGGTGGCTGAGAAGGAGGAGAGGGTTGGGGGAGAAGTGCTGCTCGTTATGAGTCCTTCCCCCGAGCCCTGCCCTTTAAGACGAAATCCGCCAGGGCCGGATTATCCGGCCTCAAATCTGGAATTCTGTTGGACACAGAACCAGGCCCGTGCGTCCCCAAACAACACCCCCACAAGGTGTACAAGGGACTTGTGTGCTAGAATAGATGGCTTAGGGGTAAGGAAAGGCTTGGGATTAAGAGAGTCAAACTGAGATGGTACTAGACACTCAAAATTGCAAGATCCAAATCAAATAAAAGCCAAGATTGAGTGTGATTCCCATAAGAACATAAGATAGCAAAGAACAGCCAAAAAGATCCAATTCTCCTCAAGGGAGAGGGCAGTGGCCGAAGCCACCTTGTTGGAGTGTATGGTGTGACACCGCGAAGATATATCTTGGGTTCACGACCACTACTCAGCAATAAGCTCACATATCACAAAATGATATTAAGAGAAATGATTTATCTTGCTTTTGGCATTATGGGGGGAGGGTTAGCCCAATGAGTTAGGACCACACTCCCCCTATATCCATGCCCACACCTAGACCAAAGAAGGATTGATATGTACGAGTGAGTGCATGAGTAATCAAGACAAGCTCCTGGAATCAATGATATTTAGCTCAATCCTCAAGTAGCAGAATCTTGCTTCATCAAGTGGCTTTGTAAAAATATCCGCAAGTTGGTTCTTCGTGCTCACAAAGGATAGATCAATATCGCCGCGAGCAACATGGTCTCGAATAAAATAATTCCGAATCTCAATATGCTTCGTCCTTGTGTGTTGAACAGGATTGTACGCAATTTTGATTGCACTTTCATTATCACATAAAAGAGGCACTTTGTCACAATTGACACCGTATTCCTTTAAAGTTTGCCTCATCCACAATAATTGGGTGTAAGCGCTGGCAGCAGCAAAATATTCAGCTTCGGCGGTGGAGAGAGATATACAATTCTGCTTTTTAGATGACCAACATACGAGAGATCTTCCCAAGAATTGACAAGCTCCATAAGTAGATTTCCGATCATCCTTATCACCAGTCCAATCTGAGTCAGTATACCCACATAAAGAGAAATTGGAGCCCTTGGGATACCAGAGACCAAAGTTAGGGGAATGAACCAAATATTGAAAGATCCTCTTGACCGCCACTAAGTGGCTTTCTTTAGGAGCTGCTTGATACCTTGCACACACTCCCACACTCAACACGATATCGGGTCTAGATGCGCAGAGGTAAAGAAGAGAGCCGATCATGGACCGG
The DNA here is from genome assembly GCA_023614405.1 of Avena insularis. Taxonomy (NCBI): domain Eukaryota; kingdom Viridiplantae; phylum Streptophyta; class Magnoliopsida; order Poales; family Poaceae; genus Avena; species Avena insularis. The sequence continues at coordinate 604,608,610 of CM042690.1, read as the reverse complement.
TATACCTTTTGTTCCACATCTTTACCATGTGGGTTAAGTTCAAGATGACATTTTGTTTGCATCGGAGTGGCGACCCCATTTAGATCTGTCATCTTGAATCTCTTAAGCATGTCTTGGATGTACTTTGCTTGATTAATAAAACTTCCTTCTCTAAGTTGCTTGATCTCGAATCCAAGAAAGAACCGTAATTCCCCCATCATAGACATCTCAAACCTGTCAGTCATAAGCTTTGAAAATTCATCATTAAAAGCTTTATTAGTAGAACCAAAGATGATATCATCTACATATAGTTGGCATACGAAGAGCTCCCCCTTAACCTTCTTAGTAAAAAGAGTGGGATCAATTTGCCCAACTTCGAAGCCACGATCTAACAAAAGCTCTTTAAGGTGCTCATACCACACACGTGGGGCTTATTTAAGGCCATAGAGTGCCTTATTGAGCTTGTAGACATGGTTCGGAAAGTTAGGATCCTCAAAACCCGGGGGTTGCTTTACATATACCAACTCATGTAGAGGACCGTTAAGGAAGGCACTCTTGACGTCCATTTGCTGCAACTTAAAATTGTTATGGGCAGCATAAGCAAGAAGGATACGGATGGACTCAAGGCGAGCCACTAGAGCATAGGTCTCGCCAAAGTCAATGCCCTCAACTTGAGAGTAACCTTGTGCCACAAGTATTGCCTTGTTCCTCACAACAATGCCATTCTCGTCTTTCTTGTTTTTGAATATCCACTTGGTGCCGATAACATTGTGGCAATCTTTGGGTTTCTCCACGAGTTTCCAGACTTTGTTGCGCTCGAAATTATTCAATTCTTCATGCATAGCAACAACCTAGTCTAGATCTTCAAGTGCTTCAAAGACCTTCTTAGGTTCCACCATAGAGATATGAGCTTGATGCTCACCAAAGCTGGCCAATTCTCTTCTTGTAGAAGCCGTTCGTCGAAGATCACCAACAACCTTGTCGAGGGTGTGACCCCTCAACTCAAGGTTTCGATCAGCCTGAGCCTTGCGACGAAGTTCAATAAGTTTGTTGTCTCTTGGAGGATTAGATTCATCACTTGAATCTTCATTGGAAGCATTTACTCGACCTTGATCAGGAACTGGAATATCAGCAGTAGGTGGTGGTGACGCGTGCCCTTGAGGTGAGTTAGTAGCCGTAACAGGAGGCTGCTGAACCGGTGAGTCAGGGCCAGATAATCCGGCTGATGGAGAGGCCAGATAATCCGGCCTGGGATTACTTGTATCAGCTTCATCCGGATGCCTGGGGCTTGCTTGAACTGGCGAGGGGCCGAATAATCCGGGGCTTGCTGGAAAATCCGGCCTGGAGCTTGCATTGATATCTTCACCATCAGGAGCAAAATGGTCAGCTGGAGCGGGGTGGCCGGATAATCCAGTGTCAACCGGATAATCCGGCCTGGAGTTTTCTGGAATGTCTTGACCTTCAGCAGTTGATGGAGATGGTGCAAGATTTGCTCCCGTGGTGGGAACATGTTGTGCATGTGTAGATGAGGGCTCTTCATGGGAAGAGCATTGTCCTTCCCGATCTGCCACAAGGGGTTCCTCAATGGGGCGGAAAAATCCCACGCCTATTCTTCTTATGGCATCTTGGGGTATTTCAACATCTGCATCACAAACACCAACTTGCTCCGCACGGGAACCATCATTTTCCTCGAACACCACACTACAAGACTCTACAACAGTTCCGGAGAGCTTATTGTAGACTCTATAAGTGTGGGATTCGGCACCATAACCAACAAAAATACCTTCTAGAGCCTTAGATTCAAACTTAGATAAACGAACTCCCTTGATAAGAAAGAAATACTTACACCCGAATACCCGAAAGTATGAGATGTTTGGCTTGTTACCGGTAAGTATTTCATACGGAGTCTTGTCCAAGATCTTGCGGAGGTATAATCGGTTAGATGAATGACAAGCAGTAGAGATTGCTTCAGCCCAGAAGTTATATGGAGAATTAAATTCGGCTAACATTGATCTTGCCATATCCATTAGAGTTCGATTCTTCCTCTCGGCTACACCATTTTGTTGAGGGGTATACGCAGTGGAATATTGATGTATTATCCCCTCTTCACTTAGGAACTCATTTAAGGTGTAGTTCTTGAACTCAGAGCCGTTATCACTTCTTATAGCCAGAATGGGGACATTGTGTTGATGTTGAACCTCGTTGGCAAAGTCGATGACTGTTTGTTGAGTTTCACTCTTCAACTTGAAGAAATAAACCCAAGTGTATCTTGAGTAATCATCAACAATCACTAGACAATACTTCTTCCCACCGAGGCTTGCATGAGAAGGAGGTCCGAAGAGGTCCACATGAAGGAGCTCCAAAATCCTTTTTGATGAGATAATAGTTTTCCTTCGATGAGGTGAGTCATGCATTTTCCCTTCAACACACGCCCTACAAACACGATCTTTGGCAAAGGAGACATTTTATTTTAGTCCAAGGATGTGGCCACCCTTGTGGAGACTTTGCAAAGTTCTCATATTGACGTGGGCTAGTCGGCGATGCCATAGCCAACCCACGTCAGCCTTTCCGAAAAGACACATCGGGCCTGTAGTGGTTTTCCCCGAAAAGTCCACCACATACAGGTCATTTTCGACGTATCCCATGAAAGCGACTTTTAGAGACTTGCTCCACAAGAGTACCACCAAATTAGCATCAATATAAACTGCAAAGCCCATCTTACCAAGAGCGTGAACTGAAAGTAAGTTGTACCCGAGGGTCTCAATAAGCATGACGTCCATGAGAGAGATATCGTGAGCCACCACAACTTTGCCGAGACCCAATACCTCAGATTTTGACTTGTCACCATAGGAGACGGTTATGTGATCAAGGTTTGGCCGCATCTCCGTGATGATCTCCTTGCTTCCGGTCATATGACTCGTGCAACCGCTATCGAGTACCCATTTAGAACCACCGGAAGCATAGCCCTGCAAGAAAATTACTTCTTGGTTTTAGGTACCCATTTTTCAATGGGTCCTCTCATGTTAGTAACAAGGGTCTTGGGAACCCAAATAGACCAAGGAATGTAACAATCATAAGGGCCTACATAACTAGCATAAACATCACCATAATAATCACAATATAGTTCAAAGTTAGGATTGTTGGCCCCTGCAAAACCATCATAATTAGTCTTGTCATTGGTAATATTGCTAGTCTTTGGTTGAGTAGTCTTCCTCTTCTTCTTCTTCTTCTTCTTCTTCTTCTTCTTCTTCTTCTTCTTGTGTTTCTTGTTCTTTGTCTTGGGGATGTAACCAAGACCTTCTTTACTATTGTTTGTCCTTTGCTTGCTCGGTATCTCATCAATAACTTCTTTACCTTTGTGTTGAGAACTTCTTGCAAGGTCTTCTTTTCCAGAGGATGAAGTAGAGGTACTTGGCACATCATACCGTTTCAATTGATTTTGGAGCTGGTCATGAGACTCATTTAAAGTAGAATGATCACTCTTCAATGCCTTGTGAGCACTTTCAAGATTATTAAACTTCTCCAAAAGTCTAGCATGAACAGCCCCAAAATCAATCTTTTCTTTCTTTGGTTTCTTTACCTTGGCAAGAGCATGGTCACGTTCTTTGATGAGCTGAGCCACAGCTTCTTCTTGTGACTCCTCAATGGATTTGAGTCTCTCTTCCAAATATACTTGAGCTTCCTCTTCTTCTTCCAAGGCATTCTTCAAAGAAGCTATCTCCAAGGCATCTTGTCTTTCAATTTTGCCATTTTCTTCAAGAAGATCTTCGGCTTGAGCAAGTTGACTCATAAGAGCATCAAAATGGAGTTTGTGCTCACCTTGTAGGTTAGTGAAAAAAGTATCCAAAGCAATAACTTCTTCTTTCATTTTAAGACTGACATGATCATCCATATCCAAAATTATGTTAGTCTTAGGAAATGAAGAGCTAGAAGTTGATACCTTGGATCCTCTTGCCATTAGGCAAGTGGCGTTGTTGTTGATGACGTTCTCGTTTGGCGAGTCGAAGAGAGATGAAGGAGTCGATGTGGTGGCTAAAGCAGCCACCTCGCGGGAACTATCATCATCCTCTTCATCTTCACTTGCAGAGGACTATTCTTCTTGTGCAACTAAGACGATCTTGGGTTACTTCTTGAAGGGGCCATTCTTCTTAATAAATGGCTTCTTCTTAGGTGCTTTAGATTTCTCTTTAAGAATGAGCCTGCCACCATTGTCTTCTCTATTTTGATACGGACACTCGGCTACAAAGTGCATTCTATCTCCACAGTTGTAGCAAGTTCTCAATCTTGGGCCACTTTCTCTTCTTCTATTTGACCCGTTCTTGCGCTCAAGTTCCGACTTGGCTTTGGCAGGGTCCTTCCAAAAATTCCTTGCATAAAATGCCATGTACTCACCATGAGCACGTTTGACTTCATCGGGGCAGTCCATGGAGGCCCCCTCAAAAGCTCTTTCATCTTCCTCTTGCTCAACAACATTGGCTTTGAGAGCCACATTGACACCCTTTTGCATTCCAATGGCCCGAGCACGGGCATCTTCAGCATTCTTTGCTGCTACTTTGAATGATGCCATTTCTTGCATGACTTCATTAGATGTCATTTGATGGTAGTTATGTCTACCTTGCAGGATCTTCAAGTCCGTTGCTCGAAAGGCATTAAGGCACTCACATATTTCCTTTTTATCCATGCATCATCAATGTGAGTGGCCCCATGCTTTCTAAATGTTGTCGCGATGCCCTTGAGTCTTCTATACATGTCCTCATGGTTTTCACCATCCAACATGTAGAATCCCTCAGCTTCATTACTAAGGGCATCATACCTGTTCCTTCTCATGCTTTCATTCCCAACAAAGAGATTTGTAAGAGCATCCCAAGCCTCTTTAGCTGTGTTGAGATGTTCAATGTGTGGCATGTCCTTGGGACCCACACCCAGCTGTATCATGTGGAGAGCGGTGGCATTCAACTGGCTGTCCACAACTTCTCTTCTTGTTAGGTTGGTTTGATCTCCAATATGAAGACCCTCTTCAATAATCCTCCAAAGTTCAATAGAGGAGCTGCAAACATGATATTTCATTAAGAATTGCCATTGATTGAAAGAGGATGCAGTGAGCTTGGGTGGATCACCCCTATTGTTTATATGAGGATGAGGGATAGGTGGGTCGAGGGAATATATGTGGCAAACCTCACTATATTCCTCCTTACCACTTCCCTTCTTGGAGGTGGAACCATTAAGTTTTTCACCTTCCACATCATCATCCTTGGATCCGGTGTTACCTTTTTCCTTAGATGATGGTGTGGCAGCCTCAGAGGAGGATGGAGATGGGGCTATGGATGATGTAAGGAGAGCAATCATTTGATTCATCTCCTCCATCTTGGCCTCAAAGGATTTTAACAAGGTTGTTTCCAACGACTTGAGATCATCCATTGTGACCTTATCCACATCCTCATTCCCATCATCCTTAGTACCCATACTACTCTTAGGCGGTTAAGCCCGAATTAAGAGCCGGGGCCCTGATACCAATTGAAATGGATCGTATGGGCACCTAGAGGGGGGGTGAATAGGTGCTACACCAAATTTTAATACTTTTTCAATTTTAGGCTTAGCACAAAGGGTAAATTCTCTAGATAAACTATTAGGTGGAATTTTCCTATATGCAAAACTATCTACTAGCAAGTAAAGAGCGAGTGGAAGAGGAACGGGTAAACCATAGTGAAGCACGCGGAGACACGGGATTTGTTTAACAGCAGTTTCTTCCTTGTTAAGGGAAGTACGTCTGCGTTGTAGGGGTGAGCGGTACTAAGACCACCACGCCACAATAGGCCTCACCCTGTTCTCCGATGGATCCTGCCACCAAAGTCCTGATCCACCTTTCCACTATAGGTACCCTTCGAGGCAGGCACCGACGCCTTTACACAACTAGCGGGGCAACAACTCCACAAACAACTTGGAGGCTCCTAAAATGACAACAAGCTGCCACAAGAACAAAGTTATCAAATACAATGAACAAGATCTAGGTATTGACAAGAATACTAGATCAGGGATTTCTCCAAGTGAATGGAGAGGAGTTGAAGCGCTTGATTCGATGATGATGATGAACTTCTCCTCCTTCAACTCCCCCAAAGATCAAGACCTTCGGGTGGTTGAAGTGGGAGATCGAGACTGAGAGCTCTTGCACAATGTCTGGACAATTTCGAATGAATCAAGAGTTCTGAACGTTGGGGAAGAAAGGGTATTTATACCCCTTCAGAAACCAGCCGTTGAACACTTTGGGGGGCGGATTATCCGGCCCAAGTGAGGGCCGGATTATCCGGCCTGGGGAAAACACCACCCCAGACTCGCAATATCCGGCAAATAATCCGCCCCCTATCTGGGCGTCGCGCCAAGCTTGCCCTTGATCAACTTCGGGGGGCCGGATTATCCGGTCCTATGTGAAGGCCGGATTATCCGGCCTGGGAAGGAAAACCCGCCCCAGTTCGGATTTTCCGGAAGAAAATCCATCCGGATACCGAGCGACGCGCCTTGGCTCCTTTTGCTCAAAAACTGGGGGCCGGATTATCCGGCTCATGCGACTGCCGGATTATTCGGCCTGGGGAGGAAAAACCGCCCCAGTTCGGATTTTCCGGGAGAAAATCCGACCGGGTACTGAGCGATGCGCCTTGGCTCCCTTTGGGCAATGAGGTAGGCCAGATTATCCAGCCCTTGGTGGGGCGGATTATCCGGCCCCCCTCAAAGCTTCCTGCACACTTAGCGCACATGAATAGTCTCCACTGTATTGTTATCTAACACGCAAAACATAGGAAAATATGAAATGTTCGTTCATATAGCCAACCCTATAGCTGATACATATAATAGTCAGATAGAATAGCCTACTACTTAATTAATAATTGACCGACATTTCGCTCTTATGAAGTGCCTAGGAGCATGTGCTAGAGCTAGCTCTTAACTTGTACTACCTTCGTCCCAAGGAATAAAGTGTCCTCGTTTTGCGTGTTTTTCTTTGACTAAGATTTAATCTAAAATATAAAAAATATTGGTACAAAATTAGCATCATTAGAAAGTGTGTTTCAACCCAAATTCAACGATACTAATTTTACACAATATAATTAAGTATTAGTTGCTCTATTTATTCAACAAAACTTTGCTTTGCAATACATGCGCGCCTTATTTCTTAAAACATAGGTAGTACTTGCTCTTCTTCACCTCATCAAAACTAGTATTATACTATACGAACATATGGTACACTAGCAGTGCTTTATGCTACGACACTATAACCGGTACATTCGTACTATATGTTCTACTATAAAACTATAGGAGCAACAAGTGTGGAAATCCAATTCGGCTCACAAGTGCAAATAAATCGATTGTTCATTTTTTTCAAAATGTCAGAAAATTAGGAAAAAAATATCCACATGTATATTTGGACATTTTATATTTGCATAGGCCTTTCTTGGGAAAAAGAAACATTATTTGTGTCATGTGTAAAAATCACAATTTCAGATGCTTCAGCATGATTATTCTTAGACATTTTTTTGTCCTTTTACACAAGTCACATAAAATGGTCCTTTTTCCTGAAAAGATATGTAAGAACACAAAATATCCGGATATACACGCGTGATTTTATTTCTTAATTTCTTAAAATTTTACAATTTGTTTATATATATTTTTTATAATAGATTTATTTTCATCCACGAGCCAAAACACCACCTCCATATTTTTTTATTATTGTGTCCTACTAGCATGCGTAGATGTAAGAAGATAGCGGTTTAATTTATACAAAAGGGGTGTTGATGCGCTGGTCGGTATAGTGACCACATATGTTCAGAACTACCATTATTTCTTAGGCTAAATAGTTATCATATTTTTGCTCAATTTATGCTAAGAGAAAGGGGGAATAGGTAGGAGGCGTCACGACGAGAGTAAGAGAGGATGCAGTGAAAACAACAACGCATAAATATGAATAGTAGGAAAATAGCCCACATGGAAGTGTCATGGTAGGGATCGATGGCTTTAAAATGCTTGCATGTGACTAGACTTAAGTGTATTGATAATTTTATCTTTTACTAGCACAATGCGCGTGCGTTGCTCCGAGAGAACACCTTGTGGATGTTGTAAATTATAAGAAAAATTGTGTGTTGCATCGAAGGGAAAAAGCTATGTCGCCATAAGTTAGTATTTTTATTAAATATTTTTATACCATGAAGAATTTCACTACCCGACCCACCTAAACCTAAACCCAAACTCACTACATACCCTAACGCTACACCCGACCACACCACAACCCTAGCTACACACACCACAACCCTAGCTACACACACCACATGCACTCGCACGCAACACACAACCGTCACGCACGCACAAACTACAACCCACAAGACACGATACAACACACGCATTCTGCATATGCACCACCTTGACCAGACCCAACCAACAAAGCACACCACGCACGCATAGAGCTACCGGTGCGCATGCACCCACCAGCCATCGACCCACACCCAGCCGCAACGCACACGCACCGGCACCGCACGACATCCCTGCTCGCCACCAACCCCGCGATCCTCAAGCAAATCCCCGTCGCCAGAGAGCGTCTCGCTCCCCTCGATTCCCTTCCGACGCTTGCCTCCAAGCCCAATCATGGTTGTCGCCTCTCCTCCTTCCGCCGCCATACCCGCTTGAGCTCTATCCCCGTGGCATCCTCCTTCCTCCCTGATAGGACGCCTATGTAGTACCGCCTCGCTCAAGCCCTGTCGTCGCCGCCCCTCCTGCCCCAAACATGGCCATCTCCCTCAATGCAGCGACTGGTGACCCAGACAGAAGCTATGACGCGACCCCTGCGTCCAGGTCGAGCGGCTCGAGCGTGTCGTCCCTCCCGTCGTTGGTCCTCCCTGCTTAGGAGCCGCCGCCACGTCCTCGCCGCCAAGGCTCCAGTCAGGTGCCTCTCCGTCGCCGCCGCGTGGAGCGAAAAGGCCCAACGGCTACCTCGCCTGCACCCGGCTCCCTCAACGCAGTGACCGGTGACCTGAATGGAAGCTATGGCGTGGCCCATGCGTCCAGGTCGAGCTGCTCGAGCACGCCAACCCTCCCGACACTGCTCCTTCCTGCTCGGGAGCCACCGCCATGTCCTATTCCCGCCGCCAAGCTAGAGCTTCCCCTACCGCTGACGGTCATCGGATCCGTTCGGCCTCCGTCCACTCAACCCGTTCCCTACCACGTGTGGCACACCTCCTCGCCGCCTCATTTGTGACCTTCCACAGCTCTCGCAGTCGCCCTCCTCTCGCCCCGCATCCTTGATACATTGCTAACGTATCCATAATTTTTGATGTTCCATGCTTGGTTTTATCTACTTTCTTATGTTTTGTCCACACTTTGGAGTGCTTTTCATATGATTTCTTAGACTAACCTATTAACAAGATCCACAGTGCCAACTGCCTGTTTTCTACTGTTTTTGGTTCCAGGAAAGTCAGAAAATGAATATTCTCAGAATTGGACGGGACAAAAGCCAAAGTCAGTTTTTCACCGAGAGACACCTGGAGCCAGAATACGAGACGGAGAGGGGATGGGGGCCCGGCATAACCACCTGGCCGCGGGGCCAGGCTTGGCCCGCACCAGGGGGTGGTCAGGCCGCCCCAGGCACCCCCGACCTCTCCTTCCGCCTATATATTGCCTTTGATACAGAAACCCTAAGTACCCGATCAAAATTCCACGAAAGAGTCTGTAGCCGCCGTCATCTCCATTCCTAGATCGGGAGGGATCTGAAGCTCTTCCCGGCACCCTGCCGAAGAGGGGAATTCACCTTGGAGGCCTTCTTCATCATCATGCAAGCCTCCGGTGTGATGCGTGAGTAGTTCATGTCTGGACTACGGGTCCATGTAGTAGCTAGATGGCTGGTTCTCCTCCTTTATGCTATCATGTTTAGATCTTGTGAGCTCCGTTCATGATCAAAATCATCTATTTGTAATCATACATGTTGTGTTTGTAGGGATCCGATGGATATTGAGATGCTATTTCAGATTGATTATTGATTCTATCATGTCTTTGTTATTTGTGATCTTGCATGCTTTCTGTTGTTAGTAGCTATCTTGGCCAAGTAGATGCTAGCAACTCCAAGAGCTAGTATTTATGCTCGATAGTGGGTTCATGCCTCTGGTAATCTGGGGAAGTGACATAAATCTCTAAGGTACTAGATGTGTTGTTGCTACTAGGGAGAAAACAACAATCCTTTGTTCATAAAACAATCGCATTGTTTACTTTACACGCAATTCATAATGCAATTATCCGTTGCTTACAACTTAATACTGGAGGGGGTTCGGATGATAACCTGAAGATAGATTATTAGTCATAGATGCAGATGGATGGTGGTCTATGTATAATGTTGTAATACCCAATCGAATCTCAAAGGAGTCAAGATGAGTAGTATATGCTTGTATGCTTTCTCGATGTTTGTCAATTGCCCCGCTGTAATTTGTTCACCCAACATGTGATCTATCTTAAGGAGAGCGACCACTAGTGAACTATGGACCCCAGTCCTTTCTTTTTCCATCAATCTACAATCAACTGTTTACTGCTTTGTGTTTACTTTCTGCAAACTATTACTTTCTTCCACTCGATACGTTTAATCCTTTGTTTTCAGCAAAACCGGTGAGATTGACAACCTCATCGCAAGTTGGGGCAGTTACGTGGTTGTGTTGTGCAGGTCTCCACGTTCTGTTTGCCGCACGGTGCATACGCCAAAGTGTAGGTCTCCACTTTGGCGTGTTTCCTTGCTCCTACTGGATTGATAACCTTGGTTTCATAACTGAGGGAAAACTTGCTGCTGTGCTCATCATACCTTCCTCTTGGGGTTCCCCAACGAGCTCGATATATTTTGGGCCATCAAGCTTTTTTTCTAGCGCCGTTGCCGGGGAGTCAAGGACATCTTCACAAGGGATTGAACTATTCTTCAATAAATCTATTGGATTCTGCTTCTGGAGGTACCTTTATGACCATTACTTTGGGTGCTGGAACGAAGCTTCTGGACAATATGATGGTTAACTATTCTGAATGGCATACTGAGAGAGCTCCACAAGGTAAGAAGGTAAATTCTGTTGAAAAAACCTCTTCCTTGAGTGATAAAATTGATGTTATTATGTCTATGCTTGTTAATGGGAAGGCTCATATTGATCCAAATCATGTTCCCTTATCCTCTTTGGTTGCTTAAGAAGAGCAAGTTGATGTGAACTTTATAAGAAATAATAATTTTGGCAACAATGCTTATGGTAATAACAATTATAGGACCTACCGTCCTAATAATACTTATGGTTATAATGGTAAACCTGGATTACCTAGTGAAGGAAGAATTTTAGAAGTTGAAAGAGACACTAAGAACTTCATGAAAATGCAATATGAGCAAAATAAACTATTTACTAAAACTATGGAGGAACAATCCACCATTTTGAAGAATATTAGCCATCAACTCGAGAGTTTGAATAGGGAAATTCCTATTTTGCAATTGAAACTTTCTAATGCTGAAAGAAATATATCATCTTTGTCTGAAGCACAATCCTCTTTGATTAATAAAATGGCTGCTAAACCTGAAACTAATGATAATCCCTTTGCTGCCACTAATGCCATACAAGTTAGAATTGATAAAAATGTTAGACTATTAGCTGAATTGCATGCTAAGTGGGAAAGAGAAGATGAAATTGCTAGAAACATTAGTGTTTCTACTATCACTACCACTAGTGTTGAGGCTAGTAATAGGTTTACTACTTTAGATGATAATTATGATTTTGATCTTGATGGTTGCAACATCTCTGAAGTTATTAAGTTACTACAAAAGCTTGCTAAAAGTCCTAATGCTAGTGCTATGAATATGGCCTTTACAAAACACATTACTGATGCTCTCATAAAAATTAAAGAAGAAAAGATGAAACATAAAGCCTCTATTCCTATAAAACAAGAAGATGGTTGGGAACCCATCATTAATATGAAAGTGAATGATTTTGATTTCAAAGCTTTATGTGATCTTGATAGTAGTGTTTCCATCATGCCTAGAAGGATCTATGATATGCTTAATTTGCCACCACTTGAAGATTGTTATTTTAATGTCCCACTTGATGATAATGCAAAAAAGAAACTCATGGGGAGTATTAATGATGTTCTTATTATGTTTAACAATGCCTATGTCCCTGTTGATTTCTATGTTTTGGATGTTGAATGCAATGCTTCTTGTCCTATTACTTTGGAAAGACCTTTTCTTAGAACTGTTGGTGCTATTATTGATATGAAAGAAGGCACCATTAAATATCAACTCCCACTCAAGAAAGGTATAGAACACTTCCCCAAGAAGAGGGAGAAGATTTCTTTTGCCTCTCCTATGAAAACAAAATTTGCTCTTAATGCTTCTTCATTTGAGAACACTTGATCCTTTTTCTTGCTTCTTATGCCTAACTTAAAGGCGTTAAAGAAAAGTACTTATTGGGAGATAACCCAAAAGTTTTAGATGAGTCTTGGAAGTTATTACTTCAGTAGTAACCGCTCCTTATCCTTTTTATTTGCTTTTTGTGCCAAGAGTAACCTCTAATGAGAGAGAAGTAATGATTGGGAAAGTTGCTGTCCCGAAACAGATTTCTATGCTTCACCGTAAAAATTCGTGTACAATCTCTGTAGGTCCTTTTGAGGCGTGAATTTTTGTGCTTCTGCCCCAGGTTGTTATATAACTTTCGTTAGTTCAACACTTTTTGATTTGAGCAACATAAGGTCTTCTAAAAAATTTGTCTTTACGTGCTGGTCTGTTTTGATAGATTTCTGCCATTATTCGCATTTGCTTCTTGTTAGTTCCTTTTTGAGTTCTTTTGTGGATTTGAGCTTTTTGAGGGAAGTTCTACAGTAGCTAGTGTTCTAATGGAAGTTTTATTACTGTTGGAACTGAACCTAAAGACCTATTATCTTGAGTACACTAATGTTGCTAATAAAGATTGTGTGAAGTTTTGTATGAAGGAAAAATTTGAGGTGTATGGAAGGAATGAGTAATGAGATGAAGGATGGACTAAAGCTCAAGCTTGGAGATGCCACCCGTGTCACCCAAGAAATATCCAAGAAGTACAAGCGTCAAAGCTTGGGGATGCCAAGGCATCCCCTTCTTCATCAATAAAAATCCCAGGTTTCTTCCAAATGCTTCATTTTTTATTGTTTCATGCACAGTTGTGTTGTTCTTGGAGCATCTTCTTTTTCGTTTTCATTTTTGTGTTTCGTTTTCTTAATTTGCTTAGTTTTCTGAATAAATTGGTTGGACCCCCTCTTTCATGCATTGGTTTTCAAATAGTTTGGTTTGGATTGGAAAAGAGTAGGAAAGTTCATGCTTAAGTGGTAAAGAGAGCTTGTTTTTGACTATGGCCTATGCTTTGTCATGCCATGCTTGATATTGTTTTGGCTTTATGCTTAGTATTCTTTGATGTAGCATGACTTGTTATAAACAATTGAGATTACTTAATGTGCCTTGGAAGAATCATGCGTTGTTTTAGCATATTAAAGCATAGTATTGTGGTATTCTCCTTTGATGCTTTATTTGGGTTGACTTGGCACATGCTCACACCATGTTATGACTATACCAAGTCACCATAAGCCTTTATGATCCTTTAGTTTGTTAACTTGTAGTATCACTTTATGCTTTGATCAATGATGTTTTGTCGCTCTGCATGATTATGGCCATTATTGCTCTCTTAGTTGGTCGCTCCCAGTCTTTTGCTAGCCTCCGCAACCAAGTATGAGTTCCACTCATGCATCCAACTCCTAAAACCAAGTTATTTCAAAGAGTCCACCATACCTACCTATTAGCATTTGCTATTCCAAGTATATTCATGTTTTTGTCTACTTTCTGAATTAAACTTGTTATGAGAAAATTAGTGATTAAAGCTCTCACGAACTTGATGGCACACTTTACTTTCTTGCATTTTAATAAACTTGAACCATTGCGTCCTTCTTTGTTGCGTATATGCTTGCGCTTTATAAGTTGAAGTTAGCAGAACCATGTATCATGGGGAACGCTTTCAACATTGCACCTGTACTTTGTACCCCGTTGATATCATGTTCTTTTGCTTATGGATCCCAACGGTGTGAAATAAAAGGGAAACTTGTAAGATCATGGAGTTTGTATGTGTGTTAGAGAAACGCCTAGGCCACTAGCCTAAGACATGCCTAATCATGGTGAAAACTTGCAGCATAACCATAATGAGCACTCTATGAAGCATCCTCAATAAAAACCTATGCAAATAGCAAATAAAAAGATCATTGAGATTCTCATTGTCTGCTTGCCTTGTCATTTTGATTATGGGATAACTCCTGTATCATGTGCAAGGGGTACCCCGTTGGCGGTTCTTTATGATACATATGTACTTACAATGACAAGAGCTTACTTGTGACTAAAGTTGAGTAGCATGAGGTTCGGTCTTCATAAGTAAGGGGCATGAGATTTCGGCTTATAACTTGTCAAGCATATTCTCTTAGTTGTGTCACTTTAACCTTAATCACCTTCAAGATGCTTATGATAGGGGAAATGAGAGCTGAAAGCTAACAAGTACCATAATTTTTGGAAGCTCTTTATGAGACTTGAATGCCTACTTCCTTCTATGAAGGCATTTCTTTTACTTTTATGTTGAGTCTCCACCTTCTATCTTTATGCACCTACTTTGAGAGCATAGTGGTCATTCTTAGTTCGATGTGCATTGTCCCAAGACTTGTTGATTGATGAATAGCTTTGATATTGCTTGTTTTAAACTATTTGTATCTAGTCACTCTTATGAACTTTGAAGGTGTCCTATGCATTTATATTTGCTACTCTATGAGGGACAAGCTGAATGCCACTATGCTATGTTTTCTTTATGTGAAACAAACAAACGTCTTGCAAAGCATTGTTATTCATGAATCTTTTGTTTGTGCCTTTTCATGTTGCAACATAGTTGCTTTGCCTTATTGTTAGAACTTTGTCTTTCATGTTATGATTGAAGTACTATGATCCTAACTATCAATGTTTTACAAATACTTTGATAAAGTTTATGATGATGCATGTCACCTTAAAAATTATTCTTTCTTTTTATCACTTACCTACTCGAGGACGAGCAGGAGTTAAGCTTGGGGATGTTGATATGTTGCTAACGTATCCATAATTTTTGATGTTCCATGCTTGGTTTTATCTACTTTCTTATGTTTTGTCCACACTTTGGAGTACTTTTCATATGATTTCTTAGACTAACCTATTAACAAGAGCCACAGTGCCAGCTGCCTATTTTCTGCTGTTTTTGGTTCCAGTAAAGTCAAAAAATGAATATTCTTAGAATTGGACGGGACAAAAGCCAAAGTCAGTTTTTCACCGAGGGACACCTGGAGCCAGAATACAAGACGGAGAGGGGCTGGGGCCCGGCCACACCTCCTGGACGCGCGGCCAGGCTTGGCCCACGCCAGGGGGTGGTATGGCCGCCCCAGGCACCCCCTCGGCCTCTCCTTCCGCCTATATATTGTCTTTGATATAGAAACCCTAAGTACACGATCAAAATTCCACGAAAGAGTCTGTAGCTGCCGTCATCTCAAAGGAGTCAAGATGAGTAGTATATGCTTGTATGCTTTCTCGATGTTTGTCAATTGCCCCGCTGTAATTTGTTCACCCAACATGTCATCTATCTTAAGGAGAGCCACCACTAGTGAACTATGGACCTCGGTCCTTTCTTTTACCATCAATCTACAATCAACTGTTTACTGCTTTGTGTTTACTTTCTGCAAACTATTACTTTCTTTCACTCGATACGTTTAACCCTCTATTTTCAGTAAAACCGGTGAGATTGACAACCTCATCGCAAGTTGGGGGCAGAGTTCTGTGGTTGCGTTGTGCAGGTCTCCACGTTGCTGCTGGCACCGATAGTACGCCCTGCCAAAGTTCAGCTAGCAACACCTTTGGGGCGTTTCCTTGCTCCTACTGGATTGATAACCTTGATTTCATAACTGAGGGAAAACTTGCTATTGTGCTCATCATACCTTCCTCTTGGGGTTCCCTAATAAGCTCGATATATTTTGGGCCATCAGTCCTCGCCGCCAAGGGCTCTAGCCAGGTGCCTCTCCGTCGCCGCCACATAGAGCGCAAAGGCTCAACGGCTACCTCGCCTGCATCCGCCTCAACACCCCGCGTGTTCGGACCTTTGCCTCCGTAGGCTTCTCTATCCTTGGAATTTTTTATTTCCACAGGATGATTTCGGTTTTCCTTGCCGGTGGCAAACACGTGTAATATATCCGAATGTTAGGGGAAAAAGGTCCAAAACGGACCAAACCACAAAAACGTTTCTACTTTTATTAGTAGGTGAAAAAACATAAACATAGGCAACCATTTTAATTGAATGGAACACTACACTGTAATACATATCTTGCAACAAAACCTTCAAATCATTTTTTTAATTAAAAATTGGTTGTGTTGACAATGTTGGCTCTGAATAATAAATTAACTGCTCGTAGGTCGTTAATTCAGCGTAATAACTGTGTATTCCTAATCGTTGCAGATTCCCTTTGTAGTATTTGTCCGTGTCCTATCTCTATATTCCACAAAAGGCAGGTCCAATTTTGTTTTTGAGCTTGTCCCTATTATTGCTGTTTGTCCATGCTAGCAAATCGGATCTTAAATGTTAGAGTATTAGGTATATACGACAGTTATGGTAGTTTAGATAGAGTTAGGATCTGTTTACATATAGTCCTAACTTGACTCGTACTCTAAGATAATCTTCTGTACGCCTATATATACTTACTCATGAGGCTCAATAATATATCCATCATATTCCGCCAAACTCATACTATTTCATGGTATCAGGCTAATCGGTCCAAACCCTAGCCGCACGCTTCCGCCACGCCGTCTCCGGGGGATCGATCTCCATGATCTCCGCCGGGGGCCGCTCGATCCGTACGTAGGATTCATTCGCCGATCTGTGATCGGCTGTCCTGTAAGTCCTTTTTTTCGATCTCTTGATCGGTTTTCTTTTTTTGTTTTACCGATCTTAGATCGGATTGAGTCGCCCACCACCGTCGTCATCGCCACGCCTCTACTTCGATCATCGGCATCGAGGATCTACACCGCGCCCGTGCGCCTGCCTCCTCCGTTGTTGCGCCTGCCTCGACAGACTGTCGCGGCCTCAGGGCAGGCTGCCGCGCACCGCGGACGGCTGCTACGCCTTCCATTAGAAGGCTGCCGCGGCCACCACCCTCGGATCATCTTCGTCGTCATCGTCCGGGACTTTACCGACAGTGCCGCCATCGACTCCGATCTACGCGTCGTCCACGCCATAGCGCATACAGTGCACCGTCGGTCTGATCAACCGATCCCGCGCCTGTCTCCAGACACGTCCCCGAGCACGTGCCTATCATCGATCGAGCTACGGGCTGCCGCTGTGTCACCCCGTCGGGCCGCTGCGCCGCCGCCTTTGGTCCACGCTACCGGCTTCCTACGCGCCTTCGTTTGCGTGTACGTCGCTGGTGGTCTCCCAGCCGCTGCACCGACTTGCGCCCTGCAGCTATGCCACCCCCTCGGGTCGTAGCGTGGCTGCACGCAGTGTAGTTCGCCGTCCTCGTGCATCGACGGCCTCGGCTTTCACCGCGTCATCTCCTATGGCACGGATCGCCGCCGTCTGCACATGGTTTTCGTTACGTCGCCGGGTCTTGCTCGCCTACTTCGAGCATCGCCGCCACGCTTCACAAGGTAACCTGTAGGGCGCCCTATCGCCGTCGCAGGTCCCGCCGACTACCCTATTGTCACTTTAGGCATCTAGCATGACTAACCTAGGTCTCCGCTGGTTTCGCCGCCTTCTACGTCTTCGTCCACTACAACTTCGCCGCCAGCATCATCACCTCATCCCCGACTACACCTCCTGCTACTCTACTCGGACAACCGCAGACAGCGCCGACATCTCTCCATTCGCCGCTCTGCGCGTCGCAACCTATCTAGAGGCTTCCTCTGCTAGTATTTCTGACATGGCGGCAAGTTCATGATGGTCCTCGCCTTGCATCGGCAACACCGGGAGTGCCTTCGTCCCCGACGCGTTCCTGAGTCTGGCAAGCTCGGATCGGCGTCTCGTCTTCATCGGCTTTGACAACGTCTTCTTTGGCATCGACCCTTCTACGACTGCATCGACTGCGTCACCGACGAGTTCTTCTTTGCATACTCGGTTCTGGCAATACCGGAGTATGCGTTCGTCCCTGACGTGCGCCTAGTTCTGGCAAAACTATGGCCGTACCTCGTCTTCGACAGCTCGGACTGCATCGACTTCGGCATCGACACCCTCAACGACTGCCTCGATGCGTTTCCGTCATCCTACTCGCGCGCTATGTGCATGCGGCTTTACGTGCGGCTACCTCGACACCGACATCCTCGACCACGACATCGACCACGGCGACCCATCGCACGGCTACCTCGACCATGGCACCGCCTCATGCTCTCGGCTCCCTCGACATCGGCACAAGGGCTACCACCTCGCTTGAGCATCATCGGCTTCCTCTACAGTCCAAGCTACCGCGCTGCGACACCGTCCACGATGTTCCCGCTCGGACTACGGGAGGGATGTCAGCCTACTAGATGCTACTTCGGTTTATCTCCAATCTGACCGTCCGTGATGTTCCAGTTGTTCACGATGCTACCGCTACGACTGCGGATGAGTGTTAGAGTATTAGGTATATACGACTGTTATGGTAGTTTAGATAGAGTTAGGATCTATTTACGTGCAGTCCTAACTTGACTCGTACTCCAAGATAATCCTCTGTACGCCTATATATACTCGTCCATGAGGCTCAATAATATATCTATCATATTCCGCCAAACTCATACTCTTTTAATAAAAATTAATTCCGTACCGAGCAAGCAAATTGGCCTGGCTCCTCAAACTTCGAATGGAGCAGCCTCCGTTGGTGCCGCCTGAAACATTAGCGTGAAAAGCACCAGTGAGTAGGTATTGAAACGTGATGCGAGCCAAGCCTGCGATAGCTAGCTCGGCTGTTTTGATTCGAATAGGTCTCTGCTTACACAGAGACGTGCGGTTGGGTAGCTCTGCTGTGTTGATTTGAATAGGTCTCAGCTTACATACGTCCCCGAAAAAAAAAGCTTACGTTCGGACGTGAATAGGTCTCAGCTTACATACGTCCCCGAAAAAAAAAAACTTACGTTCAGACGTGCGGTTGGCTAGCTCTGTTGTGTTAATTTTGATTGGTCTGACAATTGAATCGAGTCGACTAAGAAGTCACGTATGTTATTATTAGGTATAGATAGTCTGATGACTATATCTATTGTCCTTGCTCTTAAGAGAGGAAAAAAAAAGAGTGTACTTATCGATGCTTGGGTTAATTGCATCTTTGCCACTTGCAGCAGCTGTAGTACGGGATGGAACAATGAAAAAAAGAAACCGATATGGTACTTGCTCCTTTTGTTTAAATGAGCAAATCATGCATGGAATTCAGCAGCGGTACCCTAACTACACGAACATAAACAACATGCAGCGCAGTACACGCTTTATTTGGTATAAAGGGTACACCGGATGCGGTTTCCAAAGGGTACTTGGGAGATTCTGCTCCGCTCGATCGGAGCCATGTTGTTGTGTCGATCGCGACTCGTGTCGGCAGAAGGAAATACTCCTACTCCGAGGATATATGTCGAGCGGCCGGCTGGGCGAATTCGAGACAAGCAGTCTTGGCCAAGTAAGCAAAGATGCCAACACTGTCTCGGAATGGAACATGTCTGTGCTAGCTAGGTAATCATGGTGTCAATTGGGTTCGGATAAACGCGAAAGTGGAGGATCCTATGCGTTCCCACACACCCGGGCAACTGCCAGCGGGTCCGGCCGGTCGCGGACCCCGCGTGCCGGTGATGACGAGGGTCAGGTCGGCAGGTGCGGGGAGGACGCTTGGGGTGTACGCAAGGCGGCACACCGGGAGGGCCCCTGCGCCCCGTCCGGTCCGGTCCTGTCCTGGCAGCAGGCGTGACGCTTGGAATTTTCTCTTTCCGCACGGCACGCCCACCGAGGGAGGCGTACACGCGAGCGCAGCGCAGCGCAGGGACGTAGCATGACAGGCGGGGCCCGTGCGAAAGGGGATGGGTTTGGTCTGGTGGGTCCGTGGTCCTCGCTGCCGCGCGTCGCTTTTGTCTCCCCGGCACCTCTTTTCTCTCCTTGTTTCGCGCTGAAAAGGAAAGCGTGCATGGGATGGGAGAGGAGAGAGCGGCGCGAGAGGGCCCTGCACGTGAACGGGGTCTATGGCCACGGTGACTCACGTGTCGACCTGGGGTTTGCGAGTGGACATGGAACGGGTCCACCAAATACTAGTTACGAGAGAGAGAGACCGCGCGCCTGGGCGTCGTCGGCGTGCAGTATTTGATCAGGCGAGAAGGTACCACGAGGGCCTCAGCCTGCTGCTGCCTTCTGGAAGGTACTTCGCCGTCCGGCCGGGGAAAGGCAACCCGCTCGCCAGTTGGGTCGGGCCCGGACCTGGCATGCACGGCTAAGGCCGCGTTTGGTTCCCTGGAATTTAGGAGCCTAAATTTTACGGACTAACCGAGATGGCAAGATCCCACTAAAACACCGCATAGTCCGTAATATACGAATCTGATCGGTAAGTAAAACGAGAAAACAAGTGGGGCTTAAAGCGTCAACAATCTGGCTATGCAGCGTGCCTATCGCATCAAAGCCTTGACCCGAGAGCAAAGCAATGAAGCAACGGCCAGCTCAGCACATTGGCACACGAAATTGTGCTACTCTTGTGTCACGCGACATCCACTGATGCTTGTCTAACTTCCTCACTTCACTAATGAAGTAGCAACACATTTTGGCAAAACTAAGTTAGTTTGTCAAATCATTTTATATTGGTGATCCGAGGGAGTACCTATGTGGCGAGTGCAAGTGCAAGTGCAAATCCAAGGTAATACGAGCGTCTGAATCTGTCCAACCGTATCGAGCCAACGTCCAACGGTGCCCCACAAAACAGACCGCTGTGGACCTGTTTTTTTTTCCATTCTCAGATCAAATTTGGGTTGACTTTGCAGTGACGCGGTCAGACTGCGCGTTCGGGTCACGCCTCCTCTTGTCTTTGCGGTGGCGCAATCAGGCAGCGCGTTCGGGTCGAGCCCCCTCTTGTCCGGCTTCGGCCCGCCAGCCAGCCACACATCAGCCACAACAACCCTCACCGACCACCCCGACGCATCTCATCCTACCACCACTGAACCTGCTGCGACCGATTCCACCACTAGTTTTGGATGTTTGGTGGTTCTACATGAGATTGTGCCTCTCGCCGTCCTTCTAAGGTCGGCTTGGTGACGCCACAGCAGCCTACGATCCGGCCACCAACATCTCGTATGCGCTTGTAGTCCTTACCGCCCACAACCTGTTTGACCATTTGCCTAGCCAACCAACTAGGTATTTTTCAGGACCCACGGTCCACTTTTTCCATTTCATGTAAATGTAAATGATTATTCATAATATGTTGTATTTATTTTCATAGATCATGAATAACTCAGACGAGTTTTTCTTCAACAATGTCATCAACACATTGTTGGACGGTTCTGACGATGACATCGAGCTCTGGGTGGCCATGGCTCTTCTCGTCCATGACCACGAGGAGAACCAACCCTGAATAGCAACTGAGAAGCTAGCCATGATAAGCTCTGGCAGGATTACTTTCACTGCACCAATCTTTTGTATAAGGCCCCTCTTTTCGGCGACGCTTTCAGATGCCAACGAAAGTTTTCATGTACCTCTTTCATGGAGTGGGGCTTATGATGACTACTTCTGGCTAAAGAATGATGTCATATTCACTTCTTATCAGAAATACACTACGACTATGAGGATTCTAGCCTATGGATTTGTTGGTAACCTAGTTGATGAGTATGCACATGAGCGAGTCCATTTGTCTTGAGTCAATGTACAAGTTTTACAGAGCAGTGGTTATGTGTGTTGCTGGATAATACTTGAGAGAACTAAATGCTAGGCCGACCTTGCGAGGGGGAGGGGGGGGGGGGGGGGGCTAGAGGGGCGGCTGTCCCGGGCCCCCAAAATCGAGTGGCCTGATTAAGATATGTATATGTACTGTAAGGATGTGTTTTTTTAGATGCATTGTAAGGATGTGTTGCCGCCATGGAAGATGGATGAAGGTAGGAGGAAGAAGATTGGAAGAAAATAAAACAGTAGTAGACGTGAACCGGTTAGTTTGCGTACCCAAAGTTTGGGGCTCAACATATGCCATTATATTACCACATTTTTTAATTTAAAGCCCAACCATCCGGGCAGTCTAGGAGAAGAGAACCTAATGACAGCCCAATTCATCTATGGCCCCCCTTTGATTGTTGAACTCCTACCTTGTGGCTCATTATGCTAAAAAAAAACCTCGCGGCTCATTCATCTCTTCCCAATCACTTCTAAGAACGCATTATTCTTAGCTCAGGCGTGCCATCAAAAGCAATAATGCAGGGAGTTAAATGTCGAGGAAGATCTTTAGGATATAGAAAATATTTAAATACACCACTAGCCTCAATAGTTATTTATGATGTGCAAATTAGTCGCACTACTTGCAAGACAGGGTCAGCTGTCCAAAAAGTTGCAAAACTGTGCAAAATTCGTCCCAAATGCATTCGGTGTTTTTTTTTGCGGGAAAAGATCTGGATCTATTTATGAGTTCATAAGAAGTACAAAGTATCCTAAACATAATAAAAATTACATTGAGGTCTTTGGACCACCTAATGACCACTACTGCCGCCAGAGCGAGCCGCCGACGCGTCGCTGTCGCCGCTCCATTACCGGAGTCGGCATGCCGTTGTTGATGACAGTCGGAAAGTCTTCGTGCACGTGCCCCTAAGGACCAGCGCCCCAGAGATGAAATTGTCGTCATTGAACCCTTGAATTGATCCAAAACTTGTAACACCAAACCTAAAACACACGTAGACTGGACGAGATCCAGAACACACGTAGACTGGACGAGATCCACCACTCCATGGAAGCGGCGACCAGACGAATCCTCACCCTCCTCAATGCCAACAGCAGGATCGTCGCCGACGAGGTGGAAGAGGAGACGGGTATACCTTATTCTTGTCCAGCACAACGCCGCCATAGCCACCATAACGACGATGCTGGATGACCAAACTCTAACTTTAGGAACCCTTCTACACCGCCGAGCGCAGGTCCGAGGTCCCCACCTCCTCCCGCCGCCGGAGCGACAAGCAGAGGAGAACCCTAGCCGCCGCCTCTTTTTTCTCACGGGAGGAGACGCGCCTACCAGTACTTTTTAAATGCATCTGGTGTTGACACATATATTTTGCTAAAATGCCCCTACATGTTTTTGCTTTGCCCATGTGACATGGGTATACCCTATAGGTACTCGAGCTTGGTATATACGGTCCAAATGCGTACAGGCCCACGGTGTCGCCAAGGCCCAGATGAAAGGACTCGAGTAACCTGTGGATTCTCGATTGCTTGAAGGACAAGAAGAAGCTAAAGATAGAAAGATTAAAGGGAAAACCCTAACTTGTAACCAACTCGACCTGCTACCCGAGACCTAGCCTATATATATAAAGGCTAGGAGGGTGGGGCGAGAAGGACACACGCAACCCTAGTTTCTACAACCTTCGCCAGATTACATCTACGCACCATTGTAACTTTCGACTCCCTCAATAATTCCACGAGCAGACAAGCAGGAGTAGGGACCTCTACGAGGCCCGAACCTGGGTAAATCCTTTGTCCCCTGTGTGCTTGTTTGCTAGCAGATAGATGTCTCCAGCGCTCCCTCCTTCTCCAAAACCCAAGTCCATAATAATGGACATTGACGAGTTAAACCCTCGTCAATTGGCACCGTCTGTGGGAATTGGGAGTGCTGATATTGCGGCTTCTTCGGCCCCATCAAACGCGATCTACAACTCTGCAACCGCGGAGATTCGCTAGCTTTTCGGCGCCTTCGACTTCACCGTCCACACGCCGACTACTCACCCGGCCTTCGAGTCCGTGGGCGACGGAATCAGCCTGGCGATTGGGAGCTTCCGCTTCCAAGTTGGTCAGATGGGCACACTTCGCATGCCCGATCAGCCGACGGCACCGGCGATTGCCCCAGCATCATGGTTCCCTCCATCGATCGGCACCCTCAGTGAGCTCAATGCTCCGGCTGCAGTTGGGAACATGGTCAGCGACAGCAGTCGCGACTCCGATCTAAGCAATATGGCCACTGAAGATGGAACCTACGGTTCCAGATCTGAAAGTTGTGGAAGCAACAGCTTCCCAAATCACTTCATGTGCGCCGTCATCAACGCGGGCGACACCTCCACCAACCGCGGTAACGGTGGCAACACCGGTAACGACACCGATCCACCCAATCGCGGCAATGGTGGTAACACCGGCAACGGCACCGACCCGCCCAACACCGCCAACGGCGGCAATGGAGGAGCAGTCGAACCTCCCAGCATAATCAACGAGCAAACCGGCGAACGCGTCGTGATCAGGCTCAACGAGTAAGAGTGGGAACGCTGCCGCGAAGCCCTACGAGGTGCACCTCTACCCTTCGGGTCCCCGCAGGAACTGCTGATGGGCTACCACTGGCTCCTAAAAGAGGAATTCAAGCGCCAAAAACAAGCAATCGCGCAACTTGAGGCGCGTAAAAAGGCGGCGGACGAGTCAAGCCTTCGTCGGGCTAGGCTCTCCTCCTACGGAGGATCCTCCTCAAGAGGCAGCGAGCACCTCGCCAGGAAAAGGCAATCGCGGATGGCTCACCTCACCGAACAAGAACACATAGACGCCGCGAAAGTCCTCGACTTTGGCTCTATGATAGTCGACACGAGAGGCAACGTGGTTCCCAGGACACCACAGGCCGCGGTGACAGCGGCCACCATGTACCTTCTCAATAACCAGCCACCGGCGGGAGATCCCTGAACGGCCATGCACCAATCTACGATCGCGGGCCTGGGGCTAATCGAGGCCGCCCTCGACAAGGAACCGGTACCAGACCCGAAAAAGGGCAAAGCATTAGCAAAGCGCTACTCCTCGCCCTCGTCCAGCGATGACAGTCACGACCTGTCTAGGCGCCGCCGTTCACGGCGACACGATCGCGACTACGATGCACGCGATGAACTCACGCAGAGCAAGATCGACAAGTCAAGGGCACGACGTGCTCGGTCGACTGACTCGGAAGAAGAAGATGGGGAGCTCTGCGGCCCCAGATGCTTCAGCAGATCCATCAGGCAAAAGCGAATGCCTAAAGGGTTCAAACTCCCATCGGAGAACCCGAAATTTGACGGTCTGCAGGACCCCAAGATCTGGCTGGAGGATCACATCTCCTCCGTCAGACTACATGGAGGCAGTCAAAGTACTGCCATGCAATGCTTGCAGCTACAACTGCAGGGCGCCGCCCGGGCATGGCTCAATAACCTCCCACGCGGATCCATTCGCAGCTGGGATGAGCTGGTCTATAGCTTCGTGCAAGTATGGCACGCATAAACGCCCCGCCTCAATCGAAGAACTGAGATGCTGCCAGCAAAAATCTGGCGAATCGCTGCGCTCCTACATCCAAAGGTGGTCCATCATCAAGAACTCCGCGGAGAACATCTCGAAAGACCACGCGATTGATGCATTCAACGGTGGTGTTCGCCGCATGGAACTCAGGGAGGAGCTAGGCTGCTCAAAGCCCCAGACCATCGACCACCTGATGGAGATCGCGAATCGATGGGCTGATGGAGAAGATTCGGTGAAGAACCGCGTTCACTCTGACGAGGAGGCAAAACTCGAACGAACACGCGACCGCCGGAGTAAGCGTCGCATGTGCGTCTACGACGATCGCGACGACGTCAACATGGTCGCAGCCGGCTACGCCGATAGACGCGACGATAACCGCAACAGCGGATACCGCAGCGGCGGATACCGTGACTCCAGGAAAACTACGCAAGTGTGGCAACGTTGCACTCGCGATGAAGCACCCGCGACCTCCATCGAGGACAAACTGTCCGGGCCATGCACGGTACACTTCTACATCGACAAGCATGATGGCAAGAGAAAGTCCAGCCACCTCCTCAAGGACTGCCGCGAGTTCCTCAAGCTACATGAGGGATTGGTTCGGATGAACCGCAATGCAGTCGAAAGAGGCTACGGAGCCGCTCCAGGCGCCATGGCACATGGCGCACCACCACCACCACCTGGGCCACCCCCGAACGGAGCTGCACCGGACCAACACCACGGAGGCGAACCGTACCCACGGGCCATGGGTACCATGATGATCCAAAAGGGGCGCCCCTCCAATAGGGTGCAGAAGGCCATCACTCGCCAAGTCAATTTGGCCATGCACTCGCCACCATCCACCACTGAGTACCTCAGTGGCAGTGAGTCGTGCATTACTTTCGACAAATGCGACCACCTGCCTCAAGTACCTCTCCCAGGTCATTGCCCCCTCGTACTCGAGGCGCAAATTGGAGGCTTCGACATGAGTCACGTCTTCATGGATGGCGGAAGCGGTATCAACCTCATATTCGCGAGTACCTTGCGAGCAATGAGGATCCCTCTAACCTGCTTGGAGGCATCGGACACAATGTTCCACAGCATCGTCCCAGGAAAAGGCGTATACCCCCTATGCAAAATCAACCTCGACGTCATATTCGGCACGCCGAAGAACTTCCAACGCGAGCGCATCGACTTTGAAGTTGTCGACTGGTCCTCACAATACCACTGCATCCTCGGACGCGTCGCGTTCGCTAGGTTCATGGCGGTACCCCACTACGCCTACCTGCAGATGAAGATGCCAGGTCCCAACGGTGTCATCACAATCAACGGGAGCTTTGAGCGATCTGACAGTTGCGATAGGGAATTCAACAGAATTTCCTAGTCCTTCGGCATGCAGGAGGAGCTCACGCGATTGAAGGAAACGACAGACAACAGTCTGCCACCCCTGAGTAGGCCAAGCTCACCTGACCTCTCCTTCGACTCATCTGTGCGCACAAAGAAGGTGCAGGTCCATCCATCAGATCCCACCAAAACGGCCCTCATCGCCAACAACTTGAGTCCCACATAGGAACTCGCGCTCGTCGAATTCCTCCGTGAGCACTGGAATTTTTTTGCCTGGTGTCCTGCGGACATGCTAGGAGTTCCCAGGGAATTAGCCGAGCATGCACTCAACATCAACCCCGATGCAAGGCCAGTCAAGCAAACAATCAGCGATCGTTCGAGCGCTGGCATCGGCATGGAATGGAGATCAATGAACTCTCGAGGCCAAATTCATACGCGAGATCAAGGAAAGCACTGCTCGCCAACACGGTGCTGGTACCAAAAGGACACGAGATATCCTACGGATGCGTGGACTTCACTTCTTTAAACAAGCATCGCCCAAAAGATCACTTCCGCTACCACGGATCGATCAAATCATCGACTCCACCGCTGGATGCGGCGCCGCTTCCTCGATGCCTACTCAGGCTATAACCAAATTCGAATGAAGGAGGAAGACCAGGAGAAGACCCAGCGTTTAACGCCTTCGCGTGTTCTGCTACAACACAATGCCCTTCGGGCTTAAAAACGCAGGAGCTACGTACCAGCGGTGCATGCAGGCTTGCCTCAAAGAGAAACTAGGTCGCAACATCCAAGTCTATGTCGACGACATAGTAATCAAAACCAAGGAAGAAGCCTCTCTAATCGACGACTTGCGCGAAACCTTCGCCAATCTCGATCGTTACCGGATAAAGCTCAATCCGGAAAAATGCGCCTTCGGCGTACCATCCGGCATGCTCGGGTATCTCATCTCTGCGAGAGGGATTGAGGCAAACCCGAAAAATATAAAGGCCATACTGGCCATGGAGAAGCCAAAGAACATAAGAGGCATTCAGCAACTAGCCGAACGAATCGCGGCCCTCAGTCGATTTATCAGTCGAATGGGAGAAAAGGCGCCGCCCTTCTATCAGCTCCTCCGCAAAGCTGACAAATTCGAGTGGACCAATGAAGCGCAAGAAGCATTCGAAGACCTCAAGCGCCTGCTATCCATCTCGCCAGTATTGGTGACTCCACGAGAAAGGGAACCACTGCTGCTGTACATCTCCGCCACCAACCAAGTGGTTAGCACAGTGCTCGTCGTCAAACGGGCCGAGGAAAACAAGGTCCACGGCGTACAACGCCCAGTATACTACCTCAGCGAGGTCCTCATGCCAACAAAACAGCGGTACCCGCACTACCAGAAGCTGGCGTACGGCGTCTTTATGACCGCCCGGCGACTGCGCCATTACTTCCAGGAACACCCAATCATGGTAGTCAACGACGCCCCATTGGGACATATCCTCAATAACCCTGACGCCACAGGGCGAGTCGCGCTTTGGGGAATCGAACTGTCTCCATGAGACATCACATACGAAAAGCGCGGCGCAATCAAGTCGCAAGTTCTCCCTGACTTCCTCGTACATTGGATGGAAAACCAACTCCCGGACAAGCCAGACATGTCCTACCTCTGGACAATGCACTTCGACGGATCCAAGAGGAAAGATGGAGCAGGAGCAGGTGTCATACTGACATCACCTCAAGGGGACAAGCTGAAATACGTCCTGCGAATGCAGTTCACAGCCTCAAACAACGAGGCTGAATATGAGGCCCTGTTGCACGGGATGAGGATGGCAAAAGCCTGCGGCGCAAAGAGGCTAATCATATATGGCGACTCCAAGCTGGTCGTCAACCAAACAATGCACGAGTGCGACGCACTGAACGACAACATGATCACATACCGCGACCTCTACGACACACTTGAAGGAGACTTCGATGGTTGCGAGTTGCGACACATAGGTCGCAAAAGCAATGAGGAGGCGGACGCACTCGCCAACATAGGCTCCACCTGCGCACCCATACCACCTGGGGTATTTCTCGAGCGCATATGCGAACACTCCATCAAGCCAAAGGCTGCAAAGAAGAAAACAAGCGTAGCAACGGACTCGGGGGCTACGCCACCCAATGAGCCAATGACACTCGATGACTTGGAGCTCGACACAGGACTCGAGGGACCAATGAGCGTCATGATGATCGAACAATCCTGGACGCAGCTATACATTACGTACCTCCTCAGCAAGCGCCTACCGGACGACCCGACAGACGCACGCCACATCGCGCGACGCTCCAAGGCATTCGCCGTTATCAACGGTGAACTATATAAACGCAGCATCACAGGCGTGTTACAATGATGCGTCTCCCTAGCCGATGGAAGAGCAGTCCTCCTCGACATCCATGAAGGGACCTGCGGGCACCACGCCGGCAGTCGCGCCCTCGTTGCCAAAGCTTTACGAGCTAGATTTTACTGGCCCACGACCATGCACGACACCAAGGATATAGTCCAAAAGTGCAACGCTTGTCAGCGATTCACGGACAAGCCACACGCACCAGGCGCAGAACTACGGCCTATTCCATTGGCCTGGCTCTTCGCCTAGTGGGGACTCGACATGGTTGGCAAACTTCCAAGGTCCTCGCAAGGAGGCTACGTCTACCTCTTGGTCGCAGTCAACAAATTCACCAAGTGGATTGAGGCCATGCCAGTGACCAAGCAATCAGGGCACAACACAGTCAAGTTCTTCGAGTCCATCGTCTACCGCTTCGGCGTGCCGCACAACATCATCACCAACAATAGAATGAACTTCACATCTAAGGAGTTCCAAGAATTCTGCAAGAACCTGGGGATCAACATCAGCTACGCCTCAGTAGCACACCCACAGACCAACGGTCAGGTGGAAAAAGCAAACGGGCTCGTCTGCAGCGGCATCAAGAAGCGACTCCTTTGACCACTCGAGCAAGCCGCAGGTTGCTGGCCAGATGAGCTCCAATCCGTACTCTTGAGTCTACGAACAACTCCAAATAGCGCCACGGGCTACACGCCATTCTTTATGGTGCACGGAGCAGAAGCAGTACTACCCGCTGAAGTGCAATACAAGGCGCCGCGTGTAGTCGCTTGCAGCGAACAAGAATCATCTCTTGCACTCGAAGACTCCGTCGACCTCCTCGACGAGGCAAGAGAAATCGCCGCGGAAAGATCCACGATCTACCAACAGAACCTGCGCAACTACCACAGCAGAAGGCTTCGCCCCAGATCCTTCATCGAAGGTGACCTGGTCCTCGCGGCGCAGGGCATCTCAAGCTCGAGTCCCCCGAAGTACCGTGCGTGATTACTGAAGTAATCCTGTGGCGCCTATCGCCTTCAAGATTTAGAGACAGGAGTCGCATACTCCAACCCTTGGAACGTCGCACAACTGCGACGCTTCTACCCCTAGTTGTTTTACTTTTACATCGCAAATAAGGCTACTCATCCAAGGCTACTTAGCCACACATTGTACCTCGTACTGCCCTTCAAATAAATAAAAGCTAAGTACCCCAAAACTCTGTGTTTTTCTTTCACTTTTGTCAATTTTATACTCGGGGGCTATGCCACCCTACCTACATCTGTCCTTCGAACCAATAAACGCGATATCCTGAGTAGCTGGCACATCAATCAAACCCCTTAACGCAAACTCAACCCAGCAACGCTACCGCGCTGGCAAATTGACAAAGGGATGGCCAGGCTAACGAAAAGGAATCGCATAGTGCAACGCACCTGATGCTGACAAAGCTGTTTGTACACATTCAACAACAAATTATCTACAAATATATATGAACTTTACAACACAAGTACACTTATGTGCAGGATACAAATCTAGCTACTACTGCAACAGAAGAACATTGGTTTGTTCCTCGAAGAAGTCGACAATCTCCTCTGCTGGACGGGTCCACACCGATAGTGCGGCACCATATTCAGAAGATCCTGCTGGTGGCACCGGTAGCCCAGAGGCAATGGCGGCGACATCCATCGCCAAAGTGCAAACGCACCATGGAGAGGGCAACCTTGGCACCAGCCACCAACCGCTGCTCACGCACTTCGCTGCATCGCGGACATATCTTGAAATTTGGTCGAGAGCCAGCAGGCTTGATGGAGTGTCATCCGGGAACATCGCCGATAGATGTTCTTCAAACACGACTGCGACTTCTTCAGAAAGAGCAGCACTCGCGAGGCGCGATCCTGCAGGGTCGCCAACGCAGTCGCACGATCATGATCTACCCAGAAGTATCCACTCTCCTGAAGTTGCTCCTAGGTGAGATCATGAAGGCGGATGGCAATCCTATCCCTCTCCTCCTGCGGATGGCGTGCGCTAACAACTACACAAAGCAGCATCAACAGCATGAGTACAATGTACCATGGCGATTAACTACAAAGGAAAAGACAAGGATGAGCAAACTAACACTTAAACTGGTCGCCCAGCTGCGTCACCTTGCCAAGCAGATATTGCTTGCGGGCGGCGGCTTTTTCAGCCTTTGACTTCCACACGTCCGCGCTACCGCGGATCACGGGCAACTCACGCTCCAGTTGCTTAACGCGATCACGAAGTCGCGAAAGCAAGGAAAGCTCCTCTACCCTGGAGCATGGTTGTGCCATTGTATCCTCAAGAGATGGCGAGTCCGGGGTTCCCCCCCACAAGACCACTTGATGTACCCTACCAAAAATCAAGCCAGAGGCAAATAAGGCGACCAACTCAAAAGTCAAAAGTAACAGATGCATTCAGGATCAATAAAAGTATCTACAAACACATTCGCCAACAGACATGTTCTCCAATCAAAAGAGCAAGTTCATCAGCTATTACAAGAAACTAACTACGGAGCAGCTGGCTCCTTCGATGACCTCGGGGGCTTCATCAAGTCCGTGGCAGTATCAGATGCCACTGACTTTCCGCCGGCCCCTGAGGACGAAGTTTTCGCCGCCTTCTTCGCGCGATTGAGCTCCTCCGAATACTTGGCAACAATGTTTATCAAGGAATGGCCATATTTGGCACAGGCAGTCGCAAAGGGAGCGAATACTACCTGCTGACCATCCATGCCAACATGCATCGTCTTTGACACCGCAGAAGGATCTACTTCGACTTCGTAGGCTTGCACCATGGCAAGCGACATGGTCGTGCCAGCTGCGCGGAGGGAGTTCTTGTACGTGGCAGGCACACCCCCAGCGAGCGACTCCACCAGCTCTTCCACATTGTCGACCAGCTCCGCCTTCGGCATCAACTCCTCTCGGAGGCAACTCAGGGTGGCCTTGGTCTTGGACAACGTATTTTGGACAGCGGCGCTACGATCCTCGACCGCAGATACCGCGCCCGCCAGAGCGTCATCGCGACAAAGGGCTTGTGGATCAAAACTTAAGCCGCCAGCATCTACACCAAAATACACACATGGATCAAACTTCTAGTGCCATTGGCGCTACAGATGTAGAGAAGAACATCAATAACATATTTACTAGTAAAGGTACCTGAGAGGGACTTGGCGACTGAGAACAGTTGCTCCTTTAACAACTTCTCCCTGGCCGCAAAGGAGGTGCGCAGATCCTCTTCGCGCTTCTGGGCTTCATCACGAGCCGCGATTGCCTCGTCGCGCCCCTTCACAGCTGCGTCTAGCGTCTTCTCCAACATGGTGACATCGTGCTGTAAAGCGTTATGCTCAGCTACATGGCAGTCAATAATTGGCTATCAGTCGATTATACCAAAACAGAGAGAAGACGAAAAGAATAAGTATAGAACACTCACTTTCGACAACGCGATGACGCGTCTCTAGCATTGCATGCTGGCGACCCATCGCCATCACCTGCTCCACCACTTACGCGGCCTCCCTTACAAGGAGCTGTTGCACAAAGCAAGGAATCAGAGAGGGCAACAAAAGGTGATTGACTACCACATTAAAAAAGAAGGAAAGCTATACTTACATGGTCCTCTAGCGACTCCGAAGAAGTTTGCTGAACCGTCATCCGAGCAACTAGTCGGTGCTCCCCTACGTGAGGAGAGCTCGAAGAATTGTGCCCGGAGTGGGCCGCCGCTGGAGAAGGAGCACGCTCGACCTCTACCTTGGCCCTTGAAGTCGCGACTCCCGATTCCTTCAAAAAGTCGACGTCGCCCGAAGATGATGATGCCTCTTGACTGCAAGACAAAATCCACATTGAGAAAAGGGCAAACTCCAGGGCAAAAACTAGCAAGAAGAAAACAGAGAAGAATGAATGCATTAGCAAACTTACCAGTCAAATTTGTCAAGATCAAACGTGGCTTCCGCCGACTCCGACAAAGACTCCTTGGGCAATTGCATCTTCTTGCGAGAAGACGGTGCCACAGCCCTCACATGAACAACTGGAATCGGTGACTCCGCGCCAACAGCCACGCCTCCTGGAGTTGAAGGAGTCGACGCGTCGGAATCCCTACTACGTGAACGCTTGCGAGTATCCGGGCTCTCGGACTCGGGGGCTTCCTCTTCCACATCGAAAGGGACGGTCGACTCAGACTCGTCCTCTTCCAAAGCTTCACGAGGAATAATCCCCTCAGGGAGGAGAGGCATACAAGGCGACACCGCCCACTCCTGCATACAAACAGTAAAAATCAGCAAACATAATGTAAGCAACGAAAATAATCGAGAAAATAAGCTACTACGTAGCACAACTGTACCTCGGGAGGAGGATTCGAAGCATCGAAGGGAGGAACGACTGGCTCATTTGGAAGCACATACTTGAAGGTGTACTTCGTGACCAGTCACACCCTCTTATCTACCTCACTCGTGGACATGCCATCGGCAGACACGCGAGTGGCATCATCAGCGCCACCCCATTGAAACATGGGATGGACTCTGGCCTGGAGAGGCTGGACGCGACGACGCAGCCAAGTCCTGACAAGGGCGCAACCTCCCTCTTCCGCGCCTATGCGGCTCTCGAGGTCGCAGACGCGTTGATATAGCACGTCTGTCTCCGCGAGTTCGGAGGGCATGATCACGTTCTTCCAAGAACGCATCTTCTTGCAGGGATTCGCGGGATCAAAAGGCGCGAGTCCAAAGTGCTCGTCCTTGGCCTTCTGGTCGCGAACATAGAACCATCTGTCCCTCCATCCCTGGACGGACTTGGCGAGCTTAATGTCGAAGTAGGTGGCGGATGGGTCGACGTGGATTCCGCAACCACCTACGTCATAAACTAAAGAGCCAGATGCGGACTAACGCTTCAATTTAAAGATGCGCTTGAAAAGACCAAAGTGTGGCTTGATTCCGAGCCATCACTCGCAGAGAGTGATGAAACAAGTGATGTGGAGGAGCGAATTTGGGGACAGCTGATGGAGCTGGAGCCCATATAAACAAAGAAGACCCCTAAGAAAAGGGTGAAGAGGCAAGGAAAGACCGCGAATGATGAATGCAAGAAACATCACTCGAAAACTAGTGGGAGGAGCAGGAATGGCCTCACCGCTGGGGACGCGCGCATCGGCGACTTCCGCAGAGATAACTCCATCTTGGCGAAGAAGACGGAGATCCGACGCCTTGATGATAGAGGGGCGCCATGCGCCATTGGTCACGCGGGTGCCTGCGATCTTCTTCTTCCCACCGGCGACGGTGCTGGTGCCCACAGCAGCAGGGCCACCTTTCTTCTTCGCCGCAGCAACGGTGGCCGCGGAATCAACGGCAGCGCCTCCCTTCTTCTTCCCCATTGCGCGGCGGTGATGTGAGCGAAGGAAGTAGCTCGGGAACGAACGGAGCTGATCCAGCGTCGTGGAGAAGATGGGCGCAGGGGAAAGCAGAAAAGCAGCAGCAATGGCGATGGCAGCAAGGAAGAAAAAGCGCAGATGGGAAATTACCACCGCAGCACCGCTACTTAACCCCTGGGAGATGAAATCCAACGGCTGACAAAACCCTATTGGACGCGTGGCACGCATCGTGTTGGACACGTGGAGAAGAGGAAGCGCGAACCGTCCCTCCACTTCTACATTACGTGTGGAAATCGAGGAGGCGCAGTTAAAAATAAGATTACGCACGCCCAGTCAAATCAAAGTCAGAAAGTGGGACCCACCGCTCGTCACGTCCCGTCAAAATCGCTCACGCGGGCAACTAAGGTCATACAAGCGTCAGCACTGACGTCACCTAGGCTACGAAGTGGAAAACTTCGACTACTTTTAGTCCTTGCTGGAGTCTTCGACTCCACCAAGCACTCGGGGGCTACTCCCATAGGGAGCGCTGGCCGTGCACCCTACGACTTTTCTTTTTCTTGTTGCAGGAACATGGACAATCACAAAGGCAAACCTAACTACTCGAAACACAGTTCAATTATGGACATGGGTTACTCCCATAGGGAGCGCCGGAAACAAATTCGACTGAAACAAACAGGTAGAAGACGACAGCAGTCGCAAAGTGTTTTAGTACCTGCTTGAGTCATCGACTGAAACAAGCAAGCAAAGGACGACAACAGTCGCAAAAGTTCTTTAGTCCCTGCCTGAGTCTTCGACTCAACCAGGCACTTTGGGTTACTCCCATAGGAGCTGTCGCGCACCCTATGATTATTTGTACAAAGAAAAAAAACTGTGTGTTGATAACATCCACACTCGAAACTCATGGAGACACCGCCTCATAATTTTCCCCTACAAAGAGATTGCGTCTCCTGGGTCACCCGAATCGTCTCCGTGATGATAAAATTCGGATGCCGCGCCTACGGCGTGAAGGTAAGACCTGAATAAGGCCTGACAACGCATTTAACTGCGCATTACCTGAAACATATCCGTGCCTACAGGCACGATGAACATGCCTTGACGGACGCGCCAAGTGCTCACACCCATGTAACTGGAATTCGACTCCTGTAAGACCTCCGCGACCTGAGTCGAATTACACCAGCACTTTTCTGGATTCGAGTCCGGGGACTCGAATTTGAGTAGATTGCGTTGTTTCACCCTAAGGTGGTTAACTGATACCGATACTTCGGTTATATCAGGCACGTATATCAACAATCCCTATGACACGAATAAAAGCAATCAAAATGTACTCATTTAGGCACTCGAAATCTTCAAAAGTCCCCAGTCGAATCTGCGATTCCACTGGACACTCGGGGGCTGCTGACATGGGTATATCCTATAGGTACTCGAGCTTGGTATATACGGTCCAAATACGTACAGGCCCACGGTGTCGCCAAGGCCCAGATGAAAGGACTCGAGTAACCTGTGGATTCTCGATTGCTTGAAGGACAAGAAGAAGCTAAAGATAGAAAGTTTGAAGGGGAAAACCCTAACTTGTAACCGACTCGACCTGCTATCCGAGACCTAGCTTATCTATATAAGGGCTAGGAGGGGGCGGCGAGGAGGACACACGCAACCCTAGTTTCCACAACCCTTGCCAGATTGCATCTACGCACCATTGTAACTTTCGACTTCTTCGATAATTCCACGAGCAGACAAGCAGGAGTAGGGACCTCTACGAGGCCTGAACCTGGGTAAATCCTTTGTCCCCTGTGTGCTTGTTTGCTAGCCGATAGATGTCTCCAGCGCTCTCTCCTTCTCCAAAACCCAAGTCCATAACAATGGGCATTGACGAGTTAAACCCTCGTCACCATGTGACCATAATACTTCATTATGAGTAGGCCCGCCTGTCAGAGAAGAGGAAATAAGATTATAGGAAGTTAGTTTCGAACCCGCGACACCTTCCATGCCTATGCACGTGCTAACCACTACAAACCACATTGCGTCGTGATTACGTAGTTCAAACGCAGTTATATGATTTTTATATATGAACAACGCACCGATCAAGACTTTGGCTAGTCGGTACAGTCTGGTACAGGACGTTCGAAGTTTCAATTTACTAGGTGGATATACGCGCTTCACCGTGTTATCTATAGTCTATTTGGTATAATATGATAGATGTGTTGTACTCACTGCTGATAACATTTTGTTTTGTTTATGTTATCATAAATTAAATATATGACCATGTGGGGTTAATTGGTAGCCAAATGTGTCATTTACGTGTTAGACATATCTGAAACTGGGAGATGCAACCATAGACGCAAAAAAGGGGCTCTTATTTCATATTAAAACTCATAAGCAACACAAATATTCCAGTGTTTCTTCAAGTAAAAAAAGATACATCGAGCAAACTTCAAACAAAAACACATCGATCAATAGACCAAATTCAGTACCACAAGAAACTAGCATGTTACATGATCAAGGTAAAAAATTAATGATGTCAAAACAAGCTAACTTATGAAGATCACACAATAACCTTGTTCGACTGCCCCAATCGATGCTTGCAACTATTTGGATTGCAGAACTCTAAGAAAAGGCACAACTTTGTATTCAACACTTATAAGTAGTTGGATTATTAAATGATTAGTTTAGTCAATATAGACAACCAGATTACATATATACTAATTCTATGCAAGAGTTATACTTGATATATTCCAAATTATTCAATGGTTTAATAAAATTTAAAAGAGAATGTATGGCTGGAAGTTTCCACGAATCTTTAAAGAAAAGTAAGATCTAATATGTAATCAAGTTTGTTAATTTATGTACATAAAAATGAAAAATAAAAGTTATGACATTTCTTCTAGACCCACTTAGTCGATGGAACCCGCTTGTTCATTAATCATAGAGCATGCTCCAAGTTAAGGGTACTGAAATTTTGGTTAACTCTATCAATTTATACAAGCATCTCATGTATTCTCAAGACATGCTAATATATTCAAAAGCAAATTCACTTGTAGAGCCTAAGAGGGGCCAAAATCAGCTTATTCTGCTTTATTTCAGGAATACATACATGTTAATTGTTGAAGTGACATGAAACGCGACCGTTTCTCGCAAGGCGCAGCCTTTTCTCACCTTTGTTAGCGCTCCACGCTTTCTGTTCAGCGATTCCTCCGTTCGGTTATTGTAGATTCCGAGTTCTGGCCAATCTCTCTGTGCCGCGTCATCGCATGTCTCGCGAGCCTTCTCCTTTTCAATTTCTTTTTTTCGTTATCCGTCCCTGATTTTTCCAGTCAAAGCGGCAAGGATGATGCAACATCTTCGCATAGTCTCGCATAGGAGCGTCTCTACCCGCGCCAGCCCCTCTCTCTCTCAACCCCACTGTTCCATGCGCTCACCTCCTCCTTATCTTCCTCACAACCGGCAAAGCGTGGCGGCGGACGGGTGCCCGAGGTCGGGGACGATGTTGAATCTATACTGGGCAGGTTTGAGGCGGGCAGGGAGAGACAGCCGACGCTGGATGCGGAATATGGACGGGAGGAGGTGGCCTCGTGAGTGGAGGGGGTGAATGCTTAGCCCAAAATATATCGAGCTTGTTGGGGAACCCCAAGAGGAAGGTATGATGAGCACAACAGCAAATTTTCCCTCAGTTATGAAACCAAGGTTTAATCGAACCAGTAGGAGTAAGGAAACATCCCAAAGGTGTTGCTAGCTGGACTTTGGCAGGGCGCACTACCGGCGTCAGCAGCAACATGGAGACCTGCACAACACAACCACAAAACTTTGCCCCCAACTTGCGATGAGGTTGTCAATCTCACCGGTTTTGCTGAAAACAAAGGATTAAACGTATTGTGAGGAAGAAAATAATAGTTTACAGAAAGTAAATAGAAAACAGTAAACAGTTGATTGTAGATTGATGGTAAAAGAAAGGACCGGAGTCCATAGTTCACTAGTGGTGGCTCTCCTTAAGATAGATGACATGTTGGGTGAACAAATTACAGCGGGGCAATTGACAAACATCGAGAAAGCATACATGCATATACTACTCATCTTGACTCCTTTGAGACTTGATTGGCATTACAACATTATACATAGACCGTAATCCAACTGCATCTATGACTAATAATCCACCTTCAGGTTATCATCCGAACCCCCTCCAGTATTAAGTTGCAAGCAACAGATAATTGCATTACGCATTGCGTGTAATGTAAACAATATGATTGTTTTATAAACAAAGGGTTGTTGTTTTCTCCCTAGTAGCAACATCACATCTAGTACCTTAGAGATTTCTGTCACTTCCCTAGATTACTAGAGGCATGAATCCACTATCGAGCATAAATATTAACTCTTAGAGTTGGTAGCATCTACTTGGCCAAGATAGCTACTAACAACAGAAAGCATGCAAGATCACAAATAACAAAGACATGATAGAATCAATAATCAATCTGAAATAGCATCTCAATATCCATCGGATCCCCGCAAACACAACATGTATGAATTACAAATAGATGATCTTGATCATGAACGGAGCTCACAAGATCTAAACATGATAGCACAAAGGAGAAGAACCAACCATCTAGCTACTACATGGACCCGTAGTCCAGAGATGAACTACTCACGCATCACACTGGAGGCTTGCATGGTGATGAAAAAGGCATCCAGGGTGAATTCCCCTCTCCGGCAGGGTGACGGGAAGAGCTTCAGATCCCTCCCGATCTAGGGATGGATATGACAGCGGCTACAAACTCTTTCGTGAAATTTTGATCGGCTACTTAGATTTTCTGTATCGGAGGCATCTTATAGGCGAAAGGGGAGGCCGAGGGGGTGCCGGAGGCGGCCAGACCACCCCCTGGCACGGTCTAGGCTGGGCCGCGTGGCCAGGTGGTGTGGCGGCCCCCTGTCCCCTCTTCATCTTATATTCTGGCTCCTTATGTCCCTCTGTGAAAAACTGACTTTGGCTTTTGTCCCGTCCAATTCCGAATATATTCATTTTCTGACTTTCCTAGAACCAAAAATAGCAAAAAACAGGCAGCTGGCAATGTGGCTCTTGTTAATAGGTTAGTCCAAGAAAGTGTATAAAAAGTACTCTAAAATATAGACAAAACACAAGAAAGTAGATAAAACCAAGCATGGAACATCAAAAATTATGGATACGTTAGCAACGTATCAGCGAAGGGAGCGGAGGTAAGAGAGAGAGAGCTCGGGAGCGGTGGGGCCTTCTCCTTTTCAATTCCTTTTTTCCGCCATCCGTCCCTGATTTTTTCAATCAAAGCGGTGAGGATGATGCGTCATCTTCGTGTAGTCCTGCATAGGAGCATCTCTATCCGCGCCGCCCCTCTCTCTCATCCCCACTATCCTACGCGCTCACCTCCGCCTTATCTTCCTTACCACCAGTAAAGTGTGGCAGCGGACAAGTGCGCGAGGTCGGGGGCGATGTTGAATCGGTACTGGGCAAGTTCGAGGCAGGGAAGCAGAGTCGGCCGACGCTGGATTCGGGAGCTGGATTAGAGGTAGTGGCCTCGTGAGTGGAGAGTGTCGTCGAATTGATGACAAGTACGTCATGAGGGGGTCCTCGAGGCGTGCGGAAGAGAGGGGTGTGAGACGTACGGTGTTCCGGGACGGTGAGCACACAAGTTTACCCAGGTTCGAATCCGCCGGCTTTGGACGGATCCTACTCCTGCTAGCAATCGATGTCTGGCGAGCGGAATATGGGTTACAAGGGTTCGCCTGTGCGAGTTGAGATTGTAGACTATTGAGGGTGCCCTAAAGGCTCTCCCTATGATGGCTTATATAGATATCCGGCCTAGGGTTTACAGGAGAGATCTGTCTGGCTACGGCTAAGAGTCGGTTACAGAGTACATCTTGAACTACAAGTAACACTATGGGCCTAAGTTGGTAAGTCTTCTGGGCCTTCCCGTAGCTGGATTGGACTCCGTCTCTTCTCCCTGACTGGGTCGCCCGAGAAGCAAAGCTCTAACCCGAAGTGGGCCACCCTGGTCAGTGAGGAACTGTGAGGATACCTGGAAAGTATATCCCCAACAGCAGCCCCCGGAAGTCTCCAAGATCCAAAGTCGGATTCATCATCATCTAGCTTGATCTCCGGCTTGCAGAATCTTGACGGGTTCCTGAAACTTCACAACAAAAAATACGATCCGGGTCTTAAAAATAAGTCGGACCTATCAACATGTTACTCGGACTTTCCATCTTGATTTCAAACTAAGCCGGAACTTGGTCTCTGACGTCATCTGACACTCGTCATGGTCAAGTCACATCATCTGACAAACATCCTGTCAGCACGACCGTTGGTGGGTCCGCCATTCGCGGAACCGAGGCGTCGTTTTAATGCGTACGCGGAGATCGAGGCAACATAATCATCATGTGGGTCCTTCCTAGTTCCTTCCACGACGCGTGTCGTTTACACAGTGCTACTCGCACGAATCTTGACGCAGGGAGATGGTTATAAGGGGTGAGGATTCTCCTTCTCCTCTCTTCACCTGTTCCCTTTGCCGTTTCTTCTCCTCCACATCTCCCCAAGCCTGTAGCTCTCCCTCCCAGATTTCCTAGCGCCGCCCATCCAAGGTCACCGGCGCACCGGAGAAATGGCTTCTTCTTCCTCTTCCGGCTTGGCAGCGGCAGCGGCGACAACGACTGCGGCAGAGAAGGAGAGCAACCGGGGCGTCTAGATCCCATGCCTGCTCGACGACGAGAAACTCCAAGGTGTGGAGAACGAAGGTCTCCTCCACACCGGCGACTGGCGGAGCGGCTTTGGCGAAACCATCCCCCACCCGCGCACCGACGAGCGGGTCCACTTCGGCACCCACCTCGACAGAGGTTTGTCCTTTCCTCCCTCAGAATTCTTTTCCAAGGTGATTGATCACTACGGTGTACAACTCCACCATCTTCCCCCGAACTCCCTCTTAGAGATGAGTTCTTACGCAACTTTGTGCGAGGGGTATCTCGGTATTAGGCCGAGTCTCACTTTGTTTCGTTTCTACTTCCATGTCCGTAGAAACTCCATCACTGCCAGTAATCCTTATATTACCGACGCTATTAGCCTTTCTGTTAGACGCGAGCGTAGTTATCCTCGCATTTCTGCCAATGACTCGGTCAAACAATGGCCGACCACTTTTTCTACCATAAGGATATTCCTGCTCCCGGTAAAGCTACTACTTTGTCGGCTTTCATCGACGGAGCCGCCACAGCCCAACCATCTTGGGACGAGGCCCCTCCGGCTCTCAGTGATGATCTGATCCTCGCTAAGAGGCGGATCGAATATATGATAAAACACAAGGGCTTGAAAGGATCCGACTTAGTCCAGTGCTGGGTCGCACGTCGGATCTAGCCTGTCCAACACCATGGCGACCGTCTGATGCACTCCATCAAGGCGTCGAAGAATGACTCCCTCCGCATCAGTCCTAAGGCTCTAAAGCCACAGGATTACATAAGCTAGATTAAATGGATGATCAAGGAGCGGATTGAAAGGAAGATTCCGGACTTGTCTCTGGATATGCATACAGTGGAAGACCCTGTGGTTCCGGTAAGCTCCAATGATTAATCCCTTTATGTGTTTCACCCTTTAAGTTATTTTGCAATACTGAGATGTTTTCATCTTTTCAGCTTGCCGACCTCCCCGAGTCGGAATTTGCTCCACTCGAGGGATATCCTCCAGAGTTTTCTCAGGAGGCAGAACTGGTCCCACTGCCGGACATTGTGCCTAGGAAGCGCAAGGCTCCGATAGTGGCCGTCGGCACAAAGGAGGTGCCAGTCGTGAAGAGGTAACTTTCAACACAACTTCTGCCTTTGTACCTCACTCGAATTCTGCTTCCAAGATGTAATGTTTTTTTACTTTATTACATTCCTAGAGCTAAGCAGCTCATCAAGGGCAAGGGGAAGGGAACTTCTTCGAAGCCCTTGCGGCAAACGAAGCTGACCATAGCTTCTCCTGCCGTGGCTCCTCCAACTCCTGCCCCACAACCCTCTGCAACGCCGGTGATTACTCTGTCGCCGGTTGTCGCAGAAGATCCGGCTCCTACTATGGGGCTAGCGACCCTTGAGTCACAGACTGACGCCACCACGGGTGGCTCAGGTTTAGATAAGGGTGAACCCTTTTCGGGTAATGATCCCTCGACAGAGACCTTTGCCGAAAACCTCCTGAACAATCTGGGACTTGCCAAATTTGGCTTGTCTCGGAAATCTGTAGAAGAAATCCAGCTTCTGGCCCGGAAGTGCCCAGAGAAGAGACATCTCTCTGCCGAAGAAGAAGCACAAGAGGCAGAAGACATCAAGTACTCCAACCTTCTTGAACAAGTTCGCCTTCGCGACGAGGGACTTAGAGCTGGTGTGCTTCCACCACCTCCGGTTATTCCACTCACCCTCGCCGAGAAGGTTACCACTGAGGTGAACATGTGTCTGAGCAAACTCACACATGAACATCATGTAAGTCGGAATTCCAACTCACGATTTTCTTTATTGCATTTCATATCATATCCTCTAGCCCCCAAGCATGAAGTAGGATATACGATCCGAGTTTATGCTTCCTTAGGAT
This sequence comes from Avena insularis, assembly GCA_023614405.1. Taxonomy (NCBI): domain Eukaryota; kingdom Viridiplantae; phylum Streptophyta; class Magnoliopsida; order Poales; family Poaceae; genus Avena; species Avena insularis. Next base: position 604,565,597 of record CM042690.1, on the reverse strand, counting down.
GCCAAAGAATGAACTAGTGTAGCCCCCAAGGCTCGTGCTGATATTAGTAAAAATATTAGCCCGAGTCTTGATGAACTTCGACTGGGTATTCTGACTTACAGAAAGTTAATTCATATAACCATGATTTGTTGAAGAACATCTGCAACAAGCGGAGAGAGATCAGAGCTCTCCGGCTTGAAAATGCTGAGCTGAAGGTCTCCAAGGATGAGGCCAAAGGTAAACATTCCGAGACTCAAATCTTGCCTTTGTGTTTTCATAGTCGAATAATTTTGACTGAACTGTTGTTCTTTTTGACTTACAGCACTGGTAAAACAGTCCTGCGCTATGATTGAAGAGGCCGAGAACCTCAAAACCTTGGTGGTGGAGAACAAAGAACTTTGCCAAGAGCTGGATAAACTCAAGGCGGATCATGAGAAGAGCATTGCTCAAGTTCTTGAATCCTCCTCCATGGCTACCAATGAGCGTGATCATAATATTGCCGCTCAAGATCAGAGAATCTCGGATCTCAACAACGAGCTTTGCAGAGAGAAGGACCTTTCCGAGGCGCTCCGGGCTGAACTCCGGAGTCTTCGAGAAGAAAAGACCAAAGTTGATGATGTCATCTTCGGTATGTTTCCATCTTTCTGACTTGTGTATATTCTTCGACTTTTTTGATGTCGGATTTTCTTAACCATTTTTGTGTTATATGTGTAGGTCCTCTTAACTTGGCGGACTCTGCCTCTACCGAGCCTCGCACCCACCGACTTACCCAAGTCGGTGATTTACTTCATGACTTCCGCCAATCCATCGAGGATATTGGCGAAGCTCTCAGGATTCCGGACATGCACAACATGTCGGACTTTCATGTGCGAGACCAGGCGAAGGAGATGCCGCAGCTCGTCCGGGACTGGAACATGTCCTACGCGCGATCTGTGGCGCAGAACGCTCTCACCATGGTCATGAGCCACCATGGAAACATGGAGATATGGAAAGTGACCAGAGGGTACTGCAAGGTGGATGAAGACGCCAGGAGCAAGATATCAGTGCCATCATGGACTCCTGCGCCGGATATGGGTGTCGCGTGGCTGACTTAACCAGCTACGACACTCCCTTCTTCACTCGCGTGGATACACCGCCCCCGCCTCTGGAAGAAGCAGCTGAACTTTCCGATGATGAACAAACCGTATCGGATCTGAACATCTCGGATCGTTATCAAACCAAGGCCGATGCATCCAGCGAGCCGACAGCGCCTATCTCTTCTCCTGCACCATAGATTACCAGAAACAATTGTATTATTCCGAGAAACATTATGGGTCTATAAAATATGTAGTACTATAATTTTGCTACTGCTAAGCTTTTGATCTATTTAGCACTTTTGGCTTTAAATTTTTGTGTGCCTGAAATGTTTACATAAGAACTTATACTTTTTTCGTCTATACTTATCGTTTATCTGGCTTTCCGCCTCGTCCCTTTTGCGAGCCGGCTAAACCTTTTGCACGGAAACTTTGCCAAGCAACGGAGCTCAATTGCTAAACCAGTTTAAACTCGGAAACAAAGCCGGCTTCCAGTACCAACAATTCACTACTCGGAAAATACCCGCATCCGACAATCAGACAAATAACCAAAGTATAGACTAGAAACTTTAGAGTTATATCCGAAGGTAGCATTTTTAGAATCGGAAATCTAAACTAGAACAAACATGAGCATAAAGTACTTTCAAGTATTCTGGGATTTTCGACTATGACATGATCATTCGAAAATAAGATGGTAAGAACTTCTCAGAAAAAACTTGAGGCAACCAATACTTTTATTTCTCACAGAGCATGTACATATGTATGATTACAAAGAAGGATAAACTAAGAATAAAAGGGACGTAGCTGAGCAATATTCCATGGTATGTCTAATTCATCCGGATTTGTACTGCCTCCAGCTCTCTTTCTCTTCTTAGTAGCAGGTCTTTCTTTGACTGGCCTCATGTCAGTTAAGTAGTATGAACCATTGTGCAATACTCGACTAACTAAAAAGGGCCCTTCCCATACTGGGGAAAGTTTGTGCTTTCTTTGTTGCACAAGCCGGAGAACCAAATCACCTTTATTGAAAGATCTGTTTCTGACTCTCTGGCTATGATACTTGCGTAACTTCTGTTGATAGGCTGTTGATCTCATTTCAGCAACGGCGCGAACTTCTTTGACTAAGTCGAGATCATTTTGTCGAGAAACTCGGCATCCTCTTCGATATACGCAGCCACTCTAAGAGAAGTATGAATCAAATCACTAGGAAAAACTGCTTCTGCGCCATAGACCAAGAAGAAAGGTGTGTATCCAGTTGGCCTGTTCGGAGTTGTTCGTAAACTCCATATTAGAGAGGGTAATTCCTCTGCCCAAGCCCCCACAACACGTCGTAGTGGTGCTTCGAGTCTCGATTTTAGGCCTTGTAGGATTAAATCATTTGCTCTTTCGACTTGTTCGTTAGCCTGTGGATGTGTGACTAACGCAATGTCAAGCCGGATATTTTATTCATTGCAGAATTCGGCCAATTCTCCCATAGAGAAATTACTCCCGTTGTCCATGATAATACTATGCGGATAACCATACCGGATTATAACATCCTCGAAATCTTTTGGCTATTGCTCCATCACAACTAGTGATGGGTTTAGCCTCAATCCACTTGGTGAATTTATCCACCATCACTAAGAGGTGAGTAAATCCACTTGGAGCCTGTCTAAACGGTCCTACCATGTCAAGCTCCCAGACCACGAAAGGCCATGTTATAGGTATTGTTCGCAACTGATCAGCTAGAACGTGAGCTTGCTTGGCGTACTTTTGGCAGCCTTTGCACGTCTTGACTAGCCGTTCGGCATCTGCCTGAGCTGTAAGCCAGAAAAATCCGTGTCTAAAAGCTTTTGCCACTAAAGATTTGGCTGTAGCGTGGTGACCACACTCTCCTTCGTGGATTTCTCTTAGGATCTCCACTCCTTCTTCCGGAGATACGCAGCGCTGAAACCCCCCAGAAACACTCCGCTTATAGAGCTCACCTTTAACTATAGTATAGGCTTTCGCTCGTCGGATAATCTGCCGCCTCAGAACCTCTTCTTCGGGTAATTTGCCATCTACCAGATAATCAAGGTAGGGTTGAGTCCAGCTGGGAATTACAGCCAAGACTGCTATTAGAGGTGAGTCGGATTTGGTCGGATATTCCTCATCCACTCCCTTTATTGAGGGAACTTTGAGGTGCTCTAAAAAAGCGCCATCCGGGACCTGTTTCCGTGCAGAGCCTATCCGAGATAGTGCATTTGCTTCCTCGTTTTCTACTCGAGGGATGTGTTGAACCTCAAACCCTTTGAACGATTTAGATAAATCATCCACGACAGCTTTATGTGCTGCCATGTGCTTATTTGCGTTACAAATATCCGACACTTGCTGAGCAACAAGATCCAAATCTCCATAACACATCAAACGTCGGATGCCGATATCCTTAGCGATCCGGATTCCGTGTAGCAATGCTTCATACTCGGCAATATTGTTTGTCGCTGTGAAGTGGATCTGCAACACGTATAGAAGTTTATCTCCTTGGGGTGATTTGAGCACCACGCCAGCCCCCGAGCCCCCTCGAGCCTTAGACCCATCAAAGTATAGGGTCCAATATTCTGACTCAGGGAGGGTCATATTCTCCTTCGTCTCTGTCCAATCAGCAACAAAGTCGGCAAGGATTTGAGATTTGATTGCTGTCCGGGGTTTATACTCAATATCGAAAGCTGAAAGCTCTATGCCCCATTTGGCGACGTGTCCTGTGGTGTCACTGTTGTTGATTATATCCCTCATGGGAGCTGTGCTCACCATGGTAATTGGATGTTCCTGAAAATAGTGTCGTAACTTACGAGATGCTAGGAAAACACCATAAGCCAGCTTTTGATAGTGCGGATACCGCTGTTTTGATTCTGTCAGGACCTCGCTGACAAAGTAAGTCGGACGCTACACCAAGTATTCCTGATTTTCCTCCGGTCTCTCCACCACCATGACAATACTAACGACTTTATTTGTCACAGCAAGATAAAGCAACATCAGTTCCTGTGGTTCCGGTGCAGCAAGGATAGGAGCAGATGAGAGTACTTTCTTCAGGTCTTGTAGTGCAGCTTCAGCTTCATCGGTCCACACAAAATCCTTGGTCTTTTTCAAGAGTTTGTATAATGGTTCGGCTCTTTCACCGAGCCGGCTTACAAACCGACTGACTGCAGCGATGCAACCAGTTAGTCTTTGTATGTCCTTCATGCGAGTTGTCCTGGAAATATTGAGTATAGCCTTGATTTTGTCCCGGTTCACCTCTATGCCTCTTTGAGACACGATGAAACCTAACAATTTTCTGGATGGGATTCCAAAGAAGCATTTCTTCGGATTAAGCATGATGTTGTATTTTCGTAGATTGGTGAACGTTCCCTCCAAGTCGGAAATCAGCGTTTCCTTCTTTTTGGACATCACCGCAATATCATCCATGTATGCATGTACATTGCGTCCGAGTTAGTCATGGAGGCAACACTGCATCGTGCGCTGGTAGGTAGCTCTTGCGTTCTTTAGCCCAAAAGGCATCATAACAAAACAGAAGGTTCCGAAAGGGGTTATGAATGAGGTTTTGACTTTGTCAGATTCCTTCATCCGGATTTGGTGATAACCGAAATATGCGTCGAGAAAACAGAGGAGTTCCGAGCCTGCCGTACAATCGATAACTTGATCAATCCTAGGCAGAGTGAACAGATCTTTTGGACAAGCCTTGTTCAAGGCAGTATAATCAACACACATCCTTAAATCAGTGGTGTCCTTTTTAGGAACCATTACAGGATTGGCCGACCACTTAGTGTGGATGACCTCTTCTATGAATCCGGCTAACTCGAGCCGTGCTAGTTCCTTAGCTATTGCCTTACGCTTTTCATTGCCAAAACATCGTCATGACTGTTTGACAGGTTTAGCGTTCAGGTTTACATTTAAAGAGTGCTCGGCAAGTTCCCTAGGTACTCCAGTCATGTCAGATGGCTGCCATGCAAAGATATCTTTATTTGCTTTGAGGAACTTGACGAGCGTGCTTTCCTATGTGCTATCTAGGCCTACGCCTATCTAGGTCACCTTGGAGGGGTCATCATCCTTCAACGGCGTCTTCTTCGTCTCTTCTGATGCCTTGAACTCCGGATTCGGCTTTGTCACCTCCTTCTTTGTTGCGGGCATCTCGGACGGATCTATGCTCTTCTTGATCTCCTGGTACTCCTGGGCGTGCAGCATGGCTTCAGCAAAGGCAGCATTTCCATCCTCGCACTCTCGCGCTTTCTTCGGGTCTCCCCTGATGGTGATTACGCCGTTGGGACCTGGAATTTTCATCATATTGTAAATGTAACACGGACGAGCCATAAAAGCCCAGTAAGCTGGATGTCCGAATATAGCGTGGTACACGCTCTTGAACGGGACCACTTCGAAGGAAAGTGCCTCCGTCCGATAGTTCTTTGGAGTTCCAAAGGTAACATCCAAAGTGATTTCTCCCAAGGAATTAGCTTGTCTTCCTGGGACAACTCCGTGAAAAATCACAGAGCTATGGTTCAGCTGATTCTTCGAGATCTTCATCCGGCGTAGCGTTTCGACATAGAGAATATTGATACTACTGCCACCATCCATGAGGGTCTTGGAGAAACCATAACCGTCAATAAGTGGATTGACGATTAAGGCATATTTTCCTCGCCTGTGTAGCTTAGGCGGATGATCAGCGCAGCAAATGTGATTGCCACTTCTGACTAGTCCAGGTATTGGGGGACAGCCGGAACTATTGCATTGAGCTCATGTAGAACTGCTTTCTTGACCTTTGCTGGTTGAGAACCGAGGAAGGTGACATAAGTGTCTTTTTTGGTTGGAAATTTTTTCTTCCCTTCCGGCTTGGGATTTGAAGCATCGGCTTCCTCCATGTCGGAATCTTCCTTGGTCTCTTTATCCTTTTCGGGATTCTTCTTTCCCTTCTTCCGCTTAGCTCTGTAGCCAGCGGTATGATATCTTTTAATGTCGTCATTGAAACGACACTTGGCGTTTGTGTGGGACGAGCCCCCATTGGCGTCTAAGTGATGCACACATGGGTTATTGGCAATGTCGGCCCAAGTGTAGGTTTTGCCTGGTTGCTGGTCTCCTCTACATTGAACTCTCGAAGTCCCACGGCCACACCCACAGCCTCCGCCGCGTCCTCCTCATCCTCCAGACTCGAAAGTAGCAGTAACCATTGACGTTTCCATGTTAGGTTTCTCTTCCGAGGTATTTTTGCTCTTCTGAGCTTGTTGCTTTGGTTGTTTTGCCGACTGTGGCACAGCTAGGGCATTGAGTAATCCCTCTGCATCGTCGTCAGCATCTGCATACTTGCTCGCTGTTTCTATCATCAAGCGATGACGTAGCAAACCAATTGGGAGACCTGCAACGAAAGCTTCAATCGCAGTTTGATCATTTACTCCTTCACAGGAGTTCTTGGTGTCGAACCATCATCCGAGATAATCCCGGCAAGTTTCTCCGGCTTTCTGGGTGCAACGCTGTAGGTCCCCGACCGTACAGGGCCTCCGATATGTGCCTTCGAAATTCCTAAAGAACGCACTTTGCATGTCATACCAGTTGTGGATGGTGTTCTCCGAAAGTTCATTAAGCCATGATCGTGCCGTCTTCCACAACATGAGTGAGAGATATCGGGTTGCGACCAGGCTGTTTCCGCCTTTGGCAATGCAACAAGCTTGGAAGAAATCCTGTAACCAGGTATCTGGCCAAGCAATGCCGTTGTAGGCTTGGATATGTCATGAGATAACAAATCCTTCCGGGAATCTTGTGGCTCTTATGCGTGGTCCGAAGCACTTTGGGCCCATGTATGTATCATCATTTTCATAGCGTCGCGCCTCTATGTTGGAGTTGATCCTGTACCTTGCGTCATTGATACATTGCAAATGTATCTATAATTTTTGATGCTCCATGCTTGGTTTTATCCACTTTCTTGTGTTTTGTCCACACTTTGGAGTAATTTTCATATGATTTCTTGGACTAACCTATTAACAAGAGCCACAGTGCTACTGTTTCTTGCTGTTTTTGGTTCCAGGAAAGTCAGAAAATGAATAATCTTGGAATTGGAAGGGACAAAAGCTAAAGTGCATAATTTTCCGAAGACTCAGAGCGAGATCTGAGGCGGAGGAGGAGGGCTGGCCACACCCCCCAGGCGCGAGCTGGGCCTGGCCGCACCAGGGCATGGTGTGGTGGCCCCAGGCACCCCCTCAGTCTCCCTCTTCGCCTATAAGATGCCTTCTGACCTAAAAACTCAGGGGGGTTCGACGTTTTTCCATGAAAAGTTCCGCAACACCGCCACCACCGAAGGGGAGATTCAAGGGACAAAAAGTCTCTGTTCCGGCACCCTGTCGAGACGGGGAAGTGCCCCCAGAGCCATCTCCATCGGTCTCCATCATCATCTCCATCAACCATCCATGTTTCCCCCATCTATGAGTGAGTAATCCCCCGCTGTAGGCTATGGGGATGGTAGGGATTAGATGAGATCGTTCATGTAATGGCATCAGATTGTTAGGGCATGTGCCTAGTATATTTTATTAGTGCTTTATGACTTTGTTGCGACTTGTTGTGCTTAATGCTTGTCACTAGGGCCCGAGTGCCATGATTTTAGATCTGAACATGTTATTGATTCATTATGATAGTATTGTTTTTGGTCTTATCTGCAAGTTGTATACACATGTTGTTGTACGGAACCTATGGCCCAAGGCGAAATCGGGATAACCGGAAGGGAATGGCTTTGATGTGAGGATCACATGTGTTCACGGAGTGTTAATGCTTTGCTCCGGTGCTCTATTAAAAGGAGCACCTTAATTTCCAGTAGTTCCCTAGAGGCCCCGCTGCAAACAGGCTGGCAGGACAAAAGATGTTGTGCAAGTTCTCATTGCGAGCACGTATGACTATATATGGAACACATGCCTAGGATTGTCTACTACTTGGATGCTTTATCTTATTTATTTGCAATTGCCCTATGTTCTGATTGCTATGTGAATTGTCTTGTCCATGCAACGCCCGTCCATCCATCCCTATGCCTACCACACTCGAATCCCACTATTTACTGCTTTTGTTACTACTGTCTTTGCTTTACTACTGCTGTTACTTTGCTATTCCTACTACAAAACTGTTGCTACTGATAAATTGCTATGAGTAAGATTGTTTCTAGGTGCAGATGAATTGACAACTCAGTTGTTAAGGCTGATAAATATTCTTTGGCTCCCCTTGTGTCGAATCAATAAATTGGGTTTCACTTCCCTCGAAAATACTGCAATACACCCCCTATACTTGTGGGTCATCAAGACTATTTTCTGGCGCTGTTGCCGGGGAGCATAGCTTTATTTATCAAGTCCACTTGGATTTGCTATTGTTCAAGCTAAGTTTATTTTCTCCTTGTTTGCTTGTTTCTTTATCAAAAATACAAAAAAATTTAGTTCCTACTCTAGTTGTTATTTTTGTTGGTCTGTTATTGTCTTGCTTTGTCATGCTTGTTGTCAATGGTTGGTTTCTTTGAAACTGAAGCTTATTGGCAAGGTGGGTTCACGGAAGATCAAAAATATTATTATAAGGAACACCGCTTGTCACAAAAGGGAAACACTTATGGGAACAAATTGATAGATTGTATACCATTGCTAGAAACGTGTGCTCTACTTATAATGTTACTTATTGCTGTGATGAGTCTTGTTGCAGAAAGAGGTATAAACACCTCCCTTTTCAATGTGAGTATAGTGATAATGATACCATATCTTCCTATGCTAAAGGAATTTATGACTTTTATGATGCAGAACAAATTGAAGAATTTATTGCTTGGAAGGGTGCTTTTGAACTTGCTAGTTTGCTTGAAAATATTGATGATTCACCTTATAAGTATTAGGTTTATGGTATACTTAAATTTTGCTTTGATAATTACAAGGATGAAAATAGCTATATCCTTGAATATTTTAATAGATGATTTCCACAAATGGAAGAGACTAACGCCTTGCAGGACCCTATGGAAGAGACTAATGCCTTGCAGGCTCCTATGGAAGAAGAAATTGATGAACCTGAAATCTCATTAGATGAAAAAGAGGAGGAGAGTGATGAACAAAAGGAGGAAGAATGGATTATCTACCCATGCCTACCTTCTAATGAGAGTAACTCTTTATCCCTTACATTATTTGATTGTCCTCCATGCTTACTAAAGGAGGATGAATGTTATGTTCCCGAGGTTTCTTTTGAAAATGTTTATAATAAAGCTCTAGTGCTTGTAGATCATGAAGAGCATGCTTTATGTGATAGTTATATTGTTGAGTTTATTCATGAGGCTACTGAAAATTATTATGAGAGAGGAAAATATGGTTGTAGAAGTTTTCATGGTATTGAAACACCTCTCTATGTGTTGAAAGTTTTGAAGTTACTCTTGTTTTATCTTCCTATGCTTGTCACTTTGTTCTTTGTTAATTATTTGCATACATGATTCCTATGCATAGGAAGTGGGTTAGACTTAAATGTGTTTTGAATTTGCTTCTTGATGCTCTCTTTTACTTCAACTCATATTTCTTATGAGAGCATCCTCTCAAACTTTTTATGCCTGAAGATGATATTATGTCTATTATTCTTGGGAGACCTTTTCTTAAATACTGCAGGAGCTGTTATTAATTATAATCAAGGGAAGGTGACCTTCAATGTTAATGACAAGGAACATATTGTCTATTTCCCCAATAAGATTGAAAGGACTTATGGCTTGAATTCAATTGAACATGTTGAGGGCATTCAAGTTGGATAAATATAATGTCCCATACCAAGAGAAAAATTTGAAACTATTATGATTGGGACCATTGCTATCAAGGTTGAGGTAACATAATCATAGGTGGAATACAAAGTTTTGTCTCATATGAAATTGTTTTGGTAACAAGACCTGATCAACCTTGTTAACAAAAGGATTTCATTGAACAAAACAATGTTTTCACCATGATTATCTCCGCTTACTTCTATTCTATCCATTTTCAGTTTCTGCTTATGCCTAACTTAAAGGCGTTAAAGAAAAGTACTTATTGGAGATAACCCAAAAGTTTTAGTTGAGTCTTGAAAGTTATTGCTTCAGTAATAACCTCTCCTTATCCTTTTTATTTGCTTTTTGGTGCCAAGAGTAACCTCTAATGAGAGAGAAGTGATGATTGGGAAAGTTGCTGTCCCAAAACAGATTTTTGTGCTTCACCGTAAAAATTCGTGACAGAGCTCTGTATGTCGGATTGAGCTGTAATTGTTTGTGCTTCTGGACCAGGTTATTATCTAACTTTCGTTCGTTCAACACTTTTTTATTGGAGCAACAGAAGGTCTTCTAAAAAATTCGTCTTTACCTGCTGGTCTGTTTTGACAGATTTCTGCCATTCTCTGCATTTGCTTCTTGTTGGTTCCTTTTTGAGTTCTTTTGGGGAATTGAGATTTTTGAGGGAAGTGCTACAGTAGCTAGTGTTGTAATGTAAGTTTATTTGGTGTTAGAACTGAACCTTAAGACTTATTTATCTTGAGTGCACTAACGTTGCTAATAAAGATTGTGTGAAGTTTTGTATGAAGGAAAATTTTCATGTGTATGGAAGGAATGAGTAATGAGATGAAGGATGGACTAAAGCTCAAGATTGGGGATGCCACGCGTGTCACCCCAAGAAACATCCAAGAAGTACAAGCGTCAAAGCTTGGGGATGCCCAAGGCATCCCCTTCTTCATCAATAAAAATCTCACATTTCTTCCAAACACTTTATTTTTATTGTTTCATGCACAGTTGTGTTGTTCTTGGAGCGTCTTCTTTTTCATTTTTGTTTTGGTTTTTAGTTTGCGTTGTTTGCTTAGTTTTCTGAATAAATTGGTTGGACCTCCTCTTTCATGCGTTGGTTTTCAAATAGTTTGGTTTGGTTTGGAAAAGAGTAGGAAAGCTCATGCTTAAGTGGTAAAGAGAGCTTGTTTTTGACTGTGGCCTATGCTTTGTCATGCCATGCTTGATATTGTTTTGGCTTTATGCTTAGTATTCTTTGCTGTAGCATGACTTGTTATAAACAATTGAGATTGCTTAATGTGCCTTGGATGAATCATGCGTTGTTTTAGCATATTAAAGCATAGTATAGTGGTATTCTCCTTTGATGCTTTATTTGGGTTGACTTGGCGCATGCTCACACCATGTTATGACTATCCCAAGTCACCATAAGCCTTTACGATCCTTTAGTTTTCAACTTGTGCTATCGCTTTATGCTTTGATCAATGATGTTTTGTCGCTCTGCATGATTATGGCCATTATTGCTCTCTTAGTTTGTCGCTCCCAGTCTTTTGCTAGCCTCCACAACAAAGTATGAGTTCCACTGATGCATCCAACTCCCTAAACCAAGTTATTCCAAAGAGTCCACCATACCTACCTATTAGCTTATGTTATTCCAAGTATATTCATGCTTTTGTTTACTTTCCAAATTAAACTTGTTATGAGAAAACTAGTGATTAAAGCTCTCACGAACTTGATGGCACACTTTACTTTTCTTGCCCTTAATAAACTTGAACCATTGTGTCTTCTATGTTGTATATGCTTGCACTTATTTGTTGGGAATTAGCAGAACCATGCTTTCATGGGGAACACTTTCAACATTGCACTTGGTACTTGTACCTAGTTGATATCATGCTCTTTTGTATATGGATGTAAATCGGTGTGAAATGAAAGGGAGCTTGTAAGTCCATGGAGTTATGTATATGTGTTAGAAAGCGCTGGCTGCTGGTCTAATCCATGCTGACATGGTGGAAACCTGCAGCGTAACCATAATGAGCTGTCTATGAAGCATTCTTCTTATAAAAAAAAGAGTCCTATATTGAGAAAAAAAAGAAGAGAAAAAAAAGAGATACTATGATAAGAGGAAAGAGAGAAAAAAAGCACCATATTCCCATGGTAAATAAGAAGAATGCTGAGATGCTCGTTGTCTGCTTGCCTTCTCATTTTGATATGTGGATTGGATTCTTCCGTATCATCGGGCAAGGGGTACCCCATTGGCGGTTCTCTATGATACACATATACTTACAATGACAAGAACTTACCGGTGACTAAACTTGAGTAGCATGAGGAGCGACCCTCGTATACAAGGGACATGAGATTTCTGACTTATACTTCGTCAAGCATGTACACCATAGTTTGTTTACTTTAACCTTAATCACTTCAAGATGCTTATGATAGGGGCAATGAGAGCTGAAAGCTATAAGTACCATAATTTTTGGAAGCTCTTTATGAGACTTGAATCCCTACTTCCTTTTATAAAAAGGCCTTTCTTCCACCATTATATTGAGTCTCCACCTTCCACCTTTATGCACCTACTTTGAGAGCATAGTGGCCATTCTTAGTTCTATGTGCATTGTCCCAAGACTAGTTGATTGATGCATAACTTGATATTGCTCGTTTTAAACTATTTGTATCTAGTCACTCTTGTAAACTTTGAAGGTGTCCTATGCATTTTTGTTTGCTACTCTATGAGGGACAAGCTGAATGCCACTATGCTATGTTTTCTTTATGTGAAACAAACAAACGTCTTGCAAAGCATTGTTATTAATGAATCTTTTGTTTGTGCCTTTTCATGTTGCATCATAGTCTCTTTGTCTTATTGCTAGAACTTTGTCTTCCATGTTATGATTGAAGTACTATGATCCCAGCTTTGAATGTTTTACAAATATTTTGATCAAGTCTTTGATGGTGCTTGTCACCTCAAAAATTATTCTTTCTTTTTATCACTTACCTACTCGAGGACGAGCAGGAGTTAAGCTTGGGGATGTTGATACATTGCAAATGTATCTATAATTTTTGATGCTCCATGCTTGGTTTTATCCACTTTCTTGTGTTTTGTCCACACTTTGGAGTACTTTTCATATGATTTCTTGGACTAACCTATTAACAAGAGCCACGATTGCTGCACTTTTCTGCTGTTTTTGGTTCCAGGAAAGTCAGAAAATGAATATTCTCGGAATTGGACGGGACAAAAGCCAAAGTGCCTATTTTTCTAGAAGACTCCAGGAGCCAGAATACGAGACGGAGGAGGGCCAGGGGCTGGCCACACCCTCCTAGGCGCGGGCTGGGCCTGGCCGTGCCAAGGCATGGTGTGTTGGCCCCAGGCACCCCCTCGGTCTCCCTCTTCGCCTATAAAATGCCTTTTGACCGAAAAACTCAGGGGGTTCGACGTTTTTCCACGAAAAGTTCCGCAGCGCCGCCACCACTGAAGGGGAGATTCGGGGGACAGAAAGTCTCTGTTCCGGCACCCTGCCGGGACGGGGAAGTGCCCCCGGAGCCATCTCCATCGGTCTCCACCATCATCTCCATCAACCATCCATGTTTCCCCCATCTATGAGTGAGTAATCCCCCGCTGTAGGCTATGGGGATGGTAGGGATTGGATGAGGTCGTTCATGTAATGGCATCAGATTGTTAGGGTATGGTGCCTAGTATCTTTTATTAGTGCTTTATGACTTTGTTGCGACTTGTTGTGCTTAATGCTTGTCACTAGGGCCCGAGTGCCATGATTTCAGATCTGAACATGTTATTGATTCATTATGATAGTATTGTTTTTGGTCTTATCTGCAAGTCGTATACACACGTTGTTTTCCGGAACCTATGGCCCAGTGGCCAATCGGGATAAGGAAGGAATGGCTTTGATGTGAGGATCACATGTGTTCACGGAGTGTTAAGCTTTCCTCCGGTGCTCTATTAAAAGGAGCACCTTAATTGTCAGTAGTTCCCTAGAGGCCCCGCTGCAAACGGGCTGGCAGGACAAAAGATGTTGCGCAAGTTCTCATTGCGAGCACGTATGACTATATATGGAACACATGCCTAGGATTGTCTAGTACTTGGATGCTTTATCTTATTTATTTGCAATTGCCCTATGTTCTGATTGCTATGTGAATTGTCTTGTCCATGCAACACCCGTCCATCCATCCCTATGCCTACCGCACTCGAATCCCACTATTTACTGCTTTTGTTACTACTGTCTTTGCTTTACTACTTCTGTTACTTTGCTATTCCTACTACAAAACTATTGCTACTGATAAACTACTATGAGCAAGATTGTTTCCAGGTGCAGCTGAATTGACAACTCAGTTGTTAAGGCTGATAAATATTCTTTGGCTCCCCTTGTGTCAAATCAATAAATTGGGTTTCACTTCCCTCGAAAATACTGCGATACACCCCCTATACTTATGGGTCATCAGTCATTTGGGGATAGAGATCGTCCCGAGTGTCGGCTCTTGCTGCGGTGCCTTGGAGCCGGACTTCGGCTTCTGCCACCACCTCCTCCACCACGACGCCCTCCATTGCCTCCCTGGGGGCCGTTGTGATGGCTACTTGGTGGAGAGGGTGGAGCAGGTGGGTTATTTCCGCTGATCGCCAGCCTCCATCCGAAATGTCATTATTCCGGTTCCGGGGAGGGTCTTTATTGTGGCGAGCCCCCTGCCGGCTTGTCTCGGCACGGTGTCCGTCGTTCCTTCGTCCGTCGTTCGGACGGCTTTCATGTCTAGGAGGTGGCATTTTTTGTCGATCCTCCTCCCGACGTTTCTCTTTATCATCGTCCATGCGGTCTTTCGACTCTCGCCAGGGCGGGTTCCTCGGATTCAGTGCAGCAATTGCCTCTTGCTCCATGACTGGGTTAACTTTACGCCAGTCACGGGCAGCTTTGTGGTGCTGTCCCGAAGATCCGGTTCTCGAGTAATTGTCCTCCCTGCGTTCGGAATGGTGATGCTGCTCCGGAACGTGATGGGGTCTTACGTCAGCCTATGCCGGGTCTGTGTGACACTGGTCAGAATCAGAAACCAGCTTCTAACTTGCGGACATGGCGACCTTTTGCTGCTCTAGTCCCTTGTTGAGTAGTTTGATTCCTAACCGGATCTCCTCTGGGCCTGGATTAGCCGATAGAATCTCGGGCCGCCACGGTATTCTGTACTGGGGTTGGATACACCCAATCCCCTTTGCTATCTTTCCGAGGCTTCCCCATCTCTTTTCCGAAAAGGACGGCGTGGATCTTCGGGAATTGGTTGTCATTAGTATGACGCTTCCTGGTATTCTGGTATTGCCTGGAGTTGTACTTCTCCACAGATGCTATGCGTTTGTTTCCCTCCTCAATGTTTTTGGCTTCATCGAGGAGTACTTGACGACGCGCTTCTAGGGCCTGTGCCCTCTCGTCCAGTTCTTCAGCAGTAAGTTCTGCAGCTGTAGGAATAGGTGTGGTTAATGCAACATCGATGAATTTACACGCACCTTCAGTGAGTACGTGTCCATCCATCGGTTCTTCTTTTTTGGGCTTGTCTAGGATAAGCGCTCCATCCGAGTCTTCCTCATATTCCTCGGCAATTACCCCCTCTAGAAGAGGTTCTTTCGCCGGGGTCTTGTTCTTCTTCTTTGCCTTTTTGGCAGCGCCGGTAGCAAAGACGGCTTTGGGTCCGTTTCCCGGAGTGAAGCTCTGATCGGTACTTTCGGACCTCTGGATCTCGGGATTATCTCCGATTTCCATGTCATCCTGCGCTTTGGGAGAGTGTTCCCCGGATCCTTCATCCATGGCTTCCCCTTCCTCTGCAGCTTTGGAGCTATACTCCTCTTCATATTCCACGGAGAACTTTCGGAAATCTGCTGACGTCATCGATTCATCTAAGGATGCGGATACGTCAGCGTTTGTTCCAATTGCCTCCAGCACAGAGTCGGTGTTGTCTCCAGCATCGGTAGAGCCGGATCCAGATCCTACACACCCGACGAAGTGCGACGCGTGCTTCCTGAGGTACCTGCGGCTCTCGCGATCAGCTTCGTCGAAACTTTTGATGGTCTCGAGAATTGCGTCTACGCCTAAGTTTTGCATTATCATACGTTGCAGCGTATACCTTAGGAAAGGCCTGTCTGTCCTGGCATCATCAGAGCCAGAATCAGTGTCGTTGATATGTTCCTCCTGGATTTCGACCTCAGCAGGTGGGTCGATCTGGGATTCGGCCTCTCCAAGGAGATCCACTCCAGATTCGACCTGGACCGCTAGGTCTGCTTCAGGCTCGGATTTCTCTACTATCTCCGCAACTGGTGCGGGCTGGGTGGGATTAGGGTTTTCTGAGATCCGGAACTCTGCCGCCTCCGCGGACAAAGGGGATCCAGAACTTTCTCCTGCCTCTATCATCACCGCTGGGGTGGGTGGGACAGGTTCAGCAAAGCCGATGTAAACATCGATCTCGCCGAAAGACATGATTGTGTAGGCAGTCACAGCCTCCCTAGCCGGAATCCAGGTCTCGTCGAGAACGATGAGAGGGACGTCGCTGGTGTAGAGGATGCGGCCGACGGTGATAGTCTCGCCGATTCCGATTCTTGCAGATTCCACTCGGAACGCAGATCCGAAGCTCACTTGCCCCACGGTGGGCGCCAACTGTCGTCAGATTGATGACAAGTACGCCATGAGGGGGTCCTCGAGGCGTCTTGGAAGAGGGTGTGACGACGGTGTTCCGGAGACGGTGAGCACACAAGTTTACCTGAGTTGAATCATGGCTTTGGGACAGATCCTACTCCTGCTAGCAATCGATGTCTGGCGAGCCGGAATATGGGTTACAAGGATTCGCCTGTGCGAGTTGAGATTGTAGACTACTGAGGGTGCCCTAAAGGCTCTCCCTAGGACAACTTATATAGATATCCGGCCTAGGGTTTACAGGAGAGATCTGTCCGGCTACGGCTAAGAGTCGGTTACAGAGTACATCTTAAACTACAAGTAACACTATGGGCCTAAATTGGTAAGTCTTCTGGGCCTTCCCGTACTCCCTGACTGGGCCGCTCGTGAAGCAAAGCTCTAACCCGAAGTGGGCCACCCTGGTCAGTGAGGAACTGTGAGGATACCCGGAAATTATATCCCCAACAGAGAGGGCGAAGTGAGCATAGGTGAGAGGGAGAGCTCGGGAGCGGAGAGGGCAGCGCGTGTTGCTGGGGGAGTCGGAGGAGGGGCTGAGATGGGCAAGACTTTAGGTGGAGGGAAACGGGATCGAGATGGGGGTGGGGGCGGGGACGGGAGGGATTGACCCGTAAGACTTCGGTCAACACCTTAAACTGCATGGTTCAGATGACTCAGAGTGAAGATCAGACTGCCAGAAACACGCGCGCGAGCAGATGGCCACAGATGGTTCGCTTTTGCTCAGGTTTAAGCTATAGTATAATATGGACAGAAAAATTGCACATGAACTTTGAATGGAAGAACCTTGAAAAATAAAATATCTAAAACTGTTATTTTCTAAAGTTTTTCTTTGTATGCAAAAGCTACACTGTGACGAATTACACAATGGCCGGCGCTTAATGAAATTTAAATTATCAATACAAACATGGAGTGGAAATGATATACTTAATCACAAGGAACATAACTATTGCAATGTCAAATACGCTCTACTTTGGAGCTCTACTTTGGAGTGCCAACTAGTATTCGGTAAAGTTTGGCGGTAGAAGATCTTGTGAATTAAGGACACGGGAACTACAACAACTCACCTCCCTCGCAACTTACGATTTAAAATTGCTTCTCATGCTTACCATTTGAAAGTTTAAAACAGATACAATATATAAGAATATAAAATTTATTCTATTTATGACCTACAATCTATATGTAACTTGCTCGACTACAATCATCACGTCGGCCTGGAACCCGGCGAGCCTAATGAACCGCTACAGATAGACGAGCCGTACCAAGGGCTTGGACCAATTTGGTCATGCATACCGCCTCATAAGTATAATAACTTTCGAGCTATGCATTAAGCACAAAGCATTATAATTTTTAGTGGTGAGGCACTTGCCCAACTAAGTAGAAGGATGGGCTTCGAGTGCTAGCGCTTCAATATTTTTTAATACTACTTTCCTCCCTTCTGACAAGTGGGCCCAGACAGTAATAACATATGACGACCACATGTGCAGAACTAAATTATGTAGGGTTGTTTTTGCAAAACACTCACCACCACGTGTCAACCTCAGACGCATTTGGGATGAGTTTTGCACCTCTTTGCAACTTTTGGGACTACTTGCCCCCATTTTACAAGTAGTAGGACTAATTTGCACACGGCAGACAACTATTGGGACGAGTGATGTATTTAGCTCTATAGAAAGTGTGGTAGAATTTTTCAATTAAATAATTTTTCTATCTGTTATTTTATCGTTTTCTTTTCGCCTTTGCAATAACTAAAAGTAGTTAGTTTTTCTAATTTATGTAACAAGCGACATTTCCAAAATTTATTCGAGCAAACTTCTTGTTCATTTATCTTTTCTTCGGATCCAAATTCTAGATGCCTAAAATCCGAGTAATATCCCCAATGAAACTAATAAGTATGTTAGTTTTTCTTCTCTAGGATTTGTACTATAAATCCTAAAATGAAAACCTTTTCGATGCACTAGGTGTGTATAAGTAAAATTCGAAAATATTATTATTATTATTTTGATTTATACGTTAAGGGCCCTCTGTTCTACTTTCGCCTCGGGCCCTAAAATCCTAGGACCGACCCTGACTAAATGTTGCCGACACTGTCTAGTTGTTGTCAATCAACGAGAGAAGGAGGCTTCTCGTATGCTTGGAAGCATAGATTGCATGCGTTAGGAATGGAAAATTTTCCATTTGCTTGGTGCCATATTGAAGGGTGCATGGTCATACTTGAGGCAGTTTCATCACAAGATCTCTGGATTTGGCTCTCCTTCTTAGACATGCCAGACTCTCACAATAACATCAGCGTACTTCAGCGCTCTCCTATGTTCGCCAAGCTTGCAGATGGTCATGCTCCAAAGGTGAGCTATGCATGAGATCAAGGGCCATCCTAAGGGTACTATCTCGCTGATGGTATCTATCCTCCCTGTACCATATTTGTGAAGACAATTTGCAAATCTACAGACAATGTCGAGAGTAGGTTTGCTAAAGAGCAAGAGGCCGCTAGGAAGGATGTGGAGGCGGGAATTGATGTCTTTCGATCTTGTTGGGCCATTATTCGACACCCCTGCTAGGACATGGAGCATGGAGCAGATGTGGGAGATCATGACAACTTGTGTGATCATGCACAACATGATCGTTGAGGATGAGCGCAATGACAACGTATATAGCGAACGGTGGAGTTTCAGGGTGAGTTAGTTGCACCGCAACTCGATCCACCAAATGACTTTGCAGATTTTCTCATAGACCATCATGAAATGCAAGATTGTGCAACTCACAATAAACTCCAAAAAGATTTGGTTAAACATATGTGGAATCATGTTGGAAGCCACTAGTACTTTATTTTTCTATTTGAATTCAAATGATTGTAATAAACTATGCTTGAATTATGTATGAATGACTACTTTGTTTATTTTATGAAGTATGATTGTCCAAATTTGATTCTCACTAGATGTATCTTGGAGTGTAGTTTCATCATATACTAATTTCAAACCATAATACATCTTACAGTTGTTATAAAGTTTATCAAACTTAAAAACTTTTAACTTAGAAAAAAATGTAGAGTAGTACACTTATTTGTAGACCCAGGGAGTATTCGTGGATCAGGCTGGCTTTGGCCTTTGGCCATGCGAAGATATTGACTTCCTTGGGATAGGATGGAGTTGTCTCAAATCTGGTTGGCATTCGAGTAGTCTTCTGGTTCATGGAGATATCACCGAGCTGCTTCAAAGAAGCCGGCAAGGCCCGTCTTGGTCACGACTCATGACAAATGATTTGAAGCTGAGGAAGTAAATCGTTGGTTTACAATTTTTAAAGGAAAGGAACAGAGACGAAATGTTGTACGGGGTAATACCAACTGACCCAAAATGATATCGTCTGATTGCATTAGACTCTTGCTAAGCTTCATTAGACGGCAAGTTGTTTTCGAATTTGCAAGTTTTTTAATGCCTAAACCACAATAAGAGGCAATAAAACATTAAATCTATTTAAAGCGAGGGTTGTGGAAATACTGTTCACTCTAACATATTTTGATTGGAAACTATTTGGAAATGTTGTTCGTGTTCGTTTAATTTTTTCCTTGTCATTGCTATCATTTATCCCTGCCAGTTTATCTCTCTGGTTTTCTTTAGGGTACAAAGTTCATGTTTCTTTTTGGTGTACATGGATTTTTGTTTGAGGGAATGGTGTACTGATGTTTACACGCCGGAGACAGTGAGAAAATTAAGTTCCCACTAAACTAGTAGAGTGAGGTGTGTGTCATGGTTTCGGGGTAAGCCCGGTTTCAAATTGAAAGCCCAAATAAGAGCCCATTCTTAGGACCACGGATAGCAAAGCATGAACCTGTTCTCAAACCAAAACAAAAAAAGCAAAGCATGAACTACAAACCATAAAAAAATGAACCAGTATAAACACAGGAAAACACCTAAAACAATAACTATGCTAAAATAAAAAACCTAAAAAAAAGCACCTAATTAAAACACAATCAAACAATCGTTCGGACGGACGGGAGCTAGGAAGCAGTGGACTACTACTCCAAAACCTTCTTTGCTGCCGTTTCACTGTATATTTCCAGCAAACGCTTCTGTGATGAGGATGCTACCCGTTTATTTGGCACAAAGACATCAAAGCAGCTTACGCGCGCATGCATAATCAGCTAATCATCGATCAGAGAGTACATACACATAACAAAGTTCGTTCATACTGGAATCAAATGAAATACCCTAAATAAGCCTAAATCCCATCTCAATGTATAACCTGTCTAGTTAATTAATCAACAGCCCCACCCCATCCCCGAAGTCGACGAGGAGTCGCCCCCGTAGTAGTACGCCGGGTCGGCGAGCAGGTCGGCGATGAGCTGGTCCACGCCCATCTCCTTGTCGCTGTCCAGCATCGCGTCGATGAACGCCGAGCCCGCGCTGTCCTCCCCGCCTCCTACGACATCAGCAGCGGCGGTACTGTCAATGTCGCCGTACACGCGTGATCCGCCACCAGCCACGGCGGCCTCCTGGTACTGGCCAAGAACGGCCTGCGGCGTCGCCGCCTCGAGCGCCGCGGCGTCATCGGCCAGGAAGTCGCTCCACTTGAGCTGGTGGTCCGGCGACGCGGCCACCCCTGGCGCGTCCGCGTCGAGGAGCGTGATGACCTGCTGCTGCTGCTGTTGCAGCGCGTGGAGGTAGGGGACATCGTCGTGGAATGCTGGTGCCTGATCCGCTGGGTTCATGGGGAGGTAGGAGGAGGAGGCCCCTGCGGAGGTGGGCGGAGGGCGGATGGCGAGGGTGCCGATGCTCTGCATGAGTTCGGTGATAGGGCGGTGGGTGATGGGGTCGATGCCGCGCTGCCGCAGCTTCTTGCTCAGCTTGGTGTTCCAGTAGTTCTTCACGTCGTTGTCCGTCCGCCCGGGCAGCTGATTCGCGATCAGAGACCACCTGCATGCACGCAACATACGTACTGCCATGTGATTGCTCAATTAACGTGGTATTTTCTTACAAGACAAGCACAGTTGAGCCTGGAATTCAGATCTTCACTCAGTTTTCTGTATTTTCAACAAGTTCTGGCAGGAAAACGTACACATTCAGAAGAACCGTGATCAACATTAGACTGGTGATGACTGGACTTTCTCTGAACGAATGACTCAAGAGAAATCGTGTGATACTCTAACGTGATAATCTCAGAAATATGAGTACGTACTAACGTCCCAGGTTGTGGTTGCAAGGTTACTAGACATGATACTAGCTAGGACAACCAGTCACCGAAAACAAAATGACAAGAGATACATGGTGATGCTGGGAGTAAAATCGGAGACGCACGCACCTGCTTCCGAGCATGGCGTGGAGGGTGACGATGAGGTCCTCCTCCTCCTGCGTGAAGTTCTCGTGCTTGAGGTTGGGCCTGAGGTAGTTGGTGTACCTCAGCCTGCAGCTCTTCCCGCACCGCTTCAGCCCTGCAAAACCATCAGCCAAAAACCATGCAAAATCAACCCCATTTCGATGACACGAGTAGCTCCAGTGTTAGATCGATGATGGATGACCTGCCCTCTGGGGAACGGAGGTCCAGTTGCCGGTGCCGTGGTTGGAGGTGTATGCCAGCAGCTTGGCATCCTCCTCCGGCGTCCACGGCCCCTTCTTCACGTTGGCCTTGTCGCAGCACGGCGGCCGCCCCATCCTGATGAGAAGCTGCGGCAACCTTGTTGTGTGGTGAGATGAGATCACTGCAGGTACGGTGCAGGGTGGTGGTACCGGCATACATATAGTGGGGCTCCGCCGGTGAGAGGGGCACGGTAACAACATGTCGTCGAGATGGTGGAGAGGGAGAGGCACGCGACGGAAGCATGAGCTCCCCCCTCCTCATTTTACTAGCCATGGCATGGGGTAGTGACGATCCCAAGGAAACGGTTTCTTTTATGTGTTTGATTAGAGAAGATCCGCGAGGTTTTTGTTAGTCCTAGTTAATGGCAGATGCAGCGTATAATACGCCGCGGCTGCAACTGCTTCCTTCCGGCAAATCAACAGCCTAATAATCAGGATGCGGCCGGGGGATCAGACGCGGGTTGGTGGGTTAATCTAAATCTAACGTTGTGATGGAGGGGGAGCGCGCGGGTCGATATGCATGGTGTTTCATTCAAATAATCTCACGAGTTCGACATGATGATTTTCACGACATCAGCGCCGCGGAATCGGTTTTAACTTGAGCTGGCGATGGGGATCATATCCCAGGCGTCGCTGCTAATCGTTCATGTACGGTCGTCTTCGCCCTGACGACGGTTGCGTTAACGCCGCGGATGTGATCATCACAGTCACAGTTGTATTATTCGGGGAAGAAAAACGCATGCTCTTTCAACGGACGGGAGCAATCGAATACTACTCTGTCCACAACCCTGAAACCTTTCGTTGCTATTCCAACAAACGCTTATATGCGACATTTTTTGGTCACCTTAGGCCATCTCTAACCGATCCCTAATCACCTAATCAGTTAGAGGAGTAAATGGAGGAGTAAACTTTAGAGGAGTAAAAGTACTACTCTAAAGGTGGTCGGCACCTAACCGAACCCTTACTTTTAGAGGAGTAAAACTATTTTTCATCATTTGCAATACATAAGTTGATACAAACACATATATTAGCATATATATTATCATAGGTTTTGATACCGATACATCCCGATACACCTAAAATAGATACCGATACAACTCGATACAATTGTTACATAGAGAGTACATACTTCTCCCCATAGATACCGATACAACCCGATAGAAACCGACACAAACCAAAGTGTTCTTGTTATGCATTAGAACGCATAACAAGAATGTGCCATCTAATTAACATCGATGAAAGCGATCTACCATCTTCGGTTGTATTTTCATTAAAATTCTTATGAATTTTCTCCCAAAAAAGTTACAATGGCGGACGAACACCACTCGCTTCGTATATTGTGTCATCTACAAGAGTTTGATGTTGCCATGCAAAATACAACTCATTGTCTTGATCCTTGGTCCATGTAGAAGTCCTAGTACTTCATTTGTAACAAAAATCAAATAAGCCACGGCTTCTTGTGCTCCAATTTCACATGACGAAAAAGAGGGAAAAAATTCACCTTTTTCGTCTTATGTTGGTTGCGGCCGGCGGTGCCGGCGATCCATCCCCGGCAACAACATCGACGAACACCGGCCCTGCATCCTCCAACTCCGGCCAGAGGTCCCGCGCGCAGACGAAACCCGTCGTGGGCGGCGGGGAAGGCGGGGCAACCGCCGGTCGTGCAGGATCTATGGTGGGCTAGGAGGAGGGGCAAGCCACGTCGCGACATCGGTGGTGGCTTGCGACGAATGATGCCGACGGAGTCTGATTTGGAGCAAATCGGGGCGGTGGCCGGGGAAAACTAGGTCTCCCCGTCGATTTCGGCGATGACAAGTGACGAGGGTTCAACTCGTCAATGCCCATTGTTATGGACTTGGGTTTTGGAGAAGGAGGGATCGCTGGAAGCATCAATCGGCTAGTAAACAAGCACATAGGGACGCAAGGTTTACCCAGGTTCAGGCCTGATAGAGGTCCCTACTCCTGCTTGTCTACTCTTGGAATTATCGAAGGAATCGAAGGTTACAGGGGTGCGTAGATGCAATCTGGCGAGGGTTGTGAAAACTAGGGTTCTGTTCGTCCTCCTCGCTGCCCCTCCTAGCCTTTATATAGATAGGCTAGGTCTCGGGTAGCAGGTCGAGTCGGTTACATATTAGGATTCATCCCTTTGAACTTTCTATTTTAAGCTTCTTCTTGTGTTGCGAGCAATCGGAGAGTCCGTGGGTCACCCGAATTCTCATTGGGCCTTGGCAACACCGTGGGATTCTACCGTATCTAGACCGTATATGCTAAACTCAAGTACCTGTAGGGTATACCCATGTCAGTAGCCCCCCGAGTGTCCAGTGGAATCGCAGATTTGACTGGAGACTTTATGAAGTATTTTCGAGTTCCTGGCTGAGTATCTTTTCGAGTGTTCTGTTTGTGTCATAGGGATTGCTAATATACGTGCCTGATTTATCCGATGTATCGGTACCAGTTAACTATCTTAGGGAAAAATAACGCAATCTACTCAAACTCGAGTCCCCGGACTCGAATTCAGAAAAGTGCTGGCGTAAGTCGACTCAGGCCGTAGAGGTCTTACAGGAGTCGAATTCCAGTGTATAACTGTGAGCACTCGACGCATCCGTCAAGACATGTTCATCGTACCTGTAGGTACAGTTATATTTCTGGTAGTGCGCAGCAGATGTGTTGCCAGACCTTATTCAGGTCTTGTCTTCACGCTATAAGCGCGACATCCGAATTTTTGTCATCGCCGAGATGATTCGGGTGGCCCAGAAGACGTAATCTCTTTGTAGGGAAAATATGAGGCGGAGTCGCCATAGCATTTGAGTGTGGATGTTATCGACACACAGTACGATGTACAAATAATCATAGGGTGTGCAACCAGCGCTCCCTATGGGAGTAGCCTCCGAGTGCCTATTCGAGTCGTAGACTCGAGTGGGGACTAAAAACATTTTGCGATTGCTGTCGTCTTTGATTGCTTGTTTCAGTCGAATATGCTTCCAGCGCTCCCTATGGGAGTAACCCGTAGGTCACAATCGAATCGTTCATTCGAGTGATGGGTTTGTCTTGAATGCTCATACACCTGCATAAAAATTCTTTCGGGTGCACGGCCAGCGCTCCTGTTAGGAGTAGCCCCCAGGTGCTTGGTTGAGTCGAAGACTCGAGCAAGAACTAAAGTAGTCAAAATCTTCTTCTGCTGGAATCGAGTACGTCAGTGCTGGCGATGTGATGACCTCAGTTGCCCGCGTGAGCGGCTTTGACGGGACGTGACGAGCAGTGGGTCCCACTTTCTGACTTCGATTTGACTAGACGTACCTAATCTTCTGGTTTAACTGCGTCTCCTCGATTTCCATGCGAAATGGGAGTAGAGGGGGATGGTTCGTGGTTCAGCTTCGCCATGTGTCGATGGCGATGTGTGCCACGCGTTTAGTAGGGTTTTAGCTGGCCGTTGGATGACATCCGTGAAGAGGTTAAGTAGAGCGCAACTGCGGTAAATTTTCCTCATCTCTCTTCTTGCTCATGCCCCCTTCGCTATTGCTGTTCTCTCTGCTTCCTTGCGCGCTTCCTCTTCGTGGCACTGGACCAGCTCCGCGTTTTCCCCAGTTACTTTCTCCGCTCGCATCACCATCGAAAGATGGGCAAGAAGAAGGGAGGCTCCGCCGCTGGATCTGCGGCCACCATTGCCGCCGCCAAGAAGAAGGGCGGCACCACTGTCGTGGGCACCAGCGCCACCACACTGGGAAGAAGAAGGGCGGCACCCGC
Source organism: Avena insularis (assembly GCA_023614405.1). Taxonomy (NCBI): domain Eukaryota; kingdom Viridiplantae; phylum Streptophyta; class Magnoliopsida; order Poales; family Poaceae; genus Avena; species Avena insularis. Next base: position 604,539,844 of record CM042690.1, on the reverse strand, counting down.
GTCACCAACGGCTCCTGGAGAGCGTCTATCATCAAGTCTTCTGAGCTGCACCTTCATCGTCAAGATGGAGCTCTTCCGTCCGCGGAAGATAACTCGCGAGTGCCTAGCGATGAGGTAATCCCTCGTCCTCCTCTGGGTTTCCGAGTGATGTTCCTTGCGTTCGTCATTCGAGGTCTCTCTCTTCCCCTGCATCCTTTCATCAGGGGTCTTCTTTGTTTTTATGGGCACCAGCTGCACCAGCTGTCCCCAAATTCCATTCTCCACATCTCTTGCTTCATCACACTTTGCAAGTGCTGGCTCGGGATCGAGCCACACTTTGGCCTCTTCAAGAGGCTTTTCAAGCTCAAACGTCAGTCGGTGTCTGGTTCAGTAGTCTACAACGTAGGAGGCTGCGGAATCCACGTCGACTCTTCCGCCATCTACTTCGACATTAAGATCACTGCGTCTGTCCAAGGGTGGAGAGACAAGTGGTTCTACATCCGCGACCAGAAGGCCGACGAAGAGCACTATGGACTCGTGCCCTTCGACCCCGTGGCAGCTTGTAAGAGGAGGCGTTCCTAGAAGAATATCGTGATGCCTGGCGAGTCCAAGGAAACGGAGGTGCTGTATCAGAACGTCTACGACCTCGAAGGCCGCATAGGCAAAGAAGAGGGTGGCGCCGCTCTCATTCGCACGTGGTTGCGCCACCGCATTCAGCCTCTACAGGCTAGAGTCCACCCGATGTACCGCTGGGATGGTGCGAGCGATGTCACTCGCATATCCGTGGAAGGAATTTCTACGGGTGAAGTAGACAGGAGGTTGCGATTGGTGACCAAGTACACTGCTAAGGAGGATCTCCCAGGCGAGCCAGTCATGCCTCCTTTCGACGCCTCTAACCCTCCTCCTGAGGTAGAACTATACTATGAAGTAGTTTTCTTTGCCATTGCCACCAAGTACTTGATATATAATGATGTATCTTATGATTGCAGGACTAGAGCGTGGCTGCTAGTTTGCCTCCTCAGCCCAAAGGGACTATTCCTCGCGAAGCGGAGGAGGAGGACGAGTCGGATTCGACCGTCCCTGTTGAAGAAGAGGAGGAAGCCCCTGAGTCCCCGAGGAGGAGGAGCGACATTCCAGGGGTTGGAGTATGCGACTCCGCTCTCGAAATCTTTAAGGCGATAGGCACCACCTAGGATTACTTCTATAACCACGTAAGGCCCCTCCCAACGGGACTCGAGCTTGAGATGCCCTTGTTTCTTCAGTCGCAGGACCAGGTCTCCTTCGACAAAGGATCTGGCGCGTAGCCTTCTGCTGTGGTAGTTGCAGAGGCTCTGCTGGTAGATAGCTGATCTCTCCGCTGCTATCTCGCGTGCCTCTTCAAGGAGGTCGACCGAGTCTTCGAGTGCAAGATTTGACTCCTTCTCGCTGTATGCAACCACCCGTGGGGCTTTGTAGCGTACCTCTGCGGGTAGCACCGCTTCGACACTGTGCACCATGAAGACGGAGTGTATCCCGTGGCGCTGTTTGGAGTTATGCGTAGGCTCCAAAGTACGGATTGCAGCCCTATTGCTTCTTGATTCCACCGCACACGAGGCCGTTGGCCTTTTCGACTTGACCATTGGTCTTCTAGTGAGCCACCGAGGCGTAGCTTATGTTGATTCCCAGGCTTTCACAGAACTCCTGGAACTCCTTGGAGGTGAAGTTCGTCCCATTGTCCGTGATGATGCCATGTGGCACTCCAAAGCGGTAGACAATGGACTCGAAGAACTTGACTGCAATGGCCCCTGATTGATTCGTCACTGGCATGGCCTCGATCCACTTAGTGAATTTGTCGACCACGACTAAGAGTTAAACGTAACCTCCTCGCGAGGACTTTGGGAGCTTGCCGACCATGTCGAGTCCCCATTGTGTGAAGGGCCAAGCCAATGGTATTGGCCTGAGTTCCACGCCAGGTGCGTGTAGTTTGTCAGTGAATCGCCGGCAAGCGTTGCAGCGCTAGACGATGTCCTTAGAATCGCACATGGTTGTGGGCCAGTAGAATCCAGCTCGGAGAGCTTTGGCGACGAGGGCACGACTGCTAGCATGGTGTCCGCAAGTGCCTTCATGTATGTCGAGGAGGACGGCCCTTCCGTGCCCGTTGGAGACGCACCATTGAAGTACTCCTGTGATGCTGCGCTTTATAGTTCGCCGTTGATGAGGGCAAATGCTTTGGATCGTCGCGCGATGTGTTATGCATTAGTCGGGGTCATCTGGCAGCCTCTTGCTGAGTAGATATGTGATGTAGGGTTGTGTCCAATATGGCTCGATCATCATGACGCCCATTGGTCCTTCGAGTCCTGTATCGAGCTCCATGTCGTCGAGTGCCATTGGATCGTTGGGTGGCGTAGCCCCCGAGTCTGTTGGCGTGCTTGCTTTCTTCTCTAGAGCTTTGGGCTTGATGGAGCGCTCGCAGATGCGCTCGAGAAATACCCCAGGTGGTATGGGGGCGCAGGTGGAGACAATGTTGGCGAGTAGATCCGCCTCTTCGTTGCTTTCGTGGCCCACGTGCCATAGCTCGCAGCCGTCGAAGTCTCCCTCGAGTGTGTTGTAGAGGTCGCGATAGGCGATCATGTTGTTTCTCAGTGCATCACACTCATGCATCGTTTGGTTCACCACCAGCTTGGAGTCGCCGTAGATGATGAGCTTCTTGGCACCGCGGGCTTTCGCCATCCGCATCCCATGGATTAAGGCCTCGTACTTGGCTTCATTATTGGAGGCAGTGAACTGCATTCACAGAATGTGTTTCATCTTGTCTCCTTGGGGCGATGTCAGTATGACACCTGCGCCAGCTTCGTCCTTTCGCTTGGACCCGTCAAAGTGCATTGTCCAAAGATAGGACATATCTGGCTTGTCGGGGAGCTGATTCTCCATCCAGTGCACGAGAAAGTCCGGGAGAACTTTGATTCCCTAGAGCGCGACTCGTCCGGTGGCGTTAGGATTATTGAGTATATGCCCGAGCAGGGCGTCGTTTACCACCATGATTGGGTGCTCCTGGAAGTAGTGGCGCAGTCGCCTGGCTGTCATGAAGATGCCATATGCTAGCTTCTGGTAGTGCGGGTACCGCTGCTTTGTTGGCGTGAGCACCTCGCTGAGGTAGTATACTTGGCTGGACCCCGTGGACCTTATTTTCTTCGGCTTGTTCCACCACGAGCACCATGCTAACCACCTGGTTGGTGGCGGATATGTAGAGCATCATCGGTTCCTTTTTGTGAGGTGTCACCAGTACTGGCGAGGTGGATAGTAGACGCTTGAGATCTTCGAATGCTTCTTGCACCTCGTCTATCCACTCGAATTTGTCAGCTTTGCGGAGAAGTTGGTAGAAGGGCAGTGCCTTTTCTCCCATTCGACCGATGAATCGACTGAGCACCACGATTCGCCCAGCTAGCTGCTGGACGCCTTTTACGTTCTTCGGCTTCTCCATGGCCAGTATGGCCTTTATTTGCTTTGGGTTTGCCTCGATCCCTCTCGTAGAGATGAGATACCCGAGTAATTGCCCAGATGGCATGCCGAAGGCGCATTTGTCCGGATTGAGCTTGATCCGGTAGCGGTCGAGGTTAGCGAAGGTCTCAGGCTGTGTTAGCGAGCCAGGTGCTTTCCTTGATCTCGCGTATGAAGTTTGCGTCAAGGAGTCTGTTGATCTCCATTCCGACTGCTTTTGCTCTTGGTTCAGACGATATTTGTATTATGCCTTGATCCGGCCTTATGTCTGGATTCACGTTGAGTGAGTGCTCGGTGGATTCCCTGGGAACCCCTGGCATGTCTGCTGGAAACCAGGCAAAGATTTCCTAGTGCTCACGGAGGAATTCGACGAGCGCGAGTTCCTATGTGGAACTCAAGTTGTTGGTGATGAGGGTCGTCTTGGTCGGGTCCGTTGGGTGGACCTAGACTTTCTTCGTGTGCACCGACGAGTCAAAGGACAGGTCAGGTGAACTTGGCCTGCTTAGGGGAGGCAAACTGTTGTTTGTTGACTCCTTCAATGCATGCCGAAGGACTGGGAGATTCTGTTGAACTCCCTGTCGTAGCTGTCGGACCTCTCGAAGCTTCCATTGATTGTGATGACGCTGTTTGGACCTGGCATTTTCATCTGCAGGTAGGCGTAGTGCGGCACTGCCATGAACCTAGCAAACGTGACACGTCCGAGGATGCAGCGGTATTGTGAGGGCCAGTCGACGACTTCAAAGTCGATGCGCTCTCGCTGAAAGTTTTGCGGCGTGCCGAAGATGACGTTGAGGTTGATTTTTCCCAGGGGATATATGCCCTTCCCTGGGATGATGTCGTGGAACGTCGTGTCTGAAACTTCCAGAAAAGTCAGAGGGATCCTCATCACACGCAAGGTGCTCGCGAACATGAGTTTATCGCCAAATTGACTTGGCGAGTGACGAGGGTTTAACTCGTCAATGTCCATTGTTATGGACTTGGGTTTTGGAGAAGGAGGGAGCGCTGGAGACATCTATCGGCTAGCAAACAAGCACACAGGGGACAAAGGATTTACCCAGGTTCGGGCCTCGTAGAGGTCCCTACTCCTGCTTGTCTGCTCGTGGAATTATTGAGGGAGTCGAAAGTTACAATGGTGCATAGATGTAATCTGGCGAAGGTTGTAGAAACTAGGGTTGCGTGTGTCCTTCTCGCCCCACCCTCCTAGCCTTTATATATATAGGATAGGTCTCGGGTAGCAGGTCGAGTTGGTTACAAGTTAGGGTTTTCCCTTTAATCTTTCTATCTTTAGCTTCTTCTTGTTCTTCAAGCAATCGAGAGTCCGTAGGTTACTTGAGTCCCTCCATTCGGGCCTTGGCGACACCGTGGGCCTGTATGTATTTGGACCGTATATACCAAGCTCGAGTACCTGTAGGGTATACCCATGTCAGTAGCCCCCGAGTGTCCAGTGGAATCACAGATTCGACTGGGGACTTTTGAAGCCTTCGAGTGCCCAAATGAGTAAATTTCGATTGCTTTTATTTGTGTCATAGGGATTGTTGATATACATGCCTGATATAACCGAAGTATCGGTATCAGTTAACCACCTTAGGGTGAAACAACACAATCTACTCAAATTCGAGTCCCCGGACTCGAATCCGGAAAAGTGCTGGTGTAATTTGACTCAGGCCGCGGAGGTCTTACAGGAGTCGAATTCCAGTTATATGGGTGTGAGCACTCGGCACGTCCGTCAAGGCATGTTCATCGTGCATGTAGGTACGGATACATTTCTGGTAGTGCGCAGTTAAATGCGTTGCCAGGCCTTATTCAGGTCTTACCTTCACGCCGTAAGCACGACATCCGAATTTTATCATCGCGGAGACGATTCGGGCGTCCCAGGAGACGTAGTCTCTTTGTAGGGAAAAATTGTGAGGCGGTATCGCCAAGGGTTGCGAGTGCGGATGTTATGAACACACAGTGTTTGTGCCAATAATCATAGGGTGCGCGACCAGCGCTCCCTATGGGAGTAGCCCCCGAGTGCCTGGTTGAGTCGAAGACTCAGGCAGGGACTAAAGAATTTTTGTGACTACTGTCGTCTTTTGCTTGCTTGTTTCAGTCGAAGACTTAGGCAGGGACTAAAACACTTTTATGACTGCTGTCGTCTTTTGCCTGCTTGTTTCAGTCAAATTTGTTTCCGGCGCACCCTATGGGAGTAACCCATGTCCGTAATCGAACTGTGTTTCGAGTGGTTGGGTTTGGTTTGTGATTGTCCACGTTCCTGCAACAAGAAAAGAAAAAGTCTTAGGGTGCGCGGCCAACGCTCCATATGGGAGTAGCCCCCGAGTGCTTGGTGGAGTCGAAGACTCCAGCAAGGACTAAAAATAGTCGAAGTTTTCCACTGCGTAGCCTTGATGACGCCAATCTTGACGCCATATGACCTTAGTTGCCCGCGTGAGCGAGTTTGACGGGACGTGACGAGCGGTGGGTCCTACTTTCTGACTTTGATTTGACTGGGCATGCGTAATCTTATTTTTAACTGCGCCTCCTTGATTTCCGCGCATAATGGTAGAAGTGGGGGGACGGTTCGCGCTTCCTCTTCTCCACGTGTCCAACGCGATGCGTGCCCCGCGTCCAATAGGGTTTTTGTCAGCCGTTGGGTTGCATCTCCCAGGGGTTAAGTAGCGGTGCTACGACGGTAATTTTCCATCTACGCTCTTTCTTCCTTGCTGCCATCGCCATTGCTGCTGTTCTTCTGCTTTTCCCTGCGCTCATCTCCTCCACGGCGCTGGACCACCTTCGCTCGTTTCCAAACTACTTTCTGCGCTCTAATCGCCGCCACGCAATGGGGAAAAAGAAAGGAGGTGCTGCCGCTGATTTCGCGGCCACCGTCACCGCGACGAAGAAGAAGGGTGGTTCCGCTGCTGTGGGCACCAGCGCTGCCGCCAGCGTGAAGAAGAAGGTCGCGGGCACTCGCGTGACCAATGGTGCATGGCGCCCCTCCATTATCAAGGCGTCGGATCTCCGTCTTCTTCGCCAAGATGGAGTTATCTCTGCGGCAGTCGCCGATGCGCGTGTCCCTAGCGGTGAGACCATTCATGCTCCTCCCGCTGGTTTTCGAGTGATGTTTCTCGCATTCGTCATTCATAGTCTCTCCTTGCCTCTCTAGCCCTTTCTTAGGGGTCTTCTTTGCTTCTACGGGCTCCAGCTCCATCAGCTGTCCCCAAATTCGATTCTCCACATCACCTGCTTCATCACCCTTTGCGAGTGCTGGCTCGGAATTGAGCCACACTTTGGTCTTTTCAAGCGCTTGTTTAAATTGAAGCGTCAGTCCGCCTCTGGCTCTTTAGTTTATGACGTAGGTGGTTGCGGCATCCATGTCGACCCATCCACCACCTACTTCGACATCAAGCTTACCAAGTCCGTCCAGGGATGGAGGGATAAATGGTTCTATGTCCACGATCATAAGGCCAAAGATGAGCACTTTGGACTCGTGCCCTTCGATTCGGCGACTCCCTGCAAGAAGATGCATTCTTGGAAGAACATAGTTATGACTGGCGAACTTGCTCAGACGGACGTGCTGTATCAGCATGTCTGCAACCTCGAAAGTCGCATAGGCACAGAAGAGGGAGGCTGCGCTCTTATGAGAACTTGGCTGCACCGTCGGGTCCAACCTCTCCAAGCTAGAGTCCATCCCATGTTTCAATGGAGTGGCGCTGATGATGCCACTTGCGTGTCTGCCGATGGCATGTCCATGAGTGAGGTGGATAAGAGGATTCGACTGGTCACAAAGTGCACTGTCAAGGATGTGCTTCTGAGTGAACCAGTTGTTCCTCCTTTTGATGCTTCGAACCCTCCTCCTGAGGTATAGTTGTGCTACGCAGTAGCTTATTTTCAGGATTGCTTTTCTGTTTGCTTACTTATTCTGTTTGTATGCAGGATTGGGTGGTGTCACCTTGTATGCCTCCTCTCCCTGAGGGGATTATTCCTCGCGAAGCTTTGGAAGAGGACGAGTCTGAGTCGACTGTCCCTTCTGATGTGGAAGAGGAATCCCCCGAGTCCGAGAGCCCGGATACTCGTAAGCGTTCGCGCAGTGAGGATTCCGGCGCGTCGACTCCTTCGACTCCAGGAGGCACGACTGTTGGCGCGGAGTCGCCAATTCCAGCCGTTCCTGTGAGGGCTGTGGCACCGTCTTCTCGCAAGAAGATGCGATTGCCCAAGGAGTCTTTGTCGGAGTCGGCGGCAGCCATGTTTGATCTTGACAAGTTTGACTGGTAAGTTTGCTAGATCATTCATTCTTTTCTGTTTTCTTCTTGTTGACTTTGCCCTGGAGTTTGCCATTTCTCAATGTGGATTTAATCTTGTTGTCAGGAGGCGTCGTCATCTTCTGGCGACGTCGAGTTTTTGAAAGAATCGGGAGTCGCGACCTCAAGGGCCAAGGTAGAGGTCGAGCGCGCTCCTTCCCCTCCGGCGGTGGCCCACTCTGGGCACAACTCTTCGAGCTCTCCTCACGTAGGGGAACATCGAATGGTTTCTCGGATGACCGTCCAACAAAATTCTTCGGAGTCGCTGGAGGATCATGTCAGTATATCTTTCCATCTTTTAGTGTGGTAGTCGATGATCTCTGTTGCTCTCTTTGATTCCTTGTTTGTGCGGCAGCTCCTTGTAAAGGCAGCCGCACAAGTGGCGGAGCAGGTGATGGCGATTGGTCGCCAGCATGCAATGCTAGAAACGCGTCACCGCATGGTTGAAAGAGTGTTCTACACTTATTCTTTTCGTCTCCTCCTTCTTGGTATAGTCGACTGATAGTCAACTTTTGGTTGCCATGTAGCTGAGCATAACGCTTTACTACGCAATGTCGCCACCTTGGAAAAGACATTAGCCGCAGCTGTGAAGGGGCGCGACGAGGCAATCGTGGCTCATGATGATGCACGGAAGCGCGAAGAGGATCTGCGTGCCTCCTTTGCAGCTAGGGAAAAGTTGTTCGAAGAGCAACTGTTCTCAGTCGCCAAGGCCCTCTCAGGTACCTTTGCTGATAGATGTTTATTGTTGTCCTTCTCTTCATCTGGAGTTTTTCCGGTGGCGCTACAGATTTCATCCATGTGTGGGTTTTCTGTGCAGATGCTAGCGATTTGAGCTTTGACCCGCATGCCCTTCGTCGCGATGATGCTCTGGCAGGCGCGGTGTCTGCAGTCGAGGACCGTAGCGCCGCTGTCCAAAGTACATTGTCCAAGGCCAAGGTCACCCTTAGTCGCCTCCGGGAGGAGTTGATGCCGAAGGCGGAGCTGGTTGATAATGTGGACGAGCTGGTAGAGTCACTCGCCGGGGGTGTGCGTGCCACCTACAAGAACTCCCTCCGCACGGCTGGCGCGACCATGTCACTCGCCATGGTGCAAGCCCACGGAGTCGAGATAGATCCCTCTGCGGTGTCGAAGGCGATGCCTGTTGGCGTGGACGGTCAGCAGGTAGTCTTTGCTCCTTTCGCGACTGCCTATGCCAAATATGGCCATTCCTTGATAAATACCGTTGCCAAGTATTCGGAGGAGCTCCAACGTACGAAGAAGGCGGCGAAGCCGACCTCGGGGCGGCGGAAAGTCGATGGCGTCGACATCGCCACGGACTTGATGAAGCCCCGGCCGTCAAGTCGAAGAAGCCAACTGCTCCATAGTTAGCTTTTTTGTAATAGTTAATGAATTGTCCTTTTGGTCAGAGAACATGCCTGCTGGCGAGTGTGTTTGTGAATACTTTATGCTGATCTTGAATGCATCTGTTACTTTTGCCTTTGTGTTAAGTTGGTCGCCTTATTTGCCTCTGTCTTGACTTTGTGGTAGGGTACATCAAGTGATCCTATGGGGGGAACCCAGGACTCGCCATCTCTTGAAGATACAGTGGCACCTCCGCGCTCTAGGGTAGAGGAGCTGTCCTTGCTTTCACGACTTCGTGATCGTGTTAAACAGCTGGAGTGTGAGTTGCCTGTGATCCGTGGTAGCGCGGACGTGTGGAAGTCGAAGGCTGAAAAAGCCGCCGCCCGCGAGCAATATTTGCCTGGCGAGGTGACGCAGCTGGGCGACCAGTTTAAGTGTTAGTTTGCTTTTTCCTCGTCTTTTCCTTTGTAGTCACTTGCAGAGCTACGTTGTACTCATGGTATTGATGCTGCTTCGTGTAGTTGTTAGCGCGCGCCATCCGCAGGAGGAGAGGGATCGAATTGCCATCCGCCTTCATGATCTCACCCAGGAACAACTTCAAGAGAGTGGATACTTCTGGGTAGATCATGATCGTCCGACTGCGTTGGCGACCCTGCAGGATCGCGCATCGCGAGTGCTGCTCTTCCTAAAGAAGTCGCAGTCGTGCTTGAAAAGCATTTATCGTGCTATGTTCCCGTTGGACGACGCTCCGTCAAGCCTGCTGGCTCTTCTTGCCAAATTTTAAGATCTGTCCATAGTTCGTGAGTGCGTGAGGCAGCAGTTGGTAGCTGGTGCCAAGGCTGCCCTCTCGATGGTATGTTTGCACAGGCCTGACGTGGATATTGCCGCCATTGCCTCTGGTCCACCGGCGCCACCAACAGGATCTTCCTGGAATATGGTGCCACACTATCAGGCGGTGGACCGCCCAGCCGAGGAGATCGTCAACTTCTTCGAGGAACAAACTAATGTTCTTCTGTTGCAAGGGTAGCCAAATATGTATCCTGCACATAAGTGTACTTGTGTTGTAAAGTTCGTATAGATGTTGTATATAATTTATTGTCGAATGTGCATAAGGAGCTTTGTGAGCGTGAGGTGCGTTGCACTATGCGAGTCCTTTTCGTTAGCCTGGCCATCCTTTTATCTCACTTCCTTGTCAACCTGTCAGGTGCATTGCAGCTGGGTTGAGTTTGTGTTAAGGGGTTCGATTGATGTGCCAGCTACTCAGGATGTCGCATTTTGGTTCGAAGAACATATGTGTATAGGGTGGTGCAGCCCCCGAGTATGAAAATTGACAAAGTAAAGGAGAACACAGAGTTTCAGGGCACTTAGCTTTTATTTATTCGAAGAATAGTACGAAGTACAATGTGTGGCTAAGTAGCCTTGGCTGAGTAGCCTTATTTGCAATGTAAAAGTAAAGAAAACGACTAAGGGTAGAAGCGTCGCAGTTGTGCGACGTTCCAATGGTTGGAGTATGCAACTCCTGTCTCTAAATCTTGAAGGCGATAGGCACCACCTGAGATTACTTCTGTAATCACGTACGGTCCTTCCCAGGGGGACTCGAGCTTGAGATGTCCTTGCTGTTTCAGTCGTAGGACCAGGTCGCCTTCGACAAAGGATCTGGGGCGAAGCCTTCTACTGTGGTAGTTGCGCAGGTTCTGCTGGTCGATCGTAGATCTTTCTGCGGCAATTTCTCTTGCTTCGTCGAGGAGGTCGACGGAGTCTTCGAGTGCAAGGGATGACTCTTGTTCGCTGTTGGTGACCACGCGCGGTGCCTTGTACCGTACCTCGGCGGGTAGTACTGCTTCTACTCCGTGCACCATAAAGAATGGCGTGTAGCCCGTGGTGCTGTTTGGAGTTGTACGTAGACTCCAGAGTATGGATTGCAGCTCATATGACCAGCAACCCGCCGCTTGTTCGAGTGGTCGCAGGAGTCGCTTCTTGATGCCGCTGCAGACGAGCCCGTTTCCTTTTTCCACCTGACCGTTGGTCTGTGGATGCGCTACTGAGGCATAGCTGATGTTGATCCCCAGGTTCTCGCAGAATTCTTGGAACTCCTTGGATGTGAAGTTCATCCCGTTGTCGGTAATAATGCTGTGCGGCACACCGAAGCGGTAGACGATGGACTCGAAGAACTTGACTGCGCTGTGCCCTAATTGGTTGGTCATTGGCATGGCCTCGATCCACTCGGTGAATTTGTCGACTGCCACCAAGAGGTAGACGTAGCCTCCGCGCAACGATCTTGGCAGCTTGCCAACCATATCAAGCCCCCATTGTGCGAAGGGCCAAGCCAATGGAATAGGCCGTAGCTCTGTGTCTGGTGCGTGTGGCTTGTCCACGAATCGCTGGCAAGCATTGCATTTTTGGACTATGTCCTTGGTGTCGCGCATGGCCGTGGGCCAGTAAAATCCAGCTCGTAGAGCTTTGGCGACAAGGGCGCGACTGCCTGCGTGGTGCCCGCAGGTCCCTGCATGGATGTCGAGGAGTATTGCTCTTCCATCAGTCATGGAGACGCATCATTGTAGCACTCCTGTGATGCTGCGTTTATACAGTTCGCCGTTGAGAACGGCGAATGCCTTGGAGCGCCGCGTGATGTGTCGTGCATCTGTCAGATCGTCCGGTAGTCTCTTGCTGAGGAGGTACGTAATGTACGGCTGCGTCCTAGATTGCTCGATCATCATGATTCTCATTGGTCCCTCGAGTCCTGTGTCCAGCTCCAAGTCATCGAGTGCCATTGGGTCATTGGGTGGCGTAGCCCCCGAGTCCGTTGCTGCGCTTGTTTTCTTCCCTGCGGCCTTTGGCTTGATGGAGCGTTCGCATATGCGCTCGAGAAATACCCCAGGTGGTATGGGGGCGCGGGTAGAGCCTATGTTGGCGAGTGTGTCCACCTCCTCGTTGCTTTCGCGACCTATGTGTCACAACTCGCAACCATCAAAGTCTCCTTCGAGTGTATCGTAGAGGTCACGATACGCGATCATGTTGTCGTTCAGTGCGTCGCACTCGTGCATTGTTTGGTTGACGACCAACTTGGAGTCGCCATATATGATGAGCCTTTTGGCGCCACAGGCTTTTGCCATCCTCATCCCATGCAACAGGGCCTCGTATTTAGCCTCGTTGTTTGAGGCTGTGAACTGCATTCGTAGGATATATTTCAGCTTGTTCCCTTGAGGTGATGTCAATATGACACCTGCGCCTGCTCCGTCTTTCCGTTTGGACCCATCGAAGTGCATTGTCCAGAGGTAGGACATATCTGGCTTGTCCGGGAGCTGGTTCTCCATCCAGTGCATGAGAAAGTCAGGGAGCACTTGCGACTTGATGGTGTTGCATTTTTCGTATGTGATGTCTCATGGAGACAGCTCTATTCCCCAAAGCGCGACTCGTCCCGTGGTGTCAGGGTTATTGAGGATATGCCCCAACGGGGCATCGTTGACTACCACAATTGGGTGTTCCTGGAAGTAGTGGCACAGTCGCCCGGCGGTCATAAAGACGCCGTACGCCAGCTTCTGGTAGTGCGGGTAACGCTGTTTTGTTGGCGTGAGGACCTCGCTGAGGTAGTATACCGGGCGCTGTACGCTGTGGACTTTGTTTTCCTCAGCTCGCTCGACAACGAGCACTGTGCTGACCACCTGGTTGGTGGCGGAGATGTACAACAACAGTGGTTCCCTTTCTCGTGGAGTCACCAGTACTGGCGAGGTGGATAGCAAGCGCTTGAGATCTTCGAATGCTTCTTGTGCTTCATTGGTCCACTCGAATTTTTCGTCTTTGCGGAGGAGCTGGTAGAAGGACAGTGCCTTTTCACCCATCCGACTGATAAATCGACTGAGGGCCGCGATTCGTCCGGCCAGTTGCTGGACGCCTCTTATGTTCTTCGGCTTCTCCATGGCCAGTATGGCTTTTATCTTCTTCTGGTTCGCCTCGATCCCCCTCGCGGAGATGAGGTATCCGAGTAGCTGCCCAGATGGTACGCCGAAGGCGCATTTGTCCGTATTGAGCTTGATCCGGTAGCAATCGAGGTTGGCGAAGGTTTCACGCAAATCATCAATTAGAGAGGCTTCCTCCTTAGTCTTGATTACTATGTCGTCGACATAGACTTGGATGTTGCGACCTAGTTGTTCCTTGAGGCAAGTCTGCATGCATCGCTAGTAGGTGGCTCCCGCATTTTTTTAGCCCAAAGGGCATTGTGTTGTAGCAGAACACACCAAAGGGGGTTGTAAACGCTGTTTTCTCCTGATCTTCCTCCTTCATTCAAATTTGATTATAGCCTGAGTAGGCGTCGAGGAAGCAAAGGCGCTCGCATCCCGCGGTGGAGTCGATGATCTGGTCGATCCGTGGCAGCGGAAAGTGATCTTTTGGGCAGTGCTTGTTTAAAGAAGTGAAGTCCACACACATCCGTAGGATGTCTGTGTCCTTTTTTGGTACCAGCACCATATTGGCGAGCCAAGTGCTTTCCTTGATCTCGCGTATGAACTTGGCCTCGAGGAGTCTGTTGATCTCCATTCCGACTGCCTGCGCTCGTGGCTCGCATCGCTGATTGTTTGCTTGACTGGCCTTGCGTCGGGGTTGACGTTGAGTGCATGCTCGGCGAATTCCCTGGGAACTCCTGGCATGTCTGCAGGACACCAGGCAAAAATTTCCCAGTGCTCACGAAGGAATTCGACGAGCACGAGTTCCTATGCGAGACTCAAGTTGTTGGCGATGAGGGCCGTCTTGGCGGGATCCGATGGATGGACCTGCACCTTCTTTGTGTGCATGGATGAGTCGAAGGAGAGATCAGGTGAGCTTGGCCTACTCAAGGGAGGCAGACTGTTATCTGTCGTCACTTTCAGTCTTGCGAGTTCCTCCTGCATGTTGAAGGACTGGGAGATTCTATTGAATTCCCTGTCGCAAGCGTCAGATCTCTCAAAGTTCCCGTTGATCGTTATGACGCCGTTGGGACCTAGCATTTTCATCTATAGGTAGGCGTAGTGGGGTACTGCCATGAACCTGGCGAATGCGACGCACCCAAGGATGCAATGGTATTGTGAGGGCCAGTCGACGACCTCAAAGTCGATGCGCTCGCGCCGGAAGTTCTTCGGCGTGCCAAAGATGACGTCGAGGTTGATTTTGCCTGTGGGGTATCGCCTTTCCACGACGATGCGTGCGGAACGTTGTGTCCGATGCCTCCAAGCAGGTTAGAGGGATCCTCATTGCTCGCAAGGTACTCGCGAATATGAGGTTGATGCCGCTTCCGCCATCCATGAAGACGCGACTCATGTCGAAGCCTCCAATTTGCGCCTCGAGTACGAGGGGGCAATGACCTGGGCGAGGTACTTGAGGCGGGTGGTCGTGTTTGTCGAAGGTAATACATGACTCGCTACCACTGAGGTACTCAGTGGTGGATGGTGGCGAGTGCGTGGCCAAGTTGACTTGGCGAGTGATGGCCTTTTGCACCCTGTTGGAGGGGCGCCCCTTTTGGATCATCATGGTACCCATGGCCCGTGGGTATGGTTCGCCTCCGTGGTGCTGGTCCGGTGCAGCTCCGTTCGGGGGTGGCCCAGGTGGTGGTGGTGGTGCGCCATGTGCCACGACACCTAGAGCGGCTCCGTAGCCTCTTTCGACTGCGTTGCGGTTCATCCGAACCAATCCCTCGTGTAGCTTGAGGAACTCGCGGCAGTCCTTGAGGAGGTGGCTGGACTTTCTCTTGCCATCATGCTTGTCGATGTAGAAGTGTACCGTGCATGGCCCGGACAGTTTGTCCTCGATGGAGGTCGCGGGTGCCTCATCACGAGTGCGGCGTTGCCACACTTGCGTGGTTTTCCCGGAGTCGCGGTATCCGCCGCTGCGGTATCCGCTGTTGCGGTTATCGTCGCTTCTATCGGCGTAGCCGGCTGCGACCATGTTGACGTCATCGCGATCGTCGTAGACGCGCATGCAACGCTTGTCCCGGCGGTCGCGTCTGCGTTCGAGTTCTGCCTCCTCGTCGGAGTGAACGCGATTCTTCACCGAATCTTCTCCATCGGCCCACCGATTCGCGATCTCCATCAGGTGGTCGATGGTCTGGGGCTTTGAGCGGCCTATCTCCTCCCTGAGTTCCATGCAGCGGACACCACCGTTGAATGCATCAATCGCGCGGTCTTCCGAGATGTTCTCCGCGGAGTTCTTGATGATGGACCACCTTTGGATGTAAGAGCACAGCGATTCGCCAGATCTTTGCTGGTAGCATCTCAGTTCTTCGATTGAGGCGGGCCGTTTGTACGTGCCCTTAAAGTTGCGCACGAAGCTGTAGACCAGCTCATCCCAACTGTGAATGGATCCGCGTGGGAGGTTTTTGAGCCATGCCCGGGCGTCGCCCTACAGCTGTAGCTGCAAGCATTGCATGGCAGTACTTCGACTGCCTCTGTGTAGCCAGACGGAGGAGATGTGGTCCTCCAGCCAGATCTTAGGGTCCTGTAGACCGTCGAATTTCGGGTTCTCCGATGGGAGTTCAAACCCTTTAGGCATTTGCTTCTGCCTAATGGCTCTGCTGAAGCATCTGGCGCTGCAGAGCTCCCCATCTTCCTCTTCCGAGTCAGTCGACCGAGCATGTAGTGCCCTTGACTTGTCGATCTTGCGTTGTGTGAGGTCGTCGCACGCATCGTAGTCGCGATCGTGTCACAGTGAGCGGCAGCGTCGAGACAGGTCGCGACTATCATCGCTGGACGAGGGCGAGGAGTAGCGTTTTGCCCTTTTTTGGGTCTAGTACCGGCTCCTTGTTGAGGGCGGCCTCGATTAGCCCCAAGCCCGCGATCGTAGATTGGTGCATGGCCGTTCGGGGATCTCCAGCTGGCGGCTGGTTATTGAGGAGGTACATGGTGGCTACTGTCACCGCGGCTTGCGGTGTCCTGGGAACCACGTTGCCTCTTGTGCCGACTGTCATAGAGCCGAAGTCGAGGACTTTTGCAGCCTCTATGCGCTCTTGTTCGGTGAGGTGAGCCATCCGCGACTGGCTCTTCTTGGCGAGGTACTCGTTGCCTCTTTAGGAGGATCCTCCGTAGGAGGAGAGCCCAGCACGACGAAGGCTTGATTCGTCCGCTGCCTTTTTACGCGCCTCAAGTTGCGCGATTGCTTGTTTTTGGCGCTTGAATTCCTCTTTTAGGAGCCAGTGGTAGCCCATCAGCAGTTCCTGCGGGGACCCGAAGGGTAGAGGTGCGCCTCGTAGGGCTTCGCGACAGCGATCCCACTCTTGCTCGTTGAGCCTGATCACGACGCGTTCGCCGGTTTGCTCGTTGATCATGCTAGGAGGTTCGACTGCTCCTCCGTTGCCACCGTTACCGACATTGCCGCCATTGCCACCGTTGCCGGTGTTGGGTGGGTCGGTGCCGTTGCCGGTGTTACCACCGTTGCCGCGATTGGGTGGATCGGTGCCATTGTCGGTGTTACCACCGTTGCCGCGATTGGCGGAGGTGTCGCGCACGTTGATGACGGCGCACATGAAGTGATTAGGGAAGCTGTTGCTTCCACAACTTTTAGATCCGGGACCATAGGTTCCATCTTCAGTGGCTAGATCGCTTAGATCGGAGTCGCGACTGCTGTCGCGGACCGTGTTCTCGACTGCCACCGGAGCGTTGAGCTCGCTGAGGGTGCCGATCGATGGAGGGAACCATGATGCCGGGGCAATCGCCGGTGTTGTCGGCTGATCAGGCATGCGAAGCGTGCCCTAACCAATTTGGAAGCGGAAGCTCCCAATCGCCAGGCTGATTCCGTCGCCCACAGACTCGAAGGCCGGGCGGGTGGCCGGCGTGTGGACGGTGAAGTCGAAGGCGCCAAAGAGCTGACGAATCTCCGCTGTTGCAGAGTTGTAGATCGCAGTTGATGGGGCCGAAGAAGCCGCAACATCAACACTCCCAATTCCCATAGACGGCGCCAATTGACGAGGGTTTAAGTCGTCAATGCCCATTGTTATGGACTTGGGTTTTGGAGAAGGAGGGAGCGCTGGAGACATCTATCGGCTAGCAAACAAACACACACGGGACAAAGGATTTACCTAGGTTCGGGCCTCGTAGAGGTCCCTACTCCTGCTTGTCTGCTCGTGGAATTATTGAGGGAGTTGAAAGTTACAATGGTGCGCAGATGTAATCTGGCGAAGATTGTAGAAACTAGGGTTGCGTGTGTCCTTCCCGCTGCCCCCTCCTAGCCTTTATATAGATAGGCTAGGTCTCGGGTAGCAGGTCGAGTCGGTTACAAGTTAGGGTTTTCCCTTTAATCTTTCTATCTTTAGCTTCTTCTTGTTCTTCAAGCAATCGAGAGTCCGTAGGTTACTCGAGTCCCTCCATTTGGGCCTTGGCGACACCGTGGGCCTGTATGTATTTGGACCGTATATACCAAGCTCGAGTACCTGTAGGGTATACCCATGTCAGCGAGTGATTGCCATCTGCATTCGATTGGAGGGGCATCCTTTTTGAATCATCCCCATGTTGCCCATAGCTCCTGGGTACGGCTCACCTCCATGATGTTGGACTAGCGCAGCCGCGGATGGTGGTGGCCCGGGCAGTGGTGGCGGAGCGCCATGTGCCACAACGCCTGGGGAAGCTCCATAGCCCCTATTGATCGCGTCACGATTCATCTGAGCCAGGCTCTTGTGGAGTTTGAGGAACTCGCGGTAGTCCTTGAGAAGGTGGCTGGATTTTTTCTTGCCGTCGTGCTTGTCGATGTAGAAGTGCATGTTGCATGGTCCGGACAGTTTGTCCTGGATGGATGTTGTGTGTGCCTCATCGCGAGTGCGGCGCTGCCACACTTGCGTGGTTTTCCCACCGTCGCGGTATCCACCGCTGCGATATCCGCTATTGCGGTTGTCATCGCGTTTGTCAGCATAACCGGCTGCGACCATATTGACTTTGTCGTGGTCCTCGTAGATGCACATTCGACGTTTGCCTCGGCGGTCGCGTCTGCGCCCGAGGTCGTCGTCATTGTCGGAGTAGGTGCGATTTTTCACCGAATCTTCTCCGTCAGCCCACCGATTCACAATTTCCATCAGGTGGTCGACTGTTTTGGGCTTCGAGCGGCCTAGCTCCTCCCTGAGCTCTATGCGGCAAACGCCGCCGTTGAACGCGTCGATTGCATAGTCCTCCGAGATGTTTTCTGCGGATTTCTTGATGATGGACCACCTCTGGATGTACGAGCGCAGCGACTTGCCAGACCTTTGCTGGCAGCTTCTCAGTTATTCGATTGATGTGGGCCTTTTGTAAGTGCCCTTGAAGTTGCGCACGAAACAGTAGACCAGCTCTTCCCAGCTGCGAATGGATCCGCGCTGGAGGTTGTTGAGCCATGTGCGAGCGGCGCCCTGCAGCTACAGCTGTAGGCATTGCATGTCTGTGCTTTGACTCCTGTCGTGCAGCCTGATGGAGGAGATGTGGTCCTCCAACCAGATTTTTGGGTCCTGGAGGCCATCAAATTTGCGTTCTCCGACGGGAGTTTGAACCCCTTAGGCATTTGCTTCTACCTGATGGCCCTACTAAAGCATCTGGCGCTGCAGAGCTCAGTCTTGTCTTCTTCCGAGTTACCGAACAAGCATGCCTTGCCCGCATCTTGTCGACCTTGCACTGCGTGATGTCATCACGCGCATCGTAATCGTGGTCATGCCGCCGTAAGCGACGTCGCCGTGACAGATCGTGACTGTCATCACTGGAGGAGTACGAGTAGTAGTATTTGTCCAGAGCCTTGCTTTTCTTTGGCTCTGGTGTTGGTTCTTTGTAGAGGGCGGCCTCGATTAGCCCCAGGCCCGCGATCGTAGATCGGTGCATGGCAGCTCGCAGGTCTCCAGCCGGTGGATGGTTGTTGATGAGGTACATGGTAGCCGCTATCACAGCAGCTTGCGGCGTCTTCGGGAGCACGTTGCCCCGTGTATCCACCGTCATAGAGCTGAAGTCGAGGACTTTCACGTCTTCTATGCGTTTCTGCTCGGTGAGGTGGGCAGTCGAGATTGCCTTTTGTTGGCCAGGTACTCGTTGCCTTTGGAGGAGGATCCTCCGTGGGAGGAGAGCCCATCTCTCCGAAGGCTCGACTCGTCCGCCACCTTTCTGCGTGCCTCTAGTTGCGCGATCACCTGCTGCTAGCGCTTGAACTCTTCCTTCAGCAGCCAATGGTAGCCCATCAGCATGTCATGCGGTGTGTTGGGCGGGGGGGGGGGGGGGGGTAGAGGATTGCCCTATAGAGCTTCCCGACAGCGGGCACACTCGTTGTCGTTGAGCTTGATTAGCATACGCTCACCGGTGTTCTCATTTGTCGTTAGGTGCGACTCTCCTCCTGTCCCGTTATTGGTGGGCGCGCCGTTGGTGGGGCCGCCGTTGGGTGTACCACCGTTGGGTGGTCCGGTTCTAGATCCGGTGCCAGCGTTTTCGTGATTGACACCGGTATCGCCCGTGTTGATGACGGTGCACATGAAATGGTTGGGGAAGCTGTTGCTCCCACAACTTTCAGATCCGCAGCCGTAGGCTCCATCTTCTGTGGCTAGGCCACCCAGATCGGATCCGCGACTGCTGTTGCTGTCCGTGCTCCCAGCTGATGCCGAGGCGTTAAGCTCGCCGAGGGTGCCGATTGGTGGCGGGAACCACAATGCGAGAGCAATCGTGGGTGCCATCGGCTGGTCAGGCATGTGAAGCTTGCCCTGTTGACTGACCTGGAAGCGGAAGCTCCCAATCGCCAGGCTAATCCCATCGCCCACGGACTCAAAAGCCAGGCGAGTGGTCGGCGTGTGGATGGTGAAGTCAAAAGCGCCGAAGAGCTGGCAAATCTCCGTTGTTTCATAGTTGTAGATCGCGGTTGACAGGGCCAAAGAAGCCGTGACATCAGCACTCCCAGTCCCCACGGACGGTTCCAATTGACGAGGGTTCAACTCATCAATGCCCATTGTTATGGACTTGGGTTTTTGAGAAGGAGGGAGCGCCGGAGGCATCAATCGGCTAGTAAACAAGCACACATGGACGCAAGGTTTACCCAGGTTCAGGCCTCGTAGAGGTCCCTACTCCTGCTTGTCTTCTCTTGGAATTATCGAAGGAATTGAAGGTTATAGGGGTGCGCATATGCAATCTAGCAAGGGTTGTGAAAACTAGGGTTGTGTTCGTCCTCCTCGCCACCCCCTCCTAGCCTTTATATAGATAGGCTAGGTCTCGGGTAGCAGGTCATGTCGGTTACAGATTACGGGTCATCCCTTTGAACTTTCTATCTTAAGCTTCTTCTTGTGTTGCAAGCAATCGGAGAGTCCGTGGGTCACCCGAATTCTTCATTGGGCCTTGGCAACACCGTGGGCTTCTGCCGTATCTGGACCGTATATGCTGAACTCGAGTACCTGTAGGGTATACCCATGTCAACAAGAGGTGGCAGAGGGACTGAGAGGTAGGTCGGATGGCGGCTGAGGGACCGGGGTGGGGGCAACTGTTGGGTCCGCAACATAGAAAACAATTTTTTTCCTACGGTGTGTACTACACGCCAAGATCTATCTACTAGGTACAAAGCAACGGGTGGACATACATCCAACGAGAACTTACCCACGTAGACAACAAGCTTTGTTAACGAGTAGGAACTCGTGGTTGATGTAGTCGTACACTTGCTGATCTCAAGATCGTGAGGAAGTCCGAGCGCCGCAACTCAGCAGCGCATCCGCACTCGCACACACGTTCAAGCCACCGGACAACCTCCACCTCCTCGCTCCAGCGATCCAGCGGAAGCAGCAACTCCTTCCAGACGAAATGCCACCGGGAACATGTATCTCGCTAATCCGAGACCATGGGGGAATAATTCTAGAGGGGGAGAGAGATCCTTCACAAGGAGGTGTGTGGATGAAGGAGGGAATGGGTGGCCTTTTATAGGAGGAGGGGGGTGCCCCCTCTCTCCATGGCCGGCGCATGGGGGGTGACCCCTCACCTCCCCCATTCATGTGGTGGTAACCCCTCCACATTAAAATGCCTCTTCACATTCCCTTTTAAAGTCTCCACTTTAAATGCATTAAATTTCTCCAAATTTAATGCTCTCACATTTAATAAAACTCTTTTATTAAATTTATTCAGAATTTTGTTAATTACTTTAGTTAACAAACATTCACATATACCCCCTTGCAATATTTCAATATCACATGCAGAACCACCTTCTGCAATTTCACCCGAAACAATTTCCGGTTTCTATTGAAACAATTCTTGCACTTTGCAATTTTTTCGTCTGAAACATATGTGCTCCAAAATGGTGTCCGGTAACTCTTAAGTGTGCCACCCTACGGTTCGCGAATAATGCAGACATGATCGAGACCCTTCTCCAATCAATAATCAGCAGCGGGACCTGGAGATCCGTACTGACTCCTACACATTCAACGATGACTCCTGTGATCGTGAGAACCTTTAACGCTTGTAACTAAATCCCTTTGTCTCTCGATATATTACATGTCCGAGATTCGATCATCGGTATCTCCATACCTAGTTTGATCTCGTTACCGACATGCACTCTTTTCTCGTTCCCGTGATATAACATTCTAGTGATCACATCACTTGCTTGCAAGCTATCCTAATGTGATATCACCGAGAGGGCCTAGAGTATATCTATCCGTCATCTGGATTGACAAATTCCACTCTTGATCCATGAGCCTCAACATAACACCTTCGTAGTACTGAACCCATCTTTATAGTCACCCTGTTACGGTGTGACGTTTGATGTTATCAAGATACTCTTCCGGTGTTAGCAATTAACATGATCTCATGGTCTAAGGATAAAGATTACTTCGTATGATGTTATAGCAATATAAACATAATGACTTGATCGTAATGCTATACTTCGGATGAATGTTCATCACATCATTCCACCAATGGTGTGACCTTGTTATTAACAACATCCAATGTCCATGATCAGGAAACCTTGATCATCTTGTTAATCAACAAGCTAGTCTATAAGAGAGGCATGACTAGGAACCCTTTTTGTTTATTAAACACACATGTATTGAT
Organism: Avena insularis; assembly: GCA_023614405.1. NCBI lineage: Eukaryota > Viridiplantae > Streptophyta > Magnoliopsida > Poales > Poaceae > Avena > Avena insularis. The sequence continues at coordinate 604,517,793 of CM042690.1, read as the reverse complement.
GTTTCTGAATCAATACATTTCTAGCATGTAAAATAAACATCTATCATGTATAAGGAATATATAATAACAACTTTATTATTGCCTCTCAGGGCATATTTCCTTTAGTCTCCCACTTGCACTAGAGACAATAATCTAGTTCACATAGTGATAAATCTAACACCCATGGAGTTCTGGTGTTGATCATATTTTGCCCTAGGGAGAACTTTAGTCAACGGATCTACTACATTCAGGTCCGCGTGTACTTTACAAATCTTTATATCTCCATCCTTGACATGCCCGCGGATGGAGTGAAACCGGCGCTTGATATGTTTGGAATTCTTGTGAGACCTTGGTTCCTTTGCATTGTCTATGGCTCCATTGTTGTCACAATAGATCACCATCGGGTCCAACGCACTAGGAACCACACCCAGTTCCGTAATGAACTCTTTCATCTAAACTGCCTCCTGCGCCGCTTCTGAAGCAGCAACATATTCCGCCTCCATTGTTGATCCAACCACCACAGGTTGTTTGGAACTCCTCCAACTAACTGCTGCTCCGTTCAAGAGAAATACGTATCCGGATTGAGACTTAGAGTCATCCGGATCGGTGTCAAATCTAGCATCGACATAACACTTAGCGACTAGCTCTTCTTCACCTCCGTATATAAGAAACATATCCTTAGTTCTTCTCAAGTACTTGAGGATGTTCTTTACCGCTATCCAGTGTTCCGAACCTGTATCAGATTGGTACCTACTAGTCAAACTAATAGCATGTGCCAGATCCGGTCTTGTACATAGCATGGCATACATAATAGAGCCTATGGCCGAGGCATAGGGGATCTTATCCATCATCTCTCTTTCTTTCGCCGTAGCCGGACTTTGAGTCTTACTCAATGTCTTGCCTTGCAACATAGGTAAGAACCCCTTCTTAGTTTTGTCCATATTAAACTTCTTTAATATCTTATCAAGGTATGTACTCTGCGATAGCCCAATTAGGCGCCTTGATCTATCTCTATAGATTTTAATGCCTAATATATATGATGCTTCACCAAGGTCTTTCATCGAAAATTTGTCGTTAGATAACTTTTAACACTGTTTAAAAGATCTATATCATTTCCAATCAATAATATGTCATCCACATATAATATCAGAAATGCCACATTGCTCCCACTCACTTTCTTGTAAATACAAGCCTCTCCATAAGTTTGGACAAATCCAAACTCTTTGATCACCTCATCAAAGCGGAGATTCCAACTTCGTGATGCTTGCTTCAGTCCATAGATGGATCGCTGAAGTTTGCACACCTTATTAGCATCCTTAGGATCGACAAAACCCTTAGGTTGTATCATATACAACTCTTCTTCAATCTTACCATTGAGGAATGCAGTTTTGACATCCATCTGCCATATTTCATAATAGAAATATGCAGCAATTGCTAACATAATCCTAACCGATTTAAGCATCGCTACGAGAGAGAATGTTTCATCATAGTCAACTCCTTGAATTTGTCGAAACCCATTTGCGACAAGTCGAGCCTTATAGATGGTCACATTACCATCAGCATCGGTTTTCCTTTTAAAAATCCATTTATTCTCAACGGCCTTTCGGTCGTGAGGTAAGTCCACCAAGTTCCAAACTTGGTTCTCGTACATGGATTCCATCTCGGATTTCATGGCTTCTAGCCATTTGTTGGAATCCAGGCTCATCATCGCTTCTTCATACGTTGTAGGGTCATCCATTTCATCAACCATGAAATTCACAATAGGATTGCCGTACAGTTCAGGAGCTGCACATGTCCTGCTTGACCTGCGAGGTTTGGTAGTGTCCTCTTTCGGAGTTTCTTGATCATTATCAATAGCTCTCTCTTCATCAGGTGAAGTCAACTCCGAAACAACTTCCGGTGCTGCGCCACTCGCCATTCCATGAAGAGAAGGTTCAATAACCTCTTCAAGTTCTACCTTCCGACTACTCACACCTTTCACGAGAAACTCCTTCTCAAGAAAGGATTCATTCTTGGCAACAAAAACCTTGCCCTCGGATCTGTGATAGAAGGTATACCCAATTGTTTCCTTAGGGTATCCTATGAAGACGCATTTTTCTGCTTTGGGTTCGAGTTTATCCGGTTGAAGTTTCTTCACATAAACATCGCATCCCCAAACCTTAACAAATGACAGCTTAGGTTTGTTTCCAAACCATAATTCATACGGTGTCGTTTCAACAAATTTAGATGGTGCCCGATTTAAAGTGAATGCAGCTGTTTCCAGTGCATAACCCAAAAATGACAGAGGTAAGTCAGTCAGAGACATCATAGATCGAACCATATCCAATAAGGTACGATTACGACGTTCCGACACACCATTACGTTGTGGTGTTCCGGCAGGCGTGAGTTGTGAAACTATTCCACAGTCTTTCATATGTGTGCTAAACTCGTAACTAAGATACTCTCCTCCATGGTCGGACCGCAGAAATTTGATCTTTCTGTTACGATGATTTTCCACTTCATTCTGAAATTCCTTGAACTTTTCAAAAGTTTCAGACTTGTGTTTCATCAAATAGATATACCCGTATCTACTCAAATCATCCGTGAAAGTAACAAAATAACGATATCCACCTCGCGCCGACACACTCATTGGTCCACACACATCAGTATGTATGATCTCCAACAGATCTGTCGCCCGTTCCATTGAACCGGAAAACGACGTTCTAGTCATCTTGCCCATAAGGCATGGCTCACATGTATCAAATGATTCAAAATCAAGTGATTCCAAAAGTCCATCAGAATGGAGTTTCTTCATGCGTTTAACGCCAATATGACCTAGACGGCAGTGCCACATATATGTAGACATATCATCATCAAGTTTAATCTTTTTAGCATTAACATTATGAATGTGCGTAATATTACTATCGAGATCCAATAGAAATAAACCATTCAACATATGTGCATGACCATAAAAGATATCATTCTTATAAATCGAACAACCATTGTTCTCAGATTTAAAGGAATGACCACTTTGCATCAAACACGATCCAGATACAATGTTCATGCTCAGTGCAGGCACCAAATAACAATTATTTAGGTTTATAACTAATCCAGATGGAAAATTGAGAGGTAGCGTCCCGACGGCGATCACATGAACTCTTGATCCATTGCCGACCCGCATCCTGACATCATCCCTTGCTAGCTGTCGCTTGTTCCGTAGACCATGAACCGAGTTACATATATTAGCAACCGATCCGGTATCAAATACCCAGGTGCTACTGCGAGTACTAGTCAAGTACACATCAATAACATGTATATCACATATACCTTTGTTTGCCTTACTGGACTTCTTGTCCGCCAAATACTTGGGGCAGTTAAGGCTTCAATGGCTCCCCTTGCAATAGTAGCACTCGGTGTCGACTTAGGGCCAGCCGGGGTTTTTTTCGAGCGTGCAGCAGACTTGCCACCCTTCTTTCCCTTGTGCTTGCCTTTCTTTTCCTTCTTGAAACCGGTGGTCCTATTGATCATCAACACTTGATGTTCTTTCCTAATCTCCACTTCTGTAGTCTTAAGCATTGACAAAAGCTCGGGAAGAGACTTCTTCATGCCCTGCATATTATAGTTCATCACAAAGCTCTTGTAGCTAGGTGGCAGAGATTGGAGAACACGATGTATGCCTAAGTCAATGGGAATCGTTATTCCCAAGGACACAAGCTTATCGGCGTACCCAGACATTTTGAGTACGTGCTCACTAACGGAGCTGTTTTCCTCCATCATGCAGCTAAAGAACTTTTCTATAGCATTATAACTCTCACGGCAGATGGGTATCAAAATCATTTTCAATTCTCCCATGGTATCAAAGGCATTGCCACTTTCAAACGCTCAAGTTCGCTCTAGCCCATACAAGATGCCGCAATGAACTAAGTTAGGTCCTCCTGACGAGTCACATAGACATTCTTTTCCTCGTCAGGGGCATCAGGAGCTGGTGGGGGGCCTAGCGGCGCATCTAGCACGTATTGCTTTTGTGCAGCAGTGAAGAGAATCCTCAAATTCATAGCCCAGTTGGTGAAGTTGCTACCATTCGCAGCAAGTTTCTCTTTCTCCATGAACACATTGAAATTAAAAGCAGGTGGTGCCATCTACTGCAGAATTTGTAAAGTTTATTTAGACTAAGTTTATGATAGATTGAGTTCAACTAATCCAAATTACTAATGAACTCCCACTCAAAAACGACATCCCTCGTGTCCTTTTGGTGATTACATGAACCAAATCCACTATACTAAGTCCGATCATCACGTGAGTTGATATAGCTTCAAAGGCGAGCATCTATATGGGCATCATATCAACCATATGACTCATGCTTAACCTTTCGGTCCGTGTTCCGAGGCCATGTCTGTACATGCTAGGCTCGCCAAGTAAGAACCTTAGTATTCGCGTGTGTAAAACTGTCTTACTCCCGTTCCTATGAAAGCGTAGATTCGAGTACACCCGATCATCACGTGATGTCTCGAAACACGATCCATAGAACGGTGCATACTCAAGGAAGAACACATTTTTATCTTGATATCTAAAAGAGGGATCATCTTATAATGCTATCAAACGCGCCAAACTAGCAGCATAAGATGCTAACATCTAATGTGTAAAGTGAGATGATATGGTCCATGCATTTGATCTCTATCACTTGCATCGTGGTATGATCTCTATCATTCCTTTGTGTGTAAGGCCAAGGTCTATGGAACTTACACGTTGAGTGTGTTGTAAGAGTATCCACCATACATCTACTTACAACAATACCATATCAATACACTAGCCCAGCAACGATCTAAACTAGACGCCTCTAATTTATCAATTGCAAGTTTTACGTGGCTTAGGGCTTTCAGAGATAGAACCATTCTTACCTACGAACATGAACCACAACGAGGATAACTAAGTTATTAGCAACTCGTTGTAAATCAGATATTGACTATAGTAGGAGAGACAGACACCCGCCAGCGACTTATGCAAAACAAGTTGCATGTCAGTCGTGGAACCGGTCTCATGTATGATGACATGTAAGGTTGATCCGGGCCGCTTCATCCCACTATGCCACCAATATCCAAAATACATAGAAGATGCAATAACATGATCACCATCGCCCACATATCAACCATATGTGTACTACCCGTGCTAAGCACCTACGCATAGATCAGGCTCTGATATCACTGTTGGGTCCGCAGCATAGAAAACAAAAATTTTCCTATGGTGTGAACTACACGCCAAGATCTATCTACTAGGTACAAAGCAACGGGTGGACATACATCCAACGAGAACTTACCCTCGTAGACAACGAGCTTTGTTAACGAGTAGGAACTCGTGGTTGATGTAGTCGTACACTTGCCGATCTCAAGATCGTGAGGAAGTCCGAGCGTCGCAACTCAGCAGCGCATCCGCACTCGCACACACGTTCAAGCCACCGGACAACCTCCACCTCCTCGCTCTAGCGATCCAGCGGAAGCAGCAACTCCTTCCAGACGAAATGCCACCGGGAACATGTATCTCGCTAATCCGAGACCATGGGGGAATAATTCTAGAGGAGGAGAGAGATCCTTCACAAGGAGGTGTGTGGATGAAGGAGGGAATGGGTGGACTTTTATAGGAGGAGGGGGGTGCCCCCTCTCTCCATGGCCGACGCATGGGGGGGGGGGGTGACCCCTCACCTCCCCCATTCATGTGGTGGTAACCCCTCCACATTAAAATGCCTCTTCACATTCCCTTTTAAAGTCTCCACTTTAAATGCATTACATTTCTCCAAATTTAATGCTCTCTCATTTAATAAAACTCTTTTATTAAATTTATTCAGAATTTTGTTAATTACTTTAATTAACAAACATTCACATATAGCCCCTTGCAATATTTCAATATCACATGCAGAACCACCTTCTGCAATTTCACCCGAAACAATTTCCGGTTTCTATTGAAACAATTCCTGCGCTTTGCAATTCTTTCGCCTGAAACATATGTGCTCCAAAATGGTGTCCGATAAATCTTAAGTGTGCCACCCTACGGTTCGCGAATAATGTAGACATGATCAAGATCCTTCTCCAATCAATAATCAGCAGCGGGACCTGGAGATTCGTACTGACTCCTACACATTCAACGACGACTCCTGTGATCGTGAGAACCTTTAACGCTTGTAACTAAATCCCTTTGTCTCTCAATATATTACATATCCGAGATTCAATCATCGGTATCTCCATACCTAGTTTGATCTCAAGCATCTTGACATGCACTCTTTTCGCTCCGTGATATAACATTCTAGTGATCACATCACTTGCTTGCAAGCTATCCTAATGTGATATCACCGAGAGGGCCCAGAGTATATCTATCCGTCATCTGGATTGACAAATTCCACTCTTGATCCATGAGCCTCAACATAACACCTTCGTAGTACTGAACCCATCTTTATAGTCACCCTGTTATGGTGTGACGTTTGATGTTATCAAGATACTCTTCCGGTGTTAGCAATTAACATGATCTCATGGTCTAAGGATAAAGATTACTTCGTATGATGTTATAGCAATATAAACATAATGACTTGATCGTAATGCTATACTTCGGATGAATGTTCATCACATCATTCCACCAATGGTGTGACCTTGTTATTAACAACATCCAATGTCCATGATCAAGAAACTTTGATCATCCTGGTAATCAACAAGCTAGTCTATAAGAGAGGCATGTCTAGGAACCCTTTTTGTTTATTAAACACACATGTATTGATGTTTTCGAATCAATACATTTCTAGCATGTAAAATAAACATCTATCATGTATAAGGAATATATAATAACAACTTTATTATTGCCTCTCAGGGCATATTTCCTTCAGCAACGGGGTATGGGGGTCGCCAGCAGCGACGCCGGCGAAAATGGGTGCGACGGGTCAGGAGGCGGAACATTTTCTCGGATGTGACCTCGGAGGAGTAAATTTAGGAGTTGGCTGCCACTTTTACTCCTCCGATGAGTATAATTTTACTCCTCTAACCATTTAGGAGTTCGGTTAGGTGTCGCCGTTGCGTATTTTTACTCCTTTAACTGATTTTAGGGGATCGGTTAGAGATGCCCTTACCGCATTTCATAGCTTGATTGGGAGCCTGGGCACACCATTTAGATTATTAGGGAAGATGAAGTAGCTAACAATGCGACAATCCATTCCTGAAATCTACTAGGGAATCCATGCCTTTGAAGGAGATCAAGGATATACTCCCAACGGATCAAGTCAAGCGCCTTGCAGATGTCAAGTTTGAATAAAAAAGAAGGGGTCTTGTTCTTGTGGAATCTTTTTGCTAAGTTCTTAACATAGAGGAAGTTGTCATGGATGCTTTTTGTCTTGATGAAGCTTTGGAAACAATGTCATTCATAAGCGGTCCAAGCCGAACAGATAGCATATTTGCTACTCTCTCTGTCCCAAAATAGATGTCACAAATTTTACAAAATTTGGATGTATCTAGACACTATTTAGACTAGATACATCCAATTTTATACAAATTTGCGACATCTATTGTGGGATAGAGGGGTAGAATCTTTGTGATGCCATGGATGAGACTAATGAGTCTAAAAATTGGAGATGTCTTCCCCCATCCTTCTTAGGCAAGAGGGCAACATTTGTGGAGCTAAGACAATGAAAGTTGTACATGTGAAGGTTCCCAAATTGATTGAGAGCTCTCATGGTATCCTCTTTAATTATATCCCAACAATGCTTGTAGAAAGCTCTGGTAAAGCCATACGGTTTGGGAGCCTTGTTCCCGTGTATTTGGTTAATGGCATTCTTCATCTCCTCATCGGTGAAGGGATTCCCAAGAGATTGTATGTCCGGGTCCTCAAACTGAAGCTCATCCCATTTGAAGTCTTTTGTGTGACTTGCACTTCTTCCATCACTTTTGGGAAGTGTTAATTGATGATCTTCTCCTTCTTCTCATGGTCGGTAACCCACCCATTATTATCTACCACCCACATGCTTCTTTAGAAGATTTCTAGGCGACGCACTATCTTGAGGGCATCGTTAAATGCAGACAATGAGTCCCTTTTTGTGCCCCTCTAAAGAGGATATTCAAAACCTTGCCTCCATCCTCCATGGCATTGTGGAGGTCATCGATCTTTGCACAAACTTTGAAAAAAAATCATGGTGCCAATTAGATATAGCCATATTGATCTCGAGGATATCCTTGGAGGCCTCCCGGTGGAGTGTCCTCCTTCTCCCTCAAATACCTTGGATTTCCTCTCTCAATTTGGGGGCTCACAAGAGCGAAGTTTCAACATCTTGAAGACAAAGTTGTCAACAAGATAGCAATGTGGAATGGAAAGTTTATTATGATGGAGAAGAGGCGCTCTACTTAAATCGGTGCTCACCTCCCAATCTATCTAGCACTTGGCACCGCTCATCGTTCCTACCGGTACCTTACAAAACATCAAGAAGGTTGAGAGGCCCTTCATTTGGGTGTCCACCGACAAAGTCTCGGGTGGCCAATGCAAAGTAAATTGGAAATGGTATGTAGCCCAAACAATCTTGGAGGCCTTGGTGTTCTCAACACCGAATTCTTTGCGATGGCCCTTCGTTTGATGTGGACATGGATTGTATGGAAGGAAAAAATAAAATTTGGTGTGTTTGGGGAATCCATGCAACCAAACAGACATGAACCTTTCCTATGCCGCCTCTACAATAATAGTAGGAAACATAGAGAATATTCCTTATTGGGGTGCACCTTGGTTAAACAGCTTGAAGCTAAAAGACATAGCCCTCCTCATTTACATCATCTCCTTGAGAAAGAAGTGGAATATATCAAGAAAGCTCTCACCAACAACGTGAAGTATCGAGATGTCCCTAGAGGGGGAAGGTGGTGAATAGGCATTTTATAAACTATTATGGATTTGGTTGAAAGAATGCGGAAGTAAATTAACATTTATATTTTAAGCACAAAAACTAAATAATCTAGGATCAATTAAATGCACAAACAACAACTAGAGATAAGCAAGATAGCACAAAATATATTTCAGAAGTGATAAACAAGATATAAATACTTCAAGCTCAATGACTATCACAATATGAACTCGAGTATAGAGATAAATGTGGAATGCCGAGACGTAGAAGTATCCTAATGTTCACTTACACTTAAGTAAGATAATCACCATTGGAGAGGTTAGGGTTACCACCAAGGAACCCTAAACACCATGAAGGCTGACCTTTTTCCCCAAGCCCCCTCATGGAGATAAGGGCGCTTTCCTTATGTCTAGCTTTTCCTCCACACCAGAGATGGAGAGCTCCACAACAAATTCACAAACTCCATGAAGGAGAATCCCAGACCTCTCCGCAATCTTCCACAAAGAGGTCACCACGACACCAACTTTCAAGCCAACTAGGCGGTTACCCTCCAAGAGTAACAAGATCATGGTCTCTCATTCGAACAAATTGTGATGGAGAGCTCAACAAATATAGTATTTTTAAAATGCTAAGAACAAACTCTATATAATGAAGGTCATAAAACCAAAAAAATCAAGAGATAAAATTTCAAGAATGGAGAGGTGTGAAACCTCCCAAAATGAAGAACCAGTAAGACTTCAAAACTTGAAAACACAATAGAATATGCATACATATTCCATTTTCCATGAACTTCGACTTGTTGAAAAGCTAGCAACAAGCTCAAGAGACCCACCCTGAGAACACAATAATCAGTAAAATAGGGAAGTGGAAAGTATGCAAAGGATTTAACTCCGTATAACGATGTGATCAAGTTACTCAACCTAAATCCCCTATTCATAGTGTGGCTATCTATCCTATAACCCGGTCTAACAACAGACACCTTGAGACTGGTAAAAGGAAAACCTAGCACGGCCATACCTTTGCCTTGCACATACCACTTGAACTTGATGATGACGCTTTATGCTTCCTTCAAGCCAGAATTCATCACTTGATCATTGTTATTTGGCGAAGACTCATAATTTACTCCCCACACACCACTATGGAATAGCTACATTATGGAACATCTTCACATGCCCATTATCACCAAAAGGATGGAAAGCTTCAAGCATATGATATTATCGAGATGCTTATCTTGAACTTGCACTTATTAGGCTTGATGGTCATCAACCCTTGCTGACACCCTATCACTAGAAGAATAGTTGTCAGCCATAACAGATTGGTCCATCGAGCGTGGTAGAAGGTGCACCTTATGCCACGACCTCGTTATTGTTTCCGCGGTAGATGGAAATCTTTTTCTGTTTTCAAGGCACCCTACTACAACGAAATCATTAGAAACATGGTAGAAGCCTGACCAAGCCAAGGTAGATGTTCGATTTTTGGTTCCTCGCCCGATTTTGACTCTAATGGATGCCACCCAAGTATTTTGAAGCCCGTGGTGAAGAAGATATGCCCTAGAGGAAAATAATAAATAGGTGGATTATCATATCTCTAATTAGTTCATAATAGTTTCATACTATGCTATAACTATATAAAGATGAAACATTGATACATGTATGGTATGTAAACAAACCAAGTCCCTAGTAGCCTCTATTCAACTAGTTTGTTGGGCAACCGATGATCAAGGTTTCTAGTTGAAAATTGAGTCATATCATTGGAGGATTATATGATGGACATTACCCATATAAGTATTGCAATGTGATCAAGTCACATGGTTCATCGTTGCAATTATTAGAAACTAAATGACCTTCTCCTTAGACCGTGAGATCATACTCACTGTCTCCTACGGCTGCTTTGATCACACCAAACACCATGACCGTAATTGGGTGACAATAAAAGTGTGTATTGGGTATTCCGGAGGAACAGTTGAGGCCTATGCATCAAGATTGGGATTTGTTCACCTGTGTGACGGGATGATACACTGGGCCCACTCGGTGAGATTGTATCCAATAGATTGTAACCATTGACTAGCTTAGGGGATACAATATCATGATAACAATTTAAGTGGACTTGTCAGTAACGAGATTGGTATAGTGATACCAAATATCAAATCTCAGATAAGTCATGTATCAAAGAAACAAAAGGATAGGGACATAGAGTTTATGGATTGAAACGATAGAGTTTTGTGGAATGCACAGGGGTCATTATGGACATATTGGTCCTGCTATTGATCATTGATCGGAGAGATATCTAAATCATGTTTGTTCCATTCCCAAACCGTAGAGTAACACACTTAAGGGTCTAATGAGATTCTGAGATCACTATGGAAGCGAAGGGATCACCGACAAGGAAGAGAATCAAATCGTTCCGAGAGAAGATTATTGGAATACTTTCGAAGAGGATCCGGAGTTGTTCGGAGAAGGAAAATAGTCAAAAGGTGTTTTGGATTAATAGAGATTTAATAATATGCATTTATATACTAATTGTGAATTAATATATGAAATAAATAATTAAAATTAATATTAATGGGGCAACTTCATCTGTTGGGCCAAATCCCTAGAGGGAAGCCACCATAATGGGCGGCAACAGACGCCGCTGCTGCTAGGCCCCACTGGCTAACCCACGTGGGCCGGGCACGTGCAAGCGTGCGCGGGGGTGCTAGAGAGAAAGCGAGTTGGCGTGTGCTAGTGTGCCAGGCCGGCCTTGCGAGAATAGATGGATGCAGGCATGCACGAAGGTGGACCGTGCCCAAGGCCCACCGGCCAAGACACTACCGCGCATGCCACCAGCTGGACCGTGGGCATGTGGGCTAGCGTGGGGGCCCACCCGGCCGGCGAGCTGCCTCCTGTCCTCCTTTTCTCTTGTCCCACCCCAGGACTTCAGAGAGGGAGTCCTCCCTTTTCCCCTATATAAAGAGGTCTATATTGATGGGAAAAAGATACACAAAAATAAAAGGGTTTTTACTAAGGCATTTTTATTTAGGGAATTTCCCTTTCTCTCTCAACATGTAATCTTGCGAGTGCGGTTCTGAGAAGAACTGCACACGTAGGAGTTGACACCACCAGCACGTCGTCACGCTACTAGATCCTAGTTCTAGAGGGTCTACTTTTGCATCCCTATTGTATCAAGGAGAACGGGAGTCATCATCAGACACCGTATGTGTGCGATACCTCGGGGACACCACCACTTGTGCTATTGGAGCTATCATGCAAGCACTAGGATATGACATGCGGGGAGAAATGCAACCTTGAGGTCATCTACGAGTACGACTACTTCATCCATGTTCCCTGCGGGATGTTAACCGCGTTCGGTATACAAGCGTATATTACCGAACCTCCATCCCCGTTACTGCTTAACACATAGATATATCTGGGCATGGGTGTTGTGATATCCTCAATTTTTTTGTTTTCCGCTGCTGACGAGGCGTAACCTCGGCAATGCCCATGGTTATGGATTTAGGGTTTTGTGGAAAAGAGAATGCTGGGAATTTCATCGACTAATCAGAAAAACAAGGGATTCGAGGTCATCTGATTATCGGGGAAAGTATGGTTATAGATTGCTCAAAGCTTCGGTACCTCTCTGTTGGCTCCTCCCAGCCTTTATAAAATAGGCTGGGTCCCTAAGCCGTATATAGATAGGTTACAAGTTATAATTACAACACTAACAAAATGTCAGTTCCTATTTCTTTCTTGATTGCCAAGACACACTTTTGTCCGTCAGATGCTTCCTAAACTTCTCTTATTCTTCATGGTCTTCATGCGCTGTAGGCTTTTGTATTCCTAGGGTAGTTAATCAGAAGGACAAGACAAGTCATGCCCATGTCAGCTACCGAACCCCTTCACATGGGGCCATCATGTCAGTGTCTCCAGCGGATCAATTTTTCGGTCGTACCTCCCTGTTTTGAACTTCATAACATTGCTCGATGCATCAACCATTTATGTAGGGGTTCCGTGTATGAAAACAATAATTTTTACCCTATGCCCCTGAACCCCTGATGTTGCCAGGACCTATCTATTAGTAATATAGTAACGAGAGGGGCTTTTCGCAAACTTACCCTTGAAGACCGAAAAGCGTTGTCAACGCTCAGGAGAGCGTGGTTGATGTAGACGAGCCGAAGCTGACCTCAAGGTCGTGATGAAGTCCTCGTGCTCCCTTGGCTCCAATGACTTGAGTGCCTCAAGTGTGACACCTCACAGGGAGTTACACACGTCCGGTGCCTGATGATGACTCCCGCTTCTCCGATCCAGCAGCAGTTGCAAAAGTAGAGCTCCTAGATCCGAATCCTGCATCGCGACGGTGCTCCACGGTGAAGATGTCTCTCGTTCGCGCAGTCCGATCCTGGGACCACGGTCACGAGAGAGAGAGAGAGTATCAATTGGAGGTCTTCCCAAAAGTGAGAAGACCTTTATTGAATATTGTGTGTATTTATCTGGCCAAATACCCCCACTATATATAGGGGAAGGGGAGGTACTACCTCCCTCAAAGTCCCGGGGTGGGACTAAAGGAGGAGGAGGTGGGGGGAGGCGCCGCCGGCTACCCCTCCATGGGCCCCACGTGGGTGGCTGGCCCAATAGGGCCTCCGGCCACCCCCTTGGCCCCTCCTAGGGGTTCAAACCCCTCTTGGGCCCTTTCCCCTCCGGGAATTGGCCCATTAAGCCCTTTGACCATTTAACTGATTTTATCTTTTATGAAATAATTATGAGTAAATGATTAAATCAATATTTAACATTCATTCACATATTATTCATTCTCTGTGGCTATGGAACACCTTCCACCTCCACTCCGGACATCCTCCGGACTTACCGAAACCCTTCCGGTTTTCTCTCTAATATTCTTTGGCGATTCTTCCGATCCTATAAACACTCTCTAAGCATCATCAAGCCCTTAAGCGTGATACCCCACGGTTTGGGAACACTCCAGACATGGTCGGGACACTCCCGCACCAATGATCAATAGGGGGACCTAGATGGCCATGTGACGCCTGTGCGTTCCACAAAGATCTTTCATCGTTTGAACCGGGACAATCGTGTCTTATTCCCTTTGTCTCTCGATACTTGCATTGCCCGAGATCTGATCAATGACATAATCATGTCATGTTCAATCTCGTTACCGAACAATGCTACTTGACTCGTTCCGACAAGTGATATCCCTGTGATCAAATCACATGTTGCGCAGCTATTGGATATAACTTCTCCGAGTGGGCCCTTGAGTATCTTTCCGTCACATGGACGGACGAATCCCGCTCTTGACACAAATTGCCTCTATGATTTCCTCCGAGTACCTGAACACACCTTTATAACCACTGTATTACCAAGTGGCGCTTGATGCTATCAAAGCACTCTCGAGAGATAGTGATTGATATAGCCTCATGGTCTAAGGAATACTCTACGAGGATCCATTTCTAATCATCGTAACTTGAACTTCGTGACATGATCGGGTCACGATGTTTAGGTTGGGTATTAGTTCATCATCTCATTCTCAGAATTAGTTGACTCCATTTCCAATTGGCATAAATGCCACATGATCAGGAAACATGATCATTTGTTGATCAATGAACCAGTGACTAGAGTTTCATTGGGAACCCCTAGTTGTTTCTATATCACACGTGTATTGATGTTTCCACTCAATTGTTGGGTCTGCAGCATAGAAAACAAAAATTTTCCTACAATGAGAACTACACGCCAAGATCTATCTACTAGGTACAGAGCAACGGGTGGACATACATCCATCGAGAACTTACCCTCGAAGACAACGAGTTTAGTTAACGAGTAGGAACTCGTGGTTGATGTAGTCATACACTTGCCGATCTCAAGATCGTGAGGAAGTCCGAGCGCCGCAACTCAGCGGCGCATCCGTACTCGCACACACGTTCAAGCCACCGGACAACCTCCACCTCCTCGCTCCAGCGATCCAGCGGAAGCAGCAACTCCTTCCAGACGAAATGCCACCGGGAACATGTATCTCGCTAATCTGATACCATGGGGGAATAATTCTAGAGGGGGAGAGAGATCCTTCACAAGGAGGTGTGTGGAAGAAGGAGGGAGAGGGTGGCCTTTTATAGGAGGAGGGGGGTGCCCCTCTCTCCATGGCCGGCGCATGGGGGGGGGGTGACTCCTCACCTCCCCCATTCATGTTGTGGTAACCCCTCCACATTAAAATGCCTCTTCACATTCCCTTTTAAAGTCCCCACTTTAAATGCATTAAAATTCTCCAAGTTTAATGCTCTCTCATTTAATAAAACTCTTTTTTTAAATTTATTCAGAATTTTTTTAATTACTTTAGTTAACAAACATTCACAGATAGGGTTTAGGATTTAAATTTCAATAAATTCTGAATAATTACAAACATTCACATATTGAAATATTTCAATATCACATGCAGAACCACTTTCTGCAATTTCACCCGAAACAATTTCCGGTTTCTATCGAAACAATTCCTACGCTTTGCAATTCTTTCGTCTGAAACATATGTGCTCCAAAATGGTGTCGGGTAACTCTTAAGTGTGTCACCCTACGGTTCGTGAATAATGCAGACATGATTGAGACTCCTCTCAGATCAATAGTCACAAGCGGGACCTGGAGATCCATACTGACTCCTGCATTTTCAATGATGACTTCTGTGATCATGAGAACCTTTAACGGTTGTAATTTAATCCCTTTGTCTCATGATATAATACATGTCCAAGATTCGATCATCGGTATCCAAATACCTAGTTTGATCTCGTTACCGACATGCACTCTTTTCTCGTTCCCGTGATATAACATTCTAGTGATCACATCACTTGCTTGCAAGCTATCTCAATGTGATATCACCGAGAGGGCCCAGAGTATATCTATCCGTCATCGGGATTGACAAATTCCACTCTTGATCCATGAGCCTCAACATAACACCTTCGTAGCACTGAACCCATCTTTATAGTCACCCTGTTACGGTGTGACATTTGATGTTATCAAGATACTCTTCCGGTGTTAGCAATTAACATGATCTCATGGTCTAAGGATAAAGATTACTTCCTATGATGTTATAGCAATATAAACATAATGACTTGATCGTAATTCTATACTTCGGATGAATGTTCATCACATCATTTCACAAATGCTGTGACCTTGTTATTAACAACATCCAATGTCCATGATCAGGAAACCTTGATCATCTTGTTAATCAACAAGCTAGTCTATAAGAGAGGCATAACTAGGAGCCCTTTTTGTTTATTAAACACACATGTATTAACGTTTCCGATCAATACAATTATAGAATGCAAAATAAACATTTATCATAACCATGGAATAAGATAATAACCACTTTATTATTGCCTCTCGGGCATATTCCCTTTAGTCTCCCACTTGCACTAGAGTCAATAATCTAGTTTGAAAAACTTTGCGTATTGAACACCTATGGCTTTATGGTGTTGCATATACGTGATTGCTAGTGGTTAACATAATCTTCGGATCTGACAGTTTCATGTCTGTGTGTATTTGCATGTCTTTGCGTCTCCACGCATCACTCATTCTCAAATGAGATGGCATTATAAATTTGGTCCTTTGGTGAGACCTTTAGTTCGTTCGGCTTAAAATATGTTGATATTATTGTCAAACAATATATCTTCATAGCATTAGCCCACTTTGAACCACACCTAGTTTGATAACAAACTACTTAACACAAATGCCCTCCTTTGCTGCTACTATAGCAGTTATATACTTAGCCTTTTGTTGTAGTATCCGTCACAATGTCTCAACTTTGGAACTCATCCAAATCCATCATGGAACATCCTTTCCATTAGATTTTGCCACCCATAGTCTAAATTGAGATAAATTTAATTTGTATCTTGTGACAAAAATAGTATCAATGTAACACTTTACAATGAACTACCTTTAACTATTTGTCACTTATACATGATATATTCTTAGTTCTTCCAAAGTTCATAAGAATATATTTACTATCGTCCAATGATCATCTTATGAATCATTCTGGTATGTGATCATAACATTTAGAGCATAGGACATTTTGGATATATACATATCATGGTATAATCGATCAAAATCTTCATGTGATTCTACTCACCAAGTGTTGAAACACTTGAATCTTGATACAATTCTTTCCATGCAGCAAGAACCTTTCCTGTTGTTTCCATATTGAACCCTTTCAATATATCATATATGTATGTCTGGCACAACCATATTAGCACCTTAATCTATCCATATAGATATTGATGCCAAATATTCTGGGTTTGCCCAAGTCTTTCATCGGAATCTTATTTTAATGAAATTCTTAACTTGTGTCAATTAAGATACATCATTTCCAATCAACAATATGTCCTCTACATAATGTATTAGAAATATGTCTCAGCGCTCCCACTTAATTTCTTGCAAATGCAAGCATCTTCATCATCTCCGATGAATTTAAACTCTTTTAACAGTTTCATCATGGTGAAGATTCCAACTCCGCTATGCTTACTTCAACTATTGAAGTTTGCATGCCCTTTTAGCACCCTTTGCATTAACAAAACCCTTCAGACCATGTCATGTACACGTCCTAGGTAACCGTTCTATTAGAAGAACCTTGTTTTGTTTATTCAACTACCATATACCAAATTATATGTAGTGCTTGCTACATTAATCCGTCAAGACTATATATCGCTATGAAAGATCAAATCTTGTCATAGTCAACTACTTGAACATTGCCGTAAACTTCTTTCCAACATGTCGACTATTTCATAGATATTAAACATCCATGTCTATTTCTTTATAGATCCAAACACGACCGATAGGCTTCACGCCTTTTTGGAGGGTCTTCCAAGTTCAGAAACTTGATTTCTCGTGTATGGATACTATCATGGATTCTATGACTTCTAGTCATTTTATGGAGTCAGGGCCCATCATCGCTTCTTTGCATGTAGTCGGTTCATCATTGTCAAAACAATAACGACTAGCTTATCAAATCACACTATTTGATTCTTACCGATCCACATTGTTCAATAGGAACTCTAATCTCCGAGATCACACCCTTTGTAATCACGGGAGCCATGAGCATTGTGGCCGCCACCGGGACACTTTCCGACGGTGCGCTACTTAGCACATATAGCTAAGGTTCAACAACCTTATCAAAGTTCTATTGTCCTCCCACTTAACTTTTCATGAAAAAATTCCTTCTCAAGAAACTTGACGTTCCAAGTAACAAACTCTTTTGTCCTCGGTGTTATGGAGAAATTCCCATAAAATTCTTTGGGATAACCTACAAAGACGTGCTTATCCAGCTTTGGTTGTAAACATTTTACTTATGCATAGCATACCAAAATTTAAGAAAAGATAATTCGGGTTTTATCCCAAACCATAACTTATATGGTGTCATTTCAACGGATCACGATCGTGCTCTTTTCAGTGTAAAAGCGGTAGTATCTAAAGCTTCAATCCTTAAAACATAATGGCAGTTTGATAAATGACACATTTGATCTTACCATGTCAAACATGGTTTGATTTCATCTCTCGAATATGCCATACTCCTATGGTTTATCGGGAAAACACAAATCATAGAACAATTCCTCAAGTGTTAGGTGTTTTTGCTAAACATGTAACTCAAATATCTTCCTTTATGATCGAATCATAAACTCTTTATTTTCTTGTTACAATGATTTTCCACTTCTTCTTGAAAGTCTTTGAACAATTTTCAAATGTTTCATACTTCTTCCTTATTAATTAAATATATAGATATATTCACTTAAATTTCTAGAGAAAGCATATGAAGCAAAAGGATCCATCGCATATGGCTACACATAATGGACTATATACATCAACATGCATAATATCCAATAAGTTAGTCATCCGTTCCTCTTTGGCCTATGAATGGAGTTTCAATTATCTCGAGGAAAGTTTCACCAGCATCAATTGATCAAAATCAAAAGACTCCAAAAATCCATCAACATGGAGTTTCTTCATGTTTTCTTTCCAACATAATTTAAATAGCGATGTCACTTCATAAGTGATCTTTCAATCATTTGTCTTGCGACATTTTAGCAATAGTGTTTATGGATGTGATTTCTCCCACTAGACTTGTAAAAGTTCATCCATCCTTTATGGAATACGGTAATTATTTGAACAACAATTGTTCTCGTAATACCGGAACAAAATAGCAATTATTAAAACAAATCTTGAAGACTAGGTTTGACGACAACGAAAAACACAATAACACTTTATTTGTTTTCGATGAACATCATCACTTATTCTCTTGCTAGTTACTTAGGCCATTGTAGTTCATGAATTGCGTTGTCCTGTATGACACTTTATACCAACCAATTCGGTATCCAATATCGGTATCCAATACCTCAGAACCACATTGTTTAACAAGCAAGGAATACAGCCATAACATGTATATCTTATATATACCTAAGTTGGACATCTCCAACCTTTTCTTTTCTGCCAAATATTTTATAGATTCTCTTTCAGCAATTCCTTTTCCTTTTAAAAGAATCTATCAACATCAATAGTGGTGTCATTCACATGACACATAGTACAAAGCGTATATAGTCAAATACTAATACCTTTGGACTTGCACTTTGAAGTGGATCTCCATCATCAAATGTTTGGCATTCTTATTCTTCAGTAATCTTTTAGTGTAGTAAACATTTTACTTACATCTTCTATTCATCCTTATCATGACAACTTTCATGATCAAGCTACTATAGCCTGTAAGGAAGAATCACGAGTATAATGTTAGTTCCCAAAAACCTTTTTGGGAGATCCGGATGCCTAGCATCTCCATCCTTCACAAATTCTCATACAATATGAGAACATGTATTTTGCTAAATTATACTCTATCGTAATGCAACCAAAAACATTGTTTCAGATATCACAATATCTTTCACACATGATGGTTTCTGAAACAATTCTTTCAGCTCCTATATAATCTTGATATTAAAACAACTTTTGAATATCAATAATCATGGAGGCAAACATGATACTTTAGATACTAACATTGAATTCTTACTCTTGATTTAATACTACTTATTAAACTTCATGGAGTAAATAGAGTTTGCTGAAAGTTTGCAATAGGACTTATAAACTTTAAATTGACATTCAAAACAATACGATACCAGTTCGTAAAGTAAATATCCAGAATTCTATAGTTCTATTATCTCAATTAAAACTAAGCATAAGGTAGTGAATAGACGCCAATGACTACAACAAATTATGAAAATTCACTTCGATTTAGTTTATGACAAATTTAGTTCGACTAATCCAAATTAGAAATGAACTCCCACTCAAAAACGACATCTCTCGTGCCTTTTTGGTGATTACATGAACCAAATCCACTACACCAAGTCCGATCATCACGTGAGTTGATGTAGCTTCAAATGCGAGCATCAATATGGGCATCATATCAGCTATATGACTCATGCTTAACCTTTCGGTCTGTGTTCCGAGGCCATCTCTATACATGCTAGGCTCGCCAAGTAAGAACCTTAGTATTCGCGTGTGTAAAACTGTCTTACACCCGTTCATATGAAAGCGTAGATTCGAGTATACCCGATCATCATGTGATGTCTCGTAACACGATCCACAAAACGGTGCATACTTAAGGAAGAACACAATTTTACCTTGATATCTAAATGAGGGATCATCTTACAATGCTACAGAAAGTGCCAAACTAGCAGTATAAGATGCTAACATCTAATGTGTAAAGTGAGATGATATGGTCCATGCATTTGATCTCTATCATATGCATCATGGTATGATCTCTATCATTCCTTTTTGTGTAAGGCCAAGGTCTATGGAACTTACACGTTGAGTGTGTTGTAAGAGTATCTATCATACATCTACTTACAACAATATCATATCAAGACACTAGCCTAGCAGCGATCTAAACTAGACGCCTCTAATTTATCAAATGCAAGTTTTACGTGGCTTAGGGCTTTCGGAGATAGAACCATTCTTACCTACGAACATGAACCACAACGAGGATAACCAAGTTATTAGCAACTCGTTGTAAATCAAATATTGACTATAGTAGGAGAGACAGACACCCGCCAGCCACTTATGCAAAACAAGTTGCATGTCAGTCGTGGAACCAGTCTCATGTACGATGACATGTAAGGTTGGTCCGGGCCACTTCATCCCACTATGCCACCAATATCCAAAATTCATAGAAGATGCAATACCATGATCATCATCGCCCACATATAAACATATGTGTACTACCCGTGCAAAGCACCTACGCATAGATCAGGCTCTGATGCCACTGTTGGGTCTGCAGCATAGAAAACAAAAAATTTCCTACGATGAGAACTACACGCCAAGATCTATCTACTAGGTAAAGAGCAACGGGTGGACATCCATCCATCGAGAACTTACCCTCGAAGACAACGAGTTTTGTTAACGAGTAGGAACTCATGGTTGATGTAGTCGTACACTTGCCGATCTCAAGATCGTGAGGAAGTCCGAGCGCCGCAACTCAGCAACGCATCCGTACTCGCACACACGTTCAAGCCACCGGACAACCTCCACCTCCTCGCTCCAGCGATCCAGCAGAAGCAGCAACTCCTTCCAGACGAAATGCCACCGAGAACATGTATCTCGCTAATCCGAGACCATGGGGGAATAATTCTAGAGGGGGAGAGAGATCCTTCACAAGGAGGTGTGTGGAAGAAGGAGGGAGAGGGTGGCCTTTTATAGGAGGAGGGGGGTGCCCTCTCTCCATGGCCGGCTCATGGGGGGTGACTCCTCACCTCCCCCATTCATGTGGTGGTAACCCCTCCACATTAAAATGCCTCTTCACATTCCCTTTTAAAGTCCCCACTTTAAATGCATTAAAATTCTCCACATTTAATGCTCTCTCATTTAATAAAACTCTTCTATTAAATTTATTCAGAATTTTGTTAATTACTTTAATTAACAAACATTCACATATAACCCCTTGCAATATTTCAATATCACACGCAGAACCACTTTCTGCAATTTCACCCGAAACAATTTCCGGTTTCTATCGAAACAATTCCTGCGCTTTGCAATTCTTTCGTCTGAAACATATGTGCTCCAAAATGGTGTCCGGTAACTCTTAAGTGTGTCACCCTACGGTTCGCAAATAATGCAGACATGATCGAGACCCTTCTCCGATCAATAATCAGCAGCGGGACCTGGAGATCCATATTGACTCCTGCATATTCAACGATGACTTCTGTGATCATGAGAACCTTTAACGCTTGTAATTTAATCCCTTTGTCTCATGATATAATACATGTCCGAGATTCGATCATCGGTATCCAAATACCTAGTTTGATCTCGTTAGCGACATGGACTCTTTTCTCGTTCCCGTGATATAACATTCTAGTGATCACATCACTTGCTTGCAAGCTATCTCAATGTGACATCACCGAGAGGGCCCAGAGTATATCTATCCATCATCGGGATTGACAAATTCCACTCTTGATCCATGAGCCTCAACATAACACCTTCGTAGCACTGAACCCATCTTTATAGTCACCTTGTTACGGTGTGAGGTTTGATGTTATCAAGATACTCTTCCGGTGTTAGCAATTAACATGATCTCATGGTCTAAGGATAAAGATTACTTCGTATGATGTTATAGCAATATAAACATAATGACTTGATCGTAATGCTATACTTTGGATGAATGTTCATCACATCATTTCACAAATCCTGTGACCTTGTTATTAACAACATCAAATGTCCATGATCAGGAAACCTTGATCATCTTGTTAATCAACAAGCTAGTCTATAAGAGAGGCATAGCTAGGAACCCTTTTTGTTTATTAAACACACATGTATTGACGTTTCCGATCAATACAATTATAGCATGCAAAATAAACATTTATCATAAACATGGAATAACATAATAACCACTTTATTATTGCCTCTCGGGCATATTCCCTTCATCAATACAGTTATAGCATGATATAAAACTTAATCATAAACTATATGAAATATGATAATAGTCCTTATTACTATTTGTCTCTAGGTCATATTTCCAACAATTTAGTCAGGCTGTTCGGTCCCAGATGTCAACCTCTCATCCGAGAAACTAGTGTATGATTGACTTTTTTCTGCACTCGTTAAGTTAGACTGCTGGGTCCCAGATGTACACCTCTCTATAAACAAAATGTGTGCATGATGAAATTTCTTTTTTGACTGCATTCCCTGTTTTGAAATTGATAATGTTTTCTCAATGCATCAACCA
The DNA here is from genome assembly GCA_023614405.1 of Avena insularis. Classification (NCBI taxonomy): domain Eukaryota; kingdom Viridiplantae; phylum Streptophyta; class Magnoliopsida; order Poales; family Poaceae; genus Avena; species Avena insularis. Next base: position 604,494,758 of record CM042690.1, on the reverse strand, counting down.
TTTACTCAGGATGTTGGGTCCCAGATGTCAGTCTTAGAAGAAATATGTGCATGGTGGACTTTCTTGTTCTACTCGCACCGCCCTGTTTAGAACTCATACTAGAAAAACCATTTGCGCTCATGCTCTGTCACACATGTTTTGTTAGATGTTACCATGTGCGTTGTACACAAGTCGTCCACACCACACAAACTCAATCTCATCGTATTTTAATAATCACACACCATGGAGTTGGTGATGCATGTAAAATTCCCAGATATTTGGAACATATATGATGTTATATCCATATTTTATATTGATATTTGGGGATTTACCAATGATCTCCTTGTTGGAAATATGTCTAGAGACAAATAATAATATGGACTATTATCATATTTCATAAAGTTTATGATTAAGTTTTATATCATGCTATAACTGTATTCAAAGGAAACGTCAATACACGTGTGATATATAAACAACCAGGAGTTCCCGGTGAAGCTCTAGTAACTGGTTCATTGGTCAACAGATGATCAAGGTTTCCTGATCATGTGGCATTTATGCTAGTTGACAATGGAGTCAGCTCATTATGAGAATGAGATGATGAGATATACCCAACCTAAGCATCGTGACCCGATCATATCACGAAGTTTAAGTTACGATGATTAGAATATACCTAGTGTCCTATTTCTTAGACTATGAGACCATATCAATCACTGATACTCGGGGATATTATGATAGCATCAAACATCATCTGGTGACACGGTGATTATACATGTGTGTTCTAGTATTTGAAGGAACAATTGAAGAAATATGCATCAAGAGCGGGATTTATCCATCCGCGTGACGAAAAAGATACTCGAGGGCCCACTCGAAGAAGTTGTATCCAACAGTTGCACAACATGTGATTTGATCACATGGATATCACTTGTCGAAACAAGTCAAATGGCATCTTTTAATAACGAGATTGAACGCGACATAGTGATTTCATTGATCAGATCTCGGACAATGCAAGTATGAGAGACAAAAGGAATACGACACGATGTTCATGGTTCAACAACAAAAGATTTCGTGGAATGCATAGGGATCAACATGGCCATCCAGGTCCCTCTAATGATCATTGGTACAGGAGGGTCCCAACCATGTCTGGAGTGTACCTGAACTATGGGGTATCACGCTTAAGGGCTTGATGATGCTCAAAGAATGTTTTGGTATTGGCAAAATCACCGAAGAAAAGAAGAGAGAAAACAGAAGGGTTTCAGTAAGTATGGAGGGTGTCTTGAATGAGATGGAAGGAGTTCCACATCAACATGGATTGAATAAAATGTAAGTGAATGTTGAATATTGATTTAATCATTCATTTATATTTATTCAATAAAAGAAAAAGAATTAAAAAGGGTCAAATACCTAATTGGGCTAAAATCAGGAGGGAAAAAGGCCCATGAGGGAAACACCAAAGGGAGGAAGGAGGAGGGGGTGGCCAGCTAGGCCAAGGCACCCCGCATGGGGCCCAATTGGTCCCTGGCCGGCGGAGGCCAACCCTCCACTCTCCCCTCACCTTTGTTTAGTCCCACATGGCTAAGGCAATTGCCCATGTGGGGTTTTCCCCTATATAAAGAGAGGTATTTTGACAAATTAAATACACAATAATCAATAAAAGGTCCCCTCTCTTTTGGGGAGACCTCTAGTTGATTTTCTCTCTCCCATGACCGTGGTCCCAAGTCCAGATAGCACGAGAAGGAGTCTTCTTCATCGCGGAGTGCCATCGCTTTGCGGGATTTGGATCCAGAAGCTCTACTTCCACAACTGCTACTAGATCGGAAGAGCGGGAGTCATCGTCAGGCAACAGACATGTGTAACTCCCTACGAGGTGCAACACTTGGGGCACTAGAAGTCGTTGGAGCCACAGGAGCTGTCTGGACTTCAACACGACCTTGATGTTGGCTTCAGTTCATCTACATCAACCATGCTCTCTTGAGCATTGATAATGCTTTTTGGTCTTCAAGGGTAAGTTTGCAAAAATCCCCTCTCGTTGCTACATTACTAATAGATAGGTCCTGGCATTAGGGTTTTTGGTGTAGGAAAAATTATTGTTTTCATGCGCGAACCCCTACACCCCTTTCTTTTGGTTATAACTCTACAAGATAGGAAAAAACCTTGTTTTGTCTATTTTTAGTTTTCAGGGATCTAAACAAAGTCAAATGGAGCTAGGATTCTAGGGATGTCAATATTTCATCAAGAGAAGCACCTGGAGCACTTAGACCTCACGAGAAGGGCTAGGAGGCCCAAAAGAGCCTAGGTGGCGCGCCTAGTTGGGGCGGGCACGCCACCCATACTCTTTCCCTCCTCGATCGTCCGATCCGCTTGATTCTTTCGCCACCATAGACTCTGTCTGACCTAAAAACCTCTATATAAAGTGACCCTAAGGCTTCCTCGAGGAGAGCACCGTAGAAACACCGAAACACAAAAACAAAGGAAGAACCAGCGAAGATTGGAGGGGGAAACTCCACCGGAGCTACCGTCGGAGGGATCTCTACCTTCTCCAACGTCTCCACTATCATCACCATGATAAAGAGGGAGTAGTACATCTCTGGACTATTGGTTTGTGGCACTAGCTTGCTCTATTTCTCTCTTGTTCTTCATAGATCTAATACCATATGAGTTGTCCAACATGATTATGGTCATATATGTAATTCCTATGTGGTGGATTTTTATTCTGTGATTTGATATATGAGATTGGAACCTATTATGTGTGAGATTTATTGATAGATACATATCATGTACCCCGTTTTTAAGTACTTGTTCTGATCCAACTTGTATGCAAGAGCATGTGTGGGGAGAAGTGTGTATTAGATGGAGTAGCTTGGCGGTAGTGATTGAATAGTGACAACAAATTCAAGATCTACTATGGTATTTACCTTTATTTTGCTGTCTCACTAGGGATAAAGTGAATTCATGTGCTATAATTATCTTATGACAGCTGGATAATCTTGTTTCATCAAGGTAGCATATTTGTGATTCAATCATTATGCCAAATTACCTAAGGCTATACTCTGTTGATTCTTATTCAAGAGTGCTTGGAGTTTTCCCTTTCTTGAGGAGTATAAGAGAGATGTTTTGCATCATCTCTATGTTAGGACGTGATGCCCATATGAATGATTATCAAACACATGTTGAAGTTCCACTAATATTATGTCTTTGATGAATTGTTTGTGTCCGCTATAACCCAAAAAGAGAGTAGACAAGTTAACCCATGAACTCCAGTCCATTTTAAACCATAACAAACACCCCAACACCACTATCACACTTTAAATTTTCTGCCATTTATTATTTTGAAAATGAAAAAAAATACTTTCTTCACTTGCAAATACACACAAAACCCCAAAACAACCATCCTTTCATTGCTTTTATCTTGCTTTACTTTACTTTATTTATATTTATATTTCATATTACTAATACAAAACCTTGTGCTTGACAACCACATAGTGGATTTGGGGACACAAGACAAAACCTTCGCTTTGTAGGTTGCTAGAAGAGGAGAAGAAGAATCTATAGGGTTTCCGCAGCAATAACAAAAAAATTACTACGCGAGAATACCCTGAATGCCCCTAGGATCTATCTAGAAGTAATGTAGTAACGGAGGAAGATAGTGGTAATGTACCCTTGAAGACCGAGAGAGCGTTACGCTCATGTAGGAGCGTGGATGATGTAGTTGTACCCAATCGACCTCAAGGTCGCGAAGCTCCTCACACATAACCTCTTGTCCAGGTCCTTGTATGATGGCCCGGAAGCTTCAATAGCCCCACCGAGTTATCACATGCATACGGTGCAATGCGACGAATCCCGAACTCCTTGATCCCTATTGGGGTTATGGAAGTAGACCTCCTAGCGGAATCACTGCAGCACAACGGCGTGCCATAGATGCACCGACTTTTCATGGTCAGTCCTTTCCCTAGGACCGTGCCATGAAAAAGGGAAGTGGAGAGAGAGGGGGTATTCACCGAGGAAGAACGCCTCAGAGAATATCTTATTGGGTTGTCTTCTTGTCCTCCCATGCGCACCCCTTTATATAGGGTAAGGGAGGTGTGCCCTCCGCTTTAGGTGCCCCATGTGAGACTAAAACTAATAAAGAAAAGAGGGGAAAGACTCCAAGCCAGATGGGCTAGAAGCAGCCCAACAGCAAAGAAGCAGCAGGAGCAGTCGGGTGGGCCGGCACCACCGCGCACGGCCTAGCTCGTGCTGGCAGCAGGAGGCAGCCGGGTGGGCCGGTTCCCCCGCGGCCTAGCTCGCCCTACATCGACGATGGCCACCTAGCCTGGGTGGGTGACCCGCCCATGACCGTTGGCCGGTGGCTCGCCTTTGTCCTTGCTCCCCTACACGCCCGTGACAGGACAAGGTCGAGTAGGACCATGACGGAGGCAGCTGGCCGGGCAAACCCTAGGCGACGCATAACGCCAGTTTGCCAGCCAGCCAGTCAGTCCAGCCCAGCTGTGCGAGTTGCTGTTTGATACCTTCGATCCGGATTCACGGATGTAGTATGATAGCCTTTTCCCTAGAAGACCTAGGTTTAATCGAACCTCGGAAAGCAATGCTAAAAGGTAATAAAAAAGGACATTTCTACAAGACATTGTTTGTTCGTTTTACCTTAGTTGACCAGACCAATCTAGTTCACTTTATAGTGGGTTTGAATCAATGGATGGAGATAGGCTAGGGTTGAAGATCCACCTGCCGCTGCACATCAAATGGGATAAAAGATAATGATAAGCATAGTCATGTATAATGTTTGAATGGAGATAATCTCTTGTGGGCAACACATCCTAATATTCTAGAGCCCCTGTGATGCAGCAGGCATAGCAATAGACTTTTATCCAACCGAGTGCACACCGAAGCCACGTGTTACAAAAGATTATTAAGTGTAAAACACATGTCAAAGCTTTAAGTGGTGATGTTGTTGTTGATGTGGGGTGCTAAGCGAAGACAAAACTACCCTTTCTGTCACTGAGGTTCCTATGAGATCGCCGCTAGCCAAGTATCTCACCTCAATCCTTTATCAATATATGGAATCTTGGGTACCTACAAGTCCATAGATCGAGACAAGAGAGAAGAAACAAAAGATACAAATCTCAATTGCAAACAACATACAATTCTCCCATGATCTAGATGCACATAATCGCTGCAAGGTTTCTCACAAACCCGCAGCCTGTTAGGACTACTCACTCATAACAAATAGATCAGAGATAGAAACATCATACAAATACTTAGATTGAAATCAAATATTCTTATAATGGTCGCCAAATCACAAGGAGATCTAAAGTACAAAGAAATGGCTATGGCTAATGGATGGATGGATGGTGGAAGTGATGGACAATGGTGTGGATCTTCTTTGGTGGTGTTGTGATTGAATCTGAGAATGGCGGCTCTCTGGCCAGTGGCTAGAGCCTCGAAATATATAGGCGTCTTCATGAAACTTGTAGGGTTCAACGAGACGAAGCCGTCACCAACTGGTACGGGTGGGCGGTACAGGTAGACCCTGCCCGTACTAGTGGTCGTTAAGCGTGCTAACGCCCTGGAACTGCTTCCCAATTACTTGGCCGCGTGTACTTCCTCAAAATCCTTCATTATGACTCCTTATTTCGCATTAAAAGCTGTGATTTCCTGCACAACATAATTCAAAGATAGGATTTGCATATCTTTGCAATTGTTAGTCATTAGTGGCAAGGATTGAGAGTTTTTTTTGGCAATTGCTTGAACAAAAACAATGTTTAAACGAGTGGAAGGTGGAAAAAATTAGAGCCATCAACTTCCCCAAAGCTCAAATCTTGATTGCCCTCGAGCAAGAAGAACTAAAAGAACTATAAGGAATTCAATGTTTAAACTTGAAACAACGAGAATAAGAATTCACTTACGGTTGGTAATCGTATGTGCTCAATGCTTCATTCATTTGCGAGGCTTATCAAAGTTAGAGAGATGACAAGAATAATATACAAGCTTCAGTAAGTCAAGACAATCAAAGTAAAGTTTAATATAAGTATAAGTAACTAGAAGTGTATCAATCAATCCAATTCCTCTAATTAACTCTCAGCTTTCCAAGGAACACTAGGATGTTTAAATCACATAATTGAGTAAGAGAGTTTCATGTCCCAAGTAGTATAACAATGAAGTGTCTTCTTTACACCCACATCAATAAATCAAGTCTATCAAAAACACTTCTAATCCAATCATTGTCTTTCAAGAAAATTTGTATAATAGTAATGAGACCATGCCAAGGACTTGTTATGTGGATCCCTATAGATATCTTTTTCTTTCTTTCATTTTCAAGGATCACTGAATATTTTGCAAGTGTTTTCATAACCTTTGAGACTACCAATACTTTTGCCCATATATTGACACGTATGCCACTCATGTCATCAACTCATAGCCAAAATCCGAGGTTATACCATATATCGTTCAAAAGCTAGCGGAGTTGTTGGCATCCCAAAGGTGTGCATTAGAGACATAGAACAAGATTGTCTTGCTTCTTTCTCTTTTTCGAGCTAGTACCGCAGTTTGATCCATAAGGTTAGCTTTGGCATGCATCACAATTACCACTAGACTTTATTTCAATCAAACAATTCCTTTTATGAGTGTCGTCAAGACTATCAAAATATCTATGGGGTTAAGTATCATCAAGGGTATACTCTCAAGAGAATCATTCATCAAACAAGTTGTCAATTTCAGACTTTTCTTATTGTACTTGTTTGGCAATATTATTTCCAAGGAAAGACTCGGTTAACTAAAAGAACTAGAGCAAGAGCTTCAACAACTAATCATCATACTAATAAAAAGCCTTACTCCAACCATACTAAATTACTTCCCACAAGCATGGCATCTTAGAAAATCAACCAACTAAGATAAACAACTCAAACTTCATAAGTGGGAGACGTAAGACATACCTCTCATAAGTGAGTTAGGATCCTCTTCCTTATAGGGATGTGTTCCTTCAAAGCTCAAACAAGATTACTCTCATAATAATATTAAAGAAAAGAGGCAAAGTGCGAATCCACATTTACGAAAAAATGGAAAAATCTTTTTGTATTTTGAGGATAGGGATTAAATAATAGAAATGAACTTGCGACCAAGCAAGGTTTCAAGAAAATAAAAATAAACGAAAACTAAACAAAATAAAATGAAAGAAAAGGAAAAGCAAAGTGTTGGAACAAGCCAACACGAGTGTTTCAAAGCTCCCAAGGAGCCAGAGTACAACCTCGTTATTATACAAATAAATCTATCGAGGGAACACATCCCCAAGCTCAGGCTTTTGCAAGCCCTTTTGTTGCTCATTGTGGTGGCGGTGGATAATCTCCCACGTTCCATTGGCTGCTCCAATCATGGAACTGGGTGGCGAGGCTTGCAGTAGCATCTAGAAGTTTGATGGAGAGGTTGCTCATGTTTTGAATATTTCCTTCGAGTGGATAAATGTCTTCATAGGTGGTGTAGTAGTTTGGTGGCTGCTCACCTTGTTCGGGTCCTTCTTTTTCTACTTCATCTTATCCTCCTCCCACGAGTATCTCTTGTTGGGGTAGAGTAGCTTCAACCTGCGCGTCAAAATGCAAACGTCCATCCTCGATAGAGAATAAACCGTTAGGCAAAGGAGCTCGGATCAAGTGATCCGCTCTAGGTATATTGAAGAAATATCTACCATGATTTTTAGATATCATACCACATGCTCTTAGAGTAGAAAGACCGAGACGGTGACTTCCTGTCAACAGTTGGATGTTACCTAGGTTGTGCGCGTGCAAGAATGGTCACAACTCCTCCTATGCATATGGGTCCTCGAGATTGAAGAGCCTGATGCTTAAGGTAAAACACGAGAAGAGCGCCCAAATTTGGCGTTAAGTTACAATTAATAAGAGCAGCTTTTGCGAGGATCAACATGTCCTCCTCATTAACTCTAGTAATCTCACCACGTGCCTGCAGAGTTTTAGCAATTACATAGAATAAATATTGAATAGCAGGATGATCAATTTGGTTCCCCTTGGGTGTGTTTCCTCGAATTCTCATCAAATTAAGTACTGTGAAGAGGAAGGATCTAAAACAAAAGTAATTGTGCGTACATCAGTGGTGTTGTTGGCAAACCCAAAGCATTGAGCCCATTGGCTGAGTGTCAAAGTGTACTCACCGTTCATATGGCGGAATTTGATGTGATCAACTCCGGGTCTTTGTTCCTCGGCACAACGGTAAGGATCCACCATATTCGTCAAGGTGCTGAAGAACTCAAGCATCTAGCAGCGAAATGTGGCAACATCCTGAAAGACAAAATCATACAAACCAACATTGTTACAAAGTAAATCGAAATCAGCACGAATGCCGAGTTGGTTCAGGATACAAGGACACACCCACTTGGTGGGGCCTGTTCGTTTGCGGTACCAAAGTTCCCGGGCGAGTGCACCGTGGTACCTAAGTTGTCTGAAATTTCCGCGTTTCGAAATGTTGGGCCGCCAACTACCGAGAGGGGCCATTTCGAGGCAAACTCATCTCACCCTACCAAATCTAAAAATTTCGTGAAACTGCTCCGTGAAGTAGACGGTCGGGACCCCCATGTCAGTAATATTTCCGTGACGCGAGCGCCAATGCGGCAACCACGTAGGCAAAACGAGGGACTAAAGGAGCATGGTGTGTTGACCAAATTCACAAATTCACAAATCCACTTCCTCCCTCCTTTCGCATGAACCCTAGCACCGACGGTGTCGAAATCCCCTCTCCAACCAGAATGATCTCTTCGGGCATTTAACTTCTGGTGCCAAGTTGTTGTGCCTACTCGCTGGTACCGAGCTCTAATGCCGAATGCCGTGCCAGCCGTTGCGACGTTCTAGCCTGCCTCTACCGCAGACGAGCTGAGCAGGGCGAAGGATGGCAGATCCTATTATCGAGGAAGAAGTACTTCTAGCTAATTGCGGGTGAGCTACTCTTCTCTTTGCTATTCGCACTACCTATAACTGCTAGCTGGCTATTGACATTACAGAGATAGAGCGAACCTAGAATTGTTTGCTAGCACGACGCTGACAAACAATTCTTATCTTTTGTCCTGAATTTTCTTTCAAGTAGGATCTCCGCTGAACCCAAATACACGGTTACGATCACCCTATGTGGCTACCATATTAAATTAGCAGATGGGAAGAGCAAGTGGAATCAAGCTAGATGTCTGAAGATGGAAGTAGCGCATTTGCAGTTATGCACTATCCCTTGTATGGTTCCTGCTGTGCGTGAACTTTCTGAAATGGGGCCAGAGCAGACTGCACGGTTCAGCTTCATTGATGAACGAGGCTTCACGGTTCCTATAGCGTGTGACAGTCAGCTAATTGGGTTGATGAAACAGTTTGCTGGGCTTCGCGTGGTTATGCTGATTTGTAACATACTGGATGTGGAAGCTCCTGCTACTGGGAGTCGCCCAGCTATTATTGGACAGGGTGGTCTAACTCGAACCCCTGATGTTGTTGAGAAAAAAGTGGTTCCTTGTCTGCGACATGCTTCAGTCAGGCAACCTCCTCGTAGGAGTCCCCGTATTGCCGTTGTGGAAAACTCTGCTCTGGAATCTATGGGTACTGGTCGTCCCTGTGGTGTTGTTGCTCCGGCTACTGCTGACCCAATCCATGCCACTGTTGAGCAAACTAAGGCTTCCGGAGGCTCCCCTCTATTGTTGCCAAGACCGCTACCTTGTGTGCTGCTCCTCCTCGACACCATGCTCAAGTTGTGCGAACCCGTGCTCTAGAATCTGGTGGTACTGCTCGTCCCCGTGTTGTTGTTGATCTGGCCGCTGTTGACCCAATCCCTGCGGCTGTTGAGCAAACTAAGGCTTCTAGAGGCTGCCCCACTGTTGTTGCCAAGACAGCTGCCTTGTGTCCTCCTTGAACCCGTGCTCAGGTTCAACGAGCTGCAGGTCTGGAGCTAGCTCATGGTCTGGACTCTGCTAGCACTCAAAACACTGCTATTGTGGGAACTGCTCCTAATCGTCGATGTGGCGTGGCAACAACTGATCCTATTGTGGCTTCCGTTAGCCGGGGCCCTGCCTGTCCACCATGTATTGTAGCTCCCGCTGCTAAGGGCCCTCGCCTTGCTCCTGGTCCTGGTACTTCCACCGAGGTTGATCCAGCTAACGATGATGCTGGTGATGGTGACGGTGGCATTGTGGCTGGGTCTGATGGTGCCGCTCCACCTCTCGAACCTCTCGGAGGTTTCTATTGCAGAACCTGATGATGGCAAAGTAATCGTTCGTATCGGTGTCGCAGATTATACTGCAAAATTAGATGATGGCATAGAAAAATTCTATAACGAGTTTGATGTAATCCTTGACAGATACGATCCTGAAGTGGTAGAGTTATCTGACCTGATGGCATTGTTACGTGTGAAGGTGCTGTGGGGGTCCTCCTAGATAGCACGTTTGGTATATTTTGGTAACAGGAGCAAAAAGGCTATCAAAGTGAAATATACTAGGGATTTAGTCGTATAGTTTACAAGGAAACATTATAGAGGTGAAGTGTACTTCCACTTGATAGTGCAAATGGTTGGCGAGGAATTGGATTTCGACAATAGAGATGATGGACTTGTAGAAGGCATGTGTGACCTGATCCATGGAATCACTGGGGCTGGTGCGACTGAGTGTAGCTTCGAACAAAGGAGAGTCTTACATAGGAGCATCATAAAGAGGAGCAGGAAGAGCATCCCTAGAAAGGGCACCCCGAAGAAGAACATCACCAAGGAGACCACGCCAGAGAAGAGGACGCCCAAGAGTCGCATGAAAAAAGGCACCACGCTGCAGAGTACACCCCTGAGATCCAGTCAATTGCCACACCGAACGCTAGCAGCAAAAAACGCTAAGAGGGCTAGCACGGTGGTGAACACTCCGAGGAGTGGTAGCAAAAAGGCGAAGATGGCCAGCACAGAGGCTACCACACCCAGTGGGAGCAGAAAAAAATGCTAATTTGGTGCGGAACACGCCGCTGAGGTTAGGAAATAATGCCAGCATAAAGGAGAACATGCCCAATAGTAGTAGCAAAAGGGCTAATTTGGAGCGGAACACGCCGGTGGGGTTAGGCAATAATGCCAGCATGAAGGAGAACACCCCCAATGGTAGCAGCAAAAGGGCTAATTCAAAGAAGAACATGCCACAGAGGTCAGGCAATAATGCCAGCACTCTGGAGCAACACTCGTGAGGGGAGGCAGGAAGGAGATCACACCCAAGAGCAGCAGCAAAAAGCCTAGTCGATGGGGAATGGAACGCAGATGTCAAGCCCTACTAATACCATCAGGAAAGATTACATCAGGAAGGAGGATGCTCACAGGAAGAGCAAGAGGGTTCTGTACAGTCAAGATGAAATTGATTCTGACTGCTGTTTGTCTACTAAAGTACTTGGGATGCATGCAAACGTAACACCACCCCATGTGGTTCCAGCAGAACAAACCGAGTGTCTTGGAAGAAAACAGAGTTGCCAGTGAGGTAGATTGGGGCAATGTTCCGGTCCATCCGGATGGAGACGATGGTGCAGCCCCACCCATGGGAGTCAATATGATGTATGCAGTACTAGGCATTAGAGATGATGGCTAGGATTATGAATCATATGAAGAAGGCACTATAGAGGATCAAGAATCTGGTGATGATGAAATAGACGAGGAACTTAACGATGAGGCTGGTATTCCAGTCGATCATTTGGGTGTTGAAGTAGAAGAAATGAAACATGACCACGAGTATCCTATAATTTCGGTCGGCACCAAGTTCAGGAGCATGCATGAGTTCAGGATGTCGTTCTGGCATTTTTGTATCAAGGGGGAGTTTGATGTTTATCGACTGAAGAACACTGCCCAGAGGTATGAGGCCGTTTGCAAGTTAACATGGATGAATGGACGAACCGAGGTACATTGTCCATGGAGGATCATAGCAATAGCCTTACCTGCATCAAAGGAAATTAGGGTACTGGGGCAATGAATGCAGCAAACCATTAGAACTTTATCTCTTTTCACTCTATAACTACAATTTCTGTGCGATATCTTTCTGGCAACTAGTCGACTCCGCTTATCTTTTAAATGAATCTGTGTTGCAGGTGAACAAAATGGGCCCTCCACACATGTGTCCGACAGGCAGCAAACTGAAATCCTCAATGGCTGATACGGAGTGGGTGGCTATACAAGCTATGTCCATACTAAAGTATAACCCTAAGGAGACCGCAAAGAATATTCAGACTCGCCTCTGTTCTAAATACAACATTGTCCTACTGTATTACACGGTTTGGAAAGGTAAAGAGAAAGCTCTAGGGGTCTTGCACGGGGATTGGACCAATAGCTTCAGGGTGTTGTACAACTTCAAGGCGGAGGTACAAGATAGGTGTCCGGGGAGTGTTGTGGAGATTGACACCGAATTAGTACGTGGTAAAATATATTTCAAAAGATTTTTCATGGTGCTTAAACTTTACATCCAGGGATTCAAGGACGGTTGTAGGCTGTATCTGAGTGTAGACAACATTGTCCTAACTGGCAAATGGAAAGGCTGCCTGCCATCTACCACATCACTTGATGGTCACAACTGGATGTTCCCAGTGGAATTCGGGTGTTTGAAACAGAAACAGAGGAAAACTAGGTCTAGTTTATGAGGCAGCTCAGGAGATCAATAGGCCACATGGATCCATTGGCTATATCCACGGATGCATGCAAAGGGCTGACGAATGTAGTGAAGGAGGTGTTCCCGCGAGCTGAAGGTAGAGAATACCATGCCCATATGATGCTCAACTTGTACTCACACTACGCAGGGAGCGTATTTCGTTAGATGTTTCCTGCTGCTAGAGCTTACAAACATAGTACCAGCGAATATTTCATGAGCAAGATTTTTGCGGAAGCCCCTGAACTTCCAGAGTACTTAGCCATCCATCATTCGTAGCTATGGAAGAGGAGTCAATTCAACCCTGACATCAAAGTTGATTACATAAACAACAATCTTGCATAATGCCTGAATAACTGGGTGAAGAACATAAAAGTGTGTCCTGTTCATATCTTGATGGACAACATACGTGGTATGATCATGAAGTTGTTAAATATACGGAGAGAGATCGGTAGGAGACTTAGAGGACATATGCTACTGCCAGTTGTGCAGCAACTACACAAGAGAAGCCGAGGACTTGCTCATCTTTAGGTTCTCACGTCAACCAGCAGCAGTTGTGAGGTGGTCGATATGTCCAAGAGTGGCAAAAGGGATGTTGTGAACATCCAGCTGCGAAAATGCACCTGCTTAGAGTGGCAGCATACCAGGAAACCTTGCGACCACGCCTTGGCCTTCTTGGTGAAGAAAAGCTTTCTACCACATTTGGATCAGTATTTGTCAGACTACTACTCTATAGAAAAGTTCAGAGTTGCGTACGCTGGATCCGTCGAGCCATGTACAGACCCATCTTAGTGGCCTCCAGTCCAACTGACTTTCGAGCTTTGCCAGCCAGTTACAAAAAGGGGCAGAGGAAGACCTCATGTGAATAGTTTTAAGAATTTTCTCGAGAAGAAGGGTTCGGCTTTCTGTGCTACCAAGAAGGGCAAAAACAGATGCAAGACCTGCCATCTTATTGGACATAGAGCAGTAGGATGTCCCCTTAATGCTCCCAAACCTAGGTATGAGATGGTACATTCAAAAAAAATTGTTTATGGTCTGTAGATATAAGGTAGTAATCCATGTACTATTTTTTTATAGGAAGCGCAAGGTAAGAAACAAGACAGCCGACTCAGTGATTTTGCTACGAGAAGAAAACCAAAACGAGTGGAGTGATGATGCTTGACAAGATTCTGGTGCTGATTGGCCTGACTTCCCTCGAGACGGAGATGTAGGGTACGTGAAGGTAAGAAAATTGGCACCCAGGAAGAGGAAGAAGGCATGCGATGAAGAAGCCAGTGGACATGAAGGCAAGAGGAAGAAAGTTGGCACCCAAGCGGAGAAAGAAGGCTAGAAGTGTAGAAGCCTAATGATATATTGAACTTGAACCTATATATGTAGTTCGGTTAAACTCTGGAGCTGTGTGCGTGGAACTTGTCGAGCGAAAAAATCGGCCTCCCGTACTCGGAGTAAAATGTATCGCAACTTGAGGATTGGATACGGCCAAGGCCACTAGTTGAATCCAAAATTGTGACTATGCCACTACTGTCTGAACAATCGCGATAGCTGAGCGGTTAAGGGGTCTCCAAAATCGATGGGTGTTAGTGGCACAGACATGAATTATTTATAGGCGCTTAATAAATCCCTGCTATTGGCATTACACTGATGATAAGGTTCTGAGCTGAAAAACAAGTTCTAAGCTGGCTGCTACACTCCACGAAGCAGCAACTTATTTCAGTTGTTGGACAACGACATGACAACATAAGCTACAAAGGCAACAAATAATGCCCAAATAATGAGGAAATTGTTTCCACTATCTGGCCTAATCTTGAGCCCGTCTGTCCCACCACCTCCCCGCCCCTGCCTCCCCTGCACCTGGCGAAGCTCCCGGCTCTCTTGCTCCAATGCACGGATCTCCTCTTTCTTGTCCCACACATCATCACGCAGATCCTGAACAAGCTCTCTATGAAAACCTGTCAGTGGCTTTTTGATCCACACAAACTTGTCATAGCACCCCTCCCTTCTCTGTGATAGATCGAAGGAAACAAAAAAAGAATTACATTACGCTTTTCGGATCCAGGTTACCATTGTACCTACAGTAGGAACTTACCGCTCTAATGCTGCAGTTGCTGAATTTTCCTACAATATTTTCGTCGGTCCACAAAATCCATCTCGGTATCTTCTCACCGCACAAACACAGCATATCGGAGTAGTAATCGTAGGGCGCCCTCCGGTACCTGATGGGGGTACCCGTCTGACAGCGTTGAGCCGACCCTGATTCCGCCCGAGACGAACTGCATGAGCTATGAGCCATGAGTGAGGGGAGCTTGGGCAAAGGAAAGAGGAGCCTTTGTATGTCAGTGTAGTGATGTGGTGATTTATCCCCACTTAATAACTCGGGCAGAATCCTACCGTCCACATTCGACTGACAGGTGGGGACCTAGCGTGCGGACTTGTCAACCAAACCTCGCGCCTTCGTGGTTCAAAGGCCCTCTCCCGCGCATTGGACAAATTTTTTTGGCACCTTGCCCGCAAACATATCACTAGGAGGCCTTGCTCAGGAACCAGACACGCCTAGCCCACACTCTTACTCCCTCCTAGGAACTTGTCATGGCTCGCGCTGGCAGATCCATCCGCTCCACCACTTCCAGTAGGGCTCGCCGTGGCGGATCAACCCCAAGATCCTACCGTCGCAGTATCAAATGGCCATGGTTTCTTGAGCGGAGCGACGACGCTACGTCTCCGAGCTCGTCCCCTCCTACCTATAGAAGCACTGATGCATCGTCGAGCTCAAGCAGGAGCCGCCAGGCGCGACGGGGCTCGGTCCACACCAACCCCGTCACCTTCGTCATTGTCGATTCCGATGTGGAGGACGACGGGGACGAAGCTGTGCAAAACGTTGATACGTTGCTAACGTATCTATAATTTTTGATGTTCCATGCTTGTGTTATATCTACTTTCTTATGTTTTGTCCACACTTTGGAGTATTTTATACACTTTCTTGGACTAACCTATTAACAAGATGCCACAGTGCCAGCTGCCTGTTTTCTACTGTTTTTGGTTCCAGGAAAGTCAGAAAATGAATATTCTCAGAATTGGATTTGACAAAATCCAAAGTCAATATTTCACCGATGGGTACACGGAGCCAGAATACAAGACGGAGAGGGGCCAGGGGCCAGCCACACCACCTGGCCACGCGGCCAGGCTTGGCCCGTGCCAGGGGGTGGTGTGGCCGCCTAGGGCACCCCCTCGGCCTCCCCTTTCGCCTATTAGATGCCTCCAATACAGAAACCCTAAGTACCCGATCAAAATTACACGAAAGAGTCTATAGCCGCCGTCATGTCCATCAATAGATCGGGAGGGATCTGAAGCTCTTCTCGGCACCCTGCCGGAGAGGAGAGTTCACCCTAGAGGCCTTCTTCATCACCATGCCTACCTCCGGTGTGATGCGTGAGTAGTTCATCCTTGGACTACGGGTCCATGTAGTAGCTAGATGGTTGGTTTTTCTCCTTTGTGCTACCATGTCTAGATCTTGTGAGCTCCATTCATGATCAAGATCATCTATTTGTAATCATACATGTTGTGTTTACGGGGATCCGATGGATATCGAGATGCTATTTCAGATTGATCATTAATTCTATCATGTCTTTGCTATTTGTGATCTTGCATGCTCTCCGTTGTTAGTAGCTATCTTGGCCGAGTAGATGCTAGCAACTCCAAGAGGGAGTATTTATGGTCGATAGTGGGTTCATGCCTCTAGTAATCTTGGGAAGTGATAGAAATCTCTAAGGTACTAGATGTGCTGTTAATACTAGGGAGAAAACAACAATCCTTTGTTCGTAGAATAATCGTATTGTTTACTTTACACACAATGCTTAATGCAATTATCTGTTGCTTACAACTTAATACTGGAGGGGTTCGGATGATAACCTGAAGGTGGATTATTAGTCATAGATGCAGTTGGATTACGGTCAATGTATTGTAGGGGTTCCACGTATGAAAACAATAAATTTTACCCTACGCCCCTAAACCCCTGATGCTGCTAGGACCTATCTATTAGTAATATATTAACATGAGGGGCTTTTCGCGAACTTATGCTTGAAGACAAAAAAGCGTTGTCAATGCTCAGGAGAGCGTGGTTGATGTAGACAAGCCGAAGCCAACCTAAAGGTCATGATGAAGTCCTTGCACTCCAGCGGCTCCAACGACTTGAGTGCCTCAAGTGTGACACCTCACGGGGAGTTACACACGTACGGTGCCTGACGATGACTCCCGCTTCCCCAATCCAGCAGCAGTTGCGGAAGTAGAGCTCCTGGATCCGAATCCCGCAGTCCGACGGCGCTCCGCGGTGAAGATGTCTCTCGTTCGTGCAGTCTGAACTTGGGACCACAGTCACGAGAGAGAGAGAGAGAAAATATCAATTGGAGGTCTCCCCAAAAGTGAGGAAACCTTTATTGAATATTGTGTGTATTTATCTGGCCAAATACCCCCACTATATATAGGGGAAAAGGAGGTACTACCTCCCTCAAAGTCCCGGGGTGGGACTAAAGGAGAGGAGGGGGAGGGGCAGCCACCGGCCGACCCTTGTGGGCCACGCGCTGGGGGCTTGGCCCAGCCGGCCACCCCTTGCCCTTTCTCCCTCTCTCCTTTCCCTAATGGGCCCTCTTCCCTCCAAGAATTGGCCCATTAAGCCTTTTGACCTTTTAAATTGATTTTCTCTTTATTAAATAATTATGAATAAATGATTAAATATATATTTAACATTCATTCATGTAACTACCTCGGTGAATTACGCTCTTAGTTACAAGCCTGGATGAGCGGAAATGGTTAAAATAGTACGGTGGGGCCAAATGCCACTCACAGGTAGACCTTTCGGCCGTCCTAACCATTTCCAAAACACCAGGACAAGAACGGGCGAATCGGCGTAAGGGATCAACTACATACACAAATGAGTATGTATGCAAGCCACATACAACAGTCCTCAGAGCCATTCCATCTAAAAGAAATAGAAATATTGCAACGCCATACGGCAAGATCCAAATATCCTAGATAGATATAATAGTTTAGGATATCTCCTCATACATCAAACATCAGAGTATCAAGCGGAAGCAAAAAACAAGATCCGAGTACGGTTAAGAAGAAAATCGGCATAAGATGCCCCATAAATAAACACACCCCGCCCACAGATCTCACGGATTCCCGTTCCCGGAATCTCTACACCGAGTGATCGTTGCCAACATCGTCCGTCTCCTCCACCCAGTATCCATATTGCGAGTATACCTGTTCATCTGAATCAAACAATTTATCGTGTGAGACCCTAGGGGTACTTAGCAAGTCTTTATGCCTCTAAAGGGGACACAACCTGGGGTGACGCAATTGCAGCAAAAGATAATACCTAACAAGTCTATAGATACTCGCTAACCATCCGCCTAACCAAAGATAGACGGATGTATGTTAATTAAGAACAACAGTAATATCAGTATAATTAACAGATCCATCCTCCTACTCGCTTACCAACGAGAAAGCGGACGAACAACCCCCCATCCGTTGGCAGTTTTATTAACCATTCCGTGAGTGTTGCACTATTTACTAGTCAGGTACTCAGTCAAATTAATAGCGGTACTTTAGTTATACTTGTCTATGATCGAGAAACTATGCTCCAAGTCGTCCATAACCGCGGACACGGCTTTCAGAAAGATTTACCCTGCAGGGGTGCACAAATAGCAACACACACTCGATCAACCTCGGAAAAACCAAATCAAAACCCAACGAGGCATTCACGACAAATCGATCACAGGATTCAGAAATGTTTCAGGGGGGCACCCCATTAAGCTACCCGCAACGAAGTTGGCCGGCTCCGAGACGGACCCAAGGTTTGCGCCAAGGGCTGTAAACGACTGGGAACCCGAAAGTGTGACTGGGCTTGTCGATACCGCGAAAACACTCCGCAATCCTAAACAGTACAGGTGCTCCTCGCACAATCTTAAGTAAAGTAGTAACATGCATAATTACAGGATAGTAATAAAGCCCCAAACTACTTTGTGGCCCCAAGAAATAAGAATGAATCAAGCTCTGGCTCAGGGGGGTCCATAAGGCCTCCTGGATGTGGATAGTGCGAATAATCAAGGAACAGGAATCAAGTACTCGGGTCCCACGGACACAAGTGAGCATGAAGAACCAAATAGCAGATATTGCTCACCGGTGCCACTTTCATTAGTTATCCCATTACTACTCAGGTTAAGTTGTTTAGGTACCTCGTTATCCATCAGACACTCACATACCCTACACATGCTGTTCTACGACCCGCATGGCTCAAACAACTCCTGTAGTAATGGCTCATGGGATGGAGGAACAAGCTTCGTTGGGGTTTAAAAGTAAAGGCTATACAGTACTTGGGATTCAGTTTAATGCAATCGCGACTCAATGATGCAAGAATAAGATAGAGGCAATAGGTACTATATGTATGCAAGCATGTGGTAGTGCTTGCCCGGCAGCTCAGTTGAAGCGAGGGACGGATCTGGGTAGTGCTCCTGGGTTTCCTGATATATCCCCTGCTCAACGTCTATTCGAAGAAGAACCAAACAAACAAGGGCCAACATAAATAGAGTGCACAAGCATATGAATTAAAATGCGACAAGCAAACAATCATGCCATGATGAATGATGCACAATTTGCATGCCAATAATGTAGCATGGCATGGGTGAGGTGTGGGGTACAAGATTAACGCATTTTATTAAGTTTTTAGCCCGGTTTGCTCTCATAACACTTGCTGTATACTTATATTTATATGATGCATGCTGCAACTCAGAACATGGAATGCATAGATAGAATGGGCTCGTCGCTCTGATTGATTTAGACATATTATTTGTCAAATTTGGAGTTATAAAACTAAAATTATTCATTAATTAAGAAAAAGGGCATTTTATTGTAATTTTAATCAACTCGAAATTTTAAAGTGCTCAAGTAATATTTTGAATGGCATATTTGAAATCCTCACATTTTTCTGATTCAAAAACATGTATTATATGTATTATTTGGATTTATAATTTAAAAGTTATTTAAAATCTGATTTGAATTTGAATTTAAACAATTTTGAAATTGTTTTGTCAAAACAGATATCCAGGGAAAACTTTTTACACCCAGGCGAATTCAACCTAGTCACTGACGGGTGGGCCAACACTTCTGGGGCCACATGAAAGGCTTTTCTCAAAAACTTTCTCAAGCCACGAGCGACCAGGTGGGCTGACTAGAGGCCACAATGGTGAACCTGAGGGTGACAAGTGGGGCATGCTGGACCG
Organism: Avena insularis; assembly: GCA_023614405.1. Taxonomy (NCBI): domain Eukaryota; kingdom Viridiplantae; phylum Streptophyta; class Magnoliopsida; order Poales; family Poaceae; genus Avena; species Avena insularis. The sequence continues at coordinate 604,474,886 of CM042690.1, read as the reverse complement.
CGGGTTAGGTGGCAAAAGACACAGGGGGTTAACTACAAAAAGGGGAGGCCACGGTGCTGTGGATCTTCTCCACAGTCTGGCGAAAGATCTGCGCGCGGCGCGGAACGGTGATTCGAACCGGGGATCTGGCGTCCACGCTTAGGACGGAACCAGCGCGGCTAGGCGAGTTGTTGTCAAGGAGGAAGCACAGGGCTAGGTGAGGCTTTACGCAGCGCGGAAAACGTGCAGACAACAGCGACCGACGGCACACCGAGGGCGTTCGGCAAAACACCTAGCGCAGCTAGGGCTTCCCGGTGAGGCGGAGGTTGTCCAGGCGATAGAGGGGCTCACCGCGGGATGGTCGGTGGTGGCGGATCGGGACGAGGCGCAGCAGGGCGACGAGGAGGCTGGCGGCCGACGCGATTAGGGTTTCGGTGATGACATCGTGCTACGGCTGCTGGGGACCTTCTCCTCCTCGCTGGCGCGTACGAGGCGAAGTAGGGGACGCTCCTCGACCTCCTTGACCACTTCCACGTCATGCTCACCGTCTGGATCGAAGAAGTGGCGGTGCTACTGGCGGCGACCGGCGGAAGGATCTGGCGGCGGTGAAGAAGAAGGAGAGGAGAGGCCGGGCTTGGGGGTGGATCTGGCGATGCAGAGGAGCCGTGGGGCGGAGGATAAAGAAAGGGAGAGGGAGGAGGTGCCGTGTGGGGCTCGGGGTAGATAAAGGTGGCTTCGGCCACCTTTCTCCATCTCCTCCTCGCACATGCTCGGGCTGGGCAGGCAGGGGCAGGTGGGGTGGTGCTGACAGGCGGGCCAAGTAGGGACGGCCTGGTGGTGGGGCTGGCACGTCAGGTAGAGAGAAAGAGAGAGGAGAGGGGCTCGGGTGCAACTTGGGCTAGGGTTAGAAGTGGGGTAGTGGCTCGGGTTAGGGTAGGAGGATAGTTGGGGTGTGGGACCAGGAAGAGAGGGTGGCCAGGTGGGGCCATCATTGTAGAGAGAGAGAGGTGAGGTAATGGTGAACCTAAGAAAAATAGAGAGAAAAGGGGTTTGGGGGTAAAGCCTCATTTGATCATGCATGAAGGAAAAGAATGACGTTGAGGAGGACATGGGGATGGTGGAGAGAGGATGTAGAAGATCCACAAAGAAAAGAACCAATAAAACCAAGAGGAATCACATGGCTAAAGGTGGTGGTGCTCTTGCATGGCCCATGCATAATAATAAATGCCATGATTTATTTTGTGAAAACAATAATAATAATATGGCATTATTCTTATGCATTCCCAAGAAGTGGAATAAAAGCCAAGGAAAAGAATTTATAGAATTAGATCCACCCCACCCACATGAGCTAGAGTAAAAATCAAAAGAAAAAGAATAGAAGCTCATGGGTTATTGGAATGGTGGAATTATAAGGTGGTGACAAAGAAAGGCGATGAAGTTGAATAAAAGATATGCCCCCAACTCAACTTGGGCATTTAAACAATATATCAATAACCAAATACAATATCAAGAGGCAAATACAGTTAATAATGCATATGAGAGAAGAACCAAAAGAAAAAGGGTTTTATATGATGCTCAAATGCAAGGTGGCATGATGACATGAGCATGATATAATTATGATGCAACAATTATATGTAGGAAGTAGAATTTATATAAACTAGGATAGTAGCATTGCAATTGTTAGACAATTGAGATGCTACAACTCTCCCCCACTAAACAAGAATCTCGCCTCGAGATTCCTAGGAAAAAGAAAACAACACAAGGAGAGGCGGGTGTTCGAACGAAGGTGACCCTCACGTTCCCAAGTTGATGAAACACGGAATGGTGCGCCCCTTACACCTTGCAAAACTTGCTAGACTTGTTGTGAGCCCTGCGTTTGCTTGAGAAACAACGGTTAGAAGAGTTGAAGGATTATCGTGAGACAAGAAGGATAGGATAAACATAGCTCCGGTTTTCTCAAGAAACATGATAAGAGAATAGAACCACTTGTGAAAGAAAGGACAAGATGATGTATCATGGATAAAGAAAGACACACCGTTAAGATTAAAGATTTACCAATACTAGAGAGGATGAATCTTTGTCTCGCCGGAAGAAAAGAGCTAGGTTGGAGAGGTTTTGAACCACTATGACGATAGCATCGTATCTTCTCTCGGATTTGAGAAACGAAGTTCAGAAACAATATTGCCTTCAAACAATAGAGTCCCTTGATATCAACAGAAAGATTTAGTTAGACATCGTCGGATTAGATTCTTCTTGTGCCGGCAATAACCAAAGGATCACGCAATTGAGGTGCGCGGATATAACTTCCAGAGACGGATGTGAAGCCAGATCATGGTGGAATCCCGAGAAGCAAAGAATATGGAGGATCTGGAGTTTATTGTAGAGATACTTATTGCTTTCTTTAGCCTTGAGGCTAACGCAATAGATTTGCGGCTGATGGCATCAAACATAATTGGCTATACCACAGAAAAAGAATTGATGAAACAAAGAGAGAGATATTTTCCTTTCATCTTGTTTGGGGATGTCGAGCATCGGTAGAATGACGAGGACAGAAAAGAGTTTGCATTTGTTTCCACTAGATAATTGAAGATTTTGCTCCATCTAGAATAGACAGACCACCAACAAAAGATTATTGATTACTTTCCTCGAGAGAGCACTCCGGAAAAACAAGGACGGAAGTAAAACTATCGAGGGATAAAGGCCACTTCTAACTTCCGTTGAATGAGTGAAATCACATTAATTCACCAATTCAATGTACAAGAGCGAATGATAAGAGTAGTGGTATGGTAGCTACTCCATCCCGCACTCAAAGCATTACTCCGCACATGAATAAGAAAACCATGCAACCCAACTATCGAAACAGACTGAAGGTATTGACAAAACTCATGGAACTTCGTTAGAAACAAGGATAGATGCAAATGATTCGCCGGATTCACAGATAGATAAAGATGATGATGTTGTCGTCATGTCGGAAGTACCAAGCCACCGGAAAGATATGAAGGAAGATTACGGAGAACAACTGCAAGATTCAACAGCTACAGAAAAGATAACACCAACTTGAATAGAAGGAATACAAGATCTGGAAGGTCTTCATGGCCTCCGGTGGATTGAGCATAGACGATAGAGCGAGAGGGTTTCAAGAGATTACTTAACGAGACAGAGGTGAAAAGAACTCCATGTTCTTCTTGAAATGATTGAGAGAGATTTAGCAGTTTTGAGGAAATCTACGGCGGAACGACGATGATAACTCGCCAACAAGGAAAACTCCGGGTTTGATTGAAGATGGAAGATGGAATTAACAATGGACTTGCTGATTCCAGAATTGAAGCGATATATTTAGCAGAAGGACGTGGCCGAGATAGGTGACTTCAAAAAGTCAGAATTTCCACTTTGGGAACTTGGCACACGGCAGTGTTCGCGAAGCTTGAGAGAAAGAGACACAAATGACCTTCCATGTTCTTCCATTGGCATAGAATAGGCAAGCATATCATCAAGATATACTACCACAGATTACCAAGATATTTCCAGAATATCAAGTTCAAGAGGCGGGAGAAACGAACAAATGCTCGAAGCACTTTCTGAGCTCAACGCTCTTTGAAAGATCAATGTTACGAGTAAGGATTCATGTTGGAAAGATGCACTGGCAGAATAGATTATCTGGTCCTTCGGAAGAGAATAGGTAATGCCACCTGGTTCACATTGTCGATCGGATCACCGGTTACAAAGATAAAGAGATCTTGGATAAAGAAAAGATGATAGATCATACCTTAAGCAAAGCTCTCAGAGATGAGAAAAAAAATGCAATTCCCTCGTATCAAAGAGAATTTTTGCAGATATGGAGTTCAAAAAGATGTGCCGCATGATGAACAGATGATAGACCACCGTAGGGCCTTAAGAAAAACTCCGGATTAACAATGATACTTGAATATGACAAAGATATGATCCCGGTATAACTCAAAATCACAGGAGATAACCGCCATCATTTGGAGGATGAAAAAATAGATAGCATTTTCCATATTCCACTCATGATAAGTGTCATATAGCTATGCCGAGAACTAAATTACAATCACCAGCATCGAATCGACACATGTTATGTAATTATCCCAAGAGAATTGGAGATGAACTAAAACTCCAGGATTAAGCGCCGGTGACAAGAGAATGAGTTAGAATGGACATGCTGATAAAAGGAAGTTAGATAATGTTTCACACACGACTGAAGAGGAGTGTGGAAACATAGATGTATCAAGAAAAATTTTCTGCATTTTTCGGCATTAAAATACCAATAGATGCGCAAAGCCACTTATCAAATAGAGGTTAGCAACTCCACATTCTATGAAAGCATGCTGGAAGGAAGAACACCCTTAACAAGATGGCACCGGTTAACAAGGAGTCGGATAGGTCGCGTCGGTTTACAAAAGCCTGTCAGTATGGAATGTACCAACAGTTGATAACCAAAAGGCAGATAGTGATAACATGTTGGATGCAACAGATAGACAAGGAATTACACACACACACACAGTTTCTATGGTACTACGGAAACCCAGAACACGTGAATCCTAGTTTGAATTTTTAGAAGAGGATTGAAAACGTTACACTTCCTTACCAGAAAAGGGTGGGTGGTTGGGTAAGAAGAAAAATGGAAGCAGTCCTACTCTCACGTTTTGTTTTTCCCTAGTATACATAGCTACCAAAATATTTGCTAGACTGACAACGACCATTTGGCTGAGACCCTGAAGGGCGGGATGGCTCTGATACCAATTGTAACTACCTCGGTGAATTACGCTCTTAGTTACAAGCCTGGATGAGCGGAAATGGTTAAAATAGTACTGTGGGGCCAAATTCCACTCACAGGTAGACCTTTCGGCTGTCCTAACCATTTCCAAAACATCAAGACAAGAACGAGCGGCGTAATCGGCAGGCGAAGGGATCAACTACATACACAAATGAGTATGTATGCAAGCCACATACAACAGTCCTCAGAGCCATTCCATCTAAAAGAAATAGAAATATTGCAACGCCATACGGCAAGATCCAAATATCCTAGATAGATATAATAGTTTAGGATATCTCCTCATACATCAAACATCAGAGTATCAGGCGGAAGCGGAAAACAAGATCCAAGTACGGTTAAGAAGCAAATCGGCATAAGATGCCCCACAAATAAACACATCCCGCCCACAGATCTCACAGATCCCCGTTCCCAGAATCTCTACACCAAGTGATCGTTGCCAACATCGTCCGTATCCTCCACCTAGTATCCATCTTGCGACTATACCTGTTCATCTGAATCAAACAATTTATCGTGTGAGACCCTAGGGGTACTCAGCAAGTCTTTATGCCTCTAAAGGGGACACAACCTGGGGTGACGCAATTGCAACAAAAGATAATACCTAACAAGTCTATAGATACTTGCTAACCATCTTCCTAACCAAAGATAGACGGATGTCCGTTAATTAAGAACAACAGTTATATCAGTATAATTAACAGATCCATCCTCCTTCTCGCTTACCAACGAGAAAGCGAACAAACAACCCCCCATCCGTTGGCAGTTTTATTAACCATTCCGTGAGTGTTGCACTATTTACTAGTCAGGTACTCAGTCAAATTAATAGCGGTACTTTAGTTATACTTGTCTGTGATCGAGAAACTGTGCTCCAAGTCGTCCATAACCGCGGACACGGCTTTCAGAAAGATTTACCCTGTAGGGGTGCAAAAATAGCAACACACACTTGACCAACCTCGGGAAAACCAAATCAAAACCCAACAAGGCATTCACGACAAAGCGATCACAGGATTCAGAAATGTTTCAGGGGGCACCCCATTAAGCTACCCGCAACGAAGTTGGCCGGCTCCGAGACGGACCCAAGGTTTGCGCCAATGGCTGTAAACGACTGGGAACCCGAAAGTGTGACTGGGCTTGTCGATACCGCGAAAACACTCCGCAATCCTAAACAGTACAGGTGCTCCTCGCACAATCTTAAATAAAGCAGTAACATGGCATAAGTACAGGATAGTAATAAAGCCCCAAACTACTTTGTGGCCCCAAGAAATAAGAATGAATCAAGCTCTAGCTCAGGGGGGTCCATAAGGCCTCCCGGATGTGGATAGTGCGAATAATCAAGGAACATGAATCAAGTACTCGGGGTCCTACGGGACACAAGTGAGCATGAAGAACCAAAATAGTAGATATTGCTCACTGGTGCCACTTTCATTAGTTATCCCATTACTATTCAGGTTAAGTTGTTTAGGTACCTCGTTATCCATCAAACACTCACATACCCTACACATGCTGTTCTACGACCCGCATGGCTCATGGGATGGAGGAACAAGCTTCGGTGGGGTTTAAAAGTAAAGGCTATGCAGTACTTGGGATTCAGTTTAATGCAATCGCGACTCAATGATGCAAGAATAAGATAGAGGAAATAGGTACTATATGTATGCAAGCATGTGGTAGTGCTTGCACAGCTTCGATTGAAGCGAGGGACGGATTTGGGTAGTGCTCCTGGGTTTCTTGATATATCCCCTGCTCAGCGTCTATTCGAAGAAGAACCAAACAAACAAGGGCCAACATAAATAGAGTGCACAAGCATATGAATTAAAATGCGACAAGCAAACAATCATGCCATGATGAATGATGCACAATTTACATGGTTGGGTTTCTTGATATATCCCCTGCTCAGCGTCTATTCGAAGAAGAACCAAACAAACAAGGGACAACATAAATAGAGTGCACAAGCATATGAATTAAAATGCGACAAGCAAACAATCATGCCATGATGAATGATGCACAATTTACATGGCAATAATGTAGCATGGCATGGTGCGGTGTGGGGTACAAGATTAAAGCATTTTATTAAGTTTTTAGCCCGGTTTGCTCTCATAACACTTGCTGTATACTTATATTTATATGATTCATGCTGCAACTCAGAACATGGAATGCATAGATAGAACAGGCTCGTCGCGCTGATCGATTTAGACATATTATTTGTCAAATTTGGAGTTATAAAACTAAAGTTATTCATTAATTAAGAAAAAGGGCATTTTATTGTAATTTTAATCAACTCGAAATTTTAAAGTGCTCAAGTAATATTTTGAATGGCATATTTGAAATCCTCACATTTTTCTGATTCAAAAACATATATTATATGTATTATTTGGATTTATAATTTAAAAGTTATAAAAAATCTGATTTGAATTTGAATTTAAACAATTTTGAAATTGTTTTGTCAAAACAGATATCTAGGGAAAACTTTTTACACCCAGTAATTCAACCCGATCCATCGACAGGTGGGCGCTGATCGGGGCCACGCTTGGATGAAAAGGCTGTCAACACCTGGATTTTTAATCCCAGATGCCCGTTATGCCATACCTCGCAATCCCAGGATTACCATTTTTGCGAGACATACCAGATTGGATATCATAGTACATCATCCATTACAAACCATACATAAGGTTTTACACAAATAAGGATCTCATGATCTAGTCTTTAATACAATCAAGCAGCAGAAATAAACGATAGCGTAGCGGTGGGGTCCATCTTCAGGGGCACAGGCAATGCTGACGAAGGCAGATAGTCCTAGTTATCATAGCCGTCCTGCTGACCATCATCTTTATACTCTCCTTCATAGTCTGGCCATGATAATAGCCAGGGACAAAAGCCATGAGTACTCTTTAAGTACTCGCAAACTACTACTAGCAAGGGTTATGATTCCAAGTTAAAGTACTAAATTGAAAGAATAACTATCAAGTTAAGTTTGAAACCTAAGCTGAGTTCTGAAACAAGAAAAGATAAAATAAAAGTCTAGAATCAATTAAGTTGGGCAGCTATTTTCATCTACACAACCCTGTTGGGGTCAAGTCAAGGTTCATCATTCAATTCAAGTTATTTAGAAAACATCTGACAACAAAACAATATGGCCATTCCAACTGTCCATAACCGCAGACGCGGCTATTCGAATAGTTTGACACTCTGCAGAGGTGGTACACTTTCACCACAAGATTCGATACATCTATCAGGGATAACCCTGAATCATCATACTTAGTATGCAGATAATCAAACATAACCTTCCCTTTACACACCGTAGTACAAGCACCTCTCCAATGAGCATGGCCTCCCAACCATGACCATCAGTCATCTTGGGCACTACATAGGTGGACATCATTGACGGGTCGCCGGCGAGCTCGAACCCTAGCGGCTCGGTGGGGGTCGACTGGGGGCGTACCAGGGCTCCAGCGGGGTCGGCGATGCGGGCGAACGAAGTGGAAGACGACGGCGAGGCGAGGCGTGGTCGCGGCGGAGCTTGGGATGGCCAGAATCAACGGCACCCTTCTTCTCCAGAGACGGTGGCTCCGGCTCCAATTCCGGCGAGCTGCTGCTCCACTTGCTCCGGTGAAGGGTGGTTGAGGTTCAGAGAGGTGAGGGGAGGGGAATGGTGTGAGTATTTGGTACTGGGGAGGGCTCCTTTTATAGGCTCGACGGTGAGACCGAGCGGGATGGGCGGTCGACGGTGGCGACATGGCTACGGCGAGCTAGCGACATGGCTGGGGATGGCGATCGATGGGCGGTCCCCTGGCGGTGCTCTAGCGCTTCAATGCGGCCGTAGGGGCGGTGGTATGCGGTCGGGGTGAGGTGGCGCTCTGAGAGGCAGAGGCGGCGGTGTCCACGGCGAGCGGTGGCTGTGGGGCTTTGGGCGACGAACGGGGGTGTCTGGGGTGTTCTCTAGGTCGAGGCGGAGCGGTGGGCGCGGGCTGGTGTCGAGTGGTGGCTTGTGCACGCGGGGACAGGGCGCGCTCTGCGGGCGGCGTCGGCATGGTCTGGTGGCACTGGGCGCGGTTTCTCCTTGGTGGTCCACGGCTGCTCTTGGCTCGGGCAAGGGACAGAGAGGGGCGGTGCAGCGTTGGCTACCTCCTAGACATGGCGAGGGAAGGGGGAGTGGTCTGCTTTGATGGTTGCAAGGTTGGCCGGCCAGGATGGTGCTCGGCATGGCTGTGCAGTGCGGCTAGGGGGGTAGAGAAGAGGCTGGTTTGGTCTGGTCTGGCTTGAGAGGGGACAAGGTGATCAAAGCACTACAGAATTGCTAGACAAAATCAGCCCAAAACAGTAATAGTTAGGCCTTAATGATCTTGCTAACAAGGTGTTTGACAAAATGGCCGCAAGAGAATTTTTTTTGAATTTTGAGTTCAAAATTTTTGGGTGATCTCCACTAGTGCTAGGTAGGCTCTGGTTGCAAGGGTTTTGAAAATGGAGCTCAAATACATGGTTTTTGAAATAGGGGTGATCTATGCATATGCATTAGATTCAATTGTGAACTGTCATTTAAAATAGTTTACAGAAGGTTTTTAGAAGATCAAAAGGTGGGCCTTGGTACCTCATTATGTGTACTAGCAAGGGGTGCAAAGATCAAGAATTGTTTCTGTTCAGAATTGAGTACTAGGAATAGCCAAAGTAGGCATGAGAGTTAATTTTGTCAAAATGACCATTCCTTTATTTTAATTCTTTTTGATATGATTTCTTTTAGGAAAAGTTTGGGAATGATGTAGATGATGCTTAAATCCCCTAAGAAACATTTTAGAAGCAAAGGATCACACAATCATGGCAATTCCAAACAACTCCTATTTTAAATGCACACATATATGGATGCTTTCATTTTAAATATGGAAAAGTTTTTGTTAATCCTAAATTTGGATGATTTGATCTTTGATACTCTTGGATTGAAGTTTTGGGATGTTACAAACCTTCCCCCCTTAAATAAAATCTCGTCCTGAGATTTACAAGAAAACCAGGAACTAAAGAGATTTGGGAACTCTGTCCTAATGTAATCCTCGCGCTCCCAAGTGGCTTCCTCCTCGGTATGGTTGCTCCACTGAATCTTGAGAAACTTGATACTCCTGGTCCTGGTGGTTCTGTAGGCTTATTCTAAGATACGAATGGGCACTTCCCGATAGGTCAGGTCATTGTTGATCTCCACTGCTCTGTGATCGATATTTTTGAAAACTTCAGTCTTCTCAGGCACTTCCAAGCATTTGCAAAGTAACGAGATATGGAACACATTGTGGATGGCTGACATCTCTTCAGGTAGTTCCAGTTGATACGATACTTCTCCTCGGCGGTTCAGAATCTTGAAAGGTCCGATATATCTGGGAGCTAACTTTCCCTTCAGGCTAAAGCGTTGAGTTCCCTTCAATGGTGAAACCTTGAGATATACGAAATCTCCGACATTGAAAGTCAGGTCTCTCCTTCTCTTGTCAGCATAGCTCTTCTGTCTAGATTGGGCGGTCTTGAGGTGCTCACGAACTTTGTGAACTTTCTCTTCTGCTTCTCGGAGAATGTCGGGTCCAAAGATCTGACTCTCTCCTACTTGCGACCAATTCAAAGGGGTACGACACTTTCTTCCGTATAGGAATTCAAAGGGTGCCATCTGCAAACTAGTTTGATAACTGTTGTTATATGAGAATTTTGCGAAGGGCAGGCAGTCTTCCCATTTTGATCCGTATTCCAACACACAAGCTCTAAGCATATGCTCCAAGATTTGGTTGACTCTCTCTGTTTGTCCATCGGTTTGTGGGTGATAAGCGGTACTAAAATTCAACTTGCTTCCTAAACCTTCCTGAACTTTCTGCCAAAATCTTGAAGTAAAATGGGTTCCTCGATCTGATACGATGGTCTTGGGGGTTCCATGCAGACTAACAATCCTAGCAATGTACAGCTCTGCTAGTTTTGCACTCTGGTAGGTTGTCTTGACTGGTATGAAGTGGGCTACCTTGGATAGTCTATCAACTACGACCCAGATTGAGTCATTTCCCCTACTAGAAGTAGGTAAACCGGTGATAAAGTCCATTCCGACGGAATCCCATTTCCATTCCGGAATCTGCAATGGTTGCAACAATCCTGCAGGTCTCTAATGCTCTACTTTGACTCTTTGACAAATGTCATATTTGACGATGTAGCTTCCGATCTTTCTCTTCATCTTGTGCCACCAAAATTGCTCTTTCAAATCCTGATACATCTTTGTTCCTCCGGGGTGGATAGAATAAAGAGTATCATGAGCTTCCTTCATGATAATTTCCTTCAGCTCCGAATCTGCTGGTACACAGATACATCCTTTGTACCACAGTACACCTTCTTCGTCTTCGGTGAATCCAGGTACTTTGCTTGTACCAATACGACGTTTGATTCCGTCGATACTTTCATTACCCTTCTGGGCTTCCTTGATTTGGCTAATCAACATGGGTTGAAGTTCAATGCTAGCTAGGAATCCTTTGCTAACTAACTCAGTCCTGAACTGCTCCAACTCCTCATACAAACTTGGTTGCTTCTCTTTGATCAGGGTGTTAAGCCTACACGGCAATCTGCTAAGAGCATCTGCTACCACATTGGCTTTGCCGGGGTGATAGTGAATGTCAAGGTCATAATCCTTGATTAACTCTATCCATCTTCTTTGCCTCATATTCAACTCCTTCTGGGTGAAGATATACTTCAAGATCTTATGGTCTGAGTAAATCTCACAGCGATTACCCATCAAATAATGACGCCATGTCTTCAACACTAGAACCACCGCGGCTAGCTCAAGATCATGGGTCGGATAGTTCTGCTCATGCTGCTTCAGTTGTCGAGATAGATACGCGATGACTTTGACTTCTTGCATCAATACACATCCTAGACCAATCTTGGATGCATCACAATATACATCAAACGGCTTCTTGATGTCTGGCATGATCAAAATTGGGGCTGATATCAATCTCTTCTTCAGCTCCTGGAAACTGGCTTCACACTTGTCTGTCCATTCAAACTTCTTGTCCTTCTTCAACAATTGGGTCATTGGTCGGGCTATGCTCGAGAATCCTTCTACGAATTTGCAGTAATATCCCGCTAATCCGAGAAATGAACGAACTTGGGTTTGATTTGTTGGGGCTTCCCATTCTTCGACGTCTTTGATCTTGCTGGGATCAACAGAGACTCCTCCGGCAGACACAATATGTCCTAGGAATCCTACTTCTTTCAGCCAAAACTCACACTTGCTGAACTTGGCATATAACTGATGCTCTCTCAGGGTGTCCAGGATGATTCTCAGATGTTGTTCATGCTCTTCTTCTGACTTGGAGTAGATAAGGATGTCGTCGATAAACACGACTATAAACTTATCTAAGAAATTCATAAAGATCTTATTCATGAGATTCATGAAATAAGCAGGGGCATTGGTTAATCCAAAAGACATAACCGTATACTCGTATAAACCATAGCGAGTAGTAAAGGCGGTCTTCGGAATATCCGTTGCACGAATCTTAAGTTGGTGATAACCAGTCCTAAGATCAATCTTTGAGAATACCTGAGCTCCAGTCAACTGATCAAATAGATCCTCTATCTTTGGCAAGGGGTACTTGTTCTTGATGGTGACATCATTCAACTTTCTATTGTCTGTACACAGACGGTTGCCTCCATCCTTCTTGTCGACGAATAACACTGGTGATCTCCATGGTGATGCACTTGGTTGAATCAAGCCGGTTGCTAACATGGCATCCAACTGCTTCTTCAGTTCTACTAACTCTGATGGGTTCATGGTATAGGGTCTCTGGGCTATAGGTCCGGTTCCGGGGATTAGTTCGATAATGAACTCTATCCCTATCCGGGCATACCCGCAATTCATCCGGGAATATGTCGGGTATTCATGCACTACTCGACTTGGTCAATGGTAGGGGCTACACTTTTGTTGCATTTGAATTGACGGGGTAAGGTTTCGAGATATGTTCTGGTTACTCCGTAACTACTGGTCATGGTGATGGCTTTCTTAGCCTGATCTATCAGTCCTTTATGCTTTGACATCCAGTCCATACCTAGTACTACTTCCAAACCTTTGGTTCCAAGTACAATTAGGTTGGCATAAAAATCTATCCCATGTATTCTGATAGGTACAACTTTGCAAATTTTTCTAGCTTTTGTAGTTGAACCGGGGATTTGAACTATCATGACATGCTTCAGGTTGGTTGGGCGAATCTTACTAGTGCATACAAATTCTTCGGTGACAAATGAATGCGATGCTCCAGAATCAAACAATACTCATGCTAAAACTAAGATGATGAAACATACCCAGCACTACATCCGGTGCTTCCTGGCTTCTTCGTTCATGTGGAAGAGACGACGCTGCGATGGTGCGGGTTTCTGGGCAAATCTCCTGCTGGTTGAACACGACGCTGCTGAGCTGGGCATTCACATGGGCATTGCGGCAGTCTTCTTGGGACACTCATTGAGTAGTGACCCTTCACTCCACACTCAAGCAAGTGATCCGGGACTTGTCCTTGATCGCAACAGCATTGCTGCCAGCCTGGGGCGATGTTGTTGTTGTTTCTCTTGGGAGGGGCACGGTTGAAGTTGTTGGCGTTGCCGAAGTTGTGATTGTTTCCTCCGGGCTTCACATTTCCTCCGCTACGGTTGGGGTAGCTTGGGCGAGAATTTGGGGGTCGGTTGTTCCTTGGTGCATATCCTGGTGAGGGGTTGGGATGGTACTTCTGGTGACTCTCGGATCTGCATCTGCATCATACGACGCTTGCGATTGTTGTTTGCCTGGTTAATTTTCCCTTCCATCTGAATGGCAGAGTCGACTAGCTCTTCAAGATCCTGGAAACGGATGTTGACGAGGACAGTCTGCATCTCATCATGTAGTCCATTTAAGAATCTCTCTTTCTTCTTGGCCTCCGTGTTGATTTCATCCGATGCATATCTGGCAAGTGACAAGAATTTGTCACGATTTACTACGATCAATCTTCCTTGCTTCAGTTCACAGAATTCATCTCTCATCCTGTTGACAAGACCTTGCGGCACGTGGGTACGGCTGAACTTGACCTTGATTGCTTCCCAGGTCATCACCTGGCCATGGTTCATGTTGCGGACGCTATTCCACCAAGCTCTTGCATCTTCCGCCAGATAGTGAGTGGCGAAAAGAACTTTCTCATTCTCATCAACTCCTGCAACTTCTAGGTTGTTTTCCATGGTTTGTAACCAGTCATCAGCATCTAATGGGTTTTCAGATTGGTTGAAGATTGGGGGATTGGTGTTCTGAAAGTTTTTGAGTTTAGATCCATGGTGATCCTGATTTCCATGTCCTTGGTTGTTGAGAGCCATTGGGCGATCTGCTGCAATGTTGCTAAGTTGGCTTGACGTTGGGCCCTGCTTGCTTCACGGTCCGCGATGAGATTCTGCAAGATCTGCAGCATTGGGTCCTGCGATGAGCTGCTCCCTCCTTGGTTTCCACGGGTCATCTGAAGATTGAGATAGATATAGGGGTAAGAGGGAAATTCTAAGGTTCAGGGTTTTGGGTTTTCAAAGCTACAACTTTGAGTTAAACTCAGGTTTTTCAACTAAATTCATTCTCATTCATGCAAGCAAGCACACGATACAACACACACCACAATAATCAAAGGGGAAAACAGATGGTTTGAAGAACCATTCTACAAACTACGATACAATGAGATGATACATCTCATGCTACGACAGTGCTCTAGTGCATCTACTCATCGTCAATGAAGTTGGAGTCTTCATCATCAGTGTAGAAGTCCACAGCATCCTCTGCCAGAAAATCATCATCGTTGCTGAGGTAGGAATCCATATCTCCCTGGATGTCTTCTCCTTCATCATCTTCTTCCTTGGCGGCAAGCTGAGCTTCCTGCTCCTTGACGGTCTTCTCGAGGTCGGCCACCTTCTTGCTAAGATGGGCGATGGTGAGATCCTTGTTTGCACGCTGGCGACGAAGATACTGGCGATCTTGGACGAGTAGTGTGAAAGTCTGGGCCTTCTGGTCGGCAATTGCACGGTTCTGGTTGGCTAACTCTCTGGCATTGTCCAGTTCCTGCGGTCGGTCATGAAGCAAGAAGTCAAGGTTCGCCACTTGACGCTTCAACTCTGGGTGACTGGGCATCTCCATCGGCATTCCCATGAAGTCACGTCTGGCATAGTGGGCAAAACGGGTTCCTTGAATCTTGTTGACGCTGAGGGCACATAGACGGGCGAGAGCTTCATGCATTGCCCTGGCTAATCCATCTAGCCAGTTGTTCTCTCTGACAGAGAACTGAATTCTCCTGGAAGTTGGTGCTTCAATGCTCCCTCGAAGATCTGCGGTGACTAGCCATTGTAGGTCTCCTCCTGGGGGTCCTGGAAGTTGAGCTCCAAGAAACTCCGGATGTGGGCGTCCCAAAAATTCTGACAGTGAATCCAGATCCCTCTCGAAGATCAGCTGACCTCCGTTTCCCAACTGGTAAAACTTGCTGAACTGAGTCTCCGTCTACAAGAATTTAGGATGAGGAGATTAGTGAAGTGATCAAGTGTGTCAAATTTTAAGTAGTAATGTAAGAATTTTGAGGAACATGTATTTTTTTTTTGAGAAAGAATGAGTTCACAAGGGTAAGAGAGGAAATAGTTTTTCATAAATACTCACTTTGGTTTTGAAGCTAAGTTTTTGGTTTGGATGTCCATTCTAACTAGGGTCTCCTATGGTCAGGATGGCTCTGATACCAACTTGTCAACACCCGGATTTTTAATACCAGATGCCCGTTATGCCATACCTCGCAATCCCAGGATTACCATTTTTGCGAGACATAACGGATTGGATATCATAGTACATCATCCATTACAAACCATACATAAGGTTTTACACAAATAAGGATCTCATGATCCAGTCTTTAATACAATCAAGCAGCGGAAATAAACGATAGCGTAGTGGTGGGGTCCATCTTCAGGGGCACAGGCAATGCTAACGAAGGCAGATAGTCCTAGTTATCATAGCCGTCCTGCTAACCATCATGTTGATACTCTCCTTCATAGTCTGGCCATGATAATAGCCAGGGACAAAAGCCATGAGTACTCTTTAAGTACTCGCAAACTACTACTAGCAAGGGTTATGATTCCAAGTTAAAGTACTGAATTGAAAGAATAACTATCAAGTTAAGTTTGAAACCTAAGCTGAGTTCTGAAACAAGAAAAGATAAAATAAAAGTCTAGAATCAATTAAGTTGGGAAGCTATTTTCATCTACACAACCCTGTTGGGGTCAAGTCAAGGTTCATCATTCAATTCAAGTTATTTAGAAAACATCTGACAACGAAACAGTATGGCCATTCCAACTGTCCATAACCGCGGACGCGGCTATTCGAATAGTTTGACACTCTGCAGAGGTGGTGCACTTTCACCACAAGATTCGATACATATGTCAGGGATAACCCTGAATCATCATACTTAGTATGCAGATAATCAAACATAACCTTCCCTTTACACACCCTAGTACAAGCACCTCTCCTATGAGCATGGCCTCCCAACCATGACCATCAGTCATCTTGGGCACTACATAGGTGGACATCATTGAGAGGTAGCCTCAGCTCAAACCTCTCCCGTGAGGGAACTAATACTAATGCATATAGATTTCCAGCTAAGCCTTACCCAATTCAGGTAATGTGGTTGTACGGTAAATTTCGAATGGTATCGCATCCGAATCCAACCATCAGTTTTATAAAAAAAGGGTTAAGGCTCATACCTCATCATTTTCATCATCATAAACTAATTGTGTTTCTCAACACATGTCAAAACATCTCAATAGAATGACTCATCATTCCAAGGTTTTCATAACTCATTTTCACCAAGTGTTCCCATCTAAAATGACTCAAGTTTGATCTATTCTAAAACACTAGGTTAAGAGTGTTCACTGAGGTAGAAAGGTGGGATCAATCTCATGACATAGAATGACATCTAAGGTTTTCTAGGTAGGTCAAGTTTTATACTCTTTATGCTACCTTCAAGATTAGTTAAAGGTCTTTGTGTAAACTAAGGGGGTGTGATCAAAGTATGCTTAAGGCATCTTTACTAAACTATCTAGTTTTAGTCTAGCTTGCTACAATAGCTTACTAAAGCATGTTTGCAAGGGTTAGCTTGCCACTAATAGCTTGCCTTGGTTGGTGCAGTGGTTGAAGTTTTCTTCTTCTTCTTCTTCTTCTTCTTCTTGGTAGAACTCCTCCTCCTCGAAGGCTTGGTCGGTACTATCGTCTATAAATACATAGGGAGTGCACAATCACCAAACAATACTTAACTTTGGCTAAGTAGTATTCTAATCCACACAATTGATGATCCATTATCATCACAAGCATCATAAGTTTAATTCAATAGTTTCAACCTTTTTATTTTGGAAAAGTAATTTCTACTCATTGAAAAATTAACTACAATTTAATATTCACCACTAAAACATGGGATCATGTGGACACATGTCCTCACCACATATCCTAACATGTGGGAATGAGATTTAAAGGTTGGATCAATATTACTTTGGTTTAAGTTTATTATTTAATGATTTAAAGTGACTAGAAATGCCTATATAGCATTATTTTGGTACTAGTCCAAAATGACTGCCTGTAAACCTTAATATTATTACATATTTGGATAGATATGATGAAATGTGATTTTTGAGAGTTGGAATTAACTCAAAAGCTAACTTGGTTGATTTTATAAAAATGTTTCAAGTTGCAAAAGCTTTTGTCTTCTTATTTTTATTAGGATAAATCTATAACTCTAAATGAATTAAATCCAACGGGCTTGGATAGAGCATTTCAATACCTTTCAAACAAAATTAGTTGCATGTAATTTGGATTTGTCAAACTCACAGAATTGAATTTTGAAACACTGGATAGAAACTATATTCTAACTAAAAAAAACCTAGATTTGAATCTACGGGCTTGCGCGGGAAAGGAAATGGGCCGGGCCAGTGGCGCTACGCGACACAGGGCTCAGCTGACAGGGGGGTCCCACTGGTCAATGGCACTTAAAACAGTATGTATGCTGTGGTCAGGCGATTAGAGGCTAGATCTACGGCTGAGGGTCGTCGTCGACGACGGACGGGTCGCCGGCGAGCTCGAACCCTAGCGGCTCGGTGGGGGTCGAGTGGGGGCGTACCAGGGCTCCAGCAGGGTCGGCGATACGGGCGAACGAAGTGGAAGACGACGGCGAGGCGAGGCGTGGTCGTGGCGGAGCTTGGGGTGGCCGGAATCAACGGCACCCTTCTTCTCCAGAGGCGGCGGCTCCGACTCCAATTTCGGCGAGCTGCTGCTCCACTTGCTCCGTCGAGGGGTGGTTGAGGTTCAGAGAGGTGTGGGGAGTGGAATGGTGTGAGTCTTTGGTGCTGGGGAGGGATCCTTTTATAGGCTCGACGGTGAGACCGAGTGGGATGGGCGGTCGACGGTGGCGACATGGCTACAGCGAGCTAGCGGCATGGCTGGGGATGGCGATCGATGGGCGGTCCCCTGGCGGTGCTCTAGCGCTTCAATGTGGCCGTAGGGACGGTGGTATGCATTCGGGGTGAGGTGGCGCTCTGAGAGGCAGAGGCGGAGGTGTCCATGGCGAGCGGTGGCTGTGGGGCTTTGGGCGGCGAACGGGGGTGTCTAGGGTGTTCTCTAGGTCAAGGTGGAGCGGTGGGCGCGGGCTGGTGTCGAGTGGTGTCTTGTGCACGCGGGGACAGGGCGCGCTCTGCGGGCGGTGTCGGCATGGTCTGGTGGCACTGGGCGCGGTTTCTCCTCGATGGTCCACGGCTGCTCTTGGCTCGGACAAGGGACAGAGAGCGGCGGTGCGGCGCTGGCTACCTCCTAGACATGGCGAGGGAAGGGGGAGTGGTCTACTTCGATGGTTGTAAGGTTGGCCGGCCAGGGTGGTGCTCGGCATGGCTGTGCAGTGCGGCTAGGGGGTAGAGAAGAGGCTGGTTTGGTCTGGTCTGGCTTGAGGGCGGACAAGGTGATCAAAGCACTACAGAATTGCTAGACAAAATCAGCCCAAAACAGTAATAGTTAGGCCTTAATGATCTTGCTAACGAGGTGTTTGACAAAATGGCCGCAAGAGAAAAAAAATTGAATTTTGAGTTCAAAATTTTTGGGTGATCTCCACTAGTGCTAGGAAGGCTCTGGTTGCAAGGGTTTTGAAAATGGAGCTCAAATACATGGTTTTTGAAATAGGGGTGATCTATGCATATGCATTAGATTCAATTTTGAACTGTCATTTAAAATAGTTTACAGAAGGTTTTTAGAAGATCAAAAGGTGGGCCTTGGTACCTCTTATGTGTACTAGCAAGGGGTGCAAAGATCAAGAATTGTTTCTGTTAAGAATTGAGTACTAGGAATAGCCAAAGTAGGCATGAGAGTTAATTTTGTCAAAATGACCATTCCTTTATTTTAATTCTTTTTTATATGATTTCTTTTAGGAAAAGTGTGGGAATGATGTAGATGATGCTTAAATCCCCTAAGAAACATTTTAGAAGAAAAGGATCACACAATCATGGAATTCCAAACAACTCCTATTTTAAATGCACACATATATGGATGCTTTCATTTTAAATATGGAAAAGTTTGTGTTAATCCTAAATTTGGATGATTTGATCTTTGATACTCTTGGATTGAAGTTTTGGGATGTTACAAAGGCTTTTCTCACCTCATCCTTAGCTAGCCACTGAGGCTGACTGGTGGGCCAGTGACTAGAGGCCCACGTGACAACGGCTGAACCTACAGGTGCTGACAAGTGGGGCATGCTGGACCGCGGGTTAGGTGGCAAAAGACACAGGGGGTTAACTGCAAAAAGGGGAGGACGCGGTACTGTGGATCTTCTCCACCGTCTGGCGGCAGATCTACGCGCGGTGCGGAACAGTGATTCAAACCGGGGATCTGGCGTGCGCGCTTAGGACGGAACCAGCGCGGCTGGGCGGGGTTGTTGTCAGGGAGGAAGCACACGGCTAGGTGAGAATTTACATGGCGCGGAAAACATGCGCACAACGGCGACCGACGGTGCACCGAGGGCATTCGGCGAAACGCCTGGCGCAGCTAGGGCTTCCCGGTGAGGCGGAGGTTGTCCAGGCGATAGAGGGGCTCACCGCGGGGTGGTCGGTGGTGGCGGATCAGGACGAGGTGCAGCAGGGCGACGAGGAGGCTGGCGGCCGACGCGATTAGGGTTTCAGCGACGACGTCGTGCTGCGGTTGCTGGGGACCTTCTCCTCCTCGCTGGCACGTACGAGGCCAAGTAGGGGACGCTCCTCGACCACTTCCACGTCGTGCTCGCCGGCTGGATCGAAGAAGTGGTGGTTCTATTGGCGGCAACCGGCGGAAGGATCTGGCGGCGGTGAAGAAGAAGGAGAGGAGAGCCAGGGCTTGGGGGTGGATCTGGTGATGCAGAGGAGCCGTGGGGCGGAGGATAAAGCAAGGGAGAGGGAGGAGGTGCCGTGTGGGGCTCGGGGTTGATAAAGGTGGCTTCGGCCACCTTTCTCCATCCTCGCACATGCTCGGGCTGGGCAGGCAGGGGCAGGTGGGGTGGTGCTGACAGGCGGGCCAGGTGGGGACGCCGTGGTTGTTGGGCTGGCACAGCAGGTAGAGAGAAAGAGAGAGGAGAGGGGGCTCGGGTGCAACTTGGGCTAGGGTTAGAAGTGGGGTAGTGGCTCGGGTTAGGGTAGGAGGATAGTTGGGGTGTGGGACCAGGAAGAGAGGGTGGCCAGGTGGGGCCATCATGGTAGAGAGAGAGAGGTGAGGTGAAGGTGAACCTAAGAAAAAGAGAGAGAAAAGGGGTTTGGGGGTAAAGCCTCATTTGATCATGCATGAAGGAAAAGAATGATGTTGAGGAGGACATGGGGATGGTGGAGATAGGATGTAGAAGATCCACAAATAAAAGAACCAATAAAACCAAGAGGAATCACATGGCTAAAGGTGGTGGTGCTCTTGCATGGCCCATGCATAATAATAAATGCCATGATTTATTTTGTGAAAACAATAATAATAATATGGCATTATTCTTATGCATTCCCAAGAAGTGGAATAAAAGCCAAGGAAAAGAATTTATAGAATTAGATCCATCCCACCCACATGAGCTAGAGTAAAAATCAAAAGAAAAAGAAATACAAGCTCATGGGTTATTGGAATGGTGGAATTATAAGGTGGTGACAAAGAAAGGTGATGGAGTTGAATAAAAGATATGCCCCCAACTCAACTTGGGCATTTAAACAATATATCAATAACCAAATACAATATCAAGAGGAAAATACAGTTAATAATGCATATGAGAGAAGAACCAAAAGAAAAAGGGTTTTATATGATGCTCAAATGCAAGGTGGCATGATGACATGAGCATGATATAATTATGATGCAACAATTATATGTAGGAAGTAGCATTTATATAAACTAGGCTAGTAGCATTGCAATTGTTAGACAATTGGGATGCTACAATTCACATATTATTCAACCTTCGTGGCTATGGAACACCTTCCACCTCCACTCCGGACTTCCTCCAGACTTACCGAAACCCTTCCGGTTTTCTCTCTACTATTCTTCGGTGATTCTACCGATCCTATAAACACTCTATAAGCATCATCAAACCCTTAAGTGTGATACCCTATGGTTCAGGAACACTCCAGACATGGTCGGGACACTCCCAGACCAATGATCGACAGAGGTACCTAGATGGCCATGTGGCCCCTGTGCGTTCCACGAAGATCTTTCATAATTTGAACCGGGAAAATCATGTCTTATTACCTTTGTCTCTCGATACTTGCATTGCCCGAGATCTGATCAATGACTTCACCATGTCGTGTTCAATCTCGTTACTGAACAATGCCACTTGACTCGTTCCGACAAGTGATATCCCTGTGATCAAATCACACGCTGCGCCGCTATTGGATATAACTTCTCCGAGTGGGCCCTTGAGTATCTTTCCATCACATGGATGGTCAAATCCCCTCTTGACATATATTTCCTCTATGGTTTCCTCCGAGTACCTGAACACACCTTTATAACCACTATATTACCAAGTGGCGCTTGATGCTATCAAAGCACTCTTGAGAGATAGTGATCGATATAGCCTCACAGTCTAAGGAATAGTCTACGAGGATCCATTTCTAATCATCGTAACTTGAACTTCGTGACATGATCGGGTCACGATTTTTAGGTTGGGTATTGGTTCATCATCTCATTCTCAGAATGAGTTGACTCCATTTCCAACTGGCATAAATGCCACATGGTTAGGAAACTTGATCATTTCTTGACCAATGAACTAGTGTTTAGAGTTTCATTGGGAACCCCTGGTTTTTTGTATATCACACGTGTATTGATGTTTCCAGTCAATACAGTTATATCATGATATAAAACTTAATCATAAACTACATGTAATATGGTAAGAGTCCTTATTACTATTTGTCTCTAGGGCATATTTCCAATAGTCTCCCACTTGCACTAGAGTATAAATACGCTATCTGCATTTGTTCTTAATCATTTGCACCATATATTCGGTACCCTGAACATGCTTGCTCATGGAAGAGGTTGAGTCTTGGGTCTGTACTTTACAGTCCCAAATCCTTTGCAACTTACTAATGTCACCTTGATTGATATTAATACTTTATCATCACATGATAACATCTGTGTGTATGCATCGTCGCTATGGCAGCAGAACGAGGCCAAATTCCAGGAGCCTACAGTGACTTTAGATCAACCTCGAGGGCTTTCTCATGGGCACTGTGCACTGGGACACATCATTCTACGTTAAAAGCGAACTAGCCCTGCCATAACATTTACAACACTTCAGATGGTACCCTTATCTATTATTATAAATGTATTCATCGAAACACTAGTGCACTCTGTGCAACTTTCAATGTTTTTGTTCACCTCGCTTCCTACTTGACTCTAATCGGTATTATAGGAGTTTCCAACATATTCCCTTATAACATAACCCTTTATGTTTTAAGATATGTCATCCTTTATGGATTTGGAAAATATGTCTGCAGTTCTCTATTAAACACTGCGGACAAACTTAGCTCAACATTCTGTGATTCAAACTTAATTACTTTTAAACGTTCCTTATTTGGATCACATATTATGCTAAGTTATCATATGGTTTTCTAAGATTGAACCTATGTCTCAACATAGTGGATGATGATCATCCCTTTCTTTCTCTCAACCATTGTTGTTAAACTTAATACTATTCCTAACTTGAGTTATTAAGGACTAGTTCCTTAATTAACTTCTATTCTGAAACCCTTTTCAGAATCCCTTAAGGAATACTACATAATATCATAATACACTTATTATCAACTTCTACACCTCATAAATCATTATTTATTGGTACTTGCGCTTTTATTCTGAACATCCTTAAGAATCACTCCTATAAGCTCCCACTCAAAATATGTTCCCAACATATTTGGGTATGAGTCACTACTCTTACTCAAACTATGTTCCTACATATTTGAATTTGAGACTTATATTGCTCCCACTCAAAAAATATGTCATTCACATATTGTTTTAGGAAGACTTTCATAGCTCCCACTCAATTTCATGCAAATTACATATCTACTCATTATTTTGAACAACTTCAAATCCTTTGATCAAATATCAAAGTGAGCGATTTACTATGAGACACTAGTACTTTTACTAGTTTTAAATCCACTAGACATTTAGCACACTTGAATCAAATTCATTTGAATTCATCCAATACTTGACACATTGTGCTTTTGTCATTCACCCCTTTTCTACTATGGCTTTGTAGTCATTTGGGAAAATCCAAGTAACACCTTTTACTTGTGAGATTCAGCAACAAATTGCTTTCTAATCTCAAAGGAATTTTGCTTCTAGGATTTCTCATAATTCTAGTTTACCATTATTTCCTTAGTAGTTCTTAGGCATGTCATATTCTAAGAATCATGACAAATGATTCACAAATGTCTCCATACAAGATATGGGTTACATTTTGAATCCTACTTCATGTAGTGAAAACACTAGTGGGAAAACACAATGATCATTATCATTGATTCTTTCCTTTGTGAAGAGAATCGTTCAGGAATGTTGTCCGTTCGCTTCTCAACACTCTGATGCAGGGATATGAATCCTCATCGTGTTTTTCACTATCTTCCATTTACTTCATAATCGAGAAATATCACTAAAAGTGAGCTTTCTCAATAATGCACCAAAGTCCAAGCAATACAAGTCTTGCTTCTCTTTTGGTTTCATCTATGGATTTTGTATTCAAAGTTTCCAATGAATACTCTACAAGGACTTATTCGCTATTGTTTTGGTTATATCGAATAACCCCAAAACTTTCACGACAATCCATACTATATATGGAGCCGCTTTCACGAATTCAAATGGTTCACTATATATTCTAATTGAGTGATAACTATTTCTAACTAATGTTCTCTACATCTACACTACAACGATTTATTTGGTGCCATCTATTCACCCATTTTGATATCTAATATCATATTGTGATGCTTTGCATTTTGACATTTCAAAACAATTTGCATTCCACAATTTCTTTATGCCATTGTTATAAAGTCGAATTTCATTACTATTGATCAAATCATAGTAATTAGATTCTCTTTTATATTTATACCCTTTATTGATGAAACACTTTGATCAAATCAAATAGTTTCATATTCATGTTTCCTTTGGTAAACTTCTTTACAAATTTAAACAATTATACAATGATAATTACCATTTTCGTTAAAACACAATACATCAAATATGTATTTACTTTTAACAACTCATTAAGCACTTCGTATTCAAGTAATACTCGGTGTTCAAGTTATTTTGCCAGACTTAGGCATGATTTATATGTGATAAGTAAACAAGAGTCTTTCACATATTATCAATAACTTTGAATTTACACAATGGTTTTTATTCCGTAATGGAATATCATTTAAGTTGGGTATATTAAGGCATTTCAATATTTTACAAATGTTCATGCATTATCAATTAGTTTCAAACAACAAGCATAATTCATATATAATCAGACAAGATATGAACACAAATAGAAATCATTCATAAAAGTAGAACAACTATTTGTTAAAAGCTTATATGAATAACTGTCTCACTAAGTGTGAGACACACTAAAGAAGTTCACAATCTTGTGATTACAATTATCATCCTAAACATAAACTAAATGATAAATGTTGAGGGAGAGTGTCGTTGGCCATCATCATCATGCTCGCCATCAACACGCAACGTCACCTCCTCTCCAGCAAGCACCTCTCATGCAGAAGGACCTGTTTTCAGTAAAACAAAACAAGTATCAAATATACTTAACACTACAAATGTGTTTACAAGATTATAAAATTTATAAAATTGTATATCAAATATATACCTTTGTCATTGATGAGCTCAGCGACAATGGGTTCAACCATCACATTCCTGAGATGTGACACAAACCTATAGAATTCCATTGATTCTGTGTCGCCTCTCATAATGCAAGTCCTGACTTCTGCTTGGTACCTTTGTGGCAGCGAACACAACACAATGCCATTTGCAAAAGATCCCGTCATCCAGCTATCCAGGAAGTATGCAGGCCTCATGTACACATCATGCATGCGCTCCAAGTGGTCGTCAAGTGATGAGTTCTCCTCCATCTCAATGGAGAGGAAGTCTCCCATCAGCTCATGCTCCCATATGCGTGCTTGTTCCACGAAATGTGTCCTAAGCTGTAGCATTACCGTACGAGGGTTGACATTACCCACAAGAGGCCACAGCTCGTCCACCATTCCGAAACGCACTGTAACTGAAATGAAGGAGGCCATCTCCCAACGGTGATAGTGGTCTTCCCGCTGCCCTGGGGTCTCTAGGTCAATGGGCTGATCCAAATCCATCTCGTCGAGTATGTAGTCGACCACGTCATTCTCACTAAGGAGAACGTGGAGACGCGCAACCCACGTAGAGAAGTTTGATCCATCTAGTCTGAGCTTCTCTCCTTCTAACCAATCAATCGTCAACGAGAAAGGTGGCATCGGGGAGAACCTTTTCTACATTTATAATTGGAAAAAGAATTTATACTAAGTTTATAATTAAATGAGTTAATAATAACTCCACTCAGAAACACCTATCCTAGAAGGGTTCCTAGTGATAACACGACTCCTATCAGCCACATCTCCCCCGATCATCACGGCCATCAATGTGGGTTCAAGGGTGGACGCTAAATGTCGGTCACATCATTCATGCGACTCGTGCTCAATCTTTCGACCATTCGTGTTCCGAGGCCACGTCTCTATAACATGCTAGGCTCGCCAACTCAACCTTAGTGTATTTCTGTGCAACATGGCTTACACCCACTGTATGCAAACGTCGATATGTCTGACACCCACGTTTGTACCATGGATCGCCTCATACCGAAGAACTTTCTTGGTGGTGCACACTAAGGGGGAACACAATCGTTGGTAATTATAACAGGGATCGTCTTATTAGGCTACCGTCGAGTATCTAATACTAGCACACAATAAGATATACAAACAATAACATTGAATGTAAATGCGATGTGATATGGTCCTTCACGTCGTGATCTCCATCCGTCATCATCAGATTCTGGCGCCAGGGTTCCATCTCTGTAGACACTAGGGTACAGGTGTCTTTCCAGCGTGGTAGTCCGTCACCTCCGTGACTATCTACTACAACGTAACATAAGGTAATCACTTTACCTTTGCCACACCCATATCACAAAGCAACACCCCCTGCAAAACAAAGTTAGATGCCTCTACTTTATATTTGCATGTTTTACGTGGCTGAATGGGATTTCGCACAAGAACCATTCTTACCTACGAACTTTCAACACAACACTGATCAAGTAGTTGTCTCTACTACATGCCTTTCGGGGCCCTTCGTTGTAAATGGTATACCAACTAATGCGAGAGAGACAAACACCCCCCTAATCCACTTTAAACGCTACATGCCATATGTCAAGCATGGACCAGTCTCACGAATGTACGCGTAAAGTCGGTTGGGGGCCGCTTCATCAAGCATTACTGCGGTATACACAAGTACACCTGGGAGGGTAACAACTAAAAGATCAACGCCCACACGCTACATCTCGTGTGTTCTAGTCGTACTAGTATTACTACGCATAGATCTAGCTCTGATACCACTGTAGGGGTTCCGCGTATGAAAACAATAAATTTTACCCTACGCCCCTGAACCCCTGATGCTGCCAGGACCTATTGATATGTTGCTAACGTATCTATAATTTTTGATGTTCCATGCTTGGTTTATATCTACTTTCTTATGTTTTTCCCACACTTTGGAGTATTTTTATACACTTTCTTGGACTAAACTATTAACAAGATGCCACAGTGTCAGCTGCCTGTTTTCTGTTGTTTTTGGTTCCACGAAAGTCAGAAAATGAATATTCTCATAATTGGACGGGACAAAAGCCGAAGTCAATATTTCACTGAGGGGGACACAGAGCCAGAATACGAGACAGAGAGGGGCCAGGGGCCACCCACACAACCTGGCCACATGGCCAGGCTTGGCCCGCGCTAGGGGGTGGTGTGGCCGCCTAGGGCAACCCCTCGTCCTCCCCTTTCGCCTATAAGATGCCTCCGATACAGAAACCCTAAGTACCCGATCAAAATTCCACGAAAGAGTCTGTAGCCACCGTCATCTCCATCCCTAGATTAGGAGGGATCTGAAGCTCTTCCTGGCACCTCACGAGGGAGAATTCACCCTGGAGGCCTTCTTCATCACCATGCAATTCTCCGGTGTGATGCGTGAGTAGTTCATCCTTGGACTACGGGTCCATGTAGTAGCTAGATGGTTGGTTCTTCTCCTTTGTGCTACCATGTTTAGATCTTGTGAGCTCCGTTCATGATCAAGATCATCTATTTGTAATCATACATGTTGTGTTTGCGGGGATCCGATGGATATTGAGATGCTATTTCAGATTGATTATTGATTCTATCATGTCTTTGTTATTTTTGATCTTGCATGCTCTCCGTTGTTAGTAGATATCTTGGCCGAGTAGATGCTAGCAACTCCAAGAGGGAGTATTTATGCTCAGTAGTGGGTTCATGCCTCTAGTAATCTAGGGAAGTGAAAGAAATCTCTAAGATACTAGATGTGCTGTTGCTACTAGGGAGAAAACAACAATACTTTGTTCATAGAACAATCGTATTTTTTACTTTACACGCAACGCGTAATGCAATTATATGTTGCTTGCAACTTAATGCTGGAGGGGGTTCGGATTGATAACCTGAAGCTGGATTATTAGTCATATATGCAGTTGGATTACGGTCTATGTATAATGTTGTAATGCCCAATCAAATCTCATAGGAGTCAAGATGATTAGTATATGCATGTATGCTTTCTCGATGTTTGTCAATTTCCCCGCTGTAATTTGTTCACCCAACATGTCATCGATCTTAAGGAGAATCACCACTAGTGAACTATGGACCCCGGTCTTTTCTTCTACTATCAATCTAGAACTGTTTACTTTCTGCAAGCTATTACTTTCTTCCACACAATACATTTAATCCTTTGTTTGCAGCAAAACCGGTGAGATTGACAACCTCACTATAAGTTCGGGGCAATGTTCTGTGGTTGTGTTGTGTAGGATTCCAAGTTGGAAACAACACCTTGGAGGTGTTTCCTTGCTCCTACTGGTTTGATAACCTTGGTTTCATAACTGAGGGAAACATACTGTTGTGCTCATCATACCTTCCTCTTGGGGTTCCCCAACGACCTCGACATCAACCACGAGCCAACACCTATCTATTAGTAATACAGTAACGGGAGGGGCTTTTCACGAACTTACCCTTGAAGACCGAAAAGCATTGTCAACGCTCAGGAGAGCATGGTTGATGTAGATGAGCCAAAGTCGACCTCAAGGTCATGATGATGTCCTTGCGCTCCAGCGGCTCCAACGATTTGATTGCCTCAACTTTGACACCTCACGGGGACTTACACACGTCCGGTGCCTGACGATGACTCCCGCTTCCCTGATCCAGCAGAAGTTGCGGAAGTAGAGCTCATGGATCCGAATCCCGCAGCGCGACGGTGCTTCGCGGTGAAGATGTCTCTCGTTCACGCAGTCCGAACTTGGGACCACGGACACGAGAGAGAGAGAGAGATATAAAGTATCAATTGGAGGTCTCCCCAAAAGTGAGGAAACCTTTATTGAATATTGTGTGTCTTTATCTAGCCAAATACCCCCACTATATATAGGGGAAAAGGAGGTACTACCTCCCTCAAAGTCCCGGGTGGGACTAAAGGAGGAGGGAGGGCAGCCACGGCCTGCCCTAGTGGGACAGCGGGGAGGGGGCTTGGCCCAGCCGGCCACCCCCTTGCCCCTTCTCCCTCTCTCCTTTCCCTAATGGGCCCTCTCCCCTACGGGAATTGGCCCATTAAGCCTTTTGACCTTTTAAATTAATTTTCTCTTTACTAAATAATTATGAGTAAATGATTAAATCAATATTTAACACTCATTCACATATTATTCAACCTCCATGGCTATGGAACACCTTCCACCTCCACTCCGAACTTACCGAAACCCTTCCGATTTTCTCTCTACTATTCTTCGGTGATTCTACCGATCCTATAAATACTCTCTAAGCATCATCAAACCCTTAAGCATGATACCCTATGGTTCAGGAACACTCCAGACATGGTCGGGACACTCCCGGACCAATGATCGACAGAGGGACCTGGATGGCCATGTGACCCCTATGCGTTCCATGAAAATCTTTCATTGTTTGAACCGGGACAATCGTGTCTTATTCCCTTTGTCTCTCGATACTTGCATTGCCCGAGATCTGATCAATGACATCACCATGTCGTGTTC
Organism: Avena insularis; assembly: GCA_023614405.1. NCBI lineage: Eukaryota > Viridiplantae > Streptophyta > Magnoliopsida > Poales > Poaceae > Avena > Avena insularis. Next base: position 604,445,333 of record CM042690.1, on the reverse strand, counting down.
AATCTCTTTAGCAAACAATGCCACTTGACTCGTTCCAACAAGTGATATCCATGTGATCAAATCACACGCTGCGCAACTATTGGATATAACTTCTCCAAGTGGGCCCTTGAGTATCTTTCCGTCACATGGACGGACAAATCCCGCTCTTGACATATATTGCCTCTACGGTTTCCTCCGAGTACCTGAACACACCTTTATAACCACTGTATTACCAAGTGGCGCTTGATGCTATCAAAGTACTCTCGGGAGACAGTGATTGATATATCCTCACGGTCTAAGGAATAGTCTACGAGGATCCATTTCTAATCATCGTAACTTGAACTTCATGACATGATCAGGTCACGATGTTTAGGTTGGGTATTGGTTCATCATCTCATTCTCAGAATGAGTTGACTCCATTTCCAACTGGCATAAACACCACATGATCAGGAAACTTGATTATCTGTTGACCAAGGAACCAGTGACTAGAGTTTCACTGGGAACCCCTGGTTGTTTCTATATCAAACGTGTATTGATGTTTCCACTCAATACAATTATAGCATGATATACAACTTAATCATAAACTATATGTAATATGGTAATAGTCCTTATTACTATTTGTCTCTAGGGCATATTTCCAACATGTATAATGTTGTAATGCCCAATCAAATCTCATAGGAGTCAAGATGATTAGTATATGCATGTATGCTTTCTCGATGTTTGTCAATTTCCCTGCTGTAATTTGTTCACCCAACATGCCATCTATCTTAAGGAGAATCGCCACTAGTGAACTATGGACCCTGGTCCTTTCTTTTACCATCAATTTACAATCTACTATTTACTATTTTCTGTTTAATTTCTACAAAGCTATTACTATCTTCCACACAATACGTTTAATACTTTGTTTTCAGCAACCGGTGAGATTGACAACCTCACTGAGTTGGGGGCAAAGTTTTATGATTGTGTTGTGCAGGATTCCAAGTAGGAAACAACACCTTGGAGGTGTTTCCTTGCTCCTACTGGTTCAATAACCTTTGTTTCATAACTAAGGGAAAACTTGCTGCTATACTCATCATACCTTCCTCTTGGGGTTCCCCAACGAGCTCGTCATCCTGAGTAAGCAAGACTTTTTCTAGCGCCATTGCCGGGGAGTCAAGGACATCTTCACAAGGGGAGTCCCTCATAACCAATCTCTTTACTTTGTTTCATTTTGTTTTTCTTAGTTTATTTCTACTTTGTTTGCTTGTTTCTTTATCAAAAACATACACAAAAATTAGTTTATATTTTTAAGTTGTTTTTATGTCTAGTTCTGCTCCAATCACTATTTCATTATGGATAGCCCACTCGGTTTCCTATTTGGGAAAACTAATATCACTGCTAAGGTAGTAGATGAACCACTGCCTACTAGAACCTCCATGGAAGATTTTATAAGGTATAGAGAATCTTATAAGGGTAAAGTCATGAGAGCCGTGTTAAAAAGGTTGGATCTAATTGCTAATTTTTTTCTTAAATGCCAAGATATAAATTGTTGCTCTGAACAGGATACTAAACATCTTAAATTCCAATGTGCCTTTAGTAAATAATTTGTAATTATGAACTATCATTGGAATAACTATATTCATCTTGGATTTGAAGAAGTAGAACAATTCGTTTTGTTTATGGGAGGTTATGAAATAGAATCCTTCATGTCTAAAAACTATGAAACTGTGTTGCTTGTAAATACCTTAAAGATATGGTCTCTTCTATCCTTGATCATTGCATAGAAAATTTTAGCAATAATTGTTATATCATTGATTATAAAGAGAGACTCAGTCATGCACAAGAATGTGTCCACAATTTGCAGGAGCCTATGGAAGAAGAAATTGTTGAACCTGGAAGCTTATTAGATGAAAAAGAGGAGGAGAGTGATGGACAAAAGGAGGAAGAATGGATTAGCTACCCATGCCTACCTTCTAATGAGAGTAACTCTTTATCCCTTACATTATTTGATTGTCCCCATGCTTACCAAAGGAGGATGAATGTTATGTTCCTGTGGATTCTCTTGAAAAATCTACTATGGGTAAAACTTGTGATAATAATTATGCTCCTGTTATCTATGATATGCCTAACTTCGAAATGCATGGTACTAAATAGCGTTGCTTAAAATGTTTATGATAAAGCTCTAGATGATGGTCCTATATTGGTTGATAATATTAATTGTACTACTATTAAAAATGAGATTGGAGGGGTCTTGACCTTATCTTGGAACCCCATACCTCTTGAGAATGATCAGTCACCTTATTATAAAATTGTTAAAAGTGGGTTTGAAGGTTTTAATCCCATTATTTTTCAGCTTGATAAAAATTATGTGTTCATAGATCATGAAAAGCATACTTTATGTGATAGTTATATTGTTGAGTTTATTCATGAGGCTACTGAAAATTATTTTGAGAGAGGAAAATATGGTTGTAGAAGTTTTCATGGTACTAAAACACCTCTCTATGCGATGAAAGTTTTGAAGTTACTCTTGTTTTATCTTCCTATGCCTGTCACTTTGTTCTTTGTGAATTTATTTGCATACAAGACTCCTATGCATAGGAAGTGGGTTAGACTTAAATGTGTTCTGAATTTTCTTCTTGATGCTCTCTTTTACTTCAATTCATATTTCTTATGTGAGCATCTTCTCAAACTATCATGCCTAACTTAAAGGCGTTAAAGAAAAGTACTTCTTGGGAGATAACCCAATAGTTTTCTTGAGTCTTGGAAGTTATTACCTATGTAATGACCTCTTCTTATCCTTTTTATTTGCTTTTTGTGCCAAGAGTAACCTATAATGAGAGAGAAGTAAGATTTGGGAAAGTTGTTGTCCCGAAATAGATTTTTGTGCTTCGCTGTAAAAATTCGTGTAAAAGCTATGTACGTCGGTTTGAGCTGTAATGTTTTGTGCCTCTGCCCCAGGTTGTTATACAACTTTTTTTTAGCTCAACACTTTTTGATTTGAGCAACAGAAGGTCTTCGAAAAAAATGGTTTTTACTTGCTGGTCTGTTTTGACAGATTTCTGCCATTATTTGCATTTGCTTCTTGTTGATTCCTTTTTGGGTTCTTTTTGGGGAATTGAGCTTTTTGAGGGAAGTGCTACAGTAGCTTGTGTTTTAATGGAAGTTTTACTTGTGTTGGAACTAAACCAAAAGACTTATTATCTTGAGTACACTAATGTTGCTAATGAAGATTGTGTGAAGTTTTGTATGAAGGAAAAATTTCAGGTGAAAGGAAAGAATGATGTAATGAGATGAAGAATGGACTACTCAAGCTTGGGGAGGCCACCCCGTGTCACCCCAAGAAATATCCAAGAAGTACAAGCGTCAAAGCTTGGGGATGCCCAAGGCATCCCCTTCTTCATCAATAAAAATCTCAGGTTTCTTCCAAACACTTCATTTTTATTGTTTCATGCACAGTTGTGTCATTCTTGGAGCGTCTTTGTTTTTGTTTTTAGTTTTTGTATGCTTGGTCTGCTTAGTTTTCTTGAATAAATTGGTTGGACCCCCTCATTGATACATTGCAAATGTATCTATAATTTTTGATGCTCCATGCTTGGTTTTATCCACTTTCTTGTGTTTTGTCCACACTTTGGAGTAATTTTCATATGATTTCTTGGACTAACCTATTAATAAGAGCCACAGTGCCAGCTGCCTGTTTTCTGCTGTTTTTGGTTCCAGGAAAGTCAGAAAATGAATATTCTCGGAATTGGACGGGACAAAAGCCAAAGTGCCTATTTTTCCAGAAGACTCTAGGAGACAGAATACGAGACGGAGGAGGGCCAGGGGCTGGCCACACCACCCCCAGGCGCGGGCTGGGCCTGGCTGCGCTAGGGCATGGTGTGGTGGCCCAGGCACCCCTCGGTCTCCTCTTCGCCTATAAGAAGCCTTGACCTAAAAACTTGGGGGTTCGGCTTTTCTAGAAAAGTTCATGGCCGCCACCACCGAAGGGGATATTCGGGGGACAGAAAGTCTCTGTTCCGGCACCCTACCGGGACGGGGAAGTGCCCCCGGAGCCATCTCCATCGATCTCCACCATCATCTTCATCGACCATCCATGTTTCCCCCATCTATGGGTGAGTAATTCCCCGCTGTAGGCTATGGGGATGGTAGGGATTGGATGAGATTGTTCATGTAATGGTATCAGATTGTTAGGGCATGGTGCCTAGTATCTTTTATTAGTGCTTTATGACTTTGTTGCGACTTGTTGTTCTTAGTGCTTGTCACTAGGGCCCGAGTGCCATGATTTCAGATCTGAACATGTTATTGATTCATTATGATAGTATTGTTTTTAGTCTTATCTGCAAGTTATATACACACGTTGTTGTCCGGAACCTATGGCCCCGAAGTGACAGAAATCGGGATAACCGGAAGGGAAAGGCTTTGATGTGAGGATCACATGTGTTCATGGAGTGTTAATGCTTTGCTCCGGTGCTCTATTAAAAGGAGCACCTTAATTGCCAAGAGTTCCTAGAGGTCCTTTTGCAAGAACGGGCTGGCAGGACAAAAGATGTTGTGCAAGTTCTCATTGCGAGCACGTATGACTATATATGGAACAGATGCCTAGGATTGTCTAGTACTTGGATGCTTTATCTTATTTATCTGCAATTGCCCTATGTTCTGATTGCTATGTGAATTGTCTTGTCCATGCAACGCCTATCCATCCATCCCTATGCCTACCACACGCGAATCCCACTGTTTACTGCTTTTGTTACTATTGTCTTTGCTTTACTACTGCTGCTGCTTTACTATTCCTACTACAAAACTGTTGCTACTGATAAACTGCTGTGAGCAAGATTGTTTCCAGGTGCAGCTGAATTGACAACTCAGTTGTTAAGGCTGATAAATATTCTTTGGCTCCCCTTGTGTCGATACACCCCCTATACTTGTGGGTCATCAAGACTATTTTCTGGCGCCGTTGCTGGGGAGCATAGCTTTATTCATCAAGTTCACTTGGATTCTCTATTGTTCGCTGCTATCCAATCATCATGGGTAAGTCTCGTGATGGCAAGGTTCCTATTTTACCATCCACTACAAGAAGAGGTACGGTTCTGAACACCTCTGTTGCTCTTGATTCACCGTCTGTTATGTGTAAGCTCGTTACACCACCACATACACATGCTACACACACTACTACTACTGCTGAATCTGAAACTTCTGATGCTTATGATGCTGCTTCTACTGTGCTTTATAAGAGTGGTTCATTAGGTCCTTTCCTAGATGCTACGATTGCTAGAACTATAGCTGGAAATACCAAAACTCCTAATGAAGACACTACCACACCTGTTAGCTCACCTGAGTCTAGTGAGAGTTATGATATTGAAGAAGATTATGTTGAGATGACCGATGAGTTTATTAAAGAATGTAAGAACACCCATGATAGGAGCGTTGCTAAGAGTCTCCTTGAGAGGCGTACTATTAGACCGAAATTATATCCTACCGCTAAGTTTGTTGCTTCTCCCATAAACATTATAGATGAAGATTATGATTTCTCTCTCGATCTACCTTATGTTGGGTCCGCGACATAGAACAAAAAAAATTTCCTACGATGAGAACTATACGCCAAGATCTATCTACTAGATACAGAGCAACGGGTGGACATACATCCATGGAGAACTTACCCTCGAAGACAACGAGTTTTGTTAACGAGTAGGAACTCGTGGTTGATGTAACCGTACACTTGCCGATCTCAAGATCATGAGGAAGTCCAAGCGCCGCAACTCAGCAGCGCATCCACACTCGCACACACGTTCAAGCCACCGGACAACCTCCACCTCCTCGCTCTACCGATCCAGCGGAAGCAGCAACTCCTTCCAGACGAAATGCCACCGGGAACATGTATCTCGCTAATCCGAGACCATGGGGAAATAATTCTAGAGGGGGAGAGAGATCCTTCACAAGGAGGTGTAAGGATGAAGGAGGGAATGGGTGGCCTTTTATAGGAGGAGGGGGTGCCCCTTATCTCCATGGCCGGCGCATGGGGGGGTGACCCCTCACCTCCCCCATTCATGTGGTGGTAACTCCTCCACATTAAAATGCCTCTTCACATTCCCTTTTAAAGTCTCCACTTTAAATGCATTAAATTTCTCCAAATTTAATGCTCTCTCATTTAATAAAACTCTTTTTATTAAATTTATTCAGAATTTTGTTAATTACTTTAATTAACAAACATTCACATATAGCCCCTTGCAATATTTCAATATCACATGCAGAACCACCTTCTGCAATTTCACCCGAAACAAATTCTGGTTTCTATTAAAACAATTCCTGCGCTTTGCAATTCTTTCGTCTGAAACATATGTGCTCCAAAATGGTGTCCGGTAACTCTTAGGTGTGCCACCCTACGGTTCACGAATAATGCAGACATGATCGAGACCCTTCTCCGATAAATAATCAGCAAGGACTCGAGATCCGTATCGACTCCTACACATTCAACGATGACTCCTGATCGTGAGAACCTTTAACGCTTGTAACTAAATCCCTTTGTCTCTCGATATATTACATGTCCGAGATTCGATCATCGGTATCTCCATACCTAGTTTGATCTCGTTACCGACATGCACTCTTTTCTCGTTCCCGTGATATAACATTCTAGTGATCACATCACTTGCTTGCAAGCTATCCTAATGTGATATCACCGAGAGGGTCTAGAGTATATCTACCCGTCATCTGGATTGACAAATTCCACTCTTGATCCATGAGCCTCAACATAACACCTTCGTAGTACTGAACCCATCTTTATAGTCACCCTGTTACGGTGTGACGTTTGATGTTATCAAGATAATCTTCTAGTGTTAGCAATTAACATGATCTCATGGTCTAAGGATAAAGATTACTTCGTATGATGTTATAGCAATATAAACATAATGACTTGATCGTAATGCTATACTTCGGATGAATGTTCATCATATCATTTCACAAATGCTGTGACCTTGTTATTAACAACATCCAATGTCCATGATCAGCAAAACTTGATCATCTTGTTAATCAACAAGCTAGTCTATAAGAGAGGCATAACTAGGAACCCTTTTTGTTTATTAAACACACATGTATTGATGTTTCCTATCAATACAATTATAGCATGCAAAATAAACATCTATCATATACAAGGAATACATAATAACAACTTTATTATTGCCTCTGAGGGCATATTTCCTTCAGTCTCCCACTTGCACTAGAGACAATAATCTAGTTTATATAGTGATAAATCTAACACCCATGGAGTTCTGGTGTTGATCATGTTTTGCCCTAGGGAGTACTTTAGTCAACGGATCTGCTACATTCAGGTCCGTGTGCACTTTACAAATCTTTATATCTCCATCCTTGACATGCTCGCGGATGGAGTGAAACCGGCGCTTAATATGCTTGGAATTCTTGTGAGACCTTGGTTCCTTGGCGTTGGCTATGGCTCCATTATTGTCACAATAGATCACCATTGGGTCCAACGCACTAGGAACCACACCTAGTTCCGTTATGAACTCCTTCATCCAAACCGCTTCAGGCGCTGCTTCTGAAGCAGCAACATATTCCGACTCCATCGTTGATCCAGCCAACACAGGTTGTTTGGAGCTCCTCCAACTAACTGTTGCTCCGTTCAAGAGAAATACGTATCCGGATTGAGACTTAGAGTCATCCGGATCAGTGTCAAAGCTAGCATCGACATAACACTTAGCGACTAGCTCTTCTTCACCTCCGTATACAAGAAACATATCCTTAGTTATTCTCAAGTACTTAAGGATATTCTTGACCGCTATCCAGTGTTCCGAACCTGGATCAGATTGGTACCTACTAGTCAAACTAATAGCATGTGCCACATCCGGTCTTGTACATATCATGGCATACATTATAGAGCCTATGGCTGAGGCATAGGGGATCTTATTCATTATCTCTTTTTCTTCCGTCGTAGCCGGACTTTGAGTCTTACTCAATGTCTTGCCTTGCAACATAGGTAAGTACCCCTTATTACTTCCGTCCATATTAAACTTCTTTAATATCTTATCAAGGTATGTACTTTGCGATAGCCCAATTAGCCGTCTTGATCTATCTCTATAGATTTTAATGCCTAATATATATGAAGCTTCACCAAGGTCCTTCATCAAAAATTTGCTGTTTAGATAACTTTTAACACTGTTTAAAAGATCTATATCATTTCCAATCAATAATATGTCATCCACATATAATATCAGAAATGCCACATTGCTCCCACTCACTTTCTTGTAAATACAAGCCTCTCCATAAGTTTGGACAAATCCAAACTCTTTGATCACCTCATCAAAGCGGAGATTCCAACTCCGGGATGCTTGCTTCAGTCCATAGATGGATCGCTGAAGTTTGCACACCTCATTAGCATCCTTAGGATCGACAAAACCCTTAGGTTGTATCATATACAACTCTTCTTCAATCTTACCATTGAGGAACGCAGTTTTGACATCGATCTGCCATATTTCATAATCGAAATATGCAGCAATTGCTAACATAATCCTAACCGATTTAAGCATCGCTACGGGAGAGAATGTCTCATTGTAGTCAAATCCTTGAATTTGTCGAAACCCCTTTGTGACAAGTCAAGCCTTATAGATGGTCACATTACCATCAGCATCAGTTTTCCTTTTAAAAATCCATTTATTCTCAACGGCCTTTCGGTCGTGAGGTAAGTCCACCAAGTTCCAAACTTGGTTCTCGTACATGGATTCCATCTCGGATTTCATGGCTTCTAGCCATTTGTTGGAATCCAGGCTCATCATCGCTTCTTCATACGTCGCAGGGTCATCCATTTCATCAACCATGAAATTCACAACAGGATTGCCGTACAGTTCAGGAGCTGCACGTGTCCTGCTTGACCTGCGAGGTTTGGTAGTGTACTCTTTCGGAGTTTCTTGATCATCATCATTAGCTCTCTCTTCATCAGGTGAAGTCAACTCCGAAACAACTTCCGGTGCTGCGCCACTCGCCATTCCATGAAGAGAAGGTTCAATAACTTCTTCGAGTTCTACCTTCCGACTACTCACACCTTTCGCGAGAAACTCCTTCTCAAGAAAGGATTCATTCTTGGCAACAAAAACCTTGCCCTCGGATCTGTGATAGAAGGTATACCCAATTGTTTCCTTAGGGTATCCTATGAAGACGCATTTTTCTGCTTTGGGTTCGAGTTTATCCGGTTGAAGTTTCTTCACATAAACATCGCATCCCCAAACCTTAAGAAATGACAGCTTAGGTTTGTTTCCAAACCATAATTCATACGGTGTCATTTCAACGGATTTAGATGGTGCCCGATTTAAAGTGAATGCAGCTATTTCCAGTGCATAACCCCAAAATGACAGAGGTAAGTCAGTCAGAGACATCATAGATCAAACCATATCCAATAAGGTACGATTACGACGTTCCGACACACCATTACGTTGTGGTGTTCCGGCAGGCGTGAGTTGTGAAACTATTCCACAGTCTTTCATATGTGTGCTAAACTCGTAACTAAGATACTCTCCTCCACGGTCGGACCGCAGAAATTTGATCTTTCTATTACGATGATTTTCCACTTCATTCTGAAATTCCTTGAACTTTTCAAAAGTTTCAGACTTGTGTTTCATCAAATAGATATACCCGTATCTAGTCAAATCATCCATGAAAGTAACAAAATAACGATATCCACCTCGCGCCGACACACTCATTGGTCCACACACATCAGTATGTATGATTTCCAATAGATCTATCACCCGTTCCATTGAACCGGAAAACGGCGTTCTAGTCATCTTGCCCATAAGGCATGGCTCACATGTATCTAATGATTCAAAATCAAGTGATTCCAAAATTCCATCAGAATGGAGTTTCTTCATGCGTTTAACGCCAATATGACCTAGACGGTAGTGCCACATATATGTAGATATATCATTATCAAGTTTAATCCTTTTAGCATCAACATTATGAATATGCGTAATACTACTATCGAGATCCAACAGAAATAAACCATTCAACACAGGTGCATGACCATAAAAGATATTATTCACATAAATTGAACAACCATTGTTTTCAGACTTAAACGAATAACCACTTTGCATCAAACACGATCCGGATACAATGTTCATGCTCAGTGCAGGCACCAAATAACAATTATTCAGGTTTATAACTAATCCTGACGGCATATGGAGAGGCAGCGTTCCGACGGCGATCACATCAACTCTTGATCCGCTGTCGAGCCGCGTGACCTCATCCCTTGCTAGTTGTCGCTTGTTCCACAGCTGAACCGGAGTTACATATATTAGCAACCGATCCTGTATCAAATACCGGTGCTCTGCAGTACTAGTCAAGTACACATCAATAACATGTATATCACATATACCTTTGTTTGCCTTGCCGGCCTTCTTGTCCGCCAAATACTTGATGAGTTGCGCTTCAATGGCGGTCCTTGCAATAGTAGCACTCGGTGTCAGACTTAGGGCCAGCTCGGGGTTTCTTTTCAGGCGCGGCAACAGATTTGCCGCCCTTCTTTCCCTTCTGCTTGCCTTTCTTGTCCTTCTTGAAACCGGTTGTAACATCCCAAAACTTCAATTCAAGGTTATCAAAGATCAAATCATCTAATTTTGGATTAACAAAAACTTTTGCATATTTAAAATGAAAGCATTCATATATGTGTGCATTTAAAATAGGAGTTGTTTTGAATGGCCATGATTGAGTGATCCTTTGCTTCTAAAATGTTTCTTAGGTGATTTAAACATCATCTACATCATTCCCAAACTTTTCCTAAAAGAAATCAAATCAAAAAGAATTAAAATGAAGGAATGGTCATTTGGACAAATTTAACTCTCATACCTACTTTGGCTATTCCTAGTACTCAATTCTTAACAGAAACAATTCTTGATCTTTACACCCCTTGCTAGTACACATAATGAGGTACCAAGGCCCACCTTTTGATCTACTAAAAACCTTCTATAAACTATTTTAAATGACAGTTTAAAATTGAATCTAATGCATATGCATAGATCACCCCTATTTCAAAAACCATCTAATTGAGCACCATTTTCAAAACCCTTGCAACCAGAGACTACCTAGCACTAGTGGAGATCACCCAAAATTTTTGAACTCAAAATTCAAAATTTGGTCTCTTGCGGCCATTTCATCGAACAGGTGGCAGACACAGATCAAACAATTGTCAAAACACTATAGTGTGAAGTGCTTCTTGTCACCATTTGGGCCTAACTCGGTCCCCTTGTCCCCCCAGCTCAAACCCCGGCTCTAGCTCTCTCTCCCTCTCCCCTAGCTGCTCCAGTGCCAAGCCGCCTGACGCCATGCGCCAGGTCGACCATGACAGCTCGCACAAAGCCGCCCCGTGCTCTCCTTCGCCCGCTGGCAGACAGGCGCCATCACACCGCACCGCCTCGACCAGCCCTCGACCAAAATCAAGCGGAGGACAAGCCCCAGTTGCTCACGCCCACGCCTCTGTCCGCCATGCAGATCACCCCGGACCGCCGCGTCCGCCAGAGCAGCACCGGCCTAGCCAAGCCCTAGCCTTGCGTGGCGGCACTCGCAGCAGGCCCAGTACCTCGCCAGACACGCCCGTATGCCGCCGCTCGACCCATAGCCACAGCATTTCGTGTCGAGCACCTGCGGCCACCGTGCAGTGCGTGGAAGCTCCCGACCAATAGGGATAGCCCCTTGTCGCGCCATCAAGCCATAGAGGATCACCAGGAGACCGGCCACCGTCCGCCTACCTCGCCCATGCCCTTAGCTCGCTGTGCCGTCGCCCATGCCGCTCTGCACCCTTCGCTCGCCTATATAAGGAGGCCTCCCTAGCAAGCTCTCTTCACACCATTCTCATCCCCACCTCCCACTCTCACTCCCCACAGCCAGCCGAAGCCGCTCGAGCACCAGGACGCCGGAATTGCAGCCGAAGCCGCCGCCTCGGGAGGAGAAGGGCGCCGTTGATCTAGGCCATCCCAGGAAGCGCCGCTTGTACTAGGAGAACCGCCATCGTCTTCCACTTTGTTCACCCGCCTCGCCGACCCCGCTGGAGCCCCGGTATGCCCCCACTGCACCTCACCGACCGTGCTAGGGTTAGCTCCCGTCGTGTCCTGTTCCGACGAGGACGATAGCTATGAGCCGTCGATCTACCCTCTAATCGCATGGCCACCTTTCATCCATACCCCTTTGGTACCCCCTGTTCCTTGACGTGGGGCCTCGCTAAGCCAGCCATGACCCTTGAGCGCAGCGGGGCCGCCCATTTCGTTCTCAGCAGACGTTCAAATTCAAATTAGGAATTTTCCTTTTAGTTAGAATATAATTTCTGTCCAGTGTTTCAAAATTCAATTCTGTGAGTTTGAGAAATCCAAATTACATGAAACTAATTTTGTCTGAAAGGTATTGAAATGCTCTATCCAAGCCCATTGGAATTAATTCATTTAGAGTTATAGATTTCTCCTAATAAAAATAAGAAGACAAAAGCTTTTGCAACTTGAAACATTTTTGTAAAATCAACCAAGTTAGCTTTTGAGTTGATTCCAACTCTCAAAAATCACATTTCATCATATCTATCCAAATATGTAATAATATTAAGGTTTACAAGCAGTGACTTTGGACCATACCAAAATAATGCTATATAGGCATTTCTAGTCACTTTAAATCATTAAATAATTAACTTAAACCAAAGTAATATTGATCCAACCTTTAAATCTCATTCCCACATGTTAGAATATGTGGTGAGGACATGTGTCCACATGATCCCATGTTTTAGTGGTGAATATTAAATTGTAATTAATTTTTCAATGAGTAGAAATTACTTTTCCAAAATAAAAAGGTTGAAACTATTGAATTAACCTTGTGATGCTTGTGATCATAATAGATCATCAATTGTGTGGTTTAGAATAATACTTAGCCTAGTTAAGGATTGTTTGGTGATTGTGCACTCCCTATGTATTTATAGACGATAGTACCGACCAAGCCTTCGAGGAGGAGGAGTTCTACCAAGAAGAAGAAGAAGAAAACTTCAACCACTGCACCAACCAAGGCAAGCTATTAGTGGCAAGCTAACCCTTGCAAACATGCTTTAGTAAGATATTGTAGCAAGATAGAATAAAACTAGATAGTTTAGTAAAGATGCCTTAAGCATACTTTGATCACACCCCTTTAAATCTTAGTACCTCAAGTCTTATTAACAAGTTTTACCCCTTTAGTTACACCAAGTTCTTTAATTAATTTTGAAGGTAGCATAAAGAGTATAAAACTTGACCTACTTAGAAACCTTTAGATGTCATTCTATGGCATGAGATTGATCCCATCTTTCCACCTTAGTGAACACTCTTAACTTAGTACTTTAGAATAGATCAAAACTTGAGTCACTTTAGATGGGAACACTTGGTGAAAATGAATTGTGAAAACCTTGGAATGATGAGTCATTCTATTGAAATGATTTGACATGTGTTGAGAAACACAACTGGTTTATGATGATGAAAATGATGAGGCATGAGCCTTAACCCTTTCATAAAACTGATGGTTGGATTCGGATGCGATACCATTCCAAATTTACCGTACAACCACATTACCTGAATTGGGTAAAGCTTAGCTGGAAATTTATGTGCATTAGTATTAGTTCCCTCACGGGAGAGGTTTGAGCAGAGGCTACCTCTCAATGATGTCCACCTATGCAGTGCCCAAGATGACTGATGGTCATGGTTGGGAGGCCATGCTCATAGGAGAGGTGCTTGTACTCGGGTGTGTAACGGGAAGGTTATGTTTGATTATCTGCATACCAAGTATGATGATTCAGGGTTATCCCTGACAGATGTATCGAATCTTGTGGTGAAAGTGTACCACCTCTGCAGAGTGTGAAACTATTCGAATAGCCGCGTCCGCGTTATGGACAGTTGGAATGGCCATACTGTTTCGTTGTCACATGTTTTCTAAATAACTTGAAAGGAATGATGAACTTTGACTTGACCACAACAGGGTTGTGTAGATGATAATAGCTTCCCAACTTAAGTGATTCTAGAACTTTAATTTATCTTTTCTTGCTTCAGAACTCAGCTTAGGTTTCAAACTTAACTTGATAGTTATTCTTTCAATTCAGCACTTTAACTTAGAATCATAAACCTTGCTAGTAGTAGTTTGCGAGTACATAAAGATTACTCATGGCTTTTGTCCCTGGCTATTATCATGGCCAGACTATGAAGGAGATTATCAAGATGATGGTCAGCAGGACGGCTATGATAACTAGGACTATCTACCTTCGTCAGCATTGTCTGTGCCCCTGGAGATGGACCCCACCGCTACACTATCGTTTAACTCCGCTGCTTGTTGTATTAAAGTTTGGATCATGAGATCCTTATTTGTGTAAAACCTTATGTAGGGTTTGTAATGGATGATGTACTGTGATATCCAATCCATTATGTCTCGCAAAAATGGTAATCCTAGGATTGCGAGGTATGGCATAACGGGCATCTGGGATTAAAAATCCGGGTGTTGACACCGGTGGTCTTATTGATCATCAACACTTGATGTTCTTTCCTAATCTCCACTTCTACAGTCTTAAGCATTGAAAGTAGCTCGGGAAGAGACTTCTTCATGCCCTGCATATTATAGTTCATCACGAAGCTCTTGTAGCTAGGTGGCAGAGATTGGAGAACACGATGTATGCCTAAGTCAATGGGAATCGTTATTCCCAAGGACACAAGCTTATCGGCGTACCCAGACATTTTGAGTACGTGCTCACTAATGGAGCTGTTCTCTTCCATCATGCAGCAAAAGAACTTTTCAGAAGCATTATAACTCTCTACGGCAGCATGGGTATCGAAAATCATTTTCAATTCTCCCATGGTATCAAAAGCATTGCCATTTTCGAGACGTTTTTGAAGTTCTGGCTCTAGCCCATACAGTTCGATGGTGGGGGGCCTAGCGGCACCTCTAGCACATATTGCTTTTGTGCAGCAGTGAGGAGAATCCTCAAATTCATAGCCCAGTTGGTGAAGTTGCTACCATTCGCAGCAAGCTTCTCTTTCTCCATGAACACATTGAAATTAAAAGTAGGTGGTGCCATCTACAACAGAATTGGTAAAATATATTTAGACTAAGTTTATGATAGATTGAGTTCAACTAATCCAAATTACTAATGAACTCCCACTCAAAAACGACATCCCTCGTGTCATTTTGGTGATTACATGAACCAAATCCACTACACCAAGTCCGATCATCACGTGAGTCGGTGTAGCTTCAAAGGCGAGCATCTATATGGGCATCATATCAACTATATGACTCATTCTTAACCTTTCGGTCCATGTTCCGAGGCCATGTCTGTACATGCTAGGCTCGTCAAGTAAGAACCTTAGTATTTGCGTGTGTAAAACTATCTTACACTCGTTGTATGAAAGCGTAGAGTCGAGAACACCCGTTGTATGAAAGCGTAGATCGTCACATTACCCTCAGCATCAGTTTTCCTTTTGAAAATCCATTTATTCTCAATGGCCTTTCGGTCGTGAGGTAAGTCCACCAAGTTCCAAACTTGGTTCTCGTACATGGATTCCATCTCGGATTTCATGGATTCTAGCCATTTGTTGGAATCCGGGCTCATCATCGCTTCTTCATATGTCGCAGGGTCATCCATTTCATCAATCATGAAATTCATAACAGGATTGCCGTACAGTTCAGGAGCTGCACGTGTCCTGCTGACCTGCGAGGTTCGTTACTGTCCTCTTTCGGAGTTTCATGATCAATATCATTAGCTCTCTCTTCATTAGGTGAAGTCAACTCCGAAACAACTTCTGGACCTGCGCTACTCGCCATTTCATGAAGAGAAGGTTCAATAACCTCTTCGAGTTCTACCTTCCGACTACTCACACCTTTCGCGAGAAACTCCTTCTCAAGAAAGGATCCATTCTTGGCAACAAAGACCTTGCCCTCAGATCTGTGATAGAAGGTATACCCAATCGTTTCCTTAGGGTATCCTATGAAGACGCATTTTTCCGCTTTGGGTTCGAGTTTATCTGGTTGAAGTTTCTTCACATAAACATCGCATCCCCAAACTTTAAGAAATGACAGCTTAGGTTTGTTTCCAAACCATTATTCATACGGTGTCTTTTCAACGGATTTAGATGGTGCCCTATTTAAAGTGAATGTAGCGGTTTCCAGTGCATAACCCCAAAATGACAGTGGCAAGTCAGTTAGAGACATCATAGATCGAACCATATCCAATAAAGTACGATTACGACGTTCTGCACACCATTAAGTTGTGGTGTTCCGGCAGGCGTGAGTTGTGAAACTATTCCACAGTCTTTCATATGTGTGCTAAACTCGTAACTAAGATACTCTCCTCAACGGTCGGACCGCAGAAATTTGATATTTCTATTATGATGATTTTCCACTTCATTCTGAAATTCTTTGAACTTTTCAAAAGTTTCAGACTTGTGTTTCATCAAATAGATATACCCATATCTACTCAAATCATCCGTGAAAGTAACAAAATAACGATATCCACCTCGCGCCGACACACTCATTGGTCCACACACATCAGTATGTATGATTTCTAATAGATTTGTCGCCCGTTACATTGAACCGGAAAACGGCGTTCTAGTCATCTTGCCCATAAGGCATGGCTCACATGTATCAAATGATTCAAAATCAAGTGATTCCAAAAGTCCATCAGAATGGAGTTTCTTCATGCGTTTAACGCCAATATGACCTA
Organism: Avena insularis; assembly: GCA_023614405.1. Lineage (NCBI taxonomy): Eukaryota > Viridiplantae > Streptophyta > Magnoliopsida > Poales > Poaceae > Avena > Avena insularis. The sequence goes on along the minus strand of CM042690.1, from coordinate 604,428,679 downwards.
GACGGCAGTGCCACATATATGTAGATATATCATTATCAAGTTTAATCCTTTTAGCATCAACATTATGAATATGCGTAATACTACTATCGAGATCCAACAGAAATAAACCATTCAACATAGGTGCATGACCATAAAAGATATTATTCATATAAATCGAACAACCATTGTTTTCAGACTTAAATCAATAACCACTTTGCATCAAACACGATCCGGATACAATGTTCATGCTCAGTGCAGGCACCAAATAACAATTATTTAGGTTTATAACTAATCCCGTTGGCATATGGAGAGGCAGCGTTCTGACGGCAATCACATCAACTCTTGGTCCATTGCCGACCCACATCGAGACCTCATCCCTTGCTAGTTGTCGCTTGCTCCGCAGCCCCTAAACTGAGTTACATATATTAGCAACCGATCCCGTATCAAATACCCAAGTGCTACTGCGAGTACTAGTCAAGTACACATCAATAACATGTATATCACATATACCTTTGTTTGCCTTGCCGGACTTCTTGTCCGCCAAATACTTGGGGCAGTTGTGCTTCCAATGGCCAGTCCCCTTGCAATAGTAGCACTCGGTGTCAGACTTAGGGCCAACTCGGGGTTTCTTTTCAGGCGTGGCAATAGACTTACCACCCTACTTTCCCTTGTGCTTGCCTCTCTTGTCCTTCTTGAGACCGGTGGTCCTATTGATCATCAACACTTGATGTTCTTTCCTAATCTCCACTTCTGCAGTCTTAAGCATTGACAGAAGCTCGGGAAGAGACTTCTTCATGCCCTGCATATTATAGTTCATCACGAAGCTCTTGTAGCTAGGTGGCAGAGATTGGAGAACACGATGTATGCCTAAGTCAATGGGAATCGTTATTCCCAAGGAAATAAGCTTATCGGTGTACCCAGACATTTTGAGTACGTGCTCACTAACGGAGCTGTTTTCCTCCATCATGCAGCTAAAGAACTTTTCTGTAGCATTATAACTCTCTACGGCAGCACGGGTATCGAAAATCATTTTCAATTCTCCCATGGTATCAAAGGCATTGCCATTTTCGAAACGCTTTCGAAGTTCTGGCTCTAGCCCATACAGTATGCCGCAATGAACTAAGTTGTGGTCCTCCTGACGAGTCACATAGACATTCTTTTTCTTGTCAGGGTCATCAGGAGCTGGTGGGGGGCCTAGCGGCGCATCTAGCACGTATTGCTTTTGTGCAGCAGTGAGGAGAATCCTCAAATTCATAGCCCAGTTGCTGAAGTTGCTACCATTCGCAGCAAGTTTCCCTTTCTCCATGAACACATTGAAATTAAAAGCAGGTGGTGCCATCTACAACAGAATTTGTAAAGTATATTTATACTAAGTTTATGATAGATTGAGTTCAACTAATCCAAATTACTAATGAACTCCCACTCAAAAATGACATCCCTCGTGTCCTTTTGGTGATTACATGAACCAAATCCACTACACCAAGTCCGATCATCACGTGAGTCGGTGTAGCTTCAAAGGCGAGCATCTATATGGGCATCATATCAACTATATGACTCATGCTTAACCTTTCGGTCCGTGTTCCGAGGCCATGTCTGTACATGCTAGGCTCGTCAAGTAAGAACCTTAGTAATTGCGTGTGTAAAACTGTCTTACACCCGTTGTATGAAAGCGTAGAGTTGAAAACACCCGATCATCACGTGATGCCTCAAAACACGATCCAGAAAACGGTGCATACTTAAGGAAGAACACATTTTATCTTGATATGTAAATGAGGGATCATCTTATAATGCTACCAAAAGCGCCAAACTAGCAATATAAGATGCTAATGTGTGAAGTGAGGTGATATGTCCATGCATTTGTTCTCTATCATTTGCATCGTGGTATGATCTCTATCATTCCTTTGTGTGTAAGGCCAAGGTCTATGGAACTTACACGTTAAGTGAGTTGTAAGAGTATCTATCATACATCTACTTACAACAATACCACATCAATACACTAGCCCAGCAACGATCTAAACTAGACGCCTCTAATTTATCAATTGCAAGTTTTACGTGGCTTAGGGCTTTCGGAGATAGAACCGGTCTTACCTACGAACATGAAACACAACGAGGGTAACCAAGTTATTAGCAACTCGTTGTACATCAGATATTGACTATAGTAGGAGAGACAGACACCTGCTAGCCACTTATGCAAAACTAGTTGCATGTCAGTCGTGGAACCGGTCTCATGTACGATGACATGTAAGGTTGGTCCGGGCCGCTTCATCCCACTATGCCACCAATATCCAAAGTACATAGAAGATGCAATAACATGATCATCATCGCCCACATATAAACATATGTGTACTACCCGTGCAAAGCACCTACGCATAGATCAGGCTCTGATACCACTGTTGGGTCCGCAGCATAGCAAACAAAAAAATTCCTACGATGAGAACTATACGCCAAGATCTATCTACTAGATACAGAGCAACGGGTGGACATACATCCATGGAGAACTTACCCTCGAAGACAACGAGTTTTGTTAACGAGTAGGAACTCGTGGTTGATGTAGTCGTACACTTGCCGATCTCAAGATCGTGAGGAAGTCCGAGCGCCGCAACTCAGCAGCGCATCCTTTTCGCACACACGTTCAAGCCACCGGACAACCTCCACCTCCTCGCTCCAGCGATCCAATGCAGAATTCCTTCCGCATTTAAATGCCACCAGGAACATGTATCTCGCTAATCCGATACCATGGGGAAATAATTCTAGAGGGGGAGAGAGATCCTTCACAAGGAGGTGTAAGGACGAAGGAGGGAATGGGTGACCTTTTATAGGAGGAGGGGGGTCCCCCCTCTCTCCATGGCCGGCGCGTGGGGGGGTGACCCCTCACCTCCCCCATTCATGTGGTGGTAACTCCTCCACATTAAAATGCCTCTTCACATTCCCTTTTAAAGTCTCCACTTTAAATGCATTAAATTTCTCCAAATTTAATGCTCTCTCATTTAATAAAACTCTTTTTATTAAATTTATTCAGAATTTTGTTAATTACTTTAATTAAGATACATTCACATATAGCCCCTTGCAATATTTCAATATCACATGCAGAACCACCATCTGCAATTTCACCCGAAACAATTTCCGGTTTCTATTGAAACAATTCCTGCGCTTTGCAATTCTTTCGTCTGAAACATATGTGCTCCAAAATGGTGTCCGGTAACTCTTAAGTGTGCCACCCTATGGTTCACGAATAATGCAGACATGATCGAGACCCTTCTCCGATCAATAATCAGCAGGACACGGAGATCCATCGACTCCTACACATTCAACGATGACTCCTATGATCGTGAGAACCTTTAATGCTTGTAACTAAATCCCTTTGTCTCTCGATATATTACATGTCCGAGATTCAATCATCGGTATCTCCATACCTAGTTTGATCTCGTTACCGACATGCACTCTTTTCTCGTTCCCGTGATATAACATTCTAGTGATCACATCACTTGCTTGCAAGCTATCCTAATGTGATATCGCCGAGAGGGCCTAGAGTATATCTATCCGTCATCTGGATTGACAAATTCCACTCTTGATCCATGAGCCTCAACATAACACCTTCGTAGTACTGAACCCATCTTTATAGTCACCATGTTATGGTGTGACGTTTGATGTTATCAAGATACTCTTCCGGTGTTAGCAATTAACATGATCTCATGGTCTAAGGATAAAGATTACTTCGTATGATGTTATAGAAATATAAACATAATGACTTGATCGTAATGCTATACTTCGGATGAATATTCATCACATCATTTCACAAATGTTGTGACCTTGTTATTAACAACATCCAATGTCCATGATCAGGAAACCTTGATCATCTTTTTAATCAACAAGCTAGTCTATAAGAGAGGCATAACTAGGAACCCTTTTTGTTTATTAAACGCACATGTATTGATGTTTCCTATCAATACAATTATAGCATGCAAAATAAACATCTATCATATACAAGTAATACATAATAACAACTTTATTATTGCCTCTCAGGGCATATTTCCTTCATCTTACATAGCTATTGTTGAGAAAGAACCTTTTTGTGGGACTAAGAATGAAAGTGCGGTAGCACATATGAATGAACTTTCTACCATGAGTGGCTTGTTTTCTGATGATATTAAGATGCGTACTTACTTTGTTGCTAAGATTTTTCCCTTTTCACTGAAAGGAGAAGCTAAAACTTGGTTTAGTAATTTACCTCCTGGATCTATTGATAGCCCTGAGTGCTTGATTGGTACTTTCCTACAAAAATATTTTCCTCCCAGTGCTAGACATGCTATTTTGCAGGAACTTTTTGATTTTAAACAGGGAGAAAAAGAGGTATTGCCCGAATCTTGGGCAAGGTTTTGTGTTTTGATTCATGCACAGGCTGGAAGTCCATTACCTAAGAATGAGCTTGTTGATATATTTTATAATGGACTAACCGAGGAATCTAGGACATACCTAGATAGTTGTGCTGATTGTGTTTTCAGGAATAGGACTCCTAAGGAAGCTAAGGAATTAATGGCTAAAATAAGCAAGAATTATGAAGGTTGGACTCCTCCTAAACAAGCTATACCTGAAGTAATTGTACCTGAACCATCTATTCATGTGCCTAATCCAACATCAAAAAAGAGGGGAGTTATTGAATTAAATGATGAAGTGATGAAGGAAGCTAAGAGATGTCTTAAGGAGAAGGGAATTAAAGCTGTAGATGTCAAGAATTTACCTCCTATAGAAGAATTATGTAAGCCTATTCCCTACTCATCCACTATTGAGGTACACTCTCTCCAACACTTTGATGAAGGTGATATTCCTTACTCTAAACCTCCTGATCAATGCTTAGAAGAATTTGATATCTTTATTGTTAAGCAAGATAACTTTAATAAAAGGGTGCAAAATCATCTAATGGAAAACACTAGAGCTATTGTTGAGTTGAAAGATATTGTGGAAAGAACCTCTAATGATGTTAAAATGATTGTTAAACACTTTCAAATGGTTTAGACTCAAATAGATCAACTCGTTAAAGTGCAAAACGACTTGCTAGTTAATGCTGCTAAAGAAAAACATGCTTATGAAATTAGAACTAGAAGTGGTGCTGCTACCCAGGATCCTCTATATCCTGAGGGGCATCCCAAAAGAATTGAGCAGGATTCTCAACAAGCTAAAAATAGTGGTTCTACTCATAAGAAAAGGAAAAAGAAACATAAAACTGTTGTAGAACCTTCTGAACCTGCTATAGATCCTAATAGTATATCTATCTCTGATGCTGAAACTAAAAGTGGTAATGAAGAAAATGAAGTTCCTAATGAAGAAAAGTTGAAGAAGAACCTGAAAACCACACTAAGAATACTAAATACACCAAAGAAGATTTTATTGCTAAGAAACATGGTAGTGAAAGAGAGCCTTGGGTACAAAAACTTATGCCATTCCTTGATAAGAAACACAAGTCAAAGGAAGATGAACACTATAATAAGTTTTGTGAGTGGATGAAGCCTTTATTCTTGCAAATTCCTTTGACCGATGCTATTAAATTGCCTCCTTACTCAAAGTATATGAAGGACATTGTCTCGAATAAAAGGAAGATCCCTAATGAAGAAATTTCTACTTTGCTTGCTAATTATTCCTTCAATGGTAAGGTTCCTAAGAAACTTGGAGACCCAGGGATTACAACTATCCCTTGCTCTATTAAGAATAGTTATGTTAGAACTGCTTTGTGTGATTTGGGAGCTGGAGTTAGTGTTATGTCTTTCTCTCTCTATAAGAGGCTTCAACTTGAAAAATTAATACCAACTGATATATCTTTGCAAATGGCTGATAAATCTACCACCATTCCTGTGGGTATTTGTGAGGATGTACCTGTTCAGGTGGCTCACAATTGCTTGATATTAACTGATTTTGTTGTGCTTGAAATGCCCGAAGATGATAATATGTCTATTATTCTTGGGAGACCTTTTCTTAATACTGCAGGAGCTGTTATTAATTATAATCAAGGAAAGGTGACCTTCAATGTTAATGACAAGGAACATACTGTCTATTTCCCCAAGAAGATTGAAAGGACTTATGGTTTGAATTCAATTGAACATGTTGAAGGCATTCAAGTTGGAGAAATATATTGTCCCATACCAAGAGAAAAATTTGAAACTATTATGATTGGGACCATTGCTATCAAGGTTGAGGTAACATAATCATTAATGGAGTACAAAGTTTTGTCTCATATGCAATTGTTTTGGTAGCAAGACTTGATCAACCTTGTTAACAAAAGGATTTCATTGAACAAAACAATGTTTTCACCTTGATTATCTCCGCTTACTTCTATTCTATCCATTTTAGTTTTTCCTTATGCCTAACTTAAAGGCGTTAAATAAAAGTACTTATTCGGAGATAACCCAAAAGTTTTAGTTGAGTCTTGGAAGTTATTACTTCAGTAATAACCGCTCCTTATCCTTTTTTATTTGCTTTTTGTGCCAAGAGTAACCTCTAATGAGAGAGAAGCAATGATTGGGAAAGTTGCTGTCCCGAAACAGATTTCTGTGCTTCACCGTAAAAATTCGTGTAAAATATCTGAACGTCTTTTTGAGGCGTGAATTTTTGTGCTTCTGCCCCAGGTTGTTATCTAACTTTCGTTAGTTCAACAATTTTTGATTTGAGCAACAGGAGGTCTTCGAAAAAATTCGTCTTTACCTACTGGTCTGTTTTGACAGATTTCTGCCATTTTCTGCATTTGCTTCTTGTTGGTTCCTTTTTGAGTTCTTTTGGGGAATTGAGCTTTTTGAGGGAAGTGATACAGTAGCTAGTGTTTTAATGTAAGTTTATTTGTGTTAGAACTGAACCTAAATACTTATTATCTTGAGTGCACTAATGTTGCTAATAAAGATTGTGTGAAGTTTTGTATGAAGGAAAATTTTCAGGTGTATGGAAGGAATGAGTAATGAGATGAAGGATGGACTAAAACTCAAGCTTGGGGATGCCACGCGTGTCACCCCAAGAAATATCCAAGAAGTACAAACGTCAAAGCTTGGGGATGCCCAAGGCATCCCCTTCTTCATCAATAAAAATCTCAGGTTTCTTCCAAACACTTCATTTTTATTGTTTCATGCACAGTTGTGTTGTTCTTGGAGCGTCTTCTTTTTTGTTTTCGTTTTTGTTTTTTAGGTTGCGTGGTTTTCTTAGTTTTCTGAATAAATTGGTTGGACCTCCTCTTTCATGCATTGGTGTTCAAATAGTTTGGTTTGGTTTGGTTTGGAAAAGAGTAGGAAAGCTCATGCTTAAGTGGTAAAGAGAGCTTGTTTTTGACTGTGGCCTACGCTTTGTAAGGCCATGCTTGATATTGTTTTGGCTTTATGCTTAGTATTCTTTGCTGTAGCATGACTTGTTATAAACAATTGAGATTGCTTAATGTGCCTTGGATGAATCATGTGTTGTTTTAGCATATTAAAGCATAGTATAGTGGTATTCTCCTTTGATGCTTTATTTGGGTTGACTTGGCGCATGCTCACACCATGTTATGACTATCTCAAGTCACCATGAGCCTTTATGATCCTTTAGTTTTCAACTTGTAGTATCACTTTATGCTTTTATCAATGATGTTTTGTCGCTCTGCATGATTATGGCCATTATTGCTCTCTCGTTTGTCGCTCCCTTACTATTGCTAGCCTTCACTTACACTGAGTATGTTTTACTCAAGTTCCAACTCCCTAAACCAAATATTGCCAAAGTGTCCACCATACCTACCCATTAGAATCATTTGCTACTTCTGTGCATGTTCAATATGCCTTGTTTTCTTCCGAATAAAATGTTTGCTTGTTATGAGAAAGTTAGTTAGTAAATTTGCTATCTATAATTTTTGATGTTCAATTTGCTATCTATAATTTTTGATGTTCCATGCTTGGTTTATATCTACTTTCTTATGTTTTTCCCACACTTTGGAGTATTTTTATACACTTTCTTGGACTAACCTATTAACAAGATGCCACAGTGCCAACTGCCTATTTTATATTGTTTTTGGTTCTAGGAAAGTTAGAAAATGAATATTCTCGGAATTGGACGAGACAAAAGCCGAAGTCAATATTTCACCGAGGGGGACACGGAGCCAAAATACGAGACGGAGAGGGGCCAGGGGTCACCCACACCACCTGGCCACACGGCCAGGCCTGGGCCACGCTAGGGGGTGGTGTGGCCGCCTGGGGCACCCCTCGTCCTCCCCTTTCGCCTATAAGATGCCTCCGATACAGAAACCCTAAGTACCCGATCAAAATTCCACGAAAGAGTCTGTATCCACCGTCATCTCCATCCCTAGATCGGGAGGGATCTAAAGCTCTTCCGGGCACCCTGTCGGAGGGGAGAATTCACCCTGGAGGCCTTCTTTATCACCATGCAATTCTCCGGTGTGATGCGTGAGTAGTTCATCCCTGGAATACGGGTCCATGTAGTAGCTAGATGGTTGGTTCTTCTCCTTTGTGCCACCATGTCTAGATGTTGTGAGCTCCGTTCATGATCAAGATCATCTATTTGTAATCATACATGTTGTGTTTGTGGGGATCTGATGGATATTGATATGCTATTTCAGATTGATTATTGATTCTATCATGTCTTTGTTATTTGTGATCTTGCATGCTCTCCGTTGTTAGTAGCTATCTTGGCCGAGTAGATGCTAGTAACTCCAAGAGGGAGTATTTATGCTCGATAGTGGGTTCATGCCTCTAGTAATCTGGGGAAGTGACAGAAATCTCTAAGGTACTAGATGTGTTGTTGCTACTAGGGAGAAAATAGGAATCCTTTATTCACAAAACAATCGTATTGTTTACTTTACACACAATGCTTAATGCAATTATCTGTTGCTTGCAACTTAATACTGGAGGAGGCTCGGATGATAACCTGAAGGTGGATTATTAGTCATAGATGCAGTTGGATTAATGTCTATGTATAATGTTGTAATGCCCAATCAAATCTCATAGGAGTCAAGATGATTAGTATATGCATGTATGCTTTCTCGATGTTTGTCAATTGCCTTGCTGTAATTTGTTCACCCAACATGCCATCTATCTTAAGGAGAATCACCACTAGTGAACTATGGAGCCTGGTCCTTCCTTTTACCATCAATTTACAATCTACTATTTACTATTTTATGTTTACTTTCTTCAAAGCTATTACTATCTTGCACACAATGCGTTTAATCCTTTGTTTTCAGCAAAACCGGTGAGATTGACAACCTCACTGAGTTGGGGGCAAAGTTCTGTGATTGTGTTATGCAGGATTCCAAGTTGGAAACAACACCTTGGAGGTGTTTCCTTGCTCCTACTGGTTCGATAACCTTGGTTTCATAACTGAGGGAAAACTTGTTGCTATACTCATCATACCTTCCTCTTGGGGTTCCCCAATGAGCTCATCATCTTGAGTAGGCAAACGCCATTATTGCCTCCTTGGCGAAGGGAAAGCCACAGGCGGGAGTGGATGTCGCTGGGAAGGGCACGACAGTGTCACCAATCGAGGTGGACTCCGACGATAGCGCTGTGATGTGGGTTTAGATGTTGTTTAGGATGGTTTCAATTTCGATTGTGTTTAGTGCGAGTACAATTATTGTAATGGGTTTGTCGAGCTATATTGAGAAATATGTGCAATAGCAGCATGTAAGTGCTTCCACTTTAGAAATTGTGTCTATGCCATTTGCATGTTGCATTATCAACGTAGATTACATGTAAACAATCCAACAAAAATCAGATTACAACCATCAGACGGGAGTGGCAGGATGGAAGAGAAGTGGGGACAGTGGCTTCGAGGGGAAGGAAGAGAAGTAAGGGGGGCGTGACACTAGCAGGTGGGCCCACAGAACACGTGACATTGACATGCGGGAGCGGGAGCACACGGTATTGCCAGTCTGTCCAGAGCAAGCGGACTTTGCAACATGACAAAAGCAAGCTGATTGGACCAATAACTCATCAAATTATTAAGGACTACTAAAAAATACAACTGGGGTACATTCGCACAACACGTATGCTCTACGCACCTGAGAAGCATCGCTTAAGTCTAAGAGTAATGACAGCATAAGTACTACATTTCCTTGTCGGTCTTCTTGATACAAATGTAGAAATGCATTTGCCTGTTTGATCCAGCACTGACAAGGTACTGAGATGGCTCACATAGGATCGACCTTAGGTCCGCATACTCCACCTCCCGCGGCGTAGGGCATCTTGGCGCCTCGACTAGCATAAGAATGATATTGGACGATGGTGGCTGGGCGTTCGCCCACATGCGCACCGTGTATATGGGCCAGGCACACGAGACCGACCTAACGCATACCACACACATGAAGGTGGGTCCAGCACTGGTTCTCGGAACACCGACGGTGATGGTTAGGACAAAAACAGAGCTGTCCCCCCTAGAAAATTAGCCGGCGGCATGCCAAGTCAGTGAACGCCACCTGCTCTCGGAGAAGTTGAGCTTGCCCGTACGAGATCCTAATCACTTCGATCAAGTGCTCCTATGCAAGGTGGACGATGACACTGTCGGCGGGTCCATGTAGTTGCAGCCCGGTTCCATGCAGGAGCACGCGCCGTGCGGGCACGCGAGCTCGTGGAGAGGGAGCTCGTGGTAGGAGTAACGACGAAAGCATCCTGGGTGGGAGCACACGAGCGAGAACGTCGCTGCGAAGTTGCCCGCGAGGTTCTCCAGATTCTTGGGCTGCAGCATCTGCCACATCTGAAGTTCATCGAGAAATCAGAAAAAAATCACGAGTTAGATCGGCAAATGGCAGGAATATGTAAGATAAATTCAAAAGCTTGTAAAATGATTTCTTAGCATGAAGATAGCGACCCGAGAATCAGCGGATGTCGTCCGGGCATAGTGACGTGTGGTGGATGAGGGGAGAGGGGGCTGTGGAGTAGATGTGCTCACTCACGAGCTCTATGATATTACTAGTAGGCTATAGGAGAGTGGAAATAATAGTAATATAAGTGAAAATGTAAGGACGGACAATTATCTCGCGGAACAGCCTACACGCGGATCGCTCATACAAAGAACCATCTTATTCGTCCACGCGCCCCAATCGAACGATCTGTAGCAATCGGATCAGACTGGAAGAGCTTTAGTCCCGGTCCTGGTAACCGGGACTCGAGGGGCGGGACTAAAGGCCCACCCATTAGTCCTGGCCCTCTTACCAGCCGGGACCAATGGGCATCCACGTGGCTGTCTCTGCGGGCGCTGGGTGCCCCCCATTAGTGCCGATTCGTATGACGAACCGGGACAAATGGTTCTCTGCCGCGACAGAATTTTAGGCACTTTCTCTACCATGGCAGAGAATTTAATTTGTATTTTTTTTATTTCAAAATAGTTTTCTACGCTACCACATACCGTACATGTTCGTGCATACATAAGATAACTTCTCTTAAGATCGAGCATACAAATATATACATGATAGTTACACATGGAGATCACAATTATCGGGACTAGAGCCTGTCTATTCAATTACACGGTCGGGGATCATCGGCGCCTATTCACACTAAATTCTCCGGCGTCATCTATCATCTCGTTCGTCAAGAATCCTGCCAGTTCTTCAGCAATTGCTACTACGCGTTGCTGTGGTAGGAGCTGATCCCGCATTTTCTCGAACTATATAAGAAAAGGAGATCAATATGAATATCAATCATGATAACAAAAAGTGACGGTAATAAAAATAATGTTATAAATGTATTGCTTACATCGAATCTATAATCATTCAGCTCACTGGTAAACGTGCGAATGAACTCACAAACGTAGAATCCACATAGATTCATCTTCGGTGGCTGCCTCGCGCACTTTACGAGAATAGAATTCAATCAAAATAATAATCCAGCATCATAATTGTATTAAAACTAGAAGTAAAGAGATGCACGTACTACTTACCGAGACCGGCTTAAACGTCATCTTCTCAGTAAAGTCACCCGTAACCGCACTCTTGAACTGGTTCCAAACCCTACCCGGTAAAGAAAATGAATGAGTTATTTATTACGTGATATCTCAGGAAATCAACGAAAGAGACCGAAAGCAAAAAATTACCTCTAGAGTATGTCCTGCATGTCACTAAACTATTCCAGGGGTCTCTTTAATGGGTCCATGACTTCAACTCTTCCCTTATCAAGTTGAATGTCCATGAGAATCCAGTGGAAACTGTACACGTTTATATATACATCAGTAACTCATCAATTACACTTAACATCGAGTAAGCAAAAGAGAATGTGTATAATAGAGTAAGACACTCACGCGAAATTGTAAGGAAACAGTATGTGGTCACAGAAAATTTGCTCTGTTAGAAACCTTAGAAGGTTTTCCTGTGTGTCCTCGGGTTTATCCTTTAGCGTCCGACAATGTATTTTATGTGGGTCAATGAACCCAACACTAAAGATTGACCTTCTTTTACATTCCATGATCTTCATTCTGCATAATAATAGAGTACAAAAGGATATAATTAGGATAATTACATGCAATGAACTAAACAACTGAAAAAAATGAACAACTTATATATAGACAATGAATTCAACAACTTACAGACAATAGCAACTCATGAGACTTTTGTCGAGGGCGTTGAAAATGTATAACTGGAGGAGTTCTGGAAACTCAACATGGACCTCTTCTTCTCGGAAGTAGTAGTCATGTGGGACTTTCTCCACGATCATTATTCTCTCCTCCTTCACGGCTTTCAAGTACCATTTATGTAAACTACGCATTTGTGTTGGCAGTTGTTGGAACTGCTCAAAGCTGACCAGAGGCTTCCCTGGGACATATGTAGGGACTACCTGAGCCTTGGGTAACTTGTCGTCCTAGGAACCTAGCAATTCCTCAACAGTCACATTCATAGAGGCCGCAAGCTTCGCAACTTCTTCCATATTCTGCTGGGGAATGTCATGGGATACCACCTTGAGGGGTGGGATTGATTTTTTGGCCTGTTCCCCGAGCTGGGGGACGTCCTTTCTTTTCCCGGTTGCACTTTAACTTGATGATTTGCTCCCGCTTGCACTTCTACTTGATTTGCTCTTCTTCACTTCCTTCTGAAGTGTGCGTTGATAGTCATCTGGCTTGTGGTGCAAGTCATATTGCGATTTTGTGTTCAGAAAAGAAAGTGCATACGCTTTTTGCTTCTCGGTGTATACCGGGGCGGGCTCGGGTTTCTTCTTTTGAAGCTGCGCAACACATTCGGCCTTTACGATCATGTCGGTTTCCTCGTCAGTACGATCGTAAGGTCTGATAGGAAGATTCTTACGAGGTACTCTTGGGAGGGGCGACATTTGTCGTTTTGGGCTCCTGTGTCGTTTAGTACTAATCGGAGGCTGTGGCGGAGATCGAGATGGACTCGGGCTGTGGTGGTCATAGTCATGGGGTGGGCTTCTTGGAGGTGATGGAGGTGAAGGTGACATGCGACCACTCGGAGGCGGTGTTGGCTTTGGCGTCCAGCCTGGAAGCTTGATGTTGTTCTTGTCCCATAGAATGATACCACCCAGTACTTCTCCGAGTGTCCTCTCACCTCCAGGTCCAGGGATGTCAAGCTCCATTGAGAACCACCCCATTGCGATTTCATCCACACCAACTTTAGCATAGCCAGCTGGAATCTCACGGCCATGCCAGCGTGCGCCAGGTGGACAAGGTAAAGCACATCTGACCGCCACCTTGATGGATAGGTTCTTCACCTTCTGATGGAGCTCACAAGATGCCTGCTCCTTGATTCCATCCACGGGGTAGCCGGGACCGCCATCTACCATACGTGCATTGTTAGAAGGGACCTCTGATTCAGCCACGCTGCTTTTCCACTGAGATGGGATGGCGGTAATATCGAGTACAGGATCTTGCAGGCGCGTTGCTCCTCGAAGTTCGTCAATCTGTTGCTGATGCATTCGAAGTGTTCCTAGCAACTCGGTGAACTTGTCTCCCTCCTCCTCCTTCCGTCGCCTCTTTGCTCTCCCTCAGCTCCTATAAGTATCTCTGTCTTTGGGAAACCCCATCTCCCACGTATAACTAGGGCCAAGGCCTCGTACACGTCCTCCGCGTTCGTCATTCCCGAGGACCTTTGTTAGCAAGTCTTTCTCTCTATCGGGAAAGAAGTTTGTTGTCCCCGCTTTAATCTCCTTCACCACTTTCTGCCATGTATCCCGGGGTATCCTAATCTCGTCACTGCAAATAAGGTCCCCTGTACTTTTGTCATACTCACTCCCATGCCCAAGGAACCAATTCCTTTCCCTCAGATCCCATTCTTCGCGTATTGGTTCTGGAGTGATCCCTTTAGCAAGCAGCTCATTCTCTTTAGCATCCCACTTTGGCATGGCAGCCGCGTAGCCCCTGGCCCCAGGTGATGGTGATATTTCTTCATCGCGGCATTTTTCTTGTTTTTTTCGACATTTCCATAGTAGGTTGTGACTCCTTGTACTTCACAAATGTATCCTGATTAGCTTTGCTTCCGTTAGATAGCATTCAAATTTAGGAGTCTTCGTCTTCGATACTTTTGCCATAATGCTTTCTTCCAGTTCTTGAATAGTTCGCCATCTTCGTGAGTCCACCGCTTGACTTTCTTCCTCAATGCAGCTGTGTCGGCATCATCCTCACATTCAGCGGGGTGAAATGTGTCATGAGGTCATTCCAAAGACCCTCTTTGCACCTGTCGGAGACATACTCACCCTCTTTCGCCCCTTTGGTCTTATTCCACTCTCGAACGGTGATCGGGATGCGATCCCTAACCATAACTCCACATTGTTGTTTAAATATAGTTTTAGCCTTTTCGGGTTCCACCGGTTCACCTCGTGGTGATACCCGTGTAATTGTATAACGCGTAGATGCGTCCAACTTTTTGGCCGGGCCTCGTTTGGAATATTTTTTGCTCGATGTGGAGGCCTAAGAGAAGAAACATTCGTTAATTTATATATATATATATATATATACAACTCAGTTAATGCATCTACTGATCACCAGACTTCATATTATATAAAAAACTAATTAACATACTACACTAATCTATACTACTAAAAAAATAAAAAATACACTTTATATTACACTACTATATACTACTAAAAAATAAAAAAATATACTACACTAATTAACATACTACACTAATATGTAGTACTAAAAAAATAAAAAATACACTTTATATTACACTACTATATACTACTAAAAAATAAAAAAATATACTACACTAATTAACATACTACACTAATATATACTACTAAAAAAATAAAAAATACACTTTATATTACACTACTATATACTACTAAAAAATAAAAAAATATACTACTAAAAAAAATACACTTTATATTACACTACTATGTACACTAATTAACATACTACACTAATTAACATACTACACTAATATATACTACTATATATTAAAAAAATACACTTTATATTACACTACTATATACTCCTTAAAAATAAAAAAAATATACTACACTAATTAACATACTACACTAATATATACTACTATATATTAAACTACTAATATATTACACTACAAAAATAATATTACAATTCTACAAAAAAAAAGAGGAGCCGCTGCTCGGCAGGCTCGCTGCTCGGCCGCGCTTCGCCTCCTGCGCCAATTGCCGGCCACTGCCTCCACTGCCAGCCAGCCTCACCACACACAAGCCTTGTTACCAGTTGCCCGGCCTCCTCTGCCAGCCTAACCACCTGGCCTCCACCACTGTTCCCAGGCCATTAATCTATCATCGTCGGTATTACAGCCGACGGGATGACTGGAGAGGCGGTGGTGCGGCGGCGTTCGTCGGTGAGACGGTAGCGGCGCGGACGGGCAGCCTGCCGGCGTCGTTTCGTCTAGCTCGCGCGCGATTTTCCCCTGCAGTGAGTAGTGGAGATGGTGGGGGAGTGAAGGGGCGCGCGTAATAAGGAGAAGGCCTTTAGTCCCTTTAGTCCCGGTGCGTGCCACCCACCGGGAGTAAAGGGTTTTCGGTCCAGCCCAACAGGCGCGTGCCAACGCCACACCTTTAGTCCCGGTGTGTAGCACGCACCGGGACTAAAGGTCCATTTTTAAAAAAAATCATCCTGAGGCGCGCCTGTTTAAACAAATTTTAATTAGCATATTATTTAAACATTTAAATTTTACAGTTTTTGCATACTTATGAATTTGAGAAAAATTTCAACATTAAAAGTTCTTGAATTTGAATAACTAATCCTAATCTATTTTCTGTTTTATAAAATAATTATTCTAACTAGTGAAACTAATAACCATTTTTCCATTTTCAATTTAAAAATGCATTAAATATTATATTTTGCATATTTTTAAATAAGTGATTCAAATCAATTTTCTGTTTTATAAAATAATTATTCTAACTAGTCAAACTATTAACCATTTTGCCATTTTCATGTAATTTCGATACTCCGGTGGTCTTCCTCTGGCGAAACCCTAGACCGGATCGTCTACCCCGCCTTATTTTTTCCCGCCCGTTCTCTTTCGGATCGTAGCCCCTTTAGGTTTTAGGGTTTAGGGTTTAGGGTTTTTAGTTTAGGGTTAGGTTTTTGGTTTAGGGTTTTTTGTTTAGGGTTTAGGGTTTTGGGTTTAGGGTTTTTGGTTTAGGGTTTAGGGTTTTTGGTTTAGGGTTTAGGGTTTAGGGGTTTTAGTTTAGGATTTAGGGTTTAGGGTTTAGGGTTCCCTCCTCTGGCTTAGGGTTTAGGGTTTAGACTCATATCTGCCGCCTCTCTCCACTCTATCCCATGGCTTCCACCATACCTCTAACCCTAGGGAGGCAGAGATGGAGTCTTTCACGGGCTAGCAGGAAAATATTTTCTGAACTTAGAAGATGCCATAGGGCGTGTGCACCAAGGGCATCTTCGAGAAGTTCCGCCATGGGAGATTTCCCAACCCTTTCCTCCATCCATGGGGATGAAACTCTCCATCCATGTTGGCTTGGTCATTGCCATAGCACATCTAGACTCATATCTGCCGCCTCTCTCCACTCAATCTCATGGCTTCCACCATACCTCTAACCCTAGGGAGGCGAAGATGGAGTCTTTCACGGGCTAGCAGGAAAATATTTTCTGAGGCGGAACTTTCGAAGATGCCATAGGGCGTGTGCACCAAGGGCATCTTCGAGAAGTTCCGCCATGGGAGATTTCCCAACCATTTCCTCCATCCATGGGGATGAAACTCTCCATCCATGTTGGCTTGTTGAGTTTCTTGCCATGGCGTATCGATGCTCCTTGTATAGGCACGGCGCCGCTTACTTTATCTTCTTCCTCCGACAGGGCGTCGTGCTCTACATGCTTTATCTCATCGAGCAGTGCGTCCACCCACGCGTCCTTATCCTACCGACATCTTTAGTCCCGGTTTGAGCCCCCACCCGGTACTAAAGGTTACCCACGCGTCCTTATCCCACCGACAGTTTTGTTAGATGACACAAAAACCACCTTTACTCCCGGTTGCACCCACTAGCCGGTACTAAAGGTTAGCCACCCCCCAGATAAGGCCCTTCCAGATAAGCCTCCCCTAGATAAGGCCCCCCCATCTTTTGTCCCGGTTTGAGCCCCCACCTGGGATGAAAGTTTCCAGCATCTTGTGTTCCGCGCTTTCCACGGTTCCTACCTCTGTCTTCCGCCATTTTTTCAGTATATATATACGCTTGGCCTCCATTTACATATCACATCTAGACTCATCATTCTCTTCACATGGCTTCCATCGTATCTCTAACCACGGAGGCGGGCGCTTTGCCTCGAACTACCCTGCCGGGCTATCGCGTCCCACCGGCTGGATCTTTGGCCGGAGGCGTGCAGTCCCTCCTGTCCCTCTAGGTGTGGAGCCGGATGGCCATCACGAACCACTACTACCTCGAGCTCACACGGAGGCGGAGAATCCCAACAGCATCCCGACTATTTCCCAACTTGGGAAGCCTTCTTCATCAATCGGCGTGAGAGGGCGCTTGCCAGGCACGAGGAGGACGACCCACCTCCTTCGAACTGCAACGAGGCCGGCCGTCGGGTGTGGTGGCACGGCCGGACTCTCCAGAGTGTCATGGCCTACAACACGACCGGCAATAACCCCCGCATGTGGTACCCTCAAATCCAGCCCACGCGTGCCCAACCTTCAAGGTTCGACTATGGCGACCGGGCACGACGGTGCTTGCGGTGACTACGGCTGCCATGGCGTATTACAGGGCTAGGCAGGAGCATGACTGAATCACTCCAACCATTAGGCATGTTTCTTAATTTTCAGTTGTGCTATATATCCTTAGTGTTTGTGGGTTCCTTCTCTAGTTTGATTGAGCAAGATGTATTACATGAAAGGGGACCTTTATGTCTCAAATAAAAGGTTTAATACATTACATAGATTTATGTCTCAAATAAAAGGTTTCATTACATAGATTTATGTCTCAAATAAAAGGTCTAATACATTATTACACATCACCAACATCTAGTGTTGTGGTTTTCTTCTGCACCATAGCCATGGAGAATCTTCATCATTTAACAGGATGCTTGGGTAAGTTTTCACTTTGAAGGGCGGAATTTCATGAAACTTATTGTAATCTTCTGACATGTCTGTCTTATCATCCACTCCCACGATGTTTCTTTTCCCTGAAAGAACTATGTGGCGCTTTGGCTCATCGTATTCTGTACTCTTTTGCTTATCTTTCCTTTTTCTCGGTTTGGTAGACATGTCCTTCACATAGAAAACCTGAGCCACATGGTTGGCTAGGACGAATGGTTCATCCATGTACGCAAGATTGTTGAGATCCACTGTTGTCATGCCGTACTTTTTGTCTACATGTACCCCGCCTCCTGTCAGCTTGACCCATTTGCACCGAAACAAAGGGACCTTAAAAGTAGGTCCATAGTCAAGTTCTCATATCTCCTCTATGTACCCATAATATGTGTCAATCTTCCCATTGTCATTTGTTGCATCAAAGCGGACACCACTGTTTTGGTTGGTGCTCTTTTTATCTTGGGCGATCGTTTAAAATGTATTCCCATTTATCTCGTACCCTTGGAAAGTACATATAGTCGAAGATGGTAACCTGGCCAACGAGTACAACTCATCTCCAACAGTGGTGTTATTCATGAGATGTGTCTGCAACCAATTGCCAAAATTCTTCTCATGTTCCCCTTTAATCAAGGTTTCAGGCTTCCCCGGGTTTTCAGAGCGTAGAATATTCTTGTGTTTCTCGATATACAGAGCCACCACGGTGGAATTGTGTAGAACTGTGTAGTGTGCTTGAGTGAAAGAATGCCCGTCCCTACATACCATTGATTTCCTTCCTAGTGTGCCTTTTACAGTCATCCTCCCCTCATACCGAGATTCAGGAACACCAATCGGCTTAAGGTCAAGAAGAAAGTCAACACAAAACTCAATGACCTCCTCTATTCCATAGCCCTTGGAGATGCTTCCTTCTGGCCTAGCACGGTTATGAACATATTTCTTTAAGACTCCCATGAACCTCTCGAAGGGGAACATATTGTGTAGAAACACAGGATCGAGAATTCTAATCTCTTTGACTAGGTGAACTAGGAGGTGCGTCATAATATTGAAGAAGGATGGCAGGAACAACAACTCAAACCTGACCAGACATTGGACCACATCAATCTGTAACCCTGATAGACTTTCTCGATCGATTACCTTCTGAGAAATTGCATTGAGGAATGCACATACCTTCACAATGGCTAGTCGAACATTTTCTGGTAGAATTCCCCTCAATGCAACCGGAAGCAATTGCGTCATAAGCACATGGCAGTCATGAGACTTTAGGTTTTGAAATTTTTTCTCTTTCATATTTACTATTCCCTTTATATTCGACGAGAAGCCAGACGGGACCTTGATACTGAAAAGGACTTCAAAAAAGATTTCCTTCTCTTCTTTGGTAAGAGCATAGCTGGCAAGCCCTTGAAACTGCCCTGGATGCTTGCCGTCTCGTCCTTTATGATGCTGCTAGTCCTCCCGTGTTGCCGGGGTATCTTTTGACTTCCCATACAAGCCCAGGAAGCCTAGAATATTCACGCAAAGATTCTTCGTCAGGTGCATCACGTCGATTGCAGAGCGGACTTCATGCACTTTCCAATAGGGTAGCTCCCAAAATATAGATTTCTTCTTCCACATGGGTGCGTGTCCGGTAATGGGGTCTTTCGGAACAGGTTGTCCTCCAGGACCCTTTCCAAAGATTACATCCAAATCCTTGACCATACCAAATACATCAGCACCACTACGGGGGACAGGCTTCGTCCGGGTTTCTGCCTTACCATTGAAATGCTTGCCTTTCTTCTTTAAGGGATGACTGGGTGGAAGAAAACGACGATTGTATGAGCACACATTCTTTCTACATTTATCCAGATATATACTTTTAGTCTCATCTAAACAGTGCGTGTATGCATTGTATCCTTTGTTCGTCTGTCCTGAAATGTTACTAAGAGCAGGCCAATCATTGATGGTTACGAACAACAACGCTTGTAGGTCAAATTCCTGCTGTTTGTGCTCATCCCACATACGTACACCTGGTTTGGCCCACAACTGTAGAAGTTCATCAACTAATGGCCTTAGGTACACATCAATGTCGTTGTCGGGTTGCTTCGGGCCTTGGATGAACACTGGCATCATAATGAACTTCCGCTTCATGCACAACCAAGGAGGAAGGTTGTAGATACATAGAGTCATGGGCCAGGTGCTTTGACTGCAGTTCTGCTCCCCAAAAGGATTCATGCCATTGGTACTTAGACCAAACCATAAGTTCCTTGCGTCACCAGCAAAGTCCGGGAAGTCTCTCTCGATTTTTCTCCACTGCCGACCATCAGCAGGGTGCCTCAACATCCCGTCTTTCTTACGGTCTTCCATGTGCCATCACAACAACTTGGCATGGTCTTTATTTCTGAACAAACGTTTCAACTGTGGTATTATAGGAGCATACCACAACACCTTGGCAGGAGCCCTCTTCCAGGGTTGCTCTCCCTCAACATCACTAGGGTCATCTTTTCTGATCTTATACCGCAATGTAGTGCATACCGGGCATTTATCCGTATTCTCGTACTTCTCACATGGTGAGGATGCGATCATTAGGGCATGCATGTATCTTACGCATGTCTAATCCTAGAGGGAACAAGTTTCTTTGCTTCAGACGTCTTTGGAGGGCAATTGGTTATTTCTTGGAAGCAACTTCTTCATTATTACCAGCAACTTTTCAAATCCCGAGTCAGTCATACTGGTCTCTGCCTTCCACTTCAACAATTCTAGTGTGCTACCCAACTTCTTCTGGCCATCTTCACAAGTTGGATAGAGCAATGTGTTGTGGTCCTGTAACATGTGCTCGAACTGCAACCTCTCCTTTTTTGTGACGCAGTCTCGCCTTGCATCACTAATGACCCGACCAAAATCATCAACGGGCTCATCTGGTTCCTGTTCTTTACCCCCTTCTTTTTCATTATCTTCAACTGCGGTATCATCGTATTCAGGGAACATAGATCGGTAGTTGTCATCATCGTTCTTTTCTTCATCACCGTCTTCCATCATAACCCCTCTTTCTCCGTGCTTGGTCCAAACATTATAGCCGGACATGAAACCGGACCGAAGCAGGTGGCTCTGAATGACTCTTGAGGAAGTGTGAGCCTGCTCATTCCGACATTCAACACATGGACAACACATAAAACCATCCCGCCGCTTGTTCGCCTCGACCACAAGGCAAAAAGAACGCACACCTTCTCTATAAGCGTCAGAGCGTCGGTCACCGTATATCCATGGGTGGCTCATCTACATCCTACAACCATGCATATATATCAAACGCAATCACGATGCTTAAATTAGTACCGCGCAGTCAAAACGAGAAAATAGTTGCTAACCTTTTAGGACACTTCAAAACAAAGAGGAGAAACCTTAAGTGTCGCTCTGGCACCTCATATCATATTTTGTCTTGTGTGAACTCAAGTGGCATCGCTCTAATAGGCATTTCACCGAACACCTCTAGTGCATATGAAGAAAAAAAGTTAGCACAAAGTTATACCCACCTCTCACATAGGAAAAAAACAGGAGAGAGTGGAGGGCTGGGTGCATATATATAGGGCCAGGCCATTAGTCCCGGTTTAAGATACAAACCGGGACTAAAGGTTCTGCCAAGAGCACGCGTGCCGGCCCAGACCCATTTGTCCCGGTTTGTATCTCAAACCGGGACTAATGGTTCCTTACGGACCGGGACATAGTGCCTCAGCCTCCTCGGGCCGTCTGGTTCGGACCATTAGTCCCAGCCCTAGCCATGGCCGGGACTAATGGCCTGAACCAAAGGCCCATTTTCTACTAGTGGTCACCAATCAAGGTGGACTCCGACAATAGCGTTGTGATGTGGGTTTAGATGTTGTTTAGGATGGTTTCAATTTTGGTTGTGTTTAGTGCGAGTACAATTATTGTAATGGGTTTGTCGAGCTATATTGAGAAATATGTGCAATAGCAACGTGTAAGTGCTTCCACTTTAGAAATTGTGTCTATGCCATTTGCATGTTGCATTATCAACGTAGATTACATGTAAACAATCCAACAAAAATCAGATTACAACCATCAGACGGGAGTGGCAGGATGAAAGAGAAGTGGGGACAGTGGCTTCGAGGGGAAGGAAGAGAAGGAAGGGGGCGTGACACTGGCAGGTGGGCCCACAGAACACGTGACACTGACATGCGGGAGCGGGAGCACACGGTATGGCTAGTCTGTCCAGAGCAAGCGGACTTTGCAACATGACAACAGCAAGCTGATTGGACCAATAACTCGTCGAATTATTAAGGACTACTAAAAAAATACAACTGGGGTACATTCGCACAACACGTATGCTCTACGCACCTGAGAAGCATCGCTTAAGTCTAACAGTAATGACAGCATAAGTACTACATTTCCTTGTCGGTCTTCTTGATACAAATGTAGAAATGCATTTGCCTGTTCGATCCATCACTGCCAAGGTACTGAGATGGCTCACATAGGATCGACCTTAGGTCCGCATACTCCACCTCCCGCGGTGTCGGCATCTTGGCGCCTCGACTAGCATAAGAATGCTATCGGACGACGGTGGCTGGGTTGATCCACATGTGGGTTGTGAAAAGAACACACATGCAATGACATTGGTTGATCCATATGTGGGTTGTGGAAAGAACACACATGGAATGACTCTAGTAGATCCATGTGTGGTTTGTGAGAAGAACATACATGCAATCACTCTAGTGGATCCATACGTGGTTTGTGAAAAGAACAAACATGCCAGGACTCCGGTTAATCCATATGTTGTTCATGAAAATAACACACATGCAATGTCATTGGTTGATCCATATGTGGTTTGTCATTACAAGAACACACATGCAATGACTCTGGTGGATCCATATGTGGTTTGTGGAAAGAACACACATGCAATGACTCTAGTGGGTCCATATGTGGTTTGTGAAAAGAACACACATGCAATGACACTAGTGGATCCATATGTGGTGTTTTATTTACAAGAACACACATGCAAGGACCCTGGTGGATCCATGTGTGGTTTGTGAGAAGAACATACATGCAATGATTCTAGTGGATCCATATGTGATTTGTCAAAAGAACAAACATGCAATGACTCTGGTTGATCCATATGTGGTTCATGAAAAGAACACACATGCAATGACATTGGTTGATCCATATGTGGTTTGTTATTACAAGAACACACATGCAAGGACTCTGGTGCATCCATATGTGGTTCATTACAAGAACATACATGCAATGACTCTAGTGGGTCCATATGTGGTTTTTGAAAAGAACACACATGCAATGACACTGGTGGATCCATATGTGGTTTGTCATTACAAGAACACACATGCAATGACATTGGTGGATCCATGTGGTTTGTGAAAAGAACACACATGTAATGACTCTAGTGGGTCCATATGTGGTTTGTGGAAAGAACACACATGCAATGACATTGGTTGATCCATATGTGGTTCATTACAAGAACACACATGCAATGACTCTGGTGGATCCATATGTGGTTTGTGGAAAGAACACACATGCAATGGCATTGGTGGATCCATATGTGGTTCATTACAAGAACACACATGCAATGACTCTGGTGGATCCATATGTGGTTTGTGGAAAGAACACACATGCAATGACATTGGTGGATCCATGTGTGGTTCATGAAAAGAACACAGATGCAATGACATTGGTTGATCCATATGTGGTTTGTAACAATAACACACATGCAATGCCATTGGTTATCCATGTGGTTTGTGGAAAAAAACAGACATGCAATGACTCTAGTGGATCCATATGTGGTTCATGAAAAGAACACACATGCAATGACATTGGTGGAGATCTGGATGTGGTTCGTGGAAAGAACACACATGCAATGACATTGTTTGATCCATACGTGGTTTGTCATTACAATAACAGACATGCATGACTCTGGTGGATCCATATGTGGTTTGGTGGAAAGAACATACATGCAATGACTCTAGTGGACCCATATGTGGGTTGTGGAAAGAATACACATGCAATGACATTGGTTGATCCATATGTGGTTCATGAAAAGAACACACATGAAATGACATTGGTTGATCTATATGTGGTTTGTCATTACAATAAAACACATGAAATGACTCTGGTGGATCCATATGTGGTTTTTGGAAAGAACATACATGCAATGACTCTAGTGGATCCATATGTGGTTTGTGAAAAAACAAACATGCAATGACTCTGGTTGATCCATATGTGGTTCATGAAAAGAACACACATGCAATGACATTGGTTGATCCATATGTGGTTTGTCATTACAAGAACACACATGCAATGACTCTAGTGGATCCATATGTGGTTTATGGAAAGAACACACATGCAACGACTCTAGTGGGTCCATATGTGGTTTGTGAAAATAACACACATGCAATGACACTGGTGGATCGATATGTGGTTTGTCATTACAATAAAACACATGCAATGACATTGGTGGATCCATGTGGTTTGTGGAAAGAACACACATGCAATGACACTGGTGGATCCGTATGTGGTTTGTGGAAAGAACACACATGCAATGACTCTGGTGCAACCATATGTGGTTTGTGTAAAGAACAAACATGCAATGACTGTAGCTATGGTTAATGAAAAGAATAGACATGCAATGACTCTAGATGTGGTTTATTAAAAGAACACATATGCAATGACATTGGTGGATTCATGTGCTTTATGAAAAGAACACACATGCAATGACTCTGGTGGATCCATATGTTTTTTGTGAAAAGAACATACATGTAATGACTCTAGTTGATCCATATGTGGTTCATGAAAAGAACACACATGCAATGACACTTGTGGATCCATATGAGGTTTAGGAAAAGAACACACATGCAATGAATCTAATGCTGGTTCAGGAGAAGAACACACATGCCATGACACTGCTGGACTCTAGCTATGGTTTATGAAAAGAACACACATGTAATGACTCTAGTGCTAGTTCAGGAGAAGAACACACATGCAATGACTCTAGTGGATCCAAATGGGGTTCATTAAAAGAACACACATGCAATGACATTGGTGGATCCCCATGTGGTTTGCAGAAAGAACACACATGCAATGACATTGGTTGATCCATATGTGGGTTGTGGAAAGAACGTACATGCAATGACATTGGTTGATCCATATGTGGTTCCTTACAAGAACACACATGCAATGGCATTGGTGGATCCATATGTGGTTTGTGGAAAGAAAACACATGCAATGATTCTAGCCGTGGTTTATTAAAAGAACACACATGCAATGACACTGGTGGATCCATGTGGTTTATGAAAAGAACACACATGCAATGGCTCTGGTGGATCCATATGTGGTTTGTGAGAAGAACACACATGCAATGACTATGGTGGATCCATATGTGGTTTGTGGAAAGAACATACATGCAATGACTCTAGTGGATCCATATGTGGTTTGTGAAAAGAACAAACATGCAATGACTCTGGTTGATCCATATGTGGTTCATGAAAAGAACACACATGCAATGACATTGCTTGATCCATATGTGGTTTGTCATTACAAGAACACACATGCAATGACTCTGGTGGATCCATATGTGGTTCGTGGAAAGAACACACATGCAATGACTCTGGTGGATCCATAAGTTGTTTGTGGAAAATATAGAAATGCAATGACTCTGGTGGATCCGTATGTGGTTTGTGGAAAGAACACACATGCAATGACATTGGTTGATCCACATGTGGGTTGTGAAAAGAACACACATACAATGCCGCAAAATGATCCATCTGTTGTTTGTCATTACAAGAACCCACATGCAATAACTCTGGTGGATCCATGTGTGGTTTGTGAGAAGAACATTCATGCAATGACTCTAGTGGATCCATGTGTGGTTTGTGAAAAGAACAAACATGCAATGACTCTGGTTGATCCATTTGTGGTTCATGAAAAGAACACACATGCAATGATATTGGTTGATCCATATATGGTTTGTCATTACAAGAACACACATGCAAGGACTCTGTTGGATCCATATGTGGTCCATTACAAGAACAGACATGCAATGACTCTAGTGGGTCCATATGTGGTTTGTGAAAAGAACACACATGCAATGACACTGGTGGATCCATATGTGGTTTGTCATTACAAGAACACACATGTAATGACTCTGGTGGATCCAAATGTGGTTTGTGGAAAGAACACACATGCAATGACTCTGGTGGGTCCATATGTGGTTTGTGGAAAGAACACACATGCAATGGCATTGGTGGATCCATATGTGGTTCATTACAAGAACACACATGCAATGACTCTGGTGGATCCATATGTGGTTGGTGGAAAGAAAACACATGCAATGACATTGGTGGATCCATGTGTGGTTCATGAAAAGAACACACATGCAATGACATTGGTTGATCCATATGTGGTTTGTAACAATAACACACATGCAATGCCATTGGTTATCCATGTGGTTTGTGGAAAAAAACAGACATGCAATGACTCTAGTGGATCCATATGTGGTTCATGAAAAGAACACACATGCAATGACATTGGTGGAGATCTGGATGTGGTTCGTGGAAAGAATACACATGCAATGACATTGTTTGAACCATACGGGGTTTGTCATTACAAGAACATACATGCATGACTCTGGTGGATCCATATGTGGTTCGTGGAAAGAACATACATGCAATGACTCTAGTGGACACATATGTGGTTTGTGAAAAGAACAAACATGCAATGACTTTGGTTGATCCATATGTGGTTCATGAAAAGAACACACATGAAATGACATTGGTTGATCTATATGTGGTTTGTCATTACAATAAAACACATGAAATGACTCTGGTGGATCCATATGTGGTTTGTGGAAAGAACATACATGCAATGAATCTAGTGGATCCATATGTGGTTTGTGAAAAGAACAAACATGCAATGACTCTAGTTGATCCATATGTGGTTCATGAAAAGAACACACATGCAATGACATTAGTTGATCCATATGTGGTTTGTCATTACAAGAACACACATGCAATGACGCTAGTGGATCCATATGTGGTTTATGGAAAGAACACACATGCAACGACTCTAGTGGGTCATATGTGGTTTGTGAAAAGAACACACATGCAATGACACTGGTGGATCAATATGTGGTTTGTCATTACAAGAAAACACATGCAATGACATTGGTGGATCCATGTGGTTTGTGGAAATAACACACATGCAATGCACTGGTGGATCCGTATGTGGTTTGTGGAAAGAACACACATGCAATTACTCTGGTGAAACCATATGTGGTTTGTGAAAAGAACAAACATGCAATGACTCTAGCTATGGTTAATGAAAAGAATAGACATGTAATGACTCTAGATGTGGTTTATTAAAAGAACACATATGCAATGACACTGGTGGATTCATGTGCTTTATGAAAAGAACACACATGCAATGACTCTGGTGGATCCACATGTTTTTTGAGAAAAGAACATACATGTAATGACTCTAGTTGATCCATATGTGGTTCATGAAAAGAACACACATGCAATGACATTGGTTGATCCATATGTGGGTTGTGGAAAGAACGTACATGCAATGACATTGGTTGATCCATATGTGGTTCATTACAAGAACACACATGCAATGGCATTGGTGGATCCATATGTGGTTTGTGGAAAGAACACACATGCAATGACTCTAGCCATGGTTTATTAAAAGAATACACATGCAATGACACTTGTGGATCCATGTGGTTTATGAAAAGAACACACATGCAATGGCTCTGGTGGATCCATATGTGGTTTGTGAGAAGAACACACATGGAATGACTATGGTGGATCCATATGTTGTTTGTGGAAAGAACATACATGCAATGACTCTAGTGGATCCATATGTGGTTTGTGAAAAGAACAAACATGCAATGACTCTGGTTGATCCATATGTGGTTCATGAAAACAACACACATGCAATGACATTGCTTGATCCATATGTGGTTTGTCATTACAAGAACACACATGCAATGACTCTGGTCGATCCATATGTGGTTCGTGGAAAGAACACACATGCAATGACTCTGGTGGATCCATAAGTGGTTTGTGGAAAAAACAGAAATGCAATGACTCTGGTGGATCCATATGTGGTTTGTGGAAAGAACACACATGCAATGACATTGGTTGATCCACATGTGGGTTGTGAAAAGAACACACATACAATGCCGCAAAATGATCCATATGTGGTTTGTCATTACAAGAACCCACATGCAATAACTCTGGTGGATCCATGTGTGGTTTGTGAGAAGAACATACATGCAATGACTCTAGTGGATCCATGTGTGGTTTGTGAAAAGAACAAACATGCAATGACTCTGGTTGATCCATATGTGGTTCATGAAAAGAACACACATGCAATGACATTGGTTGATCCATATATGGTTTGTCATTACAAGAACACACATGCAAGGACTCTATTGGATCCATATGTGGTCCATTACAAGAACACACATGCAATGACTCTAGTGGGTCCATATGTGGTTTGTGAAAAGAACACACAAGCAATGACACTGGTGGATCCATATGTGGTTTTTCATTACAAGAACACACATGTAATGACTCTGGTGGATCCAAATGTGGTTTGTGGAAAGAACACACATGCAATGACTTTGGTTGATCCATATGTGGGTTGTGGAAAGAATACACATGCAATGACATTGGTTGATCCATATGTGGTTCATTACAAGAACACACATGCAATGGCTCTGGTGGATCCATATGTGGTTTGTGGAAAGAACACACATGCAATAGCATTGGTGGATCCATATGTGGTTCATTATAAGAACACACATGCAATGACTCTGGTGGATCCATATGTGGTTTGTGGAAACAACACACATGCAAGGACATTGGTCGATCCATGTGTGGTTCATGAAAAGAACACAAATGGAATGACACTGGTGGATCCATATGTGGTTTAGGAAAAGAACACACATCCAATGACTCTAGTGCTCGTTAAGGAGAAGAACACATATGCAATGATACTTCTGGACTCTAGCTATGGTTTATAAAAAGAACACACATGCAATGACTCTAGTGCTTGTTAAGGAGAAGAACACACAAGCAATGACACTACTAGACTCTAGCTATAGTTTATGAAAAGAAAACACATGCAATGACTCTAGTGCTTCTTTAGGAGAAGAACACACATGCAATGACTCTAGTGGATCCATATGTGGTTCATGAAAAGAACACACATGCAATGACATTGGTGGATCCCCATGTGGTTTGTGGAAAGAACACACATGCAATGACATTGGTCGATCCATATGTGGGTTGTGGAAAGAACACACATGCAATGACATTGGTTGATCCATATGTGGTTCATTACAAGAACACACATGCAATGGCATTGGTGGATCCATATGTGGTTTGTGGCAAGAACACACATGCAAGGACTCTAGCTGTGGTTTCTTAAAAGAACAGATATGCAATGACACTGGTAGATCCATGTGGTTTATGAAACGAACACACATGCAATGACTCTTGTGGATCCATATGTGGTTTGTGAGAAGAACACATATGCAATGACTATGGTGGATCCATATGTGGTTTGTGGAAAGAACATACATGCAATGACTCTAGTGGATCCATATGTGGTTTGTGAAAAGAACAAACATGCAATGACTCTGGTTGATCCATATGTGGTTCATGAAAAGAACACACATGCACTGACATTGATTGATCCATATGTGGTTTGTCATTACAAGAACGCAAATGCAATGACTCTGGTGGATCCATATGTGGTTCGTGGAAAGAACACACATGCAATGACTCTGGTGGATCCATAAGTGGTTTGTGGAAAAAATAGACATGCAATGACTCTGGTGGATCCAAATGTGGTTTGTGGAAAGAACACACATGCAATGACTTTGGTTGATCCATATGTGGGTTGTGGACAGAATACACATGCAATGACATTGGTTGATCCATATGTGGTTCATTACAAGAACACACATGCAATGGCTCTGGTGGATCCATATGTGGTTTGTGGAAAGAACACACATGCAATAGCATTGGTGGATCCATATGTGGTTCATTATAAGAACACACATGCAATGACTCTGGTGAATCCATATGTGGTTTGTGGAAACAACACACATGCAATGACATTGGTGGATCCATGTGTGGTTCACGAAAAGAACACACATGGAATGACACTTGTGGATCCATATGAGGTTTAGGAAAAGAACACACATGCAATGACTCTAGTGCTTGTTAAGGAGAAGAACAAACATGCAATGACACTACTAGACTCTAGCTATAGTTTATGAAAAGAAAACACATGCAATGACTCTAGTGCTTCTTTAGGAGAAGAACACACATGCAATGACTCTAGTGGATCCATACGTGGTTCATGAAAAGAACACACATGCAATGACATTGGTGGATCCCCATGTGGTTTGTGGAAAGAACACACATGCAATGACATTGGTCGATCCATATGTGGGTTGTGGAAAGAACACACATGCAATGACATTGGTTGATCCATATGTGGTTCATTACAAGAACACACATGCAATGGCATTGGTGGATCCATATGTGGTTTGTGGCAAGAACACACATGCAATGACACTAGATGTGGTTTGTTAAAAGAACAGATATGCAATGACACTGGTAGATCCATGTGGTTTATGAAAAGAACACACATGCAATGACTCTTGTGGATCCATATGTGGTTTGTGAGAAGAAAACATATGCAATGACTATGGTGGATCCATATGTGGTTTGTGGAAAGAACATACATGCAATGACTCTAGTGGATCCATATGTGGTTTGTGAAAAGAACAAACATGCAATGACTCTGGTTGATCCATATGTGGTTCATGAAAAGAACACACATGCACTGACATTGGTTGATCCATATGTGGTTTGTCATTACAAGAACGCAAATGCAATGACTCTGGTGGATCCATATGTGGTTCGTGGAAAGAACACACATGCAATGACTCTGGTGGATCCATAAGTGGTTTGTGGAAAAAATAGACATGAAATGACTCTGGTGGATCCATATGTGGTTTCGGAAAGAACACACATGCAATGACATTGGTTGATCCATATGTGGGTTGTGAAAAGAACACACATGCAATGCCGCAAAATGATCCGTATGTGGTTTGTCATTATAAGAACCCACATGCAATAACTCTGGTGGATCCATGTGTGGTTTGTGAGAAGACCATATATGCAATGACTCTAGTGGATCTATGTGTGGTTTGTGAAAAGAACAAACATGCAATGACTCGGGTTGATCCATATTTGGTTCATGAAAAGAACACACATGCAATGACATTGGTTGATCCATATGTGGTTTGTCATGACAAGAACACACATGCAAGGACTCTGCTGGATCCATATTTGGTTCATTACAAGAACACATATGCAATGACTCTAGTGGGTCCATATGTGGTTTGTGAAAAGAACACACATGCAATGACCCTGGTGGATCCATATGTGGTTTGTCAGTACAAGAACAGACATATAATGACTCTGGTGGATCCAAATGTGGTTTGTGGAAAGAACACACATGCAATGACATTGGTTGATCCATCTGTGGGTTGTGGAAAGAATACACACGCAATGATATTGGTTGATCCATATGTGGTTCATTACAAGAACACACATGCAATGATTCTGGTGGATCCATATGTGGTTTGTGGAAAGAACACACATGCAATGGCATTGTTGGATCCATATGTGGTTCATTATAAGAACACACATGCAATGACTCTGGTGAATCCATATGTGGTTTGTGGAAAGAACACACATGTAATGGCATTGGTGGATCCATGTGTGGTTCATGAAAAGAACACAAATGGAATGACACTGGTGGATCCATATGAGGTTTAGGAAAAGAACACACATCCAATGACTCTAGTGCTCGTTAAGGAGAAGAACACATATGCAATGATACTTCTGGACTCTAGCTATGGTTTATAAAAAGAACACACATGCAATGACTCTAGTGCTACTTCAGGAGAAGAACACAAATGCAATGACTCTACTGGATCCATATGTGGTTCATGAAAAGAACACACATGCAATAACATTGGTGGATCCCCATGTGGTTTGTGGAAAGAACACACATGCAACGACATTGGTTGATCCATATGTGGGTTGTGGAAAGAACACACATGCAATGACATTGGTTGATCCATATGTGGTTCATTACAAGAACACACATGCAATGGCATTGGTGGATCCATATGTGTTTTGTGGCAAGAACACACATGCAATGACTCTAGCTGTGGTTTATTAAAAGAACACACATGCAATGACACTAGTATATCCATGTGATTTATGAAAAGAACACACATGCAATGACTCTGGTGGATCCATATGTGGTTTGTGAGAAGAACACATATTCAATGACTATGGTGGATCCATATGTGGTTTGTGGAAAGAACATACATGCAATGACTCTAGTGGATCCATATGTGGTTTGTGAAAAGAACAAACATGCAGTGACTCTGTTTGATCCATATCTGGTTCATGAAAAAAAACACATGCAATGACATTGGTTGATCCATATATGGTTTGTCATTACAGGAACACACATGCAAGGACTCTGTTGGATCCATATGTGGTTCATTACAAGAACACACATGCAATGACACTGGTGGATCCATATGTGGTTTGTCATTACAAGAACACACATGTAATGACTCTGGTGGATCCAAATGTGGTTTGTGGAAAGAACACACATGCAATGACATTGGTTGATCCATATGTAGGTTGTGGAAAGAATACACATGCAATGACATTGGTTGATCCATATGTGGTTCATTACAAGAACACACATGCAATGACTCTGGTGGATACATATGTGGTTTGTGGAAAGAACACACATGCAATGGCATTGGTGGATCTATATGTGGTCCATTATAAGAACACACATGCAATGACTCTGGTGGATCCATATGTGGGTTGTGGCAAGAACAGACATGCAATGACATTGCTTTATCCATGTGTGGTTCATTACATGAACACACATGGAATGACACTGGTGGATCCATATGAGGTTTGTGGTAAGAACACACATGCAATGACTCTAGTTGTGGTTTATTAGAAGAACACATATGCAATGACACTAGTAGATCCATGTGGTTTATGAAAAGAACACACATGCAATGACTCTGGTGGATCCATATGTGGTTTCTGAGAAGAATACATATGCGATGACTATGGTGGATCCATATGTGGTTTGTGGAAAGAACATACATGCAATGACTCTAGTGGATCCATATGTGGTTTGTGAAAAGAACAAACATGTAATGACTCTGGTTGATCCATATGTGGTTCATGAAAAGAACACACATGCAATGACATTGGTTGATCCATATGTGGTTTGTCATTACAAGAACACACATGCAATGACTCTGGTGGATCCATATGTGGTTTGTGGAAAGAACACACATGCAATGGCATTGGTGGATCCATATGTGGTTCATTATAAGAACACACATGCAATGACTCTGGTGGATCCATATGTGGTTTGTGGAAAGAACACACATGCAATGACATTGGTGGATCCATAAGTGGTTTGTGGAAAAAATAGAAATGCAATGACTCTGGTGGATCCATATGTGGTTTGTGGAAAGAACACACATGCAATGACATTGGTTGATCCATATTTGGGTTGTGAAATGAACACACATACAACGACACAAAATGATCCATATGTGGTTTGTCATTACAAGAACCCACATGCAATAACTCTGGTGGATCCATGTGTGGTTTGTGAGAAGAACATACATGCAATGACTCTAGTGGATCCATGTGTGGTTTGTGAAAAGAACAAACATGCAATGACTCGGGTTGATCCATATTTGGTTCATGAAAAGAACACACATGCAATGACATTGGTTGATCCATATGTGGTTTGTCATGACAAGAACACACATGCAAGGACTCTGCTGGATCCATATTTGGTTCATTACAAGAACACATATGCAATGACTCTAGTGGGTCCATATGTGGTTTGTGAAAAGAACACACATGCAATGACCCTGGTGGATCCATATGTGGTTTGTCAGTACAAGAACAGACATATAATGACTCTGGTGGATCCAAATGTGGTTTGTGGAAAGAACACACATGCAATGACATTGGTTGATCCATCTGTGGGTTGTGGAAAGAATACACACGCAATGATATTGGTTGATCCATATGTGGTTCATTACAAGAACACACATGCAATGATTCTGGTGGATCCATATGTGGTTTGTGGAAAGAACACACATGCAATGGCATTGTTGGATCCATATGTGGTTCATTATAAGAACACACATGCAATGACTCTGGTGAATCCATATGTGGTTTGTGGAAAGAACACACATGTAATGGCATTGGTGGATCCATGTGTGGTTCATGAAAAGAACACAAATGGAATGACACTGGTGGATCCATATGAGGTTTAGGAAAAGAACACACATCCAATGACTCTAGTGCTCGTTAAGGAGAAGAACACATATGCAATGATACTTCTGGACTCTAGCTATGGTTTATAAAAAGAACACACATGCAATGACTCTAGTGCTACTTCAGGAGAAGAACACAAATGCAATGACTCTACTGGATCCATATGTGGTTCATGAAAAGAACACACATGCAATAACATTGGTGGATCCCCATGTGGTTTGTGGAAAGAACACACATGCAACGACATTGGTTGATCCATATGTGGGTTGTGGAAAGAACACACATGCAATGACATTGGTTGATCCATATGTGGTTCATTACAAGAACACACATGCAATGGCATTGGTGGATCCATATGTGTTTTGTGGCAAGAACACACATGCAATGACTCTAGCTGTGGTTTATTAAAAGAACACACATGCAATGACACTAGTATATCCATGTGATTTATGAAAAGAACACACATGCAATGACTCTGGTGGATCCATATGTGGTTTGTGAGAAAAACACATATTCAATGACTATGGTGGATCCATATGTGGTTTGTGGAAAGAACATACATGCAATGACTCTAGTGGATCCATATGTGGTTTGTGAAAAGAACAAACATGCAGTGACTCTGTTTGATCCATATCTGGTTCATGAAAAAAAACACATGCAATGACATTGGTTGATCCATATATGGTTTGTCATTACAGGAACACACATGCAAGGACTCTGTTGGATCCATATGTGGTTCATTACAAGAACACACATGCAATGACACTGGTGGATCCATATGTGGTTTGTCATTACAAGAACACACATGTAATGACTCTGGTGGATCCAAATGTGGTTTGTGGAAAGAACACACATGCAATGACATTGGTTGATCCATATGTAGGTTGTGGAAAGAATACACATGCAATGACATTGGTTGATCCATATGTGGTTCATTACAAGAACACACATGCAATGACTCTGTGGATACATATGTGGTTTGTGGAAAGAACACAC
This sequence comes from Avena insularis, assembly GCA_023614405.1. Lineage (NCBI taxonomy): Eukaryota > Viridiplantae > Streptophyta > Magnoliopsida > Poales > Poaceae > Avena > Avena insularis. The sequence goes on along the minus strand of CM042690.1, from coordinate 604,392,826 downwards.
ATGCAATGGCATTGGTGGATCTATATGTGGTCCATTATAAGAACACACATGCAATGACTCTGGTGGATCCATATGTGGGTTGTGGCAAGAACAGACATGCAATGACATTGCTTTATCCATGTGTGGTTCATTACATGAACACACATGGAATGACACTGGTGGATCCATATGAGGTTTGTGGTAAGAACACAAATGCAATGACTCTAGTTGTGGTTTATTAGAAGAACACATATGCAATGACACTAGTAGATCCATGTGGTTTATGAAAAGAACACACATGCAATGACTCTGGTGGATCCATATGTGGTTTCTGAGAAGAATACATATGCGATGACTATGGTGGATCCATATGTGGTTTGTGGAAAGAACATACATGCAATGACTCTAGTGGATCCATATGTGGTTTGTGAAAAGAACAAACATGTAATGACTCTGGTTGATCCATATGTGGTTCATGAAAAGAACACACATGCAATGACATTGGTTGATCCATATGTGGTTTGTCATTACAAGAACACACATGCAATGACTCTGGTGGATCCATATGTGGTTTGTGGAAAGAACACACATGCAATGGCATTGGTGGATCCATATGTGGTTCATTATAAGAACACACATGCAATGACTCTGGTGGATCCATATGTGGTTTGTGGAAAGAACACACATGCAATGACATTGGTGGATCCATAAGTGGTTTGTGGAAAAAATAGAAATGCAATGACTCTGGTGGATCCATATGTGGTTTGTGGAAAGAACACACATGCAATGACATTGGTTGATCCATATTTGGGTTGTGAAATGAACACACATACAACGACACAAAATGATCCATATGTGGTTTGTCATTACAAGAACCCACATGCAATAACTCTGGTGGATCCATGTGTGGTTTGTGAGAAGAACATACATGCAATGACTCTAGTGGATCCATGTGTGGTTTGTGAAAAGAACAAACATGCAATGACTCTGGTTGATCCATATGTGGTTCATGAAAAGAACACACATGCAATGACATTGGTTGATCCATATATGGTTTGTCATTACAAGAACACACATGCAAGGACTCTGCTGGATCCATATGTGGTTCATTACAAGAACACACATGCAATGACTCTAGTGGGTCCATATGTGGTTTGTGAAAAGAACACACATGCAATGACACTGGTGGATCCATATGTGGTTTGTCATTACAAGAACACATATGTAATGACTCTGGTGGATCCAAATGTGGTTTGTGGAAAGAACACACATGCAATGACATTGGTTGATCCATATGTGTGTTGTGGAAAGAATACACATGCAATGACATTGGTTGATCCATATGTGGTTCATTACAAGAACACACATGCAATGACTCTGGTGGATCCATATGTGGTTTATGGAAAGAACACACATGCAATGGCATTGGTGGATCCATATGTGGTTCATTATAAGAACACACATGCAATGACTCTGTTGGATCCATATGTGGTTTGTGGAAAGAACACACATGCAATGACATTGGTGGATCCATGTGTGGTTCACGAAAAGAAAACACATGGAATGACACTGGTGGACCCATATGAGGTTTAGGAAAAGAACACACATGCAATGACTTTAGTGCTCGTTAAGGAGAAGAACACACATGCAATGGCACTGCTGGACTCTAGCTGTAGTTTGTGAAAAGAACACACATGCAATGACTCTAGTGCTTCTTCAGGAGAAGAACGCACGTGCAATGACTCTAGTGGATCCATATGTGGTTCATGAAAAGAACACACATGCAATGACATTGGTGGATCCCCATGTGGTTTGTGGAAAGAACACACATGCAATGACATTGGTCGATCCATATGTGGGTTGTGGAAAGAACACACATGCAATGACATTGGTTGATCCATATGTGGTTCATTACAAGAACACACATGCAATGGCATTGGTGGATCCATATGTGGTTTGTGGCCAGAACACACATGCAATGACCCTAGCTGTGGTTTATTAAAAGAACACATATGCAATGACACTGGTAGATCCATGTAGTTTATGAAAAAACACACATGCAATGACTCTAGTGGATCCATATGTGGTTTGTGAGAAGAACACATATGCAATGACTATGGTGGATCCATATGTGGTTTGTGGAAAGAACATACATGCAATGACTCTAGTGGATCCATTTGTGGTTTGTGAAAAGAACAAACATGCAATGACTCTGGTTGATCCATATGTGGTTCATGAAAAGAACATACATGCAATGACATTGGTTGATCCATATGTGGTTTGTCATTACAAGAACACAAATGCAATGACTCTGGTGGATCCATATGTGGTTCGTGGAAAGAACACACATGCAATGACTCTGGTGGATCCATATGTGGTTTGTGGAAAGAACATACATGCAATGACTCTAGTGGATCCATATGTTGTTTGTGAAATGAACAAACATGCAATGACTCTGGTTGATCTATATGTGGTTCATGAAAAGAACACACATGCAATGACATTGGTTGATCCATATGTGGTTTGTCATTACAAGAACACACATGCAATGACTCTGGTGGATCCATATGTGGTTCGTGGAAAGAACACACATGCAATGACTCTGGTGGATCTATAAGGGGTTTGTGGAAAAAACAGACATGCAATGACTCTAGTGGATCCATATGTGGTTCATGAAAAGAACACACAGGCAATGACATTGGTTGATCCATATGTGGCTTGTGCAAAGAATACACATGCAATGACATTGGTTGATCCATATGTGGTTCATTACAAGAACACACATGCAATGACTCTGGTGGATCCATATGTGGTTTGTGGAAAGAACACACATGCAATGGCATTGGTGGTGTCACATCCCAAGATTTTCCAAATCTTGTAATGTGAAAAATAATTGAATAAAATAAAACTTTGTTTGATTTTCAGGGCCAGAAGAAACTTTTTGAATTCAATTGGAACCTCAAACCAATTTGAATCAAATAATCCTAAAAGGATTTAAAAATATAAACATTTAATAAAGTAAAATAAAATGTTTTGGAATTACTATTTTGGATCTTTTAAATAAAAGGATTTGGTTTTCAAAAGAAAAAGGTGGAATTATAAATAAAGATTATTTTATAAAGCCAAATTAAACCTTGGCCAATATTTTGAAATAAAATGTTTTGTTTTGATTAAAAATAGTAAAGGTTTATTTAAATAAAATAATAAGGATTTAATATCCAATTTTTATTTAAATAAAAGGTTTTACCATTTTAATTAAAACCTCAAAACTTATTAAATTATTTTAAATAAGTTTTCCAAGTATTTTATATTCTCAAATAAAACCTACTGAATGGTTTTGGTTTTATTTTAGGTTTCAAAATAAAGTTTTAATAAGACAAATCTTATTTGAAGTAAATGAATAAGGCCCATTTTATTTAATTGTTAATGGACCAAAAATAAAGATGTTATTTTATTTTAAACAAGGTTTCCAAGTATTCATTATTTCCAAATAAAACCTACTGATTTGGTTTTGAAAATATTTGGATTTCAAATGGAGATTTTATTAATTAAATCAAACCCTATTTTATTAATAAACTAAAGATCCATTTTATTTAATTAAAGAATGGATCCTAAAAAGAATAAAAATTATTATTTTATTTTTAGAATTTGGTTTATGTTGATAAACAGAACCAAGTTCAAAGTTGTGAAGTTTGGTGATTGTTTGAATCAATTTGAATGTTGTTTGATAGTTTGAAATTCAAAACAGAAAAATAGAAATAGAAAAGGAAAAAGATTGAGAGAAAAAAAAAAATGAAATGGGACCCAACCCAATGACCCACCTAGCCCTATTTCCCACGCTGAATCGTTTTCCTCACGGGGAACTTAACCACGGTGAGACGACCAGTGGACCTCACTCGCATTTCTTTTCCCGGCCGTGGACCCCACCTCTTGCTCATCGTCCACACCGCGACCCTGTCTCCCTAGACCTCATCGTTCTTGCCATTCAAAGCGCGATCAATTCGCGATAATGTCGCCATAATCTCGCCGTTGCCGCTATTAAGCGCCAGCCTTCTCTCCCCTTTCTGTCACCACTACCTCTACTTGAGGCTGCCACAATTGAGCCCAGCTCGACCACCGTCTCCGACCAATTCAGGCGGTACACACCCCTGCCTTCCCGAGCACCCTAGCAGCTTCCCCACTCCCGGCCTTCTCCCGTGCCCTTCATACAACAGCGGGCGCCCGGTCGACTCGTCAACCACGAGCGCCGGCTGCTGGTTCTTCTCCGACGACGTCTCCCAGGTGAACCAGACCGCCCCTTCACCTCTCGTTCACGCACACAACTTTGCCTTGATCCTGCGCATCTAACTGTGTTTTTGTTATGCCTTGGGGTGAACCACAGCACAGCCCACGACGACCACCTGACGCACCCGACGCCGCTCTCAACTCCGGCGAGCGATTACCTCCACGACAGTACGCCCCTTGCCTTCTCGCGAGTACCTTGAGCTTCACCACGATCCCGCGATTCTGGTGAGCATCTCCTTCTTCTCCCTCGCTTCCTGCATCATCGACAACCTCGTCGACAAGCCTTGCGCCGCCCTTGACAGCCGTCGGCGCCGCTCCTTTTAGGTCATTTCTTGAGCCGTTCCGATCTAGATCGGTAGCGAAGAGAATCACTTAATCGCGAAGAGGTACGCACTCTGGACCACACGATCTAGTTAGATCCAACATACCGCGTTGCCGATCCGGCCGAACCGGTACCGTCTAGTTAAAACACGCCGCGTGTCACCTATTCCGTTTAAAGACAGATTTGAAAACAGAATTATTTACAAACTTCAAACCCTTGTAACTTTGGATCCACACGTCCAAAAATTACAAATTTTATGTCGTTGGATTCAGGAGAACAAGCCCTAGCCAACCATGCCCTTAGTTTAGCAAATAGTATCGGTTAGTTTGCTTGTTTTTGCAGATTCTTTTGTGTGCTTGCTAAGATTAGAAAAATTGTTTAAAAATGATTTTAGGGTTTAAACTTTTGCAAAATGATTTGTTGTGACCTTATTGACCCTAGGAACCAACCCTTGGTGTTAAAAATGATTTTGGTAAATTTAGGTTGGATTATTGGACTTAGCCAATTTCTAGCCAAATAAAATTTATGATTTATTTATGAAAACATTTATGGAAAGAAAACTTTGAGAAAATGGTTGGGCCAAACCTACTGACCCAAAACACCAAGTTTTGCAATAGCAACTCATTTGGTGAAAAACATAAAGTTTTGCCTTGATAGAAATATTTTCCACCACATAAAATGATGAATGGATTTAAAAATGGTTTTGGGCAAAACCCTCTAACTAATGACTTTGCCATTTTTGAAAATGACCCATTTGGACCTTATAAAGTTTAGAAACCTAGTGGAGACCATCATTGCAATAGAACCATCCTTTGCATACTTATGCATGACTTAGTCTCCATTGTCTTGTGTGTGAATTTGTTTGAGTGATTCTTAGTATGGAATGTTAGTTGATTTGGTGTTTGCTTGATTGACTTGTAGTGAAGTTAGCGAAGTGTGAGACTAGCAAGATCAAGGAGTGAACCACCATTCCCTACCAAAAAGGCAAGTTACACTATCATCCAAAGTCCTACTATTTTCATTATACTTGGTGGATTTTGAAAACATGCATGAAAATAATTTCTATACTTATGCTATGCTAATCCTAATAGGATTCCCTATATATACCTTAGTGAAAACAATGTAGTTGTTACATGATTAGCCATGCTATATTTGAAAAGAGATACATGTTGAGATTTTATGAAGTTGAGAAAAGGACTTGTGATTTTTATATAATAAAACAAGGACTCAATGAACCACCTGGGTGGACAAGGACTTTGAGTTTTGGAGAAGGTGGCAACAAAAGGAACCATTCTATGGCAATCTCTTTGTGTTGTGCTCCAAAAGAAAACCACTCAGGAAACTTAGAGATTGAACATGTTTCTCGTATAGTGGCTTTCGTGTGCAACCACATGCTATTATGGCTCTGGCTTAGTCAACTACATTGGGAAGACCCATGCATTGTCTTCAGGCTACAGAAAAATGGGGACCTGGAATCCTACATTGTTACTGATGACAAGCTAGAAATGATGTATGGGAGGACCCTTTGGAAAGACTTCGTCACATTATCAATCTGCCAGTATTCCATCTTGGTGAGTACTAATCCAGCGGCCACTGGTGGCATCAAGATGAGATTGTGTCATGTGGGTAAAGTGTACAACTTCTGCAGAAGATAATAAAATCTAAGTACTTAGCCGTGTCCCCGGTTATGGACAATACTGAGCAACTAAGGCCTGAAGCTATGGAAGATCTCGACACTCCAATTTCAAAAAGAAAACTTTTTAAGTGATAACAAAAGACTTGAAGCACTTGGGGGTTCCAAGATGCTCAAGAGATTTGATAAAAACTTGAAGAACTTGGAGGTACCAAGAAGTTCAAGAGACTTTGATAAAAACTTAAAGTACTTGGGGCACCAAGGATCTCAAGAGATTTTGACAAAGACACTTGGTGGATTCCAAGGTGTTCAGAAAATATTTGACAAAAGATCAAAACCATTTTGAAAAGATAGGATAAACTATTGCTTTCTGCAAATGAGCCTAAAACTCTACTTAGCCAAATATGCATGAAATGATAGGATCCACTCATATTATACTTAGTAGTGAAACTTGCCAATACAATTCAAATGTATTGACCCTTGTGGCTGTAACTTGTAATGTTGCAGGTTTGATTGATTTTAGTGAAGATTGTTTGATTAGGATTACAAGGTCTACAACCAACATCTGCCTGTGGCACTTGAAGATGAAGGACCCCATGACTATAGTTATTCCGCTCCAATGTAATGTAATAGCCAAATGAGCTATGTAAGGTGTAATAAAAATTATGTTATTCCTGGTTATAAAGTTATATTATGACCTTTGTTTCTTGATATTACATCTTAACTGTGGATACTAGCTATTGATCCAGGGACTAGCATTGTAAACACAGGGGACTCTACCTATTTAAAGGTTGGGATCCCTACAGGTGGATCCATATGTGGTTCATTATAAGAACACACATGCAATGACTCTGTTGGATCCATATGTGGTTTGTGGAAAGAACACACATGCAATGACATTGGTGGATCCATGTGTGGTTCACGAAAAGAGCACACATGGAATGATACTGGTGGACCCATCTGAGGTTTAGGAAAAGAACACACATGCAATTACTTTAGTGCTCGTTAAGGAGAAGGACACACATGCAATGACACTGCTGGACTCTAGCTATAGTTTGTGAAAAGAACACACATGCAATGACTCTAGTGCTTCCTCAGGAGAAGAACACACATGCAATGACTCTAGTGGATCCATATGTGGTTCATGAAAAGAACACACATGCAATGACATTGGTGGATCCCCATGTGGTTTGTGGAAAGAACACACATGCAAGGACATTGGTCGATCCATATGTGGGTTGTGGAAAGAACACACATACAATGACATTGGTTGATCCATATGTGGTTCATTACAAGAACACACATGCAATGGCATTGGTTGATCCATATGTGGTTTGTGGCAAGAACACACATGCAATGACCCTAGTTCTGGTTTATTAAACGAACACATATGCAATGACACTGGTAGATCCATGTGGTTTATGAAAAAACACACATGCAATGACTCTGGTGGATCCATATGTGGTTTGTGAGAAGAACACATATGCAATGACTATGGTGGATCCATATGTGGTTTGTGGAAAGAACATACATGCAATGACTCTAGTGGATCCATATGTGGTTTGTGAAAAGAACAAACATGCAATGACTCTGGTTGAATCATATGTGGTTCATGAAAAGAACACACATGCAATGACATTGGTTGATCCAGATGTGGTTTGTCATTACAAGAACACAAATGCAATGACTCTGGTGGATCCATATGTGGTTCGTGGAAAGAACACACATGCAATGACTCTGGTGGATCCATAAGTGGTTTGTGGAAAAAACAGACATGCAATGACTCTGGTGGATCCATATGTGGTGTTGGAAAGAACACACATGCAATGACATTGGTTGATCCATATGTGGGTTGTGAAAAGAACACACATGCAATGCCGCAAAATGATCCATATGTGGTTTGTCATTACAAGAACCCACATGCAATAACTCTGGTGGATCCATGTGTGGTTTGTGAGAAGAACATACATGCAATGACTCTAGTGGATCTATGTGTGGTTTGTGAAAAGAACAAACATGCAATGACTCTGGTTGATCCATATGTGGTTCATGAAAAGAACACACATGCAATGACATTGGTTGATCCATATGTGGTTTTTATGACAAGAACACACATGCAACAACTCTGCTGGATCCATATGTGGTTCATTACAAGAACACACATGCAATGACTCTAGTGGGTCCATATGTGGTTTGTGAAAAGAACACACATGCAATGACCCTGGTGGATCCTATGTGGTTTGTCATTACAAGAACACACATGTAATGACTCTGGTGGATCCAAATGTGGTTTGTGGAAAGAACACACATGCAATGACATTGGTTGATCCATATGTGGGTTGTGGAAAGAATACACATGCAATGATATTGGTTGATCCATATGTGGTTCATTACAAGAATACACATGCAATGATTCTGGTGGATCCATATGTGGTTTGTGGAAAGAACACACATGCAATGGCATTGGTTGATCCATATGTGGTTCATTATAAGAACACACATACAATGACTCTGGTGGATCCATATGTGGTTTATGGAAAGAACACACATGTAATGACATTGGTGGATCCATGTGTGGTTCATGAAAAGAACACAAATGGAATGACAGTGGTGGATCCATATGAGGTTTAGGAAAAGAACAAACATCCAATGACTCTAATGCTCGTTAAGGAGAAGAACACATATGCAATGACACTTCTGGACTCTAGCTATGGTTTATAAAAAGAACACACATGCAATGACTCTAGTGCTACTTCAGGAGTAGAACAAAAATGCAATGACTCTAGTGGATCCATACGTGGTTCATGAAAAGAACACACATGCAATGACATTGGTGGATCCCCATGTGGTTTGTGGAAAGAACACACATGCAATGACATTGGTTGATCCATATGTGGGTTGTGGAAAGAACACACATGCAATGACATTGGTTGATCCATATGTGGTTCATTACAAGAACACACATGCAATGGCATTGGTGGATCCATATGTGGTTCGTGGAAAGAACACACATGCAATGACTCTGGTGGATCCATAAGTGGTTTGTGGAAAAAACAGACATGCAATGACTCTGGTGGATCCATATGTGGTTTGTGGAAAAAACACACATGCAATGACATTTGTTGATCCATATGTGGGTTATGAAAATAACACACATGCAATGCCGCAAAATGATCCATATGTGGTTTGTCATTACAAGAACCCACATGCAATAACTCTGGTGGAACCATGTGTGGTTTTTGAGAAGAACATACATGCAATGACTCTAGTGGATCTATGTGTGGTTTGTGAAAAGAACAAACATGCAATGACTCTGGTTGATACATATGTGGTTCATGAAAAGACCACACATGCAATGACATTGGTTGATCCATATGTGGTTTGTCATGACAAGAACAAACATGAAAGGACTCTGTTGAATCCATATGTGGTTCATTACAAGAACACACATGCAATGACTCTAGTGGGTCCATATGTGGTTTGTGAAAAGAACACACATGCAATGACACTGGTGTATCCATATGTGGTTTGTCATTACAAGAACACACATGTAATGACTCTGGTGGATCCAAATGTAGTTTGTGGAAAGAACACACATGCAATGACATTGGTTGATCCATATGTTGGTTGTGGAAAGAATACACATGCAATGACATTGGTTGATCCATATGTGGTTCATTACAAGAACACACATGCAATGACATTGGTGGATCCCCATGTGGTTTGTGGAAAGAACACATATGCAAGGACATTGGTCGATCCATATGTGGGTTGTGGAAAGAACACACATGCAATGACATTGGTTGATCCATATGTGGTTCATTACAAGAACACACATGCAATGGCATTGGTGGATACATATGTGGTTTGTGGCAAGAACACACATGCAATGACCCTAGCTGTGGTTTATTAAAAGAACACATATGCAATGACACTGGTAGATCCATGTGGTTTATGAAAAAACACACATGCAATGACTCTGGTGGATCCATATGTGGTTTGTGAGAAGAACACATATGCACTGACTATGGTGGATCCATATGTGGTTTGTGGAAAGAACATACATGCAATGACTCTAGTGGATCCATATGTGGTTTGTGAAAAGAACAAACATGCAATGACTCTGGTTGAATCATATGTGGTTCATGAAAAGAACACACATGCAATGACATTGGTTGATCCATATGTGGTTTGTTATTACAAGAACACAGATGCAATGACTCTGGTGGATCCATATGTGGTTCGTGGAAAGAACACACATGCAATGACTCTGGTGGATCCATAAGTGGTTTGTGGAATAAACAGACATGCAATGACTCTGGTGGATCCATATGTGGTTTTGGAAAGAACACACATGCAATGACATTGGTTGATCCATATGTGGGTTGTGAAAAGAACACACATGCAATGCCGCAAAATGATCCATATGTGGTTTGTCATTACAAGAACCCACATGCAATAACTCTGGTGGATCCATGTGTGGTTTGTGAGAAGAACATACATGCAATGACTCTAGTGGATCTATGTGTGGTTTGTGAAAAGAACAAACATGCAATGACTCTGGTTGATCCATATGTGGTTCATGAAAAGAACACACATGCAATGACATTGGTTGATCCATATGTGGTTTGTCATGACAAGAACACACATGCAAGGACTCTGCTGGATCCATATGTGGTTCATTACAAGAACACACATGCAATGACTCTAGTGGGTCCATATGTGGTTTGTGAAAAGAACACACATGCAATGACCCTGGTGGCTCCATACGTGGTTTGTCATTACAAGAACACACATGTAATGACTCTGGTGGATCCAAATGTGGTTTGTGGAAAGAACACACATGCAATGACATTGGTTGATCCATATGTGGGTTGTGGAAAGAATACACATGCAATGATATTGGTTGATCCATATGTGGTTCATTACAAGAATACACATGCAATGATTCTGGTGGATCCATATGTGGTTTGTGGAAAGAACACACATGCAATGGCATTGGTGGATCCATATGTGGTTCATTATAAGAACACACATACAATGACTCTGGTGGATCCATATGTGGTTTATGGAAAGAACACACATGTAATGACATTGGTGGATCCATGTGTGGTTCATGAAAAGAACACAAATGGAATGACACTGGTGGATCCATATGAGGTTTAGGAAAAGAACACACAACCAATGACTCTAGTGCTCGTTAAGGAGAAGAACACATATGCAATGACACTTCTGGACTCTAGCTATGGTTTATAAAAAGAACACACATGCAATGACTCTAGTGCTACTTCAGGAGAAGAACAAAAATGCAATGACTCTAGTGGATCCATACGTGGTTCTTGAAAAGAACACACATGCAATGACATTGGTGGATCCCCATGTGGTTTATGGAAAGAACATACATGCAATGACATTGGTTGATCCATATGTGGGTTGTGGAAAGAACACACATGCAATGACATTGGTTGATCCATATGTGGTTCATTACAAGAACACACATGCAATGGCATTGGTGGATCCATATGTGGTTCGTGGAAAGAACACACATGCAATGACTCTGTTGGATCCATAAGTGGTTTGTGGAAAAAACAGACATGCAATGACTCTGGTGGATCCATATGTGGTTTGTGGAAAGAACACACATGCAATGACATTGGTTGATCCATATGTGGGTTATGAAAATAACACACATGCAATGCCGCAAAACGATCCATATGTGGTTTGTCATTACAAGAACCCACATGCAATAACTCTGGTGGATCCATGTGTGGTTTTTGAGAAGAACATACATGCAATGACTCTAGTGGATCTATGTGTGGTTTGTAAAAAGAACAAACATGCAATGACTCTGGTTGATCCATATGTGATTCATGAAAAGACCACACATGCAATGACATTGGTTGATCCATATGTGGTTTTTCATGACAAGAACAAACATGCAAGGACTCTGCTGAATCCATATGTGGTTCATTACAAGAACACACATGCAATGACTAGTGAGTCCATATGTGGTTTGTGAAAAGAACACACATGCAATGACACTGGTGTATCCATATGTGGTTTGTCATTAGAAGAACACACATGTAATGACTCTGGTGGATCCAAATGTAGTTTGTGGAAAGAACACACATGCAATGACATTGGTTGATCCATATGTTGGTTGTGGAAAGAATACACATGCAATCACATTGGTTGATCCATATGTGGTTCATTACAAGACACATGCAATGACTCTAGTGGATCCATATGTGGTTTGTGGAAAGAAAACACATGCAATTGCATTGGTGGATCCATATGTGGTTTATTATAAGAACACACATGCAATGACTCTCGTGGATCCATATGTGGTTTGTGGAAAGAACACACATGCAGTGACATTGGTGGATCCATGTGTGGTTCATGAAAAGAACACACATGGAATGACACTGGTGGATCCATATGAGGTTTAGGAAAAGAACACATATGCAATAACTCTAGTGCTCGTTAAGGAGAAGACACACATGCAATGACACTGCTGGACTCTAGCTATGGTTGATGAAAAGAACACACATGCAATGACTCTAGTGCTACTTCAGGAGAAGAACACAAATGCAATGACTCTAGTGGATCCATATGTGGTTCATGAAAAGAACACACATGCAATGAAATTGGTGGATCCCTATGTGGTATGTGGAAAGAACACACATGCAATGACATTGGTTGTTCCATATGTGGGTTGTGGAAAGAACACACATGCAATGGCATTGCTTGATCCATATGTGGTTCATTACAAGAAGACACATGCAATGGCAGTGGTGGATCCATATGTGGTTTGTGGCAAGAACACACATGCAATGACTCTATTTGTGGTTTATTAAAATAACACACATGCAATGACACTGGTAGATCCATGTGGTTTATGAAAAGAACACACATGCAATGACTCTGGTGGATCCATATGTGGTTTGTGAGAAGAACACATATGCAATGACTATGGTGGATCTAGATGTGGTTTGTGGAAAGAACATACATGCAATGACTCTAGTGGATCCATATGTTGTTTGTGAAAAGAACAAACATGCAATGACTCTGGTTGATCCATATGTGGTTAATGAAAAGAACACACATGCAATGACATTGGTTGATCCATATGTGGTTTGTCATTACAAGAACACACATGCAATGACTCTGGTGGATCCATAAGTGGTTTGTGGAAAAAACATACATGCAATGACTCTGGTGGATCCATATGTGGTTTGTGGAAAGAACACACATGCAATGACATTGGTTGATCCATATGTGGGTTGTGAAAAGGACGCACATGCAATGCTGCAAAATGATCCATATGTGGTTTGTCATTACAAGAACCCACATGCAATAACTCTGGTGGATCCATGTGTGGTTTGTGAGAAGAACATACATGCAATGACTCTAGTGGATCTATGTGTGGTTTGTGAAAAGAACAAACATGCAATGACTCTGGTTGATCCATATGTGGTTCATGAAAAGAGCACACATGCAATGGCATTGGTTGATCCATATGTGGTTTGTCATGACAAGAACACACATGCAAGGACTCTGCTGGATACATATGTGGTTCAGTACAAGAACACACATGCAATGACTCTAGTGGGTCCATATGTGGTTTGTGAAAATAACACACATGCAATGACACTGGTGGATCCATATGTAGTTTGTCATTACAAGAACACACATGTAATGATTCTGGTGGATCCAAATGTGGTTTGTGGAAAGAACACACATGCAATGACATTGGTTGATCCATATGTGGGTTCTGGAAAGAATACACATGCAATGACATTGCTTGATCCATATGTGGTTCATTACAAGAACACACATGCAATGACTGTGGTGGATACATATGTGGTTTGTGGAAAGAACACACAAGCAATGACACTACTAGACTCTAGCTATAGTTTATGAAAAGAAAACACATGCAATGACTCTAGTGCTTCTTTAGGAGAAGAACACACATGAATGACTCTAGTGGATCCATATGTGGTTCATTACAAGAACACACATGCAATGACATTGGTGGATCCCCATGTGGTTTGTGGAAAGAACACATATGCAAGGACATTGGTCGATCCATATGTGGGTTGTGGAAAGAACACACATGCAATGACATTGGTTGATCCATATGTGGTTCATTACAAGAACACACATGCAATGGCATTGGTGGATACATATGTGGTTTGTGGCAAGAACACACATGCAATGACCCTAGCTGTGGTTTATTAAAAGAACACATATGCAATGACACTGGTAGATCCATGTGGTTTATGAAAAAACACACATGCAATGACTCTGGTGGATCCATATGTGGTTTGTGAGAAGAACACATATGCAATGACTATGGTGGATCCATATGTGGTTTGTGGAAAGAACATACATGCAATGACTCTGGTGGATCCATATGTGGTTTGTGAAAAGAAAAAACATGCAATGACTCTGGTTGAATCATATGTGGTTCATGAAAAGAACACACATGCAATGACATTGGTTGATCCATATGTGGTTTGTTTTTACAAGAACACAGATGCAATGACTCTGGTGGATCCATATGTGGTTCGTGGAAAGAACACACATGCAATGACTCTGGTGGATCCATAAGTGGTTTGTGGAATAAACAGACATGCAATGACTCTGGTGGATCCATATGTGGTTTTGGAAAGAACACACATGCAATGACATTGGTTGATCCATATGTGGGTTGTGGAAAGAATACACATGCAATGATATTGGTTGATCCATATGTGGTTCATTACAAGAATACACATGCAATGATTCTGGTGGATCCATATGTGGTTTGTGGAAAGAACACACATGCAATGGCATTGGTGGATCCATATGTGGTTCATTATAAGAACACACATACAATGACTCTGGTGGATCCATATGTGGTTTATGGAAAGAACACACATGTAATGACATTGGTGGATCCATGTGTGGTTCATGAAAAGAACACAAATGGAATGACACTGGTGGATCCATATGAGGTTTAGGAAAAGAACACACAACCAATGACTCTAGTGCTCGTTAAGGAGAAGAACACATATGCAATGACACTTCTGGACTCTAGCTATGGTTTATAAAAAGAACACACATGCAATGACTCTAGTGCTACTTCAGGAGAAGAACAAAAATGCAATGACTCTAGTGGATCCATACGTGGTTCTTGAAAAGAACACACATGCAATGACATTGGTGGATCCCCATGTGGTTTATGGAAAGAACATACATGCAATGACATTGGTTGATCCATATGTGGGTTGTGGAAAGAACACACATGCAATGACATTGGTTGATCCATATGTGGTTCATTACAAGAACACACATGCAATGGCATTGGTGGATCCATATGTGGTTCGTGGAAAGAACACACATGCAATGACTCTGTTGGATCCATAAGTGGTTTGTGGAAAAAACAGACATGCAATGACTCTGGTGGATCCATATGTGGTTTGTGGAAAGAACACACATGCAATGACATTGGTTGATCCATATGTGGGTTATGAAAATAACACACATGCAATGCCGCAAAACGATCCATATGTGGTTTGTCATTACAAGAACCCACATGCAATAACTCTGGTGGATCCATGTGTGGTTTTTGAGAAGAACATACATGCAATGACTCTAGTGGATCTATGTGTGGTTTGTAAAAAGAACAAACATGCAATGACTCTGGTTGATCCATATGTGATTCATGAAAAGACCACACATGCAATGACATTGGTTGATCCATATGTGGTTTTTCATGACAAGAACAAACATGCAAGGACTCTGCTGAATCCATATGTGGTTCATTACAAGAACACACATGCAATGACTAGTGAGTCCATATGTGGTTTGTGAAAAGAACACACATGCAATGACACTGGTGTATCCATATGTGGTTTGTCATTAGAAGAACACACATGTAATGACTCTGGTGGATCCAAATGTAGTTTGTGGAAAGAACACACATGCAATGACATTGGTTGATCCATATGTTGGTTGTGGAAAGAATACACATGCAATCACATTGGTTGATCCATATGTGGTTCATTACAAGACACATGCAATGACTCTAGTGGATCCATATGTGGTTTGTGGAAAGAAAACACATGCAATGGCATTGGTGGATCCATATGTGGTTTATTATAAGAACACACATGCAATGACTCTCGTGGATCCATATGTGGTTTGTGGAAAGAACACACATGCAGTGACATTGGTGGATCCATGTGTGGTTCATGAAAAGAACACACATGGAATGACACTGGTGGATCCATATGAGGTTTAGGAAAAGAACATATGCAATAACTCTAGTGCTCGTTAAGGAGAAGACACACATGCAATGACACCTGGACTCTAGCTATGGTTGATGAAAAGAACACACATGCAATGACTCTAGTGCTACTTCAGTAGAAGAAAACAAATGCAATGACTCTAGTGGATCCATATGTGGTTCATGAAAAGAACACACATGCAATGAAATTGGTGGATCCCTATGTGGTATGTGGAAAGAACACACATGCAATGACATTGGTTGTTCCATATGTGGGTTGTGGAAAGAACACACATGCAATGGCATTGCTTGATCCATATGTGGTTCATTACAAGAAGACACATGCAATGGCAGTGGTGGATCCATATGTGGTTTGTGGCAAGAACACACATGCAATGACTCTAGTTGTGGTTTATTAAAAGAACACACATGCAATGACACTGGTAGATCCATGTGGTTTATGAAAAGAACACACATGCAATGACTCTGGTGGATCCATATGTGGTTTGTGAGAAGAACACATATGCAATGACTATGGTGGATCTAGATGTGGTTTGTGGAAAGAACATACATGCAATGACTCTAGTGGATCCATATGTTGTTTGTGAAAAGAACAAACATGCAATGACTCTGGTTGATCCATATGTGGTTAATGAAAAGAACACACATGCAATGACATTGGTTGATCCATATGTGGTTTGTCATTACAAGAACACACATGCAATGACTCTGGTGGATCCATAAGTGGTTTGTGGAAAAAACATACATGCAATGACTCTTGTGGATCCATATGTGGTTTGTGGAAAGAACACACATGCAATGACATTGGTTGATCCATATGTGGGTTGTGAAAAGGACGCACATGCAATGCTGCAAAATGATCCATATGTGGTTTGTCATTACAAGAACCCACATGCAATAACTCTGGTGGATCCATGTGTGGTTTGTGAGAAGAACATACATGCAATGACTCTAGTGGATCTATGTGTGGTTTGTGAAAAGAACAAACATGCAATGACTCTGGTTGATCCATATGTGGTTCATGAAAAGAGCACACATGCAATGGCATTGGTTGATCCATATGTGGTTTGTCATGACAAGAACACACATGCAAGGACTCTGCTGGATACATATGTGGTTCAGTACAAGAACACACATGCAATGACTCTAGTGGGTCCATATGTGGTTTGTGAAAATAACACACATGCAATGACACTGGTGGATCCATATGTAGTTTGTCATTACAAGAACACACATGTAATGATTCTGGTGGATCCAAATGTGGTTTGTGGAAAGAACACACATGCAATGACATTGGTTGATCCATATGTGGGTTGTGGAAAGAATACACATGCAATGACATTGCTTGATCCATATGTGGTTCATTACAAGAACACACATGCAATGACTGTGGTGGATACATATGTGGTTTGTGGAAAGAACACACAAGCAATGACACTACTAGACTCTAGCTATAGTTTATGAAAAGAAAACACATGCAATGACTCTAGTGCTTCTTTAGGAGAAGAACACACATGAATGACTCTAGTGGATCCATATGTGGTTCATTACAAGAACACACATGCAATGACATTGGTGGATCCCCATGTGGTTTGTGGAAAGAACACATATGCAAGGACATTGGTCGATCCATATGTGGGTTGTGGAAAGAACACACATGCAATGACATTGGTTGATCCATATGTGGTTCATTACAAGAACACACATGCAATGGCATTGGTGGATACATATGTGGTTTGTGGCAAGAACACACATGCAATGACCCTAGCTGTGGTTTATTAAAAGAACACATATGCAATGACACTGGTAGATCCATGTGGTTTATGAAAAAACACACATGCAATGACTCTGGTGGATCCATATGTGGTTTGTGAGAAGAACACATATGCAATGACTATGGTGGATCCATATGTGGTTTGTGGAAAGAACATACATGCAATGACTCTAGTGGATCCATATGTGGTTTGTGAAAAGAAAAAACATGCAATGACTCTGGTTGAATCATATGTGGTTCATGAAAAGAACACACATGCAATGACATTGGTTGATCCATATGTGGTTTGTTATTACAAGAACACAGATGCAATGACTCTGGTGGATCCATATGTGGTTCGTGGAAAGAACACACATGCAATGACTCTGGTGGATCCATAAGTGGTTTGTGGAATAAACAGACATGCAATGACTCTGGTGGATCCATATGTGGTTTTGGAAAGAACACACATGCAATGACATTGGTTGATCCATATGTGGGTTGTGAAAAGAACACACATGCAATGCCGCAAAATGATCCATATGTGGTTTGTCATTACAAGAACCCACATGCAATAACTCTATTGGATCCATGTGTGGTTTGTGAGAAGAACATACATGCAATGACTCTAGTGGATCTATGTGTGGTTTGTGAAAAGAACAAACATGCAATGACTCTGGTTGATCCATATGTGGTTCATGAAAAGAACACACATGCAATGACATTGGTTGATCCATATGTGGTTTGTCATGACAAGAACACACATGCAAGGACTCTGCTGGATCCATATGTGGTTCATTACAAGAACACACATGCAATGACTCTAGTGGGTCCATATGTGGTTTGTGAAAAGAACACACATGCAATGACCCTGGTGGCTCCATACGTGGTTTGTCATTACAAGAACACACATGTAATGACTCTGGTGGATCCAAATGTGGTTTGTGGAAATAACACACATGCAATGACATTGGTTGATCCATATGTGGGTTGTGGAAAGAATACACATGCAATGATATTGGTTGATCCATATGTGGTTCATTACAAGAATACACATGCAATGATTCTGGTGGATCCATATGTGGTTTGTGGAAAGAACACACATGCAATGGCATTGGTGGATCCATATGTGGTTCATTATAAGAACACACATACAATGACTCTGGTGGATCCATATGTGGTTTATGGAAAGAACACACATGTAATGACATTGGTGGATCCATGTGTGGTTCATGAAAAGAACACAAATGGAATGACACTGGTGGATCCATATGAGGTTTAGGAAAAGAACACACAACCAATGACTCTAGTGCTCGTTAAGGAGAAGAACACATATGCAATGACACTTCTGGACTCTAGCTATGGTTTATAAAAAGAACACACATGCAATGACTCTAGTGCTACTTCAGGAGAAGAACAAAAATGCAATGACTCTAGTGGATCCATACGTGGTTCTTGAAAAGAACACACATGCAATGACATTGGTGGATCCCCATGTGGTTTGTGGAAAGAACATACATGCAATGACATTGGTTGATCCATATGTGGGTTGTGGAAAGAACACACATGCAATGACATTGGTTGATCCATATGTGGTTCATTACAAGAACACACATGCAATGGCATTGGTGGATCCATATGTGGTTCGTGGAAAGAACACACATGCAATGACTCTGGATCCATAAGTGGTTTGTGGAAAAAACAGACATGCAATGACTCTGGTGGATCCATATGTGGTTTGTGGAAAGAACACACATGCAATGACATTGGTTGATCCATATGTGGGTTATGAAAATAACACACATGCAATGCCGCAAAACGATCCATATGTGGTTTGTCATTACAAGAACCCACATGCAATAACTCTGGTGGATCCATGTGTGGTTTTTGAGAAGAACATACATGCAATGACTCTAGTGGATCTATGTGTGGTTTGTAAAAAGAACAAACATGCAATAACTCTGGTTGATCCATATGTGATTCATGAAAAGACCACACATGCAATGACATTGGTTGATCCATATGTGGTTTGTCATGACAAGAACAAACATGCAAGGACTCTGCTGAATCCATATGTGGTTCATTACAAGAACACACATGCAATGACTAGTGAGTCCATATGTGGTTTGTGAAAAGAACACACATGCAATGACACTGGTGTATCCATATGTGGTTTGTCATTAGAAGAACACACATGTAATGACTCTGGTGGATCCAAATGTAGTTTGTGGAAAGAACACATGCAATGACATTGGTTGATCCATATGTTGGTTGTGGAAAGAATACACATGCAATCACATTGGTTGATCCATATGTGGTTCATTACAAGACACATGCAATGACTCTAGTGGATCCATATGTGGTTTGTGGAAAGAAAACACATGCAATGGCATTGGTGGATCCATATGTGGTTTATTATAAGAACACACATGCAATGACTCTTGTGGATCCATATGTGGTTTGTGGAAAGAACACACATGCAGTGACATTGGTGGATCCATGTGTGGTTCATGAAAAGAACACACATGGAATGACACTGGTGGATCCATATGAGGTTTAGGAAAAGAACATATATGCAATAACTCTAGTGCTCGTTAAGGAGAAGACACACATGCAATGACACTGCTGGACTCTAGCTATGGTTGATGAAAAGAACACACATGCAATGACTCTAGTGCTACTTCAGGAGAAGAACACAAATGCAATGACTCTAGTGGATCCATATGTGGTTCATGAAAAGAACACACATGCAATGAAATTGGTGGATCCCTATGTGGTATGTGGAAAGAACACACATGCAATGACATTGGTTGTTCCATATGTGGGTTGTGGAAAGAACACACATGCAATGGCATTGCTTGATCCATATGTGGTTCATTACAAGAAGACACATGCAATGGCAGTGGTGGATCCATATGTGGTTTGTGGCAAGAACACACATGCAATGACTCTAGTTGTGGTTTATTAAAAGAACACACATGCAAAGACACTGGTAGATCCATGTGGTTTATGAAAAGAACACACATGCAATGACTCTGGTGGATCCATATGTGGTTTGTGAGAAGAACACATATGCAATGACTATGGTGGATCCAGATGTGGTTTGTGGAAAGAACATACATGCAATGACT
This sequence comes from Avena insularis, assembly GCA_023614405.1. Lineage (NCBI taxonomy): Eukaryota > Viridiplantae > Streptophyta > Magnoliopsida > Poales > Poaceae > Avena > Avena insularis. Next base: position 604,371,430 of record CM042690.1, on the reverse strand, counting down.
CTAGTGGATCCATATGTTGTTTGTGAAAAGAACAAACATGCAATGACTCTGGTTGATCCATATGTGGTTAATGAAAAGAACACACATGCAATGACATTGGTTGATCCATATGTGGTTTGTCATTACAAGAACACACATGCAATGACTCTGGTGGATCCATAAGTGGTTTGTGGAAAAAACATACATGCAATGACTCTGGTGGATCCATATGTGGTTTGTGGAAAGAACACACATGCAATGACATTGGTTGATCCATATGTGGGTTGTGAAAAGGACACACATGCAATGCTGCAAAATGATCCATATGTGGTTTGTCATTACAAGAACCCACATGCAATAACTCTGGTGGATCCATGTGTGGTTTGTGAGAAGAACATACATGCAATGACTCTAGTGGATCTATGTGTGGTTTGTGAAAAGAACAAACATGCAATGACTCTGGTTGATCCATATGTGGTTCATGAAAAGAGCACACATGCAATGGCATTGGTTGATCCATATGTGGTTTGTCATGACAAGAACACACATGCAAGGACTCTGCTGGATACATATGTGGTTCAGTACAAGAACACACATGCAATGACTCTAGTGGGTCCATATGTGGTTTGTGAAAATAACACACATGCAATGACACTGGTGGATCCATATGTAGTTTGTCATTACAAGAACACACATGTAATGATTCTGGTGGATCCAAATGTGGTTTGTGGAAAGAACACACATGCAATGACATTGGTTGATCCATATGTGGGTTGTGGAAAGAATACACATGCAATGACATTGCTTGATCCATATGTGGTTCATTACAAGAACACACATGCAATGACTGTGGTGGATACATATGTGGTTTGTGGAAAGAACACACATGCAATGACTCTAGTGGATCCATATGTGGTTTGTGGAAATAACACACATGCAATGACAATGGTGGATCCATGTGTGGTTCATGAAAAGAACACACATGGAATGACACTGGTGGATCCATATGAGGTTTAGGAAAAGAACACACACGCAATGACTCTAGTGCTCGTTAAGGAGAAGAACACACATGCAATGAAACTATTGGACTCTAGCTATGGTTTATGAAAATAACACACATGCAATGAATCTAGTGCTACTTCAGGAGAAGAACACACATGCAATGACTCTAGTGCTACTTCAGGAGAAGAACACACATGCAATGACTCTAGTGGATCCATACGTGGTTCATGAAAAGAACACACATGCAATGACATTGGTGGATCCCCATGTGGTTTGTGGAAACAACACACATGCAATGACATTGGTTGATCCATATGTGGGTTGTGGAAAGAACACACATATAATGACATTGGTTGATCCATATGTGGTTCATTACAAGAACACACATGCAATGGCATTGGTGGATCCATATGTGGTTTGTGGTAAGAACACACATGCAATGACTCTAGTTGTGGTTTATTGAAAGAACACATATGCAATGACACTAGTAGATCCACGTGGTTTATGAAAAGAACACACATGCAATGACTCTGGTGGATCCATATGTGGTTTGTGAGAAGAATACATATGCAATGACTATGGTGGATCCATATGTGGTTTGTGGAAAGAACATACATGCAATGACTCTAGTGGATCCATATGTGGTTTCTGAAAAGAACAAACATGTAATGACTCTGGTTGATCCATATGTGGTTCATGAAAAGAACACACATGCAATGACATTGGTTGATCCATATGTGGTTTGCCATTATAAGAACACACATGCAATGACTCTAGTGGATCCATATGTGGTCCGTGGAAAGAACACACATGCAATGACTCTGGTGGATCCATAAGTGGTTTGTGGAAAAAACAGACATGCAATGACTCTAGTGGATCCATATGTGGTTTGTGGAAAGAACACACATGCAATGACATTGGTTGATCCATATGTGGGTTATGAAAATAACACACATGCAATGCCGCAAAATGATCCATATGTGGTTTGTCATTACAAGAACCCACATGCAATAACTCTGGTGGATCCATGTGTGGTTTTTGAGAAGAACATACATGCAATTACTCTAGTGGATCTATGTGTGGTTTGTGAAAATAACAAACATGCAATGACTCTGGTTGATCCATATGTGGTTCATGAAAATACCACACATGCAATGACATTGGTTGATCCATATGTGGCTTGTCATGACAAGAACACACATGCAAGGACTCTGCTGGATCCATATGTGGTTCATTACAAGAACACACATGCAATGACTCTAGTGGGTCCATATGTGGTTTGTGAAAAGAACACACATGCAATGACGCTGGTGTATGCACATGTGGTTTGTCATTACAAGAACACACATATAATGACTCTGGTGGATCCAAATGTGGTTTTTGGAAAGAACACACATGCAATGACATTGGTTGATCCATATGTGGTTTGTGGAAAGAACACACATGCAATGACATTGGTGGATCCATATGTGGTTTGTGGAAAGAACACACATGCAATGACATTGGTGGATCCATGTGTGGTTCATGAAAAGAACACACATGGAATGACACTGGTGGATCCATATGAGGTTTAGGAAAAGAACACACATGCAATGACTCTAGTGCTCGTTAAGGAGAAGAACACACATGCAATGACACTGCTGGACTCTAGCTATGGTTGATGAAAAGAACACACATGCAATGACTCTAGTGCTACTTCAGGAGAAGAACACAAATGCAATAACTCTAGTGGATCCCTATGTGTTTCATGAAAAGAACACACATGCAATGAAATTGTTGGATCCCCATGTGGTTTGTGGAAAGAACACACATGCAATGACATTGGTTGTTCCATATGTGTGTTGTGGAAAGAACACACATGCAATGGCATTGGTTGATCCATATGTGGTTCATTACAAGAAGACACATGCAATGGCATTGGTGGATCCATATGTGGTTTGTGGCAAGAACACACATGCAATGACTCTAGTTGTGGTTTATTAAAAGAACACACATGCAATGACACTGGTAGATCCATGTGGTTTATGAAAAGAACACACATGCAATGACTCTGGTGGATCCATATGTGGTTTGTGAGAAGAACACATATGCAATGACTATGGTGGATCCATATGTGGTTTGTGGAAAGAACATACATGCAATGACTCTAGTGGATCCATATGTGGTTTGTGAAAAGAACAAACATGTAATGACTCTGGTTGATCCATATGTGGTTCATGAAAAGAACACACATGCAATGACATTGGTTGATCCATATGTGGTTTGTCATTATAAGAACACACATGCAATGACTCTGGTGGATCCATACGTGGTTCGTGGAAAGAACACACATGCAATGACTCTGGTGGATCCATAAGTGGTTTGTGGAAAAAACAGACATGCAATGACTCTGGTGGATCCATATGTGGTTTGTGGAAAGAACACACATGCAATGACATTGGTTGATCCATATGTGGGTTCTAAAAATAACACACATGCAATGCCGCAAAATAATCCATATGTGGTTTGTCATTACAAGAACCCACATGCAATAACTCTGGTGGATCCATGTGTGGTTTTTGAGAAGAACATACATGCAATTACTCTAGTGGATCTATGTGTGGTTTGTGAAAAGAACAAACATGCAATGACTCTGGTTGATCCATATATGGTTCATGAAAATACCACACATGCAATGACATTGGTTGATCCATATGTGGTTTGTGGTAAGAACACACATGCAATGACTCTAGTTGTGGTTTATTGAAAGAACACACACTACTAGGAAAACGACTATAGGTAATCAGCACATCCGTGGCTCACATGGTTGAAGTGCCCCACAACTAAAACAGGCGTGGCTCACCTGTGGGCAGTGCCCTACTAATAACTAGAACAACTGTGGCGCACATGACTATAGTGCGCCACAGATGTGTGTGGGCTGGCTGCCACGCCAAACATCTCAGAAGGCGTGCACTATAGTCATGTGCGCCACGGTTGTTAGGGTCATCTGTGGCGCACATGGGGCTGGTGCGCTACGCCTAAGCGCATGCCCCCCTCTGCTCTGAAACAGCCACAAACTTCTGTGGCGCACTCGGCCTAGTGCGCCACAAGGAGTAGGAGCATCTGTGGCGCACATGGCATAGTGCGCCACAGATGTTTGTACTCCCTGTGGCGCACTAGGGCCATGTGCGCCACGGATGTGTCGATTTCTTTAGGACAGCACTTTATGTGCACATGTGTGACCACATCCACCACCCCACACTTCACTTTCCCCTTCTTCTTCCTCCTTAGATCTAGTCGGGATCTTCTCCTTCCCACCTCAATTTCTCCACACATTCACCATTTTTAGCATGTAAAACTTGCTTTGGATGTTACATAAGTAATAGAAGAGGTCTCCGGTCTCTCATCTATCCTTCTCTGGTCGATGCGCGCACCTCTCCTTTCCATCTTTCTCGCGATCAGTCTCTCATCTCGGTAACCATGTAAGGATGTGTTCATGTGTATATGGATGATGTGCTCATATGTATGTATATGATCGATGCTCATGATGTGTGTATGTGGAGAGGATCGATGGTCATATGTGTGTGTATATGGAGAGTATCGATGATGCTCATGCATGTGTGTATGGAGAGGATAATGATATGTTCATGTGTGTATGGATCGGTCTCTCTCTCTCTCTTGTGTTTGTATGTGAACAAGTTGCCATTTGTTTTGCCAAAATGTTGATTCATTTCCATTTTGGCAAGACTTTGGCATTTCGCAAAGGTCCTAATTTTAGGATAGGTCATGCCGAAATTTTCTATCGACCATTGCATGCATGCATTCATTATGTGGTTCTAATAGACTTCAAAATTGTACCATGTACATCGTGTAGGCAAAAATGGTCCGCATAATGAGCGAAGGCATTGTGGCTAGATTTTTGAAATGTGCGACGGCCGACATGATACGAAATAACAAGACAGATATAAGATGTCCGTGCAGAAGATGCAAACTCAACTGGGTGATCGACCCAGATTCCGGGAATCTGCAGCGCACTGCCCGCCATGGTTTCATGGATGGATACACTCGTTGGATAAGCGATGACGTAGATGATGGAGACGGTGAAGAAGGTGGCCAACATGACGATGATCATCATCACGGCGAGAACAAGCGAGATGATGAAGAGTCTCCTGGAGATGGTGAAGGTGCGGAAGCAGACCGGGATGATGATGATCTAGATGCTGGAGGAGCAGATGACGATGGAACAACGTCAGGCTGGGTGCAGGACCCTTATGTGCAAGAGCTGCTTCAAGCATTTAGTAACGCCAGGGCTACCGCTAGAGAGAAATCCAAGCTTGCGCAACTTGAGAAAGACGCGGTTACTCCATTGTATGAAGGATGCAGGCCCGATGATACCCGGTTGAATGTAACGCTCAAGGCTATGGAGATGAAGGCAAAGCACAAATTGAGCGACGCAAGCTTCGATGATATGATGGCATTCTGGCACGATCGTCTCCCGGAGGGGAACACATGTCCAACTAGTATCGAGGATGCCAAGAAAATCGTCTGTCCTCTCGATCTACCGCACGTTAGATATCACGTATGCATCAACGATTGCATCATTTATCGGGGCGAGGACGCGAAGAAAACCACATGTCCGGTGTGCGGCGTGAGTCGATACAAGAAAGGGAAGAAATCACCTCGAAAAGTGGTATGGTACTTTCCTATCACTCCTCGTCTGCAGTGCTATTTCGCGGACCCTAAGGAAGCGAAGCTCATGCGATGGCATGCGGAAAGGAAGAAGCCAGGAGATGATGATGACCCCAAAAAGGATGAGCTGCTGACGCACCCTTCAGATGCTAGCTGCTGAAAGCATTGGACCTTGAATTCCCAATTCGGTGGAGATTCGAGGAACATCAGGCTTGGTGCGAGCACCGATGGACTCGATCCGCTCGGTAGCTGTGAGCAGCATGCACAGCACTTGGCCCGTGTTTGTATGGATGTACAACCTCCCTCCATGGTTGTGCATGAAGAAGAAGTACATACAAATGAGTATGCTAATTCAAGGGCCGAAATAACCTGGTACCGACATCAATCTGTATCTCGGGCTGTTGAAAGAGGAGCTAGCCACGTTATGGGAATCTGGAGCCAATACTTACGACGCCGTCGCACAAGATTATTTCACTATGAGAGCCGTGTTGGTCACTACGGTGCAAGACTATCCAGGTTGCGGGTATATCTCGGGGCAGGTTATCCAAGGATTCTGTGCATGCGTTAGGTGCATGGATAACACAAGCTATCTCCAACTAGAGAAAGATCCAGGGTCATCGAAAACCATGTTCATGGCGCACCGGAGGTGGCTCGGCAAGAATGATCCATGGAGAAAACGTGGAGACCTGTTCGATGGCAAATCAGAGACCCGAGGAATCCCAGAGCGTAGGAGCAGCGAAGAAGTGGAAGAGTTGCTGAAAAACTGGAAAGATTGTCCTAAGCCAGGAAAGAAGCGAAAGAGGCAGCAACAAGACAAGCCGCTGATGAAGGTATGGAAAACAAGGTCTGTTTTCTGGGAGTTGCCATACTGGAAGTTTCTCCGCACGCCTCATAGCCTCGACATCATGCATATCACGAAAAACGTGTGCGAGAGTCTGGTCGCCACCATAATCAACATGCCAGATAGGACGAAAGATGGTCCGAAAGCAAGGCACGACCTGATATGCTTGGGTATCCGGAAGGAGCTTCACGGAGGACGCACTACTCCTGATGATCAGGAAGATGACGATGATCATGAGTCGGAGACGACACAAGGTCCTCGGAAGGGTAAAAAGTTCAAGAAGAACGAATATTACTGCCCTCCTTCTTGCTTCACTCTAAGCCAGGATGAGATCAAACAGTTTTTCAAGTGCCTTCTAGGAGTCAAATTTCCTTACGGCTACGCGGGCAAGATAAGCAGATACCTAGACAAGGCGAAGCATAGGTTCAGTGGCATGAAGTCTCACGATCGCGTGCTAATGACGCAGGTACTTCCGGTCGCACTAAGAGGGATAATGGACGAGCACGTCCGTGAAACGTTATTTGGCCTATGCAAGTTTTTCGACGTCATCTCTAGGAAGTCGATTGGCTTGAATCAGCTCGGAAGGCTACAGGAGGAGATCGTGGCGATACTATGTGAGCTTGAGGTCTACTTCCCACCCGCATTCTTCGACATTATGGTGCATCTGCTGGTCCATGTCGTGGAGGACATCGTACAACTCGAGCCGATGTTCCTCCGCAGCATGATGGCGTTCGAAAGGATGAACGGACACATCAAAGGATACGTCGCAATGTGTCCCGGCCCAGATGGAAGCATAGCCAAGGGCTTTCGTCAAGAGTGCATCTCTTTCGCACGAATTATCTGAACATCGAGAACCTGCCGGTCTTCCGCCAATGTACACCTTGGCAAGCTCGACGGATCTGGTCACCGAGAGGGTCGCCGACATCGCATGCGAACTTCGATTTTCGACGCAGACTTTGATCGAGCAAACCTCGTCGCCACAGCATTTAGAACTGGTCGATCCTTGGGTACAGAAGCACAAAAGGTTAATCGAGAAGAAGTACAGTGACCGGGGCATACAGAGGACGCAGGGAGAAATAATCAAAGAGCACAACTCAGATTTCACGCGTTGGTTTAGGCAGACGCTCCTTGATAATCCCAGCGCCGCATTCTTCCGACACGGAAAAGATCATATTCACCTTGTCGCAGGACCGATGCAAAACCTGGTGACCTATCAGCGATGATATCAACGGCTACACATTCTACACGGAGGAAAAGGACAACAAGTGTGATTATCGAACTCAGCGTAACGCCGAATTCTACACCGATGACAACGTGAAGGAAAGATTCTACGGAAGAATCGAGGAGATCCGGGAGCTCGACTCTTGTGGAGAAAAGGTGCCCATGTTCCGTGTCGATGGGCAAAGAGCGTCGAAAGAGAAGACCGGTATTTCACAACCATGGTTATACCCGAAGCAGCCAAATCCAAGGCCGCCGGTGCAAACATGGCCGCGAAAAATGAACCATGGGTACTGGCTACCAAAGTGGACCAATGTTTTTTCATTACCGACCCGACAAAGCCTAGCCGTGTTGTCGTGAGGAGAGGAAAAAGAAACATCATCGCAATGGATGGAGTCGCCAACGAGCAAGACTTCGACCAGTACGGCGACCCAAAGATTGAAGATGACGACTACGATGCAGCAACATACATCACAAGAAGAAAAAGGACAACCCTACCCAAAAAAGGTAGCCCGTTCGAAAGAAGAAACATTAAAGTGCCGGGCTAAATTATTCAACTGCGACAAAGAAGGGAAAAAGATTGTAAAGAGCTAGCTCAAAAAAATTGTAAAACGCGTGGTCTAAAAAAGATTGTAATATTTATGGACAAATTATTATGACATATTTGAAGCATATTTAATTTGTACCACTTTTATGACATATATTATCACTTTTGGGCATTTTTGGAATATTTAAAAGTATTTTAAAAACAAAACAAAACATTTGTATCATATATCACCACTTTTGGGCATTTTTTGGAACATTTAAAAGTATTTTTAAAATAAAATTAAAAAATGTGGCACCAGGATTCGAACCTGGGTGCTAACAGGTTTAGAATAGAGCAGTGGGAGGAACCAGTGGGGTAAGGCAGTGCTAGTGTTAGCAAAGGGGGTGGCATCCCTCTTATCTGACTAGTCCTACTCACTTAGGCGTAGCGCACCATGGCCAAGTGCGCTACGGTTATCCGTAGCGCACTTGGCCAGGGTGCGCTACGCCTAAGTGGGTAGGACGAGTCACCGTGAGCCAGGCCCTCCCCATCATCGTCCCCATCCCCATCCCCGCATCGTCCCCATCCCCATCGAGGCGCCGCCGCCGCATCCCAAGAGGAGGAGGCCGCCACGCCAGGAGGAGGAGGCCTCCACGCTAGGAGGAGGAGGAGGCCGCCTTGCCCGCGCGCTTGTTCCGTGGAGGAGGTCGGTGGCGGCGAGGTTCCTGCAGAGTCGGCTCCGCTCCTCCGACGGCAAGGCGCTCTGCCGCTCCCTCCCCCTCGTTACCTCGTCGCCCGCCACCCTCGCCGTCATCTCCCCTCTCAACTCGAGCAATCTCGGAGGTGAGCTCGCCTTCCCTCTATCCTTCTCCCCCTCTCTCCTCGAGCAATGGTTAGGGTTAGCACCTGATGATTTAATTGATGCCTCTGACAGTGATCAAATTATGTTCTAGATGTACTAGATGTCCATCAAATTATGTTCTAGATCAAATTATGTTCTGTATCTATTTTCCTGGACCGAGGACTTGGCTTTGCCTTGTTGTTTATCTAGTGGTTCTTCCTAGGTGTGTTCAACTGTTAGCAATCTATATGTCTGACGTTCAAATTCTCAATTAAATGCTCTGTTATAGGTATTTTTTCCTTCATGATTCTGTTGCATCTGGTTAGGTAGGTCTTATCAGAGACAAGTTACAGCAAGAACTGAATACAATATTTGTCTTGTTCCAATGGAGTTTCTGTGTTGTTCATGGTCTCTGTGTTGTTCATGGAGTGCATCATCCTTTGCTGTTGTTGTTGACACTACTGACAATATAGCAGTAAATTTTTGTTGTTGTTGTTGATTGTAATAAGCAATAGTCTACATCATGGTTGTTGTTATCCCATGATTAGCAGTTGAGGTTAGCCCATGATTAGAGTGGTTTCAGAGTGGTTTCAGAGTGGTTTCAGAGATATAGGTAGTTGACAGAGATACAATTGTATGCTATTGATGAACATTTTTAATTGTCCTTGGATTATGCTGTCGATAGATATATATATATATATATCACTAATGATGCAAGCTTAATTTAGACTGACCTTGGATTATTCAGTACACCAAGGTTTAAATGCTCAAGTACTTCTAGTTCTAGGTATTAATTTAAATAAGAGAGTGCGAAAGCTGATGCTTCAGGGTTGTACAACATCTGGTTTTGCACTCCTGGGTCGACACTTAATTTTTTTTAAAAACTCTGTTGACACATAAGGTTCAGATTTATCTCTGTTGACAGTATTGACACATTAGGGTTCAAAGTAGTGCAGGAGGTTGTTGACACATTAGGGTTCAGAGTAGTGTGAGGTTATATGATCATGTTTGTGCCTCGATGAATATGGTAGCTGTTCTGGTGTTCTGGTTCCTCCATTTTCTTTGTTCCATTATGCCCATAGATGTGGTAGCTGTTCTAGTGTTGGTGTCCCTTGCAAAACTTGCTGTCATCTGGTACATGATAGCACCTGTTGGTATTGTGTGGTCCTAAGAATATTTTGTAGATGAACTACAAATATATGCATATCACTGGTTACTTCCTCTGTTGTGTTTATTTTAATTACACAGTTTCTCCCTTTATTGTCTACACTCTTTGTTACCATACTTAATATGGTTCTGCTACGCAAAGAAGTAGGCTCTTTTATTGCATGCTTATTTTGGATCCCATATATTTAAGTCTTAATAACGCTCTTCAGTGATACTTCTTATTCTTAATAATAGTACCTTGTCCAGATACTGATGCAATGTGGGGTCTGTGGTTCTGCTTTTAGTGTTGCATCCAATATGCATTTGTTGTAAATAACTGATGGAAAAGCTCCCCTCTGAAATATTCATATATTGTCCTGATGTTGGATTGTCATGGTTGTAGTTCTAGTTGCGGTCTGTTATGCTATGATGCATTTGTCGAACTTTTATGCCTCACATTATGTTGTGGTAGTCTGGCAAGATGTATGGTTGATAGAAAATTTAGTGTAGCTTGGTTGACATGGTCAAGAGTAAGCTTGGTTCATAGCTTAGGGTTTAGAGTAAGCTTGGTAGATAGCTTAGGGTTCAGAGTAGCAAGGGTTCAGAGTAAGCTTAGGGTTCAGATCAGTAGCAAGGTTTAGAGTAGCAAGGTTCAGATCAGTAGCAAGGTTCAGAGTAGCAAGGTTCAGAGTAGCATGGTTCAGATCAGTAGCAATGTACTGATTTTTATTGCTAAGCACTAGGTGGTTCTGCAATCTAGGTGGTTCCAATGTGCAAATTTATGCAATCTAGGTGGTTCTTAGTGGTGCCTGACCACTAAAGCTAAGCAAATTACTAGTTCATATTCCTAGTATTTTATATTTTGTTTCAGTTACTTAAGCTTTGGTAGCTTGTAGCTTGTAGCTTGTAGCAGTTAGCTTTTGTAGCTTGTCCAAACCTGAACATCAGTTTAGGACTTCTTATGTGCTGCTAAGTCCAAACCTGAAACTGTTGTTTATTCAGACACAAGAATGTGCTAGTGCTGACACAAGAATGTCCAGCATTTGCAGAAGTATTTCTTGATTGATGTGATATACAGGAGCTACTTTATTATGTCGTGTATGCAGGTTCTTGTATGAAACGAGTCACGATTTTTGCCGGAATGTTGATTAACTTCCGTTTCGGCAGAAATCGGGCACTCCTAGTTTAAGAAAATTAGCAAAGGTCATGCCGGATTTTTCCATGCATTTAACCAATTATTGGTTTTTTATTAGTGCAAAGATGTGTGACAACGACGAGGCTGGATGTTCTAAGAGCATCAGCGCTGAAGGAGAACTCAGAACTCCGAATAAACAATTGACATTCTGGGAGGCGGCCCAGCGGCTAGAAGACGATGAAGAATACCATCCTTCGGAGAGCGAGGATGATGAGATGGAAGACGCGGAGGAAGTAGCCGAAGGAACGGCGGACGATGAAACCACTGATGGCGGCGAGGGCACAGGGAGTGGTAGCAACCCTCCTAAGAAGAAGAAGAAGAAGAAGAAGCCCGGACGGCGCCCGAACACGGTCGGCACGGTCGTGGAGGAAATTACAAGTGAGCCCATCGGGGGTTCCTTTGGAGCCCGCCTTGTCGCCAAAGGGTACGGTGGGCAAGTGGCGGCGATCACCGGACAACCATCTCGATCAACACCGAGAATCTCGGCATAAAGATAATGGCTACTATGCACACTCCTCTTCGAGAAGCTGCACGCAAGATACAAGTTCCCGCTAAGTATCGAACACAAATTATCATGGGAACGAAGTAAACAAATCCGCCTCACAAAGATGAGCACCAGACCGCCAGCCGGAGAACCCGGATAAAGAAGAAGATCTATAAAGAAGGCAAAAGTCTCGAGGAGATCCAGAAGATTGACCCGCAGATCACCAAGATCAGTTCCGGGAGTTCAAGGAGAGGTGTGAATCCGAAGAGCCCCGCCAATAGTAATCGGGAAAGGTGCCGCAGCGATGAATATAGGTCATCACCATCTCGGATCTGGTGGATACAGAACCACGGAGGCCAAATGGAATAAGGAGGACGAAGAGTATAGATCCAAGGATAGAAAACCCTTTGCAAATTCGAACCCGCAGGTTCGAACTTCATCAGGCCCGTTACCATGTGGACCCAAAACCAAACAACTCACCGTGGATCCTACGGTGAAGGAATTCGAGGAAATTGTGGTAAGTATAATCTAATTATGGATCAACACGATTGCAATCTAATCGATGATCTAAATGATTCACCGTTAATTCTTCTACAGGAGGAGGAAATTGTTGCTAGTCATGGATCCTGTGGTTCCTCATCCTGTGGGTCGACGGCCCACCGGTGGGATAACCCTTTTAATGTATGGCGAACCAGGCCAAGAAAATAGAGCCGATTACGAAGAAGCCGTTGGCCGGCCGTCTGCCGCCTCGGGGTAAGAATTGGGTGGATCATTTTGTCCACCGCCGAGGACGCATGTGGCGCCTGGAAGGAGCGAGGAGGAAAACCGAGAGGTTCAAGAACTTAAGGCACAAGTGGCGCGGATCCCGCAGATCGTCCAAGACAACGTGGCAATCACCCTCACGTCCTTCCTGCCTACCTTGGTGGAGTCAATAGAGAACTGGAGTGCGGGTGGTCGAGTAGGGCCGTGCCCGATTCCAAGCATGGTCAGCAGCCACTCGAACAACGCGGGGCCGATGAATCAGGCGAACTACGTGTTCGTGACTCCGCCAGCTAGCACCGCGGCGCCGCAAGTGTTGGTGACTCCCCCTGCCATCACCGCGGCGCCGGAGTACATGTTGGTGCCCCCTTCCATCGTCGCGGCGGCACCGGAGCTCCAAGTCGGGCGGAGAGGAGAATACCGGCCGCCAACGCCAGCATCAAGCAGCCTTCCGTCTCTCTTGCACGCCGTGTCAGATGCGGTGCATCGACATTAGCCGATCTCGACGCCATCACGGTAAACAAATTGCTTTAATTACCGCCTTTCATGCCATCTATTACTCTTATGGCATCTCACTCAGAAGTTGCTTCGGCTTATTCTTGCTATGGCCAAAGAGCATGATCTGTTTGGGGACGGCGGGGGCCATCACGCCACAGACAACAAGACCACCGTCGGTTAGCCGACAAGCGGTGGCAAGGCCTCTACACCGCCGTCACCTCCACGCTGGTGGGTCGGATGATCATGTTGATGATATGCACATGGCGCAGGATCCGCCGAGGACGAAAGACTGGAATGATCACTTCTTCAGACTCAGTTTGGCAACGAAGAAGACCTAGCTGGTGGCCCCACAGAAAGCCACTATCACCAAGCGCCTGCTTGGTTCTCGTGAGACGCCCAGCTTGCGCCTTTACAGAGCCAAATGATACAACCAACCGCCCTTTATTCTAAGCCCGACACACTACATAGGGCGGCTAGTGCTCAGATTATGTGCCTGCCCGCTCTCCAAAAGGAAAAAGGGCAGGAAAAGAAAATCTAGCAATCGAGCCAGCCGGTGGCCAACAATCGCGAGTCCGATCAGGTTTCGGACGGGCCACCAAGACCCGAGGGTATTATGTGGAGGATTCATGTGGTGGGTGAGCCCATGCTACCTAAGAATTTATGCTTGCCAGTTCGAATCGCAGAGTGCATGAAGGCGTCGACGATAGAGAGACGCCTTCTATCGGAGAAAGATCCTCGCACCCGGTATTCGTGGTTAAGGTGCCACCAGGCTTGGGCTTATCGACACCGCCTCGCGGATCTGTTCTTCCTGCGGTTCGAGGACATCTTCAATATGTTCCACCTATACCCGCTGCACTATACCATGGTCCGCCTTTTCTCTCAGCCGCCACGCAGATCATTAGAGAGAACACACCGGCATCGCTATAATGGACCCTACTACATGCGTGATTGCTTGGGTTCCCCGCCAACGACGATCGTGGCCTCGTACCTAAAAAAGAATCCTCGTGGCGAACAAGACAAAGGAATACATTCTCGTGCCTTACTTTCCCGAGTAAGTCGTTATTCACTCGCCACCGTCGAGTGGCTTTATTAGATCATCATCATTATTTTTCCAACACATTCCATTTGAATTTTTTGCGCAGAGATGAACACTGCACGCTCATCTCCTTATCGCCGAAGCATTCCCACGCCACTTATTTCGACTCGGGGAGTCTAGAAAAGAAGAAAAACTACGACAAGATCAAGGAAGTTCTGGATGATGCTCTCACTGGCTTTGCCTCGACGGAAGGCACCAGCTTCGTGCGTAAGAAGGTCAAGTTCAGCAGGCACGTCTTCAACCACGTAACGGAGTTCCCCTGCGTGAAGCAGCCGGAAAACAGTAAGAAGGAAGTCTACTACGCACTCCATCACATGAGGGCGTTCCTACTTGACCAGCAGAATTCTACGCTGCCAGATCATCTCAAACAAGCGAAGCAAAGGCCAAGATCAATGATTCGGATATTAGACAAGAGATGTATCGCATCCAGCAGCAGTTTGGGGCAATCATCTTTCGTGATGTCATGACTTCGGGGGGGATCTTCTACGGAGCAAATATCCCGAATAACCGTGACATAGAAGATCGCCTAGAGATGCAGGGTGACTATAGGAAGTTCATGACGAGACAAGGCGTCCTCCCGTTCCCTAAGCCGAGCCAGAAGGCTTGATGTTGGCCTAGTTGTAGTTACAAACTATAGATGACCTTTGTGTGTGTGTGTGGACAAAAAGTGAACTTATTTTGCTTATTATTATTATATATCAATCAATGCTTGGGTTTTTTGCTTACTCTTTGGTCCTTTGCTCAATTTGGTCCTTGTTTTTTTCCTTACTCTTTTTTCGAGAATAATGCCGATGATTGAAAGTCGTGGCACACTATATATGTGAATGTGCTACGACGGGACTGTGAGCCTTGTGATATGCACAATTCCAGGTCTTGTGCATCCTACTTGGCTCACCGTTCCATCGTAGCATATTCCTGTGTCCAACGACCTATGTATATATATGAGGCATTCTTTTCAAGTTATTTTTGTCTTTTTCGAGAATATGCCGATGATTGAAATGTCGTGGCACAATATATATGTGAATGTGCTATGACGGGATAGTTAGCCTTGTGATATGCATAAGTCCAGGAATTGTGCATCCTACTTGGCTAACTGCTCCACATAGCATATTCGTGTGTCCAACGACCTAGCTAGTTATATATGAGGCATTCTTTTCGAGCTACTTTGGTCTTTTTCGAGAATAATGCCGATGATTGAAATGTCGTGGCACACTATATATGTGAATGTGCTACGATGGGATTGTACGCCTTGTGCTATGCACAAGTCTAGGTGTTGTGCATCCTATTGGCGTACGGTTCCATCGTAGCATATTCCTGTGTCCAACGACCTATGTATATATATGAGGCATGCTTTTTGAGTTACTTTGGTCTTTTTCGAGAATAATGCCGATGATTGAAATGTCGTGGCACACTATATAGGAGTACTTTCTATAAGTGTATCTTCATATGCGACTTTAATTATATATGTTTTTTTCAATAGTCAGGTAATTATTATTGTCAACTTATAGATGTCGTGGTACATCGTGTACAAGGGACGGGTTCCCGGAGTCTACGATGATTGGGAAGACTGCCGGAGACAGGTGCACCATTTCAGCGGCAATAGCTACAAAGGGTACAACACTATGGCGGAGGCGGAAGCTAGATGCACGCGCTATCTAGCGGGAGTTAGGACAAGGAACCGGATGAAGACCTACACCTTCGTCGCGGCGGTGATCATGCTTATCTTCTTTGGTTATTTATCCCGCGTTTGTGTCTAGCTAGCTAGTTTAGATGTCTAGGCGAGCTTCCGAGCTCTAACTTGTTCGATCGACACATGTATTAGCATGTCACCAACTACTACTTTGTAACATGATCGAAACAATGTAACTTAGACTATGTATTCATGTATGAGACTTATCTATATGTATTTGTTTCAATCTTGTTTTTCATATTGAGTATTTATATATATAATTGTATATCTTGTATCTGTGTGTGTATATCTGCTGTAATATTGTATATAATCTGTATTGCATATAATCTGGCTCGGAAATTAAAAAAAAAACAAAAAATACATCTGTGGCGCACATGGTCTACCTTCTGTGGCGCATTACACCTAAAGCGCACTATGGAAGTATAGTGGCGCACTAGGTAGTGCGCCACAGAAGATCCCAGGGGTAGCGCACCATCCCAAACTTCTGTGGCGCACTAGGAGGTGCGCTACGCCTATCTCTACACAACCGTGGCGATTAGGCAGGCGCCACTATTGAGAGATAGTCAGAAGCAGGCCCGTGGCGCACTGCTAGTGCGCCACGGATGAGCATTTCGGGTGCGCCACTAACAGCCTGTTTCCTAGTAGTGACATATGCAATGACACTAGTAGATCCACGTGGTTTATGAAAAGAACACACATGCAATGACTCTGGTGGATCCATATGTGGTTTGTGAGAAGAATACATATGCAATGACTATGGTGGATCCATATGTGGTTTGTGGAAAGAACATACATGCAATGACGCTAGTGGATCCATATGTGGTTTGTGAAAAGAACAAACATGTAATGACTCTGGTTGATCCATATGTGGTTCATGAAAAGAACACACATGTAATGACATTGGTTGATCCATATGTGGTTTGTCATTATAAGAACACACATGCAATGACTCTAGTGGATCCATATGTGGTCCGTGGAAAGAACACACATGCAATGACTCTGGTGGATCCATAAGTGGTTTGTGGAAAAAACAGACATGCAATGACTCTAGTGGATCCATATGTGGTTTGTGGAAAGAACACACATGCAATGACATTGGTTGATCCATATGTGGGTTATGAAAATAACACACATGCAATGCCGCAAAATGATCCATATGTGGTTTGTCATTACAAGAACCCACATGCAATAACTCTAGTGGATCCATGTGTGGTTTTTGAGAAGAACATACATGCAATTACTCTAGTGGATCTATGTGTGGTTTGTGAAAATAACAAACATGTAATGACTCTGGTTGATCCCTTTGTGGTTCATGAAAAGACCACACATGCAATGACATAGGTTGATCCATATGTGGTTCATTACAAGAACACACATGCAAGGACTCTGCTGGATCCATATGTGGTTCATTACAAGAACACACATGCAATGACTCTAGTGGGTCCATATGTGGTTTGTGAAAAGAACACACATGCAATGACACTAGTGTATGCACATGTGGTTTGTCATTACAAGAACACACATATAATGACTCTGGTGGATCCAAATGTGGTTTTTGGAAAGAACACACATGCAATGACATAGGTTGATCCATATGTGGTTTGTGGAAAGAACACACATGCAATGACATTGGTGGATCCATATGTGGTTTGTGGAAAGAACACACATGCAATGACATTGGTGGATCCATGTGTGGTCCATGAAAAGAACACACATGGAATGACACTAGTGGATCCATATGAGGTTTACGAAAAGAACACACATGCAATGACTCTAGTGCTCGTTAAGGAGAAGAACACACATGCAATGACACTGCTGGACTCTAGCTATGGTTGATGAAAAGAACACACATGCAATGACTCAATTGCTACTTCAGGAGAAGAACACAAATGCAATAACTCTAGTGGATCCCTATGTGGTTCATGAAAAGAACACACATGCAATGAAATTGTTGGTTCCCCATGTGGTTTGTGGAAAGAACACACATGCAATGACATTGGTTGTTCCATATGTGTGTTGTGGAAAGAACACACATGCAATGGCATTGGTTGATCCATATGTGGTTCATTACAAGAAGACACATGCAATGGCATTGGTGGATCCATATGTGGTTTGTGGCAAGAACACACATGCAATGACTCTAGCTGTGGTTTATTAAAAGAACACACATGCAATGACACTGGTAGATCCATGTGGTTTATGAAAAGAACACACATGCAATGACTCTGGTGGATCCATATGTGGTTTGTGAGAAGAACACATATGCAATGACTATGGTGTATCCATATGTGGTTTGTGGAAAAAACATACATGCAATGACTCTAGTGGATCCATATGTGGTTTGTGAAAAGAACAAACATGTAATGACTCTGGTTGATCCATATGTGGTTCATGAAAAGAACACACATGCAATGACATTGGTTGATCCATATGTGGTTTGTCATTATAAGAACACACATGCAATGACTCAGG
This sequence comes from Avena insularis, assembly GCA_023614405.1. Classification (NCBI taxonomy): domain Eukaryota; kingdom Viridiplantae; phylum Streptophyta; class Magnoliopsida; order Poales; family Poaceae; genus Avena; species Avena insularis. Next base: position 604,353,015 of record CM042690.1, on the reverse strand, counting down.
TGGATCCATACGTGGTTCGTGGAAAGAACACACATGCAATGACTCTGGTGGATCCATAAGTGGTTTGTGGAAAAAACAGACATGCAATGACTCTGGTGGATCCATATGTGGTTTGTGGAAAGAACACACATGCAATGACATTGGTTGATCCATATGTGGGTTCTAAAAATAACACACATGCAATGCCGCAAAATGATCCATATGTGGTTTGTCATTACAAGAACCCACATGCAATAACTCTGGTGGATCCATGTGTGGTTTTTGAGAAGAACATACATGCAATTACTCTAGTGGATCTATGTGTCGTTTGTGAAAAGAACAAACATGCAATGACTTTGGTTGATCCATATGTGGTTCATGAAAAGACCACACATGCAATGACATTGATTGATCCATATGTGGCTTGTCATGACAAGAACACACATGCAAGGACTCTGCTGGATCCATATGTGGTTCATTACAAGCACACACATGCAATGACACTAGTGGGTCCATATGTGGTTTGTGAAAAGAACACACATGCAATGACACTGGTGTATGCACATGTGGTTTGTCATTACAAGAACACACATATAATGCCTCTGGTGGATTTAAATGTGGTTTGTGGAAAGAACACACATGCAATGACATTGGTTAATCCATATATGGGTTGTGGAAAGAATACGCATGCAATCACATTGGTTGATCCATATGTGGTTCATTACAAGAACACACATGCAATGACTCTGGTGGATCCATATGTGGTTTGTGGAAAGAAAACACATGCAATGGCATTGGTGGATCCATATGTGGTTCATTATAAGAACACACATGCAATGACTCTAGTGGATCCATATGTGGTTTGTGGAAAGAACACACATGCAATGACATTGGTGGATCCATGTGTGGTTCATGAAAAGACAACACATGGAATGACATTGTTGGATCCATATGAGGATTAGGAAAAGAACACACAGGCAATGACTCTAGTGCTTGTTAAGGAGAAGAACACACATGCAATGACACTGCTGGAATCTAGCTATGGTTTATGAAAATAACACACATGCAATGACTCTAGTGCTACTTCAGGAGAAGAACACACATGAATGACTCTAGTGGATCCATACGTGGTTCATGAAAAGAACACACATGCAATGACATTGGTGGATCCCCATGTGGTTTGTGGAAAGAACACACATGCAATGACATTGGTTGATCCATATGTGGGTTGTGGAAAGAACACACATGCAATGACATTGGTTGATCCATATGTGGTTCATTACAAGAACACACATGCAATGGCATTGGTGGATCCATATGTGGTTTGTGGAAAGAACACACGTGAAATGACTCTAGCTGTGGTTTATTAAAAGAACACACATGCAATGACACCGGTGGATCCATGTGGTTTATGAAAAGAACACACATGCAATGACTCTGGTGGATCCATATTGTGGTTTGTGAGAAGAACACACATGCAATGACTCTGGTGGATCCATATGTGGTTTCTGGAAATGTAACACCCCAAAAATGCTAATCAAGATTATCAAGTTATAATCACCCAAGTTTAGGGTTAACAAAAACTTTTATTACTGAATTGAATATGAAAGCATGTGTGATTGCATTAATGTGTGATTGAGTGAAATTGCCATGTTTGATTGCTACAAATGACAAGAAATTGTTTAAAGATGAATGCTACATCAGCTAGGCCAATTACAAACAAAATCAAAAGAAAAAGAAATCAAATATGAATAAAATGATCAAATGGTCATTTTGACCAAAGTTAACCATTAGGCCACTTTGGGTGTTCCTAGCAAAGAAATTCTAACAGAAACATTTCCACTTCTTTTCACCCCTTGCTAGACCAAGTAAAACTTTCAAAAACTATTTTCAAATATATTTAAAGGACATTTCAAAATTGAATCAAGTTCATATGGTAAGATCACCATTTTGCAAAAACCCCTCAAATCAATTCACCTTGGCAAACCCAAGCATCTAGAGACTACCAAGCATAAGATCAAAACACTCACCAAATTTCATTCAAAATTTTCAAACTTAATCTCATGCGGCCATTAAGTCGGACACCTTGTAGACACAAATCAAACCTGGCCTAACTTCACTGTTTGGAGCATTGATCACTCGACCAAATGCCCCTATTCCACTCCCCATGTCTCCCCCAGCATCTAGCAGCACCAGACATGCACCCCCTCTTTGCCGTTGCGCCAGTGCAGCACCGCTCGAAGCCAGCCTTGCCGGTCGACCATGGACAGAGCGCCACGGACCACACCGCCCTCTCGCATGACGCGCAGGAGATAGGCGACCGTCCATTGCCACCCCTGTCCAGCCCTTGACCGCAGCCAGGGCATGGACCACCCCAGCATCACTGTGCCTAGTTTCTCTGCGCCGTGCCGAGAGCATGCCGCAGCCGACCAGCTTGCACGCACCGCACCTCGCCCCCTCCGCACATGCACCCACTCGCCTTAACCATAGCTAGCTCCCAGACACCGCCGTTCGCCACCGCATGACTCGTAGCCCCCGTGCGCCGTCTTGAACACTGCCGGTTCCGCGCAGAGCGTCGCACGCGCCCGACCAGTCCAGACCGCCCCGTGCCGTGCCATTACGCCCATGATGACCGCTAGGAAGCACTGCGTCACCTCTACCCTCAGCCATGCCGTTAGCTCGTTGTACCGCCATCGCCAGAGACGCCAGCCCATCCCGCTCGGTCCCCTCACCGATGTATAAATAGAGGCCCTCTCCGCCTCAATTCTCCACACCACCTCACTCCCCACTCCTCACCACACCTCCCACACCCTTTCCCGGAGCAAGGAGAGCGCCGCATTGCCGGAATTTAGCTGGAGCCTACCGCTGCAGTGATGGAAGGGTGCCGTCGATTGGAGCAGCCCCAGGAGCTGCCGCGACCATCGTTCGAACCGCCGTCATCGACCATGTCGTTCGCCCCCATCGCCAACCCTAGCTGGAGCCCTGGTGAGCCTCACAACTCCCCTACCACCACGTTAGGGCTCAGACCTCGCCAGAGCTGTTCATCATCAACGATGAACCTCAGGTGTTAGATCGTGTTCTAATCGTAGGACCTAGATTGCACGATACCGTTTCGGTTAGATTGAGTCGCTGACTAGTGGGACACCCCTGTCAGCAGCCCTCTGCGCCGCGATGTGCAGATTGGGCCGGCCTAGTTAGTTTCCCGCGCAGGCCTGTGAATTCAAATAATTCTTTTCCAATTTAGTTAAAACCAGTTTCTGTTAGTAGATTCAAAAATCAATTCAGAGAGTTTCACTGAACCAAAGTGCATGATTCCAATTTTGTTAGAAAGGTATTTAAATTATATATCCAAGACCGTTAAATTAAAATCATCTGGAGTTAGAGATCACCTATAGTAAAGATAACAACACAGAGACTTTTCCAAATTCAAACATTTTCAAAAATCAACCATAAATGCTTTTGAGTTGATTCCAACTCTCAAAAATCACATTTGATAAAATCTATATGAATATGTAAAAATATTTAGGTTTACATGCAGTGACATTGGACTAGTACCAAAAGAATGCTATTTAGGAATTTCTAGTCACTTTAATTCTATTAAATACTAATCTTAAACTTTATAAAATGTGACCAACACTTTAAATCACATTCCCAAGTATTAGAATATGTGGTGATGACATGTTTCAACATGATCCCATATTTTAATTGGAGAATATTAAATCTTAAGTATTTTCAATGAGTAGAAATTACTTTTCTAAAATAACGCAAACAAGATTAAGTCCTTATCTCATGTGATGATTGTGATGATTCTAGATCATCAAGTGTGAGCCTTGGTGTGCTAAATAGAAGTAGTTAAGTATTGTTTGGTGATTGTGTACCTCGTATTCATTTATAGACGATAGTACCGACCCGGGATACGAGGAGGAGGAATACTACCAAGAAGAAGAAGAAGAAGAAGAAGAAAACTTCAACCACTGCACTACTCAAGGCAAGCCTAGCACTACAAGTTAACTATGCAAGTTAACACTTGCCCACTTCATAACCTATGCAAGATGCATTAGGCATGCTTGGTTATATAACTTTGATTATACCAATCCCAAGTTTTACTTGCAAGATTTATTCTTTTACTTTACTAAAGTTCTTTACTTTTAGTTAGTGCTTTGTGAGTATTGGAACAATAGTATAAATACCATAAAGAGTATAAAACTAGGCCAAACTAGTTATCCTTAGATGTCATTCCAAGGCATGAGATTAGAGTTGGATAGTTACACTTGATTAGCACCCCTCATTACTGAATGCCCTCAACTTTAGTGGCTAGTGCTAAGCATAAAAGTTGATCACTTTAGATGGGAATACTTGGTGAAAAAGGATTATGAAAACCTTGGAAGGAGGATTCATTCTATTGAAATGTTTTGACATGTGTTGAGAAACACAAAAGGATTTGATGATGAAAATGCTGAGGCATGAGCCTTAGCCCTTTTATAAAAACTGATGGTTGGGTTCAGATGCGATACCATTCCAATTTTACCGTACAACCACAATACCTGAATTGGGTAGGGCTTAACTAGAAGTTTATATGCCTTAGTATGGGTTCCCTCGCGGAAGAGGTTGAGCTGAGGCTACCTCGTGAGTGTGAATGTCCACCTATGTAGTGCCTAGGATGGCAGATGGGCATGGCTGGGAGGCCAAGCTCACAGGGGAGGTGCCTATACTAGAGTGTGTAATTAAAAGGTTATGATTGATTATCCGCATACTAAGTATGATGATTCAGGGTTATCCCTGACGGATGTATCGAATTTTGTGGTGAAAGTGTACCACCTCTGTAGAGTGTCAATCTATTCGAATAGCCGTGTCCGCGGTCATGGACAGTTAGAGTGGCCATATTGTTCCATCGTCAGATGTTTTCAAAATGACTTATGAATTTAACTATGACTTTGACTTGACCACAACAGGGTTGTGAATATGAAAACTAGGTTCCCACTTAAGTGATTTAGAACATTGACTTAGTTTTCTTTACTTCTAAATTCAGTTTTCGATAAACCTGGCTTTTTGCAAATAAACCTAGAGCTTAAGATTCCTACTAGAACTACCTTACTTGTTAGTGATAGTTTGCGAGTACTTAAAGAGTACTCATGGCTTTGTCCCTGGCTATTCCCGTGGCCATGCTATGAGGAGGACTACCAGGATGATGGATAGCAGGAGGTCAATGACAACTAGGATCATCTCCCATCATCAGCATTGCCTGTGACCCTGAAGATGGAGCCCCTACCACGTTTTTTTCCGCTGCTTGATTTGTATTAAGACTAGATCATGAAATCCTTTATTTGTAAGACCTTATTATGGTTTGTAATGGATGATGTACTGTGGTACCAATCTGTTATGTCTCGCAAAAATGGTAATCCTGGGATTGCGAGGTATGACATAACAGGCATCTGGGATTAAAAATCCAGGTGTTGACAGGAAAGAACATACATGCAATGACTCTAGTGGATCCATATGTGGTTTATGAAAAGAACAAACATGCAATGACTCTGGTTGATCCATATGTGGTTCATGAAAAGAACACACATGCAATGACACTAGTTGATTCATATGTGGTTTGTCATTACAAGAACACACATGCAAGGACTCTGGTGGATCCATGTGTGGTTCATTACAAGAACACACATGCAATGACTCTAGTGGGTCCATATGTGGTTTGTGAAAAGAACACACATGGAATGACACTCTGGATCCATATGTGGTTTGTCATTACAAGAACACACATGTAATGACTCTGGTGGATCCATATGTTGTTTGTGGAAAGAACACACATGCAATGACAATTGTTGATCCATATGTGGGTTGTGTAAAGAACACACATGCAATGACATTGGTTGATCCATATGTGGTACATGAAAAGAACACACATGCAATGACTCTGGTGGATCCATATGTGGTTTGTGGAAAGAACACACATGCAATGGCATTGGTGGATCCATATGTGGTTCATTACAAGAACACACATGCAATGACTCTGGTGGATCCATATGTGGTTTGTGGAAAGAACACACATGCAATGACATTGGTGGATCCATGTGTGGTTCATGAAAAGAACACACATGCAATGACATTGGTTGATCTATATGTGGTTTGTGACAATAGCACACATGCAATGCCATTGGTTGATTCATGTGGTTTGTGGAAAAAAACAGACATGCAATGACTCTAGTGGATCCATATGTTGTTCAGGAAAATAAAACACATGCAATGACATTGGTGGACATCTGGATGTGGTTTGTGGAAAGAACACACATGCAATGACACTGGTGGATCCACATGTGGTTTGTCATTACAAGAATACACATGCAATGACATTGGTGGATCCATATTTGGTTTGTGAGAAGAACATACATGCAATGACTCTAGTGGATCCGTATGTGGTTTGTGAAAAGAACAAGCATGCAATGACTCTGGTTGATCCATATGTGGTTCATGAAAAGAACACACATGCAATAACATTGGTTGATCCATATGTGGTTTGTCATTACAAGAACACACATGTAATGACTCTGGTGGATCCATATGTGGTTTGTGGAAAGAACACACATGCAATGACTCTAGTGGGTCCATATGTGGTTTGTGAAAAGAAAACACATGCAATGTCACCGGTGGATCCATATATGGTTTGTCATTTACAAGAACACACATGCAATAACATTGGTGGATCCATGTGGTTTGTGAAAAGAACACACATTTCAATGACACTTGTGGATCCATATGTGGTTTATGAGAAGAACAGACATCCAAAGACTCTGGTGGATCCATATGTGGTTTGTGGAAAGAACAGACGTGCAATGACTCTAGTTGTGGTTTGTGAAAAGAACATACATGCAATGACTCTAGTTGTGGTTTATTAAAGGAACACACATGCAATGACACTGGTGGATCCATGTGGTTTATGAAAAGAACACACATGCAATGACTCTGGTGGATCCGTATTTGGTTTGTGAGAATAACACACATGCAATGACTCTGGTGGATCCATATGTGGTTTATGGAAAGAACATATATGCAATGACTCTAGTGGATCCATATGTGGTTTGTGAAAAGAACAAACATGCAATGACTCTGATTGATCCATATGTGGTTTGTGAGAAGAACACACATGCAATGACTCTGGTGGATTCATGTGTGGTTTGTCATTACAAGAACACACATGCAATGACTCTGGCAGATCCATATGTGGTTTGTGCAAAGAACACACATGCAATGACATTGGTTGATCCATAAGTGGTTTGGGGAAAGAACACACATGCAATGACACTGGTGGATCCATATGTGGTTTGTCATTACAAGAACACACATGCAATGACTCTGGTGGATCCATATGTGGTTTAGGACAAGAACACACATGCAATGACATTGGTGGATTCCTGTGTGGTTTGTGGAAAGAACACGCATGCAATGAACACTGGTGGATCCATATGTGGTTTGTGACAATAACATACATGCAATGACTCCGGTGTATACATATGTGGTTTGTGAGAAGAATACACATCCAATGAACTCTAGTGGATCTATCTTGGCATAATTTGATGTATGCCACGATGTATTTCATTGTAAAAGACACTCACTTTCCATTTTTATACTACTCAGCTCTGCCCTTGGTTTTTTGACACTATTCAGTTTTGCCCCTCTCTCTCTTTCGTAGAAGCCCAAACCTGTGCCCACTCTGTCTGCTATGCCCTGATTGGTTGCCACAGTTGTTTCGCGGATCGTGCGCAACAACCATTGATCCTTTGTGATCCAACGAGGCTCGTTGCACACGTCGTGTGAAACATCCCAAAAATATTAATCAAGCTTATCAAGTTCTAATCACCCAAGTTTAGGGTTAACAAAAACTTGTATGGTTAAACTTAATATGAATGCATGTGTGATTTGCATTAGTGTATGAATGCTTGCAATTGTCATGATTGATTGTTACTAATGATAATGATTGGTTTAAAGATGAATACTACATCATCTAGGTCATTCCCAAGCAGAATCAAATGAAAATAAAATCAAATATAAGTCATATGATCAAATGGTCATTTTGGCCAAACTTATCCACTAGACCACTTTGAGTATTCCTAGTAAAGGATTTCCAACAGAAAAAATTCCAATTCTTTTCACCCCTTGCTAGACTAAGTAAAATTGAATACAGGCAAACTTTACAAAGTGGCAGAAACTATTTTCAAATATATTTAAGAGGCAGTGCAAAATTGAATCAAGTTCATATGTATCACTTTTCAAAAACCATTCAAATCATCTCCCCTTGACAATTCCCAGCAACCACGGACTACTAAGAAAGCAAAAAGATCACTCACCAAAATTCATTCAAAAACTTGAAAGTTGAATTCATGCGGCCATTTGGTCGAACACCTGGCAGGCACAGTACAACATCACCAACTATACACTATTTGGAGCTATCAATTGCTCAGCTTTTGTACTGCAATCAACACATTGAATTGTCCTAGATCATTCCTGGTACTTGGCCATGCAAAGGAGAGGCATCACGGGCCACATTGACTAGTGCCACGCCCGTACCGAGCTGGCCATGATGGTCGAGCATGAACCACTCGCAGCACGCCGCACCATCCTCACCCACGATGTTTAGCAAGCCCTCGTGACCTCACCTCCACCGCCTGTCCACCCCTTGACCCAAGGCAAGAAGTGGAGGCGCTAAAAACCGCGTGCCCATTTATTCCCTGGCCATGCCAAGCGCACGATGGAGTGCCACAGCTGCCTCGCACGCACACGCCATGCCTCGCTCTCTCCGCCCATACCCACGATCGTCGTATCCCTAGTGACCGCCCAGACATGATCGTTCGCCGCCGCACGCCCCGTGACCATCGTACCAAGTGACAAACGCCCAAGTACCCGAACAGAGTGCCAACGTAGCATGACCGATGGAGACTGCCCCTTGCCATGTTGTAACTCGTCTGACGATCGCCATAGTTCACTGCATCGACCCATGCCCTCCGCCGTGACGAACGAGACCTGTAGCGACGTCGCCGAAGACGCGAGACCATGCCGCACTGCCGCTACCCCTGGTGTATAAATGGAGGCCACCCCAGCCCTCTTTCTCCAACCATTCCACTCATCTCTCTCTCAGAAACCTCCCAGACCTTTTCCCGGAGCAAAGCAAGCACTATCCCGTCGGAATTTGACCAGAGCCCGCCACTGCAGTTGAGGAAGGAGGCCAGCGATTGGAGGTACCCCAGGAGCTGCCATGACCACCAATTGAACCGCCGTCGATGACCACCCCATTCGCCCCCATCGCCGACCCTAGATGGAGCCCCGGTAAGTCTAAAGCGACCCCCACAACCGTTTTAGGGTTCGTATCTCGCCGGAGCTGTTCGACGGAGACGACGAACCTCAGTAGTAGGATCCTGTTATAATCATAGGGCTAGGATTGCTAGATACCGTTTTGGTTAGAATGAGCCACTGACGAGTAGGACCTGCTTGTCAGCAGCCCGCTGCACCAGCGCTGTGCAGTTGGGCCGGCCCAATTAGTTTCCCGCACAGAGCCCATTGATTCAAATAGGATTTTTCCATTTTAGTTAAAACCAGATTCTGTCAGTAGAATCAAAATTCAATTCAAAGAGATTCACTGAACCAAATTGCATGACTCCATTTTTTTGGAAAGGTATTGAAATTATCTAATCACTCCCGTTGGATTCAAACCATTTAGAATTATAGATCACCTATACCAAAAATAACAAGAAAGAGCCTTTTAACACTTCAAACATTTTTCTAAAATAAACTATAAATGTTTTTGAGATGATTCCACCTCTCAAAAATCACATTTTCCATGTGCTACATGAATATGTAAAAATATTTGGTTTTACAAATATGAAACATGGCTTAGTATTAAAAGAGTGCTATATAGGCATTTCTAGTCACTTTCATATTATTAAATAGTAATATTAAATCTTGTAATATATGATTACCATTTTAAATCACATTCCCAAGTATTGGAATAGATGGTGATGACATGTGTCAACATGATAAACTATTTTAATTGGAGAATATTAAAACTTAAGGATTTAAAATGAGTAGAAATTACTTTTCTAAAATGAGAAGAGTAAGAAAATGTGAATATTCCACATGATAATTGGGATGATGCTAGATCATCTAGTATGAGCCCTTGTGTGCTAAGTAGATGTAGTGAAGTGTTGTTTGGTGATTGTTGATTGTGTACATTGAATGTGTTTATAGACGCTAGTACCGACCTGAGCTACAACAAGGAGGAGTACTTCGAGGAGGAAGAGGAGAACTTCAACGACTGTAACCAACAAGGCAAGCTATTAGTGCAAGCTAGAACTAGGCATGCTATATATGAAAGCCCTTATACCAGATGCATTAGGCATGCTGGGTTATGTCACTTTACTTATACCATTCCCAGTTTTACTCCAAGCTTTACTTTCCCCTTTATTACCATTTCTTACCTAGTTAATGAATTACCACTAGTGGAAACTAGATTAGATCCTATCAAGATCATAGGACTAGTCTTGGATACTTATACTTTGCTAGCACCCCCAATAGTGATACCCTCAATATTAGTGGCTAGTGCTAAGCTAAAACTTGATTACTTTAGATGGGAATACTTGGTAAAAATGATTATGAAAACCTTGGAATGAAGATTCATTCTATTGAAATGTTTTGACATGTGTTGTGAAACACAATGGCTTAATGATGAAACTAATGAGGCATGAGCCTTAACTTTAATAAAAACTCATGGTTGGGTTTGGATGCGATACCATTCCAATTTTATCGTATAGCCATAATACCTGAGTTGGATAGGGCTTGACTAGAAGTTTATGTACTTAGTATGGGTTCCCTTGCGGAAGAGCTTGAGCTGAGGCTACCTCGTGATGAATGTCCACCTATGTAGTACCCAGGATGGTAGATGGCCATTGCTGGGAGGCCAAACTCATAGGGGAGGTGCCTATACTAGGGTGTGTAATTGAAAGGTTAAGATTGATTATCCGCATACTAAGTATGATGATTCAGGGTTACTCCTGACGGATGTGTCAAATTTTTTGGTGAAAGTGTACCACCTCTACAGAGTGTCAAGCTATTCGAATAGTCGCGTCCGCGGTTATGGACAGTTGGAGTGGCCATACTGTTCCGTTGTCAGATGTTTTCAAAATGATCTGTGACTTGAAAGATGACTTTGACTTGACCACAACCGAGTTGTGGACATGAGATCTAAGTTCCCACTTAAGTACTGTAGAGAACTAAATTAGGTCTTTACTCTTCAAGCTTTATGAAATAAACCTGGCATTTTGCAAACAAACCTAGAACTTATGATTCCCACTAGTTTTACTTCTACTTATACTAGTGGTAGTTTGCGAGTACTTAAAGAGTACTCATGGCTTTGTCCCTGGCTATTCCCATGGCCAGACTATGAGGAGGATTACCCGGAAGATGGATAGCAGGAGGTCTATGACAACTAGGATCATCTCCCATCGTCAGCATTGCCTGTGATCATGAAGATGAAGCCCCGCTATGTTTACTTTCTGCTGCTTTGATTGTATTAAGACTGGATCATGAGATCATTTATTTGTAAGACCTTATTATGGTTTGTAATGGATGATGTACTGTGGTACCACTTCTGTTATGTCTCGCAAAAATGGTAATCTAGGGATTGCGATGTGTGGCATAACAGGCATCTGGACTTAAAAATCTGGGTGTTGACAAGTTGGTATCAGAGCCATCCTGACCATAGGAGACCCTAGTTAAAATGGACGCCTGAAAAACCTAGCTTCAAAACAAACAAAGTTAGTATTTACAAAAACCTATTCTCATTATTATCCTTGAGATTCTTTCAAAAAGAGATCACTTGATACTCAAAATTCTTACAATTCTACATAAAATTTGATACACATGATCACTCCACTAACTTACTCATCTTAATTGCTTATAGATGGAGGTCAAATACACCAAGTTTTACCAGTTGGGCAATGGAGAACAGCTTATCTTTGAGAGGGATCTGGATTCACTCTTAGAGCATCTTGAGCGCCCGCACCCAGAGTTCTTCGAAGCACAATTTAAGGACCACGCGGGAGGGGAGCTACAGTGGCTGATTGTTGCCGACCTGAGAGGCATAATGGAGCCACCTCTTTCTGACAAGATTTAGTTCAGCGTTCGGGAGAACAACTAGCTAGATGGATTAGCCAGGGCTATGCAAGAAGGTCTCGCTCGCTTGTGTGCTCACAACATCAATCAGATCATCGGCACCCGTTTTGTTCACTATGCAAGACGTGACTCAATGGGACAGCCTCTATCCATGCCCACCCATCCAGAGTTGAGGCACCACGTGGACCACATGGACTTGATGCTACATGAGACACAAAAGGAGTTGGACAATGCACATGATCACGTCAACCAGAGCAATGTTGCAGCTGTTGAAAGGAAGGAAACCATCGCCATCCTCGCCAAGGAGCGCAAGTCACTTTGCAGTCAGTGCGACAAAAAGGATTGTGTCATTTCCCGTCTTCATCAGAAGATAGCCACCTTGGAGGAGACCATCCACGACCAGGAGATCCAGCTGGAGGAGCAGCAGGAGGAGGTGGGTGAAGACATCCGTGGGGATATTCACTCTTACCTCCGTGATGACAATGACTACCTAGAGGATGAAGCCATGGAGGACAACACTGATGAGGATGATGTTGCCTTCATTGATGATGATTAGTCGCACCTGAGAACTATTGTATGTGTGAGTTGTACCCGGTCCCACTGTATCGTAGCTTCATAGAATGGTTCTTAAAACCATTTGTTTCCTTGTTGTGGTGTGTGTTTGTATTGGGTGCTATGAATGAATGAATAAATGAAAATAAAGTTCTTAGTTTGCAAGACCTGAGTCATACTCAAAGTTTAAACTTTTTGAAAACAAACCCATGAACCCTAGAAATTTCCCTCATGTCTCACTATCTATCTCAATCTTCAGATGACTCGTGGAAATCTCGGAGGAAGCAGTTCATCTCAGGACCCCATGCTGCAGATTCTGCAAATGTTAGTTTCTGACCGTGAAGTTGGAAGAGCTAAACGTCAAGCCAACTTAGCCACTTTTCAACAGATAGCTCAGATGGCCCACCATAATCAAGGCCATGGAAACCAGATCACCATGGATCCAAACTTAAGAACTTCCAGAATACCAACCCACCCATGTTTAGTAAGTCCGAGGAGCCTCTAGATGCTGATGATTGGCTACGAACCATGGAGAACAATCCAGAAGTTGCAGGAGTTGATGCAAATGAGAAGGTGTTGTTTGCCACCCACTATCTGTCAGGCTTTGCAAGATCTTGGTGGAATAGTACCCGTACAATGAATGGAGGTCAGATGATGACTTGGGAGGAGTTCAAACTCAAGTTCAGCAGGAACCATGTGCCCCTGGGTCTAATCAAAAGGATGAGAGATGAATTCAGAGACTTGAAACAAGGAAGGATGACTGTGGTTGAGTATCGTGACAAATTTCTATCACTAGCCAGATATACCCCTGATGAGATTGACAATGAAGCCAAGAAGAAGGAAAGATTCCTAAATGGTCTACATGATGAGATGCAGACAGTGCTAGTCAACATTCCATTTGATGACCTTGAAGCCTTAGTGGATTCTGCAATTCAGATGGAAGGCAAGATCAACTAGGCCAGTGAGAACCGCAAGCGCAGGATGATGCATCAACCAGGACCCCACCATATCCCGAAGTATCGCCCCAACCCGTCTGCAAGTTATGCACCCAGAAACAATAGACCCCCAATGAACCGCCCGAACTATCCCAACCGTGGAGGATGAAACCCAAGGCCCGGAGGAAACCACAACAACAACCCCGACAAATCCAAAAATTTCAATAATGCACCGCCCAAGTCCAACAACAACAACAACAATACTTCCGCAAGGACTGGAAGCAATGTTGTGCCCGTCGCAGGGAAAGACAAGTCAATGATAACTTGTTTTGAATGCGGAGTCACGGGTCACTACTCCAATGAGTGCCCCAAGAAGCTTGCCACAACAACCAATGTGAATACACCTGCCCAACAACAATGTCGTGTCTAGCCTGGAAAAAGATTCGCCCCAGGAAACTCGCACAATCGTAATGGCCGTCTGTTCCACATGAATGTTGAAGAAGCCCAAGAAGCGCCAGATGTCGTGCTGGGTATGTTTTCTGTTAATTCAGTTCTAGCAAGAGTGTTGTTTGATTCTGGAGCATCGCACTCGTTTGTTATAGAAGAATTTGCATGCACTAGTAAGATTCAACCAACAAATCTGAAGCATGTTATGATAGTTCAAATCTCTGGTTTAACCACCAAAGCTAGAAAAGTTTGCAAGGCCGTACCTATCAGAATACATGGGATAGATTTTTATGCCAATCTAATAGTACTTGGAACAAAGGTTTGGAAGTAGTGATAGGGATGGATTGGAAGTCGAAACATCAAGGATTAATCGACTGTGCTAAGAAGGCCATAACCATGACCAGTAGCACCGGAGTATTAGTAGAACATGTATCTGAGACTTTGCCCCGTCAATTCAAGTGCAACAAGATTCTAATCAAGACCACCATTGACCAAGTCAGAGTAGTCTGTGAATACCCCGTCGTATTCCCAGATGAATTGTCCGGTATGCCCCTATATCGGGATATCGAGTTCATCATTGAACTAATCCCTAGAACCGGACCCATAGCTCAGAGACCCCATAGTATGAACCCATCTAAACTAGTGGAGCTGAAGAAGCAACTTGGTGATATGCTAGGAAAAGGACTGATTCAACCAAGTGCATCGCCATGGGGATCACCTATTTTGTTTGTTGATAAGAAGGATGGTGCCAACTGTCTTTGTACGGATTACCGAAAGTTGAATGACGTCACCATCAAGGACAAGTGCCCTTTGCCTAAGATAGAAGATTTGTTTGATCAACTGACTGGAGCCAGAGTGTTTTCTAAGATTGACCTTAGAACTGGTTATCACCAACTGAAGATTCGTGCAACAAATATCCCAAAGACTGCCTTCACCACCAGATATGGATTGTATAAGTACAATGTCATGTCTTTTGGATTAACCAATGCCCCGCTTATTTCATGAATCTCATGAATACGATTTTTATGAATTTTATGGATAAGTTTGTCGTTGTGTTTATCAACGACATTCTGATCTACTCCAAATCAGAAGAGGACCATGAGCAACATCTGAGAACCATCCTTGAAACCCTTAGAGAGCTTCAGTTGTATGCCAAGTTCAGCAAGTGTGAATTCTGGTTAAAAGAAGTAGGATTCCTAGGCCATATCCTGTCAGCAGGAGGAGTCGCTGTTGATCCCGCCAAGACCAAAGATGTTGAAGAATGGAAAGCCCCAACCACCCAAACAGAAGTCCGCGCATTTCTTGGATTAGCCGGATACTACCGCAAGTTCGTAGAAGGATTCTTGAGCATCGCAAGACCGATGACCCAGTTGTTGAAGAAAGATAAGAAGTTTGAATGGACTGACAAATGTGAAGCAAGTTTTCAAGACCTCAAGAAGAGATTGATTTCAGCCCCAATTTTGATCATGCCGGATATTAAGAAGCCTTTTGATGTGTATTGTGATGCATCCAAGATTGGTCTCGGATGTGTATTAATGCAAGAAGGCAAAGTTATATTCTATATGTCCAGACAACTGAAGCAGCATGAGCTGAACTATCCTACCCATGACCTAGAACTGGCAGCCGTAGTTTTAGCTTTGAAGACATGGCGTCATTACCTGATGGGTAACCGCTATGAGATTTATTCGGATCACAAAAGTCTAAAGTATATATTCACCCAGAAGGAGTTGAATATGAGGAAAAGGAGATGAATAGAGTTAATCAAGGAGTATGACCTTGACATTCACTATCACCCCGGCAAAGCCAATGTGGTAGCGGATGCTCTTAGCAGATTGCCGTGTATATTAAATACCATGATAAAGGAAGCCCAGCCAAGTCTGCACGAGGAGATGGAGAATTTCAGAGTGGAGCTAGTTAGTGAAGGATTCTTAGCTAGCATAGAACTCCAACCCACTTTGATTAGTCAGATAAAAGAGGCCCAGAAATGAAACGCAAGTATCATGGAATCAAGTGTCGTATCAAAACAGGGAAGGTACCTGGATTCACCGAAGATGAAGAAGGAGTTCTGTGGTACAAAGGACGTATCTGTGTTCTAGCAGATTCGGAGTTGAAACAAGTCATTATGCAAGAAGCTCATGATACTCTTTATTCTATCCACCTGGGAGGAACAAATATGTATCAGGATTTGAAGGAGCAATTTTGGTGGCACAAAATGAAGAGAGAAGTCAGAAGCTACATAGCCAAGTGTGATATCTATCAGAGAGTCAAAGCAGAACATCAGAGACCCGCATGAATTTTGCAACCATTGCAGATTCCAGAATGGAAGTGGGATTCTGTCGGAATGGACTTTATCACAGGTTTGCCTACATCTAGTAGGGGAAATGACTCTATTTGGGTCATAGTAGATATACTATCCAAGGTAGACCATTTCATACCCGTCAAGACAACCTACCAAAGTTCGAAGCTAGCAGAGTTGTATATTGCAAGGATAGTTAGCCTGCATGGAACCCCCAAGACCATAGTGTCAGACCGAGGAACCCAGTTTACCTCAAGATTTTGGCAGAAAGTCTAAGAAGGATTAGGAACCCTGAATTTTAGCACAGCTTATCACCCGCAAACCGACGGACAAACAGAAAGAGTCAACCAGATCTTAGAAGATATGTTGAGAGGTTGTGTGCTAGAGTATGGATCTACGTGGGAGGATTGTCTGCCTTTCGCGGAATTCTCTTACAACAATAGGTATCAAGCCAGTTTGCAAATGGCCCCATTTGAGTTCTTATATGGAAGAAAGTGTCATACCCCGTTGAATTGGTTGCAAGTAGGAGAGAGTCAGATCTTTGGACCCGACATTCTATGAGAAGCCAAAGAGAAGGTTCACAAAGTCCGTGAGCACCTCAAGACCGCTCAATCCAGACAGAAGAGTTATGCAGATAAAAGACGTCGAGACTTGACATTCAATGTCGGAGATTTTTTGTATCTCAAAGTATCACCCTTGAAGGGAATGCAGTGTTTTCGTCGGAAAGGAAAGCTAGCCCCCAGATATATTGGACCCTTCAAGATTTTGAATTGCCGAGGAGAAGTATCCTATCAATTGGAACTACCTGAGGAGATGTCAGTCGTGCATAATGTGTTCCATATCTCGTTACTTCGCAAGTGCTTAGAAGTTCCAGAGAAGACCGAAGTTTTCAAGAACATCAATCACTAAGCCATAGATATCGATAAGGATCTAACTTATCATGAAGTGCCCATCCGTATATTGGAAGAAGCATTTAGAACCACCCAGACCAGAAGTATCAAGTTTCTCAAGATCCAATAGAGTAACCATACTGAAGAAGAAGCCACCTGGGAACGAGTTTCCAAATCTCTTTAGTTCCTAGTTTTTCTTAAATCTCGGAACGAGATTCTGTTTAAGGAGGGAAGGTTTGTAACATCCCAAAAATATTAATCAAGCTTATCAAGTTATAATCACCCAAGTTTAGGGTTAACAAAAACTTTTATGGTTAAACTTAATATGAATGCATGTGTGATTTGAATTAGTGTATGAATGTTTGCAATTGTCATGATTGATTCTTACTAACGATAAGGATTGGTTTAAAGATGAATACTACATCATCTAGATCATTCCTAAGTAGAATCAAATGAAAATAAAATCAAATATAAGTCATATGATCAAATGGTCATTTTGGCCAAACTTATCCACTAGACCACTTTGGGTGTTCCTAGTAAAGGATTTCCAACAGAAACAGTTCCAATTATTTTCACCCCTTGCTAGACCAAGTAAAAGTGAATACAAGCAAACTTTACAAAGTGGCAGAAACTATTTTCAAATCTATTTAAGAGGCAGTGCAAAATTGAATCAAGTTCATATGTATAGATCATCACTTTTCAAAAAACATTCAAATCATTTCCCCTTGACAATTCCCAGCAACCACAGACTACTAAGCAAGCAACAAGATCACTCACCAAAATTCATTAAAAAATTGAAAGTTGAATTCATGTGGCCATTTGGTCGAACACCTAGTAGGCACAGTACAACCTCACCAACTATACACTATTTGGAGCTATCAATTGCTCAGCTTTTGTACTGCAATCAACACATTGAATTGTCCTAGATCATCCCTGGTACTTGGCCACGCAAACGAGAGGCATCACTGGCCACATTGACCAGTGCCACACCCATACCGAACCAGCCATGCCGGTCGAGCACGAACCACTCGCAGCGTGCTGCACCGCCCTCACCCATGATGTCCAGCAAGCCGCCGTGACCTCACCGCCACCCCCTGTCTACCCCTTGACCCAAGGCGAGAAGTGGAGACGCTGAAAACCGCATGCCCATTTAATCCCTGGCCATGTCGAGCGCACGACGGAGCACCGCAGCTGCCTCGCACTCACATGCCACGCCTCGCTCTCTCCGCCCGTACCCACGATCTCCGTAGCCCTAGTGACTGCCTAGACATGACCGTTCGCCACCGTGCCCCGTGACCACCGTACCAAGTGACAAATGCCCGAGTACCCGAACAAAGCACCGACGTCGCCCGACCGATGGAGACCGCCCCTTGCCGTGCCGTCACTCGCGTGATGATCGCCATAGTTCACTGCACCGACCCATGCTCTCCGCCGTGATGAACGCGACCTGTAGCAACGTCACCGGAGACGCTAGACCATGCCGCACTGCTGCCACCCCGGGTGTATAAATAGAGGCCACCCCAGCCCTCATTCTCCACACCATTCCACTCCCCTCTCAAACCTCCCAGACCTTTCTCCGGAGCAAGGCGAGCACTATCCCCCGGGAATTTTACCGGAGCCCGCCGCCGCAGTTGAGGAAGGAGGCCAGCGATTGGAGCCACCCCAGGAGCTTCCGTGACTGCCAATCTAACCGCCTTCGATGACCACCCCATTCGCCCCCATCGCGCACCCTAGCTGGAGCCCCGGTAAGTCCCTAGCAACCCGCACCTCCCTTTTAGGGTTCGTATCTCGCCGGAGCTGTTCGACGGAGACGACGAACCTCAGCCATAGGATCCTATTCTAATCGTAGGGCTAGGATTGCTAGATACCGTTTCGGTTAGAATGAGCCACTGACGAGTAGGACCTGCTTGTCAGCAGCCCGCTGTGCTAGCGCTGTGCAGTTCGGCCGGCGCAATTAGTTTCCCGCGCAGAGCCCGTTGATTCAAATAGGATTTTTCCATTTTAGTTAAAACCAGGTTCTGTCAATAGATTCAAAATTCAATTCAAAGAGATTCACTGAACCAAATTGCATGATTCCAATTTTGTTGGAAAGGTATTGAAATTATCTAATATCTCCTGTTGGATTCAAACCATTTAGAATTATAGATCACCTATACCAAAAATAACAAATAGAGCCTTTTGACACTTCAAACATTTTTCTAAAATAAACTATAAATGTTTTTGAGATGATTCCACCTCTCAAAAATCACATTTGCCATGCGCTACATGAATATGTAAAAAGATTGGGCTTTACAAATATGAAACATGGCTTAGTATTAAAAGAGTGCTATATAGGCATTTCTAGTCACTTTAATATTATTAAAGTAATATTACATTTTGTAATATATGATCACCATTTTCAATCACATTCCCAAGTATTGGAATAGATGGTGACGACATGTGTCAACATGATCCACTATTTTAATTGGAGAATATTAAAACGTAAGGATTTAAAATGAGTAGAAATTACTTTTATAAAATAAGAAGAGTAAGAAAATGTGAATATTCCACATGATGATTGGGATGATGCTAGACCATCTAGTATGAGCCCTTGTGTGCTAAATAGAAGTAGTGAAGTGTTGTTTGGTGATTGTGTACATTGAATGTGTTTACAGACGCTAGTACCGACCTGAGCTACAATGAGGAGGATGATACATTGCAAATGTATCTATAATTTTTGATGTTCCATTCTTAGTTTTATCCACTTTCTTGTGTTTTGTTCCAACTTTGGAGTACTTTTCATATGATTTCTTAGACTAACCTATTAACAAGATCCACAGTGCCAGCTGCCTGTTTTCTGCTGTTTTTGGTTCCACGAAAGTCAGAAAATGAATATTCTCGGAATTGGATGGGACAAAAGCCAAAGTGCCTATTTTTCCGGAAGGTATCAAGTGCCACAATACAAGACGGAGAGGAGCCAGGGGCTAGCCACACCACCTGGCTGCACGGCCAGGCCTGGCCCGCGCCACGGGGTGGTCTGGCCGACCCCAGCACCCCCTCGGTCTCTCCTTCCGCCTATAAGTTGCCCTCGGGACGAAAACCCTAGGTACCCGATAAAAAATCCACGAAAGAGTCTGTAGCCGCCGGCATCTCCATCCCTAGATCAGGAGGGATCTGAAGCTCTTCCCGGCACCCTGCCAGAGAGGGGAATTCACCCTGGAGGCCTTCTTCATCACCGTGCAAGCCTCTGGTGTGATGCGTGAGTAGTTCATCCTTGGATACGGATCCATGTAGTAGCTAGAAGGCTGGTTTCTCCTCCTTTGTGCTTTCATGTTTAGATCTTGTGAGCTCCGTTCATGATCAAGATCATCTATTTGTAATTCATACATGTTGTGTTTGCGGGGATCCGATGGATATTGAGATGCTATTTCAGATTGATTATTGATTCTATCATGTCTTTGTTATTTGTTATCTTACATGCTTTCCGTTGTTAGTAGCTATCTTGGCCAAGTAGATGCTAGCAACTCCAAGAGTTAGTATTTATGCCCGATAGTGGATTCATGCCTCTGGTAATCTGGGGAAGTGACAGAAATCTCTAAGGTACTATATGTGCTGTTGCTACTAGGGATAAAACAACAATCCTTTGTTCATAGAACAATCGTATTGTTTACTTTACACACAGTTTGTAAGGCAATAATCTGTTGCTTGCAACTTAATACAAGAGGGGGTTCAGATGATAACCTGAAGGTGGATTATTAGTCATAGATACAGTTGGATGGCGGTCTATGTATTATGTTGTATTGCCTAATCAAGTCTCAAAGGAGTCAAGATGATTAGTATATGCATGTATTGCTTTCTCGGTGTTTCTCAATTGCCCCGCTGTAATTTGTTCACCCAGCATGTTATCTATCTAAGGAGAGCCACCTCTAGTGAACTATGGATCCCGGTCCTTTACTTTACATACAATCTACAAACTATTTCTGCTTTGTGTTTACTTTCTGTAAACTTTTACTTCTTTCCATTCGATACGTTTAATCCTTTGTTTTCCGCAAAACACGGTGAGATTAACAACCTCATCGCAAGTGGGGGACAAAGTTCTGTGGTTGTGTTGTGCAGGTCTCCACGTTGCTACTAGCACCGGTAGTGCGCCCTGCCAAAGCTCAGCTAGTAACACCTTTGAGGTGTTTCCTTGCTCCTACTGGTTCGATTAAACCTTGGTTTCATAACTGAGCGAAACTTGCTGCTGTTCTCATCATACCTTCCTCTTGGGGTTCCCAACAAGCTCTACATCAACACCACGCACCAAGCACTTTTCTGGGCACCGTGTATTGAGCCATTAAGTGATTTTCTGGCGCCGTTGCCGGGGAACAAAGAAGAAGAAACTCCCACGCCAACACCGCACCAGAGATTTTCTGGCGCCGTCGCCGGGGAGTCAAGGACATCTTCACAAGGGGAGTCCCTCATAACCAATCTCTTTACTTTGTTGTTTTTGTTTTGCTTAGTTTCTTTTTACTTTGTTTGCTTGTTTTGTTCTTCAAAAAACACAAAAAAATTAGTTTTACTTGTTTGCTTTCTTATTTGAAAACCCAAAAAAATGACTACTCTTGAAAACACTAAGTTGTGTGACTTCACTAGCACCAACAACAATGATTTTATGAGCACTCCTATTGCTCCACCTATGGCTGAAAATACTTTCTTTGAGATAAAACCTGCTTTGCTCAATCTTGTTATGAGAGAACAATTTTCTGGTATTGGTAATGAAGATGCTGCTTCCCATCTAAATAACTTTGTTGAACTTTGTGAGATGCAAAAGCATAGGGATATAGATGGTGATATTATTAAGCTGAAATTGTTTCCTTTCTCTTTGAGAGGAAAAGCTAAAGAGTGGTTGAATTCCTTAACTAGGAATAGTATTGATTCTTGGACTAAGTGCAAAGATGCTTTTATTGGAAAATACTATCCCCCTGCTAAGATTATATCCATGAGAAGTGAAATAATGAAGTTTAAACAACTTGATAATGAGCATGTTGCTCAAGCTTTGGAAAGAATGAAATCTTTGGTAAATAATTGTCCCACTCATGGACTGACTGCTTGGATGATCATCCAAACTTTTTATGCAGGATTGAACTATTCTTCAAGGAACCTATTGGATTCAGCTGCTGGAGGTACCTTTATGACCATCACTTTGGGTGCTGCAACAAAACTATTGGATAATATGATGGTTAATTATTCTGAATGGCATACTAAGAGAGCTCCACAAGGTAAGAAGGTAAATTCTGTTGAAGAAACCTCCTCCTTGAGTGACAAGATTGATATAATTATGTCTATGCTTATTAATGGGAAAGCCCATATTGATCCAAATAATGTTCCTTTAGCCTCTTTGGTTGCTCAAGAAGAGCAAGTTGATGTGAACTTCATAAGAAATAACAACTTTGGCAACAATACTTATGGTAATAATGCTTATAGGAACAATTTTGGTAACAACAATGGTAATGCTTATGGAAATTCTTACAACAATAATAAGAGTGCTCCCTCTGAACTTGAAGTTATGGTTAAAGAGTTTATTAGTAAACAAACTGCTTTCAATAAAACTATTGAGGAAAAACTCTCTAATGTTGAAAGAAATATAGCATCTTTAGCTGAAGCTCAATCTTCTTTGAATAAAATGGCTGCTAAACCTGAAACTAATGACAATCCCTTTGCAGCTACTAATGCCATACAAGTAGGAATTGATGAAAATGTTAGACTATTAGCTGAATTACATGCTAAGTGGGAAAGAGAAGATGAAATTGCTAGAAACATTAGTGTTTCTACTATCACCACCACTAGTGTTGAGGCTAGTAATAGTGCTACTACTTTAGATGATAAAGTTGATTTTGATCTTGATGGTTGCAACATATCTGAAGTTATTAAGTTCCTACAAAAGCTTGCTAAAAGTGCTAATGCTAGTGCTATGAACATGCCTTTTACAAAACACATTACTGATGCTCTCATAAAGATTAAAGAAGAAAAGATGAAACATAAAGCTTCTATTCCTATAAAGCAAGAATATGGTTGGGAACCCATCATTAATATGAAAGTGAATGACTTGATTTCAAAGCTTTGTGGGATCTTGATAGTAGTGTTTCTATTATACCTAGAAGGATTTATGATATGCTTGATTTGCCTCCTCTTGAAGATTGTTATTTGAATGTCCCACTTGATGCTAATGCTAAAAAGAAACTCATGGGGAGTCTTAATGATGTTCTTATTATGGTTAATGATTCCTATGTCCCCATTGATTTCTATGTTTTGGATGTTGAATACAATGCTTCTTGTCCTATTACTTTGGGAAGACCTTTTCTTAGAACTGTTGGTGCCATCATTGATATGAAAGAAGGCACCATTAAATATCAACTCCCACTCAAGAAAGGTATAGAACATTTCCCTAAAAATAGAGAAAAGATTTATTTTGCTTCTCCTATGAAAACAAAATTTGGTCTTAATGCTTCTTCATTGGAAAACACTTGATTCTTTCTTTGCTTCTTATGCCTAACTTAAAGGCGTTAAAGAAAGGTACTTGTTGGGAGATAACCCAAGAGTTTTAGTTGAGTCTTGGAAGTTATTACCTCTGTAATAATCTCTCCTTATCCTTTTTATTTGCTTTTTGTGCCAAGAGTAACCTCTAATGAGAGTGAAGTAATGATTGGGAAAGTTGCTGTCCCGAAACAGATTTTTGTGCTTCACCGTAAAAATTTCTGAGAGAGTTCTGTATGTCGGATTGAGCTGTAATTGTTTGTTCTTATGCCCCAGGTTGTTATCTAACTTTCGTTAGTTCAACACTTTTTGATTTTAGCAACAGAAGGTCTTCGAAAAAATTTGTATTTACCTGCTGGTCTGTTTTGACAGATTTCTGCCATTTTTGCATTTGCTTCTTGTTGGTTCCTTCTTGAGTTCCTTTGGGGAATTGAGCTTTTTTTAGGAAAGTGCTACAGTAGCTAGTGTTCTAATGGAAGTTTATTTGGTGTTAGAACTGAACCTTGAGACTTATTTATCTTAAGTGCACTAATGTTGCTAATGAGATTGTGTGAAGTTTTGTATGAAGGAAAAATTTCAGGTGTATGGAAGGAATGAGTAATGAGATGAAGGATGGACTAAAGCTCAAGCTTGGGGATGCCACGCGTGTCACCCCAAGAAATATCCAAGAAGTACAAGCGTCAAAGCTTGGGGATGCCCAAGGCATCCCCTTCTTCATCAATAAAAATTCCAGGTTTCTTCCAAACGCTTCATTTTTATTGTTTCATGCACAATTATGTTTTTCTTGGAGCGTCTTCTTTTTCGTTTTTGTTTTGGTTTGTAGTTTTCTTGGTTTGCTTAGTTTTCTTAATAAGTTGGTTGGACCCCCTCTTTCTTACATTGGTTTGCAAATAGTTTGGTTTGGTTTGCAAAAGAGTAGGAAAGTTCATGCTTATGTGGTAAAAAGAGATCGTTTTTGACTGTGGCTATGCTTTGTCATGCCATGCTTGATATTGTTTTGGCTTTATTCTTAGTATTCTTTGTTGTAGCATGACTTGTTATAAACAATTGAGATTGATTAATGTGCCTTGGATGAATCATGCATTGTTTTAGCATATTAAAGCATAGTATAGTGGTATTCTCCTTTGATGCTTTATTTGGGTTGACTTGGCACATGCTCACACTATGTTATGACTATCTCAAGTCACCATAGCCTTTATGATCCTTTAGTTTTCAACTTGTAGTATCACTTTATGCTTTGATCAATGATGTTTTGTCGCTCTGCATGATTATGACCATTATTGCTCTCTTAGTCTGTCGCTCCCAGTCTTTTGCTAGCCTCCACAACCAAGTATGAGTTCCACTCTTGCATCCAACTCCCTAAGCCAAGTTTTTCCAAAGAGTCCACCATACCTACCTACTAGCTTATGCTATTCCAAGTTTATTCATGCTTTTGTCTACCTTTCACTTGTTATGAGAAAACTAGTGATTAAAGCTCTCACGAACTTGATGGCACACTTTACTTTATTGCCTCTAATAAACTTGAACCATTGGGTCCTTCTTTGTTGCGTATATGCTTGCGCTTTATAAGTTGAAATTAGCAGAACCATTTACCATGGGGAACGCTTTCAACATTGCACTTGTACTTTGTACCCCGTTGATATTATGTTCTTTTGCTTACAGATCCCGGCGGTGTGAAATAAATGTGGCACTTGTAAGATCATGGAGTTTGTATGTATGTTAGAGAAACGCATGGGCTGCTAGCCTAAGCCATGCCTAATCATGGTGGAAACTTGAAGCATCACCATAATGAGAACTCTATGAAGCATCCTCAATAAAAACCTATGCAAATAGCAAATAAAAAGATCGCTGAGATTCTCATTGTCTGCTTGCCTTGTCATTTTGATTATGGGAAAGCTCCCGTATCATGTGCAAGGGGTACCCCGTTGGCTGTTCTTAATGATACACATGTACTTACAATGACAAGAGCTTACAATTTTAGATGTTCCATGCTTAGTTTTATCCACTTTCTTGTGTTTTGTTCCAACTTTGGAGTACTTTTCATATGATTTCTTGGACTAACCTATTACCAAGAGCCACAGTGCCAGCTGCCTATTTTCTGCTGTTTTTGGTTCCAGCAAAGTCAGAAAATGAATATTCTCGGAACTGGACGGACAAAAGCCGAAGTGCCTATTTTTCCGGAAGGGATCAAGTGCCAGAATACGAGACGGAGAGGGGCCAGGGGCCACCACCACCTGGCATGCCAGGCTGGCCCGCGCCAGGGGGTGGTCTAGCCGACCCCAGCACCCCCTCGGCCTCTCCTTCCGCCTATAAGTTGCCCTCGGGACGAAACCCCTAGGTACCCGATCAAAAATCCATGAAAGAGTCTGTAGCCGCCGTCATCTCCATCCCTAGATCGAGAGGGATCTGAAGCTCTTCCCAGCACCATGTTGGAGAGGGGAATTCACCCTTGAGGCCTTCTTCATCACCATGCAAGCCTCCGGTGTGATGCGTGAGTAGTTCATCCTTGGACTACGGATCCATGTAGTACCTAGATGGCTGGTTTCTCCTCCTTTGTGCTTTCATGTTTAGATCTTGTGAGCTCCATTCATGATCAAGATCATCTATTTGTAATTCATACATGTTGTGTTTGTGGGGATCCGATGGATATTGAGATGCTATTTCAGATTGATTATTGATTCTATCATGTCTTTGTTATTTTTGATCTTGCATGCTTTCCGTTGTTAGTAGCTATCTTGGCCAAGTAGATGCTAGCAACTCCAAGAGTTAGTATTTATGCTCGATAGTGGGTTCATGCCTCTGGTAATCTGGGGAAGTGACAGAAATCTCTAAGGTACTAGATGTGCTGTTGCTACTAGTGAGAAAACAACAATCATTTATTCATAGAACAATCATATTGTTTACTTTACACGCAGTTCGTAAAGCAATAATCTGTTGCTTGCAACTTAATACCGGAGGGGGTTCGGATGATAACCTGAAGGTGGATTATTAGTCATAGATGCAGTTGGATGGCGGTCTATGTATTATGTTGTATTGCCCAATCAAGTCTCAAAGGAGTCAAGATGATTAGTATATCTATGTATTGCTTTCTCGGTGTTTGTCAATTGCCCCGCTGTAATTTGTTCACCCAGCATGTTATCTATCTAAGGAGATCCACCTCTAGTGAACTATGGATCCCGGTCCTTTACTTTACATACAATCTACAAACTGTTTCTTCTTTGTGTTTACTTTCTGCAAACTTTTACTTCTTTCCATTCGATACGTTTAATCCTTTGTTTTTCGCAAAACACGGTGAGATTGACAACCTCATCGCAAGTTGGGGACAAAGTTCTGTGGTTGTGTTGTGCAGGTCTCCATGTTGCTACTAGCACCGGTAGTGCGCCCTGCCAAAGCTCAGCTAGTAACACGTTTGAGGTGTTTCCTTGCTCCTACTGGTTCGATTAAACCTTGGTTTCATAACTGAGGGAAACTTGCTGTTTTGCTCATCATACCTTCCTCTTGGGGTTCCCAACGAGCTCTACATCAACACCACGCACCAAGCACTTTTCTGGGCACTGTGTGTTGAGCCATCAGAGGAGTACTTCGAGGAGGAAGAGGAGAACTTCAACGACTACAACCAACAAGGCAAGCTATCAGTGCAAGCTATAACTAGGCATGCTATATATGCCAGCCCTTATACCAGATGCATTAGGCATGCTGGGTTATGTCACTTTATTTATAACATTCCCAGTTTTACTCCAAGCTTTACTTTCCCCTTTATTTCCATTTCTTACCTAGTTAATGAATTACTACTAGTGGAAACTAGATTGGATCCTATCAAGATCATAGGACTAGTCTTGGATACTTATACTTTGCTAGCACCCCCAATAGTGATACCCTCAATATTAGTGGCTAGTACTAAGCTAAACACTTGATTACTTTAGATGAGAATACTTGGTGAATATGTAAAAATATTGTGTTTTACAAATATGAAACATGGCTTAGTATTAAAAGAGTGCTATATAGGCATTTCTAGTCACTTTAATATTATTAAAGTAATATTACATCTTGTAATATATGATCACCATTTTAAATCACATTCCCAAGTATTGGAATAGATGGTGATGACATGTGTCAACATGATCCACTATTTTAATTGGAGAATATTAAAACTTAAGGATTTAAAATGAGTAGAAATTACTTTTCTAAAATAAGAAGAGTAAGAAAATGTGAATATTCCACATGATGATTGGGATGATGCTAGATCATCTAGTATGAGCCCTTGTGTGCTAAATAGAAGTAGTGAAGTGTTGTTTGGTGACTGTGTACATTGAATGTGTTTATCGACGCTAGTACCGACCTGAGCTACAACGAGGAGGAGTACTTCGAGGAGGAAGAGGAGC
Organism: Avena insularis; assembly: GCA_023614405.1. Lineage (NCBI taxonomy): Eukaryota > Viridiplantae > Streptophyta > Magnoliopsida > Poales > Poaceae > Avena > Avena insularis. The sequence goes on along the minus strand of CM042690.1, from coordinate 604,324,874 downwards.
ACTTCAACGACTACAACCAACAAGGCAAGCTATCAGTGGAAGCTAGAACTAGGCATGCTATATATGCCAGCCCTTATACCAGATGCATTAGGCATGCTGGGTTATGTCACTTTACTTATAACATTCCCAGTTTTACTTCAAGCTTTACTTTCCCCTTTATTACCATTTCTTACCTAGTTAATGAATTACTACTAGTGGAAACTAGATTGGATTCTATCAAGATCATAGGACTAGTCTTGGATACTTATACTTTGCTAGCACCCCCAATAGTGATACCCTCAATATTAGTGGCTAGTGCTAAGCTAAAACTTGATTACTTTAGATGGGAATACTTGGTGAATATGTAAAAATATTGGGTTTTACAAATATGAAACATGGCTTAGTATTAAAATAGTCCTATATAGGCATTTCTAGTCACTTTAATATTATTAAAGTAATATTACATCTTGTAATATATGATCACCATTTTAAATCACATTCCCAAGTATTGTAATAGATGGTGATGACATGTGTCAACATGATCCACTATTTTAATTGGAGAATATTAAAACTTAAGGATTTAAAATGAGTAGAAATTACTTTTCTAAAATAAGAAGAGTAAGAAAATGTGAATATTCGACATGATGATTGGGATGATGCTAGATCATCTAGTATGAGCCCTTGTGTGCTAAATAGAAGTAGTGAAGTGTTGTTTGGTGATTGTGTACATTGAATGTGTTTATAGACGCTAGTACCGACCTGAGCAACAACGAGGAGGAGTACTTCAAGGAGGAAGAGGAGAACTTCAACGACTACAACCAACAAGGCAAGCTATCAGTGCAAGCTAGAACTAGGCATGCTATATATGTCAGCCCTTATACCAGATGCATTAGGCATGCTGGGTTATGTCACTTTACTTATAACATTCCTAGTTTTACTCCAAGCTTTACTTTCCCCTTTATTACCATTTCTTACCTAGTTAATGAATTACTACTAGTGGAAACTAGATTGGATCCTATCAAGATCATAGGACTAGTCTTGGATACTTATACTTTGCTAGCACCCCCAATAGTGATACCCTCAATATTAGTGGCTAGTGCTAAGCTAAAACTTGATTACTTTAGATGGGAATACTTGGTGAAAATGATTATGAATACCTTGGAATGAAGATTCATTCTAGTGAAATGTTTTGACATGTGTTGTGAAACACAATGGTTTGATGATGAAACTGATGAGGCATGAGCCTTGACTTTAATAAAAACTGATGGTTGGGTTCAGTTGCGATACCATTCCAATTTTACCGTATAGCCACAATACCTGAGTTGGGTAGGGCTTGACTAGAAGTTTATATGTCTTAGTATGGCTTCCCTTGTGGAAGAGGTTGAGTTGAGGCTAACTCGTGATGAATGTCCACCTATGAAGTACCAATGATGGCAGATGGCCATGGCTGGGAGGCCAAACTCATAGGGGAGGTGCCTATACTAGGGTGTGTAATTGAAAGGTTAAGATTGATTATCCGCATACTAAGTATGATGATTCAGGGTTACTCCTGACGGATGTATCGAATTTTGTGATGAAAGTGTACCACCTATGTAGAGTGTCAAACTATTCGAATAGCCGCGTCCGTGGTTATGGATAGTTGGAGTGGCCATACTGTTCTGTTGTCAGATGTTTTCAAAATGATTTGTGACTTGAAAGATGACTTTGACTTGACCACAACAGAGTTGTGGACATGATATCTAAGTTCTCACTTAAGTAATGTAGAGAACTAAATTAGGTCTTTACTCTTGAAGCTTTATGAAATAAACCTGGCTTTTTGCAAACAAACCTAGAACTTATGATTCCCACTAGTTTTACTTCTACTTATACTAGTGGTAGTTTGCGAGTACTTAAAGAGTACTCATGGCTTCATCAGTGGCTATTCCCATGGCCAGACTCTGAGGAGGATTACCCGGAAGATGGACAGCAGGAGGTCTATGACAACTAGGATCATCTCCCAGCATTAGCATTGCTTGTGATCATGAAGATGAAGCCCTGCTATGTTTACTTTCTGCTGCTTTGATTGTATTAAGACTGGATCATGAGATCCTTTATTTGTAAGACCTTATTATGGTTTGTAATGGATGATGTAGTGTGGTACCACTTCTATTATGTCTCGCAAAAATGGTAATCCTGGGATTATGATGTACGGCATAACAGGCATCTGGACTTAAAAATCCGGGTGTTGACATCATTCCCTTCATAGTACAGCGTGAGATAGCACGGACAACTCCCTCAGCAAGACTTCTACAAGAAGGAACATAATGCCGTCCATGGAAAAAGTCGTCGAGTGGTCATGTCATGTTTAATCTAGTCTGCAAAGGCTACAAGTCTACTACATGACAACCGGTCATCCACGGCCCACGAGCTATACCATTTTTACTATGCAGCACACCTGCACTCTCACTTCCGACAGGCCCCTACCACATGAACCTTCCACGCGGCAGCCGCAGCTAGAATAGCTGCCTACCGGGGCCCTCGAGGAGGCCTAAATGTCCCCGCATTAAAAACCTAGCCTATCGGGTCCTCCATTCGCACTCATCCACTCCTCTCTCTTCCCTATCTGGCAAAACCCCCACAATCTTCAGCGTACAGGCACGAACCTTCTCCTTGAAACCAGTGCATGGGGGTGAGTGTGCGGGCATTGCCGTTGGGGTGGTGCTTCACGCGGCAGATCTGGAGGAGCATCACTCAGCACAAGGCGAGGAGGACATGCAGTTCAACCCCTTGGGAGACCATGTGCTCGCTGGTGCTGACGACTTTGGAGGCCCCGATGAGGGCATGGCGCTCGACGAACACGCTTCGCTCGTGTACCCGGAGGTACATCTATTTCTACATGTTTCATATTTTCTGCTCGATCTTAATCTATCCTGGCTTTATAAAATAATCTAGTCGTAACGATTAGATGCACCATACGAACCGGTACATGGAGAGATCTAGTCTATTCTAAATGAATCCACATTATTTATTTATTAATAAGTTATCAAGAACACAAACCACATTAATTTAGGAGCGAGCTGGGGAGACAACCGTAATGAACTGCTGAAGCTGTATAGATATGTTATTGTATCGAAAGTAACTCGCAATGGTGGAAGGAATATATATTTATTATTTTGCTCATTTCGGTTTGCATTTCATACATTACAGGTAGATTCAAGTGAGATGGACTCTGACAAGGAGAACAGGGACAACAAGAGCTTCCATGTCACGAAGAAGCTCAAGAGCGGGATAATCCCTTTCCACACTTCACTTGGGGAGCTCAGGTGCCCTTTCTGTAAAAAAGGAGTCAACCCGAGGATTGCCAACTTGATTCCGCATGCGGTTGGCATCGGTAAAAGCCCGGCTAGTAAACACAAGTCGGCGACCAAGGCTAAGCACGTTGCTTATGGAAAATTCCCGAGGGAGTATGTTAAGACCGGCCTGGTGTCCCCTTACTTAGGAATCAACAACTTCTAGTCGACCAACCCGTCACTATGCTGGCCCGACCACTAATAATATTTAATTCTCTTACCGTTCCTAAACCCTTAAACTATGGGGATTTCTATTTTCGTACCCTCGGTTCGTTAGTTGTACTCAGTTTTCCCAAGCCGCTTAGTTTTTCCTCACTTTTGCCCATCTCCTTGTCAGAAACTCTCACATGGTCTGAAACTCGCCGTCCGTCAGCCTTGCCGTTATGTGCTGACAAGTGGGGTCGTGTCATGATAATGTTGTGCTAATAAAATCCTAATCAGTTATCATTTCCGTGGAGTGGAATATAATGCATAAACTTGCGTATACAAAAATTATACACATTCCAACTCTTTGAAATCACACTTAATACATGATAATATTGTGCTTAGAAAATCTTGAGAGATTATCATGTTCATAGAGTGGAATGTAATGCACAAATTATACACCTTAGAACATGTTCCCTTCAAATTATATTCAAGTTCATTTGTTTATGGAGTTAAAGTTCCGGTGGCATACTCGTTATTTTGCATGGATAGAGGGGTGCCCCCGACAGATATAAGGGTTATCCTGTCCGCTAGATCACAGAGGATCAAATGTTGGTGGGCACGATCCATGTGACAACTGTCTCAACCAATCAGAGCGTAGCAACGAAGATGAGCATATGTGTGAGAGATGGATACAAAGAGAGGGGAAAACCAAGTAGCACTTAAGAACCAAGGGAAAAACTGAGTATAACTTAAAAACCAAGGGCAAGACTAACAAAGGGATTCAAATAGAAAATAGAAAATGATTTAAAACTGGCACCAAACTACCAGTGTTACGCTCGAGGGAAAAACTGAGTACAACTGAATCACCAGGGTTAGACACGAGGGAAAAAACGTGACTCACGGTACGCGTGTGCGGTGCACGGGGCGGTAGCAGAAGTGATGTGGCACGTGGCAGTGCAAGCATACGGTGCAATCAGAGTGCAACGAAACATCACTTCCCTTCTCCTTTAGTAGAGGCCTCCCCACTCTCACTCATCACTCACTCGCTCACCCAACCGCCTCCAATGTCCCATCACCTTCTGCAAACCCCCAAGAAAACCCTAACCACACCAGCGATGGTGAAGAACAGCGCGGTGGCCATCGGCGCCTCCAAGGCCGCCGCCGACGAGCCTCCCGTCCCCGTACATGCCCCCGTCCCCGCATCCGCCGTAGCCACCGGCAAGGAGGCCCCCGCTGGTCTCGGATAGATCCCGCTCGGCTAGGACCCCTACGAGGAGGTTGTCTATATAAGGCCGGAGAACCCCTACGACACCAGCATCGCCGACCCATGGTCGGAGGTAACCAGGGTTTTCTCCCCTTCCCTTGTTCTTCCCCCGTTCCCATCGTTGGATGCTAGATCGTATGTTACTAGGGCTCGGTTGTTCGTATTTTTACAGTAGCTAATCCTCTTGTGTTAGATCTCGAATTTCGATTAATCCCCCTGTTCGTAGTTGGGATCAGTATTCGATTTGGTTTGAGATTTGGGGAATAATTGGGAGATCTCAGTCGGTTAATTTATGCAAATAATCAATCACGATAATCAAAGTATCTCAATCATGTCCTTATTGCACTCTACTGTTCTTTCAAACAGGAGGATAGCAACAACGTCCGCAGCGACGACAAGTCCAAGAACACGAAGACTCATTATGTGTTGAGGAGGCTAAAGTCCGGCCAGTACAACAAGTTCTTTGCCGGCGACGTGTACAGGTGCCCCTTCTGCCCCACCAGGAGGCTCCGTGCCACGGACTTCAACTCCCTCGTGAAGCATGCCGAGGACGTGAGGACCTGCGGTGAGTCCGTGAACATCCATGGCTTCATAACCAAGCACCAGGCGCTCGGTCTTCACCTCCGCAACCTCCAGAAGGTGGCTATCGAGGAGGGTCGCATGCCCCCAATCAAACCCAAGGCGCCCAAGGTCAAGGGACTGGGTAGCAAGAAGTGGAGGAGGCGCTAGAGGGAGGAGGCGGAGGCCCTCCTGGTAGAGGCCATGAGGGGCCACTAATCTACTGCTGCTGCTGTAAAGCAGCTTCTTTTGTCTTGTCTGTGTTGAACTTGTCAGCTGCTAATTGACGAACCTCGTTAAGTACCGTACTATATAACCTATATTAGCTTCTTTATCTACATCTGCTCTATTTACTGAATTTATTTATGGTGCTGGTTAGTTTTGTTGCTCTAGATTTGCTACCAGATTAGGGAAAACGAGGGCAAAAGGAACAATGAATGAAGAGAGAAGCTGCTCTAGATTCACTACCTTTTTGGGCAAAAAAAACACAACTGTTAGCAAGAGAGGTGAGAAGGCGCTCTTAAAAAGGCCAAATAACAAAAAAAAACTTCCAATTTATGCGATAGGGCGCACGTAACGGTCAGGCCTTTGACCAGACAGCACCCCCCTTCGAGCGCATGTGAGGACAAACTAAGGCAGCCACAATGTTGCTATAGCTAAATCTCACAAAAAGTTGAATTTGGATTTACCATGCAATTTGGCTAGAGCTCCACAATATAGCTATTCTAATTTCCTGCACCATGCGGTCCCACCGCTGACAAGAATAGCCTTTGGTATGTTTAGGACACATGTCACACACAGGTTGGCTAATCAATTTGGAACCACATTTGGCATCGGAGCACCCTCTTGCTCCGGTTCACTCTTTTGCTCAATTTGGAACCACCTCCACAGTGTAGGGAACTAGTTCCAAAAGCCAAAAAGTAAATATGGAACCACTTTTGCTGGGGAAAATAGAAATATCTAAACTATGTGGTGCGTTGAAACCTCATGCTTGTTGCAAAGTTGCTTGATCGTGCATGCATACACAAGTGGCCTACACAGAAACATATAGAAGCATGGGCAAACGAGCTTCAATTTGGAAAATTCTGGACAAAATCACCAAATTAAAGAAAGGAAATTGCAAGCTTTGCGCAATCGGCAGGTGATACATTGCAAATGTATCTATAATTTTTGATGTTACATGCTTGGTTTTATCCACTTTCTTGTGTTTTGTTCCAACTTTGGAGTACTTTTCATATGATTTCTTGGACTAACCTATTAACAAGAGCCACAGTGCCAGCTGTCTGTTTTCTGCTGTTTTTGGTTCCAGGAAAGTTAGAAAATGAATATTCTCGGAATTGGACGAGACAAAAACCAAAGTGCCTATTTTTCCGGAAGAGATCAAGTGCCAGAATACGAGACGGAGAGGGGCCAGGGGCCGGCCACACCACCTGGCCGCGCGGCCAGGCCTGTTGATACATTGCAAATGTATCTATAATTTTTGATGTTCCATGCTTGGTTTTATCCACTTTCTTGTGTTTTGTTCCAACTTTGGAGTACTTTTCATATGATTTCTTGGACTAACCTATTAACAAGAGCCACAGTGCCAGTTGCCTGTTTTCTGCTGTTTTTGGTTCCAGGAAAGTCAGAAAATGAATATTCTCGGAAATGGAAGGGACAAAAGCCAAAGTGCCTATTTTTCCGGAAGGGATCAAGTGCCAGAATACGAGACGGAGAAGGGCCAGGGAGCCACCACACCACCTGGCCGCGCGGCCAGACCTGGCCTGGCCAGGGGGTGGTGTGGCCGCTCTCGGCATCCCCTCGGCCTCTCCTTCCGCCTATAAGTTTCCCTCGGGACGAAAACCCTAGGTACCCGATCAAAAATCCACGAAAGAGTCTGTAGCCGCCATCATCTCCATCCCTAGAATAGGAGGGATCTGAAGCTCTTCCCGACACCCTGCCGGAGAGGGGAATTCACCCTGGATGCCTTCTTCACCACCATGCAAGCCTCTGGTGTGATGCGTGAGTAGTTCATCCTTGGACTACGGATCCATGTAGTAGCTAGATGGCTGGTTTCTCCTCCTTTGTGCTTTCATGTTTAGATCTTGTGAGCTCCGTTCATGATCAAGATCATCTATTTGTAATTCATACATGTTGTGTTTGCGGGGATCCGATGGATATTGAGATGCTATTTCAGATTGATTATTGATTCTAACATGTCTTTGTTATTTGAGATCTTGCATGCTTTCCGTTGTTAGTAGCTATCTTTGCCAAGTAGATGCTAGCAGCTCCAAGAGTTAGTATTTATGCTCGATAGTGGGTTCATGCCTCTGGTAATCTGGGGAAGTGACAGAAATCTCTAAGGTACTAGATGTGCTGTTGCTACTAGGGAGAAGACAACAATCCTTTGTTCATAGAACAATCGTATTGTTTACTTTACACACAGTTCGTAAAGCAATAATCTGTTGCTTGCAACTTAATACTGGAGGGGGTTCGGATGATAACCTGAAGGTGGATTATTAGTCATAGATGCAGTTGGATGGCGGTCTATGTATTATGTTGTGATGCCCAATCAAGTCTCAGAGAAATCAAGATGATTAGTATATGCATGTATTGCTTTCTCGGTGTTTGTCAATTGCCCCGCTGTAATTTGTTCACCCAGCATGTTATCTATCTAAGGAGAGCCACCTCTAGTGAACTATGGATCCCGGTCCTTTTACTTTACATACAATCTACAATCTTTTACTGCTTTGTGTTTACTTTCTACAAACTTTTACTTCTTTCCTTTCGATACGTTTAATCCTTTGTTTTCCGCGAAACACGGTGAGATTGACAACCTCATCGCAAGTTGGGGACAAAGTTCTGTGGTTGTGTTGTGCAGGTCTCCACGTTGCTACTAGCACCGGTAGTGCGCCCTGCCAAAGCTCAGCTAGTAACACCTTTGGGGTGTTTTCCTTGCTCCTACTGGTTCGATTAAACCTTGATTTCATAACTGAGGGAAAACTTGCTGATATATTCATCGTACCTTCCTCTTGGGGTTCCCAACGAGCTCTACGTCGAAAGTCGAGCGCATCAAGATTTTCTGGCACCGTTGCCGGGGACTCAAGGACATCTTCACAAGGGGAGTCCCTCATAACCAATCTCTTTACTTTGTTGTTTTTGTTTTGCTTAGTTTTTTTTTGCTTTGTTTGCTTGTTTTGTTCTCCAAAAACACAAAAAAAATAGTTTTACTAGTTTGCTTTCTTTATCAAAAAGCACAAAAAAATAGTTCCTTTCCTAAGTTGTCACCTCTTCCTTAGCTCACCATGTTGATCCCTACATTCACCCTGAAAGACCTTCCAATTGGTAGTGGTTCTATAATTGGGAAAGATAACATTGAAGAATTCTTTAATCATGTTAGTAAGCATGAACATACTGAGGATAGATCCCTTGTAGAACTTGCTCCAAACTATGAGATTGCTACAGCTTCTTTAATCCACATGTTAGAAGCTAGGTTTGTTAACCTCAACCCCTTAATGCAAGTAATGTTTCTTAAGCTTAAAGAAATTGAAGACCCTGAAAAGAGAGATTTTATTCTAGAAACTTTGTTTAAGGAGTTCTATGATGTTGCCAAAGAAGCTAGAAAAGTTTTTGAACGTTTAAATATGCTAGGCTCATGTGTAGATGTGGTTGGTATACGAGAAAAGATGAACAAAACCAAACCTAATGGGGAGGAACCTAAGATACCAATACCCTTCAAACTAGTAGCAATACATGATGCCATAGAAAAGAATCTTGATTGGATTGTTCCTGCAAACCCTTTTGATGAGAATAGTGAACCTAAGAGCATTGAGAGAGGATCCTCTAGAACTTACTTGGATGATATACCTTGCCTTGTTGAAAATATTTCTGGTATTGATCTTAATGCTTCTTCATTTGAGAACACTTGATTCTTTCTTTGCTTCTTATGCCTAACTTAAAGGCGTTAAATAAAAGTACTTGTTGGGAGATAACCCAAGAGTTTTATATGAGTCTTGGAAGTTATTACCTCTGTAATAACCTCTCCTTATCCTTTTTATTTGCTTTTTGTGCCAAGAGTAACCTCTAATGAGAGAGAAGTAATGATTGGGAAAGTTGTTGTCCCGAAACAGATTTTTGTTCTTCACCGTAAAAATTCCTGAGAGATCTCTGTAGGTCGGATTGAGATGTAATTTTTTGTGCTTCTGACCCAGGTTGTTATCTAACTTTCGTTCGGTCAACACTTTTTGATTTGAGCAACAGAAGGTCTTCGAAAAAATTCGTCTTTACCTGATGGTCTAGTTTTGACAGATTTCTGCCATTTTCTGCATTTGCTTCTTGTTAGTTCCTTCTTGAGTTCCTTTGGAGAACTGAGCTTTTTGAGGGAAGTGATACAGTAGCTAGTGTTCTAATGGAAGTTTATTTGGTGTTAGAACTGAACCTTGAGACTTATTTATCTTAAGTGCACTAATGTTGCTAATGAGATTGTGTAAAATTTTGTATGAAGGAAAAATTTCAGGTGTATGGAAGGAACGAGTAATGAGATAAAGGATGGACTAAAGCTCAAGCTTGGGGATGCCATGCGTGTCACCCCAAGAAATATCCAAGAAGTACAAGCGTCAAAGCTTGGGGATGCCCAAGGCATCCCCCTTCTTCATCAATAAAAATTCCAGGTTTCTTCCAAACGCTTCATTTTTATTGTTTCATGCACAGTTGTGTTTTTCTTGGAGCGTCTTCTTTTTCGTTTTTGTTTTGGTTTTTAGTTTGCTTGGTTTGATTAGTTTTCTGAATAAGTTGGTTGGACCCCCTCTTTCACACTTTGCTTTGCGAATAGTTTGGTTTGGTTTGGAAAAGAGTAGGAAAGTTCATACTTATGTGGTAAAAAGAGCTCGTTTTTTACTGTGGCCTAGGCTTTGTCATGCCATGCTTGATATTGTTTTGGCTTTATGCTTAGTATTATTTTCTGTAGAATGACTTGTTATAAACAATTGAGATTGCTTAATGTGCCTTGGATGAATCATGCGTTGTTTTAGCATATTAAAGCATAGTATAGTGGTATTCTCCTTTGATGCTTTATTTGGGTTGACTTGGCACATGCTCACACCATGTTATGACTATCTCAAGTCACCATAGCCTTTATGATCCTTTATTTTTCAACTTGTAGTATCACTTTATGCTTTGATCAATGATGTTTTATCGCTCTGCATGATTATGGCCATTATTGCTCTCTTAGTTTGTCGCTCCTAGTCTTTTGCTAGCCTCCACAACCAAGTATGAGTTCCACTCATGCATCCAACTCCCTAAACCAAGTTATTCCAAAGAGTCCACCATACCTACCTACTAGCTTATGCTATTCCAAGTATATTCATGCTTTTGTTTACCTTCCTCTTGTTATGAGAAAACTAGTGATTAAAGCTCTCACGAACTTGATGGCACACCTTACTTTACTTGCCTTTAATAAGATTGAACCATTGTGTCTTCTATGTTGTATATGCTTGCACTTATTTGTTGGGAATTAGCAGAATCATGCTTTCATGGGGAACGCTTTCAACATTGCACTTGGTACTTGTACCTAGTTGATATCATTCTCTTTTGTATATGGATGTCGTCGGTGTGAAATGAAAGGGGAGCTTGTAAGTCCATGGAGTTATGTATATGTGTTAGAGAAACGCCTGGGCTGCTGGTCTAATCCATGCTGACATGGTGGAAACCTGCAGCGTAACCATAATGAGTTGTCTATGAAGCATTCTTCTTATACAAAAGACTCCTATATTGAGAAAAAAAGAGAAAAGAAAAGAAAAAAGAGATACTATGAAAAGGGGAAGGAGATAAAAAAGCACCATATTCCCATGGTAAATAAGAAGAATGCTGAGATGCTTGTTGTCTGCTTGCCTTGTCATTTTGATATGGGGATTCTTCCGTATCATTGGGCAAGGGGTACCCCATTGGCGGTTCTCAATGATACACATGTACTTACAATGACAAGAACTTACCGGTGACTAAACTTGAGTAGCATGAGGAGCGGCCCTCGTATACAAGGGACATGAGATTTCTGACTTATACTTCGTCAAGCATGTACACCATAGTTTGTTCACTTTAACCTTAGTCACTTCAAGATGCTTATGATAGGGGCAATGAGAGCTGAAAGCTATTAAGTACCATAATTTTTGGAAGCTCTTTATGAGACTTGAATCCCTACTTCCTTTTGCAAAAGGCCTTTCTTCCACCATTATATTGAGTCTCCACCTTCTATCTTTATGCACCTACTTTGAGAGCATAGTGGCCATTCTTAGTTCTATGTGCATTGTCCCAAGACTAGTTGATTGATGCATAACTTGTTATTGCTTGTTTGAAACTATTGTATCTAGTCACTCTTATGAACTTTGAAGGTGTCCTATGCATTTATATTTGCTACTCTATTGAGGGACAAGCTGAATACTTTTATGCTATGTTTTCTTTATGTGAAACAAACAAACGTCTTGCAAAGCATTGTTATTCATGAATCTTTTGTTTGTGCCTTTTCATGTTGCATCATAGTTTCTTTGCTTATGGCTAGAACTTTGTCTTTCATGTTATGATTGAAGTACTATGATCCCAGCCTTGAATGTTTTGCAAATACTTTGATCAAGTCTTTGATGGTGCAGGTCACCTCAAAAATTATTTCTTTTTATCACTTACCTACTCGAGGACGAGCAAGAGTTAAGCTTGGGGATGTTGATACATTGCAAATGTATCTATAATTTTTGATGTTCCATGCTTGGTTTTATCCACTTTCTTGTGTTTTATTCCAACTTTGGAGTACTTTTCATATGATTTCTTAGACTAACCTATTAACAAGAGCCACAGTGCCAGTTGCATGTTTTCTGCTGTTTTTGGTTCCAGGAAAGTCAGGAAATGAATATTCTCGGAATTAGACGGCACAAAAGCCAAAGTGCCTATTTTTCCGGAAGTGATCAAGTGCCAGAATACGAGACGGAGAAGGACCAGGGAGCCACCACACCACCTGGCCGTGCGGCCAGACCTGGCCCGCGCCAGGGGGTGGTGTGGCCGCTCCCAGCACCCCCTCGGCCTCTCCTTCCGCCTATAAGTTGCCCTCGGGACGAAAACCCTAGGTACCCGATCAAAAATCCACGAAAGAGTCTCAGAGTCATCTCCATCCCTAGATCGGGAGGGATCGAAGCTCTTCCGGCACCTCACGAGAGAATTCACCCTGGAGGCCTTCTTCATCACCATGCAAGCCTCCGGTGTGATGCGTGAGTAGTTCGTCCTTGGACTACGGATCCATGTAGTAGCTAGATGGCTGGTTTCTCCTCCTTTGTGCTTTCATGTTTAGATCTTGTGAGCTCCATTCATGATCAAGATCATCTATTTGTAATTCATACATGTTGTGTTTGCGGGGATCCGATGGATATTGAGATGCTATTTCAGATTGATTATTGATTCTATCATGTCTTTGTTATTTGAGATCTTGCATGCTTTCCGTTGTTAGTAGCTATCTTGGCCAAGTAGATGCTAGCAACTCCAAGAGTTAGTATTTATGCTCGATAGTGGGTTCATGCCTCGTAATGGGAAGTGATGAAATCTCTAAGGTACTAGATGTGCTGTTGCTACTAGGGAGAAAACAACAATCCTTTGTTCATAGAACAATCGTATTGTTTACTTTACACGCAGTTCATAACGCAATAATCTGTTGCTTGCAACTTAATACTGGAGGGAGTTCGGATGATAACCTGAAGGTGGATTATTAGTCATAGATGCAATTGGATGGCGGTCTATGTATTATGTTGTATTGCCCAATCAAGTCTCAAAGGAGTCAAGATGATTAGTATATGTATGTATTTCTTTCTCGGTGTTTGTAAATTGCCCCGCTATAATTTGTTCACACAGCATGTTATCTATCTAAGGAGAGCCACCTCTAGTGAACTATGGATCCCGGTCCTTTTACTTTACATACAATCTACAATCTTTTACTGCTTTGTGTTTACTTTCTGCAAAGTTTTACTTCTTTCCATTCGATACGTTTAATCCTTTGTTTTCCGCAAAACACGGTGAGATTGACAACCTCATCGCAAGTTGGGGACAAAGTTCTGTGGTTGTGTTGTGCAGGTCTCCACGTTTCTACTAGAACCGGTAGTGCGCCCTGCCAAAGCTCAGCTAGTAACACCTTTGGGGTGTTTTCCTTGCTCCTACTAGTTCGATTAAACCTTGGTTTCATAACTGAGGCAAAACTTGCTACTATATTCATCGTACCTTCCTCTTGGGGTTCCCAACGAGATCTATGTCGAAAGTCGAGCGCATCACATGGCCCACGCCAGGGGGTGGTGTGGTGGCTCCCGGCACCCCCTCGGCCTCTCCTTCCGCCTATATATTGCCCTCGGGACGAAAACCCTATGTACCCGATCAAAAATCCACGAAAGAGTATATAGTCACCGTCATCTCCATCCCTAGATCGGGAGGGATCTGAAGCTCTTCCCGGCACCCTGCCGGAGAGGGGAATTCACCCTGGAGGCCTTCTTCATCACCATGCAAGCCTCTGGTGTGATGCGTGAGTAGTTCGTCCTTGGACTACGGATCCATGTAGTAGCTAGATGGCTGGTTTCTCCTCCTTTGTGCTTTCATGTTTAGATCTTGTGAGCTCCATTCATGATCAAGATCATCTATTTGTAATTCATACATGTTGTGTTTGCGGGGATCCGATGGATATTGAGATGCTATTTCAGATTGATTATTGATTCTATCATGTCTTTGTTATTTGAGATCTTGCATGCTTTCCGTTGTTAGTAGCTATCTTGGCCAAGTAGATGCTAGCAACTCCAAGAGTTAGTATTTATGCTCGATAGTGGGTTCATGCCTCTGGTAATCTGGGAAGTGAGAAATCTCTAAGGTACTAGATGTGCTGTTGCTACTAGGAGAAAACAACAATCCTTTGTCCATAGAACAATCGTATTGTTTACTTTACGCATGATTCATAACGCAATAATCTGTTGCTTGCAACTTAATACTGGAGGGAGTTCGGATGATAACCTGAAGGTGGATTATTAGTCATAGATGCAGTTGGATGGCGGTCTATGTATTATGTTGTATTGCCCAATCAAGTCTCAAAGGAGTCAAGATGATTAGTATATGTATGTATTTCTTTCTCGGTGTTTGTAAATTGCCCCGCTATAATTTGTTCACACAGCATGTTATCTATCTAAGGAGAGCCACCTCTAGTGAACTATGGATCCCGGTCCTTTTACTTTACATACAATCTACAATATTTTACTGCTTTGTGTTTACTTTCTGCAAAGTTTTACTTCTTTCCATTCGATACGTTTAATCCTTTGTTTTCCGCAAAACACGGTGAGATTGACAACCTCATCGCAAGTTGGGAACAAAGTTCTGTGGTTGTGTTGTGCAGGTCTCCACGTTTCTACTAGAACCGGTAGTGCGCCCTGCCAAAGCTCAGCTAGTAACACCTTTGGGGTGTTTTCCTTGCTCCTACTAGTTCGATTAAACCTTGGTTTCATAACTGAGGCAAAACTTGCTACTATATTCATCGTACCTTCCTCTTGGGGTTCCCAACGAGCTCTATGTCGAAAGTCGAGCGCATCACATGGCCCACGCCAGGGGGTGGTGTGGTGGCTCCCGGCACCCCCTCGGCCTCTCCTTCCACCTCTATATTGCCCTCGGGACGAAAACCCTAAGTACCCGATCAAAAATCCACGAAAGAGTCTATAGTCGTCGTCATCTCCATCCCTAGATCGGGAGGGATCTGAAGCTCTTCCCGGCACCCTACCGGAGAGGGGAATTCACCCTGGAGGCCTTCTTCATCACCATGCAAGCCTCCGGTGTGATGCCTGAGTAGTTCATCCTTGGACTACGGATCCATGTAGTACCTAGATGGCTGGTTTCTCCTCCTTTGTGCTTTCATGTTTAGATCTTGTGAGCTCCGTTCATGATCAAGATCATCTATTTGTAATCCATACATGTTGTGTTTGCGGGGATCCGATGGATATTGAGATGCTATTTCAGATTGATTATTGATTCTATCATGTCTTTGTTATTTGAGATCTTGCATGCTTTCCGTTGTTAGTAGCTATCTTGGCCAAGTAGATGCTAGCAACTCCAAGAGTTAGTATTTATGCTCGATAGTGGGTTCATGCCTCGGTAACTGGGGAAGTGATGAAATCTCTAAGGTACTAGATGTCTTTGTTGCTACTAGGAGAAAAACAACAATCCTTTGTTCATAGAACAATCGTATTGTTTACTTTACACGCAGTTAAGAAGCAATAATCATTGCTTGCAACTTAATACTGGAGGGGGTTCGGATGATAACCTGAAGGTGTATTATTAGTCATAGATGCAGTTGGATGGCGGTCTATGTATTATGTTGTAATGCCCAATCAAGTCTCAGAGGAGTCAACATGATTAGTATATGCATGTATTGCTTTCTCGGTGTTTGTCAATTGCCTCGCTGTAATTTGTTTACCCAGCATGTTATCTATCTAAGGAGAGCCACCTCTAGTGAACTATGGATCCCGGTCCTTTTTCTTTACATACAATATATAAACTGTTTTTGCTTTGTGTTTACTTTCTGCAAACTTTTACTTCTTTCCAGTCGATACATTTAATCCTTCCGCAAAACACGATGAGATTGACAACCTCATCGCAAGTTGGGGACAAAGTTCTGTGGTTGTGTTGTGCAGGTCTCCATGTTGCTACTAGCACCGGTAGTGCGCCCTGCCAAAGCTCAGCTAGCAACACCTTTGGGGTGTTTCCTTGCTCCTACTGGTTCGATTAAACCTTGGTTTCATAACTGAGGGAAAACTTACTGATGTGCTCATCATACCTTCCTCTTGGGGTTCCGAACGAGCTCTACGTCGAAAGTCGAGCGCATCAGCAGGCCTGAGAGGCTGGGCGGCTTCCCCGGGGTGCAGGGATGCTAGGTCCTTATCTATGCTTACACTTCTTAAACTTGTTGGGAATAATAATCACAAATAGTTGTACACTTCCTTCTATCCTGTCACTTTACGTCATGTCAGCACCGTGCACCCGCCACGGATTGGCAAAGGGGTGGTGGTCTCCGTGACCGGTCTCTGCCATGCCAAAGCCACGTCGCACACCCGTCCCATCGCCTACCGGGACGGTGGAATTTAATCGCTAGGATTGGAAACCAATGGTGCTCGCCCGTTCAAACTTGCTTCCGCTTGGGTATGACCGGAATATTGGTAAACGCAATTTAAGCATCGCCTTCCGTGTCCACAGCACATCACTGTGCAAAAATCCCAAACTCCTTCCTTCCGTCGCCGCAGCCACCACAAGAACCATCGACGCTGCCGCAGGCACCGCCTCCACCGGGCCATACCACCGCAACAGATCACTCCACCGCCACACCCAGTCCTAGCCACCGCTATCGACCCTAGGCCACCACTGCCGCATTAGCTGCTACCATGGACGCAGAGTACGACGTGTTCGATGACGGGAGCGACTTCACCGACGAGTACACCGTCACCACCCATGGCACCACCAAGCTGATGGTCGTCCACACAAATGCGTCAGCGGAGGTTGCTAAGGTCATCGCAATGTATGAGCGGTGGCTACAGGAGCTGATGGACAGGTACAAGATCGTCGGCCATGACCTCGAGTATACCGGAGATAGGAAGAGGGCGGCGCTTTTGCAGTTGTCCATGCGTAACCACTGCCTCCTATACCACGTATGTAGGGTCAAATCTATATGCCTAGAGCTTCGCGAGTTCCTACACAGGAGGGAGATCTACTTCGCCAGCGTCGACATCAAGAACGACACTCCAAAGCTAGAGCGGGATCTCCTCGTTCATGTCGTCAATCACGTTGATCTCCAACATTTGTGGAGGTACCCCGGATGGCGATACGGGGAAAGCCGGCATGGCTAGACTTGTTGCCGACATCATCGACCATGAGTACGCCGGCATGAAAAGTCGAGTTCCCGAAGCACCTGCACGAGCGATGGGAGTGGAGGCACCTGAATTACGATGCGATCAAGTACGCAGCCAGGGACGCGTATGTTTGCTACGAGATGCTCAACAGGATATGTCAGGTGGGTGAGTGTGCTGTTTACCACTACTAGTTTTGCATTTCGTTCTAGTTTTATCTCGCCTGTATTTTATCCCGTCTGTATTTTCTAAGCATTCTGTGTGTAAGAATCGAGCTCGTATGATCCCTGTGCTATTAGGTAGTTAACCTGTATGAATTATATTTCCCCCTTTTGTATGCTCAATATTCATACTTACAGATTCTGTCTGGGCCATTTGCATGCGGCAGAATCCAGGACTGACATGCATAAGGTGTGACACAGTCATAAGTCATAACCAAACCCAGATTATAGCGAAGGATACAGTCATAACCAAACCCAGATTATAGTTCGACAAAGGTAATACACAACAGTTCGTAATTTCTCACATAGTGTACTTCTGAAATAACATGTTTTCATAAACATAACAAGCCCCATACAAACACAACAATCATGCACTAAAAGTCTACATTCCATCCTATTGGAGAAGGCAACCGATACCAGGATGCCTTCGGTTGCTTGCCCCGGCTTGTAGATTCATCTACACTCCGGCATCTAGGGCAAACAACTTGCCTTGGTGGTGGTTCAATGATGCGATGCCTGGAATGAAAATTTACAATCTGGCGGTACAGCTCGTGGCTAACATACCCGTCAATTGCAGCATACTTCAGATTAGGTTCAGAAAGCGGTTTATCCTCCCAATAATCATGCCCTAAAGGCCTCCACCAAAATCTCGGCAATTTACCCTTCATGTAAGCGTACTATGGGTCGATGAGTTCGGCGGCAAGATCGGCCATCCCGGTCCTGCCGCCCTTCGTCCCTGGGATCCAGTAAATTTTCTGGATGTCCACTCTGCACTCCTTTGGAATTTTAATGTTGACAGTCGGGCTTTTAAGCAGTTTAGTGTCATTCATGATGTCAACACTAGTAAATGTTATCTGCTGGTTCACGAGAAAGTCATGAAACAATGACCTAATCCTTTGACCCCACCTGCATGAAAATGAATTCAGATAAATAATATAGCAATAACTTTTGCAAACAGACGGTTTAGGAACAAAAATACAGCAAAGTCTACATGTTCCTGTCAGCCCCCACCTCGCAAAAAGGCTGGTATACGAGGATGTGCCCCTTCATGGAGAGTTGCACCACGGCGATCCTACGGTGATCGCGGTTGTACTTGAGGTCGAGACCTACGTACCTATTTTCTTCGAACCGCAGCCAACTCGTGTAATTATTCAGAGTGTTCCTCTCCGTCTGAGGGTCGGTGGTGTAGATGACATTGATCTTCTTCTCGCCATGTACTTCTATGTCGAAGTACGCACTCGCTTGCCTGCCATTGTTTCGGACATCCGACAATTCCATGACTATAGGCAAGAGGAAAAGGATACGGAGGAAGAAGGTGATGCCATGGCGGAGGAAATGGATGAGGCCGTGGAGGAGAAAGAAGATGAGGCCGTGGAGGAGGAAATGAGACGGAGAAGTGAAATTGCTTATTGCAGGATTGGAATCGTCCTTACTAATATCTGGAATGGTGCACGACTGTTCGTAGTAGGGTGAAGGTGGATAAAAACAGCGGTTTTACACGTCGATGCTAGCACTACCTAAAATTTGTTCTGCGCCACTTTCATGCGGTGGAATCGAGGTCTTCCATGCACGATCCAAGTCAAACGTAGTCATGTTGGCGTGTGCCGACCTTCACTCACTGACAGGCGGGCCGCACATTTTTCTCTCTTACGATTTCTTTTTTCACTTCCTCTAGACGGTTCTGGTGCATGCCCTCAATAATTACGCCCCCTTCCTTATCTTCCACGCGGATGAGAACTGGCAGTGGCGGCGGTTCCTCACTAGGTCACTCCCTACTCGAACAACTGCCCCCATCCCTGATTCCATCCCCTCTCGAATCCATCCGCCTCCTTATCACAACGCCTCCATTAATCTACCGGATTCCAGACTCCATTTTGCCGCTATAGGTAGAGCTTGGGGTAGCAGTAGGCTGAAGCGAAAGGCATGCGACGACGACGTGGATGGCCAGGGCGACCGCCACCGCGAGGATTGGGGATGGCCGAACCTCAGTGCCACGAATGTGCACAGGATCGCCACGGGGTTGGACATCATCTTTGTCGACCGCCTCACTCGCTGCATCCCTGGCTACCGCTTCACGATGTGGGACATGGACGAATAACCATTCGGCACGCCAGGCCTTTTTACCCCGATACCAGCAAATGGCCAAACGACCACGATGGCCACGTAAGTTCTAGTATCTTGCTTATTGGTTCAGTCATATCGTTGATTCATATGTGCTGAACTCTCATCGGAATCCTATGTTCGTTTCGTCGAAAGTGTTGTGTGCATGCGCGATTTGAACAAATTGAACCATTTAAGACTATTATGTACAGCAGAAGCTCTGCTCGTACCTGATATTCTGGTATTTTCGTAGTGACACAGTCTTAATTTAGGTGATAGACGAGTTAACAATTTCGATTTGCAATGGAATGCCTGCTATGTGATATTATGTTTCCTAAAATAAAAATAAACAGATTAGACGATTTAAGGCTGTTATGCCCCGAGCTGTTTATGATCATCGTCAGGAGTTTGTTCTGGGGGGGGGGTCTGCTCCTACTCCATATATTGGGTATCTTCGTAGTGACATAGGCACAATTTAGGCAATATCTGAGGATACACTCGTATTTAGGCGATATTTTGGGTACTTTAATCTGAAGGTCTAGTTGTCAAATTGTATTTGCAATGGAATCCATGCTAGGTGATTGTACCAACTGACAACAAACTTTGCAGAATATTCATGCAAAACTGATGTTGCTGGATAAGTGTCGGAATCAGTAGTGGTGAATATCAAGGAAGAAGAAGAGACGGAAATGGGAGATGATCAGAACTGGGTGGGTGTCAATGGCGAGTGGCTAGTCCTTTTATCCCAGGATGGGAGTACATGGACTCTAAAAAATGGCTATAGATCGTTGAGATTTACATTGCCATCTTTGGAGGGTGTCGGTATTACTGCATTCAACAACGGGTGGCCGTCACCCATTTCTGAATTCACTTATAGGTTCAACATGGCAGAACTTGAGCTCCTGAAGGTAAAACTCCCACATAGACCGCGGGAGGTGTGGAAGAGCTGGGAGTATGACCTCTTAGCGGTGTTCGACAAGGCAATCACATTCATTAGATGCCCAGAAGACAAGGAATGGACAGTCTTGCGCGACGACTTCCTGTGGCCTGAGAAGTATGTCGACGCCGTCTTCACCTCCAGCTACCATTCCAACAAACCGCAACGCATTTATGCGGTCACTGAACCTAGCGGCGACGTGCATGTTTGGGAGCCGTCCATCTGGGTGAGTCATGGTGTTATATAGCATGTAAAATCCCATTCAAAATTCTCCTTACTGACTATAAGTAACACACAGGTACCCACGCAGCCCCGCGCATCATTCCAGCTCCGGTGATTGAAGATGTAGTAGCAGATGCTGAACTTGGGACACGACGCTGGTTCCTAGCACCTCTCAGAGGCAACATGAAACAGGATGTTGAACTCATGTGGATTCATATCAGGGGAGCACTAAACAACGTTGGTGATACAATAGAACATATGGGGACACAACTTTCTTCATACTCATCACTACGGTGTCACGTTTTCTCGAGGTCTGCATGCCCATCCAAAGACCCAGTAGAGCAAGTTTGGAGCAGAGTCAACAATCTGAAGGGACAATCTATGTTTCTTGGGATCAACTACCCTTTCTTTGTTGGAGCCCCTGGAGCTGTTGAACCTATAATTGCGCAGGCAACCCTGGCTCATGATGCTGCTACTGCTGGTAGTGGTGGAGCTGACGAAGAACTAGCTGCTGCTGATCCTGGTGAAGTTGACGAAATACTTGGTGATGCTGCTGCTGGTGAAGGTGACGAAATACTTGCTAATGCTACTGCTGGTGAAGCTGACGAAATACCTGCTGAGGCTGCTACCGGAGTCCAGGAAGAACATGCTAGTGTTGTTGTTGAGGTGCCAGCACTTCCAGTGTTGATAGTAGACTGTGTGTTTGCTACACACTCACGAGCCTATCATGTTGACACTCCAAATCCGACCTAGAGCTGAATCCACGTCGGGGGGATGGGGCCTACAATTGGCTCATCACTGGGGTCGTACGATTTGATGGAGAATGACAGACAGGCAAACGCAGCATTCTGGTTCATTCTGACGATACCACCAGCTCCAGGGACCTAGTACTAGCAGATCCGATAAACCATTTGTCTTTATCTTTATCTTTAGTTACGCTTATTTATGTAAAGTCTAAGCTGTGCTTATTTGTGTAAGACTAAGTTAGGCCTAACTGTGTAATATTCAGTGAAGCCCAGCTTTTGTTTCCACGCCCAAAATAGCAGAATTGCAGCATAGAACAGACAAAGGTAATGTGCATACTAGGTATTTTTGCTCAGGATAACAACCACTTCAAGTAAATGATACATGGTGCACTGATTTGAACGCGTCACTAGAATGTGCCACTTCTAGCTTTTCTGCGCGTATTTGCATTGAATCGCTCATTGATTTATTCACATATTTTTTGGCAATGGCTGATGAACTCCACTCTCTTGGTAACATGCTTTGTCAGCGAGCACTTGTTGATGCAATGCAAAGTAAAGAACATGGTATTCATCGTCATTCCATTTAGGTTCTCTATGTTTCGTCATCACAGAGCTACTAATTTCAAATGAAAATCTAGTAAACAACATATGCATATATTATTAAAGTATGATACGGAGACGAAGCATACATGTTTTTCTACAATCTCAAGAAGAAAACTTGATGCATTTTCACCTTGTTAGCGTTGTCCCAAACTGGGTGGATGTGGCTTTGGGGTTCGGAGAGGAAGGCGCCGTGGCTGGTGTGTGTGCGACCACGGCGACGGCGAGCTCGGATTCTAGAGGAGGACAACATGATCGAGCATGGTCGGCTTGGTGAAAGATCTCACCCGGGAATGAATTCTCGTCCCCGCGCCATGCCATGGGTGGGGCCATGGTGAGGGTGAGCTTCGATTTGGGATGGGGAGGAGAGCGGGGCCGAGCAAATTTGTCCACGTCCTAGCTCCGCGCCATGGCCGCGACCACAGATTGCCGCCTCAGCAAAGAAGAAGATGCGTAAAGGATGAAGGCGCCAATGCTGCAAGCCTACATGGCAGCCATGACGGCAACGACATAACGGCGAAAACTGACAGGAGGGCCCAACCTGACGGGCGTTAGCCTGATATTTTGTATTGAAACATAAATTTGAATTCGTGCCGAAAAAGACCCTGTGAGTATTTGGCACGCCAACTTTGGGCAACGCAGCTGATTGCAAGCAACTTGGGTACCGCGTTGCCTGGACGCCTCAACTTTCGGGCCGCAAAATGATATTCTCCACTTGGTGGACTTGATTTCTCAGAGCTTGATACGATTGAAACGGTTCAGCTAGAACTCCTCGAAAAACTCGATGCCAAGTCACTCGGCGGTCAAAGTCTCAACGGGTGGTGCAAAGGACTCTGCAGCCATCTCACGTGTATGACTCCTCATGTTCACCTAATAAATAAAAACAAGACAAGGTAAATAAAATTGCTAATAATTTTTTTGGTCTAATAGATATATAGCATAAGTGATTCTCTACACTAACTATAAAAGAAACTCCTCTAAAAACAAGGCTAAGCACGCTAAATATCAAGATTGAATCAAGAACAAGACCTAAGTCTAGATTGACAATGGTGAAAGATTGAGCGAAGATTTTGCACAAATAAGTTGAGGATCGGAGGAGAATCATACCTTAGATCAAGTGAGTGCGAAGAATCAAAGAAATATTAAGTAAATTTGAAGATCCAATGGAGGTAGTTTAGAGTTTGGAGGAAGAAGAAAGATAAAGATTGATCTTGGGGATTTTTAGGTTACCTCCTCGTGGTGTTTATGGCGGCTGTGTAGAGTGGTGTGGGTATGGCAGGGGAGCCTGCCCGTCCGGACTGTCTGTGACCCTTACCTTGGCTGGCGACGGTGGTGGTAGTGTACTGTATCGGTATCGGCACACGTGTCAATGCCGCTACCGTCTCGGCTAGTCGTTATCGGTTCGGTACCTTTGCTTGAAATCTGATATTTGCTAGAGAGTATGGTACGGGCGTGCTGTACGGGCGCGTCCAACCGTACCAATGGTCGTTGCCGGTACTGTTACCTGCGGCAAAAATCAGAAATTCTATCTCCCTTTGGCTTGATGTGGTATGGGCGCACGGTACGATCCACTCCGGCCGTACCAGTGGTTGTTAAGAACACTGTGAGCTGCAAAACTTAAGGAATTTGATTAATAGCTCCGTGTGCCTTTGTACATCTTATCAAAAATATACTAAGTAGAGATCGAGCTATACTTCTTAGGCCGTGTGTTAGTTGAATAAAATAGAGATGATTACCTTATTTCTTCTCCTCTTTCTATAGGACTTCTCGAACAATCTTTATTAAAAAAAACAAAAAAAAACTAACACAATAAAAACTAATACAGAAAGAATTTTTTTATTTTACATGGGTTGCCTTCCATGAAGCGCTTCTAGTTGAGGTCAATTAGCTTGACCTTGATGGCAGTCACTTAGGTTTATGAAGTGGAACACCCACTCCAAAGTAGTTGTCTTACAAAGTAATTACACCATCATCATCGTTAGGCTTGGCCTTCTTTTTCTAAGGAAAGTGGACTACAAAAGGATCTCTAGATGGTAGCCCTATTCTCACATTTCTTTCATGTAAATTAATCAAAGCTTTTATAGTTCTTAAGAATGACCTACCTAGAATTATAGGTGCTATGAGATCTTCAGGCATATCCACAATAACAAGATCAATAAGAGAGGGACTACCTTTAATTTCAACAACTATATTTTCTTTGATCCCAACAACTTGTTTATATGTAGAATTAGCTAGATGGAGTCTTAATCTAGTTGTAACAAATGGCACCAAGTTTAGTTTATCGAATAATATTTTGGAAATTGTTGAGACACTTGCACCAAGATCACAAAGTGCGGATATCTCATTGACTCCTAATTTAATTTTAATAGTGGGCTTAAATATATCATCTAGTTTAGCCGGAAGCTTATCAGCTAGTCTTTTATACTCCATCTCTAAATCTCGAACTTTAGATGCTACTTGTTGTATAAATTATTGGTACATAGCATCATTACCTTATTCTATACCGGGATTCTTAACAGTAATCATCTTCAATAGATTTTCCACGATATATTCCGATGTTGGCACGTTGCTATAATCAAGCTCTTCAGGTTTTTATTCATTAGTTACCACCCTCATCATCTTGAGGTCTTGTACCAGATTTGGCTCGAGCTTTTCAGCAAACTTTGCTAGTATGAGAGCTTGGCTCTCAGCTACCTTACCTAGCTGACCCTCCATGGTCTTTGTTCTTTCCTATAGAGCCTGCACATCATTTCTAATTGCAACAGCCTGGTTAGATAATTTTCCTATATTACTTTCATGGTTCTCTGTGATCTTAGTAAGCATATTATTTTGCTCAGTTTTAGCTTCTATAAATGTTCTAATGGTTTGCTCAAACGGGAGATTGCCATGATTTTATTTATTAGTATTATCATAATTATTATTATAAGGAGCTCCTGTAGGATTAACATGCTATTTTTGAACATTAGAGGCATAATTATTTTTCCATTTAGAATTAAAAGGAGCGCGAGCTATAAAATTAACATCATTAACATCGGTAGTGATAGCATTAACTTGGGTATCGTATTTACCCTTTACTAAGCTAAGCAACTGATCTACCTTAGATGTAAGCTCTTCATTATTTATCTCGGTAATTGAACTTACTCTCTTCGAGGTTCTTTCCACATGTCATTGGTCATGGTTGTTTTGCATATCATCAAGTAACTTCTTTGCAACACTAACTTGATTTCCCATGATCGTTTCTCCTGCTGCAGTATCTAACATAGACTTAGACATTGGGTTAAGACCACTATAAAACAAATGATCGTTCCTCCTCCTGCTGCAGCGGCATGACCTAGAGTTCTCCTTCATTGGCTTGCCCTACATATAGATGGTTGCATTTACACGGTCGGCACATGTAAATCAGTGTTGCTGCGCTGCACCAGCATAAATAGAAAAACTAACAAGTATCAACTTATCGTACACCCATACACTATTTCTTGCATCATCTTTGTCAGCTCAGAGTTCAGCCTACTTTTACCGTACTAGACCCTGAAACCATGCTCCCACGAGTACAGATAATAAAAATCATACGCCTCCCCGAGCGAGTCAAAAGTGAGCCCTAGTGATGGCTCGACAACATGGCCACCTCTATTCTCTGCAGACCTCCTTATAGTTTGCTCAAAAGCACTGACTCTTTTTGCACACGGAGTTTTCTCCGCTGTGTTCCTCCAACCCTCATCCTGCACCAAAAATCCCATGGGGGAGAACCAAAAAATACATGCTTCGGCAACATAACCTCTGTGCACACACTACGTTTTTAGAGCTGCCAATCTGCCGTTTTATGCTAATGACAAGAACAGACAAAACAAAAGTAGACAATTTCAGGATATAAGCCTGATAGAGGTTTTTCCATCTCCTTGTCATTGCTATTCGCTGCAACAACACTACAAATATCCTGAATTTCTGCCTATTAACTTAAATTAATGTCCACTATACCTCATTGCTAGGGGGTAAAACTCTGAAACCCTTGACGATATTCCCATACAGCCTACATCTACGCATGCATGGTTCTAATACTGGACTACTGGTGAATTTTTTATTCATAATAGGTTAGCCAAAGACATAGGTGAAGTTTCCAGGGCTCACCTATTTACCCACCCTGGAGCTTCCGGGTTCACATGGAAGGTGGACTGCATGGAATTGGCTTGTCCATCGTCTTCATATGCTACTCTCTTCGCACCCTTCGTCCAAGGTATCTGTATGGCTGCTGCCGACTGGGGTTCGTCCCCAACTTCTCCAGCACTCTCTACATCCAAACCCAAGTTTTGCCAATTTCCAACCGGTTCAATGCTGACTGCCTCGTGAGGGTGGCAACCATGCTCCCCGCACCTTCCTCCTCCACGCGGTCGAAGAAGCCAGGATCTATACAGTGCCGGTCCATATATTTTGGGGGCCTAGGCCAATATGAAATCAAGAGCCCCATCTTTAATATGTCAAAGATTTTCTAGGGTCAAGGGGCCATTGCCCCCTACTCCAAAAAATATATTAGAGATACATTTAATATTTATGCTAAACTTTTAAAGATTATTTAAAGTTTATCATGATTAGAGTTCTTGGACATCTCAACAATGCATGCAACCTCCGCCACTTATTCACACAGTAAAAGACTTAAAAATATTAGTAGTTCGTAAAAAAAATTACGGTGATGCAATATCAAATTAAATAATCTGTACATTTGATAGATCCATCAGCTTTAAAATCTCGATGAAGACATTCGACACCACTTATTTCGGTTGATCGAGCGAACTATATATCATGATACTAATTTTATCAATTTTGACTTATATACATATGAGTCTGCAGAAAATGAGTTAATGAGTAAACATATTAGGCACTGAATTAATAAGAGGATAGAATAGTCTCTCAAACATACAAAATGGGGACAAGTACAATTGTTGAGAATCAAAGGAGAGTTGCTTACAGAATGATATAGTTATGCGATGGTGTTCTTAGTCTTTACAAACAAATATACTCACAACCTTGTAAAAAAATGTGAGGACCGGTGTTATTCTTCACATTTGGAGAGACCAACAAAATCATGACAACAAGAAAAAATATTTAATAATTTTAGAATATTTTTTTCGAGAAATAGGAGTAAGACTAGCTTAAACCATCTATATTTTCTTTTTTAGACAACCATTTATATGAGAATTATTGTACATTTTTAGACTTCAAAAGTGTTAGACAAATGTGGGTATATAGATAAGTCGTGGGCCGAGGCCCCTAGACCATGGGGGTCCAGAGCAAGCGCCCCTCTGCACCGCCCTATGGGCTACTCCTAGATCTATAATGGAGTCGCCGAACGCGAGCCGGTGCGGTCGCTGGCCTGTTCTCACATTAGCTATGGCCTAAATTTGATAGACACGATATGAGCAAAGGGTGGGCTAGGAGTTACCTCTCTACTGCATCTAAAGGGAACTCCATCTCCACGGGGTCCATGGCAGCAGCGGTGTAGCTCCGACGCCGTTGTGGCAGCGCCGCCAAGAATTGATGCGACATGTGAGTCCCCTTCGTTGTGTAAGGAGATAGTGGACCCAGATAGCTTAGTCTTGACGGAAAACGGAAAACATGTACCACGGGCCCAACATTTAGATAACAAACTTGGTCCACTGATACAAGATTTCTGGACGTCATCAGCAATGCCGCCCAAAACCCAGATTAAATGTGTACATATATCATTGTAGTTACGGGGGAAGCGATCGATACTCCAAACTTTGCGCGTCCGGTCAGCCAACCAAAACTCCAGCACGCGGACAGGTCCGGTCTTGAGATTTCGGGGATCCAGGACAAAAATAAAATTTTAGGCCTCTTATTATAATTTTTTATGGATATATGAGATGATAAAAAATAAATAATTTAAGTATACTTCTAACTATAATATTTATATAAAAATAACAATGTTTATATGATACCATAAAATTTCTCTAAAAATTCCTAAAAGCAAAGTCTGTGACGATAGAATGAATATCAACCTCGTCCACTAACTTCTTCTCGATGCAGAGTCAACAAGCCATTTCAGCTCTCCTGAGACATTCTAGATCTCAAATAGTTTTTTAATAATTTCAACTTTGAAAAGCTTCTTTCAGCTGATGCAACAGTTACGGGCATAGTAAATAAGATCCGATAAGCGATACAAATATTAGGATAACAATCCGCTACCCTGACAAACTCAAAAAGCCATAGCAGATATTGATGTATTTGGCAAAGTGACACTTAACTCAGAAATAAGTGCATTTAACACAACATCACATATATCAGGTTTATCATTTGTATTAGGCCGAGTAAAAGTTTTTGCAAATATACTGCAATGTTCTTTCAGTTGAGAACCATCCAATGCCTTCAAGGATGTCGAACTTATTAAAAAACCAAATATAGTTTTGAATGACTCGAGTTTTTCAAATCTGCGCTAAGAATTCTAGTTAGAATTAAGATATAAGAACTAAGAATTAGGACGTAACAAGCAGAGACATGGGCGGGAGCAGCCCACTAGACCAGCAGCCAGACGGTCAATCGTCTCGTCGATGGTCTGGCCTTCGCGCCTGGTGTCGATCGTCGAGGGCCTCGAGGCTCCCCGCTCCCGTCTCCCGATCCAGTGGAGGCGAGAGGACTCAGACAGGAGACGTACGATCAATTGTTGGTTCCGTTTGCCTAGGAGGAAGCAAAGCGACCGACGCCGTCTAGGACTAGGAGTCGAGTGGTTGACCTCCACCTCGGCCTCGCCCTGTACCTGTATCAATCGCCTCAGCTCAGAGTCTATGATAGCGAAAAAAAGGCCCAATTAATCCACTAGCTAAACAAAAAAATATTTTTTACAACGTACTCCCTCCGTCCCGAGGCTTAAGACATATATTTTTTTTAAAAGTCAAACTACGGAAAGTTTGACCAAACTTTTTGAAAAAACTATCAAGTACTACGATATTATATAGATACCACATGAAAATATATTTCATGATGTATCCAATGATATATATATTTCATATCGTAAATATTAATATTTTTTTCTAAAAACTCGGTTAAACTTTACGTAGTTTGATTTTTTCAAAAAATTATATGCCTTAAGCCTTAGGACAGATGTAGTATACTAAGTCTGCCTATATAGCATATTTCTAGTAGGATCTTTTTTTTTTGTCTGGGCCGGCTGCCCCGCAGGTCCCCCAAGGGCTGGCCCTGCACGCGGATCACAACCCACTTTCCGATGGTCTAATTCTCTGCCTCCCATGTATGTAGAGCTATTTAACCTATAAACACTGGTAAAGAGCAGCCATGCATATTGGAGCTTCTGTCCCGTGGATAGGTATGGGCGCACACGACTAACTGCAAGTTCTATTCACAGTGTTAGAGCATTTTCAGCAGATGTGCTAAATCTAGGCACGCTAAATTTGTTTTGCTGCGTGTGTCAGCCGAGTTTAGCGCTCGTGGCTCGTTGTTTCTCCGCCCGAAGCGTCGAGTTTAGCGCGCGTGGCTTGCCGCTCCTCCACCAGAACCGCTAAAACGGCGACGCGCTAAAGTAGAAAAAACCCTCCCTGCAGGCGCAGCTAAAATGCAGCGCTACAAACACGATTTTGTAGAGAAATAGTACAATAGAAGATCTAAAAAATAGGATAAAACTAAAATCATATAATATTGAAGAAAATATGTCCTGAGAAGCAATAATAAAGTTGTTATTATATATTCTTTATATATGATAGATGTTTATTTTACATGCTAGAATTGTATTGATCAGGAAACATCAATACATATGTGTTTAATAAACAAAAAGGTTCCTAGTTATGCCTCTCTTATAGACTAACTTGTTGATTAACAAGATGATCAAGGTTTCCTGATCATGGACATTGGATGTTGTTAATAACAAGGTCACAGCATAGGTGAAATGATGTGATGAACATTCATCCGAAGTATAGCATTACGATCAAGTCATTATGTTTATATTTCTATAACATCATACGAAGTAATCTTTATCCTTAGACCATGAGATCATGTTAATTGCTAACACCAAAAGAGTATCTTGATAACATCAAACGTCACACCATAACAGGGTGACTATAAAGATGGGTTCAGTACTACGAAGGTGTTATGTTGAGGCTCATGGATCAAGAGTGGAATTTGTCAATCCCGATGACGGATAGATATACTCTGGGCCCTCTCGGTGATATCACATTAAGATAGCTTGCAACCAAGTGATGTGATCACTAGAATGTTAAATCACGGGAACGAGAAAAGAGTGTATGTCGGTAACGAGATCAAACTAGGTATGGAGATAACGATGATCGAATCTCGGACATGTAATATATCGAGAGACAAAGGGATTTAGTTACAAGCGTTAAAGGTTCTCACGATCACAGAAGTCATCGTTGAATGTGTAGGAGTCAGTACGGATCTCCAGGTCCCGCTGCTGATTATTGATCGGAGAAGGGTCTCGATCATGTCTGCATTATTCGCGAACCGTAGGGTGGCACACTTAAGAGTTACCGGACACCATTTTGGAGCACATATGTTTCAGACGAAAGAATTGCAAAACGCATGAATTGTTTCAATAGAAACCGGAAATTGTTTCGGGTGAAATTGCAGAAAGTGGTTTTGCATGTGATATTGAAATATTGCAAGGGGCTATATGTGAATGTTTGTTAATTAAAGTAATTAACAAAATTCTGAATAAATTTAATAAAAGAGTTTTATTAAATGAGAGAGCATTAAATTTGGAGAAATTTAATACATTTAAAGTGGAGACTTTAAAAGGGAATGTGAAGAGGCATTTTAATGTGGAGGGGTTACCACCACATGAATGGGGGAGGTGAGGGGTCACCCCCCATGCGTCGGCCATGGAGAGAGGGGGCACCCCCCTCCTCCTATAAAATGCCACCCATTCCCTCCTTCATCCACACACCTCCTTGTGAAGGATCTCTCTCCCCCTCTAGAATTATTCCCCCATGGTCTCGGATTAGCGAGATACATGTTTCCGATGGCATTTCGTCTGGAAGGACTTGCTGCTTCCGCTGGGTCGCTGGAGCGAGGAGGTGGAGGTTGTCCGGTAGCTTAAACGTGTGTGCGAGAATGGATGCGCTGCTGAGTTGCGGCGCTCGGACTTCCTCACGATCTTGAGATCGGCAAGTGTACGACTACATCAACCACGAGTTCCTACTCGTTAACAAAACTCGTTGTCTTCGAGGGAAGTTCTCGTTGGATGTATGTCCACCTGTTGCTTTGTACCTAGTAGATAGATCTTGGCGTGTAGTTCACACCGTAGGAAATTTTTTGTTTTCTATGCTGCGGACCCAACAGTGGTATCAGAGCCTGATCTATGCGTAGGTGTTTTGCACGGGTAGTACACATATGTTTATATGTGGGCGATGATGATCATGTTATTGCATCTTCTATGTATTTTGGATATTGGTGGCATAGTGGGATGAAGCGGCCCGGACCAACCTTACATGTCATCGTACATGAGACCGGTTCCACGACTGACATGCAACTTGTTTTGCATAAGTGGATGGCGGGTGTCTGTCTCTCCTACTATAGTCAATATCTGATTTACAACGAGTTGCTAATAACTTAGTCATCCTCGTTGTGGTTCATGTTCGTAGGTGAGAACGGTTCTATCTCCGAAAGCCCTAAGCCACGTAAAACTTGCAATTGATAAATTAGAGGCGTCTAGTTTAGATCGTTGCTAGGCTAGTGTATTGATATGGTATTGTTGTAAGTAGATGTATGATAGATACTCTTACAACACATTCAACGTGTAAGTTCCATAGACCTTGGCCTTACACACAAATGAATGATAGAGATCATACCACGATACAAGTGATAGAGATCAAATGCATGGACCATATCATCTCACTTTACACATTAGATGTTAGCATCTTATACTGCTAGTTTGGCGCTTTTGGTAGCATTATAAGATGATCCCCCATTTAGATATCAAGATAAAAATGTGTTCTTCCTTAAGTATGCACCGTTCTGTGGATTGTGTTTCGAGACATCACGTGATGATCGGGTGTACTCGAATCTACGCTTTCATAGGAACGGGTGTAAGACAGTTTTATACACGCGAATACTAAGGTTCTTACTTGGCGAGCCTAGCATGTACAGACATGGCCTCAGAACACAGACCGAAAGGTTAAGCATGAGTCATATAGTTGATATGATGCCCATATAGATGCTCGCCTTTGAAGCTACATCAACTCACGTGATGATCGGACTTGGTATAGTAGATTTGGTTCATGTAATCACCAAAAGGACACGAGGGATGTCGTTTTTGAGTGGGAGTTCATTAGTAATTTGGATTAGTTGAACTCAATCCATCATAAACTTAGTCTAAATAAACTTTACAAATTCTGTTGTAGATGGCACCACCTGCTTTTAATTTCAATGTGTTCATGGAGAAAGAGAAACTTGCTGCGAATGGTAGCAACTTCAGCAACTGGGCTATGAATTTGAGGATTCTCCTCACTGCTGCACAAAAGCAATACGTGCTAGATGCGCCGCTAGGCCCCCCACCAGCTCCTGATGACCCTGACGAGAAAAAGAATGTCTATGTGACTCGTCAGGAGGACCACAACTTAGTTCATTGCGGCATACTGTATGGGCTAGAGCCAGAACTTCGAAAGCGTTTCGAAAGTGGCAATGCCTTTGATACCATGGGAGAATTGAAAATGATTTTTGATACCCATGCTGCCGTAGAGAGTTATAATTCTATAGAAAAGTTCTTTAGCTGCATGATGGAGGAAAACAGCTCCGTTAGTGAGCACGTACTCAAAATGTCTGGGTACGCCGATAAGCTTGTGTCCTTGGGAATAACGATTCCCATTGACTTAGGCATACATCGTGTTCTCCAACCTCTACCACCTAGCTACAAGAGCTTCGTGATGAACTATAATACGCAGGGCATGAAGAAGTCTCTTCCCGAGCTTCTATCAATGCTTAAGACTGCAGAAGTGGAGATTAGGAAAGAACATCAAGTGTTGATGATCAATAGGACCATCGGTTTCAAGAAAGACAAGAAAGGCAAGCACAAGGGAAAGAAGGGTGGCAAGTCTGTTGCCACGCCTGAAAAGAAACCCCAAGCTGGCCCTAAGTCTGACACCGAGTGCTACTATTGTAAGGGGATTGGCCATTGGAAGCGCAACTGCCCCAAGTATTTGGCGGACAAGAAGTCTGGCAAGGCAAACAAAGGTATATGTGATATACATGTTATTGATGTGTACTTGACTAGTACTCACAGTAGCACCTAGGTATTTGATACGGGATCGGTTGCTAATATATGTAACTCGGTTCAGGGGCTACGGAACAAGCGACAACTAGCAAGGGATGAGGTCAGGATGCGGGTCGGCAATGGATCAAAAGTTGATGTGATCGCCGTCGGGACGCTACCTCTCCATTTGCCATTGGGATTAGTTATAAACCTAAATAATTGTTATTTAGTGCCCGCACTGAGCATGAACATTGTATCTGGATCGTGTTTGATGCAAAGTGGTCATTCTTTTAAATCTATAAACAATGGTTGTTCGATTTATAAGAATGATATCTTTTATGGTCATGCACCTATGTTGAATGGTTTATTTCTGATAGATCTCGATAGTAATATTACACACATTCATAATGTTAATGCTAAAAATATTAAACTTGATGATGATATGTCTACATATATGTAATTTGCCGTCTAGGTCATATTGGTGTTAAACGCATGAAGAAACTCCATTCGATGGACTTTTGGAATCACTTGATTTTGAATCATTTGATACATGTGAGCCATGCCTTATGGGCAAGATGACTAGAACGCCGCTTTTCGGTTCAATGGAACAGGCGATGATCTATTGGAAATCATACATACTGATGTGTGTGGACCAATGAGTGTGTCGGCGCGAGGTGGATATCGTTATTTTGTTACTTTCACAGATGATTTGAGTAGATATGGGTATATCTATTTGATGAAACACAAGTCTGAAACTTTTGAAAAGTTCAAGGAATTTCAGAATGAAGTGGAAAATCACCGTAATAGAAAGATCAAATTTCTACGGTCTGACCGTGGAGGAGAGTATCTAAGTTACGAGTTTAACACACACATGAAAGAGTGTGGAATAGTTTCACAACTCACGCCTGCCGGAACACCACAACATAATGGTGTGTCGGAACATCGTAATCATACCTTATTGGATATGGTTCAACCTATGATGTCTCTGACTGACTTGCCACTGTCATTTTGGGGTTATGCACTGGAACAGTTGCATTCACTTTAAATCGGGCACCATCTAAATCCATTGAAACGACACCGTATGAATTATGGTTTGGAAATAAACCTAAGCTGTCATTTCTTAAAGTTGGGGATGCGATGTTTATGTGAAGAAACTTCAACCAGATAAACTCGAACCCAAAGCAGAAAAATATGTCTTCATAGGATACCCTAAGGAAACAATTGGGTATACCTTCTATCACAGATCCGAGGGCAAGGTTTTTGTTGCCAAGAATGGATCCTTTCTTGAGAAGGAGTTTCTCGTGAAAGGTGTGAGTAGTCGGAAGGTAGAACTCGAAGAGGTTATTGAACCTTCTCTTCATGGAATGGCGAGTGGCGCAGCACCGGAAGTTGTTTCAAAGTTGACTTCACCTGATGAAGAGAGAGCTAATGATAATGATCATGAAACTCTGAAAGAGGACACTACGGAACCTCGCAGGTCAAGCAGGACACGTGCAGCTCCTGAACTGTACGGCAATCCTGTTGTGAATTTCATGGTTGATGAAATGGATGACCCTATGACGTATGAAGAAGCGATGATGAGCCTGGATTCCAACAAATGGCTAGAAGCCATGAAATCCAAGATGGAATCCATGTACGAGAACCAAGTTTGGAACTTGGTGGACTTACCTCACGATCGAAAGGCCGTTGAGAATAAATGGATTTTCAAAAGAAAAACTGATGCTGATGGTAATGTGACCATCTATAAGGCTCGACTTGTCGCAAAGGGGTTTCGACAAATTCAAGGAGTTGACTACGATGAGACATTCTCTCCCGTAGCGATGCTTAAGTCGGTTAGGATTATGTTAGCAATTGATGCATATTTCGATTATGAAATATGGCAGATGGATGTCAAAACTGCGTTCCTCAATGGTAATATTGAAGAAGAGTTGTATATGATACAACCTAAGGGTTTTGTCGATCCTAAGGATGCTAATAAGGTATGCAAACTTCAGCGATCCATGTATGGACTGAAGCAAGCATCCCAGAGTTGGAATATCCGCTTTGATGAGGTGATCAAAGAGTTTAGATTTGTCCAAACTTATGAAGAGGCTTGTATTTACAAGAAAGTGAGTGGGAGCAATGTGGCATTTCTGATATTATATGTGGATGACATATTATTGATTGGAAATGATATAGATCTTTTAAACAGTGTTAAAAGTTATCTAAACAGCAAATTTTCGATGAAAGACCTTGGTGAAGCGTCATATATATTAAGCATTAAAATCTATAGAGATAGATCAAGGCGCCTAATTGGGATATCGTAGAGTACATACCTTGATAAGATATTAAAGAAGTTTAATATGGACGAAAGTAAGAAGGGGTTCTTACCTATGTTGCAAGGCAAGACATTGAGTAAGACTCAAAGTCCGGCTACGGCGAAAGAAAGAGAGATGATGGATAAGATCCCCTATGCCTCGGCCATAGGCTCTATTATGTATGCCATGCTATGTACAAGACCGGATGTGGCACATGCTATTAGTTTGACTAGTAGGTACCAATCTGATCCAGGTTCGAAACATTGGATAGCAGTAAAGAACATCCTCAAGTACTTGAGAAGAACTAAGGATATGTTTCTTATATACGGAGGTGAAGAAGAGCTAGTCGCTAAGTGTTATGCCAATGCTAGCTTTGACACCGATCCGGATGACTCTAAGTCTCAATCCAGATACGTATTTCTCTTGAATGGAGCAGCGGTTAGTTGGAGGAGTTCCAAACAACCTGTGGTGGCTGGATCAACGACGGAGGCAGAATATGTTCTTTGCTTGAGCGCGGCGGAGGCGGTTTGGATGAAAGAGTTCATTACGGAACTAGGTGTGGTTCCCAGTGCGTTGGACCCAATGGTCATCTATTGTGACAACAATGGAGCCATAGCCAACGCAAAAGGAACCGAGGTCTCACAAGAATTCCAAGCATATTAAGCGCCGATTTTACTCCATCCGCGAGCATGTCAAGGATGGAGATATAAAGATTTGTAAAGTACACACGGACCTAAATGTAGCAGATCCGTTGACTAAAGTTCTCCCTAGGGCAAAACATGATCAACACCAGAACTCCATGGGTGTTAGATTTATCACTATGTGAACTAGATTATTGTCTCTAGTGCAAGTGGAAGACTGAAGGAAATATGCCCTGAGAGGCAATGATAAAGTTGTTATTATATATTCCTTATATATGATAGATGTTTATTTTACATGATAGAATTGTATTGATCAGGAAATATCAATACATGTGTGTTTAATAAACAAAAAGGGTTCCTAGTTACGCCTCTCTTATAGACTAGCTTGTTGATTAACAAGATGATCAAGGTTTCCTGATCATGGACATTGGATGTTGTTAATAACAAGGTCACACCATTGGTGGAATGATGTGATGAACATTCATCCGAAGTATAGCATTACGATCAAGTCATTATGTTTATATTGTTATAACATCATACGAAGTAATCTTTATCCTTAGACCATGAGATCATGCTAATTGCTAACACCGGAAGAGTATCATGATAACATCAAACGTCACACCGTAACAGGGTGACTATAAAGACGGGTTCAGTACTACGAATGTGTTATGTTGAGGCTCATGGATCAAGAGTGGAATTTGTCAATCCCGATGACGGATAGATATACTCTTGGCCCTCTCGGTGATATCACATTAAGATAGCTTGCAAGCAAGTGATGTGGTCACTAAAATGTTATATCACGGGAACGAGAAAAGAGTGCATGTCGGTAACGAGATCAAACTAGGTATGGGAGATACCGATGATCGAATCTCGGACATGTAATATATCAAGAGACAAAGGGATTTAGTTACAAGCGTTAAAGGTTCTCACGATCACAGAAGTCATCGTTGAATGTGTAGGAGTCAGTACGGATCTCCAGGCCCCGCTGCTGATTATTGATCGGAGAAGGATCTCGATCATGTCTGCATTATTCGCGAACCGTAGGGTGGCACACTTAAGAGTTACTGAACACCATTTTGGAGCACATATGTTTCAGACGAAAGAATTGCAAAGCACAGGAATTGTTTCAATAGAAACCAAAAATTGTTTCGGGTGAAATTGCAGAAAGTGGTTCTGCATGTGATATTGAAATATTGCAAGGGGCTATATGTGAATGTTTGTTAATTAAAGTAATTAACAAAATTCTGAATAAATTTAATAAAAAAGTTTTATTAAATGAGAGAGCATTAAATTTGAAGAAATTTAATGCATTTAAAGTGGATACTTTAAAAGAGATGTGAAGAGGCATTTTAATGTGGAGGGGTTACCACCACATGAATGGGGGAGGTGAGGGGTCACCCCCCATGCGCCGGCCATGGAGAGAGGGGGCACCCCCACTCCTCCTATAAAAGGCGAGATACATGTTCCCGGTGGCATTTTGTCTGGAAGGAGTTGCTGCTTCCGCTTGATCGCTGGAGCGAGGAGGTGGAGGTTGTCCGGTGGCTTGAACGTGTGTGCGAGAACGGATGCGCTGCTGAGTTACGGCGCTCGGACTTCCTCACGATCTTGAGATCGGTAAGTGTACGACTACATCAACCACGAGTTCCTACTCATTAACAAAACTCGTTGTCTTCGAGGGTAAGTTCTCGTTGGATGTATGTCCACCCGTTGCTTTGTACCTAGTAGATAGATCTTGGCGTGTAGTTCACACCGTAGGTAAATTTTTGTTTTCTATGCTGCGGACCCAACAAATATAAAATAGAGGTAGAGTAGTTCATAGTTTACAAACTAGTGCAGATAAAATTAAACCTAATCTAAAAATCAGAGTCCATCGTGTTGGACGCCGGAGTCGACGACCACAAGTCATCCCAATGGGGGTCATCCTTGCCGATGGTCGTCGGACCTTGGAGCTGCACCTCGGCCCTCTGTTTGAGGCGGTCCACCTTCTTCGCGGCCTTCCGATCCTCGTACCACTGCTCCTCGGCGGCGACGTCCTCGGGGAAACAAGCCGCCCACTCTAGCCGCGCGCTCGTCCCGCTCGGTGATGAGAAGATGGTGCTCCGCATCTCGACGG
The DNA here is from genome assembly GCA_023614405.1 of Avena insularis. Taxonomy (NCBI): domain Eukaryota; kingdom Viridiplantae; phylum Streptophyta; class Magnoliopsida; order Poales; family Poaceae; genus Avena; species Avena insularis. The sequence goes on along the minus strand of CM042690.1, from coordinate 604,286,623 downwards.
CGGCGCTGCTCCTCCTACGTGACGAGGCGCGCGGCGGCGCGAGCGCCTCCGCCCGCTGGCTGTTTCACACGTCCTGGAAGTTGATGCTCGAGCGTGGGCTTCCGAGCCGCCACGCCACGGCGTCATACGCGCGCGCCGCCTCGTGCGTGGTCTCGAAGGTGCCGAGCCCGATAAGATCGTCGTCGGTCCTAATCTCGGCGTAGAAGGTGCCGCTGTGCCGCGCGGACACCGCGGTATCCTGAGCTCGGACGACGAGGCATGGCGTCGGCGCGGGCGCTGCGTAGCAGTGGCGCGTGGGCGAAGAAGAGGCAGGGAGGGGAAAGTGATTGGCGCGCGACGCGAGCTCATTTATAGCGCGCTCAGCGGTGGCCAAAAAAACACGCGCACTAATGATCGCGCTACGTGTTTCATTTTGCCGCCCCCTGCGAAACTGGGAGTTATATTAGACTAGTCATAATGGGAAGTATTATATAGTAATATCATGTATATGAGATTAGTATATGATACAATGATACTACTATATAATATTATCTTCACAATGCATATTATCATGTACTATATCATAGTCTTAGTATATTTATTGTAGAATCTCAATGTAAAATTGTGTACAAGATTCATTTGAGATTAGTTTTTTTAGTACTACGTGTTATGATACCGTATCTATCTATGATACCAACACAACCTCCTTCATCATTAATTAGCATCCCACGTCAAAATTTTGCCAAACATGACATATATGATACTACATATGATACCTAACATGACATATATGATACTACATATGATACCTCTATTGGAGCTAGTCTTAGAGGGCGAGACGAGTTTGGCGCATCAGATGCAGCATTGGTCACACAGTCACACTTCCTAGGATAGGTGAAGACCCCGGTGCCCTTTGGATGCAGTAAAATATATATTTTCGACACCGCGCCGACCAGCCCCCGAGATCCACCGGCCACCGCGCACCGGCCCGTCACTGCAGCCAGGCCCCGGCCGGAACCGCATGTACAAACTCTGCGAGGACGCGTATACAAAATCGAAAGCGCAATCCACAAAGCAACCCTCGAAATATCGTGGCCAAGGCCGACCAATCCCTGCGAGGCAGGCTACGTAGCCCCAGGCCGGGCACGCGACTACGCGAGGGTGGCCATGTCCGCGGGACGCGTGTACGTGCGTGCTCTTGTCAGTCGCCACCTGCCTATATATCTCCCCCGCGTCGCGCCTCCAAGATCCTCATCTGTTCGGAGCTTCCTGCAGTACTAGCTGACCGACACACTTGCGAGTTAAGTGCTGGTCGAGGAACTAGTTCACCTGTTCTGATTTCGGTTGGAGATGGAGGATTCGGTGGGCGAGCAGGAGAGGAGGGAGCAGGAGTGCGCCATGGACATGGCGCAGGGGAAGAAGCGCGGGCGAGAAGAAGAGCAAGAAGCGGGCGGTGGCCGTGTGGTGCAGGGGAAGGAGGAGGAGGAGGAGGTAGTGGTGGTGGTGGAGGAGGCTGGGTTTCTGAGCAGCATGGCGTCCAAGATCGGCGCGGCCATGTCTGGTACTAACGGGAGCGGTGGCGCCGACAACGTTGCCGCAGGCAATGGCAACGGAAATGCGGTTCCAGCTGCCTCGGACGGCCTGGATGAGAAGGAAGACGGCAATGGCGGCGGTGGGATCTTCCACAAGCTCCTGTCCGGCTCGTCTCCTTCCCCAACGGTCACAGGTAAGGATTTTGCGCGTTTACCCCCCGTCACCCAATTTTTATACAATCTCAGTCAGAACAGCAGGGTTCGCATCTTCCGTGAACAAATTTGATTCTGTATCTGGAGCAGCAGGAACAGAGGAGAAAAGGGGAGGAAAAGATGAGGACGAAGGCGGGGGCGAGCAGGCGGGGATACTGAGCGCCATGGCTTCCAAGATCGGCATGGCCATGTCCGGCGCCAATGGCAACGGAACCCGCGGCGGCGGCGAGGAAGACGCCAAGGCGAGCAATGGAGATGCTGATCACAGCAAAGGCGAGAGCAAGGAGGAAGGACACGAGTCCAACTCCAACGGGATCGTCAAGCAGCTCATGTCCAACCTCCCAACTTCAGGTGCATTACCAGCCTGCTCTTTTCGTCTCGTCCCTTTTTTTGCCTCGATTTGTTTCAGAGGAGCTGACTGTTCTCTCTGTTTTTGCCTTCACTGCAGATACCCGGGGGCCGAATGCTGAAGAGGCGTCCATGCTTATCGCCATCATCGAAGACTAGATCAGGCAATTTTCAAGGCTATAAGAGAGGGTGTGATTTAGATCGCTCACTGTGACCTCTTGATGTGGATGTAAAATCTATGGATGCTCATGTATGTAGATGTTTTCTTGTAGACGTAAGACATTACAGATGTTTCACCTTGATAAAGTGTACTGAACTGTAATAACATTCTACTACCAGAACATTCTACTACCAGAGAGAACTGATCCTCGCCTTTTGTTGCTATAAGGGCATCTCCAACCGGCGCGCTATATTTTTTATTGCTATAAAGGCATCTTCAGCCGGCACGCGCTGCGCAGTGTTTTCTTCCACGGGAAGCGCTAAACTACAGCGAGAGCGTAGTGTTTTCTTCCACGGGAAGCGCTAAACTACAGCGAGAGCGAAAATCTGTTTTCTTCCACTACAGCGAGAGCAAAAATCAGCGTGCAACGCCAGCGGAAAGCAATATTTACACATTACCATTCAACGAGATCAAACAAGCTTAAAAAATTCACGAATAAATGCACTAAAAATATAATAAGTACATCAAATTGCTCGCAACAAATACAACAAGTACATCAAAGTGTTCACAACAAATACAACAAGTTTATAGTCAACAATACAACATAGTTTTTAAACAATACAATAAATATGCAAATTAGAAGTAGGCACTATTATTGTCCATGCCAATTCCAGCATTCTTTCATAAGATTTTTTGAAGCTCATCATGTATTTCGTTAAAACGAGTGGAATGATACGAGGCAATAAACCGAGCAATCCTATGTGCGGATCTCCTCACTTGTACGGGAACCTCCATCAATTCGTAGTGGGTATGATCCACATTTTTCCCACGATCATCCTCTATAATCATGTTATGCATGATGACACAAACAATCATGATATACCAAAGACACACTTGGTCCAAAATCTAGCCGGCCCCCTCACAATGGCAAATTGAGCTTGCAAAATCCCAAATGCTCTCTCTATATCTTTCCTAGCCGGCGCTTGTGCACTATGGAATTGGGTTTGTTTCTTATCTCGTGGTTGAATAACCGGCTTCACAAATATTTGCCACCTTGGATAGATGTTGTCGGCAAGAAAGTAGCCATAGTTGTACTTATGGTCATTTGCTTCAAACTCCACCAATGGACTTTCCCGCATTGTGAGTCTTGCCATTAGTGGTGATCATTGACGAACATTGCTGTCACTGCAAGACCCGGACATTCCAAAAAATGCATGCCATATCCAAGTCTCATGATCGGCGACCACTTCAAGGACTATAGTGCCATCCTTTTTGTATCCTTTGAATTGTCCGTGCCATGCCGCTGGACAATTCTTCCAACTCCAATGCATACAATCAGTTGAGCCAAGCATACTTGGAAATCCTCGGTCAGCGTTGAACTCCAAAAGTCTTGCCGTGTCTTGAGCATTGGGGGCTCTCAAGTATGTGGATCCGAAAACCTTCACAATTGCTACGACAAAGCGCTTGACACACGTGATGGAAGTGCTCTCACCCATGGCCAAGTGCTCGTCAACTAGATCCGCTGGTATACCATATGCCAACATACGCAAGGCGACGGTCACCTTCTGGTAGGTGCTATGACCAAGTTCTCCAGCGGCATTTCTTCGTTGCTCAAAGAACTGATCATACTTCATCACCTCTGTTGCGATGTGTTTGAACAAGTTGATGCTCATCCGAAAACACTGCCAAAAATAGCTTTCGGGAAATATCGGATTTTCATTGAAATACGACCACATGAACTTCACGTGCCATTCAATCCTTTCTCTCCACAACTTCCGTCTACCGAACACCGATCCTCCTATTTTTGGCTCCTTAATGGCGCGGTATGCCAATAATATGGATATGTTCTCTTCTTCTTCTATATCGTACTCGTCGTCCAATGAATCATATGATGAACTCTAGAAATATACATATGAAATGACTTACTACCTTTTAGCCTAAAATTCGAACAAAAAATGTTGGCGGCCGGTGGAGGCGCATACCTTGCGAGCAAAGCGGCGAGCATCTTGGCGGCGCCATGTTGAAAGTAGGCTTGAGGTCAACATGGTCGCCGCTGGAGCGCGCTGCTAGCAAGAGGAGGAAGGCACGCTACCGTCGATAGCGCGGGCCTTGTGCCCGTCGGTGGTGGCAGCGGCGGCGGCGGAGGCGTTGGCTCGATACAGCAACGGAGGCACCGGCTCGAAAACGCTGGGAGGAGGCGTGGTGGAGGCTAAACTACTGCGCGGCGGCGAAGTTGAGCATGGGCGGCAGCGAAATCGACCGGCGCAGGCGAAATCGCTCGGTGGCGGCGCGGGTGGGGAAAAAAGAAGGCGCGGGCACGGGGTGAAATTTCCTGTCGTTGGAGCTGCGAGCGCATGGGAAACGATGCCACGCGCTACAGCGGACGCGTCACATATGGCGCTCCGAATAGTGCAAAACGCAGCGCACCCAAAAAAAATTGCAGCGCCTTCGCGGATAACGCGTGTCGTGTAGGGTAACGGGTAGGCTACACTAGAGTAAATCAAAAAATTTCTACCACGTCAACCAGGAATACTGATGTCATAGATCACGGGATTACTACTAGACGTGCAATTGCGGAACTCGATGAAGCACGTTGGCAAAGTGTAGATGTTCTATGTCTCCTCCTTGTCCTCGTCCCACGAGCAGCTCCCCTCTGCGCGGCTCGTCCAAGTGCTACGGCTACAGCACCTCCGAGGTATCCACACGTCCGGAGTGGAAGCCGTCACATACCAGACTGCTAGGTCTGCTCGTGCAACACATGCATAAGAGGAGCGGCGGCTGGGTGGAATTCTCAACCCTATTCAGCTCGCCTCACTCTCTCTTATATAGGCATCCCTGGTGGGCTTCTACATTAGCAGCCCATTAGCAGCCTAAGCCTGGCCTAATTCGGATCTAATCCTTATTAGGCTTCCAGACCCTAAAGTGTGTGACCCTATAGGTCCATACACGTATAGACATGACACGAGTACACTTACTCCGTCAATAGTTGGTAACAACCTCTAGCAAGATGTGCCAATTCCTAAACACATATAAAGATCATTCGGACGAACCATCATAAGGTTGAGTACATGTCTTTCTCTTTGCCCTACGATATTTGGTCTAGCTCCAAGCTAACCTCTCTTTCTCGATACTGTGATTTGAAATCCCTTTACTAGGTTAACTCTTAACCATATGTAGCACGGCCATGCATTTTTGGATCCGATCACTCGAGGGCCCCAAAGATATCTCTCTCAAGTAGAGAGGGGCAAATCCCATCTTGATTGACCGATGTCTTATAGCATGTATCAGGACAAACCTGAAAGCTACCTTTATAACTACCTAGTTACGGAGTAGTGTCTGATAGCCTCAAAGTAGGTCGATCCACATCTCAAGTACATGCGACAATCTTTGGTCTAAGGACAAAACGTACATGATGTGTAGAGAGAGATGCAAGTATTATTGCTAGTTTCAAATTGGGTCAGTCCAATCCCATGTTCATAACATGTGTCCACATCATTGGTTTGACATCTCCATGTCTATGACTTGCGAAACATAGTCATCAACCAATCGATGTGCTAGTCTAATATTCACGTGTGTCCATACAAGTAAAGACTTTCACAAACAATTCACATAATTGCTCAATCAATACAAGTTGCCTGATGTATGGATAATCAAGGAACATTATAAAAACTCATGGATACATATGAAATACAATCATCTCTATGATTGCCTCTAGGGCATATTTCCTTCATGTCGGGGGGATGACCTCTGGGTACCCTAACCAGACAAGAACAAGGGCAGTCGGCTCGGGTCCGGCTAGCAGATCGTAGCCGGACACGGGCACATTGTTCTGACTACCAGCCAGTAGCCGAAATAGAAAGGAGCGGCAAGACATGGATCCGGCTACATGGGCGTAGCCGGACACAATCAAGACAGACAGAGGCAGGGCGACGTGTTGCATAGTGCACGGTACACCCTGGTAGAGCGACAAGACATACCACTATGAGACCATACCGAAGATTTTGCGGGTGACGCCGGCACAGTGGCCGGTTGCTGACGACGGGCTCGCACGGTGTTCACTATACCCACGACGACCCGCACGACGCGTACCTTCGACAAGACATACACTACCGAATATTGTAGATGACCAACCAGTTGGGGCCTGCCTGTGGGACCCGCCAGCCGGCCTGGCTAGTGAGACCGTTGCCCCTTTTCCTATATAAGGAGGGGCAAGCCTCTCGTAGCAGGGGTTAAGAATTTATGAGGTAGCTAGTTCATATAGCTTGAGGAGCCAGTGTATTCTATATTTCACCCTTAGTCAGATCGACAGGAGTAGGAGTGTTACCTCACCACGAGGGCTCCGAACCTGGGTACTTCTGGTGTCACGCTACGCTTGCTTGTACCCAATCCCGCTTGCGGACACCATCGAGAGATTTCCTGCTAGTCCCCACACCTCTATCTAGCCTTCTTAGGCACTGTCATTTCCAATACAATGACAGTTGGCGCCCACCATGGGGCAGACATGGCTTCGACCGGAGTCTCGTTCCGCACGGGACCCCTCACTTTAGCCGGTGAGCGTGTGGCCTCCGTCCTAGTGCCTACTTTGGGCAAGTTCGACTACGTCATCGACAACGCATCGTGCTTTGCTGGCTCCACCTTCCCGGTGAATGACTCCATCCTGCTGTTCAGCGACCTACCCGTCTATGTCACCACCGTGCTGGAGCATTTCCCTAGGGAAATCGTCTCCATCACGGAGTCGCTGCTCCTACGCAGCAATGCCCCTGCCGCGTTGCGCGGCGTGGAAGTCATGATGGCTGGTTCCAGCATGCAGAACCGTCGTCCTCTGGAGCATGCCGGTGAGACAGCCAGAACCTCCGCCCCACCACAGCCAAGGGACCCGGTGGCAGATGCCATCTACCGACTCCTCACTCCGGTTAACCTCGGGGATTACCCGGAGGAGGCCTCCACTAACTTTGCCATGGAGAGGGAGATCCTCCTCCGGGAGGCCATCGACCTAGCCGCCGCCAAGAAGTAGGTCGACATCACCATGCACGAGTACGATCGTGCTCACGGCCACACTCCGGCTACCAAGGAGCCAAGCCGACGTGGGAAAGTGCGACGCCGAGGCGGCAAGCTAGGAGGAAGAATGGAAAGTGATGGCGAGTCGGATCCACCACCGCTCCTAGTCTAGCCCGCCTACAGCACGCCCATCAAGAACCTGCGGGAGGCACGAGCAACGACAGATGAGCTGCCCAACCTGGAGGGTGAGGATCGGGACCGTCAACACGCCCGAGTGCAGGAGATCCTCCGAATCGCGGACGAGCAGGCCGACGCCATCCGGCAGATGCACGAGGACCCCAGTGGCTCTAGGGGAAGGCCGCCCGGCAATAGCAAGGGCGCACCCCGCGAGACCCAGCATGCATCCTCCCCTCCAGCGGGGAGATCCCGCAGCAAGTGTCACGGCTTGGGCCACAAAGGCCAGCCGTGCCAGGGGCAAACAATGAACAACCACCGACCACCGCCCCCTCCACCAACCGGAGCACCACGACCTGCCGGCTCCTGCCTCTCGAGCCGGGTAGGCGTGCCCAATCCGGATACCCCAGACGCCCGTGACCGCATTGAGCTCCTAGCTCAAGCACGTATCACGGAGGAGGAAGATTCCATCGGCCCGGTTTGTTTCGGACCTCGCATCCGGAACAAGCTATTCCTGGACAAGTTCACACTGCCGCGGGACACTGCCAAGTATGATAGCAGCATGAAACCAGAAGACTGGCTAACCGACTACGCCACGGCAGTCGGGATCGCCCACGAGAACAAGCGCGTGGTGGTGCTCTATGTCCCCCTCATGCTAACCGAATCAGCAAGAACATGGCTCAACAACCTCACGCCCAACAACATCAATGCTTGGCCCGACTTCGAGAAGGTGTTCGTCCGCAACTTCAATGGCACGTACAAGCGTCCGGGTCGCCCTCGCGATCTGGCCCTGTGCATGCAGGGAGACCATGAGTCGGACCGCGAGTACCTCGCCCGCTGGATGGAGCTGTGCAACACTTGCGAGGGCATCCTGGAGAGCCAGGCAATCGGATTCTTCGTGGAAGGATGTCGAGAAGGCACCATGCTCTGCCACCGGCTACTGTGTGACGAGCCGAAAACCATGGCTGAGCTCATGACTATAGGGGACCAGTATGCCATGGCTGCTGCTGCCATGAAAAAGCCCCTCGGGGTGAACGTCGATGGTCGACCGATCCCCACGGATCCAGGTCACGAACGACCGAGTAACCTGGGCGGCGAAGCCGGATCGTCAAGAAGCCACGGAAGTGACAACTGCTTCCAGGGCGACCGCCAGGCCAGATAGAAGAAGCCTCGCTACCACGTGAGGCAGGTCAATGCCGTGTAGGGCGCACGAGAGGCGCCGGCTGGTGACCCAAGAAGACAGAAGTCGCGGTTCACCTTCGATCAAATGTTCGACGGTTCGTGCAAGTGGCATAGCGGACCTTTCAAACCGGCTACTCATACTACCCGGAACTGCAGCTGGACCTGCCAAATGAAGGAACAAGGCGGCTTACCCCCACCCCCTCCCGGAGGGCCACCATCACCTCCGACTAGGGGAGCAGCCAACAACAACAACAATAATGGTAACAACAACAACGGCTACCCGTAGCCTCATGCCAACTACCACATCTTCGAGATCGAGCCGGACGACAAGCACAGCCGCAGGCGATGCTCGAAGGAGGTGAACACCATCGTTCCCCGGTCCCCTAGTACCTAAATTGGTTAGAAACTCCTATCACTTGGAGCCGGGAGGATCAGCCGGACCACCTACCGAATCCCGGGGGCTACACGATGGTTCTCGACCCCCTCATCTTCTCCAACGAGCGCACCTGCCGCTTCTCCCCGCGTCCTCATCGATGGGGGGGGGGGAGCAGCCTCAACCTACTTTACCGGTCTTCCCTGGAGAAGCTGGGCATTCGCGAGTGTGACCTGCGCCTGACTACCATAGAGTTCCACAGCGTACTGCTGCGGCCAGCGTGAGTTCCACAGAGAATCGGGACATCTTCGCATGGTTGCCAAAAGCATGCCAGGTGTCCCGAGGGAGTTCGTCGAGCACTTACTCCATGTCTGGCCGGATGCCAAACCGGTCAAGCAACCCCTCTGTCGTTTCGCGGAGGAGAAGAGAAAGATCATTGGTGATGAGATCACCCGGCTCCTCGTAGCCGGATTCATCATGTAAGTATACCACCCAGATTGGTTGGCCTACCTAGTCCTAGTGTTAAAGAAAAACAAGACCTGGCGCATGTGTATCGACTACACCAGCCTGAACAAGGCATGCCCGAAAGACCCCTTCGCCTTGCCCCGTATCGATCAAGTCATCAATTCCATGGCCGGCTGCGACTTGTTATCCTTCTTAGACTGCTATTCCGGCTACAATCAGATCCAGTTAAATCCGGCCGACCAGCTAAAGACGTCATTCATCACCCCGTATGGGGTATTCTGCTATATAACCATGCCTTTCGGTCTGAAGAATGCATGCGCCACTTACCAACGCTGCATGCAGAAGTTCTTGCACTCTCAGATTGGCCGAAACGTGCATGCCTACGTGGATGACATTGTCATCAAGACAAAGGAGAAGTACACCCTCCTCGAGGACTTGGGGGAGATGTTCGGCAACCTGTGCCGGTTCCATATGAAGATGAACCCAGAGAAGTGCATCTTCGGCGTCCCGTCCGGCCAGCTACTCGGTTTCCTCGTTTCGCAATGAGGAATCGAGGCGAATCCTGAGAAGATTGCAGCCATCGAGAGGATGCAGCCGCCCAAGAGCTTGCTCGGAGTCCAGAAGTTCACCGGATGCCTGGCATCCCCCAGCCATTTCGTCAGTCGGCTAGAGGAGAAGACACTCCCACTGTACCAGCTAATGAAGAAGACTGACAAGTTCTCCTGGACCTCGCAAGCCAACGCCACATTTCACAACCTCAAGCGCATGCTATCCACTACGCCGGTTCTATCCACACCCGCTAGCAAGGAGCCGATGTTGATCTATATAGCAGCCATCAGCCGGGTCATCAGTGTCGTCCTAGTGTTGGAGCGCCCCGAGGAAGGCATGGTTCAGCCGGTTTAGCGGCCTGTCTACTACCTCAACGAGGTCCTCTCGCTCTCCAAGCAAAACTACCCCCACTGCCAGAAGATGTGCTATGGAGTGTACCTGGCGTGCAAGAAGCTCAAGCACTACTTCAAGGAGCATCTGATTAAGGTGGTGTGCACCGCACCCCTTTCAGAAATCATGGGCAACAAGGATGCCACCGGCCGAGTCGCCATGTGGGAAATCGAGCTCACCGCCTACTCCGTCCAGTACGTGCCAAGGCTCACGATCAAGTCGCAGGTCCTAGCAGACTTCCTGGTCGACTAGGCCGAAACCTAGTACCTGCCGCCGGTTCTCGACTCGGATCACTAGAAGATGCACTTCGACGGCTCGAAGATGTTGGGGGGCTTGGGGGCCGACATCATCCTCACCTCGCCCAAGGGGGAGCGGCTGGAATACATTCTCCAAATCCACTTCAAGGCCTCCAACAATGTTGCCGAGTATGAGGCATTGGTGCATGGCCTCCGGCTGGACTGGGAGATTGGCATCAACTGGATCCTTTGCTTCGGTGATTTAGATCTGGTGGTGCAGCAAGTATCCGGGGAATGGGAAGTTCGCGATGCGAACATGGCCCTCTACCGCTTTCACGTGCAGAAGCTCAATGCCTGCTTCGATGGATGTGAGTTCCATCACGTCCCTCGCCTAAACAACAAGGCAGCCAACTCACTCGCCTGAATCGGGTCAACCAAGCAGGCGATCCTGCCAGGGGTCTCCTTGGAGCATCTGCGCAAGCCCTCCATCACCCTGTCTCCCGAGTCGGACTCCATCATCTGGGCCGGAAACCCGGGGGCTACTGGCTCGGCGGACCCGAAGCCGTTAGAGCTGGCAAAGAAGAAAGCTCGCACCAACTCCAGCACGCCCGCACCCTCCGGCTCGAAAGACCCGGGGGCTGCCGGCTCTTCAAGTGGCTCAGGGGCTGCCGTTCCGGGTACCCCACCCGGACGACCGCCTGACATCCTTCAGCCAGAGTACGCAAGCGTCCTCACCATCCGAGAGGTGCCTTCATGGCTGCAGCCCTTCATGAACTATATCGCCAACAGAGAGCTCCCGAACAATGAGGTCGAGGCCAGAAAGATCTAGCGGCGTGCGCACTCGTACACCATCATCAACAAGGAGCTATACAAGCGCAACACATCCAACATTTTCCAATGGTGTGTTGATGTAGACACATGCTACCGGCTACTGAAGGACATCCACCAGGGCGAGTGCAGACATCACGCCTCATCAATGGCAATAGTTGCCAAGGCGTTCCGCCATGGCTTTTATTGGCCCACCGCCCTCGAGGATGCGGAGCAGCTGGTCCGCGCATGCAATGGGTGCCAACATTTCAGCCACCTGAGGCACATGCCGACTTCAGTACTCAAGACCATACCGATTACATCACCCTTCGCCGTCTAGGGGCTCGACATGGTCGACCCCTTTAAGCGAGCACGCATGGGCATGACCCATTTGCTGGTGGCGGTGGACAAGTTCACGAAGTGGATCGAGGCGAAGCCGATCCAGAAGCTGGACGGGGCGACAGTCGTCACCTTCTTCGCGGACATCATCAACCGGTTCGGCTACCCCAATAGCATCATCATGGATAATAGCACGAACTTTGCCAAGGGGGCCTTCGCCCGGTTCTGCAGCAACAAGGGTATCTGGCTGGACCTCGCATCCATCACGCACCCGCAATCCAACGGGCAAGTCGAAAGGTCAAACGGCCTAGTGCTAGCTGGCATCAAGCCGCGCCTCATCGAGCCTTTGGAGCGGCCACCCGGATGCTGGATCGAAGAACTTCCGACTGAGCTATGAAGCCTCCGCACCATGCTGAATTGGTCAACCGGCTTCACCCCGTTCTTCCACGTCTATGGCTCAGAGGTTGTCCTCTGGCGCACATCAAGTTCGACTCGCCCCACAAGCTCCTCTATGATGAAAAGGCCAATCAAGAGGCACGAGAGGACGGCATGGACCTACTCGAGGAGGCTCGCAAGCTAGTGTTCTCCAGATCGGCGCTATACCAGCAGGGCCTACGCCGCTGCCATTCGAGCCGGATCTGGCCCGTCACGTTCCGCAAGGGAGATCTGGTGCTCCGGATGGTGCAAGATACGAAGGGCATGCACAAGTTGTCACCGCCTTGGGAAGGCCCCTTCATCATCAGCCGGGCGCTGCACAACAATTCCTACTACCTCATCGGCACGCAGCAGCCACACAAGAACAAGATGGACAAGTCGGACGAGGAGACGGAGCGCCCCTGGAATGTGGCCCTGCTCTGCCCATTTTACACCTAGTCGCCGGACAGTGTATGTATCCCGCGAACCCTATGAATGAATGAAATATGTGGAACCCCAAGAGACACTCGGGGGCTCCTTGCTAGAAATTTGCATATGTTCTTCTCCGACTCAGTTTTTCTGGCTCCGGCAACCCCTACCTAGGGGCTCGCCGGTTGGCCCGACCTGCTAATTCTATAAACCGACTGAGTAGTGTGCGATGGTGCCAGAGGCCCACTCTTCGTCTCAGCTATAGACCGCAACCCGGCTGTTCGGCTAGCAAGAGCAAAAGCCCGAGGCATCCCACATGAAAAACGGCGAAGGATGCGACAGATTGGACATTCCGGCCTTGTGCTTAGTTTGAAATTTTCCAGCTACTAAGCATCTAGGACCGTGCACAATCTATTGTCAGCTACTCCTTCAATTCGGGCTCCAGACAGCAACCCGGCTGGCTGGCAAGGACACAACGTAAACACCAGAGCACATAGGAAAACGACTAAGTAACTTGAGAAGCGCAAGCTAGTTTCCAAAAAAACCGAAGCTATTTTCCGGTTAATAAGTAACGCCTTAACCGACTAACATATGAACAATGAACCTATATATGTGTTTGTTTTGCACGACTACACTAAGTCGATCGTCAAAAAGAGAGAAGATTCGAAGTCCTTGTCTTCACCAAGCGCTCCGAATCTCGAGGGCTACACCCACTGGGTGCGCTCTCGTGCCCCAGTGGAATCATGTAGTTCCGACTGGCTAAGGAGTTTTAGCCGGATATTCGGGCCCAGGTGAGGGCAAGGGCAAGGGCAAGAGCAAGAGAAGAGAAGATTCGAAGCACTTGGATCCGCCGACTACTCTGAATCTCGGGGGCTACACCCAGTGGGTGCGCTGGCGCGCCCCCACTGTTGGTCATGGTTGTCCTGTTGGTCCAAGAAAGGCCAAGCTAACCAGCTAAAGGCATCTAGCCGGAAGAAACTAAGAGTTTGAAGGAAAGAAAGAAGGGAAGTGACATGGGTATACCCTATAGGTACTCGATCTTGGTATATACGGCCTGAATACAGCGAAAGCCCACGGCGTTGCCAAGGCCCAAAGGGATAACTCGAGTAACCTACGAACTCTCGATTGCTTGCAGAACAAGAAGAAGCTAAAGGTAGAAAGTTTAAAGGGGAAAACCCTAACCTGTAACCGACTCGACCTGCTACCCGAGACCTAGCCTATCTATATAAAGGCTTGGAGGGGCAGCGAGGAGGACACACGTAACCCTAGTTTCCACAATCCTCGCCAGATTGCATCTGCGCACCATTGTAATCTTCGATTCTTCTGTTAATTCCACGAGTAGACAAGCAGGAGTAGGGACCTCTACGAGTCCTGAACCTGGGTAAATCTTCGAGTCCCCCTGTGTGCTTATTTGCTAGCCGATTGATGCTTCCAGCACTCCCTCCTTCTCCAAAACCCAAGTCCATAACAATGGGCATTGATGAGTTAAACCCTCGTCAATTGGCGCCGCCTGTGGGAATTGGGAGTGCTGATGTTGCGGCTTCTTCGGCCCCATCAACTGCGATCTACAACTCCGCAACTGCGGAGATTCGCCAGCTCTTTGGCGCGTTCGACTTCACCGTCCAAACGCCGGCCACTCGCCGGCTTTCGAGTCCATGGGTGATGGAATCATCCTGGCGATCGGGAGTTTCTGCTTCCAAGTTGGTCAGATGGGCACGCTTCGCATGCCTGACCAGCTGACAACATCATCGATTGCTCCAACATCATGGTTCCCTCCGCCGATCGGCACCCTCAGTGAGCTCAATGCCTCGAAAACAGTCGAGAATACGGCCAGCGATAGCAGTCACGAATCCGATCTAGGCGATCTAGCAACTGAAGATGGAGCCTACGGTTCCGGATCTGAAAGTTGCGGGAGCAGCAGCTTCTCCAACCATTTCATGTGCGTTGTCATCAATGCGGGCGACTCCTCCGCTAATCGCGACAACACGGGCAATGGTTGTAATGGAACCGACCCGCCAAACGGTGGCATACCTACTGGCGGACCACCCAACGACGGCCCCACTAACGGCACCCCTGTTAACAACGGAGGGGCAGTCGAACCTCCAACTATAGTGAATGAGCAGACTGGTGAGCACGCCGTGATCAGGCTCAACGATCTCGAATGGGCCCGCTACCGAGAAGCCCTACGAGGCAACCCTCTAACCTTCAGCTCCCCGCAAGAACTGCTAATGGGCTACCATTGGCTCCTGAAGGAAGAATACAAACGCCAACTGCATACAATCGCGCAACTCGAGGCGCGTAAAAAGGCGCCAGACGAGTCGAGCCTTCGGCGAGGTGGGATCTCCTCCCATGGAGGATCCTCCTCCAAGTGCAATGAATACATCGCTAACAAGAGGCGGTCTCGACCGGCCCACCTCACCGAACAAGAACGTGTAGAAGCCGCAAAGGTCCTCGACTTAGGCTCCATGACGGTGGATACGCGTGGCAATGTTCTTCCAAAAACCCCGCAGGCTGCGGTAACGGCGGCCACCATGTACCTCCTCAACAACCAGCCGCTAGCTGGAGATCCTCGAGCTACCATGCACCGATCTATGATCGCAGGCTTGGGACTAATCGAGGCCGCTCTCGACAAGGAGCCGACGCTGGAGCCGAAGAAAAGCAAGGCTCTGGCAAAACGCTATTCCTCGCCCTCATCCAGCGACGACAGTCACGATCTATCTCGACGCCGCCGCTCATGGCGACATGACCACGACTACGACGCACGTGATGACATCACACATCGCAAAATTGACAAGTCAAGGGCGTGACGTGCCCGGTCGACTGACTCAGAAGACGAAGACGTGGAGCTCTATGGTGCCAGATGCTTCAGCAGGGCCATCAGGCAAAAGCGAATGCCCAAGGGGTTCAAGCTCCCATTGGAGAACCTAAAGTTTGATGGCCTGCAGGACCCGAAAATCTGGTTGGAGGACCACATCTCCTCTGTCAGGCTCCACGGTGGGAGTCAAAGCACGGCCATGCAATGCCTGCAGCTACAGCTACAGGGTGCCGCCCGAGCATGGCTCAACAACCTCCCACGCAGATCCATTCGTAGCTGGGAAGAGCTGGTCTACAGCTTTGTGTGTAACTTCAAGGGCACCTACAAAAGGCCCGCATCAATCGAAGAGCTGAGATGCTGCCAGCAAAGGTCGGGCAAATCTCTACGCTCATACATCCAGAGGTGGTCCATCATCAAGAACTCCGCAAAAAAAACATCTCGGAGGACCGGGCAATTGACGCATTCAACGGCGGCGTCCGTCGCATAGACCTCAGGGAGGAGCTGGGCCGCTCGAAGCCCAAAACCATTGACCACCTGATGGAAATCGCGAATCGGTGGGAAGATGGAGAAGATTCGGTGAAAAATCGCGTTCACTACAACGACGAGGCAGAACTCGAGCGCAGACGCAATCGCCGAAGCAAACGCCGAATGCGTATCTACGACGACCGCGACGATGTCAACATGGTTGCAACCGGCTACGCTGACAGACGCGACGACTAACGCAATAGCGGCCGCAGCGGTGGACACCGCCACTCCAGGAAAACCACATAGGTATGGCAGCGCCGCACTCGCGATGAGGCACCCGCCGCATCCATTGAGGACAAGCTGTCCGGGCCATGCACTATACACTTCTACATCGACAAGCACGACGACAAAAAGAAATCCAGCCATGTCCTTAAGGACTGCCGCGAGTTCCTCAAAGTCCACGAGGGTCTGGCCCGGATGAATCGCGACGCGGTCAACAGGGGCTATGAGGCCGCCCTAGGCGCTGTGGCACATGGAGCTCCTCCACCACAACCCGGACCACCGTCAAACGCAGCGGTGCCTGACCAGCATCATGGAGGCAAGCCGTACCCACGGGCTATAGGCACCATGATGATCCAAAAGGGCTGCCCCTTGCTGGCCCAAAATATATCGAGCTCGTTGGGGAACCCCAAGAGGAAGGTATGATGAGCACAACAGCAAGTTTTCCCTCAGTATGAAACCAAGGTTTAATCGAACCAGTAGGAGAAAGGAAACACCCCAAAGGTGTTGCTAGCTGAACTTTGGCAGGGCGCACTACCGGTACCAGCAGCAACATGGAGACCTGCGCAACACAACCACAAAACTCTGTCCCCAACTTGCGATGAGGTTGTCAATCTCACCGATTTTGCTGAAAACAAAGGATTAAACGTATCGAATGGAAGGAAGTAATAGTTTGTAGAAAGTAAACACAAAGAAGTAAACAGTTTGTAGATTGAATGTAAAAGAAAGGACCGGGGTCCATAGTTCACTAGAGGTGGCTCTCCTTAAGATAGATAACATGCTGGGTGAACAAATTACAGCGGGGCAATTGACAAACATCGAGAAAGCATACAAGCATATACTAATCATCTTGACTCCTTTGAGATTCGATTGGGAATTACAACATTATACATAGACCGTCATCCAACTGCATTTATGACTAATAATCCACCTTCAGATTATCATCCGAACCCCCTCCAGTATTAAGTTGCAAGCAACAGATTATTGCTTTACGAATTGTGTGTAAAGTAAACAATACGATTGTTCTATGAACAAAGGATTGTTGTTTTCTCCCTAGTATCAATAGCACATCTAGTACCTTAGAGATTTTTGTCACTTCCCCAGATTACCAGATGCATGAACCCACTATCGAGCATAAATACTAACTCTTGGAGTTACTAGCATCTACTTTGCCAAGATAGCTACTAACAACAGAAAGCATGCAAGATCACAAATAACAAAGACATGATAGAATCAATAATCAATCTAAAATAGCATCTCAATATCCATCGGATCCTCGCAAACACAACATGTAGAATTACAAATAGATGATCTTGATCATGAACAGATCTCACAAGATCTAGACATGAAAGCACAAAGGAGGAGAACCAGCCATCTAGCGACTACATGGACCCGTAGTCCAGAGATGAACTACTCATGCATCACACCAGAGGCTTGCATGATGATGAAGAAGGCCTCACGGGTGAATTCCCCTCTCCGGCAGGGTGCCGGGAAGAGCTTCAGATCCCTCCCGATCTAGGGATGGAGATGGCGACGGCTACAGACTCTTTCATGGATTTTTGATTGGGTCCTTAGGGTTTCCTTATCAGAGGCAATATATAGGCGGAAGGAGAGGCCGAGGGGGTGCCTGGGCGGCCAGAGCACCCCCTAGCACGGGCCAGGCCTGGCCACGCGGCTAGGTGGTGTGGCTAGGCCCCAGCCCCTCTTCGTCTCGTATTCTGGCTCCAAGTGTCCCTCGGTTAAATAATGACTTTGGCTTTTGTCCCGTCCAATTCCGAGAATATTCATTTTCTGACTTTCCTGGAACCAAAAACAGCAGAAAACAGGCAGCTGGCACTGTGGCTCTTGTTAATAGGTTAGTCCAAGAAATCATATGAAAAGTACTCCAAAGTGTGGACAAAACACAAGAAAGTAGATAAAACCAAGCATGGAACATCAAAAATTATAGATACATTTGCAATGTATCAACATCCCCAAGCTTAACTCCTACTCGTCCTCGAGTAGGTAAGTGATAAAAAGAAAGAATAATTTTTTTGAGGTGACATGCACCATCATAAACTTGATCAAAGTATTTGTAAAACATTCAAAGCTGGGATCATAGTACTTCAATCATAACATGAAAGACAAGGTTCTAGCAATAAGGCTAAGAAACTATGTTGCAACATGAAAAGGCATAAAGAAAAGATTCATGAATAACAATGCTTTGCAAGACGTTTGTTTGTTTCACATAAAGAAAACATAGCATAATGGTATTCAGCTTGTCCCTCATAGAGTAGCAAACCTAAAT